>OZ026522.1:38209964-39613096 GCA_964019695.1 Loripinus fragilis | reverse complement strand
CATGTGCTAGTTCTGTTTTGTTATAACATTTGTATTGACTGTACAAAGTATGAAAATTGTGCATGCCATAATTTGTGTACACAGGGACCAATTCTGGATTCAGAACTGGAGTATTTAGTATGAATCTTAGTAACGAAGGAATTTATTTCTTTATTATCAGGTTTGCGTAATGTCATTACAGAAATGTCATGTGCAGGCCCATTTAATTAATCTGGCCTTGAGGCTATAACACTTTTCAAGCCAAACTTAACTGGGCTTGAAATTTCAGTTGCTTATAAATACTAAAATGCTAAAAAACAAAGACTTTCTTGCTTTCAAACTCTAAGATGCCTTAATTTTATCATGTTAATTAAGAAATAGATTCGCGCTCGCAGTGATTTGTTGCTTAATATATCACTGGCCGGAGGTCAGTCGTTAAAGTGAATAAATCATGAGCGCGAAGCGCGAATGATTTATCCACTTACGACTGACCGACAGACAGTGATATATTAAGCAACAAATCACTGTCCGTGCGAATTTATTTCGATTCTAACACACAAAAATATTACAAATAGGAACCAATCCTTCATAGTCTATAACGATTCCGCCATTTGAAACAGTTTGTCAGAATTTCCCGCAACTCTTGTTCAGACTGAAACGTGTATTTTTACATACATTTTAAACGTCAAGTAGTTGTGAAAACGTCATTACGCCGTCTATTGTGATAGATGACGTCACGAAAATCAAACTGGTGACTGAATGACGTCACGTTGGTCCGTGCCCAGTCCGTGCAGGGATTTATCAACCAATAAATCACTGAGTTTAACCATTGGCTATATAGGCGAGGTGTGTGAGAATAAATGTTAAAATGTCAAAAATTGTTGATAATGA
This sequence comes from Loripinus fragilis, assembly GCA_964019695.1. Taxonomy (NCBI): domain Eukaryota; kingdom Metazoa; phylum Mollusca; class Bivalvia; order Lucinida; family Lucinidae; genus Loripinus; species Loripinus fragilis. The sequence goes on along the minus strand of OZ026522.1, from coordinate 39,612,226 downwards.
TAAATTTCATGCTCAGTTGAGTTATATAATCTCGGGGTCAGGTAATAAGCTCCTTTATAGGGAGATGAATCTGTATGACTCACAATTGTTGACACTTTAACATTTATGAGCTTGATAGTCATGCTCAGATGAGTTTATAACCTCAGGCCAGGTAACAATTCTCTATTAAAGGGGAACTACTCTGTATTTCTCACCTCTAAGTGTTGTTCTATCTCCCCCTTTTCTGCAGTAATCTGGAGTATGACAGTCTTCTCCTTCACAACCTCTTGTTCAAGTTGCTTATTCTCAGTCTGTAGACTTCGGTACTGTTCTTCTGAGGCTTGTATTGCACTATACGCTTGCTGCAAACAAAGTTAACCCATATACACCTGGCCTCGAGGTTATAAAACTTGAGTTCATTCTCAAACTCTAAATAAAGCGCAATGATTGGCTGCTTGTGGACACGTGTCTGCATGCAGCCAATCATTGTGCTTTATTTTGAGTCTGAGACTGTACTCAAGTTTTATAACCCCGGGGCCTAGTGTCCTTTTTGTGGGACATATATAGGCAAACAGTGTAGACCCAGATCAGATGCTGCAGAATGCATCATCTGATCTGGGTTTCCACTGTTTACATTCTGTAACATTTGATCAGGGTCTCCAATGTTTGCTTACATAATGTTCTATAAGACTTTAAATAAAAATGAAAAATATCACCCCACATCCCTTTAAATGGAAATGGACTGGTCTAATTGATAAGAGTGGGAAATTTCATTCAGCTTGGATGGGTTAATATGGGCCTGGTCATGTGAAAACTGTTTTTGTTGCATGACAAAAACAAAAGCACAAATCAGCATGAAGTGTCTGATCATGATCCTTGCCTTTGTTAGTTGCTCTCTGTATTTGCTAAACTTGCTTCATGCAATAATTCAATATGCTATCTAGTCACTGTAGCTGAGGTTGGTTTGAGCTTTACACAGTCGAATTCTCAGAGACAGCTTGCTTTTTTTAAGAAACCCATTTTACCTCAAATTAGATAGGTTTCCCTCCAAATATTAAAGAAAAAATATATTAACCCTTATCCTGTGATTATATACTCCTCAAAATAATTGAAGAACCAGTACTAGTTTTGTGTTAAACATATTTTAAGAACAAATTTTACAATCAAGTCTAAATTTTTCCGACATCTTTGATGCCCTATTGCCAAGTTAAACAGCAAAAAGAAAAAGGTAGAAAATGTTATAAACATTAATTGTGTGTCATTTTAAAACCTGACCTAAATGTTTTGGAATGCCACTTTTTATCTGTGATCCATGGACCACAGAACTGCATAAAATAAGTGAGTAATGCTTTTAGATAACTGTTTTCGCATGATTTTATGGTGTTTTAATACAGTCGATACCACCCACCTCTTCCTGTGAGAGAAAATTGCCCCTTTTGGCTGTGTCGTAATGACCACACTTTTGGTTCAGACAACTGGTTTTGGCGTTTGTCTGTGACAATCTTTGTACAATTTGTTGGGACATCTTTCTAACACTCAAGGGCATAGAATGAGGATTGAAGATCTGATTCTTGATGGTCAAGTGCACACATTGCTTTATGAAAACAAAACAATGTCAAAACTCTATTGTCAGAGATGACATTGTTTGCTTCCCAGTATAATGAAACTGTTTGAAGAAAGTTTTTGCATGTAAGCTGAACTGTTTAAAACAAAGTTTAATTTGGTGTCTCTTTCATTCTACTTGAATGACTACAGAAGAATTCCTTTACCCCACCCACTGCCTTGTGAAAGTGTGTTTTTGGGGGTATGTGCGTTTGAGACACAGTTACAGCAGAATTAGGCATGGAAATCAGCATCAATAATTCTTCATTTATGGGCATAAAGAGTAGACAGATTAAGGCCAAGTTTTACAGAATTTTAATGTTTGTGCTTATTATACTCGTGTTAAAATTCTTGGTCCTTCAATTATTTTGAGTAGTATATTTATAATGTCCTGCTTGTGGTCCAAAAAATATTTAAAACCCTTGTGCCTTCATATCAATCTCACCGAGACAAAAAACTGTCTTCGGGGTTTCTTACAAAGGGAGACTCAAACCAGCTTGCTCAGCTGCAGAGACTAGCTAGAAAATTGAAATTTCGCTTGTGGCAAGTTTAGATATTATACTTTTCAATAAGTCGATAACAAGGGCGCTGATCAGACTGCGGGAATATGCAGGCTGGTCTGTGCCTTTGTTGTTTGCAATCCCTGGAAGACAGGTTCTCTCGTGATGAGGCCCATATGGTGTAGCATTTGCCATAAATAAAGACAAAATATTATACTTTTTTGGTTGCCATGAAAAGGGCAAATTCTTACATGAAATAGTGATAATCAGGTACTTATCTAGGCGTTTTGAAAGGATTTCCAGCAATCTCTAAGGCAGAAAACACAGTCAAAATCCAAGTACTTTTTGAGCATTTTGCCAACTCTAGGCCTACTCTTACAGCTGGATAACTATTGCACTTACAGAAAGTTCTTGTTTTAATGAAGTTCTTTCCAACTCAAGTTCATGAACTCTGAGCCGGTCCCCAGCCCTCACTTCCTCTTTGTCCGGTTCCTCATCACCTGGTTTCTGGCTCTTCAGTTCCTCCAATTTTCGTTCTAACTCAGCTGCTCTGTCCTTTTGGCCACTCAGGTTCACATCAAGGGAGATAATCTAGAATATATAAAGTAAAGGAACAGTCTAAGTTTTCATTCTAGCTCAGCTGCTCTGTCCTTTTGGCCACTCAGGTTCACATCAAGGGAGATAATCTAGAATATATAAAGTAAAGGAACAGTCTAAGTTTTCATTCTAGCTCAGCTGCTCTGTCCTTTTGGCCACTCAGGTTCACATCAAGGGAGATAATCTAGAATAAATAAAGGAACAGTCTAAGTTTTCATTCTAGCTCAGCTGCTCTGTCCTTTTGGCCACTCAGGTTCACATCAAGGGAGATAATCTAGAATATATAAAGGAAGAGTCTAAGTTTTCATTCTAGCTCAGCTGCTCTGTCCTTTTGGCCACTCAGGTTCACATCAAGGGAGATAATCTAGAATATATAAAGGAAGAGTCTAAGTTTTCATTCTAGCTCAGCTGCTCTGTCCTTTTGGCCTCAGGTTCACATCAAGGGAGATAATCTAGAATAAATAAAGGAACAGTCTAAGTTTTCATTCTAGCTCAGCTGCTCTGTCCTTTTGGCCACTCAGGTTCACATCAAGGGAGATAATCTAGAATAAATAAAGGAACAGTCTAAGTTTTCATTCTAGCTCAGCTGCTCTGTCCTTTTGGCCACTCAGGTTCACATCAAGGGAGATAATCTAGAATAAATAAAGGAACAGTCTAAGTTTTCATTCTAGCTCAGCTGCTCTGTCCTTTTGGCCACTCAGGTTCACATCAAGGGAGATAATCTAGAATATATAAAGGAAGAGTCTAAGTTTTCATTCTAGCTCAGCTGCTCTGTCCTTTTGGCCTCAGGTTCACATCCAGGGAGATAATCCAGAATATATTAAAGAACAGTCTAAGCTTTTTGTCATCAACCAAGATAAGCTAGTACAATGTATATTAGAGAAAAGTCTAAGCTTTTTCTATCATCAAGGGAGATAATTAGAGATTATCTCATGGCGTTTTGGTTATCGCTCGAAGTATCAACCCGAGACCCCATTATCAGCCCGAGAGCTTTAGCTCGAGGGCTGATAATGGTCGAGGGTTGATACTGAGGGCGATAACCGAAACCCCATGTTATAATCTGTTTATCACATATTCCATTTCACTAGACGTACAAAAATGTAAGTAAAACGGAGGAATTGCGTACATTTTGCATAATGTCACACCACTTGTTTACATCTGACGTCATCAAATGATCAACGTTACGTGCCGGGCATGATAACCTCTCTCCGTTCAAAATACATTACTTCCGGTTATCATCACGGCGGGCTGATAACCAGTTGGCGGGAAAGAGCTTATCGCATATGCAGACTTTGGGTTATCGCGGCAAATAGCGTCCTGAGTATGTGATAATATATTATACATATTAAAGAACAGTCTAAGCTCTTTTTATCATCAAGGGAGATAATCTAGAATATATTAAATAACAGTTTAAGCTCTTTCTATCATCTTAACCCTTAGTGCACCAAAAAATGAATTCACAAACACAGCAGAAGGCAAGTATGTCAAGTGACAAAAATTATTTGTTGCCACAAAATATATCTACATAAATTTCCAATAACCTATAATTATACAATTATTGAATATTGAAGTATTAAAAGTAGATTCTACATGCAAGACTCCCAATAAATGAACAAGAGGGTCATTGAGTCTTAGATTCAGGCCAGATAAAAAAATAAGCATTTTTTTGGTAACGGGTCTAAAAAATTTAAGTAAGGGTAGGCACACATTTTTTTTCTGGGAAAAGCATAATTTTATGCATTTTGAAAGACATTTCGCAATAATTTTTGTTTTTTTCTAGAAAACCTGATTTTTTTTATAGGTTTCACCAGTAAATTTAGGTAGGGTCGGGTTACCCTCAACATAGATTTTTTTTATTTGACCTCACCTGAATTTGATTTAAATTAACAAACCGATTTTATTTAAATTGACCTACTGACTTAAAAATATACTACTTTAATAGTGTGGACGGACGATGACGGACGCGGCCAGACCCCATTGCCATACAAATACCTCTATGGCTCAGGTGAGCTAATAAAGGGAGACCACTCACCTGTGCATGTTTGTGTGAAAGTTCTTGTGTGACAGAGTCAAGTGTTTCCTTTAGTAGCTGATACTGTGCATGTTGCTCTCTCTCGGTTCCACTTAATGCCTCAAACATCTGAGCTCTCTGGTTCACAGTGTGTTGGAGGGTCTCAACCTTTAGAATAGAAAGATGTTCTATACTGTAGATCATGCATTTAGCATTGTCCCAAGGAAGCTGTTTAAACATGAAGCCACATTCACTATTAAGATTTATTTGGTTTCTGAAAGGATTGTGGGGGAGGGGGGACAATTTTTCAATGGCGCTTTAAGGGTTAAAAAAGATGTAACAAAAGATCTGAGGCAGTCATAGACACATTAACTCTTTACCTACTAATGATATTTGCTGATAACCTTTGTAAACCAGATCACTCCGGCTCAGGTTTGAACGAGTTGAGGAAGAGATAAAATGAGAGGCTTGCCAAGCATTTTATCTCTTTTTTGCAAGGAGTTTAAAAGATTCATTAATGCATGAGCAAGAATGTTAGATTTTATTTATCATATGACAAAAGATTACTTTGAAATCTCATTTTCGTGCCTAAAAAGGTAAAAAGGGTCAGGTGTGGTACTTGATTGTATTGATTCCTGATCTTTGCACCCTTACTTACTTACTTTGACACTCTGATGGTATTGCTTAACTAATTTTTAGAAAAAGCTGATCTTTAAAAAATGAGCAGATGATAAAAAGCATGTAAAATTACTCAGTAGGCAAGAGATAAAGTCCAGTTCAATTCTGTCCTGTTGCAATGTATATTGGGAGCACAGTGGCTCAGTGGTAGAGTGGTTGTCTCAAGATTGCGGGAATGTGGGTTCCAACTTAACTGGTGTCACTGAGTTGTGTCCTTGAGCAAGACACATTAATCCTTGTTTAGTATTGGTTTAATCCTGGAATACCCGTCCAGAAATAACTAAGAAGTTGTTGACTGGGATGTGAATAATCAAATCAAACAAACAAAACAAAAGCAATGTATACCTCTGTCTCAAGTTCATTGGAGTGTTCTTGTTCTATATATAGATCTTGTCTGGTTTTCTGTAACTGGTTCTCAGCATCTTCAAGTCGTTTTGTTAGACTGGTTATTCTTCCAGCTTCCTCTGACAGTTTGTCCTTCATGTCCTGTAGGACCTGCAATACATAGAGGATCTCAAATGAGTGCTCATGTTTTATTGAATTTATTAAACAAGTTTAGGAAAAGCCTGACATTTTATCGTTTTTTAGCAACAAGTTTAATAAATTCAATAATACAGGAGTATGAATGTTAGGATTTTATTCATCATATGACATAAAAATTATTTTGAAATCTCATTTTTGGCGTGAACAAGTTAGCATTTTGCCATATGCTTGACATTAAAAGCGGCATTTCATAATGTTTCCAAAAATCTGTAAACCACTAGTGGTTTATCGATTTTAATGCATGGCATCATATGATAAATAGAGGATCTCACATGTGTGTTCATGTTTAAATATTTACATTTCCACTGCGAGTCTTTAAATGAACCTTTACATTTGAGATGTGGTTCATACCTTCATGAACAAATCGATTAAAGCCACACCCACATACGCGCCATTTGAGCGGGCTAACGTCAAGTACATCCAATAACGTTGCTTGTTTACTGACATTTGCGTGACATTGAACACGTATTGCCATGACGTTAAGCGCGGAAATTTGGCGTTGTGGCTGTTCCAAACCCTACGTTATGTCTGATTTTATTCAAAATATCTTGAAAACCAGCCAAGTTAGAGTAAAATTGAAAATTTATACTTGACTGATAATATAAAATGTAAATATAAGTAATAAATTCAATTTTTGGAATGTGTCTCTTGCAAAGGTAACGTGAAGCCCTTCGGGCTTCACTTACTTTGCACGAGACCTGAAGTATTCATGATTCCATGAACTTTCCAAAAATTGAATTCATTTCTTAATTGAATTTATTAAACAAGTTGGGGGAAAGAGATAAAATGGGAGTTTAATGGTCAATTGAATCTTAATTTTTATGATTTAAATGACAGTGATGAGAGAAACAAAATGCTGAAAACCCCATCAAAAAATTCCAACCAAGTCATAAGATATTCAATAGTACAGGATCATGAATATTCATCATCTTTTGACATTGAAATTAGACTTTTGAAATTTTCCTGTGAAAACGTGAATATTTTGTCATTATGTGTGCAGCGTTGTTATGTATGTCAATACATAATTGTTACTAAATATGTAAACCAATAGAGGTTTATTGATTTTGATTCATGGTGTTATATCACACCTAGATGCTAGGTCAAAAAATAAATCATGGATGATTGAACATGACAAAAATTAAGAAATTAATTAAGAACTAATTTTTCATTATCATGAATTATCGCAGTTAAAGACAATTCTAATGCACTTACTTTTGTAACGAGACGTCTGATTGGACAACGTCATAAATTTGCGATTGTCAGAAATTGACGTCATTAGTTATGTCACATTTCGCGTTGCCAAAAACTAAATTTTCAACCGCATATCCGTTGATATACCTCCCCAAAGGAAAATTTTGAATACAGTTATCCCCTAATTATACAACTTGAATATATTGCTTCTCACAAAAAGGCAAAAAAGATTTTGAATCAGAAGTGGGTTAAGTAATTAAGAGCTGGTTGGTGCCAGCAAGGGGACCTGTCTTTCATAGTAAAAACTGGAAAATAATGCTGTAAATACACAGACCCTGGGCTGCAATTCACACCAAAATTACAATTTTCTTCCATATCTTTAGTATTTCTCAATCAAAGCATATTTTGTGGGTACTCAAAAGAACCGTCTCATTGAGACAGTTCTTTTGAGCACCCAAAACTTATGCTTTTACTGAGGGATAAGAAAACAATCAAAATTTAAGGCCCAAAATATTTCCCTATCTGAAAATGTGTATTTACCTTACTGTCTATTGTCTCTGTCCTCGTCTCTCTAGTTTTGTGTGGTTCAGTACTCTTCTTCAGGTTAGACAACTCTGAGTCTAGTTTAGATTTCTCAGTGAGCATGTTATTGTACTTACTTTACTGTCTATTGTCTCTGTCCTTGCCTGTCTGGTTTTGTGTGGCTCAGTACTCTTCTTCAGGTTAGACAACTCTGAGTCAAGTTTAGATTTCTCAGTGAGCAGGTTATTGTACTTGTCTGTGGTTAATCTCAATTCTACCTGAAGACTGTTGACCTAGAAAATGAAGGCAATGGTGAGCTCAGTAAAAATGGATCATTTTTGAGTAATCACGAAATTTCATTTAAACTGCTGTTGTTTTTTTTGTTTTTTGTTGTTGTTTGATTTGATTCTTTACGCCCCTGTCAACAATTTTTCAGTTATTTCGGGACAAGTCTTCCTGGGTTGTACAAGAACTAAGCAAGGATTAACGGGACTTGCTCAAGGATACAATTCAGTGAGGCTCAAACCTGCAACCCCTCGGTCTTAAGTCAAGCACTCTATCACTGAGCAACTGTGCTCCCAAACTGCAGTGGGGTCTGCCTTGAAGAATGTTCATCTAGAAAATGTAGTCAATGGAAGGTATTAATTTAAAATGGTTCCTATAATTCGGAAATTGAAAAAAAAATCATTTTAACTGGGAAGGCAATATTGAAATCGAGTGAATCTGAGATATATGCAAACCCTTAGTAAACCATGCATGACTTGCTGCAAACAGGACCAAAACCAAACAAAAAATAAGATAGTTGCAAATTTTTGTATAGTAGAGAAAAAGAGAAAAATTAATGGCATTGATCAGATTGCACAAATGAGCATGTTGGTCTGCCCCTTTTTTTGTTTGCATGTAATAAAATAAGTATTTTTTTTTTATCAAAGAGGCTTATCTTATGATCTTTCTTTACTAACCTGAGCATTGAGTTTATCAATCTTTTGTTGTTTCCTATCCTCAGATCCATCTCCCTGAAGCCGTCTGTAGGCCAAGTCCAGCTCATTCTGGGTGTCCTGCAGGGCCACACTCCTTGCCTCCAACTGGGCCTTAGAAGTGTCCAGCTCCCCCTCTAACAGTCTAGTCTGTCTTGTTAACTGAGATACCTTGCCCTCCAGAGAAGTGACCTTGACCTGTAGTGCCTCTGTATGGCTAGAATCTGTAAGGTGACAAATTAAAATGTTCAGCATTGAGCAAGCACACAAGACCTAAGTATTTAGTATATACCTATAAATGATACAACTTTTGAACTGTATGTTTTCTGCCCATCTTATACAGATATCCAGACCAACAATTGAGGTGTTCTGATTCTGTATCACTATCCTTTAAAACAAGGCAATCATTTGTTACCTTCTTTGGCAGCGACATTAACTTAAGTAAATTTCAGGCATGGAACCAGAGACGGAAATAATGATGGGGTAACGTCAAGAAATGAAAAACATAAAGTCAAACATTCCCATAATTTTTTTCTGGATTGAGGTCTTGTGAATCTTCAAAAAAACTTTTTTTAAACTGATTAAAAAACCAGGAATGAGAGAAACAGAATGTCGAAAGCCTGACCAAAAAATTCAAAATAGTTACCAAGTTATGAAGGTTTCAAAATTTAATTAGATGAAAATATGCGACAGGCTCATATGACGTCATTTGAGCTTTTTGAAATATTGAATTTAATATAGTTCATTTAATTTAACATCATTTAATACTTTATTTGCTGAAAATGATTCAATATGATAAAATACAACATTTGCATATAAAAGCTAAATTATACAGTTTTTAATTACTTAGAAATCACACTACATAAAATATGACATTTTGAAAAAATCATCTCAAAACAATAATGTGAGCGGGGTTTATATGCTAATTTGCATAATTTTAAAACTTGCATAACTTTTGACTGGGTTGGAGTTTTAAGATGGGGTTTTCAGCATTTTGGTTTTCTCATCAAAGTCATTTAAATCATGAAGTTTTAAAAATGTTTTTGAAGATTCACAAGACCTTTAAAGACCAAAACACTTTATAAAATCAGAATGTCATTTAAACATTTTATCATAATAGTAACTTGATCTGGCATACAGTATCACATCTCATGGATGAGGTCATAACATTGGATTACCCTCGACATTTTGAATCTTGGGTGATCCAATGGTATAACCTCATCAACTCAACATGATACAGTATGCCAGATCAAGTTACTTTAATAATAATGTGTATTTATGGCAAATGCTCAATTCTAACAAAACTGGCCTATATAGCCAATGGTTAAACTCAGTGATTTATTGGTTGATAAATCACTGAACCGACTGGGCATGGACCGGAGTGATGTCATTTGGTAGCCAGTTTGATTTTCATGACGTCATCTATCACATACGGCATTGTAACGTTGATAATAGATGGCGTAACGTTGTTTTTACAACTATACAATATTCAAAGTGTACGTAAAAATATGCCTTCCAGTCTAAACAAGAGTTGCGTGAAATTCTGACAGTTTGTTCAAGATGGCGGAATAGTTATAGACTATGAAGGATTCATTTATATTTTTAATCTTTTTGTGTGTTAAAATCGAAATAAATTTGCACTAGCAGTGATTTGTTGCTTAATATATAACTGTCTGTCAGTCAGTCATAAGTGGATAAATCATTCGCGCTTTGCGCTCATGATTTATTCACTTTAACGACTGACCTCCAGCCAGTGATATTTTAAGCAACAAATAACTGCAAGCGTGAATCTATTTCTTAAATTCTTCTTATAAAGCCGCATGCGGTGTATCAAGCAAAGCTATAAGCTAGAGGTCCAAATTTTGGTCAAAGATATCTAGCAATCTGGTTTAATGTACAAGCTCCTGAATTTCAAGGTCAGATGTTCAATCTATTGCAAATTACACCATTTGGCTATGTTTCACTTTCGAACATACCTCCCCTATATAGCCAAATTAATGCTAAAAAAATTGTGTTATAAGCAACAACAAAGTCACACTTTTGATATTACGAGAAAATTGTGCTAGCCACTGCAAAATGACATCAGTCATGGCTGTAGATGGTGTAACATCGTTTTGACACTTGAAAGACATTACAAATACATGTAAATGTATCATGAAACGGTACAACTATTGCAGGATTTCTTCAGGCCTAAGATTGGAAGAAGCTTATGACTTCAATTGTGTTTTCTTCATTTATTGCATGCATGTTAGAATCAAAATAGATTTGCCCTAGTGCATGAATTGTTGAGTAATAATTTACTAATTGTCGGTCAGTTGTACCAAGATAAATTGGATCTTCTTTACAACTGACCTCAAAACAGTGAGTTTTTATTCAACAATTCACTGCTAGAGCTGACCTATTTCTTAACTAAAAAATAAACAATTTGAATGGCATCCTGCTCACTTCTGTTGTCAGATCTGAAACTGACATTTAAAGAGCTATATAACAGAATTTTCATGCATTATATTATGAATTGAAATTGAAATGAGTAGTATAACCTGTTGTGTGCCTGGAGTCAGAGATGAGTTGCTGTCCTGGTTGACTTTTCTTGAGTATTTCATTCTCCATTCTCACCCCCTCAAGAAGATCTTCAGCTGTCTTCAGACGAGCTTCAGCTTGATGTCTGTCCCGCACCAGCTCACTTAATTGCCTGGAAATATTATGTACGTAAATACGTAATGTCGTGAAGGTCCGTTGCTACAATGCATTTTTTGCAGTGAAATTGAACAAACTTTGAAGGCAATAAAATAGCATTTAAAAGGTCATATGATAAACAGAATCTTAAACTCATGATCGTTTCATATTCAATTGATTAAACTTGCCAAAGGCTTCTTTAATAAATTCCATATGAAATGATCACAGGTGTAAGCTCCTCCATGTATATAAGTTAGTAACATAGAGATTTGAGCTTTGGCATGAGATTTTCAACAATGTGGTATGTGTGACCAGCAAAGGCTCCTACCAGCCTGCGCATACATGCAGTCTAATCAGAGCCTTTGCTAGTCACTTGAATATTATATGACTGTTAAGCTACTGAAAGAACATCATTTTGAGTTTCTTAGCGTAACAGGAGGCTGCACATGCTCATCTGAGTCTACTACAAAATGCCACATTGTTGGAAATCACGAGCCACAGTTCATTTACAAAGGTTTACTAACTTAGCTATAACTTACTCTTTATATGTGGCCTCAAAGGTGGTCATCTCTGATCGTGTGTCTTCAACTCTTTCTTCCATTTCTTTTAATTTTGACTCAGCCTGTCCATAAGTATCACGCAGATTCTGAAGCAAAAATCATTAGAGATTATCTCACGGTGTTATGGTTATCGCCCGAAGTATCAACCCAAGACCCCATTATCAGCTCGAGAGCTTTAGCTCAAGGGCTGATAATGGTCTAGGGTTGATACTGAGGGCAATAACCAAAACCCCATGTTATAATCTGTTTATCACATATTCCATTTCACTATTTCAACGTGCTTGACGTACAAAAATGTAAGTAAAACAATGGAATGGGGTACATTTTGCGTTACGTCACGCCAATTGTTTACATCTGACGTCATCAAATGAACAATGTTACGTGCTGGGCATGACATACTCTCTCCATTCAACATACATGACTTCCGGTTATCATTATGGCAGGCTGATAACCAGTTGGAGGGAAAGAGCTTATCCCATATGCAGACTTTGGGTTATCGCGGCAAATGGCGTCCCGAATATGTGATAACAATATTTATCACCCAAATTGCCATGTTAAAATACATCTTATCACATGACGTTGAGTGTGAAAATGATATAACGCCATGTATTTAGCGGTTTACATATTAATTAATGTTTTGTTATGACATAGATAACAACATTGCGTAGATAATGACAAAATCTAAATGTTTTCACTCCAAAAAATGTAATTTCAAAGCAATTTTAGTGTTATATGATAAAGAGAATCTAACCTTAATTTTGTACTCCTTTATTAAACCTGTTGCAAAAAAAAGTGATAAAATATTTTGTGTATGTGAGCAAAACAGCCCCAGAAAAGACTGCACATTTGTGCAAGCTCATCTGAGCCTTAGCTGCTTGCCTCTGCAATAAATGATAGAATTTCTGATTCCTTATACATGTAGCTCAAAGTATGTGCTTAAGTCAATGTAAATTTTGGATATATGTGATTTGGGTTGGAATACTCATAAGTCCAGATAAGTAAAACTTTTGTGCGTAGAACTAATTATTTTCTTACCCATCAGTTGTAACATGTGTCTTGGGTGCTCAAAAGAACCATCTCATTGAGACGGTTCTTTTGAGTACCCACAACCTATGTTTTAGGTTGAGTAATAAGGAAATTATTTTAATATTACATACTCTTATCTGGAGGCCTGAATACCATAATTAGTTATCCCATTGTCCTCTAGGCTCAGTCCCAAGAATTGATACTCCACCCTGCCACATCCAAAAGCCACTTTTAATCCATTTCCATCCAACCTCATCCCAACCCACCATAAATACTAAATACCTTACACATACCCAGAATTATTTGTCACCACATCCCCACCCACCTTAAGTCCATCTACCGGTACTATATTGTTTTCTTCTAGTCTCAGTTCCTTCAGTTAAAACTCCCAGTCTCTCAGCTGCTAAGTATGTTATCAAAGCAGCCACCAATCCTATCCCTTAGTACATATGCACCCCACTTATCACCACAATTCCCCACCCACCTTAAGTCCATCTACTATATTCTTATCCTCAATCAAATGTAGCTTAAGGTCTCAGTCTCTCAGCAGTTTGATACAAGCACTCTTGTACCAGAGCAGCCACCTACCCAGTCTCTTACACCCTTACATATACCTCCCCCAGCTACTTGTCACCACATCTTGCCACCCACCTCAAGTCCATCTACTATATTGTTATCCTCTAGCCTGAGTTCTTTCAGTTGAAGCTCCCAGTCTCTCAGCTGCTTGTATGCAAGCTCTCGCTTGTTCCAGAGCAGCCACCTACCCAGTCTCTTACACCCCTTACATATACATCCCCCAGCTACTTGCCACCACATCCTGCCACCCACCTTAAGTCCATCTACTATATTGTTATCCTCTAGCCTGAGTTCTTTAGTCTCTCAGCTGCTTGTATGCAAGCTCTCACTTGTTCCAGAGCAGCCACCTACCCAGTCTCTTACACCTCTTACATACACACCCCCAGTGACGAATCCAGAGGGGGTCCAGGGAGTTCAATCGAACCCCCCTCCCTGACCCCATTTTTAAATATCCAATGAAAATGAAATAATTTGGTCTCAGTGAGACCAAATTATTTCATTTTTAAGGGATATTTAAGAAAAATGAGATAAAATCAGCAAAGCGAACCTCCCCACATTTATACATATGAACCCCCTTTCAAGAAGTCCTGGATCCCCCCCTGCCCCCAGCTACTTGTCACCACATCCTGCCACCCACCTTAAGTCCATCTACTATATTGTTATCATCTAGCCTGAGTTCCTTCAGTTGAAGCTCCCAATCTCTCAGCTGCTTGTATGCAAGCTCTCGCTTGTTCCAGAGCACCCTGATCATTTCCTCTTCCTGTCCTGACTGGATGCCATCTTGTTTCTCAATTTGAGACAAGATGTAATTCATGTCATCCGAAATCTGGTGAAAAAGTGAACACAACACAGTGAACATGCAAGTGATATCATTACTCTACCATATTTAACTTTATAAAGGTGCTGTGTGCAAAACTTTTCATATTGTAAATTTTTTATTCTAAACACTGATCGGGAGCAAACTTTTTTTTATCCACAGAGTGAATCAATGTTAAGTATGAAATAACACAATTGTACTGGCTGGGATTCAGATGTTAAAATAACAACAAAAGTTTTTGTTTTGTTCTTTTGAGCAAAAACAAAATATTGATAATCAGTCCAGCAGGATGATTCTGGATTTCCCAAATGCATAAATTATGGCAGATTCACAAATCAGTTCAAATATCAAGCATCTTCTTAAATGGATGAAAACTATGAGTTACCGGTAAAAACGTATCGTACAGGCAAAAACAATCTTGTATTCGATACATACTAATTTTCAACTCTATCTGTATTTGGGGAAAATGGTCTCGTAATTAACGTCTGTACGAAAGCTATCTGGAGTACTGAATGTTTTGGAAACCACACTATTGGTCAAAAATGAGAAAAACTCCAATGCATGCATGCCAGGGCTTTTTTACTTATAATTCCCTTGTTAATTTCTAATTTCGGGTGCCAGGTCATTGTGTCAATAAGTTGGCATTCTAATGAGTTGAAAACCTACAGTGGTTTGTCCAATAATACCAGTGCAATTGAAATAACAAAGTAACGAAATTAAACAGTAAAATTCCCATGCAAAGTATGTGCACATAAAAACAAACATTTCTATTTAAAAAAAAACTAAAAAATTAAACATTGTAATTTGCATGCTTGTTAAGAATAACGGGCAGATCCAGTTGTTGCAGGACACAATCCATAAAATCAGAGAACAAAGCCCATGAGATAATTTAGGGGATAACTGTATTTGAAATTTTCATTTGGGGAGGTATATCTTCGGATATACGGTTGGAAATTTAGTTCTATGGCAACACATTAGCGGAGCCTTAAAACGTGATTTCCAAACATATATCCGACGATATACCTCCCCAAATAAAAATTTTGAATATGGTTATCCCCATTCTAATGCACTATTAACATTTTTCCTTCAAAAAGACAGTGAAAACGTACTATTTTCCTCCTACGTCCAGCGGCTGCCAGCTGCATAAAATTGCTCACTTGTCAACCAATGAAAAGCTAGGTAAGGTAATGCCGTCAATTTTTGTTTGTTTGATTTGATTCTTTAAGTCCCATCAACAATATTTCAGTTAAACAGATATGGGTCTTCCTGGGTTGAACCAGTACTAAGCTAGGATATATGTGTCTTGCTCAAGGACCACAACACAGTGACGCCGGTGAGGCTCAAACGCGCGACCCCTCAGTCTTGAGTCATGCACTCTACCACTGAGCCATTGCGCTCCCATATAATACCGTTGAGTCTGCGACAGTATATCACAGGATATACTGTCGCAAATTTATGACGTTATCCAATCAGACGTTGCTTTGCATTTGCAAGTGCATTAGAATAGAGATTATAACACGAAGTTTTGGTTATAGCCCGAAGCATCAACCTGAGACCCCATTATTACCCCGGTAGCTTTAGCTATAACCCAAACCCTGTGTTTTAATCTGTTTATCACAAATAATGACACTTTTAAGTAAAGTTAAAAATTTTGCTTTTGTGAACATATGGAGAATCAACAGTACCTTCATAGTCTCTGCCCTCTGGTTGCTATGACTACTGTAGGGTATATCATAGCTATCTTTGTTGGAGAGCAGCGTTGAATCATCAAATGGCATTGCCAGTCGTAGCTTCTCGTTTTCTTCTCGAACCTGCTTTAGCCTCTGCTCAAGATTCCTGTTTCGTTCCTTCTCTCTGTGAAGTTGCCTGGTGTGCTCCTTCTCAACAGCCTAGGAGTGAATAAATCCATGAATGAAAATATATACACGTTATTATAATAGTAACTTGATATTGTGTACTGTATCACGTTAAATGGATGAGGTCATACCATCGGATCACCTGAGATACAAAGCTTTGAGGGTGCTCCAATGGTATGGCCTCATCAAGAGACGTGATACTGTACGCCAGATTGTGTTACTATTAAAATAATATGTTTATTATATACCTTTTTCTAGCATTATTCTGATTTTATAACTGGTTTTGATCTTTAATCCTAAAAAATTGAGGGAATGTTTGCTATTACGTTACGTCATCATGTTTTCCGTCTCAGGTTACATGCTTGAAATTTACTTTACGTAACGTCGCTGCAAAAACAGGTAACCGACGTTAGCCTCACTTTAAATGATAGTGATATGGAATCAGAAAACCTCAGTTCGTTGATCAGGCTTTCTGTATCAGATAGCCAGAAAACAGACAGTCAAAAGGTGTATCATTTATAGGTATATAATAAAAGACATTATCACGGTTTGTTAAAATAAATCTACATTTTTGCATACAATTTATGGCTTAATAAAAATGGTGACTAATTTCATCTGGTGCATCATCTGCTATTCCATTTGAAACATCTCTGCAGCCAACAGTGTGGATCCAGATCAGGTTAAACACTGATTGTATGCCAAAGTTAGTCATTTATGTAAGCATTTACATACAGCAGACAGCTTCAGCAGATAACATTTTGCAGATGCATTTTTTTGAGCAGGTGAAGGGTTAAGCTTGCAAGTTCACAATTAGAAAACCCCTGTGTTTTTTTCTTCAGAGAATAGAGATGACCCAAACTGTCCTAATCAGTGTATGATGAACATTAAATTGTGTTTGGCAGTTCATGAAATTAAGTGCACACAAACAAGCTTAAACTTTAATTTGGTGATTTATGTCTGACATGGAACTTATAAATATTTGGTCAAGGTCACCAGAATCTAATCAACTCGTTTTTACGCCCACAATGCTATATCAAGGCTAATTTGGCTTAAATCCTCTACTTAGTACTGGTTAAAGCCAGGAAAACCCTCCTGAAATGACTGAAAAACTGTTGACTGAGACGTAAAGAATCAATCAAACAAACAAATTTGGTTAAAATACTAACTGGTTCTCAAGATATTGTGTACAGTCACAGGACACCTGCCCTAATGTCGGCTCCAAAAACAATTTGGGTCTTAAACACCCCCCACTATTCCTTGGCCCCATAGCTATCTACCTGTAATCTAGCATTCTCTGTAAGTAGCTTATCCTCAACTGATGAAAGGTTGTTAGCCCTGTCAGATCTCTCCTGGTGCAGCCTTTCTTCAGTAATTTTCAAGCGTTTTTCCAGAGACTTCAGCTAAAAATAGAGAATGGTTTATAATTAAGGTATTTTGCTTTACAGCCAAGCAAGCACTGTCCAGGTCACATCATGCACCCAAAACTAAGCCAGGGGTGTGAAAATACCATGCCCGACTTGTCAAACCTGGTCCAATTTCATTCAAAACAAGTTTGAAATTTCTATTCACTTGTCCTGGGACAAGTTAAAATTAATTTACAATTCTGTATTTCATATTGAAAATCATTATGAACTCACATGTTGTGAAGAAAACAGTAGATCCTGATCAGCTGGCTGATCTGGATCTAAACTATTTTAATAGTTTATGTCTAGTTTCATACTGTTTTAAAAGAAGTTTATACATGCATATTGTTTAAGCACAGATAGTACTTTGCTCAAATCTTTGTGCATTATCTGTTCCTGTGACAAGTACCTTATGGCAATTTACTTATCCTTGGGCATGGTTAAACGTTTGCTTTTTTCTATACACCTGACTAAATATATACACATTATTACTTTAGTAACTTGATCTGATGGGTCAGATCACGTCGAGGGGCTGCGCCAAGAACTATCAGATCACACGAGACGAAGTCAAGTGTGATCCGGCAGTTCCTGGTGCAGCAATGAGACATGTAATAAAGTATTAAAGTTTTTATTATATACCTACATAAAATCAACAACAAACACTTTAGTTTTAGCGATAAACTCATCAAAATTGATACCGTGTGAAATGACATTGCAATGCTGTTACAGTAGCAAATAACTTCGCGCCAAATGTTTGATGACGTCACATTGTGTAAACATGTTACGACAGAGGAGGAAATGCATTTATCTTGTTTAATTCTTTTCCTTTAGCGCGAAAAAAATAAGATAAAGGCTAATTGCCTAAACATCAGATAGAGTTGTGATTTTAGTAATTAATAATGCTATCACTCAGATTGCAATTCAGATTAAGAGTTCGCAGCCAGGTGCTGGATTTTATCTTGTGAGTTGGGTAAAACATGGAGGATGATGATACAGAAAAATATCACGTAAGTAGCGTGATACAAGATTTTGTATTTTTGAGTCGAAAAAAGGGTTGTATTAGGTGTATTTCATTGCAGGTATGTAGTAAAGTAATTTATTCCAGCAAATGACAACTGCTCTTGAAGGCTACTTGATTCAGTGATCAGGAAAAACTGACCTGTCCACAGAAATTCATGAGATTTTGTTACTTATAAATCACAAAGCAATCAGATAAATATTATTTAATGCGTTTGCAATTGTAACATGGTGTCTGATTGGATAATGTCATAAATTTCTGACAATATATCCTGTGATATACTGTCCCAATCATGACATCATAATGTAACATCCCTTTTTATTGGCTATGCACCTTGCTGCTGCTGGAAGTAGGTGCAGCATTACAACATCTTCACTGACTTTTTGAAGGGAAAATGTTACTAGTGCATCAAAATGTAGATACTAATCGTATTAAAAATTTTCATTTGGGGAGGTAGAACATCGGATATATATTCAGAAATTACTTTGTATGACTCTGCTAACATGTCCCACTAAAATTAAATTTCCAACCATATATCCTACTATATACATCCCCAAATGAAAATTTTGGATACTGTTACCCCCTAAATGTATGGAACCCTGGTAAAAAGGCCTAGAAAAAACAGCGCAGACCCTGATCAGACTGCTTCAGAAGAAGAAGAAGTCTTATCAGGACTTTCCCTGTTTGCTATTCTGACAACCAATTTAGGAATTCCATCCCTGATAACATAAGTTTTATTTGAGAACAGAAAGAGAAAAGTGTTTCGAAATTTTAGAAAAT
The DNA here is from genome assembly GCA_964019695.1 of Loripinus fragilis. NCBI lineage: Eukaryota > Metazoa > Mollusca > Bivalvia > Lucinida > Lucinidae > Loripinus > Loripinus fragilis. Next base: position 39,592,914 of record OZ026522.1, on the reverse strand, counting down.
TTACTGTTTGTAGCTACCAATTGAATAACATATAGATCTATTATGATATATTCTCTTTTAAAACTGGTGTTGATCGAAATCAGCTGGCCAGATTCCATTGTTACACACGAAATCATGTAACTGAACTTGCTAGAAAACAGAAGTAAATGTTGCATATGATTTAATCTAATATTATGTTCACCCGAAAGGTCCAGACAAAATTTTAGCATAAATTAATCAAATTGTTTTCTTAGCAACCACAGTCTGAACATGTTTTAGGTGCTCAAAAGTATCATGTCTAAGAGACATTAATTCAACGAGTTCCTGTTTATGGGCTTCTAGCTAGGGCTGGCAGGTATTATCGCGAACAGGTATATATAGATTATTACACGGCTTTTTTGATCCCAGCCCTGATCTCAGCCCGAGAAGACCGTATCAGCCAGAGCCCGAAGGGCGAGGGCTGATACTGTCCGAGGGCTGAGATCAGGGCTGGGATCAAAAAAGCTATGTAATAATATTTTTATCATATACTTATGCGTGTAAAAGAGCTAATGAAATTATCTATCAATTTCTTTATTTGGCTCAATCACTAAATTAAGTGACTTTATCAGCCTCAAAGGCTCAAATGCATCACGTCGATCCTTTTGTTCGCGAAAACGTTGCGTGTGGCTATGACGTTGTGACGTCATGGCGTTCGAAAGTTTGACGCTGACGCCATATTGTATGGAGATACTCGGTGTAAGATAATGGATATTTCAATGTTTTATTATAATAACAGTGTTTCAGTGCGAATTTAATTGGAATCAGGTAAAAATATGCAAGAACACGTCCACATTCTTTATTTTTACAATTGTTTTGCAGATATTCCCTGTTTTTTTTCCAGGGCGAGATCAACTGTTGAGGAGGGCGGGACAGGAAAATATCAGCCCTGGTATCAGCCCCCGTATCAGCCCTCTACTTGACTTTTGGTGTCCAGGGCTGGACAGCTCTATTTGACTGAGCTGATACGCTTGGGCCAAAAGTCTAGTATCAAGGGCAATACTAGTATAAGTATGTGATAAATCGCGATATTTTATTTCTGTGATAAGTATCGTGATACAGTTTGGCCGTATCGCGATATTTTCAAGTGTATTTATAGCAACCATAAGTTGTTAGAATTTGTCAAAGCACTGAAGGCCATATAGATGCTTACACCTTTATATGATCTTAATGTTCTTTCAAGCCACAAGACTGGTGACTGGAGTTGATTTTAACTATGTATTAGTTGATAGTGGATTCTTATGTGTACATTATGCATAAGTGAAGGCTCTTCATGAAGCTTAAAGTAGTTACATTGTATTCCACTCTTGGCAACAGAAAAGCAAATACATGCCCAAGGCGTTAAAAAATCTCTTACTGAAACAAAAGTAATAACTAATCTGGCTGTTAAATTACTAAGTATACCACTTTGGCAAAAGTTTACAAACAATTTTTTACAGTTAATTCAGGGGTCAAGCTATAGCAGTTAACTCATTACGTAGGGATAAGTTAACTATGTATTTAAACTTCTCTCTTATTTGAATAGGGAGAAGTGAGCCAGTTTAGGGAGACTACACATGTCTCAAGTCCCCCCTAGCTTGTGGCCTGAGTTCAGTTATTCACAATGTATGTGTGCTTATTTTAGTTGAAAACACAGAGGAACCATTCTCACACTTAAGTTAAACCTTGTGATACGTATCATGATAATTATGTATCGTGATACGCTGGTCCCGTATCGTGATATATCGCGATACAATTTTTTTGGCGATACCCATCCCTACTTCTAGCAAAACCCTTTGAAGACCAGACACACCAAAACAGGTACTTTGGCAAACAGTGACAACCAAGATAAAAAGCCACATAATGCAGAATTTCACCAGGGTATGCACTGTTTACGAAGACAATATCAATTTTCAGAGAAAAAAAATTGGGGGGGGGGGGGGGGGATTATTACCTGTGACCCCTCAATATATACAATGGACAATCCTGACTAAACTTTAATAAACTTAATGTGACATTTGATAGGTCCCAAAGGTTCAAAATGGGTAAGAGAGATTTAACTGAAACCCACCTGTTTATCTGTAACCAGTCCACTTCCCCCACTATCAGCCTGCTGCTGAAGAGCATTCTTGAGTTCAGTTAGCTTAAGGAGCTGTTCATTGGCTGAGCCCATTCTTTCTTCTTCATCTCTCAGATGTCTCTCACTCTGATCGAGAAGAGCTTTCACACGGTTAAGCTCCTCCTGTAAACAAACAGATGAAACATATGAACACATAAGTTTTTAAAGCAACCAAATATAAAGAAGCATATTAACCCTTTACGCCATAGACTATTCAGTGTTGTGCCTAGAGCATGGCATTGGTGGTTCCCGCGATTTTACCGCCTATGTCCCTTAAAAATGCACACTGCACGGGCCTAAGGGCGCACCGCACAAATGTGCTTATTATTTCGCTGTTTATTACCATTTCCGTATTGAGTGTAACCTAATAAGGGGAAATAAATATCGCAATTTAGACTGGCACATGGTATTTACCTATGATAAATGTCTCATTGGATATTGATTTCTCAACCAGTCTAATACACAACAACAATGAAAGAAAAACTGAATTTCATAGCAGAAAGCCAGAAAAAGCTATTTTAATATAGAAATAGTAAATTTGCTGGTGAATTCTAAACTAGGGCAATGGCAGAAACTACTTTACTGTCATCTACACCCCTTCTCAATCCAAAACTATCGACATCGAGCTCAAATTTAAATAAAAAAATGAACAGAAATTTCCGGATAACTATTCAATTTAACAGGAAACTAGAAGTAATGTTTATGAAACATTATGCCCCCTACCCTTTGCTTGTCAAAAAGGGTTCATAAGTTTTCAATGCCCAAATTTACAAAGGGCAATTACTTAAAAAAATACAGCAACTTTTTTTTTAAATTTTCACGAGGTAATCTACTCATCATCTTCTACCAGCTGACCATGTTTGAAGCTCCTAGCTACAATAATTTTCGGGATAATCTTGATGACAAGTTTTCAATGACCAAATTTGCAAAGGGCAATAACGTGAAAAAAATAAAATAACTTTTTTTTAAATTTTCACCAAGTTATCTACTTATTATCTTCTATCAGCTGACTAGGTTTGAAGCTACTTGCTGTAAAAGTTTTTGAGATATCTTGACTACAAGTTTTCAATGCCAAAAATTTGCAAAGGTCAATAACTCAAAATAAAACTTTTTTTTTAATTTTCAAAAGATTATCTTCTCATTATCCACTATTACCTGACCAAGTTTGAAGCTCATAGCTGTTATAGTTTTTGAGATATCAAATTTCCGATGTCCAAATTTGCAAAGGGCCATAACTAAAAAAAAAATAAAATAACTTTTTTTTTAAATTTTCACCAGGTTATCTACACATTATGCTCTATTAGCTGACCAAGTTTGAAGCTCATAGCTGTTATAATTTTTGAGATATCTTGAATACAAAATTTCATTATGACCCTTTAAAAGGGGCATAACTCCACAAAGGGGGATAATCCAGACTTAAAAAAATATGTGTCAATTATTTTTGATGAGGAATCCATATATGAAATTTCAAAAAAGGTATCTTAAATTTTGTAACGGACGCAGGGACGGACGGACACACGGAGGGACAGGCCGAAAGCAATATACCCCTTCAACTTTTCCAAACTTGGGGGGCATAAAAATTTGAGAATTTGGTGTGTCCCCCAGAATTTGTAAATGTCCCCCTGAAATTCAGGTAGAGGGACACCTGTGTTCCCAGAAATCTTGACCTAGGCACAACACTGACTATTTATAGATCATATGACATCATGTTCTATCTTTAGACAACGTTGAAAAAAATCAAGAAGTCCATTTTCCATAATATTTTAAAATACAAAAGGCATCAAAAGGTTAAGTTGACAGACCCGGAAGCTTGGCCAAATGTATATTTGTCTGAAAATCTGAAGGTCACAGATCTGAGCCATGGGTCTAGAAGCATCATTTTATTTATATCTATTTATATCTATTGAAATAGGGTAGTTATCAGTTAAACAATAGTAACAACAATGCTACTTTTATACTCAACAGACTGACTTTACAATGCTTTAAGTATATACTCAGCAGTAAACTTATTGCTTATCATAAATCACTGGAGTGAAAATATAAATCCAATTTTCACCAGAAAAGATATATGATTTCTATTTTCAGTGTAATTTGAAAGTCTTTTGTATCCTCTAGCTGGGGCAATTTTATCTGTGTTTGTGCAACTTGCTCAGACCTCCCCCTCTCCTCTTTAGAATAAATGAAGAAGTCAAATAAAAGCTTTTATAAATTTACCTTCAGTGAAGCAATTTCTGACTTGTAGGCTTCCAGTGTTTTGGTTTTCTCTGAGTTATGTCTGGCCATGTCTGTCACTCTCTGGGAGCTTTCTAGCTGTTTCTCAAGGCCTGATACCTACAATATAAGCAACATAACTTGGGCCTCAACGCGACAAAACCTGTCTTCAGGGTTTTGTGCAAAGTAAGACTCAAACCAGTCTTCTCAGCTAAAGAGACTATCTAGAATATTGAAATTTGGCTTGAAGCAAGTCCGGACATGATACTTTTCAAAACAAAAACAAGAGTGCTGATCAGACTGGGCCCACGCACAGGCTGGTCTGTGCATTTGTTGTTCAAAGAGCCTGGAAGACAGGTTTTCTCGCGTCAAGGTCACTTTAACAATAAACAAACTTCATCTTTTCTAACTCTTCCAACACTACTAAGAGATTGATACAAAGCCACTACAGCGTTACCAGGCATACACGCCTGGTATCTCTGTATTTGCTTGAGGGCCTTTAGGTCTGAGGGCAATATGGAGTGATGGGGTCGATATGCATAGTAACATGGTGGCAGCCACAGTTTAAACTTTTTATTATAGGGATCACACATCTTTTTTCATACATTAACATTAGCGGGGTCCCAAGGAAGCTGTTTGAACACAAGGCCGATAGGCCTAGTGCTCAAACATCTCTCAAGGGACCTAGCAAGTGTTAATGCAATGAAACAAACATCGTGATGTGATCGTTATTCTTGCATATTTTACTTCTTCCAACCAAATTCGCACTAAAAAAGGTGTTAAAACATTAAAATATCCCTTTTCTTACACTGGATTTCTCTAAACAAAATGGCTTTGGCTGTAAACGTTCAAACGTCATAACATCGTCACAACGTCATAGCCACAAACAACCTTTTCGCGAACAAAAGCATCAGCAAAATGGTCAGTCTGGTTTGCAAAGCTTTCTGTATATAATGTCATGTTCACAACTCGAGGCTCATTTGAAGTATTTTTCAAGTTTAAACCCATGCTCAAACAGCACATGAATCCCCTGATTTGAACATTGATTTTCATACTTTTAAGGGTTGGGGGTGCAAATGACCTTAAATGAGTTTTTTTTAATATAGCCATAACTCCCAAAACAACATACAGCCTACCTCAGCTTTAAGGGACTCATTTTCTTTAGTAAGTGCAATGATCCTTGTCTCCAATTGTTCCCGGTCTCTGTCGAGCTCAGAGCGTGTTCTAGCTGAAAGGTCTGACATCTCCTGGTTGAAACTCTCCTGAAGAGCAGCCAGGTCATCCTGGGTGTTGTGAAGCTGTGTCTCCAGCTCAGAAACTTTGGCTAAAAGGAGACAAAATGTGAAAAGTCCATAATTATTCTACCTAGGTGCAAACATATTAAATTGATTACAGTAAAACTTGTCTAAAACGGCCACTCAAAAATAGACAAAACAAAGATCTTAATGACAAATGGTAGCTTAATGAATGGTCAAAAGTATTACAGAATGCTCCCCTTGGACTTTTGAACTGCATTAAGCAATAATTGGTCTTGAAAACCAATTTCTGGTCTTTTTGAGAGTGGCCTTTTTAGACAGGTTTTACTGTATGCAGAATTCATGGTCTTTTCGCAGAAGACTGAGGCACTCTTTGAGCTTGCTTAAGGACTACTTACAAAACAAACTCTCTAAAACTTTACCATTTAGTCCAGCTTATGAGCTAATCATTGTAAATTGCATATCCAAAAAGTCACTTTTTACCCTTTCTATTCCGGGAAACCCCTAAACAAGTACATTTGCAAACAGTGAAGACCCAGATGAAATGCAGCATAATACCTCATTTCATCAGGTTCTACACTGTTTGTAACAGTAAAAAAGATCTGAAGACTAAAGAATATATATATTTTTTTAATTTAATCTGACACCCCTAGATATGTATATGAACAATGGACACTCTCAAGCTTATTGTGTTAATTAGTTTATTGTGTTCTTAGAACTAGAAAATTATAAAATTGTTGTGCTTTTATTTGGTGCAGCATATGCTGCATCAAATAAAGGCACAACAATTTTATACTGATTTAGATCTCTATCAACAGTGTTAGATCTTTCAGAAGATAGTAGAACTCAAGGACTTTTCAAGGCCATAATGCATTGAGCGATTTTCTAGTACTTTTCAAGGCAGCTTTAATTTTCAAATACTTTTCAAGAGAGCCCTCTAAATTCAAGTACTTTCCAAGCCTGTGCGAACCCTGGGTAAGTACCAAATAGTAAAACACTTACAAAGTAAGGATTAGTGCCTGAGGATGTTAGTTTGGCAGTCACTCTCCTTCAGTGAATACACTTACCTTGAGCTCTATTGTATTTCTCCTTCATAAGTTTATTTTCTGTTTGTAGTGTATTAATCTCTGTCTGTAGCTTCCTGTTCTGACTCTCTGTCACTTCCTATAAAATACAGTAAAACTTGTCTGAAGTGGCCAATCAAAAACAGACAAAACAAAGGTCTTAATGACAGCTGGTAGCTTAATGCAGGTCAAAAGTATTTGAGAATGCTAAATTGTCACTTTTCCAATTATTTCAAAGAAAATTGGACTTTGCACTATAATGTGAACCATCTCTACCGAGATGGTTCACATGAAATGCAGAGTCATATTTCAAGTATCTTTTATCTAAACCAATTTTATATCCTTAAAATGTTGTCAGAAAATATGTAAAACTTGTGTAAAATGGCCACTCAAAAACAGACAAAACAAAGATCTTAATGACAAATGGTAGCTTAATCAAGGTCAAAAGTATTGCAGAATGCCCTGCATTAAGAGATAATTGGTAATTAAAAGCAATTTTTGCTCTTTTTGAGTGGCCGTTTTGAAAGGTTTTACTATAACACTAATCTTAATAATCTGTCAGTGGTTAAGAAATTATTCAGCTGTGGCCATGCTCATATTCTAGATAAACTAGAATTTTGAGAATGGATGTTTTGTCTGACAAAATCAAAAAGGGCCATAACTCAGTCAAAATTTTGCTGATGATCGCCAAATTGGATCTTCACCTGTATTTTACATAGAGGATCTTACATGAGTGCTCATGTTTTATTGAATTTATTAAACGAGTTGGGGAAAAGAGATAAAATGCGAGGCTTGCCGAGCATTTTATCTCTTTTTCGCAACGAGTTTAATAAATTCAATAATGCAAGAGCACGAATGTTAGATTCTATTTATCATATGACAAATACTTTGAAATCTCATTTCTGGCGTAAAAACGTTATAATGTTGTCATTATGTTCGCAACGTTGTTATGGACGTCATAACGTTTCCCGAAAATCGATAAACCACTAGAGGTTTACAGATTTTTTTGCATGGCGTTATTTCACTCCCAGACGCGACGTCATATGATAAAATGCTTTATCCTTCTGTAAACTTTAAATGAAATTGATGCATCCCTCGAAAAGTTATTGATCAGAAATCAAAGTGTGATGCCGCTGCTGCTGGCACTGATGGCGACACAGATGGGGACATGATCCCTATATGTCTACCTGCTCTGTCATGCTTCACAGGTGACGCAAAAAAAGAGCATGTACAAGCTAATCTTAGCTGCATTTACAAACTCCTTTAGTAAAAGTGTAAAAGAACATGCCACATTTGTTATATCAGGGACAAATAATGCATAAATCAATGTAAATCCTTCACCAACAACCAAAAAGGTAACAACAATTTGAAACTGGCTTAAATAATCCTTTTAATGATTACATATGATATCATTTTTGAAGGAAGAAAATGGTCATTTCAGATGAATACAGTGGCTAGTATAAATCATATAATTTCTATTGTTTTACAAAGTTGAGTTAAATTTTGGCCTTTAAAATATGTCACCAAAAAATAGATCTGCATCAGCGAATTATTTCCAATCTTGTAGCTTAGAATTTTACAATCTTTTTGCTTTTGAATATAGGGATCAAACATGTTTTTCTATGCATTAACATCTGCTGGACCCCAAGGGTGGTGTTGAAACCCAAGCCTGAAAGGTGAGGGTTTAAACGATTCCAGAGGAGTCTAGCAGATGTTAGTATATCAGCAAACCATATTTAATAGTTATTATTGCACAAAGTCATTATGTCACTTGAAAACTTTTGAAAAACGCTTCGAAAAGTTCAGTTTTGTATTACTATAATAGCACGCAAAAGCATAAAGGATTCATAGGTTTTGAAAAAGCCTGTTCCAGAGCAAAAACTCACATCATCCTAACATCACTAAATTACGTTCATTTCTGTGCACTTTACTGTTGACAACGTCAATTTTTGTGACGGCCTAGAATGCGTATATGTAAAAAACAAAAGCTGTGCATCAAAAGCATGTGATTTGCCTGATTAATACATAGGTTTTCGCCGGTTAAAATATGGCTGTAAATAGTGTGCAACACAGCTTTTTATGCAATAATAAATGGTACAAGACTTTTAAAAGCATTCCATATGTAACATTACCCTTTCCATCATGAAACTTCTTGTGTCTGGTGTCATACTGCGGCCCGTTGGATGGCCTGTCTTTCTCTTGCTCACTGCTGCCTCACTCCTCTGAAGCGGGAAAATAGGAAGTAGTGTATGGTTACAGTACATTACATAAATGAAATAGCATATGAGCAGCGACATGAGATTTCCAACAATGTGGCATTTTGACATGAATAGACTCAGACGAGCCTGTGAAGCCTCTTTTAAGCTTAGAAACTCCAAATGATGTTCGGTCAGTAGCTTAACAGTCATAGAATATTCAAGCCACTAGCAAAGGCTCTGATTAGACTGCATGTATGCGCAGGCTGGTCTAAGCCTTTGCTGGTCACACATACTACATTGTTGGAAATCTCATGTCACGGATTGTGTATTAATTGCATTGGCAATCAGCCAAGACTTAGATGAGCCTGTGCCAAGGCACAGGATCATCTGAGTCATAGCTGATTGCATACAAAGCATATGGAAGATGAAGCCTCTGTCCAAAAAATATATATTTAGTCCCACTTGAACACTGACTTTACCCACTTTCCATGTGTGCCATAATCTCATATGCAGGGGTAGGAAACTTCATAAACAGTCTGGCTCTATATATGGAGTCTGAAAAAATTAAACACCTAAAAACAAAAAATATTTCTTTTATTGTGTTAAATAGCGAAAAAAAGGAGAATGAAGTGCTCCACTATGGTCTTTCAACTTCTAATCCAAGCTGATGTGAGCTACAAATTGTGTATGCTGTTATCCGAATCATTTTTGTCGTGAGGTAAACAACTTTCATGTGCCTCACGACAAAAAGGATTTAGACAAAATCAAACACAATTCACAGCTCGCATCAATTTAGATAAGGAGTTAACTGACCAGAGTGAAGCACTGCAATCTCCCTTTTTTGCTATTTTACACCATAAAAGCACCAAATTGAAAAACTACGGTTTTCAGGCCATTTTTTCAGACTCCATATACAAAACTGGCAAGACCCTCATAAGAGTTCCTTTTCAGAGCTGTGGCTCTGTTTATGAAGTGTTCTTCTCATGATATGGGCAGACCCAAATGTCATGAGGTTGATCGATCATCAGTATTTTTCAAAGAGTCCAAAATGGAGATATGATGATAATTTTCAATTTTAATAAATTATGCTCAGAGTGGTTGAATTCATCTTCAGTCAACCCTCTTAACAGTGATGGTAATTATGTTGTAATAAAGTTATTTTCAATATAAATGGTACATTTGTGCAAATACAACTGATGCTGAAGTTATAAAGAGCGTCATGCAGTATAGAGAGTTTTCACTGTACATCACAAGGTTTGGTTAACATTAGCAGCTAACTACTTCATGCAAACATTTAATATTAGATTTCTAAGGTCATGCACCACCATGATGGGTGATCTCACCTCTAGGCTGTAATAAAGCAGGCCATTTTAATTCATTTGGACAGGTATTTATCATAAAAACAGTAAAATTTAATTTGAATACCCTTCACCTTGATTATGAGGTCACATTCTTAGGATTTGGAGGTATATTAGTAAATCACCATAATATACATACTCTTTTGAGCATAATGTTTGTGATTTTAAATGCCTTTGTAAGTAAATCATCCATTCCTGTATACTTCGATTTGATTCGATTTGATTCTTAACGTCCCATCAACAATCTTTCAGTTAAACAGGGACGGGTCTTCCTGGGTTGAACCAGTACTAAGCTAGGATAAATGTGTTTTGCTCAAGGACCACAACGCAGTGACGCCAGTGAGGCTCGAACCCACGGCCCTTCGGTCTCGAGTCAAGCACTCTACCAATGAGCCACTGCGCTCCCTCCATTCCTGTATACAAAAGTTTTATTTTATACATTCAAATCTAGCTCTATTGAGCCAGCACATGAGATTTTGATACTACATGTAATATATGTAGCATAGGTTAGCAGTGAAAGCTTAGACTAGGAGCCTGCACAAACATTATATGGGTCTCAACACTAGAAAACGTGTGCTTTGTTTGCAAGATTGTTTTATAAGTAGGCATCTCTATAAGGTTATTTGGGTTAAATAGATATGCTAACTTATAAGTTAAGGACCTTCACGTCTTGCCTATATGATGTAGATGTTTTACCAAAATCCAATGTGTTGACTCATCTAATTTAAATGCAAGCCTTACCCTCTCCAGGTTCTGTGTGGACCCAAATAACCACTGACCTCTGTCAGGTGATCCCTCCTGCAGACACAGCAAACAGCATGTCAAACAAAACACAATCAGCCAACAGTTACAAAACACAATTAGCATACACCACAAGAATGAAAACTTATTAAAGCATTGTTATAAATCAGTACCTGGCCATAATGCAACACCAGGGTGCATACAGGCAAGTTTGAGTAAAATTCAAGGACTTTGTAAAGACCATCCTACAGTTTTCAAGGACTAAAATTTATGAAAAATACTGCTTTAAGTGTTAGAATTCTACTTCAGAAATGCTAGACAAAGATCATGGAAAAATTAGTACAAGCAAATTAGTATAACATTGCTGTGCCTTTATTTGGTGCAGCATATGCTGCACCAAATAAAGGCACAACAATTTTATAATGATTTAGATACCTATCAACAGTGTTAAATCCTACAGAAAATAGTAGAATTCCAGGACTTTTAAAGGCTTTTGAGTGATTTTCCAGTACTTTTCAAGATAAATTTAATTTTCAAGTACTTTTCACGAAAGCCCTCTAAACTCAAGTACTTTTCAAGCCTGTGCGAACCTTGAACACACAATCAAACAAATCTAAGTTATATGCTTGATGTTTAGTTATATAGAGCCGAGAGCCGCACAATGATGCATATATATTAAATTGCATATATTGACAAATAGCAGAAAAACAATTTTCAAGGAAAGAATTCCATTAAGAAAACTTAATTCAATGTGGTAATTTTTCAAATTTTCTTACAGCTTAAAAACTCAAGGATTTATCTTTGTCTTTTCAAAATCATTTAAAGGGGACGGCAACCTTGATGATTACTATTTTTATATAAAAGATCTTAATAAACCATGAGTTTTGAGACCAGTTTCATCTAAATCGGTTGAAAAATGTGTAAGTTATGGGCGTTTGAATATTTGCAAATGGTATGTAATGGAAGCGGCCATATTGTAGGCTTAATGACGTCACTCAGCCTAATTAAATATGCATAATCAAAATAAAAGACAAACCAATGGATTATTTCCATTAATCTTTAATGAAACATTTTCCTTATGTATAAAGCTGCATATCTGCTGAAACACAAATGATGTGATAGTAGTGAAAACTAAAAATTAAGCAGTTGAAAAAATTCTGAAAACTAATTAAATATTCAAAATGGCGGCTAAATGTTGGCCAAATTGAATTCTTTAAAAGCCCATAAATTGTCCATTTTTCAACCGATTTTGGTGATACTTGTATCAAAATTCATGGTTCATAGAGCTCTTTCTGATAAAACATACTTATCATTAGGGTTGCTGTCCCCTTTAAATCAATTTAGTAAATTGTTTCAAATCTGTAAAGACATCATAAACAGTTAGTTCCTCCTGGTCTGGTCTGAATATTGAGAATTGTGATGTATCAGGTGAATGTTAAACTATCTAAACAGCAAATGAAAATGACACCAATCAGACTGCATTGATGCACAGGTTGATATATGCCTCTGTTGTATTGTATACAAAAATCATGTCAGAAGTAGCCTCATTTCATGGATAACCTTATCATTGAACTATGTAAACCCAAAAGCCTTGCAAAAAATTTTAACAATAAAAAGCTAACAGAAAAAGAAACACAAGAATACAAAATCAAGCATTAACTATTAACCAGAAAAATGTTTTAACAAACTGTGCATTCCCTCATATGAGATATGACCCCTCTCAAATTTGTGCTACAATGTTTGGACAATTTATTTCGATTTTGCTATTATATTTTTTTATACAATATATGTCTCCCTTTTTGTTTGCTATTTGAATCTTAGGCTTAATTCCCTCTTCAGATAGTGAACTCTTCCAAAAATTAATGATGATAGAGTCTGCTTAAAAAAAGAAATGAAAGGATGGAGTTAATGATTGAAAGCACCTAAACACCATTACACACATCAACCCACCAGCCACCTACCCTAACTAATATCACTCCACGTTTAAGTTTACATGTCCTGAATATCAAGAAAAAGAGTTCTTATTCAATTCTAATACTTTCAGTACTTATGATCATCCATTAAAACAAAATTATTGGCCGTCAAATAGTATGTACTAAATCAAATCCTTCTGAAAAAGTTAAAACTCAACATGAAATAATGAATGTTAACCCTTTGTATATGGGAAACCCCTAAATGGGTTCTTTACAAAAGTGAAGACCCAGATGAAATGCCGCATGTTGCAGAATTTCATCAGGGTCTTCACTGTTTGTTAAATTAAAAAAGATCATCTGACATTAAAGAATACAATGTTTTTTGAAAATTATAAACTAACACCCCTAGATGTATACATGTATGTACAATGGACTATCCCAAGTTTATTGCATCAAGCCATGGAGGAGAATCCATAGTATACAATGGGTTAATCCTCAAAATGTCACCTAATATTTTCACCACAGAACATTTCAAAATTATTTTTACATGTATGCTGAATTTCTTAAACTCAATCTTCCAGTTGATATTCTGGTCTAACCCATCCTAGTTATCAAAAATAATTTGCTGAAAAAGCAAACAGGTAGTCTCCAATCAGACTGCTCCTCTAGGAGCAGTCTGATCTGGGACTGTTTTATATGCATAATATTTTCCTGTTTCAGTAATGTGAATCTGGCTGAATATTCAAGAAGGAGTTTGTGAAAATGTCAAGTCTTATTTCCCCCATAAGTGGGAAAATGGGTGTTAAATAATTTGTCGCCTGTTGTAGTAATAGGCCTAATTGGCACTTTAAAGGTCATGTTGAATTTGTTCTGTAGAGTCTGTGCTAGATAAGAGTAGTTACATAGTTGGTCCCGTTATGGTACTTTATTCACCTGCTGGGACAAATATAGGGTTTTTTTTTTTCATACTTCTAACTGTAAATCTGTTTCGTCACCCTTCTCTAATCGAGCACAAACTATAAATCAAGTTAAGAATTTGAACACATTATAAACACAACCATGCTGAAAAGTTTGCAAATTGAATGTCTGTATCCTTTACGTTATTGACACAATTAAATAAGCACATTCATGCACATAACTGTACTTGTCAATCTATTAGACTAAGTGCAATATCATTAACAATCTGAAGATATTGTGTGGATGAAAAACTGTGTGGATCCTGATCAGATGGCTTCTGAAGAAGTCAGTTGATCAGGATCCACACTGTACTCCACAGATGATGTAGAATTTTGAAAAGTTGGGTGCAATGTGTGCTAATATTAGATCAAATAAGGTAACAAAATTCTTTCTTTTACATTCATGCCAATACAGAATGAATATTAGAAAATTCATTTTGCAAACAAAAACTTTAAAATTTCTAGACCCAAGGGTCCAAATTGACATACAAACCTCTTCAGCAACAGGCATAATAGGTGCTTCATTTTTACTCAGTGCAACCTTCGAAGGACCGATGTCGACCAGAACAGAACTAGTATCCTCTGGAAAAGTGAACTGTGCTGACCAAGTTATCTCCTTGGGTACATCTTGAGAGAGCACTGATAAATCATCCTTTGTTGCTGGATCGCTCACGTTCACAGAGCACGAGTCCGGTGATAGGGCAGACTGGTCCTCCGAATCTTCATCATACACTTCTATTGTTTCATTCTCATCAGGACCTGTGAAGCTTGGGTTTTTGGTGAGAGTTAGGGTTGGCCTCCTACCTGGTTTAGCCTCTTTTGTTGCCCCAACAATCTCTTTTTCCTCAACATTTGCGGGAATTTTTGCTTCTGTTTGATAGACTGTTTCTGGATAATCATGACCTGACATGTCAGGTGTTACAGGAATACTCATTAATCTGTCTCTGTGTCTGATAGAAGCGTCTCTTGAAGTTGGCATCTTTACATTACCAGTTAAACTCATTAACCTATCTCTATGTGCTGGTATACCTGTTGCCATAGGCAGGCTCATTAACCTATCCCTATGTGCTTTTGTTTCATTCTCATCAGGACAAGTGAAGCTTGGATTTTTGGTGAGAGTTAGGGTTGGCCTCCTACCTTCATGAGCATCTTTTGTTGCCTCAACAGTCTCTTTTTCCTCAGCATTCAATGGAATGTTTGCTTCTGTTTGATAGACTGTTTCTGGATAATCATGACCTGACACGTCTGGTGTTACAGGAATACTCATTAATCTGTCTCTGTGTCTGGTAGAAGCATCCCTTGAAGTTGGCATCTTTACATTACCAGGTAAACTCATTAACCTATCTCTATGTGTCGGTATACCTGTTGCCACAGGCAAGCTCATTAACCTATCCCTTTGTGCTGGCATACCTGTTGCCACAGGCAGGCTCATTAACCTATCTCTGTATTTGGGTTGTTCAAAATTTGAAGTTTCATCTACTTCGCCTGTGTATCTTCTGCTAAGGTCTTCTGAAGGGTTACATGTTGATATATCAGATGGTAAACTGTTAAACCAGTCAATGTGCTTAGCTGTGAAACTATTCTGATACGCCACATCTTCAGGTTCTGCAGCAGTGCCCTGAACATTTGACCATCCACTGTCTTGTGAGGATCCCCATGTTGACAGAGACAACTCATCCCTCAAACTAATTGATGGAGATTGTGAAACTGCATCATCAAACACAAGCTGTCCCATAGAGTTATAGTATTTTTTGGAATCATTAGGATACCAACCTTCCCTGTCTTTCTTAGAAAGAGATCTTTCCTCACTAAAACCTCTATCTACAGCTTTCTCCTTTGATGGTCTCTCAGTGACGTATCCAAAGTCAGCAGAAACTGCATTTTGTTCAAGGCCCTCTATATCAGTTCTATCTCTCAAGTCTCTCTCTTGTATATAACCCTCTGACATTTTAGTAGTCTTTGGAATGTAATAAAACTCATCATTCTTATTTTTCTGTATCTTTGCATATTGTTTCAACAGCATTGAATCTTTATGTTGCAAGTTGGTCTTCTCTGGTGGTTCCGTAGTTTGGATATAGCCATCTGGTATATTCAAATCATTCTCAGAAACAAACTGTGACCTGCCTTCTTCCTTGTCTCTGTTACTTGGAATCTTTTCATATTGTTTCAATAGAATTGAATCTTTATGCTTCAAATGGTGTAAATCAGAGTCCTTACTCTCAGTATCTGCAAGATATCCAATAGCATCAGAATCATAGGCACCGTCCTTTTGGGTATATGGCTGCAAAGTCAAGGGTTCAATATGTTGTTGACTTCCCTGGAAATCAGACAAAGGATCAAAATCCCACTGATTGCTTGTTAGGAGACAGGTCATGGAGTCGCAAATCATTTGCAAATCATTAAAAACTTCACAAAAGCCTGTATTTCCCACATCAACTTCTATTTCAGACAACTTATTTTCTTTTGTTGTATACTGCCCTGTGATATGCCTCTCAATATTTGGCTGTAAGCTTGTACTACTGCCTAGGTGTGCTAACATAATGCCAGTGCTAGAAATCATCTGTGAAAGCCACTGTCCATATCTGTGATCTTGGTCAGACTTTAAAAAACTGTCTGAGCTGACACTTTGGTTATCAAATGATCTGCCTTGATCAAATCTAGTATTTTCCTCAGTATATACTGCAGTATCATAACATGCTGATTCAAGTTTGTTCACTATAGCTGTGATAATGTCATATATAAGTTCCAGTTCTTTAAAGTCATTATCTGTCATGGATAAATCATCTTCTTGCTTCTGCTTCATGAGATGAAGAAAATGATATAAATATACATTTGTTACAGCAATGGGACTGTAAACATCAGCTGAAGAGCTCAATGTCTGCGAGACACTTTTTAAGCTGGCTTCATTTTTTTCTGAGCTGAAAGCTTTACACAAAGGAATAGACTCAAAAGAGTCAGAACCTGTTCTATCTCTGACAATATTTCCAAACCTCATAGAATTGGATGATTTAGAATGGACTAAGTTTTCCATTTTGTCAAGACGATTTTTTCTCTTGCACCTCTGCATGAACCTTTGCTCCTTGTCTTCAGTATTCATCTCTTCTGTATGTTCTCTTTCATTTGCTAGCTCTCTAAGGCCTCCTTTATCTTCATCATTTAGCTCTACAAACTTACCAGTCGTCCTATGCTCAGATCCAGATCCAAATAATGGATCAGAATGTATATCTAAGCTGCCTAGATCAGTGATAGAATCAAAGTCAGACTGGTCTGCCATAAGTAAGCAAGTCATTGAGTCACGAATAACTCCTAGGTCACACAAAACATTTTGCAGATAAATTTTGTCACTACTCTCAGATGGTTTGCTTGTGTCAACAGGACCTCTACTTCTACTATCATGACAAGTATACCAACATTCTACAAACTTCCCACTATACAGCATGTATGCTGTGCTCTCCAACATATGAGAAAGCCAATAAAGGTATTTTTCTGTCTCTTCAATGGATTCTGTACTAAGCTTTGATTCACAATGTGCTACTGCTTTTAAACGTGTGTCCATGTCTGTTTCTTTTGTTGTATCATTCTCATGTATCGTGCAATTAAGCTGTTTTGAAATTTCAACAATGGTTAAATAGATAAGTTCTAGCTCTCTGAAGTCATCTAGGGTAAATGGTAACATCTGACTTTGTTTATTCTCCATCATTCTTAGAAATTCACATAACAAATCGTTCATCACTGATATTGGGTCTTTCTTATCAAATAAAATGCTTGACGAACGCGCAATACTGTCAAAAGAGTCTCTTATTGACTTTACAGTTTTCAATGGGAAACGGTTTAAAGATTCTGCAGTAGCAGCGTCTTTCAGGTTCATACTTTGTAAGATGCTGTCAAAGCTCTTAGCATTTGAAACATTATCCTCACTCCATTGTTCCATTTTATCAAGACGTTGTTTTCGTTTACATCTGTCCATATACTTTTTTCTTCTTTTTATCTTGTCTGCATCATCTTCAGCACAGCTTTTTTCTTCAAAAACCATGTTTTTTTCTGATTCTAAAACACATTCTTCTGACATTTGTTTAGGCCTTTCTGTGTGAGTAACTTGGTAGTGTGCTGAGGGTTTATCTTGAAGTTTCTTATCAAGTGAGTCTCTTCTACAAAACCAATAGCCTGGCTGCTCCTTGCTGGAAGATTTGTCTAATTTATCTTTACTTCTGAAAGCACCTGAAGAACTGCTGTGTCCAATCAAATCAGATTTTGATCTGTTCCTTTCTGTCCTTTCTCTAGCTTCAATTCTATGAAAAAGTTCTGATGGTGTGGTATAGCTAAATGCACCTAGTCCCGGAGAATTATCAGTTTCTTTAACATGTTCAGCTTTATTCTTTTCCCTTTCTCTAGCTTCTATTCTCTGAAAAAGTTCTGATGGTGTGGTATAGCTAAATGCACCTAGTCCTGGAGAATTATCAGTTTCTATACCATGTTCAGCTTTATTCTTTTCCCTTTCTCTAGCTTCTATTCTCTGAAAAAGTTCTGATGGTGTGGTATAACTAAAAGTACCTAGTCCAGGGGAGTGGTCAGCCTTTTGGTCACATTCAATCTCTTTCAAAGTTGATCCTGCGGTATTACTATAAGCACCATAATTTGATACTCTCTTCTTCTGTTCATTTTCTTCCATCTCAGGGTAGTCCATGGTGTTTCTGTTATGGTTTGTCTCAATTCTGTCATGTATGTTTTGTTCATGGTAACTATCATTTTTCTTGGTATCAAATATATCATCACGATCTATAGAGTCTCTTCTTTTTTCATTTTCAATGTGAATATACCTTCTTACTGGCTTGTGATACTGATCACTACTGGTTTCATTCCTTAAGATATAGTTTTCTGTTGCTGTTCCTGTGTATCCTGTCACTGGCGGGACCTGTTTGTCTGAAACTTTAGCCATATTTTGTGTCTGTGATAAATTTTCTTTAAGAATTTTATCAGTAACTGATTTTTGTTTCTGCCTAAGAAACTCAGTGGGAGAGCTTGCTCTTGGCAAACTGTCTTTCCTGGTAGGCCCTGAAGATTTCTTTTTCATACCACCTTTTTTGTTGACTACTTTTTGGGAATATTCTGGTGAATAATTTTCAAACTTCTCAAATGTCTGAGAACTGTTGCCATACTTTGGCGAGATTGATTCAGAAGGTAAACTGATTATATCTGGTGATGAAGTAGAGATAAAGTCAGGAAGAGGTGGAGGGATTGGGACCACAGAGTTTCTTACTGGACCATCTCCATGAGCCAATTTTGATTTAGAAGAGCTGGAATCCTCCTCTGTCTGTGAATATGTCTCCACTTTTACTTCATTATCAAAATGCACATTCACATGTCTTCTATTAGTATGAGGATGCCTCTGTAAAATACCAGGCTTCAGAGCAGGGCTAATGCCTCCTACTGCTCCTTGTTCAGTACTGTACTGGCTATGATCAGCTAATCTCTCTGGGCAAGAAATTTTAAAAGTAGCCCTTACAGGCACTTTACTGTTTTTATCATCTAAAAACTCAAGACTACTTAGAAACAATTTCTCAAACTTGTCCTCATCCTGATCATCAGGAATAAACTCATTATCACTGCTGCTTTCACTATCATTCAGGTATGGAAGATTGTCTTGTAATATGTTTTCTATGCCATGTCCATCTTGTCTACATTCTAATGCACATTTTTCTTTGACAAAAATTTTCTGGTCAGGTTGAAGTTTCAACTGTCGCTTTTGAAAACTAAATTCTGGGGGTCGATCTTTTCTCTGCTCATCCAAATGGGGCCTTTTATAAAAACCAATGTCCTTTACAATATTTTCAATCATAACCTGCCTTGATACATTGTCTGATTTTACTCTGACTGCTGGCCTTGTTTGACTTGTCTGTATGGCACTGTCAGTCTGTTGTGAAGACATACTATTATAAATATCCCTGGTATCTTGGGAACACCTGAAAGGTTTATTACGACATCTGTGTAAACCTGCATCATCCTCATCTTTTGATACCACCTCATCATCTGATAGTGTCTCCATATATTCCTGTGACTCTTCTGGCGTGATATCCTCTTCCTCACCAGAATCTGTAACAGTCTCATAAGTCTTAGAACTGCCTGCTGTCATGTCTGGTGGAGCTGGGTTATTGTTGTTCATATTTTGTTCAATATTTTCTGAGATATCTTCATCACATGATAGTGTCTCAATTATACATTCTTGTGACTGTTTTGGAACATTATCCTCTTCATTGCAAAATATTGTATCTTCAGAAATATTAAAACTGCTTTCTGTCAGATCTGGTGAAGCTGGGTTGCTGTCATTCATATCTAGTTCATTGTCTTGGATATCCTATTTATTGAAATTATGCAATAACATGAATGTCTTAGCAACACTGTATGAATCACATAAACTATTTTTGTATACCTAAAGATCCAGATAAGGAATAATTTTCAGCTTAAAATTTTGATCATACACTTTATAGCCCATAGTCTAAACAAATCTTTTGGGTGTTCAAAAGAACCATCTCATTGAGATGGTTCTCTTGAGTCCCCATAACATGTGTTGGGTCAGAAACAAAGAAAATAAGAAAATACTAATTTATAAATATCCTCTTTTCTAGAGGCCTGATAAACTACTCCAGATGTATATTTACACAACTAGGCTTTGCCCCCCCCCCCCCCCCCTCCCAAAAAAAAAACTGGCATCTTCAGGGTTTACACAGCATAGCTAAAGAGACTAGACAGAATATTAAAATTTTGCATGTTGCTTGTTTCCACAGAGAAAACAAAAAAGCTATGATCAGACAGGGTATATGTGCAGGCTGGTCTGTTGTTTAATTTTTTATCATGCTAAAAGATCAGCTTTTCTGTTAAAAGGTCCATTTAAAGAGTAAGTTCTATATATAAACTAATATTAAAAAGTCTCAGACCAAGTTCCAAGTTCTATGTGCATTATACATCTGTCATAAAACATCTGTAATCAATGGAAATTCAACAGTAAAATGACAAAACTAATGTAGACACACACAAGACAGCTCAATCAGCTGAGCTGTATCATTTGCATAGATAAATGATTTGATTCTTTACGTCCCAGTAAACAATTTTTCAGCTATGGTGGGACAGGCCTTCCTGGGCTGAGTCAGTACTAAGCAAGGATTAATGTGTCATGCTCAATGACACAACGCAGTGACACCGTTGACGCTCAAACCTGCAACTCCTCGGTTTCAAGTCAAGCCAATGTGCTCCCTAAATAGATTGATATTAGCCTTGCCATTTGACTTTACCATTTACAATCTCTTAAAACACGAGAGGTTGGGTCTCATTTATTGTCATCAATTTACAAGAACTTGCAAGTAAATCTGTGTGGGTCTATATCAGCTGGCTCTTTTGCAGGCCATCAAGCCTGTATCTACACCATTTTAAGAGGATATACAGTGATCACAGGTTTAGATAAACATTTATTTTCAGCATACAATTGAAAATATTTTCTTACCCATCATTTTTAACATGTGTTTTGGGTTCTCAAAGGAATCGTCTCATTGAGACGGTTCTTTTCAGTACCCACAACATATATTTTGGTTGAGAAAATAAGAAAATTATTTTTTTTGTACACATGCACTATAAACTAATGGTTTGATGGTTCAGCAGGATAAGGATTAAGATGCTAAATATCAATAACTCTTTGCATGCTGAAAAATTTTTCATAATCATTAAATGATCAGCTGGTATTTTCGAAATATTCATTCAGGAATAGACCATCAGGGTGTAAAACAGCTTGTATACAGACCAGGTCTGACATTTTGTAGGGCCTGATTGGAGCCCAAACCGTTTGCAGAAGTTACCAGTAGATGACAATATTCACCGCTAGCAGGCAAAGAGTTAATTAATTATTATTTTATCACAAGCAGTGAATTCAATGCATATCAAATGTGAGTAAAATTGGTATTTTTCTACAGTGAAAAAATATCGTATTTTTTCACAAGTGACTGATACGATTTATATTTTCACTGTAGAATAGAATAGAACTGTGGCAAAACAAGGCTTTCTTGGCAATTTTGTGACTGGGATTTTTTAACGTAAGGTTTTAAGTGAAGTATATTTGTCAAAAATAACGCTACGCATGTTGTGACGTCAACATCAAACATAATGACGTCACAGTTTGACATGGCGTAGCGCCAGTTTGCACGTGACGCCTACCAAAAGGCACACTCCATAGACTTTCTTTAAATGCTGATTTCTTGCGTTTCATTCGTTAAAGTATGATTCTAAGCCATTTTCTAGGTGCAAACTATGTTTACACCCAATGTTATACCCAATAAACACACTGCAAAAGTCAAATCGAACGAGAAACGTCCAAGTAAAAAGTAAGGTTGTGATTTCTGTATTTCCGTTGAGTATAAAATAAAAAGAAAATTTACTTTTTTACGGCAAATACAAAATATATTTCATCTCGTGCGGTGAAAATATCAGCATTTTCACTCGTGCTACGCACTCGTGAAATATACTGATTTTTTTCACCGCACTCGATGAAATACATTTGGTATTCACCTCAAAAAAGTAAATATCCTCTTTATATTATTAGTTTGATTTTTTACATGCATTCTACCATATACCCCAAAATTCCAAAACCCCATTCCCATATTCTACCTACTAGCACAAATCTAAGTGCATCACTAAGGTAAAAAACATTCACTCAAATAAAATAGAATAATCTGGTCCTGAGAGTTCAGTACAAGTATTTATATAATTCACAATACCAAATAATGTTACTCAAAATGAGATTTTCCAACCCACAGATAAAACCCATCACAATGCCAAATAACGGTCCCTCAGCTATCATTACAGAGCAGTCCCTTTATAACACATCTCATTATAGCACATATTTGGATATAACGCGGTCATGTTCTGGCCCCCAAATTTTTTTACCATGGAATTTTACAAAGGAATTATAGGAAAATGACCATAAAATGGTCATTTTCCTATAATTCCTTTGTAAAATTGTCTCAAATTATTTAACATTATTCATTTACATAATAGCTTATTCATATGGACTCCAAACATAGCGTTATAAAGGGACAGCACTGTACTTACCCTGGCAATGGTTGGGATATCTCCAGCTGATCCATATCTAGTTCCATATTTATCTCCCCTGTCAGTCACATTGGACATAGGAGGTGGTGAAAATGTGTACCGAATATCTGAAAAAGTAATTACTGGTCTTTACATCCAGTTATCCCTTTGTAAACAAATGGATTCTTCCTTTTGGTTTGGGATGGTCCATTGTATATATCTAGGAATGTCAGATTGTAATTTTAAATAAACATTGTATTTTTTTGTCTGAAGATGTTATTATCTTAAACAGTGAAGACCCTGATGAAATGCATAAACAATGTCATGTGCGTTATTGACGCTGTTTGGTGTGATGATAATCCGAGCCTTCTCTGATGTTTAAGTGGCTTTTCCATATTTTAATATATGCCACTAACATCAGAGTAACTCTTATTGCGAAAATCCAGAATTTTCTTCACCTATCAAAAATTGGGTATTTTTACCAAAAATCTTGACAGATGAATGATGTATTCATTAGATAACTGCTTAAAATGATAAAACTAATGAACATACAACTAAAAAATAAATGTAGTTTCACTTTTTAAGTGATTAATGGGAAATGATGCGTAATGAATATAGCTTAATAACCAACTATGTTTACAGAGGGTAGGCTACAATAGGTGTGGATAATTTCCATCTTTGTAAGATTGAAATGAAAAATATCATTTTATTTTAGAGATAAATCATAACTCGATCCTATTTTAACATTTTATGTTACCAATCTTCCATTCAATTACCATATTTTTTATTGAAAGTGCCCAGCCACAACTAGCTGGGAGAATTCTGGATTTTCGATAGCTAAGTTGCTCTGACGGTAGTGGCAAATATCAAAATAAAGAAAAGCCACTAAAACGTCAGAGAAAGCTCGGACTAGTGTGATGACTGCTTTGTCAATAGATACTGACATCTATTTCAAACCAAAATGAAAACAAAATGGACACTTGAATTGCTATTTCCCTTCTATTTTTAGGTGCTAAACTATGTTTACACCGGTGCCTTTAGTTTCCTAAAAATAAACCTATTTTTAGCACACCGCAAAAAGATATTGGATATTTTATCCTGGGTCAGAATATAACAATCCATCATGAGTGTCCATGTAGGATAAATAGAATCCATCATTGGTGTTCAGTGGGGACAGAAAAATCCCAACCAGAGGGCCCACCGTTCCAGTGGGAAACGAGGCTTGCCGAGTTTCCCACCGAACGGGGGGCCCGAGGGTTGGGATTTTTCTGGAACCACTGAACACCAATGCTTGATTCTTTTTCTCATATACCACGACTGTTGGGTAGAGTACTGTGTTGTATCTGTTGGTGACATCACTGAGGTCGATGTTTACAGTCTATGACGCGCGCTGTATAAATCGACTTGAAACAGCAAATAAACAGCACTTTAAACAATGAACAAATGGTTATTTCGTCAAAATGGATTAACATGAACTAGCTTATCAGCCACAGTAACTCGAGTAAGTAATTTTGTTCAGGAAAACTTATTTGTGTGCGTTGTTTTTTACATCGCCAACGCTCCCGTCCCGGTGGATTCATTCACTCATTGCCAATACACAACAGGTTAAATATGTCAATCGCAATGCACTCAGCATGTTCAAAGCATTGAATAAAGGTTGTAAGTAAAAATGCGCAGTTTTACTTTTAAACCAAGTTGAAGGCCGACTTAAATCGCTGAAAATTCAACATTGAATTTTTTCCTGACTGACAACAATTCAACTTTCGTTTTCGAAGGAATACAGTCATGCGCCAAAAATGTTATCTCACATTAGCAACCGGCCGCGTGTGGCTTATCTCGCATTAGTTACGCTTATCTCACATGGGTAGCGATGTGGGACAGATTTTTCCGACAGTGAGCTTACATAGGGATCACTCGATCTCGTATGCGTTGGTATGTGAGAAAGAGATATCTTACCCGAGGGGTCGGAATTTTAATCAGGGCAGAGGCTTGCCGAGTCCCTGGTTAAATTCCGACCCTGAGGGTGAGATTTCTCTATCCTACATGTACATGGACAGACTCATGATGGATTGTTTTTCTCCCACTTTTCCAAGGTTTTTTGTCAGAACATAAAAAGTCCAAAAAAATGTGAAAAATTGAACTTTTTACCCGTTGGATTTACATTATTTCTGAGTTCACGAGTGTTTATATTGGGTATTTAAATCGGTGGAAACAGAGTTTGCACCTTGTAATTGACTGGAAAACACGATTGGAGCATTACTTAAGTTGTGAAATGCAAAATAAAATCCTGCTTGGCTCCCTGTGCCATTAGCGTCAAATAGCCATTATCATCACATGCTGCATGTTCGGTGATGCCATGAATGTTATATGACGTCAGTAAGTAACGCTTACCCTTTCTTGGTGCCTTTGAGCTACTTAGACACAATATATTTGTCCTTTGAATATCTTTTTTGGAAAAAAGAATATTTTACTCTGCCCATGTAAGAAAGCAGTCACGTGGTCATGTAAAATAAAAAATTTCTTACATAAGCTGACAGCCTATCTTACATGGGCAAAGGTGGGAGAAATTCTTATCTTACCCAGGACAGTTCATTGATTGTATTAGAACTCATGCACATGGTCCTCAAGTGAGATCAGTGTAAGCCATCATGTGATATTGCGTCACAGAATAGTTCAGAGACTTCAAGAAGCTTAATTATTTTAAAATAAGAAGTCAAAGATCAGAAAGAAAAATAATCCATTTTTGTGTAATGTCGGGATAGAAAATTCCGTCCCTTGAGATCACTGTTTGTCATCGCTTGGCATGCCTCCTGATGCCAAACTGCGATCATCAGGACGGATTTTTCTATCCCACCCTCACACTCATGATATATTCTTATAATATATCTAACAGGTCTCCAGGATTAAAAAGTGTGTAACCGAAAATTATTTTTTTCTTATTTCCCAACCAAAACATATGTCGTGGATACTTAAAAGAACCATCTCAATGAGACGGTTCTTTTGGGCAGTCAAACAAATGTTTGCATTGGTGGGTAAGAAAATAATTACAATTATAATACGCTCACAAATCTGGACCTATGTATCTTACCTGGCAACTTCCTGTTGGATCTGGAACTCATACTATTAATGTCACAACCATAACCTACAAATAAAATAACCCATTAAATTTAGCACACATTTAACAAATGGGGTAATAACAAGTTCAGTAAATGTTCTAAATTTTCAAACACATAAATTTCTCTTTCTGTTCTCAAAAAAATGTCGACACTGCTCTGTCATTACACACAGGCAACGGAATCAACATACAGGTTTCATAAATCTAACATATAGGTTACGAAAAAATGGTGGAAAATTGTTGTGGCAAATCCGTAAGAGCACATTCAGTTATTAACCCACACTAAATGCCAAGGTTTTTAATTATGCCAAAACTCTTACAGACCCCACAAATTATGACAGATTTTATTCGGAATATCTAGAAATGTCCTTGATGAGGTAGATAGGAGAAATGCAAGATCTACACGTAGTGGGACCAGTCAATGATGGCCAGCTGATTTCACTTAGGGGATAACTGTATTCAAAATTTTCATTTGGGGAGGTAGATCGTCGGATATACGGTCGGAAATTTAGCTTTACGTGCGACGCACGTCATCCAATGGATTGTGATGTAATTAATGACATCAAACTATTTACGACAGTATATCGCAGGATAAACTGTCACAAATTTCTGACGTTATACAATGAAACGTCATGTTACAAAAGCAAGTGCATTAGAATATCCAATGTATGACATGTCGTTAAAAAATCTTTCAAAGCCTAATGGAGTTATCTACAGGTGCTCAGTAAGTTTCATTATATGTACATGGGAATGTATAAATGATTGACCATCAAATAGCCACGCCAAGTTGTCCATTTTGCCCTGGCTCATTCATATATAAAGATCCAGACATTACAAAAATTGACTTGTCCAAAAGACATTTACAGGCTTTTCGTTAAATATGTGTAACAAAAAATAATTTTCTTATTTCTCAACCAGAACATATGTTGTGGGTACTCAAAAGAACCGTCTCAATGAGTTGGTTCTTTTGAGCACCCAAAACATATGTTAAAAATGATGGGTAAGAAAATATTTACAATTGTATGCTAAAATTTTTATTTATCCAAAATGCATTTACCATTCAGATAGTCCTGTTCAAAGGTGACCTTCTTTCTTTTCTTCTGGCGTGACTGATTAAGGCTGGTCTCTTGGCAGACGTGTTGACGTGAACTTGTATGAGGTGTAAGATCAATGCTGGAGAAAGTTTGACGAAATAAGTTTACAATACTGTTTGGTGGGTGATGACTTCTAGTGCTGATCTGGGTAGTTTTTGGCACACTGAAACAAAAACAGGACTTTAGTTAAGAGTGCGTACCAAAAAAATAATTTTCTTATTTCACAACCAGAAGATATGTTGTGGGTACTCAAAAGAACAGTCTCAATGAGACGGTTCTTTTGAACACCCAAAACATAAGTTAAACCCGATGGGTAAGAAAATATTTTCAATTTTGCGCTCAAAAATTTTGTTTATCTAATAATTTGAGTCGGCATTCAGCATAAGGTACATACTACAAGTTGGCATGTACATACAGCAAAGACTCAGATCAGCCTGCACATTCACCCAGTCTGATCAGTAATGGCTCAATTGGAATTGCCTTGGCCAATTCCGCGGAATTCAGTGGAATTAGACCTCGGATGAACATTGTGGATTTTCTTTGATAATATGACGCTGATGTTACATTACGTTATGCTGACATCACAGAAACCATGCCAACTCAGTAACAAGTGTGATTGCAGCAAAACAAAAGGTTAAGAATGAAGTTTATGTTTTTTTCCAATAGAATATCGCTAAAGCCATATTTTATTGAAGTATACATAAACTTCATCTATTCTGCTGATTAACTTTTCCAGGAAATCAGAAAAATTGATTTTAATAGGGCACGTGCTGAAACCACATGCTACAGAAATAATTTTCCTTACGCCAGTTCCGACTAACAAATACATAGTACTACACATAATGTGCCTTATGTACACCCTAGGCCTCATTCAATTCTCCAATTGTGCCGGACTTCCAGATTGAGTCTTGGCTGTCTGTAATCAATCATTGTGATCTTGATTACCCATAGATGCCTAGCTAAGACTCTGATCAGACTGTGTAGTCTGATCTGAGTCCTCACTAGGTGCACACACCAAGTTGTATAGTATATATACCTTTTGCTGTGCCTAACTCAATTTGAACTCTTTGCCCCCTGGGAAATAGTTCATTCTTTTTTGTCGTCTGCTGATTTTTTCAAAATCAACTTTTCGAAAAATTCTTTCAGGAATACCATCCGAATGTCAGATTGGATCCAGATCAGTTTTGTCAGGCCTGATCTGAGTCCAATCTGTTTGCAAAGGTTAAAAGCAGACGGGGTTAGAAGGAAAATTTCTCCCGATTTTTTGTCATCTGCTGATTTTTCCAAAATCATTTTTTTCCCAAAAAATTCTTTCAGAAATACAATCTGAGTTTCATAAAGATTGGATCCAGACGTTTTGTCGGGCTTGATCTGAGTCCTATCAGTTTGCAAAGGTTAAAACTTTGAGAAATACCATCTGAGTGTCAAACAGTTTGGATCCAGATTTTTTGTCTGGCCAGATCTGGGTCCAATCTGTTTGCAAAGGTTATGCACAGATGACATTAGTAGACATAGAGTTAAGAAATGCATGATCTAAATTACCCTACTTATTATACAGGACACGACATGAGAAAATCATTCTTCCGGTTTCCGGACCATGCAGGTAAGGCTCTATTCAGCCTGGCAGTGCTCAGCTACAGAAACTAGTAAAATTATTTAACTTTTGCATGTATTACTATTGCACAGAATATTACAGTTACAGATACCAGGGGACAAAAATATTCAATATTGCACTTGTCCTGCAGGACAAGTGACTTACAATTTTCACTCACTTGTCCTTTCAAAGCATATGCAATAAAGAACATAAAGGAGTAATATGTAATTTGACTTCCTTGAGTACTTCTTCCCAAAGCACTCGTCCTGTAGCATGAGTGCTTTGGGAAGATTTACTCATCCTTTCTAAATTTCCCTCCTAATTTCTAGCTGACCAGTGGAATTTTTGTCCCCTGGATACCATAAATTGTATGATAAAATTACATGTATAATTTGGTAAGCAGGCTTAGTTACAGTGTCAGCAATTTAACCCTTAAAGCCTCAATCACGACTGCAGCAGACGACAAATTTTGCAATATATTTCCTAGTTTTCGACAAAAATAAGGTATAATAAACCATGAGCATTGTCTGCCAGCAGACGATTCTCATGAAATATCATTCTTTATTTGTTATTTTCGAAAAGCTACAAAATTTGTAATTCAAATTGTCATCTGCAGCAAATTATAAGTGGTGCTTTAAGGGTTAAGGGAAAACTTGATGCTTACCTCTTTGATGCCATGATTACATGTAATTCACCTTGTGCATCCTCAGAATGATACAAGGATACTATTAACCCTTTAAGGGTCAACCCATTTTTGAAATGTTACAGTTCTACAATATTAGAGATCTACTGCAAAATGTAATTGATGCCTCAGGTAGCCTTCCTTTGAAAGAAATTGTAGCAGACTTTTCTAGATGTCAGCCTTATTAGGCGTCAACTCTTTGACAATGCCCCTTTTGAATCATTGCAAAGGCAAATAGCATTATTAATTTAGAATCAAAGGTTCATAAAAATATCCACAGCTGCCATGCAATATGAGGGGTATATCCATTTAGTTCCAAACAAATATAAAGAGTCCAATAACCTGCTGAGCTATCCAAAAATATGTCAACACTCAACACAGATGTCGGTTAAGTCCAACTTAAATCATTCAATATTCCCTTTCAACAATCTGTGAAGTCAAAATCTCATCCCTGTAATCCTTCCTAAATCCTTCAAACACAATCTAAATTGTCACTTTTCCAATTTCAAAGACATTAACTGGGCTTTGCATTTTCATGTGAACCATCTCTACAGAGATGGTTCACATGAAATGCAGAGTCATATTTCCAGTAACTTTTATTTAAACAAATATGTTTACATCTTAAAATGTTGTCAGCAAATTTGTGTAGATAGTGCTCTAAGTATAATTCCTTCCTAATCTGCCAATATCATTCTCCTAAATTCAATGTTATTGGCCGTTAGGTAGTAACTATTTCATTTCTTACACCTGATAATCAGGATTATGAACCCATGTCCCGCTGAATAAATTCATATCCTAGCTTATTACCATAAATATCGGGGCCATTTGGTACTTGTCCAGGGACAAGTATATAGGCAAAATGCACTTGTCCAAAGAAATGTTTATTTGCCCAACTTACCCAAGTAAAAAGATGATGCAAAAGAAAATAAATATAACCCTTAACATGCTGAAGCCATATATACACTTTTTAAGATAGCAATGTTATTGAAAAACATAATATACTCTTTTAAAAACAATGTGGATCTAGATCAGCTGGTTTGTTTATGTATACATGCTGGGTACTGTAGATCTGAAGAAGCTGGTTAAGATCAGGATCCACATTGTTTACCTTACAATATTATGTTTCATGGTAATTAATCCTAATCACAAACAGGATTTCTTGGAAATCAGAATAAATAGAGGATATACAACTTTTTGGAATGAATATGCCATTTATTTCATCAAGTGAAGCAAAAAAATGCAGATTTCATGAGTGGCGAAGACACGGATGAAAATATACTTTTTCTCGCTTCACAAGATGCATGCTGGGTAATCAAAAAATTATTTCAAGAATACCATCCGAGTGTCAAACAGTCTGGATCCAGATCAGGTCAGACTTTATGTCATGTCTGATCTAGGTCCAAACTGTTCACATAGGTTATCAGTAGACGACACTAGTAGATGCAAAGAGTTAAATAATAATGATAATAATAGATTACTAGATAATAAATAAAACAATGTACACCCAGATGAAATTTCATAAAATTTATGACATTTCTTCTGAACCTTAGTAATACTATTTGGACAGAATTAACTTACACACAACAATGTTCATTGAAAGAAATTCTAACCCTTCATCTTTGCTTAGACTTTGACAGGATTCATTGTAGTGCTGTGGCTGTTGGTTTATGGATGGATGGATGGATGGATGGGGATGGATGGATGGATGGATAGATTCTTTTTTACATTTGATTGGATCAATTTACATATATCCAGTAGGTACCACTAGATGCTGTGGCTGTTGAAAAAAACAAGTGACTGACCCATGCTCACCAGGTCATCATATTATAAGTGTCCAATATTGTAGATACCAAACATACAGTGATGCCCTGAAGAATTAGCTTTTCCCCAGAAACTATGGAATAGTATTTATCCTTTTGCGGTCACTTGGCATGGGATGTTGTAACGTGTTTGAAGAAGCTTAATCAATGGTGGCCATACACATTATCATAATAAGTAACTTGATCTGGCGTACTGTATCACGTCAAGTGGATGAGGTCATACCATCAGATCACCTGAGACGCGTAGCGCTGAGGGTGATCCAATGGTCTGGTCTCATCCACGAGACCTGATACTGTACGCCAGATCAATTTACTATTATGATAATATGTTTATTATATGCCTTTTTCTAACATTCTTTCTGATTTTAAAACCTGTTTTGGTCTTTAATCACGAAAAATTGCGGGAATGTTTGCCATAACGTTACGTTTCTTGACGTCCCGTCAACATGTTTTCCGTCTCTGAATCCATGCTTGCAATTAACTTTACGTAACGTCGCCGCAAAATCAGGTAACCGACGTTAGCTTCATTTTAAAGGATAGTGATATGGATTCAGAAAACCTCAGTTCGTTGATCTGGCTTTCTGTATCAGATGGCCAGAAAACAGAGTTCTAAAGTCGTATCAGTTATATGTATATAATAAATCTTGATATCAGAACAGAAGAATTTTAGCAATTTTGAGATCACCTGTGGTGTCTCCTGTTGCTCACATGAAATGTTTGCTCAAACTGACAAGTACCTGTATGTGGTTCTGGAGGAAGATATGTGAAAAGCTAACAATGGACAGATGTTAGATGACACAGACCTTTAGATAAGCGTCATATTCACTAGAGTACTGTACTTGTCCATTCAAAAATGAAGAAATGAAAACCCTACATCTATCAACACGCTGTTTAGTTGTGCCTAGGCTTACTGCTTCAGACTGCTTGTTTTCCTCAAATAGAAGCAATTCATTTACAAGAAAGCAACCAGTCACAGAGTTCCCACTAGGATTTTGAAAGTACGAATAAAAATGCTGTCAACCAGAAAACTTCAAATGGAGTTTTACCAAGCTTTTCTATTGGGACTTTTTGGAAAAAGTTTGAGTAAAAATCACAAAGTTGGAGTAAAATAATCCAAATTTGGACATAGACAAATTCTGACATAGAAGATTTATTTAACGTCGAATATATAGAGGATCTTACACGAGTGATCATGTCATATGAAATATTAAACAAGCCTTTGGTGAGTTTAATAAATTTAATATGAAGTGATCATGAATGTAAGATTCTGTTTATCATATGACATTTCAAATGTGATTTTATCGCTTTCAAAGTTTGTTTATTTTAATGAAATTTTGTGTTGTTTTAACCGTCAGGGCGTTATTTGTTCCTGCTGAAAGTCTTATGCAACGTGTGGTCATAACATTATTTATGATTATCCACTGAATAACAGTAACGTCATATGATAATATAAGCCCTGCAGGGAAATCTGCAGTAAGATTATAAATTTCTCTATAGGCTGCTAAGGCATTGTGTTGATAAAGAGTAGCTTTTTGATCTTGTAGGAAAACAACTAAGTCACAGTGGGGGAAGTGCGGGAGGAGAAAATTTGGGGAAAAATAGTTCCAATTGGTTCATTCTGAGACCTCTTTTGGTGGCCTTTGTATGTTTTGGGAAGGGGTGGGAAAGTCATCAAAACATATAGAATTTGAACTAGGTGCTACTTCAAGAAAAATATGCATGTCTGATGACCTGAAATGATTTAGTCTCCTAAGGCATTCTAGGCAGACAAAATACGACCAACTTTTTTATAACCCAGTACTTGTCTGCAATTTTGTATACATTGGATTCTCGCAACCAGTTTCTCCCAGTCAACTTGAACCACAAAGAAAACAGGCTTGATTTCAGAGACATATTTATGGAAAATACTGTACCTCTTCATGAAAGCAAACACACCTGAATAAATTGATTTTTTTTATAACCTTCTTTGGCAGTGTGACATGAAACCGAAAGTAAAAATACAGCATTCTTGGTGTTTTCTATCTGCTTGTTTTCCCATACTTCACTATTTGACTTACATGTGTTTCATTTCTAACTGATCTTTATTTAGAATGTGGTAATGAAGATTTGAGATGCCTCCCTATGGCAATCAGAAATAAAATCTACCTTTTTCCTGAGTGTAAACAAGAAGCCAAAATAAAATATTTAAATATTTCGGAATAAACATTAAATGCCTAACGCTTATTTTGTTTTTGTCCATGATATGCAGTAGAATTTAAATAAAGATAAAGAAGCCTTACTTAACGGCGCTTATAATATACAAGACGAAATTAGCTCACAAGCTATTCTGTGACATAACACGGATCATAAATACAATACATCCGTGGACATAACAATATCTTTAACAGATACTTACCTGCCTTACTCTATCTTCCTAGCACAAACCCTTTTACGCGAGCGTCAGCAAGGGAGCTGCTAGTATCATTTTTTTTACACCTTTGTATGGTGAGGCCGCGGGATTCGAACCCACGACCTCCTGCTCCGAAAGTGGATGCTCTATCAACTGAGCTATCGAGACGGTATAAATATGCACAATGCCAAATACTTTACTCTGTACATAGGTTATATAAAGCCCTGATGACAGGCAACAGGCTATCGATTGATTGATTGATGTTTATTTGGTAAAATCAACACATACATACATATACAACAGCAAATTAAAAAACAAAAAGCACATTAAATATCACATTAATTTAGCACTTTAAAATATGGAATAATTTAAATAAAAAATGTTAAATAAATCTTTGATGCTATTAAAACTTATAATTTAAGATGAATTTGAATAATTTAAGATGAATTTGAATGGATCTGGCACAAATATCACATTAAGATTATCACAGTGAACTAGGTTACCACATATCATCACAGTTATGCATTTTATAAATTAAGAGATCACTTTTTGACTGCACAAAACAAAAATGGTGAAAATGACTGATATCTCATTCATATCTCACACTCCCGAATAGGAGTGCGAGAGATGAATGTAAGTAAAATTTGTTATTTTAATGAAAGATGATGTAAAGGCAAAATGTATGAGTGTTGAAATAACCCAGGATAGCCCATGAAAGCCCTAAGGCTTATTTCCAATGGGGTCCTGTTGGTTAGACCCAAGAAGCAGTTAGGAGAGGAGGGGACATAAACCTAAGTTGCAAAATTGAAATACCAAATGCATATTAATAATAAGCATAGGTATCAGATTCCATAAGTTGCAGTTGAGATCTAAGGTATTGTCTTGCAGCAGATTTGAAACCATTGAAAGTGCACTTTTTTTTGACATCCGAGGGTAGAGAGTTCCAATCTTTAATTCCACTGTAATAAAAAGTTGTTGCTGCAACACCATTGACAGAAGGTACTATAAAGTTTTCAGTACTACCTCTGGTGAAATGATGATGAACATCGGAAATTTGATGAATTGTTCAGACAAATACGACGGGCCAGTTCCATTGAAAATTTTATGCACATGACTCAGACGAAGTCCACATTCAACATATTAAGACGTTCCAAGAAACCAATATGAGATCTAGGGCCAAGATTTTTAATAAACTGAACTGTTTTGTTTTGACAAATCTGAAGGTTTTTTTTAAGTTGTTTGTTCAAACCCGAGTACCACAAGGAGCATGCGTAATCTATGTGACATTGGATAAATGCAGAACATATGGATTTCCTAAGTTTTTCCTCCAAAAAGTTACATTGTCTATGAAGAAATTTAAGCCTACCATTGACTTTTTGAACAATAGAGTTAACAATAGCCTCCCCAGTTAATTGATCATCTAAAGTAAGACCAAGATATTTCACCGAACGTTGTGCCTTAATCGTATGACCATTACATTCAACTGAAAAATTATTGATTTTCCTGAGTTTCCGCTTAGAGCCAAATATTATGCATTCTGTTTTCCCCATATGCAAGGAAAGTTTATTATCAACTAACCACTTGCTGCACATCTCCAGTTCTAAGCCAAGTTTATCAGATATAACCCGAGGATCCTTGTTTGAGTACAGAATTGCACTATCATCTGCATATAGTAACAATTTACACTCTGAGCTAATACTGAGTTCCATATCATTTATATAACAAAGGAAAAGAAGAGGACCTAAAATACTTCCTTGAGGGACAACACAAGTTACAAGTGAAGGGTCAGACTCTGTATCATTCACATTGACAATCTGATTTCGATAAGAAAGATAAGACCTAAACCAATCTACAGGCTTTTAATATCTTGCACAAAATGTCATGGTCAACAGTATCAAAAGCTTTTTGAAGATCCAACATGAGCATTCCAGTATATAAACCTTTAGAAGTTTGTGTTTAAATATAATCAGTCAAGTATGTTAATCTGTAGCCTTTTAAGCATCTACCTAGGATATCATTGCATGTGTTTAGAAGAATTGAGTCTTTCAAGACTGGAATTTACACTCAGGGAGAGACAGCCTATAAGCTTACCTAGAGCTTTGCTTATAACCTTACAAGCTTGTCTGTACTCACCTTACAAGAAATCCATATAAAATATCTTGGCTTAAAACCTCAGACCTGAACAGATTGTTGCCAATTAGCCTGGGACCCCACTGTATCGTATCACTTATTTGTAAACATTAAGTGCAATAACTTAATAAATCCTTGCCTGTATTTTTCAGCCAACATCCTTCCTTTAATATCTTTTAAGTCTATTAACAGCACAATCTTTCAAATCCAACCCCTTCTGGCATTTAAAATGTCACAAATTGCCGCCATGTTGAATCAGAGTAAAAAAAACGTCACACTTTTGTATCGATGCATTGTGGGTAATCTCCAAATTTTTCAACTATGAAGCGCCAGCACTGCTAAAAAATTATAAAATTGTATAAAGTTACTCAAGATGAAAACTTTAGGCAAGTTTAACAAAAGTGAACACATTAACTGTCAGAACTGTGAACCTAAATAAAACAACACTATTTACAATTTTGATTTTTGCCTATTTTTAATGATCAGCTGGATGGCTTCAAAAGCTTTCTGGGAGTTAGCCAAGTCATATAAAATGCAAATTTTCTTTGCTTGTGGTTCCTCCTGAAAAGTAAAAACCAACACTGGCACAGTTTCCTCTTTTTGGACTGCTCTTGGAAATATTTTTAGCAAAAATACCATACTATCTTAAATGGCAGCATTGGCTTTCCATATTTTTGAAAAATACAGCAGGTGACCTTGACATTCATAAATTCTCCCACCATGCAGACGACATATTCTCCCAACTACAGAGGACCATAAAAGCTTTGGTAAGTTTACTCCTATTTGTTAAAATGTTATTTTTCTTGAAAATATGTTGTAAATTTGTTAAAACTATTCAATTGTCCATAAATGTGTACTTACCACATGCTTTTACTGAGATTTTCAACAAAATCGAAAAGTGAAAGTTTCCCTTGACCTGGTTGATAATGTAAACAATCGGTAAATGGTGCATGGATAAAATACCGTAAGAATCTATAAATAGATCGATAGAGTGGATAGATCGATATAATGGCGAGGGAGTATAATTATTCATTCTTTCCCATTGGCACTAGCTCTCAATTCAGGCAAAATGGTGGTACCAAAACACTCATTGAGTTTGATCCTTCGAAAACCTGTGTAAAGTTTTCACTCAAAGGATTTGATTGGTATTAACAATATTTATTTACTGGTTTGTTTTCAAACAATTTTACCGTGAATATTCTATGCTGAACAAGTTCCTTCTAGCTAGTCCGCCATATTGTAAACAAATGCCACAAATCGAAACAAAATTTACGACACTATTGTCAGAGGAAATATCGAAATGCATTCATGTAGCATTTTTAGGAAAATGGTGATCAATGTTAGCAAGACAGTTGCCGATTAATTAAACAACTAAAAAATCGCATCGTAGTTTACGACAGTAAAACAAGTAGTGATTTTCAAGGAAAATCCTGGCATTCCGAAATGTATACCATTGGGCGTAGACTACTGGAATGATATCATCTTTGAGAGATCACTACAGACAGGACACAGCTCTTGTATTTTACCTGTAGTCGACACCATAGTAAGCCTCGGAAATCTTCAGGTGCATTTCCATATTTTCCCACTCTGGTATTGGGACCAGCTTGGTAGCACCTCGCCTCAAATTAATTCGAGTGTCCATACCACAGTGGCGGATCCAGAGGGGGTTCAGGGGTTCGATGTCCCCGTTTTTTTAAATATCCTATGAAAGGGAAATAATTTGGTGAGACCAAATTATTTCATTTTCATGGGATATTTAAAAACAATGAGTTAAAAACCAGCAAAGCGA
The DNA here is from genome assembly GCA_964019695.1 of Loripinus fragilis. Taxonomy (NCBI): domain Eukaryota; kingdom Metazoa; phylum Mollusca; class Bivalvia; order Lucinida; family Lucinidae; genus Loripinus; species Loripinus fragilis. The sequence continues at coordinate 39,555,416 of OZ026522.1, read as the reverse complement.
ACCCCTACCCCTTAATACATGTGAACCCCCTTTCAAGGAAAACCTGGATCCGCCCTATGTTTGGGACGACTCATGAAAGAGTTAAAGGTTGGTGAATTTACCACTGCTTCTGGCAATACATTACAAAAAATTAAGTGAGTATACTCAGGAAATACCACATTCACACACTGCAGACCAACTCACGGCACCCATGAAGAGCCACAGAACATTTGTTTGTTTGTCTTGATTCTTTACGTCCCATCAACAATATTAATTTTTCAGTTAAACAGGGACGGGTCTTCCTGGGTTGAACCAGTACTAAGCTAGAATAAATGTGTCTTGCTCAAGGACCACAACGCAGTGACGCAGGTGAGGCTCGAACCCGCGGCCCCTCGGTCTCGAGTCAAACACTCTTCCACTGAGCCACTGCGCTCCCTCCACAGAACTTTTACAGTATTTAATGTAAGACAATAAAATCACAGCAACGAGCTCTCCCTTCCTCTGATATTGAAGCTGTTTGTCCTAATTGTCAACCGCAACCTCTGCTTATATAATTTGAATTGTGACCCATCGTGTGTGTATATAATGTATAATGTGCTGTTTTGAAGAGCTTGTCTTTTTCTAGGAGGCCAATGTTGTTAAGAATCTTATTAGCTGGTATCATGTCCGCACTTTCTCGACGGTATTCTAAAGTTGGCAGTCCTACCTTTTTCGCACCACGAGGAGTTTTTTTTTGTGGGCGGACAGGGACGCCCTTCCAAACGATATCAGGAAATCTAAAGAATATGCTGAATTCTGGCGCCGGATTCGCACCTGCTGCAGATGTGCCATCTGCCGTGGTTCGGTATGTTTTAGTTAAAGTGTTTTATTTAAATGCTTCCCATGTCATTTATGATTCACACTTTTATTGCTTGATTTGCTTTGCTGCATGAACAGCACGTGTATATAGTATTCTACACAATGGGTCTCAATATTTTAAGTTTATAGTTTTACTTATACATGTATAATAAGCAGATTTCGTATATCATGCTAGGTGTCTTATTTTTCGTTTTTCGCTTTGCAACAGGGGTCTTTTCGCAAATAAGGCCACTAGCATATACTTTAAGCCAAATGGGACCAGTTTATTTTCGTTTTAAGGGTTGTTGGGTGAAGTTAGTTTTTTTATTTATAATCAAATCTTAATAGAACTCTATTTTCCCCTGGTAATTTTTCATTAGCGATGAGTATGTAATTCGAAAATTAGTCGAATTGTTTGCATTTTAACATTTATTAGAATGATAAATACAACAGTCGGTAACGTGTCTGACTGCAGACCCAGGTGTCGCGAGTTCGACCCCGGTCCAGTCCCATACTTTGGTTTTAACATATTTATTTCAAATCAGTACATACAATACACTGCAATTTTCAATCATACAAGCATTAGGATTAGAACGGCCCCATACTTTCGTGAAGATTGATCATGAAATAATTTCTACGGCCACTGATTCAAGGAGGGTTGTTTGTCAGTTACAAGTGAAAGTATGAGTATGTGCACGAAGTACTGGTTAACCGCTTAGTCAAGCTTGTCCAGAAAAAAAGTGTGGTTAAGTGAACTGACCGTCCCGACATGACCATAGCTGTTGACTGAGACAATAATCATCAAACCAAACAAAAGCATGAGAGTTTGAAAGCCAAAAAAAAAAATGGGCATTTTTTTTAAATCTAGGATTTATGAGCAGTTTAAACTCATGTTCAGTTGAGTTGAATATGAGAGAAAAAAGTTGTATAAACTCGAGGCCAGCATTGTTGGAACTTGAAAATCCGGGGTTTTGTAAATTTATGTATTGATTTTATATTATTGCATATATGCGCATTATATGCGCATGACTTGTGTTTTCCTTTAATGCTTTTTTAATTTGGGGACAACAGTCCTAAATTCTACCAGGGACTGCCTATACAAACGTCTTATAGAGAGTCATTGATTCTATATAGCGAGGTCAATAAAGCGCCGTTGTCCTTTTGAATATTTTAGACACGTAGCTTGCCCAGAATAAAGCGAAACTGGGAGAAAATGCCGCTAGAGTTATCTTGCTCTTACATAGGTTCACTATATTAAAGTATATCCAAGATTATCTTTGATGAAATTGAGGAAGATATGGGAAGACCAAGAAAGTTTATCATACATATGTAGGCTATGCCTAGTGTAGCTTATGGTTTTGCGTCTTTTTGATGAATACAATATACTCAACTACAAAAGAAACCAATCAGTCACTTTTTAGGGCAATTATGTTAAAATAATTAAGAAATAAAAATATGGTTTATACCGTATTCTTTAACAATCAATTATGCATCAAATTATTGAATAATGTAACAGTTTTACTTTAACCCATTCATGCTGTATGCCAGTGTATAGACAAGGTTTCAGACAATTGGTTTTTACTTGAGTTCTAGTCTAAATCTGTTCACTTCGTCCAATAACCGGTATGCCCCTCTCTGACGAGGCAATTAAGTGTGTGCAGAAGCAAAAAAAAAAAAAAAAAAAAAAAAAAAACCGCGTAAGTTTAGTAAGCCCGGATCTCAATACAATAGAGCAGTTGTTGGATGAGCTCTGGCGACGCATCCGGGATCTTTCAGTGCAACCTTTGAATCTTCGACAGCTTCAGGTTGCTCTCCATTTAGAATAGGCATGGATTCCCAAGAACGTTGTGCGGCGTCTCATGCTTTTGGTTCGACCTCGTTATGAGACAGTTATTGCTGCAGAGAGGGTCATGTCTGTTTTTGGACGAATTTAAAACTAGTGAACTGATTTTAGCCTCGTTCATATGCACAATATACACCCCGGTGCAAATATACACCCGGGGTGTAAATTTGCACCTGGGGTGTATTTTGGTCATATAAACGGTGTTTTATGAAAATGCACCCGGGTGCAAATTAGCACCCGGGTGTGAATTTGCTCCACCTTTGTAGGTGGTGCAAATTCGGTGGAGCAAATTAGCACCCGGATGCACATTTGTCCCTAGGTGCAAATTGCGCACATGAACGCAACTTGTTATCACATATGTACAATTTGAGCTTAGATTTTGATAAATTATCCATATTTTCTATATGAACGTGTACATGTGTATGCAAATAAACTATATAAATAGTCCCTTTATCAAACTTAAGATCATGGCTTCTCTCTGTAGTCATTACTCATTGGCTATGCCGGGTTGCCACGCAGAACAACTGGAATTTCTGGTCTATGGGCTTCGATTTGCACGATTCTTTTTCCGAAAAATATCTCTTCCTAACCTCAGCAATGGAAATCAGAGTTAGCCAGAACCCTGGCGCCAAGTACGAGTCCATGCTTTCCGATGTACACATCGGTTAAAATGCCCCCCCCCCCTGCATAATAACGGAGTGACCACCCTTTACGACTCATGTAATCAACGTGATGTTCAGACAGAGCAATAATTAAAATATGACTACCATCTATCTTACCCTCCCCCCCCCCCCAATTTGGGAATCCAAATCTCTTGTAGCCATTGATAATCTCGGTTGAGCCATCTCCCTTCGGAAACTTAACAGATTTAGAAGGGATCGTAAACAATTGAAGACCAAACCCGTTTCACACATTCACAAGACGTTTATTTTGCTATTACGAAGAGGTTCTCAATTGTCCAGCTCTGCGCAGTACTAAGTCAAACTGTCACCAGCAGTTCAATTGAAACAACTTAACGCACACGCGCATTCCGTTGCAGCCATTCGCGCAGTTTGTCGCAGAGCCCATGACATTCGGAAGCCAATGGATCATCAGTACATGTATAAGTCTCAAGCACTACGTCCGTCCACCTCTCTTGGCCAGATAGTCATACATTTACTTAGTACTGCTGCAACACCTTCTATAAGTGTCATTTATGCACCAGTCATTTGTATCCACTGCTCCCCCACCTACGGGGATGGGCGGGGATAATGATTTTCACTTTCCAGAGCCCTGGTATAAGCCCCGCCCTGTGGGGACAAGCTGATGTTAACAAGCCTGCTCTTTGCCCCACGCTACACAACAGAAAATTTTAGCAGGGTAAGTGTCCCAATGTTATAACCCCCACACTTCCCCGGCACTGGGGGGGGGGGGCAATCAAAAAGTAATTGTCCAGTACCTTACCCCGGCTATTCCACGGCTATCCCCGTAGGTGGGGGCCGTGGATACAAATGACTGGTGTATTACCCTCTTTAAATATTGTATAAATAAAGCAAATAAAACCAAATGGAGTTGCATTTTTCTCACACGTTGGTATCTTGATTTAACACATCGAATTTCTCCTTAAAGTAAAACTGAAACATTTGTGATATGTTTAAAGAGCAAATCCAATAACATATGAACACAATTTATTGACATATGAACGCTACATAAGGGGTAGCAAATTTACTCCTGGGTGTAATTTTGCACCCGGGAGTAAATTTGCACCAGGGTGCAAATTGTGCATATAAACGAGGCTTAGACGAGAACGAGATATTCATTCTCAAGTGAAAAACTTGTCATTTTTGAAAAAAGACCCCTTGTCTAAACACTAGCGAATAGCATGTACAGATTTAAGTAAAACCGTTACATTATTCAATGAAATGATGCAGAACTGACGCTACGGAATATGGGATAAATATATTTTCATTTCTTAATTCTGATTTCCATAACTGCCCCGAATAGTGACTGATGGGTTTCTTTTGTAGTTGAGTATAGAAGAATACTTTTATTTAGCCAATCATGTGTTTGTCGTCTATTCTTATATCAAACTCTTGAGGTACGTTTGTCTTGCTGTATGGCGAACAGGCTGGTCAGATTCCTTCCCATGCAGTACAGACCGTCGATGTCTGTTCCAGGACAGATTCTCGTTTAGTGCGACGGACCTCTGGTACAGGTCTTTGCTTTGCCGACGGTGTACCATGGAGACAATGGGCCTAATGCATATCTATTAGATAGTGTTGTTACATGTAGGTAGGAAACGGCACATACCTGTTTGGCTTATATAAACTGACAATAAACAATGCTTCCGTGGAATTCTTATGCTCCTTAATTTGAAGAAATATGCTCTAATGACATTGTAAACAAATATAGAATAAAATTACCTTCAATCGTTCTCTAATTTTCGCCATTTTCGCCACCCGTCTCTCGTATATGTTATTCGACGTCACCAATGTACAACTAAACGCGGCTTATTTCGCTTTATGACGTTAAGATTTACCGCCACAACGTCAACGTCAGATGATTAAATATAGGTTCTTTTTATTTTTAGCATGTTCCGACGTGTATGCAAGTTTTTTGTCGCCAGTCATATGAGGTCAAACTTTTTTGCATGCATGTATGTTTGATGACGTTGTTTTAAAGTTTCGCCTTTCGGAAATAATGGATAACTTTTGAAATAGTGAATCATTCCTGGCGTAATGATCGGTACCGATCGAGCCAGTATCTAACACAGTCAAAGAAAATCGCCTTTGAATATTTTCAAACCTCACAAGACTATGTCGATTCTCGAATTGAAAAAAATAGTTTAAAGTTAAATTGCTCAGTGGCGGACCCATAGGGGGTTCAGGGGGATCACTGGAACCCCCTTTCTGCCCCCGTTTTAAAATATCCTATGAAAATGAAATAATTTGGTCTCACTGACCAAATTATTTCCTTTTCATGGGATATTTAACAAAAATGAGATAGAATCAGCAAAGCGAATCCCCACATCTTTAAACATGTGAACCTCCTTTCCAGAAATCCTGGATCCGCCCCTGATTGCTGCTCATCTTGTTTTGGCCTTTCAACTACTTTAAGAGCTATGTTCTGTTTGCTTGTATTGAGAGGGAGAATATACTGTTTCAGCCTGTCCTCCATTCCGTCATTACATCCTTCCGTCATTCCGTCAGCATTTCAATGCTTTTGTTGAATAACTTATGTAGGTTGGTCCGATTTGATTAAATTTGCACCACAACATAACCATTAGACAATGCATGTTTGGTAGGCAAAATGGGTCTGAAGAATTAGTATTGCAAGAGTTATGTCACTTTGTAGTTTAAACTGTATGGTGTTTGCAATATGGCTGAAAGTGCATACTTAGTGAAATCAACTCCTCTTAGAGCCTTTGGTGTATCTTTTAAAACCTTGCAGTTATGTTACAGACATATTGAAGATGTGCATGTGGAAGTTTAATGATGAAAAAAATAAATTTTGATGAATTTACACCATTTTAACATAGCCAATTCTCGACCACTGCACATGTTAAATAATGGCCGATAGTGCATACTTTGTGAAATCAACTTCTCCTAGAGTCTTTGGTGTATCATTTTAATATTTCGCTCTACTGTGATCAACAAACAAAAATTCATCATCAAACTTCGACATGATCATTTTCAATATGTCTGTAACATACATGCGAAATATTAACATCATTTTAACATAGCCAATTCTTGACCACTGTACCATGATAGTGCACACTTTGTGAAATCAACTTCTCCTTGAGTTGTTGGTGTATCCTTTAAATACTTTGCATATATGTTACAGATATATTGAAAATGTGCATGTGGAAGTTTTGTGATGAAAAAAATATTTTTTGATAAATTTACAGCATTTTTAACTTAACCAATTCGCGACCACTGTACATATTAAGATATGGATGATAGTGCACACTTTGTGAAATCAGCTCCTCCTAGAGTCTGTTGTGTATCCTTTAAATGTATGTTACCGACATATTCAAGATGTGGAAGTTTGACGATGAAAAAAATATTTTTGCTAAATTTACATCATTTTTAACCTATTAGCCAATTCTTGACCACTATACAGGATGATAGTACATATTTTGTGAAATCAACTCCTTCTAGAGCCTTGATGTATCCTTATAATACGTTGCACGTATGTTACAGACATATTGAACAGATGAGCATGTAGAAGTTTGATGATTAAAATTAATTTTTAATGAATTCACAGCATTTAACCAATTCTCGACCACTGCATATATTGAATAATGGTCAATAGTGCATACTTTGTGAAGTCAACTCCTCAGGGAGCCTCCAGTTTTATACTTTGCGTGCATGTTACAGACATATTAAAGATGTGCATGTGGTAGTTTAATGATGTAGGAAATATTTGATTAATTTACAGCATTTTAAACTAAGCCAATTCTAGACCACTGCACATATTTAATGATGGTTAATAGTGCATACTTTGTAAAATCAACTCCAACAGCCTTCAGTGTATCCTTTTAATACTCATGTATGTTGCAGACATATTGAAGATAATGTTGCGGGGTATACTGTAAGCCTAGCGTGCAGCTCAATTCTTTTTCTATCTGAAAGCATTTTTGCAGACTTTAAAAACCAAACCTTTAAACGCCTGTGCATTAAATTTGACAGGCCGCTGGTGATCAGCTATCGGTATCATGAAATCCAAACACATTTAAGTAAAATTCAGTTATAGGAAAATGAAACCGATAGAAAATGATGCTTTCAATGATATTTTTTTCTTCAAAATTCAATAAACAGCGACCCGATAGCGGACAGCTAGCAGTTCATGAATACAAATGAAAGTATGAGGGTGATAGCAGTAAAACATTTCAACGTAATTCAGTTATCATAAGAAACTGAAACAGAAAGAAAATTCATTTGAGCAATGACATGTGATTTCCAACAATGTGGCATTTTGACATGAATAGACTCAGACGAGCCTGTGCAGCCTCCTTTTAAGCTTAGAAACTCGAAATGATGTTCAGTCAGTAGCTTAACACTCATAGAATACTCAAGCGACTAGCAAAGGCTCTGATCAGACTGCGCGTATGCGCAGGCTGATCTGAGGCTTTGCTGGTCGCACATACCACACTGTTGGAAATGTCATGTACTGGCTCAAATGATATTGGCAGCGGACCGATGGCACTAGCCCAGGGGGGGGGGGGCAGGAGTGGTTAGGATACTCTGATACTTTCATAGATACGTAGTCTTGGCCCATTTTATTTTTATTTTCTTTATTTATTTTTATTTTTTTTTTTTTGGGGGGGGTCCAACTTTTGAATTGCAATATTTTTGGAGGTTTTCAGAAAATAATTTCTTTTTTGGTATGAAGATTCGATGGATAATTTTTTGGGGGCATGGAAAAATTGAACTATATCTGGGGGTAATCTAGAATGTATTTTATGGTCTTTTCTTCAGGTCAATGTACAGTATGGGAATATTTTTGGGAGATTGGTAGGATTTAAAATATTTTTTGGGGTTCGCCTGATATTCCTGATATTTTTTTGGGTAAGCGCTCTAGATGTTGGGTCCAATATGTTTTTAAAAGGGTATCCTTTGGAAGCAAGGAATGCATCAAAGAACTGAAACCAGAGTGTACATATTTTCTGGGCCAGACTAGCTAGTTTCGGCCATTTAGGCCTCATCAGTGACCCTCTAATAGTTTCAACGTTCCACAATGAAACCCTGATCCCAAAGGATAAGAAAATAAAATCTACACTATAATGAAGGGCAGGGAGACGTTCTACCACCGCCACACAATCCCAGTCACCAGCTGTAGTGAAGTCAAATATGTTCTTAAAAGGGTATCCTTTGGAAGCAAAGAATGCATCAAAGAACTGAAACCAGAGTGTACATATTTTCTGGGCCAGACTAGCTAGTTTCGGTCATTTAGGCCTCATTAGTGACCCTCTAATAGTTTCTAAGTTCCACAATGAAACCCATGATCCAAAAGGACAAGAAAATAAAATCTACACTTTAGTGCCAAAGCCTACGTACTAAACAAATGAGAGTACCCCATAAGGCAACTTTAGCGGGGCGCAATGCCGATATGTCATCCAAATGTCGCCTAAATATATGTATTGTATTTATTTCGTCGATTCATTAAAAATATAATAAACTGGCTGTAATGTGCACGGCCCATGGTAAACGTAGATTAGTCAGTATTCGGTGCCAGGGTCGTGCAATGGTCGTGTAATTTTAATCTGACGAGTACAGGCAAAGGGTATATAGGTAAATTTTTCAAGTGTAGTAAGTGCAAACTTTGAACAAAATACATGGTGCGGTTCAAGAGTTATGAGCATTTTCACTAAAAGACCTCGCCCCGCAAAAATCATGCTCAGCAAAGCATCGTAACCATTTTGTATACCAAAGGCCGCACACTGTTTAAATAATAAAGTATGCACATTTTGATCTAAATATACCATGCGGTTCAAGAGTTACGAGCTTGCTGAAATTGTGCTCAGCAACACTCGTCCACCAAAAAACTGTTACACATGCCAATGGCTAGATAATGTTGACATGCATTTGTATGTAAAAATTGAGTTGTTCAGTAGTAATGAGCATTTTAATAACTGACTATGGACGGATGGACGGACTCACATAGTGATTATAGTGCATACCCAAGGGTCGTGTAAGATTATAGTGCATACACAAGGGTCGTGTAGACTAACATAGTGATTATAGTGCAGATTCAAGGGTCGTGCAATATAGTGCAGACCCAAGGTACGTGCAATTTTAATCTGACGAGCAAACCAAGGGTCGAGCAATATAGTGAAGACCCAAGGGCCGTGCAATTCTAATCTGACGAGTATAGGTTAAGAGTGTATAGGTAAATTGCTCTAGTGTGTATATCATAGGTGACGTGCAAGATTATAGTGTAGACCCAAGGGTCGTGCAAAACTTACGTTGTGATTATAGTGCAGACCCAAGGGTCGTGCAATATAGTGCAGACCTAAGAGTCGTGCAATTTTAATCTGACGAGTACAGATAAAATTGCTCTAGTGTGTATATCATAAGGGTCGTACAAGAATATAGTGCAGACCCAATGTTCGTGCAAGACTCACATAGTGATGATAGCACAGACACAAGGGTCGTGCAATATATAGTACAAAAAGGTTGTTACACATGCCAGTGGTTAGCTAATGTTGACATTCATTTGTATGAAAAAATTTGATAAAAATATATCACGTGGTTCAAGAGCTATATTTTCACTAATTGACCACGACGGACGGACGGAGAATTTTCGGAAATTTAAAGAAGCCAACAAGTGTCTATTCGTGGGTACGGACTGACGGACGGACGAACTCACATAGTGATTATAGTGCATACCCAAGGGTCGTGTAAGATTATAGTGCATACACAAGGGTCGTGTAGACTAACATAGTGATTATAGTGCAGATTCAAGGGTCGTGCAATATAGTGCAGACCCAAGGTACGTGCAATTTTAATCTGACGAGCAAACCAAGGGTCGAGCAATATAGTGAAGACCCAAGGGCCGTGCAATTCTAATCTGACGAGTATAGGTTAAGAGTGTATAGGTAAATTGCTCTAGTGTGTATATCATAGGTGACGTGCAAGATTATAGTGTAGACCCAAGGGTCGTGCAAAACTTACGTTGTGATTATAGTGCAGACCCAAGGGTCGTGCAATATAGTGCAGACCTAAGGGTCGTGCAATTTTAATCTGACGAGTACAGATAAAATTGCTCTAGTGTGTATATCATAAGGGTCGTACAAGAATATAGTGCAGACCCAATGTTCGTGCAAGACTCACATAGTGATGATAGCACAGACACAAGGGTCGTGCAATATATAGTACAAAAAGGTTGTTACACATGCCAGTGGTTAGCTAATGTTGACATTCATTTGTATGAAAAAATTTGATAAAAATATATCACGTGGTTCAAGAGCTATATTTTCACTAATTGACCACGACGGACGGACGGAGAATTTTCGGAAATTTAAAGAAGCCAACAAGTGTCTATTCGTGGGTACGGACTGACGGACGGACGAACTCACATAGTGATTATAGTGCATACCCAAGGGTCGTGCAATTGGAATATCCGAACACTTATGTTTACTTATTTGTTACCTTCCATGTCAGAACCGCAATGATTGCTCTGAGATACTTTATTATAACAACTTTTACTGTGCCCTCAAACGCACGCGTGTGTCTGATATTTGAAAGACTTACTATAATAGTATTAGAACTAGTCTCATCAAACAAAAACAACACCGCAAAAATCTGCTGATGAAAAATAATATTCGCAGGAAAAAGAACATGATTTGCCCGAATAATTGGAAAATGTAATGATTTCAATATTCTTGGTAAATTGAAAGTATTAATAATAATGATTACGCAGAATTTCTCTTTCCCATACTATATTAAATTCTTATGGTAAAAAAAGAGGCTGTTTTAGCCTATTATAGAAATTATGGAGCGCGATTATTACACTGACAAAGCATTTATGATATTAAGTTAATCCTGGACATTTCCCCTTCAACAGTGACCCCAAACATCCCTTTGTTTGTTTGTTTGATTTGATTCTTTACGTCCCATCATCAATCTTTCAGTTAAACAGGGACGGGTCTTCCTGGGTTGAACCAGTACTAAGCTAGGATAAATGTGTCTTGCTCACATTGTCGCAAACAGGAAGCACGCTACACGTACTAACCTGTCGCCTTTCACTCGGTGTACACTGGGATTGAACCGCCATTTTTATTAAAGATATATTATGCGATCACTCCTTGCATGACCCAGGGCTTTACTTTCAGGAAATATTGACTAAAAGAGAAATGATAAACTGTCAAAAGTTTAACTTTTTGCTATTTTAACAATAAAAACTGTCCATACAGGAGTGCGAGATTTGAACGGGACTAACCAAATATCGCTAGTTAACCATGATGCAAAAGGCGAAATGCGAGAGATCTAGATGAGGTATCGTCAGGTCTCGCGAGAATGGTCTTGCTCAAGGACCACAGCGCAGTGACGCCGGTGAGGCTCGAACCCGCGGCCCCTCGGTCTCGAGTCAAGCACTCTATCACTGAGTCACTGCGCTCCCTACATCCCTTTGTACGAGGGTCATCCAATAAAGAATGAGACTTTCTTCATAGTCTGAAAACCTGTGTTTACATTTAGTTAAAATTCTCCATAATAATAGTATGACATCAGAAGTTATTGCCCTTTGTTCGTAAAATTTTTGCCATTCATGATTCTCTAAGTCAAGTAATTTCAAATGGAACGTTACGAAACTTAGACATAATGCTTAACACCAAATTGTCTTCCTCAAGTTCCAAAATGATCAATATCATCCTGTTGTTTCAAGAGTAATTGCCCTTTGTTCATTAAAATATGTCAAGGATCATTGAGCAATGAGAAGTTAGTTCGATATTCGACATTCGATATTCGATATTCAAATGGAGAAGTTAGTTCGATATTCGACATGCGATATTCGATATTCAAATGGAGAAGTTAGTTCGATATTCGACATTCGATATTCGATATTCAAATGGAGAAATTAGTTCGATATTCGACATTCGATATTCGATATTCAAATGGAGAAGTTAGTTCGATATTCGACATTCAAATGGAGAAGTTAGTTCGATATTCGATATTCGATATTCGAACTGCCGCTGTTGATCAAAAACCTTCTTTGGCATTCGGTAAGTGACCGAATATCAAGTATTTAATATCAAAACTAACTTTAAAGGCTCGATTTTGAATATCAAATTACCAATTCGATATTGGTAGTTCGATATACGATATTCGAACTGCCGCTGTTTTTCATCTTACTAGGGTCAAAAACCTTCTTTAGCAGTCGGAAAGTTACCGAATATCAAATTTTTAATATCAAAACTAACTTTTAATGCACAGTTTTGAATATCAAACTACCAATTCGATATTCGTAGTTCGATATTCGAACTGCCGCTGTTTTTCGTCTTATTAGGGTCAAAAACCTTCTTAAGCATTCAGAAAGTTACCTAATATCAATTTTTTAATATCAAAACTAATTTTTAATGCACGATTTTGAATATCAAATTACCAATTCGATATTCGTAATTCGATATTCGATATTCGATATTTGAACTGCCGCTGTTTTTCGTCTTATTAGGGTCAAAAACTTTCTTTGGCATTCGGGAAGTTACCGAATATCAAATTTAAAATATCAAAACTAACTCTAAATGCGCGATTTTGAATAGCAAATATCAAACACAATCCATGACCAAACTGGCTTGATCTGAGTGTTACGGCTATCAACAGACAGCAAAAGTTACAGCTAACAAGGAAAAAGTAAATTGAGCTACGTGCTATATTCGCTTTTCACCAAACTCTTCTTTTTGGTTTATTAGGACAATGACCCAAGTGTATAAGTCTGATATTAGTTTGACTTTAACCGTTGCTATGTTAACAAAAATGGCCGCCAAAACAGGCTGAAAATAGGAAATTGACCATTTCGGAGCAAATTTGAGACGTTTGACAGAGCAATTTACATAGAGCACAAGCAAATACCAAAAAGATATCTTAACAGATGATGAGAACTAACATGGCACACAACATATTAAAAGGATTATTTGGTATTTAGCTGTGCTGATATCTAATTTTAAAAAAATCGGTCTCTAAAAGCCTTAAATTTGGTCAAAATGGCAATTTCTCTATTTTATGCCGATTTTTGTTGGCCATTTTTGTTTCCATAGCAATGGTAGAATTCAAATAAATGCCGAAATTTTACACTTCAGCCATTATTCTAATACACGAATTCAATGAAATGTGAAAAACAAATTTCAGTTTTTTTTCTCCAAAGGGGCCATTTTAGCCCCTTAATGCACGTACCCCTTTGACAGTATGCTTGTCAATTCCTCTTCGAATTGTATAGTTTGTATTAACTCGATGCTAATTCTGCAAAGAATCAACTGACAGTAATATGCACAACCCGTGATGAGTATTTTCACCAGCTGACCAAGGACGAACAGATGGATAGACACTTATTGATTATAGTACAGACCCAAGAACCGAGTAAGAATAAAGTACAGTCCCAAGAGTCGTGAAAGACTATAGTCCGTACAGAAATTCAGTGAAAATCGTTTTTCTTTTTTGAAATGTCATTAATGATATCATTTCGGGCTGAAATTTTGCACATGCATATAATATATCACCGCCTAATATACACTTGCAAGTTTGAACATTTAAGATTAGAAAATAAGCCTGGAATCTCTTGTAAAATAAAATAACTTAGTCGTTTTCGATTTAGAAAACTCCTCGTTTTCCCCCCAATGTATTTCATATGGGTAGCACGTGGGTTATACAGTTCAATGATTACCATGTTTATCAGGTTGTATGATAAAGAAAACGGTCATTAGCAGGATAACTCTTGGTGTGTCTACATGCACACTGCAAATGCTTTTGACGAAACTGCGCAAATATCAATTCTGTCTGAGTTATATCAAATTTCACGAAAATCAAATTTCGCATCTTGCTTTCTAAGCGTTCATGGTAAGTTGGACTGCGACTAAGAAAAACTGCCTTCGGTGATTTGTAACAACAAAGGCGCAGATCAGCCTATGCATCCGCGCAGTCTCATTAGCAACTTTGTTATCTGCTTTCTGGAAGTCATATCTAGACTCGCTTCGAGCGAAGCTTCAGTTTTCTTGCTAGCCTGTTCAGCTGAGGAGACTGGTTTGAGACTCGCTCTGTCGGAAACCCAGAAGACAGGTTTTCTCGCGTCGTGGCCTCATATATTTCTGTTGCTTGCTCGACAGCTCTAGGATAAATATTACAAGTGCAACAGATAATAATATTTAAAAAATAAGGAGTAAGTTTTTCATCAGATATGTTAACGGGAGTCACACACATCATTTGGCTGTGCTCTACATCGTCTAATGCACAAGTCGTTCGTAACTACAGCCCACAGAGCGGGGGAACGGCGCGGACTTTGATTTTCTGGTTGCAGGTCCCTGGCATGACCTTGTACTAACAGCTCATTTACCCGACTGGGGCGTCGTTACAAATGACTGGTGGGCATAATTTATTTTGCCTTATTATGCACTAGTCATTTGTGTCCACTGCCCCCCCCCCCCCCCCGCCCAGGGGAATGTCGAGGTCTTTGTTTTGTTTCTGCAGTTCCCCATAGTAACCAACACACTGTGGGGCAGCTAGCTGGCAAAACCATGACAGTTTTCGCCCGCAGTCTGTTATTATACTGCACTGCCATGGTTGCCTATGTCTATCAAACACCTACATTTCCTTCGCATTATGGAGACAATACAAAAGTAAAATTACAACACATTTGCCAGGATAACCCCGCCCTGCTCAGGGGCTTGGGTGAAGCTGTGGTTATAAATAAATGGTGCATGATTTATAGCCTATGATGTGTTTCACATGAAAATTTAGTTTTTAGCCCCCCCCCACACACACACACAAAATATATTGATCCCAAACACAAAATATGACATCCGCTGATTTATTTTCAACCAATTTTCAAGTACATTCCATCCCCATCACTAGTTTCTCTTTCTGACCTCAACTGTTAAAGGGCTGAACGAGCATTATTGTTATTGTACGAGTCTACTTTCGCTTGGATCACGCCTATCGGATGAGCCCTGTGATCTTATTCTCTTATCAATTACAGTTGTCCGGAATTACGACGCATATTTTGCACTGCCTGTTGTCAATACATCAGTATTTAAAATAAACAGATAGAAAGCTCAATTTATTTAATAAACAAGTTGGAAAATTGTTTAAAATCTGATTATCAGAGGGATAAAACTAGATTTTGAAATCAGGAACAACGGAACACAGCGATTCATTTCATAGGAACAAGCGGATGGGTACCCACTGGGAAGGCCTCAATATTTTCTTGCATGCCAAAGTTCAATGAGTCCAAAACTATGACCATGATTTGCATTTGGTGGAACTATTTTGATATGATACGAAACCCTTCTCCTATATAACACGTTTCTTCGTCTTACAAAACTGTATAAGTATTCATCGATAGTCAACTGAAGGCAGTGATCCGTATAAAGGTGCGTTTAGGGTAAATTAAAAAATGCAGATGCTCAAATGAGGACAAATTCCATCATATCACAGCCCATATGACAATACCTTTTGTAACGAAAAAAATATCACCAATTAGGCGGTGTATAGATGTATAAAATTCTGATGTTTATTCTGCGATTAGTCCGCACATAATGAAACAAACGCAAAAAAGCGTTGTTCACTGAATTCCTGTACGCACATTAGCATAGTGATTATAGTGCAGACCCAAGGGTTGTGCAATATAGTGCAGATCCAAGGGTCGTGTATTTTTAATCTGACGAGCACAGGTAAAGGAGATATAGGTAAACTGCTCTACTATAAATGGGCCCCGACGCGAGAAAACCTGTCTTCAGGGGGTTGTGAACAACAAAGGTGCAGACAAACCTGCACATCCGCGCAGTTTTGTCAGTGCCTTTGTTTTTCGTTTTTTGGAAAGCATCATATCCAAACTTGCAACAAATTTTAACTTTCTATCTAGTCTCTGTAGCTGAGCAGACTAGATTGAATCTCATTTTGTCGGAAACCCGAGGACAGGTTTTCTCGCGACGAGGCCCAAATATGATATATGGTGGCAAAATTGCGTATGATCAGGAAATATCAAAATCACAACTGCAGACCAACCCACGGCACCATGCAGAAAAGCCACCGTGAGGACATTTACAGTAACAAGACATCCAAAAGGCAATAAAGCAAAGCAACCAACTCGATCTCTTCCTCGTTACTAGAAAGGACATAAAGTAATGCATACCAAAACAAAGACCAACACAGAACCGCCATAAACAATGGAAGGTACATAAAACAATAAATCGACAACAACAGAACCACCGCCTTAGTACGGTAAGCAGATTGAGCTACAAGGAACCTTTTTTATTTAAATAAACCATGTGGTTCAAGGTTTATGAACATTTTCACTAACTGAACACAACTTGCTGAAATGATGCTCAGGAAACCCTCGTCCCTCAAAAAAGGCCGTTTCACATGCCAGTGGTTATATAATGTTGACTTGCATTTTTATGCAAAATTTGGTCAACTAATGGATGGTAAATACGAGCTTGTAATGATTATAGTGCAGACCCAAGGGTGGTGCAATTTATTATTTCCACGCTTTTTTTTTTAAAAAAAAGGGAAGGTGATATTGTTATCGCCTCCGTCCGTCCATCTGTCCGTCCGTCTGTACGTCCGTTATGCTACCTCCTCCTAAACCATTGGACGAAATTCAATCAAATTCGGGTGTGTGAGTTACTCACATGAATGGGGCGTGCAACGTCAACCGTTTTTTTTGGCCCCGACCCTGGGCACTTATCATTTAAATTCAATTAAAAAGTCAATTTCAAAGATTTTCATACCAAACTTTGTGTGTGTACTCACAAATGAAAGATACAAAATATATCAGACGTGATTTTTATTCTGTCAACTGGGTCATGCCCTTGGGTTGGGACTTGGGTTGCTTAGGGGCCAAAATCAAATTCCGTCCTGCTGTCTGTCCGTTATGCTATCTCCTCCTAAACCATTGGACGAAATCAACCAAATTTGGTATGTGAGTTACTCTTATGAATGGGGCGTGCAAAGGCAATTTTTTTGCCCCGCTCCCTGGGGCCCTGGGGAGGGTTCAAAAGGACAAATGTCATTTAATTACAAAGTCAATTTCAAAGATTTTTATACCAAACTTTGTGTGTGTTCTCACAAATGAAAGATACAAAACATGTCAGACGGGATTTTCATTCTGTTGCCTGGGACATGCCCCTGGGGTTGGACTTTTGGGTGCTGGGGTGTCCAGGTGGTCAAAAAAATATTTTTTTCAAACATGGTCATGTGACATATCAAATCAACGAGGATGACGAGGAGAACAGAATGCAAGTAAAATTTTCATCATAAGGTCAAACTGGTGACCTTGGGGTGAGGTCAAAGGTCAAATATCATGAAATTTCGGTTACCAGGATAATTCAAAGACTTTTATACCAAACTTTGTGTGTGTTCTCATAAATGAAAGATACAAATATATCAGACGGGATTTTTACTCTGTTGCCTGGGTCCAGCCCCAGGGGTGGGACTTTGGGGTGCTGGGGGTGCCCAGGTGGTCAAAATTTTATTTTTTCAAACATGGTCATGTGGCATATATCAAATCGACGGGGATGACGAGCAGAACAGAATGCAAGTAACATTTTCATCCAAGGGTCACACTGGTGACCTTGGGGCGAGGTCAAAACGTCAAATATCATTTACATGTCAATTTCAAAGGTTTTTATACCAAACTTTGTGTGTGTTCTCACAAATAAAAGATAGAAAACATATT
Source organism: Loripinus fragilis (assembly GCA_964019695.1). NCBI lineage: Eukaryota > Metazoa > Mollusca > Bivalvia > Lucinida > Lucinidae > Loripinus > Loripinus fragilis. The sequence goes on along the minus strand of OZ026522.1, from coordinate 39,537,391 downwards.
GAACAGAATTTTCATTCTGTTGCCAGGGTCATGCCCCGGGGTGAGACTTGGGGGTGCTGGGGGAGTAAAAAACTTTAGCGTGGTGATTTGCGATGAAGCCCATCGACTGCACGCTCTAGGTTTCAAAATAAATTTACCTTCTTGAGCGAGGGCTTGCCTATTGATTGCTTTCGAATGTATAAACCAAAAAGTTGCAAAGCACTCCTCATTCTTAGCACACATGTACGCGCAGGAACTAGTCATAAACCCTTACTGGCCTTAGATTAGAAAAAGTAGGCATATATCCACTTTTATATGCTATTTTCAGAGAAGGCATTTCTTAAATGAGAGCCAAACACATGGTATGAATTGTTAATGGTTAAAACCAATTATAGCTGTAGCGGCCATCTTGATGACGTAGCTTGGACAATTCTTCTTCTTTCTCTTCTTTTTCTCTTACCATTTCTCTTTTATACCACCAGCCATTTAGGGGCGGCTAAAATAGTATTGAATGGACAGCACTCTATAGATAGGGGTAGAAAATATTTTTGACTTTTCTCCAACTTTGGACGCTTCTAGTTAGCCTCTTATTAAATTCTGGCTACTTCATATTCTATAGAAATGGAATTTTGATATTCAAAATCGTCCATTGAAAGTTAGTTTTATTATCAAAAACTTGATATTCTGTAACTTTCTAAACGCTTAAGAAGGTTTTTGACCCTAATAAGATAAAAAATAGTGGCAGTTCGAATATCGAGCTACGAATATCGAATTGGTAATTTGATAATCAAAACCGTGCATTAAAAGTTAGTTTTGATATTAAAAACTTGATATTCGGTAACTTTCCAAACGCTAAAGAAGGTTTTTGACCCTATTAAGATGAAAAACAGCGGCAGTTCAAATATCGAATATCGAACTACGAATATCGAATTGGTAATTTGATATTCAAAATCGAGCATTAAAAGTTAGTTTTGATATTAAAAATTTGATATTCGGTAATTTTCCGACTGCTAAAGAAGGTTTTGACCCTAATAAGATGAAAAACAGCGGCAGTTCGAATATCGTATATCGAACTACCAATATCGAATTGGTAATTTGATACTAAAAATCGAGCCTTTAAAGTTAGTTTTGATATTAAAATACTTGATATTCGGTCACTTACCGAATGCCAAAGAAGGTTTTTGACCGTAATAAGATGATCAACAGCGGCAGTTCGAATATCGAATATCGAACTAACTTCTCCATTTGAATATCGAACGTCGAATATCGAACTAACTTCTCCATTTGAATATCGAATGTCGAATATCGAACTAACTTTTCCATTTGAATATCGAATGTCGAATATCGAACTAACTTCTCAATTTGAATATCGAATATCGAATATCGAACTAACTTCTCCATTTGAATATCGAATGTCGAATATCGAACTAACTTCTCATTGCTGGATCATTGACACTTGCTATGGGTAAATGCCTATGGTTTTCAGTAAAAATAAAAGTTTGTCAATTGTCCCTTTCTTCACCCTGAAGCTACCCTGACCTAAGTACTTTATGGCTGTGAAATCTGTTTTCAAATTTAAATGCTTTAAAGATGTAAAATTTTGGGTAGAACAATCAGTTTTACATTAAGATATATAGGAATCCGAAAACATTTTTTAAAATATCATTCCCCCCCGTGTGCCAGCAAAAGCTTTTGCATGAATACGTGTTACCATATTTTACACATTGTATGGAAGTGGCTTGCTGGCACAAGGGGGGGAAAGATGTTCAGCAGCCCAAAAACCCAGGGCCTAAGCCCATAAAATGCCTTTTCTACCAAATAAGAAATTAATGACAGTAATGAAGTCCTCTAGAGCCAACCTACTAAATTGCTTTGTATTCTGTGCTAGTTTAATATAAAGTACTTAAAGTTTAAAGGTAGGATTAGCAAGGTTTTATGCAGTTTTTTCATAAGAAAAAATCTCACTGTTATTAAATGACACATTTTTTGCAAACGTCCTGTACTTATCTATTTGCATGCTAGGGAATTGTTCATGTTTTTATTTTCGTCTGCTGACTTTCTTCAAAATTAAGTTTTTAGAAATAAACCACACAGGACCACCATCAGAGTGTCAAACAGTTTGGATCCAGATCAAGACCGACATTCTATTGGTCTTCATCTGGGTTCAAACTGTTTGCATAAGGCTATTGGCATACGACAAAATTATCCACTGGCATGCAAAGAGTTTTAACAGGTAAATACTATAGTGTTCAATATATTGTCTCGTATAGGGATATACATGCATCATGTATATCATAAATATTAGGACACTTTAAATGCATTTCAACATGCTATGCCCTTTAAACAATGCAAAAGTAATATCCAAAGGATCTAGTTAGAATCAGTTTTACTTTCCAATGCTAAATGGGACACTTTCATTCCTTCAAAAATATTTATTTCTTTTGTTGAGCTTTCAGTTTTGTATTATTTACGGTACATGTAGTCAAAAATGTACAGGTAACTTCTAAATTATCTCCCCAAAATTATTTTATTACAAAACGTATTTTGTTTTTAAAACAATTTCATCAATTATCGTGATTCGTTAATACTCTGCATATGGTATGTTCAATAGATATCACCATGCCTACCAAATAAATCAGGAAAACGTGCAGACATCACTTTTTAAAGCACTTTTAATTTTCATGAAATTTCAGACCCCCTCCCCTTTCTACCCGCCATAACTATTGAGTGCGTAGGAATTTTGAAAATATTTTGCTATCTGGCTCTTGGCATTAGATTCACCTATTGCACTGATACTACATGCACCACACTAGAAGCTCAAAAGCAGCGTTCTGGGAATCAGAAAAATAGGCGTATAAGGCCCAAACCGTCAATGATCCTTTCGAAGTTTGTTTGTGAGAATATGCGAAAATTGTAACAGCGAGGGCATCCGCGTCCCCTGGATACATTTCTAGTTATGTACTGAGTCGTACTGAAGCAGAGCATCTGGAAGACAAGTCATATAACAGTACAAAGCTCTTCAAATGGTACGCGAATCTGTATAATTAACACCGAGTTGTGTCCATATCCCTCGTTATTTTTTCAAAGTAGTCAATTGAGGAACCTAATAATGGAGAGTTCGCGTATTAATTGGTGTATTAGTCTGCGCCAAAAAAAAAAAAAAAAAAAAAAAAAAAATCGGGATTTTCGATCAGGTAAGTACCCTTCTGATCAGCTATACTACCGATGCCACCCAGGATCTTGAAAATCTAGAATTCGCATTTAAGTATATCATAAATTTTAAACCCAATTCACAAAGATTCCGATTAGGCTTAGACTGGTATCAGACCAGTAAATAGAAAAATAGTAAAATATGTGCACATACATATACAAGCATATAGCCTACACCTCTGTAAAATGTTTCACTGAGTGTCTTATTTACTGTATTCTGAGCTATGGTGAAGTACTAAAGTATCACTCTCTGTAGTAGTTATAGAACTTTCAGTTAGATGCTTAATACAGGGCCTGAAGGCAGGCTAGATTAGGTTGTACAGATGCACGTGCTAATATGCATATTTGATGTTTGCATACTAGTGACATGACAATATTAACATCAGCTAAAGAGACTTTGTCACTATATAAGCGGATCACTGTCGAGATTGCATGCTGGCGGGATAATCACGCATAAGAGCGCCAATTAGAGCTTTAGCTGCTTGCATACACAAAGAAAAGATATAGATGAAGACTCAGGTCGGAACGTGGGGCTCCAACCCAACTAGAGTAGCTGCGCACATATGCGTTTACGAATATGTCTTCTTTGTACCAAAATCTCACGAGCCGGAGCTGGTTCAATTTCTCTCGACATGACATTTCAACAGAAACCAATTATATCATGTAGCTTGTTATATATGACAAAGTGATTAGTACACTTTTTTGCTGTATGTACTTCTACGAGGACGCCGTTTTCATCAACTGGGCATGATCAGGTGGTCATATCTAACCTATTTTCTTTCATGCGACCACAGCCTAATAAGTCGCTGTTTATAAAGTATGCAAGGTACGGGAGCATTCTGCAATACGATTGACCTGCATAAAGCAATTATAAAGCAATTATTGGTCTCGATAACCTATTTTAGTCTTTTTTTCAGTGGCCACTTGGGAGCACTCTGCAATACTTTTGACCTGTATTAAGAAATTATTGGTCTTGACAATCTATTTTTAGTCACTTTTGAGTGACCGCTTGGGAGCATTCTGCAACACATTTGACCTGCGTTTAGCAGTTATTGGTCTTGATAACCTATTTTAGCCATCTTTTGAGTGGCCTCTTAGGAGCATTTTGCAATACTTTTGACCTGCATTAAGCAATCATTGGTCTTGATAACCTATTTAAGTGCTCTTTTGAGTGGCCACTTGGAAGCATTCTGCAATGCTTTTGACCTGCATTAAGCAATTATTGGTCTTGGTAACCTATTTTAGTGTTCTTTTGAGTGGCCGCTTGGGAGCATTCTGCAGTACTTTTGACCTGTATTAAGCAATTATTGGTCTTGGTAACCTAATTTAGTGTTCTTTAGAGTGGCCGCTTGGAAGCATTCTGCAATACTTTTGACCTGTATTAAGCAATTATTGGTCTTGTTACCCATTTTTAGTCTCCTTTTGTGTGACCGCTTGGGAGCATTCTGCAATACTTTTGACCTGTATTAAGAAATTATTGGTCTTGATAACCTATTTTAGTCTTCTTTGAGTGGCCGCTTGGAAGCATTCTGCAATACTTTTGACCTGTATTAAGCAATTATTGGTCTTGATAACCAATTTTTAGTCTCCCTTTGAGTGGCCGCTTGGGAGCATTCTGCAGTACTTTTGGCCTGTATTAAGCAATTATTGGTCTTGGTAACCTATTTTAGTGTTCTTTTGAGTGGCCGCTTGGGAGCATTCTGCAGTACTTTTGACCTGTATTAAGCAATTATTGGTCTTGGTAACCTATTTTAGTGTTCTTTGATTGGCCGCTTGGAAGCATTCTGCAATACTTTTGAATTGTATTAAGCAATTATTGGTCTTGATAACCAATTTAAGCCTTCTTTTGAGTGGCCGCTTCGGAGCATTCTGCAATACTTTTGACCTGTATTAAGCAATTATTGGTCTTGATAACCTATTTTAGTGTTCTTTGAGTGGCCGCTTGGAAGCATTCTGCAGTACTTTTGACCTGCATTAAGCAATTATTGGTCTTGATAACCTATTTTAGTCTCCTTTTGAGTGGCCGCTTCGGAGCATTCTGCAATACTTTTGACCTGCATTAAGCAATTATTGGTCTTGTTAATCTATTTTCAGTCTTCTTTCGATTGACCGCTTGAATGGGAGCATTCTGCAATACTTTAGACCTGCATTAAGCAGTTATTGGTCTTGATAACCTATTTTAGTCTTCTTTTGAGCGGCTGCTTAAGACTTAGGATTGGCACAATTTACTGTATATGTTCTCTGCAGCTGGAGATGAGCCGAGTGTGATTATTGAGAATCTGAGTAACAGCGGTGTTTGTGGTGTTATCGACATCTTTCTTAGTGTCACAGACAGTTTTGCTGCTCTCTCAGTGAGGCAAGCACGTTCCATGTGTATTCGTTTTACTTTTTGGGGGTAGGGTAAAGTCGGGTATATTCGGACAGACAGCTTATTTCGGACAGCGACCTTGTTTGTTTCATATTTCAAATTTTGGAATATAAAATAAATTAACTAAGCAAACAGTGAAAATCCCGATGAGACGGCTCACAAGGAGCCGTCTCATCTGGATTTACACTGTATCCAAATGTGTGTCCGAATTTACCTGATGTCCGAATTTACCCAACTTTACCCTTATGTTTCATGTTTTTTTGTCGTCAGCTGACTTTGTTTTCTTGTAAAATCAACCTTTTCAAAAAAATCTATCATGAGCACTATCAGTGTGTCAAACAGTTTGGATCCAGATCAGGACCGATGTGGGTCCAAACTGTTTGCAAAGGTTACCAGTGGGCGATAAAATGCATGGAAAGAGTTAAAATAATACATTTGCGTGCATGTAATTGGCGACAATCTTGAAATAATCCTTTATAAACATATAATTTTCTTAGCTATTAAATATTTGTGTGCATGGAATTGGTGAAATACGCGCAATTAGCACAAGAAAGTGCAATTGTTAGGAATAATTATCAAGGAATAGTTATAAATAGAAAAGCAGCAGAAAACAAAAATAAAATAGTTGCAACAGGTAAACTTCATTGCTATGACAGTAGTTTCAAAGATGCATAGTAATGAGGGGACTCTAATTTTCGTATAAACAGGTTAAGCATGACTATTCACAGCCAAGCGCATAAGCAGTAATCTGTGAGGCCCTGGAAGGGTTTTTAGGGATAGAGGGATATTGACCAAAAACTCCAAGGGATACAGAATATTTTTTTTGTAAATATTTAAAGGGATACGGAATTATTGGATCAATTTTAGGGATATGGGTATACACTGCTTTCTGAATTTTCGGGATATTTGCTATATTCATTTTAAGAATATGGGATATTTTTCAAAATAATTAAAGGGATATGGGATACTTGGACCCCCTTCCAGGGCCTCATCTGTGGTAGGTTCAATATAAATGTAAACTGAGGCTACCTGCATGCCCCATTTCAAGGTAAACTCGCCAGTGTTGGTTTACAACGACCCTCATCTATCTTTGAATCCACTATATATGATATGGCATTTTGTATGTTATACGTACAAACATACACTTTAACATAACTGCAACCACAGTCTCGTTAACACAATAGCCACAGGGATAGAGATTTTACTTTGAGGTACCATTTAAGTGAGCCAAAAAGGATTTTTAAATATTATTTTCTGATGTTTCGTGGTTTATACCAGCAGCCTTATTAACAGGCAAAATATGTCATGGGTTTTTAGTTACACGTCAATTAAACGTTTCTTAACTCTGTAAAATCAAATGTCAGTTTACACCAAAGGAGGTGGCAGCTAAGCTGCCTCTTCCTTTGGTGTAAACTAACATTTAATTTTCTACCAAACCACTTGAGGCTAATATTTCTCCAGTGGTTAATGCTAAAATATATATTTGTTATTGTTGCAGATTTTCTCCGAGCAGAACATAGAATCTATTTTTTAAAAGTGAAAGGTTACACCAAAAATAAGTGGCAATTCATCTTCCACCAAATTTGATCTTAAGTAACATTTTTTACAGATATGTACTCACAACATACTCTATTAGATAGTATGACAAATAATTCAGACAAGTGCATTATATATAATCCGTATTCAGTGCATCACCTTAGCTTAAACAGGTACTTTGAGTGATTAAGATTCTAGTTATAAGAAGTTCACTACATTTAATAAACATGAACAAACTTGTTTTGATCTGCTGTGTGGCGATCTTTGTGACGCGGGTGGCACCAGAAAGACAAGTGTTGCACGTGGGAGTGCTACTAGAAATGACAAATCACTGGTATGGAGAATACGTTAACTTTTTCGTGAATATTATAGAGCACGTGTTTGAAGAGGTGGAGAACAGAACGGACATCTTAGCAGATTACTCTCTCAAACTGATTACCAAGGACACACAGGTAAACATACGTTGCCAGCTTTCCACAATAAGTACCCATACAGACAGTTTATCATCATTCAGTCTATTGCTTCATTTTAACTACTAGACACTCTTAGAATCTGCATAACCTCATAAATCAGGCTCATTTCTGAGCCTTTTGAATTATTGCCTATGTAGTATATCATCACAACAGAGAATGGCAAACAACAGTTTTAACCATAGCTCAAAGGTATTTTGTATAGGTTATGAGTCATATATTACAATTATAATAGAAATAAGTGGTTCACTCGCTACGCATGTTCCCACTTAATTCCTTTATTATTGTAATATATGATCTATGGTTTACTTTCGGGTTTCTTCTAAATAAAATATATTTACTTAATAGATTTTACACATATGGACAAAATATTTGATTAAGCTGGCCAAAAATAAAATGTCTGTGTAAAACGATCGGTTGTGAAGCACAGAAAGGGGCGGGGTAAAATATATAGAAATATCAGAAAAAGTTTTACCATTCTTATAACAACAATTGTTTTCATACATAACCATCATGCTAACATAACAATGTAACGTTTGACCCCGTTGAACCCCATTCACTAGGCTTATATGAGTTCGTTCGATCCTGATCTGGATCTAAACTGTTTGTAAAGGTTATCAGCCACCACTAGTGCTACCAGAGACAGAGTTAAGTCTCACTGTATATTGTGACACACATTGACAACAAATCTTTTATCATCCATGGACCTGCAACTTTAATTATTTTCTAAGCAATGGTATTAGGAGTGATTTCAAAATCCTTGAAAAACCTTTTATGCAACAGTGGATCAAAGACAATTTAATGTGGGTCTCCAGAAGTAAAGTGGGATTTCAAAGAAACTAAAATATATGCCATCACACAAAGAGCTTAAGTGTCAGTGCAAAAAGCACAAGTCTAAAGTTTTATTTAAAGTGCTCACTCACTCAATAGATTATTTTCTTAGATGGCCTATATTTCAAACAATATGGCCAAGATCAGACTGCTCCCCGAGAAAACAAAGAGTTTGATCAGGGTTCATATTGCTTGCTTCTATGCAAAAATCTAGTCTGAAGTGCAATTGACCATATGCAGCAGACGTAAAAAGCTGGCGACATTAACAGGACAGATTCGTGTTAATATCGAGAAATCACATAGTTCTTATTTTGTGTTGAAAACGTCCCCGTTTTAATATGTTAAAACTAATATTTTGTGACAAAAATACATGTTACATGACCTCACCAGCCTTTTAAAAATGTAATTCTGATTATAAGGGAATCTAAATATACCAGGTAGGTGGGGCCCCTGAGGTGAACCAGCGCCAAAAGCCTGGTAGTGAGACTTCTAAGCTGCCTTATCTGATATCAGTAATCTAGTCAGCACAATACCATATCAGGATCAGTCATGACAGGTAGTCTAGGTTTGGGACCAAGACCCATCAAAGTCAAGAGACTGTGATATAAAGTGTATCAAACTTCACCAATTAGTGTAGTTGAAGAAACAATAAATTCCATTAAACTACATTTAAATTCATAAATAACAAACTGTGTGACAATACTCCAAATGTCAAGCATTGCCAATTGCAAGACACAAATTGAATGTAAATAACTTAATATTTTGAACCGTTGGTGCTAAGAATTTCTCTAATTCCATTGGATTATTTTAGATAACCTATGGTAGTCATAGGAGGGAGAGATTTCTGTTCATTTGGTCACTGTTTATCAACAAATTAAAGAATGCAGATAAGATGATATCATAGTTCATACCTCAGGTAAAACATAAGCCCACAGATTTAAACTTGTCACGCAGCCAATTGTTTTAAAACACCACGGGAAAACACTTTCTTTGAAATAAGGCTATTATCTAGCTAACACACACACACACACACACACACACACACACACACACACACACACACACACACACACACACACACACACACACACACACACACACACACACACACACACACACACACACACACACACACACACACACACACTAATCATAGCAGAGAATCAAGATTGAGTTTTGAAGAAGAGGGATCTAGATGGTAAGTCGACCTACTTTTTTCTTGTCAATAGTAATTTTAGAACTCTGGAAATGCTATTCAGCTGAAAGCTAGATGATAGCCTGAATTTCAAAGAAAGTGCTTTCAGATTATTCCCGCGGTGTTTAAAAAATTGACAACGTGACAAGTTTAAATCTGTGGGTGTATGTTTTACATGAGGCATGAACCATGATAGCATAATATCTGCTTTCTTTAATTGTTGATAAACAGTAATCAAAAGAAAATAAATCTCTCCCCACTATGGCTACCATTGGTTATCTGAAGTAATCCAATAGAATTAGATAAAATCTTAGCATCAACGTTCAAGATATTAATAATTTGACATCCTGGGTATTGCCACACATGCCTCTTCATACTCGTACAGTTTGTTATTTATGAATTTAAATGTAGTTTATATGGGGTTTATTGTTTCTTCAACTACACTCATTGGTGAGGTACCACTTTAAATCACAGTGCAGTATAGCTTTTTGGGGGAAAATTCAACCCAATGTGACTATTTCATACTTCACAATGCATTCATGTTTTTGTTTTTTTTTTTTGGGGGGGGGGGGTATCATTTGACTTTTTATGAAATCAGATGTAATTTTTCCTTCATAAATGAGTCAGCTTGACTAATTGATGGCTTCTTCATCTAACTTTTAAACATTACTGTCTTGATCAGTGACTGGGCCTGGATCATCTTCGACACCCATCACAGTGACCAGGCCTGGATCCTCTTGAACACCCATCACAACTTGATCCCGACATAGTTCCTTCATCCACCTGTTAAACATGGCTGACCTGTCCCAATCAGTCGGGAGTCACCAGCTTCTAGACTTCGGTGGGTCAGGGTCCAGGTATGGTATTGCGGTGACTAGATTACTGATATCTAAGGCAGCTTAGAAGTCTCACTACCAGGCGTGTGGCGCTGGTTCACCTTTGGGCCCACCACCTCACTGGTATATGTAGATTTGCTTAACTTACATAACCAACTACTGCCTGCTAGACTAGCTGAGACTACTGTGGCCTTCGGGTTGCTCATGCTTGATCTTGCCATCAAAATATTGAGTTGCAAAGTACAAAGCTAGTCTAAGGGTTTTCACAGCTGGGTTGGTTCTTTTGGCCAAAATGAGTAGATTATAGAAAAATTGTATTTGAAATAAAAAAAATTACATAACTCTTAGTATGTTTTGGTTTTAACAATTTTTTATTTTTTATGTACATACAAATAGTTAACAATTCACAGAATCAATGGACCAGGATCTGACAGTAAACTAAAAGCTTATAACTTGTTTTAAACCTCATATAAAGTACAATCTATGTAAGCTTTTAGCATTAAGAATTTCTTTTCTTCAAGGGTATACCAGGTCTTGCGGCTAAGCGAATGGTTGAGCTGATGACGGAGGAACCACCCATTGTGGCAGTGATAGGCCCAACATTGTCTTCCGAGTTAACAGTTACAGGACAGATTGCTCCTTTCTATGACGTTACAAAGGTACATCTATTTTGCACAGGTTTTTATAATTTGTAAAGTTTCCGCCTATGTAACTGTAAAATAAAATTTTCACATGCATTTTGAATCTTTACTAATGGCACATCTTGACTGGTTTTTATTTACAAATTAATTCATACATACAAAAAATATATACAAAAATAAAAATACGAAAAATGGGCAAATAAGAAATAATATCCATAGTAAAAATAAGAAAATAAAATACCTCACATCCGCTATTTATATTGCAGTTGTCTTATATCGCATCAACGTCAACAACAGTAGACACCAAATTGTTTCCCACGTTATTTCGTATCAACCAGATCCTAGGTGACCTGAACCCTCTACGTATCAAGATGCTGAAGTATTTCAACTGGAGGAGGGTGGGAACAATCTTCAGCCAGGACGAGGTGCATCTGCCGGTAGGTTTTTTATTTTGCGACGGTTTGATTTTCACGAAACTTCGCACAAATTGGTTGCTTTAACCATAATGTCTTTCACACAAGAAAGTTCATCCATTCAATGCAAATCAGCATCGGTATAAATCTTTGAAAAATGATTTTCATTTATGTTATCCCTAAAAATCGTGTGACGTAGTAACGCACTAAAGGACAGATCTAATTGCCCTGTTGTTTTAGGTTAACAATTGATTGAATGAGTTTTGTTAAGAGCCTGATTACCTCTCCCATTAATTGACTTGAAATAAAGCCATAATTTCTTGTAAGTGAACTTCAAAACCTTAATTAAGGAAGCAACGTTTATGTAAACTATTTGTCCAATACATGCCCAAGCACTGCAGTATTACAAAACAAACCAATGCTGCGTTGGGGTTTTGGTCTAGTTTATACATGTACATAATAATATCTAATGTGGTTTTGGGCTAGTTTTATACATGTACATAATACTATCTAATGTAGACGCGCAGTGCATTTATATGGTCGAATATGTAATATGTAGACAACAATAATTTGGATTACATCTTTCAATTTTCCAGCAAATGAATTTGTTCCATGACTTATTGACATCAAACAACATGACACTCGTGACGTCAGTCGTTGTGACGGATACGACAGACTACAAGAATATAATATCGAGACTACTGGTAAGTTTGGCCTTGTTTATATCAAATTCTTCTTACACATATACATGTATAGAAAGGCCCTGTTTCTATACTGGTGCACAGATTTAACACAGGTTGGTATTTATCATAGGGCCAGTTAAGCAAACATTTTTAGCGTAAAATTGCAATTATATTCTTACCCATCAATTTAAACATGTGTTGTGGTGCTCAAAAGAACCGTCTCGATGAGACGGTTCTGTTGAGTACACACAACATATGTTTTGGCTGAGAAATAAGAAAAATAATTGTCTGTTATGCACTCTTATCTGGGGGCCTTATTTATAGAATTGAATATAGTTCTTAAAATGTTTGTTAATTCTATACTTGGAATTATGACATACGTATAATTAGATTATTTTCAAAACCAGTAATGATCAGTCTGCCACCAGTTCCAGAGATATTTAGAGTAGCTTCAATTCCAAGATCTATCTAATGCTCTTCAATTTAACTCGGGTTCTTTGAGGTCAGCTTTGTTTTGGTGAAAGTAAGACAGAAGCAAATTGGTCATTGGCTGCATTTCTCCCAGATCATACAGTCTATGTTTTGCTTTGCATGAATCAGTTCTTGATCAACCAATCTGAATCCACCCTATCTCTACCTGTGAAGTATATGTCACAGAATCAAACCAGCTGAATGCAGGGTTTCTATTTATATTTGGCTTAGCTATACAATTCTATTATTATCAAATTCTCTCTCTCCCCCTCTCTCCCTGAAAATAACTAGTGGTCCCTGTTATTTTCTTATAAAATCAAATCTAATTCCTCAGAGATTTCATTTCATGTATTTTGAAATTAAATGTGAATTTCCTCAATTTTGTCATCTACAAACCACTTGATCGAACAGTCTGATCTAGCATGCTAGACATTGGTGGTTCTTAGCTCAACTTGGTTAGCCACCACAACTGGCCAGGTCCATGGTTCCATGCTGGTCTACCCATCACAACTGATCTTGATATGGTTTCTTCATTTACATTTTAAACATGGCTGACATGTCGTGATCAGTCAGGAGTCACCAGCTTTTAGACTGGTATTTTTAGCTTGTCTAGCCACCACAACCAATTCTGATATGGCACTTTTAAAATTTGGCAGTGTAAACTCGTCTTGACTAGCCGCCATGACGGAGCCTGTTATTGCATTGCACTAGCTTTTAGACTTCGGAGGTTTCAGCTCATCGTGTTTAGCAGCCTACCAGATCCTGATATGGCATTGTGCTTACTAGATAATTAATATGGTAGCTTGGTGGTCAACCCAATAACGGTTGGCAACTTTGCTTTCCTGTTTAATGGCACGCTGGTGGGTCGCACTTCAGACTCTATGATGGTTCCAACTTAAAGACTTATCTATTGATAAGATGGTAGGGGCCTGATGCTTTGGCTGTTGTAAGGCTTACCAGGGTTACGGGTTAGATATTTTTTGATCCGGTATTCGGTTTTATGTACAGTTAAGTCCTTAATATCTTTGCTTTATCTCTTTTTTATATCTTGATTTATAAGGTTTAGGAGATGATGCATGGATGAGTTAGGGATCGTTCATGCAAACCAAACATGTAAGTGTCTTGATCCACATCTGAACTAAGGGTGAGGTTGGCGTAGTGAAACTGGTTTAAGCCCTCCAGTAAAATATTTTACTGACCGTTCCAAGGCGGTACATCTTTTGTGGATCATTTGTGTTATTTATGTGTTGTGCTTTTCATACTTTCGCATCTGTTTATTGCTGCCTTGTGGCCACCTGCTGGGAAAGGGCTGACATATTAGCTCTTGTTGGTGATGTTTAATTGTGTTTTTGTCACTTTCCTGTATGGTATGCTGGGTCAGGTGTGGTACTTGAATGTATCGATTCCTGACCTTTGCTGCCTTGCTTAATTTGTGGCACTGGTTCACCTTTGGGCCCACAAGCTCCCTGGTATGTACATTTACTAAATTTATACAATCACTCCCTGCCTGGTAGTCAGAGTGTGCGCTGTCTCAAATTTTAAAGGTACTAGACTAGCTGAGACTACGGTGGCATTCAGGTTACTCATGATTGATCTCGCTATCATGAGTTACACAATACGGGGCTAGTCTAAGGATAATCAAAACTGGGTTGGTCCTTTTCGCCAAAAGTAGTAGGTTGTAGAATTAATATTTTACAATAAGTAAAAATCAGGCTTAACTCTTACTTGTTTGCAAAACCTCAAATAAATGTATATTTAAAGTATACAGATGTCAACAAAATACGCCTCACCTACAAGTACGGTATAAATGGTTTGTCAGCCACACTAACGTCATACAGGTCTAACCTAAGTGTGACGGCATTATTCATCATTATTCATCAATCGCTGATGATTTCAATTTAAATTTGCACCTCAGTGTGTGTCTTAGACGTTTTGCCACCATGTTTAAAATTTTGGATCAAGTTTTCGAACAGCCATGCTTGCAAGTAAAAACTTTATAAAATTATGACGTCATTTTAAGATAAAATGTAAGGTCTGTTGATGGAACTTATAAACATTTCCATTTAGCTTAAGTAACAGATAAACAACTGATTACAGGACACATTAGTTATTGCATCAAAAATATGTCTTAATAATATTACGCCATTAAAGACGAGCTGTTAAACAGGGATCCTCAGAGCAGAATTTTCTATCCCAACATCACACTTACAGAATCTTATAGCCTTGACATTCAATTTGGCCTAAAGCTGGATTATTTTGGTCGTTTTTGAATACCATAGTATACAAATCAAACAAATAAAGGTATCATGCGAGGATCCATGCACGAATCCAGAAAGTTTTGCCAGAGGAATGTAACTCTGACAGCTGAATGATGGCCCATCATTAATGCTGGCTTAGTAGCTTTGTGATTTGTCATTAGATCCAGACCAGAATTGCTAAGAAACCCTATAGTTTTGTAATTTTTAAGGGAGAGGGTCCGCACCCCCTGTTTCCCCCTCTTGATCGAATGGGTAGAATCAGTTCAATCTAGAGTATTAGGAGATTAAGTGTTTATTAAAAAAAATACACAAACTAAACACCCCTCCAAAGGACAACAATAAAAAAACAATCAGAATTCAACCAAAACTTTATCTAACGCTTGTACAAACGCTACTAGTGCTAACGCCATATCTAACGCGTAATGAAATAGTGGCTTCAATAACTATTCTCAGTCTTGTGTTTTATGCATGTATTAAGTTTAGCCAAAACAGCATTTGAAATGTGTTAACTGTACTTATACATGTCTCCTTCTTATATTGTTTATCTAATATTTATGATTATTTTTACTTCATGTACTTTTTAACTCTTAAAGTGGTATCTGCCTATCAGAGAGGATTGAAGAAGATTTTGTACTACATTATATGAAGTGAAATGAAACTGGCATTAGATACTGTGTATCAGTCTATGTGTTAATTTGACTAAACTGTTTATTTGTGATGATGCATCGCATAAGTTAAGAAGCCTCAATGCAATCTAAACATTTTTTGTGTTTCAACATTAACCGAATCTAGGGGGAGATTTCGTACCAGTAAAATGTATTTCAGCAATACAAATACAAACCCAAGTTTGTGGTTTGACTGCTATCGGTTCTAAGGTGGTGGCTCTGTTCTTCTTGACTCATTGTTTATTGTTGAACCCATCGTTTGTGCGGCTCTGTGTTTGGCCCTTGTCTTGTTATGCCGTACTTTGTGTCCTTTCTAGTTTTGCAATTATCTAGGAGGGAAAGGAAGAGCTGACTGTTTTCTACTTCATTTGTCTGCCTGATGTCATGTTACTGTAAATGTTCCGCCGATCTTCGTCACGTTGCTGTGGGTTTATTAGCAGCGTGTGATTCCAGCATTTCTGGATCATACTCACGATATTTTTTTTAAACTTGATTAGGCACTACTGGATAATAATAAAAAATGAAGTCACGTTGATATCAATTACATGTATCTTCAACTTGGCGCCAATTATTTTTAGCTATTGCTATAATGGTCATAGTTTTTCAGCGCTAGCTGTCTATAATCGACTTTACTCTAAATTATCCACCAATCAGAAACAATCTTACATCTGCAAGTCTGCTATCTATGCTCATTGAAACGGACTATCTAAATTATCCACCAATCAGAATAAATCTTACATCTGCAACACCCTGTATAACCAGCTGCTTTGATGGCAGGTTACTAACAATGATGACAGATACGGGATTTTATGTCCCATGAAGGGTAGGTTATAATTTTTGCTTGGCGAAATTGTTAAAGAAGCCCTCTGGTACTCTGTGGTGGATGAGTACATTGGTTAGTAAGTATTGAGAGATCTTACAGAAACAAGCTGACGTTATATCTCTCACAAATAAAGCCAAACTTGATCATCATTTCAGAGGTTTCCCGAGAAAAGTCACAAAAAAACGGTTAACAGTTCAAGTTGTGCGTCTCTCCATCAAAGACTGCTATCTGCACTTATATACAATAAAACTTCAAAACTTCTATCGTTTAGCTACATTTCTGCCAAATTTGAAGCCGCAGTTTGATTTCATTAAGTTATTGGAGCCCATCAAAGATGACAGGTAGAGCAAAAATGGCTGCCTTTGTCAACAGATCAATTTTAAAGTGGCTGCCTTTGGTGACAGGTCATGTATTTTAGTGGCTAACATTGATAACAGGTCATAATTCTAGAAACTTACTTTAAAACCAACATATTTCTTCAGCCTTTGGTCACAACTGAGAGCATAAATCATCTTCCATATGGCATTCAGGTCAAAATAATCTTATCTGTTATTTGGTAAACGATATTGAGCACAGGTTAACAGTCTAGATCCAGACCATACACTTTAGAAACAGAGTCCATACTGTTTCTTAGAGGATTTTGATACAAAAAATAAGCTCAAAATGTATGTCAAGATCAGATATCAGTTAGATGACAAATAGGCATATACACTTTTCAGTGAAATCTTGAGTTTTGTCTGTGGATTGTGGGACCCTTTTTTGTTTTGTCATAATGTGTTAATTTAATTGGAGTGTTTCATAATGATGATACATTGCAATAGTTAGAAGGCTTCCATGAATGCTCGGCATTTCTTATGCTTCAACAGTGGCAGAATCTGGGGTGAAGATTTGGTGCCAGTAGAATGCATTTAAGCCCCCCGGTGGCTTGTGCTGCTGTCCGTTCTAGAGTGATGGTTCTGTTGTTATTGACTTGTTGTTTATTGTTACTCCCATTGTAGGAGTCTGTTATTGTTCTATGTTTTGCTGTACGTTACTTTATGTTCATTCTAGTTTTGCAATCATCTTGATGGGGTAGAGAGAGCTGGCTGCTTTGCTTAGTTTGTCCGTCTGGTGTTTCATGATTGTTGTGTGGCTCTTCCTCATGGTGTCATGGGTTTGTCTGCAGTTTGTGATTGTGGTATTTCCTGATCATACTCACTTTTTATTTATTATTGTAATATCAGTTATTGCACGTTTGGGTTTTAAGGACAGGGTTTGGTTTGGGTTGTGCAACTTCCTGGTCACTGTTCATGTTATTTTGGTTCAAAGCAGTACCAGTATGGTATGCAAGTTGACATCATGTGATGTTGACAGCTAAACAGGCATTGTGTCTTCTTGCGTCTTGGCTGGTATATATTGTGTTGTGCCTTGGTGATCAAAGTATTTGTTTTTCAGATTTTGATAGTAGGAATCCATCAATAGGGGTCAATCTAAGGGGTCCACAAGCTCTAAATATTCCAAATTGTAATCCACAGCCAAAAAATGTTTAACAAATACTTTGGTTACCAAAGCACAACACAATAGATAACAGTCAAAACGCCAGTAGACACCAAGCCTGTTTAGCTTTCAACATCACATGATGTCATCTTTTACCATATCAAGGCTGAAAATATTTTGCTGTGTGGAAATATCATGATATTATCTGTTTACAGTGATTCACTACTTTCCGTTGATACGTATAGGGGAGGTGTAATTTTTTTTAAATATTGTCCCCAGGTACTGGTACTGCATGGAAAAAATTACTTGAGCAATGACCAGGAAGTGGCACAACCCAAACCAAACCCTGTCCTTAAAACAGAAATTATGAAATAACTGATATTAAAAAACTCAAGATTTCACTGAAAAGAGTATATGCCTATTTGTCATCTAACTGATATCTGATCCTGACGTACATTTTGAGCTTATTTTTTTTGTATCTAAATCCTCTAAGAAACAGTATGGACCCTGTTTCTAATGTGTATGGTCTGGATCTAGACTGTTTACCTATGCTCAATATCAGTTAACCAAATAACAGATAAGATTATTTTGACCTGAATGCCATATGGAAGATGATTTATGCTCTCAGTTGAGACCAAAGGCTGAAGAAATATGTTGATTTAAAGTAACTTTCTAGACTTAAGACCTGTCATCAATGTTTGCCACTAAAAATCACGACCTGTCATCATAGACAGCCACTTCAAATTGATCTGTTGACAAAATCAGCCGTTTTTGCTCTACCTGTCCTCTTTGATGGGATCCAATAACTTTATAAAATCAAACTGTGGCTTCAAATGTAGCAGAAATGTAGCTGAATGATAGAAGTGTTATTGTATATAAGTGAGACAGCAGACTTTGAAGCACAACATGAACTGATAACCGTTTATTGTGGCTTTTCTCAGGAAACCTCTGCAATAGTGATCAAGTGTGGCTTTATTTGTTAGAGATATAACCTCAGCTTGTTTCTGTAGGATCTCTAATTACTTACTAACAAGTGTTTTCATCAACCACAGAGTACCATAGGGCTTCTATTACAATTTTGCCAACCGTAAATTATAACCTACCCTTCATGGCACATAAAATCCGGTATCTGTCATCATTGTTAGTAACCTGTCATCAAAGCAGCTGGTTGTACGGTGTGTGCAAGTCTGCTTTCTATGCTCATAGAAACGGACTATAATTTCAAGAAAATCACAGCAGTTTTCTTCGGGTACTGTTTAAAAGAATTTTATTCTGTCTGGAATTGCCTGTTTATATAACAAAACGCAGAACTTTTTCAACGTAATCACCTTTTGTTTGAAAGATGTTGGGGCTATTTGTTTTGTAGTATCCGGCTCAGCCCGGGTTGCCCATTTCACCGGGTTGCGTCTAAAAGCTGTAACTGAACCGAATTCGGCCGAACCTACCGAACTTACCGAATATTCACTGTTTTAACCTATTTATTATCGGTATGTGACTTTCTTTATATCCCTTTAATGTTTTGGCCAATATCGCTGTATCCTTAAAACCCCTTCAAGTGCCTCACTAAGAATAAAGGTGTCGTCGAGTTTTCTCATTAAGTGTCGCCGAATTGTCTCAAAATCTGTCGACCAGTTGTCTCAAAAAACGTGTCGCCGTCGGCGACATTCCGATATATGTCGGTATGTTCTGCCACTAAGTTTCTTTGTAGTAAATATAAATAGCCTACATCTACATCTAATAGTTAAGTATCGTCTGTCACCATTGACCATTATGATACTGTAGGCGGTAGAGAAAGAGAAACTATAGGAAAAGATAGAAATCAGTAATAAGGAAAGAAAGAAAATTTAAAGAAAGATTTCCAACTGTCGATCCTTCAAACTAGACCAATCTGGCTACGGTGACCGCTAAGGGGTATGGTAGCCCCACCAGCACAGCTCTAGCCAGCACTAGGTTCTACTTGCAGTTGACCCCTAACTGTAACCTCTACCTATGCATGTAGATGAATGCCAGATTAATATCATTATTAATGAGCCTAAAACTATCTAATTTCCAGTGTATACAATCTACTTATTTAGACAATGATCTCAAGTAATGTTGTATTTGTTAAACATATCAGGTGCTTTCATAGTTAGTGACTTCACGTTACCATTTGTATTAAAAGTTTTTCCCACGTCATATTCTCCTATACGATTAATCCCTATATTCAATATTAAACATGAAATATACAAAATATACCATAACTCTTAACATTCTTAGTTATGAACTACTTCTGCAATAGTGTAACAGGGGCTTTGAAACCTTCGCAGCAAGATCAATGCTTGAACTTGCACTTCTCTTTTACAATGCAACTCCTCCACCAACTGACTTTCCAGACAAATTACAAATTTTCACCGTGTCCCTACAACAGGCTTACAATACGCTTTATCCCTATGATCTGCAAAAGACATCGTTCACATACTCAGAGTCAAACTTTCACGTTGGCAACCTTCAATTTTCACCTCATCCAATCAATCAACATCTAAAACCAACCTATTGTGAATAAAAACATCTTCTAATTACAACAGGACTTTAAATGTATGTTCTCCTTTGAATGGCGCTGAATATCTTTTTTAAAGATATTTCTTGTTCTACGTGCCGTCGAATCCTTATTTTGTAAAGGCATTACTCGTTTCATCTTAATTGGTAAATGGTGCTTAAATATTGTGTTATAAGTTTCTAATTACCTGGAAATAATGAAGCTAAACTACTTTAGCGGCTGGTCGCACTTATCTAGTGCGGAATAACTTTAGTATTCTTAATATAATGGACAACTAATGACCAAATAGGAAGCATGAGTTCAAGCGGTGTAACCAGCATGTGGGAAACACCCTGGGTATTAGCATTACGTTTTAGCTCAACTGAGTGCGTATTGCTGAAAGCTAGATGAACATTTGCGATCCGTCTTTGCTCTTTGGTCTCTCTATCAAAATTGCCCAGGCAGCTCTGCTCCGTCGAACAAAAACAGGTAAAAATGATCCATTTCCTGAAACTAATTTCACCTAAATGTCCCTTATAAGGCCAGTCTGCTATTTTCTTATATTGTAGGCTCTCTCTATTTCTGAGGGATCCGTTTTTCCAGATTGTGTTATCTATATTATCTTATATGCTATAAGTAACGTAATAACCTGAGCAAACTGTAATGATTAATGTATATAGATCTTTTTGACCCCTATAATGAAAGTTCCATTTTAACATTTTTTTTGTAAGCAAGACTGAATGTACAGCGCCCAAAAGCTTTTGGGTAAAGCTGTGTCACTTTTTAAGGGTACACCCCAAAATAAGGGTTGGTGTATACAGGATAGCGTAGAAGTTCAGCAAAATGACCGAATGACATTCTGATATGTTCAGCAGACCAAAGGAAGACAAGGGTAACAAAATATTACAAGCTGGTTGTTCTTCTGAACAAAATTGTACACGAAAAACGTCTCTGAAATAATGTTCCGGTGAATCTTTTCTTATGTCTGACTTATATTTCATTAGAAAACAGAGTAGACTCTGATCAGGCAGCTCTGCCTGATCTGGGTCTGCTCTGTTTTCAAAAGTGTTAAAGGCGACTCCATGATGAAAAGAGATAACAAACAAATATATTCGTAAGAATTCAAATCAATTTCAGGAATATGACGTGCGCATTATTATGGGGTCTTTCGGGAGAGACGATGCTCCAGGAATCCTTTGCGAGGTATGTTTATAAATATTCTTAATTTCATTTACATTGCTTTATAGATGAGTTACATAAAACTAAAAATGTTCATTGCATTGCAGAAAATTTGAAAGGTGGAAAGAAAAATATTACAGTAGCACGTGTATTACGTGTATTCAGTCCAATTAAATTTGATCATTCTGGTCTCCCAGAGAGGAAACAGCATGTAAGAGGTTAAATAATGGTTATATACTATACAGTTATTTCATGCCTGTTTGTAGTATAGTCCAAACTATTACCCCAAGGTGCCGTGGACGACCTGATGCACTATTGCACTCAGCCTGCGGCCTTGTGCAATAGTGCATCAGGTCGTCCACGATACCGAGGGGTAATAGTTTGGCGATACTACAAACAGGCATGAAATAACTGTTTTATTACCCAACCCTTTTGATGAAATACTTAGCAGCGTTTCTTGAATGGAGTTGCTGTAGACGATGCGTTTTTGTTGCAAAACAGAAATTTCACCAAATCTGCTCAATTATCCAAAAATGAAAATCGTCTACCTGAATAAAATGAGCAGAAATCGAAGTACATAAGCACCTAATCAAGCAAAGCCCTATGCTTTCCATTATGTAAAGTGCCGGGCCAATGGAAAAAGGATGGAACAATGGACGTGACAGGAATAATGCATAATATAGTGCATCGTAGTATGGCCGAAGCTTTTTTCTTTGATCTTTGCTGATGTTTGAATCAGACACCCTAGAATAACGACGAAGGAGGAGCTTAAAACCGTACTCTAACTTCCAATTCTAGTTAAACAGCGATGTAGGCGGTAACTTACTAAAAAGCGACACATTATCCCGTAGGTAAATGTAATATAATTGGCAGCTTAGGCCGGATGCAGGGAGGAGCGAATGTAAATTTCGTCAGGTTTCAGTAACACGTGTTTACTTGCGCCTGCGCCATACTACAAGCTAGATAAAGGATTCTTCCTCGGCTTTCTGTTTCAACCGCTCGGTGGGCTACGCCCACCTCGCGGTTTAAACAAGAAAGCCTCGGAAAAGTATCCTCTATCTATTACATAGCATCTTCCTTTCCCGTGGCATATATTGTAGCCCTCTATAATAGCTATCATTCATTACATCATGCAGACAAATACACAATGTAAACGAAATGAACGTGCTCATTCCGTTCTGGTTAGATTTATAAGCATTTAAGGTAGCATAAAAATCAGGCAATCCGGTATTAGGATAAAGCTAAATCAAATTATACAATCATCAAAGCTTTATTTTCGTAATTACATCTTTGATGCTATTTTGATGTGATTTAAGTAATATTTAAAACAAATGTAAATGATAATATCCTTGTAGGAAATAAATCCTTATGAAAATCATACGCACCATTAGGCGCCAAAATCAAAAGATACAACCAAACGTCTCAACACTGCGTATCAACAATAATGCGAGCAAGGAAAAGATTAGCAAAAACGATGCAGAGAATTTAAGGCTATCATGCAGTTTCAGATATATAACCACTGGAAAAAAAACTCATTACTATGAAACTTAGACAATACTTTCAACGTTGGTTTTCAGCTTCACTAAAATGACATGTCTGTATATTGTCAGCAACTCTTAACTTTATTAACAAAGAACTACATTCAATAAGAAGCTATTCCCCCACTATGAGGCAAAACAAAATTCATATTGCTTTCAGTGGCCAAGGAAATAGGCTGAAAATAAAAAAAAAACGTTCATTTTTGAATCAAATTTGAAACTTTTAACAGAGAAATTAACATAGAGCATATTTAGCATTTACCAAAAAAAGATATTTAAAGTGATCAGTATTTTGGGGATTGTATATCAGCACAGCTAAATATCAAAACAACCATTTTGATATGCTGTGTGCCGTGATAATTTTCAAATGTGGTCAAAATGGTGGTTTCTCTTTTTAAAGCCTATTTTGGAGACCCCCTTTTTGCTAATATAGCAACGGTATAAGTGTTATAAATACCAGACTTTTACACTTCGGTTATTCGTCTAATAAGCCAGTCAGAAGAAACTGATGAAATGCAACTGTCCATTTTCGGTTTCAGATGGGGACAAATTAGCCTCTTAATGCACTTGGCTCCTTATTGGCTATTCTATGATTGGTGACACAGTCACAATAACCTTTAAGTTTAAAAAACAGAAAATATTCACCATATTGCTTACATACGAAATGATACAAGTTGGCATGTGCGCACATTGAAGACTCAGATTAGCCTGCACATCCATGCAGTCTGACCAGAGACCTCGATGGGCGCCCCATGGGTAGCCAAGTATCCGAAGTTTCTTAAGGTAGTGAACTAAAACTCTGATTAGACTATGCGAATGCGCAAATTTGCTATATGCACGCGCAAACTTGTACCTTATACAGATGACTGGCTCAAATCTGATTGCGTACTCATTAGATTATCTGGATTGCAATTTATCTCAGGATATGGAGCTTTTTCTGTCTGGAAACACTTCCTGTATTTTCAACCCTGGTCATGCTGAATATTTGTATGCACTACACTCCTCCTCAAATTTATCCTGTTAGCCTTCAGCATGACAGTTATAAGTGTGTTGCATGCATGTTGGAAAACTAACAGTGTAGATCCTGATCAGATGGCTTCGTCAGAAGTAATCTGATCTGGATCCACTGTGTTAGAAAAATATGGATATATCTGGTTTCAGCAGAACACGGGTTGACTATTAAAGCTTGATAAATCTCTATTTATAGGCGTATAGACAAGGTCTATACGGTAGCAGATATGTGTGGATTCTGCCTGGACCAAAATATTATCAAGGCTGGTTGGACATCCGGGATACTACTGTAACAGGCTGCACATATGAGCAAATAACGGAAGCCCTCAACGGTTATTTCACTCTAAACTTCAATAAGATTGATCCATATAATACAATGACTATCTCAGGCAAGGTAAGATTTTATCAAAGTTGGTTAGATATCCGAGATACATCAACACGAGGCTGTACATATGACAGATAAAAGAATCCCTCAGTGGTTATTTCACTCTTATGGCCAATAAGACTGATCCATATAATACTATGACTATCTCAGGAAAGGTAAGATTTCATCAAAGCTGGTTGGACAGCCATGAGCAGATAAAGGAAGCCTACAACTATTATTTCACTCTAATCTTCAATAAGATTGATCCGTATAATACTATGACTATCTCAGGAAAGGTAAGACTTTATCAAAGCTGGTTGGATAACCATGAACAAATAAAGGAAGCCTACAACGGTTATTTCACTCTAATCTTCAATAAAATTGATCCGTATAATACTATGACTATCTCAGGAAAGGTAAGATTTTATCAAAGCTGGTTGGACATCCTTGAACAAATAAAGGAAGCCTACAACGGTTATTTCACTCTAATATTCAATAAGATTGATCCGTATAATAGTATGACTATCCCAGGAAAGGTAAGATATTATCAAAGCTGGTTGGATAGCCATGAACAAATAAAGGAAGCCTACAACTGTTATTTCACTCTAATCTTCAGTAAGATTGATCCGTATAATACAATGACTATCTCAGGAAAGGTAAGACTTTATCAAAGCTGGTTGGATAGCCATGAACAAATAAAGGAAGCCTACAACGGTTATTTCACTCTAATCTTCAATAAGATTGATCTGTATAATACTATGACGATCTCAGGAAAGGTAAGACTTTATCAAAGCTGGTTGGATAGCCATGAACAAATAAATGAAGCCGACAACGGTTATTTCACTCTAATATTCAATAAGATTGATCTGTATAATACTATGACTATCTCAGGAAAGGTAAGATATTATCAAAGCTGGTTGGATAGCCATGAACAAATAAAGGAAGCCTACAACTGTTATTTCACTCTAATCTTCAGTAAGATTGATCCGTATAATACTATGACTATCTCAGGAAAGGTAAGACTTTATCAAAGCTGGTTGGATAGCCATGAACAAATAAAGGAAGCCTACAACGATTATTTCACTCTAATCTTCAATAAGATTGATCTGTATAATACTATGACGATCTCAGGAAAGGTAAGACTTTATCAAAGCTGGTTGGATAGCCATGAACAAATAAAGGAAGCCTACAACTGTTATTTCACTCTAATCTTCAATTAGATTGATCCGTATAATACTATGGCTCTCTCAAGAAAAGTAAGATTTTATCAAAGCTGTTTGGATAGCCATGAACAAATAAAGGAAGCCCTCAACGGTTATTTCACTCTAAACTTCAATAAAGCCTGTCTCACACAGAACACACGGCTTATACGGTTGGCCATCCGTGGAAACAGTACATACAACCAAACAAACCGTGGCCTTATCCGAGTTACACTTGGGCCATTCGAGTGTATCAGTGAAAGCCCTGTATGATTTTTAATTTTTTTTAAAAAACTGACGTGGGTGCCATGTTCATGTATAATTGTATTAGCGATCGTACAAGACCGTGAGAGACCCTGTGAGACCGTATATACAACTGCACATAAAGTCCACTCCACGAGTGAGCTCAACCGGTTTTATATGATCGCCATACGACCAATACCTTTTTTTTCAATCGCCATACGACCAATACGGTTCAAGTACGAATTATACATGGTCATCTGCCATTTTTATACTTTCTCTGTTGAAAATTCGAAAATTTGTGAAGCCAAGCCATCAAAACGAGTCAATTTTATATCAAAACATACACGAATGTGTGATAATTCGAGCATAACTCGAACAAAAGTCGGTGGGACCGTATGTAAACCTTGTAAATGTCCAGTTAATCAAGTAAAAGTTGTGTTTAACCATATTAGGCCGTAACAGACCATACTTGGAACCGTACAACAATCGCATGAAAATCGTTTAGCAAATCGTGTTAACCTTGCTTGATCGAGTATATCCGTGGTTTGTTCGCACACACTCGTGCTACATTCGAGTCTTAATCGTACCAACTCATCCCCAGGCATGGTTTGAGATAAATACTCATACCTGTCAACCCGTGTATAACCAAGTATACTGAATTGGAACCGTGTGCCCAACCGTGTTCTGTGTAATACTATGACTATCTCAGGAAAGGTAAGGTATTATCAAAACTGGTTGGATACATATAAACAGAATACATATGAATATATAAAGGAAGCCCTAAGCGATAATTTCACTCTAATCTTCAAAATGATAGATCCGTATAATACTATGACTATCTCAGGAAATGTCAGATATTATCAAGGCTGGTTGGACAGCAAGGAAGCCTTCAACTGTTATTTCAATATAATCTTCAATAAGATTGATCCGTATAATATTATGACTATCTCAGGAAAGGTAAGATTTTACCAAAGCTAGTTGGACATCCATGAGCAAATAAAGGAAGCCCCCAACGGTTATTTCACTCTTATCTTCAATACGATTGATCCGTATAATACTATGACTATCTCAAAAGGTATAAGATGTTATTAAAGCTGGTTGAATACATATGAACATAATACATATGAACGTCATATAAAGGAAGCCCTCTATGGTTATTTCACTCTAATTTTCAAACATATTGATCCTTATAATACTATGATCATCACAGGAAAGGTAAGATGTTATTAAAGATAGTTGGACATCCATGAACATTTCAAAAAAACCTTCAATGGTTATATCACTCTTATCTTCAATAAGATTGATCTGTAAAATACAATGGCTATCTTAGGAAAGGTAAGATATTATTAAAGCTGGTTGGATACATACGAACATAATACATAGGAACATATAAAGGATGCCCTAAACGGTTATTTCACCCTAAACACCATTAATGTTGATAAGTTAAATGAAATGACTATCTCAGGAAAGATACATGTAAAATACATGTATTATCAAGGCTGTTTAGCAATCAAAGATACTTCTACATCAGACAGATTAGAGCGCATCAACGGTTATTTCACTCTAAACTTCAATAAGATTGATCCGTACAATACTTTGGCTATCTCTGGAAAGGTAAGATCTTGGTCTACGTACACTATTTTGGTTATTTGTGTTTGTACATTTGTTGTAACCTCAACTAAGTATATCTCAACTGATTACAAATTTGGTGACACAGTATTGCTGATAAAAAAACCAATAACTGGCAGACTTTCAGGTAAAAGGGGGTAAAAATACTGTAATAATTTTATTTTCCATTCAAAACATAAAATATGGTAAGGGTGTGTAAAAGTGGCTATCAAATAACCATAATACTTTGTGTCATACTTTAAAGAAAGGTCTCAGGCTGATACTTCGGGCGATAACCAAAATGCCATGAGATAATCTCTAATTATAACGTTACGTAAAAATGGCAAAATCTTGACGGTTTCATGACTAAATTGTGATTTTTAAGTCATTTTAATGTCATCTCATAAAAAAATCTCACATTCGTGCTCCTGTTTTATGGAATTTATTAAACTCCTTTAAAAAATTGATAAAATGCTCGACAAGCCTCGCATCTTATCACTTTTTCCCAACTCGTTTAATATATTCAATAAACATGAGCACTCATGTAAGATCCTCTATATAATACAGGCCTTGAGGTTATAAAGAATTTTCATTCTCAACTCAGCTGAGCACGAAATTTATCCTGCTCATAAATGTTAAAATGCTAACAATTGTTGTTATTTTAAACATTTATTTGCATGATAAATACAGCATCTGAGAGACATGATGCAAAAAAACATCTTTATTTGTCGGTATTTTAGTTTTTATGAGCACTTAAAGTTTCGTACTCAATAGAGTTGAGCATGAAAAAAGTTTAATAACCTCGGGGCAAGATCTGATCAAAATGATTACTCAACAGGAACTATTCACTGGTCACTACTGAGAACTGAAGGATTGTGATGGTTGGCTGTTAATGATATATTATTTTTCTTACAGACAACAACGAAAGTTACAGCTGTACTGGAAGAGATGTTGGCACAAACAAATTACAGGATGTCTAGTAACTATGGTTACGTGTATGACACAGCCTGGTCCTTAGTTCTTGGACTAAATCAAACATTAAAGCACCTCAACGAATCTGGACTTGGATCATACAATAACAGTCCCTACTATCTTGATGCTATCATCAAGGGAATGCATGAAGTCAATTTTGCAGGTCTATCGGTAAGTCCATTGAGGTGACAAACTACATTTTTAGAGTTGTATAGAACTTATATATAACCTGTTTACCTGTTTGTTTGTTGTTTGTTTCTTTAATGGTTGAACTTTCAAGGGTCACATGATGCAGAGGGTACTGAACAACATTTTCGGTGACATTGACGCAAAGGTCAAGGTCAAAGGTCAAATAATGTATTTCTCGCAAATGCATCTAAGCCAATGGGTGTAGTAACTTCAAACTTTGCAGGTGCATCAAAGAAATGAAGCAGGCAAAGATCAGGAAGCGATACAATCAAGTACCACACTTGGCCCAGGACACCATATTAGAAGGTGACAAAACACAAGAAAACATCATATATAAGACAGCTAAGAGGTCAGCCCTTGCCCAGCAGGTGACTACAAGTCTGCAAGATACAGCCAAGACAGCATGAGGAAGACAAAAACGAAACACAAATAACAAAAAGGGATCAACAAAAGAAGAAGTAAAACTACTGGAGGGCTTACACATGTTTCACGGTACCAACATCAGCCTTAATTCTGATGTGAATTGAAACACATAGATGAAAGACCACTAACTTATCCAATAAAACAAACACTATATACAAATGAATACCTAATCAAAAGAAATCAAATAGTTAAACTTCGCCGGGACCGACAACAGATGCAATATCAGGCCCAACCCTCTCATCTAAAAATAAGTCTTTAAGTTGGAACTGCATTGAATCTGAGGTCTGACCGGCCGGCCTACAATTAAAGAGGAACGCAAAGTTGCTAGCTGTGATTGGGTTGACCACCAAGCATGCATAATGCTATAACCAGTCTTTTTATAATAAGACAATATTTTAATAAACTGCGCTGAAACATTATTAGTGCCAACAATTTTCTTTAATTTATACACTAAGTCGGCATAAAACTCTGGTTCCAAAAGTCCCTGGTGCAAGAGAGATTTAGGTCACATGATGTAGAGGGTACTAAACAACATTTCGTATGACATGGTCAAAGGTCAAATAATGTTTTTTCTTGTTAATGCGTCATCTTCTAAACCATAGGAAGTAACAACTTCAAATTTTGCTTGGGCCTAAGGTCACAGGATGAAAGCCGATACTCTGGCAACATTTTATTTAATTTAAAACGTGTGTATATGCAATGGTGTACCATTGACTGCAGTCCGGCGACGTTCAAAAAATATTCAATGTCTCATTTAGAAACGAAAAGGGCTATAATTGTAGAAAACATGTTAGTGTGGACATTATCGTATAATGCGTGGATTGGCAGATTCAACCTGTAAAAGTCATCTTATATCTATTTTACAGGGGCCAGTATCCTTTGACGACAGAGGAGGCAGGATGGGAGTAACTTACATTGAACACACATTCAGTACGTATTGTTGTGCATGTCTTTATTTTGATAAACAACAACAACACACACACACACACACACACACACACACACACACACACACACACAAGATGACAAACATCCTATATCCAGGAGAAATAAGAAAAACAAGTAAAACCTATGTAAAACGGCCACTCTAAAAAAAGACCGAAAATTGTTTTTAAGACCAATTATCGCTTAATGCAGGTCAAAAGTATTGCAGAATGCTTTTGAGTACGCACAACTTATGTTTTGACTGAGAAATAAGAAAATTATTTATCTGCCACACACTCTTAAGCTCAAGGGAATTAGAAATAATGACCAAATCAATGTGGTAGTTTATTGGAAATTTATCATATGAGATATCGTCAGGAAGAGAAATAACTTCACTTCATGAATAAAGTTGACAATACACTAGTACTAAGTAATGCCATGAAAAAATGTCGCATTTATTTATTGCAAAATAATATTAAATTCAGTTTGCTGTCCATGCATCTCTCCGTCCGTTCATACGTCCATAACGTTTCTTGTACAGTAAAATCTGTGTAAAACGGTCACTCTCAAAAGCACCAAAAACGGTTTTCAAGACCAATTATATCGCTTAATGCAGGTCAAACGTATTGCCGAATGCTCCAAAGGGAGCTTTTGGCAATACTTTCGACCTTCATTAAGCTATCAGTAGTCATTAAGACCCTTGTTTCGTCAATTTTTGAGTGGCCGTTTTACACAGGTTTTACAGTAATTGCATCTTCTCCTAAACTGTTGCACGTAGCAACTGGTGCATATGTCACTCACTTGATACAGAAGGTACTTGGCAATCTTTGGTGTGACCCAAAGGTCAAAAAGTCAGAAATGTAATGCCTTGCCAATGCATCTTGTCTTAAACCATTGGACCTAGCACCTTCAGACTTTGAAGGTGCATAGGTCAAATGATGTATAGTGTACTGGAGAACAATTCGTGTGATATTGACCCCTAAGGTGAAGGTAAATGGTCTAATTATATGTTTTCTTGTAAACACAACTCCTCCTAAACTGTTGGACGTAGCAGCTTCAAATTTTGCAGGTGCATAGGTAACATGGTGTCGAGGGTACAGTGCAACGTTTTGTGTGACCTTTGGCCAAAGGCCCAATTAATGTTTTTCTTGTAAATGCATCTCCTCCTTAACCATCAGCTGAAGCAACTTCAAATTGTGAAGGTGCATAGGTCACATACTGTTGATGTAGTGGGGACTGTGTATCGTTTCGTGTGATTTACACTCCAATGTAAAGATGAACGGTCATTTTTTTTCTTTTAAATGCATTTTAGAGAGAAATACGGGTACTTGTATATTTGCAAATGGTTTACCATCGACTACAGTCTAGTTGAATGTATTTCGCTATTTAGAAAATTGATAAGTTTGCCTCGCATCTCATCAATTTATTCCAACTTGTTAAATGAATATGATATTAATGAGCACTTATTCTAGATTTTAATATATAGCGTGAACGTGGTACTATTTAGCTATAATGCTTGTTTTAGTGCGTTTTGTGAGTATGAGAAAACAATGATTGACGCAAGGTAATGCCCTTAGAAAATCAGTGCAGGTAGGACTGCCAGCGTACAATTTCGAGACTTCAGGTTGAACATATATCCAGATAAGATAATGCGTTGAACGTATTTTTTTTATTATTTTATTACCATAGAATTTTTTGGTAGCTCAAAAGAACCGTCCCATTGAGAGCCGGTTCTTTTGAATGGCCACAGCTTATTATTTGATTAAAAAAAGTAATGTTCCATAAAACTCTTGTCTGACGGTCACGTGTCATGAAACATAGGTTTGTAAAATCAAAGTTTTATATTGTATTTTTGATACATGTGGGTAATTGCTATTTTAATTAACATGGTATTAAGGAAATCGTGATACATTCGCGTTCTAGCCTATTTAAAGGTATATTAATGAAGTAATATTAATTTATTAATTGCAAATGGGTACTATTATTATTGGTGTAATGTAATAATTCAACTCAAAAAAGCGATTAACTCATAATTAATAGATTGACAGTTCAGGCCTCCAGATAAGAGTGCGTACTCGAAAATTATTTAACTGATGAGTAAGGAAATAATCGCAGTTTTTCACTATTTTTTTTTTGTTTAACACTTTCGCTGCCAAACACGGCGACTGTAGTCGAATTTACTGTTTACTGCCAAACACCACTACAGTCGAAATTTAAAGGGGCAGTTGATAGCTGTCTATTTTTAATCGTTATAAGGGACGCAAGTCTTTGTTCTTTATTTCAAAATGTTCAGAGAACATAATAATATCGTAAATGGAGGTTTACGCATTTTTCTGTACAAGAATGGACTTAACAAAAATGTTTGTTATGTCATTAGATTTCACGGAAATCAAACATATCAAAAACATGTCCATGGGATGACATACAGAACGCATTAAGCCCTTCAACTACTATAATTTGATTTATTTCTGATGAAACAATGTATCAGAATAAATCCTGATGTTTTATACTTGATATAGAGGGATGTTTATCTATTTTTGCAGGAAATAGTTGTTTATAGGCATTTTTCATATTTTCAATATGGCTTCCAAAATGGCTGCCAAAAGTCACGTGACAATCTTTTTTATTATTCATTCAAATAATAGTTTCATATATCAGCAACATCCTGTGAAAGTAAGTATGAGTGCAATGATAAGGAATCGATACAATCAAGTGCCACACCTGACCCAGGATACCAATGGGAAAGTGACAAACTCACAGTTAGACACCACAAACGAGAGCCAAGAGGTCAGCCCTTTCCCAGCAGATGACCACAAAGCACATATAAACAGACGCGCACAAAGACATAGCAAACACAAGACAGAGCAAAAACACGAAAAATCCTTAAAAGAAGTTTCTCAGTGATAGATTGAATGGATCTGGAGATACCCTGTGTTGATACTCTCAATATTCAGGAGTCATTGAAACATGCTTTGCACTGAGGTATTGGTTTGTTGAGGTGCTTGGCAGCGAAAGTGTTAACTGGCCCAATGGATTGATTAGCTCAATGTGAGTATACATAAAATCGATTTTGGTCTGTTCATGGGATCATGAATACTATGGGTCTTTTGTATGTAGCCCTTCGTCTCACTGACATGGTCTTTTAAAGTACCCACAACAAAGGTTTTGATGGAGAAATAAGATTTTTGTCTCACACCCTTAACTGAAGGCCAGCTTATGAATAAAAAATGTCAGAGATACAGAAAAGACTATATGACGCAGCAAAATGTAATCATGTAGGCTTAATTAAATCTGACATATAACAGGAAAATGAATAACGATCATTTATAAAATAACAAGATTAAAATGCGAGCATTCAGAAAAGCAATAGCAATCAAAGTGTACTTTTTATAATAGTTTTTAACCTTTCCTCTAAATCTGTGTCAAATAGATAAGAATTGAACGCTCGTTTCCAATAAGGAAACGCGGGAGAAAGTTCTCAGTATTTTCCCTGAATTTCTGGATTTCAAAGACTGATTCCCCATAGATAGGCAGCATCAAAATACTAAATTAAGCCAGGTTATTCTGGTTTGTTTTCAGTTGGTCTAAAACTAATAGAGCATTTAAACTTGAAATGGTTTATTCTTTATACGCTTTATTATTAGTACGCAACTGTTAACTCAAGGCCTAGAATAAATGATGAAAATCATTCTTTTGTGATAAGAAGTCTGGCCTAGATGCTATTTTATTCTTCCTCCTTATCAGGCGAACGTTTATGCATGAAAGTGTCAGGTAGAAATTTTGTCCACTACTGTTTGTCATGTACGAACTTGTACTTGTCCTG
Source organism: Loripinus fragilis (assembly GCA_964019695.1). NCBI lineage: Eukaryota > Metazoa > Mollusca > Bivalvia > Lucinida > Lucinidae > Loripinus > Loripinus fragilis. The sequence goes on along the minus strand of OZ026522.1, from coordinate 39,503,548 downwards.
ACGTGAGGACGGACATTTTGTTTTAGTGTGTCCGTCAATGAATATCTAACCGGGATCTTCGCCGATGTAACGCATGGGCCCTATAGCTAATATAGAGCCATGGTAAGAGTTGGTTGGGGAAGTTAACTCTGTAATGATAGACAATAGCTCTCGTCAGCTCAGAATATAATTTCGTTCTCTATACTTATTCTAAACATAGCATATATTTTTGACATATACAAAACAAACCAACAAGTCTTAAATATATATATGAACCGCGCAGGGAGAGAACATACATTGGCATGTTGACTATATTAAATTATCAACCGATTCCACCGCCTACTAATAGAAACTAAACCAGACTGCGACAATGCGCTGACTGATCAGTGTCTGCTTCGTTTACACCATTAATAACCATGTTTACCTATATGGGCGAACAATAAGAGCTGTGCGCAGAACACAGGTATATGCAGTCTGAGCCAGGGCCCTATTGGTTCGTATGTATCGTATTCACATGATGTGGTTCATACAGGTATTTAAATATGCTCAAGTTATTTAGCAAGAATTGTTACGAAAAACAGTTAGAGCAAACCATTTGTAATATAATCTACAGACAAGCCAAAATGTCTACATATTAAATTCTAACCATGTGGGTTTATACCCTGGTCTAAGTTCTGGAAATATGAGGCTGCTTAGAGTGACATTACTTCTTAAACCTAGGTTCCATTCTTTACTCATTAGAATCACCTCATCAGGCAGAATACTAATGCTAGTAGAAGAAAAAACCCATAAACAGAAAGCTGCAATGTAAGTTCACATATATTATGGAGTCTGAAGTCTTATAAATAAATGATAATTTAAGGTCCTACCTGTAATGATAAACAATAGCTCTCGTCAGCTCAGAATATAATTTCGTTCTGAGGGACGAAGAGCTGCGGATAAATGAAATAGCCAGCAGTAACCCTGTTTCTCTCTCTAATACGGTCATCGTATCAAAGATGCTATTATATTACTTAGCGTGTTGCTATCATGGTCAAGTTGAGTGCCTTTGATTGTTAAAAGGTCCTCTGTTCAACATATGATTTTTGCTTGCTGGCCCAAGAGTCCAATTTGGTCTGATCCTTGGGATACATACTCAGCACGTAGCCTCGCGATCCGTGAAGATATCTGTGTTTGTCATATGCCCGGCTCTGCTATGTTAGTCTCATCTTTTGGTTGTTGTGTATTGGGCCCTTTTCTGTGTAAGCTTCAAAGTGTACTAATTTATCCGCCTAGTCGTCTGCATTTTGCTTTGGTATCGTGTCTTATTGAATAGGACCTCTATTTTTCTATGATGTATTTTATATTTTTGTCTTGATTAAATCGAAATTTGGTTTGACGTCGGTGTATAAACTTTGAGATAGTTTTGAGATTTGTGATTATCACTGTCCCCTCTCTATGCGCGCCCTTTTCAGTTTAATGAGTGTCCTGGCATAGGTCTGTATACTCCATTTTCAGGTATGTTGTGTGAAACCTTGGCATTGGTTTGGACATACGTATGTAATTTCTGGCCAAACTACCTATCATGAGAAAATAGTCCTAACAAAGGAGACCCGTCTCCCATGGAAAATCGCCCCCGAATTTTTAATTACTGCATAAATTATAAATGACCCACATGTTAATTTTTGTTGCAGCCTCTAAGCATCCTGTTTGACCATAAGCCTGCTTACTTTATTGGCCCAAAAATATCAAACTTTTGATTATGAAAACATAAGATTAGACATTTTAGCTTTTCAATGACATAATTACCTTTTCTGTAGTTGTATTTGTGCTGGACGGAATTTTTAATTGTAATATAATTTATTTTCTGTTTTGAGTATCAAGATTAGGATGGCCATGTATTCTGATCAATCGAGAGACAGTGAACAAAATACCTGATTTATTGCAAACTTGACGTTTTTGATTTGGTAGAAGCTTTTCAATCCAGGAATGGTACAAATAATATCTATTTGCCCATTTATATACAAATATGTAATAAACACAGAAAACAAATTGTAAATATTAAATGCCATATGAATCAGTCACTATATAGTAAATATTTTAATCGAATCCTGTAATTTTGTGCTCACTGAGCATATATTATTGTTAATAAAACCATTGAGTCACTATTTTAGAAATCTATAGTTTATGTTTAAAATAAATTACTCAATAAATGTTACATTATTAACATAATTATTGTGGAACCATTTTCAAATTTGAAATTCGCGGTAAGTTCAATATGTATTTAAAATCGTGACTGAAACAACACGCATCCTCAACATTTTGTTAATTAACGTATGGCGTAAAGTTCTAAAAATATAATTTGAATATGACAGCTATAAGATGAACACGCCGAAAACATTTCATGAAAATTTCCACAATCTTTTTAAGTAACTAGCTTATATGTTCTTACTTGATTGTTGTATATGGTTAATTTCGTCTATATATTATGGAATTTTATATGGATTATCAATTAACATTGCATGAATTGTGTATATTCTTTAGAATAGCATCATTGGTACGGTCCCAACTGATATACCCAGTCCCTGTATTTTCACCTAAATTCGGTCTGTTTGTTATTTGAAAGTTTTTTTGTCAGTGCATGGATTGTGAGTACCCTTTAGAATCACAATTTTGGTGTGGTTCTAACTGGTATACCCAGTCCATTTTTTCTCTAATTGACCCGTTCAGTGTTGCATAGAATTATATATGGTTAATTCATATGTCCGTAGTATTTTTATCAACATTTAAAATAATTATGTAACTACGCTACGTAGAAATTGATAAAACCGAAGAACAAATGGTTTTCAAAACGACAATTGACAATAGTACAATATTAAAGTACATTGATACATTTTAAATAATGATTAAAGTAAAAAAAAATGACATTGCCATTAAAATGATAATAATACAAGATATGGCAAAAATACCAACTATAGTTTCACATTGGAAAACATTACACTCATTTATGCCAGGTCAAAGATAGATGAGCATATTAAACAAAAATACTAACTAATCTAGGTAATGGGTACTTTATACAAGTTTATATCATTTACTGCCTTTACCTGAAGTATAACATTTTTTGTTATTTATCTACTTCCATGAAAACTAGTATAGTCCTATAATCATGTTTCTTTGACCAGACAGTAATGATTTAACCTTATGACAACTGTTACCATACATGGGAGAGCAGTTCACAAAATATCAATAACCAAATATCAAGTACTAAAATCCATTACATTATGTATAGGCACCCTGTGACAGGGAGTGACGAATCCTCCCATTCTCTACAAATCCAGAGCGTATATATCATTTAGTACTAAATTTGAATTGGTATTAGCGGTGCCTGTTATTCATGTACAGTCTCCGCTGATATATTCAATACAATAAATTCATTTACTAAATATTTTAAACAGCTCTGGCACCATTATGCGGATGCATCTCAGGTGAACTGAACATCGAAATCTACTGTATAATGCTGTGAGTTACATTAAAATCTGAAAATCTAATCGATAAAGTTTGAAATTTGAAAATGGTAATATCCTACACGGATGTATACTACCTGGATTGGGCACATATCATTTTTCACCAATATTATTGCCTACCCGTAAATCGGGTACAATCCGCCATCTTGAAAATTGTGGAAATCAGAATTTTACAGAGGCATTTGTCACTTTAATTGTGACAATGTAAAGAGTTCAATGAATGTAATTCTTTAATTTCCTGAAAGTTAATATAGTTGTCCTTAATTGGTTCTTTGTAGAATATCGTTATATTGCGAACTTAGGTTGCAGAGACGATATGAAAAAGAGGTAAAATGATAAACATCCGGTTTTACCACCGAAATTGTCGGTTCTAAAGCTAATTAATGTGAGTAATTAAGATATACTTGACACATGATACATGAAGTGCACATATTTCCTAACCGGAATATTGAATTTTGTAACAAAAACAAAATAAAACCATGCAGTTAAGATGCTGGCAAATTCGTCTTTTTTTCGTATTTTCACATAACAAAATGGCGGAAATGTCAGAAACCTAAACATTGCCTCTAGAATTTAAACACATTGCAGAGTTTAAAAGCGTGAAAACATCTTAAATAATAAACGATGCTTTGTCAACCATAGATAAACTTCATTTAATTCCATTAAGTGTTTGTTTAATAATTAACTAGGGAATTGGTAGGGTGTCTATGAGCAGTAATTATTTCCGCAACTGCATGAAAATATCTCTTCAACCAAACCGTCTAATTTTTAAGTGAGACAATAAATTTATAGCCAATTAACAGATTTATGTCACAAGAATTTAACAAAAGATACCAAATTTCTATTTAAATCACACTATTAAACCCATTTACGCGTTATAGAATTTCCCACTCCAGTCAATTGGACCAGTCCATTTTCGTTTTAAGGGGTGTTAGGTGGCATTTTTCATTTTTATTCGAATTTTCATAGAACATTCTGAAAGCAAACAGTGAATACCCTGATCAGCGCCGTGTTCTGCTGTGTCTAATCTGGGTCTGCACGGTTTGCCTATGCCTCACAAAAAGGACGCTAGACTTATATGAAAAGATTTTTTGCCTTCTTCCTTACTTTGTTTTCCATGTCCGCGTAGTGTAGGAAAGCCTGATGCGTGTTATTTTTTTCTTGGGTATTTTTTCTCGAGAATACTAGCTTGTTTGTTATCAAATTGTAGCTGAAGGAATTCTCAGTTTATTGGCATTAAATTCACTGTACTACCGTTTCCCGCAAGTTGCTGGAACATTAGGAAAAAGTATCCTAACACGTATGGATCTCGATATTTGTAAAGTGGTCAGTCAAACTATCGGATTTACCTGTATTTCGACGCGGCAATCATCGGGAAACAATTACTAGCAAATCTATAGCAGTTTCCTATCCAGGTAGTATACTTCGTGTATCCTATGAAAACGATTATTGATATTCTGTTTTTTTTCTTCTAGCTGCGCGTAGAAAAAGCAAATACTGTGTATCAAAAGCAAGTACTGTGAATCAAACATCTATGTATTTACTATTCCATGCTGAATTTGTTTTGATGTAAAGTATAGCAAATACTTTTCATAGAATACGACTTCATATATAAAATATCTTATGCATGAATGTAATTCCGTATTACTAAGTACTAGTTGTTTTATGGAAATTTCTCCATTTACTAATAAACGAAGGGTGAGGTACCCCTGTGTCTTATCCACATAGTGTTAACCCAGACTAGACTGCTCCTTAGGGTCAGTCTCGGATGGGTACAATTAATGCTGTTAATACATGTTAAACAAATATTTATAAATCATTAATAACTAAGGTTTTCTTTTCAATTTTGATTGAAAAATAAGTCATCCATACATGTTTGAATTACAAATACAAAATTATACATATCCTAAGTTGGCTCTGTCACACAGTCAGTCTGCTTTCATTTTGTTTGTTTTGCTTTTTTTCATAGGCACGTGAGAATGCGATCCTCTGACGTGATGTCAGCTTAGTGAATTAAAAAATCATAGGGTCACAATGCGGCACTTGAACCACGTCTATGACCACCCATAACTTTTCAAATTCAATGATGTGTCCCTTATGCATCAAAGCTCCAAGTACATTACATCTTCATTAAAATGTTTACTTTAAACGAGCATTCACAGTACTGGTAAACATTTCGAATGTCTGACATTTTAAAATACAAATATATGAAACGAGGAAACACTATGTGAAAATCCGTATCTATACATTGATATCCAGTACATAAAAGATGAATCTAATAACAATCGCTGAGCCTAAATAGATTGCTCCTGACACAATAATCATATACATGCACATTCATAATTTCTTATATGGTATTTTCTAGCATAAATTTGCTCTCTATCATTAATAGATTAAAGCAAGTTTCTTTTTTGACTTCTTATATGTAGTAAGTTTGACCTTATCTTTTATGGCTTAGGGTAAATATAAATTTGACATAGTGAACCTATGTGTTGTAATGTAGAACTGAGCATGATTTCTCTCATGCCAATGTTGTTGTTGCTTTTGTGGTTTAACGAGTAAGTTCGCCCTCGAGTTCCTTTGTATTCTTGTTTGTTTGTTTGCTATGTGTCTAGTTAAAGACCATTTACTACATTGGTTATGCATTTGTCAACTGGTTTTATGTACGACATCAATTTTTTTTCATTTTGTGTCATTACTCAAACTTTTGTTGACGAAGCTTTCCTAAGAACATTTATTTCAATTCCTATTTATTGTCACTGGATATTAGTACAGACCCCAAGTAAATTGGTAGTCAATCCAGTAAGTAAATATGCTATTTTATTATTACTTATGATATCCCATGGGAGAACTGTATAGAAGTTGTTGTATAATTGGGCTTATTTTTAAGTGTATGCCGTCGTCGGGCGTTTATATAGATAATTATATTAATCTGTTCCATGGCAACATCTACCTGGCGAGTTGCAGTATGGAAGCATGGGTAACTCTATTCTTAGATAGGAATGTTACCCTACATCAACAGAAACTCAATGGGTCCCAAGTCTTTGGAAAATACACGCAGCTGAGATGTACTGTTGAAGTTGAATTGTTTGATGCTTGTAGGAGGGACAAACTCAGAAATCGCAACGTCATACTTATAAAATATCAAAAGATAAAAATTAGCGCGCTCAATTTTAATTGAATAAAGTAAATTCAAAATTAATTAAACTTCAAACTAATTAAAATTTAAATTTTGAAATAATTTTGAATAAGTACAACAAGCTTTGCAATGGCGAGTTTGTATGCGTCCTATTATGAAAGATGTGTACATCATCTTTCATTGTATTTGCTATTTTGTTAAATATTTGTTTGATTTCAACGGAACTTTGATTGTTTCTATAAATTAGCTTCGAACTGCATCCAGTAGTTGGAATGTCGATGTCTAATTTGTTTATGTTAACCATGGTTGCAAGTACAAGTAATTTTTGTATGCGAGACCTTTTGCTTATCTTAAAATCAGAGAAAACCGTGTGTTGTATGAATTGAATATTTTATATTTGAATTAGTATGTAGCTACATGATCATAAATTAATGTAATTAAATATCGTTTGTGTTGTATAAGAAAAAGCGTACTTTGCTTTTGTTGAAATCGTTTTATATTTAGCCAAAGTTCTCCCTCATATACTTTTTTAAGCCGAACAGCTCTGGCAATTAAACTAATGTTTTCCTATCTGAGTCGCTGTAACTAATGATCTTATGCTGTTCATTTTCGCTCTTAGATGGTTATTTATAAACACTAATACTGGCAAGAATGGTTGTCGAGCGTCGCTTGCTCATTTATATATCTATTTATCTTTACTGATACTTTTTTAAATCTAATGTATTTGTTAAATTTAAAATAATTTGTGTTAATATTAATACGCATCTGCTTTCTTTCATTTAAAGTGAATTCTTGACTTTTGAAAGTTTAAATTTCACTTATTTTAATGAAATGTTGCTTGGCTATGCGTTTATTAATTTATAAAACATTCTCAAACATATATATTACACTTATGTCCATTTGATGGAATATATACTGAATGCTGCTAAGCCTATTGAGTAGAGTCTGCTCTGTTCCCGAGTTTGTACATTAGGAAATTCAATGAAACTGATCAAGTTCCAAGATAAGTGCACATTTATCTGCAGTGAATCTTTGTCATAATAAGCTGTTACTTTTGTATCAGAGTCCATATACTACATACAAATTAAGTATTATTAGTATTTTTGGACACTAGTTTACATGTTCCCTTTGCAACCTCATCTGTTGTTGTTCTAGTGAGTATTCAAAGGTTACATTACACACAAGTATAATAGTTTGTGAACATATTAGAATTGTCTCAATGAGACAGATATGATGAGTATGACCGATGTAGACATTATGCACTATCTGGATTAAATCAATTGTAATTCAAGCGAGTATTCTTCTACATTCTGCACATGTGCTAGCGTGTGATCGTCAGTTAGAATTATCTCTTTGAGACCATTCTGCATGATACTCACAAGCGATAACGTTTATGCAGAGTAATGAACCTTATTATTAACGAAATGAATTTAAGCTAGATTAACACATATGATATACATATGAATGTAACATTTTCATTGTATGAGCTGTGTGCTATCTATTCTTATAAATCTAGATAGGTTAAGTTTTGAACGATTTACACACTTATAATGTGCCTTTGTCCATTTTATTTTAAACAGGCTTTCTTACAGTATTAAAATTTGTCCAGCTCAGACCCTGTAAGGTGTCGTCTGAGCTGTATATACTGTCACCTGTAGTTCCACTGCATCACTCAATAGTGCCACAGCGTCATTGTGACATAGACTTAATATGTGGCATAATCCAAACGAGATAGACCAGACCAGTCTGGACTGGGCCAACTTGTCTGAAGAATGATTTAAACCCACCTATCCAGATTTACCAATCTGCAGTATTGGCGTTATTTTGTACTGAAACAGGAACGACCAAGATGAGATGGTTCGTTTGAACCGTTTTTTTACTTTGAGCTAGTAGCAGCATTAAACTCAGAACTCGCATAGCCATACCTATTTGAAATATAAAGAAAAAAAACTTAGGACGTCTCCTATCTTAACTAAGTAAAGTCGTTTTTTTTCTTAAACTTTAACTCAATTAAAATTTATTTTCAAACACTTCCGAACAAGTATGGCGGAGTTTGCGATTGCGAGTTCGTTGTGCTCTATTATGAAAGATGTGCACTATCTTTCATCATATAACACTGTTAACATTTCCCAATACTGCTTGATTTTTACGGAAATTTGATAGTTTATATTACGGTTTGGTGACTTTGATCTGTTTGCGGACATAGCATATACCAAATTGTGTGATTTAGCTAGAGACATCATATTGAAATATTAAATCGTTTTTTGAGATACAAAGATCTATTATGGTAGGTCTTTAACGTATTCATAAAATAGTATCAAAACATGCAGCTAAGGCTGAAATTATTGTCCAGTTGACTGGATATTTAAAGAATCGCATCTCTGACTGTTCATCTACGAAACAAGTGGCGTATATACGTCCATTTACTGCCATGTGTGTCGCAATGAGCTGTGTATGTGCCTATGTCTTTGTGACACCCCTATGCGAGATTAAATGGGATCTTCCAAACCTGGTATTACCCATACTCGGATGTCCCCATCTCTGGGCGAGAGAAATTTAGTTGGCCCTCAAGGCCTGGTAAAACCATATCGTTGGATATCGTTTTAAATTTATATATAAGTCAAAATACCTGAAAACAAGTGAGATACACCATGTTACCTCACACTTTTCAGTCGAAAATAGTGTGCTAAATATTCACACTACGAATTATGGTCTAAACTATAGAAACTTATTATTCTATCTGCTGCATCTCATATGACACATAATTAGTAATCCAAATTCAGATTCAGCTATTTATATGGCTTATCTAGCTCTCTGGATAACCCATTAACAACCAATTAATTTGCCATTAGTTCTTACGTATCAGCTCGCAGTTCGTACACAGCTAACCGATAGGTAAATATTCTGATTATACCAAGCGAAGTAACTTGATTACGAACTGTCTTGCAAGTTTTAGTTTTAGGCTCGCTGGAAAATTGAAAAAAACCGTTAGATTCCAACGATTAAATTAAAGTTGATTGGTTTTCCAGACAAAGCAAAATTAAGCCGATATAACAGTTTTATTTATAGAATTGTTGGGGTAGCATATAGGACTTCACCTCGCCATGATTCTATTAATAGTATATAGCCCATATAAGAGTGGTATAATGATTGGTCCTGGGTCCCAAGATGATTGATTATTCTACCAAAATAGTTATGAATATTTCTGTTTAAAGTGATTTCAAATTGGTGAAGTTTGGGTTACCAGGTCACCACAAACGTATTTGAATGCATTTGATAAGTGCGTTTTTTTTTTTTTTAAAAGTGTTCTGCATTTATTATTTATTGCCAGGGCCTTCGGATTGAATTAATTTGGCCCCTTATTATTCGTACTGCTGAAACCGTAGCTTCTTGTAGTGATTGCAGTATATCCTGCTGCGGGTACCGATTTTTAGGAAAATTGATGCTACATAATGTGGGTTTGAAAATGATTTGGTTTCTTACAATTTAAGTACAATCTTATGGATGTCAAGTTTTAACCTGTTATGCCTATAGCTAGCTAGAGATTCTCCACAATTTTGTCATCTAAAACAGCTGACTTATGCAATGCGCTAAGAAATTATAGTACCCTTGGTGGTTTGGTGGAAATAAAAATCTATTGGACTTTTATTTACCGTTAACCGTTTAATAAAATTTATCTTCTTAATTTATTCGAATCCTTTCTAATTTCTTTAGGTACTAAGTTGTACCAAATTTTGAGTGATCATGCAATTCTAAAGAAACTATTGTTTTTGATGTGTCAACTAGATCATTGCAAGCAAATTGCATAAGTCATAATTTCGCATTACCGTAACATACAACAAAATCTATCATTAAGGAAACGTTCATTTTTCTTACTTCTACCTAAAGGATCGTTGTCTCGTCTTGACCGCGCTAGGTGTCTCGTGACTGGAACTTGTTTAAAACCACTAGAAGTACATGTCAGTATTGTTAGAACAGGCCCATGGCCGTTAATTCTTGCACTTATGTTTACAAACACTGCTATTCCCATTAGCATTCGAAACACTGGTGTGTATTTCCAGTGAAACACTGTCGTCTCTGTCTGGTGTTTGATCCCTAGGGACTATAACCAAAGTATGCTGTATAGCGGTCGAAATTGAGGGAGATGTCAATTGAAGATTATTAGTCTTGTTAGTCTGAACTGCTAGTCAACGCATCTTGAGCTGTAAATTTGTAGGCAATCTTGGAGCTGTTCGGGTGGCGGTGGGGCTGATGGATGGACGGGTTGCAGTTTTGTCATCGGCGTCGCAACCTGAGAAGGCTTGCGAAAATCGGAGATCCACCACTTTGTCAGGTAGAAATTTTGTCCACTACTGTTTGTCATGTGCGGACCTGTACTTGTCCTGACGTGAGGACGGACATTTTGTTTTAGTGTGTCCGTCAATGAATATCTAACCGGGATCTTCGCCGATGTAACGCACGGGCCCTATAGCTAATATAGAGCCCGTGGTAAGAGTTGGTTGGGGAAGTTAACTCTGTAATGATAGACAATAGCTCTCGTTAGCTCAGAATATAATTTCGTTCTCTATACTTATTCTAAACATAGCATATATTTTTGACATATACAAAACAAACCAACAAGTCTTAAATATATATATGAACCGCGCCAGGAGAGAACATACATTGGCATGTTGACTATATTATCAAGCGATTCCACCGCCTACTAATAGAAACTAAACCAGACTGCGACAATGCGCTGACTGATCAGTGTCTGCTTCGTTTACACCATTAATAACCATGTTTACCTATATGGGCGAACAATAAGAGCTGTGCGCAGAACACAGGTATATGCAGTCTGAGCCAGGGCCCTATTGGTTCGTATGTGTCGTATTCACATGATGTGGTTCATACAGGTATTTAAATATGCTCAAGTTATTTAGCAAGAATTGTTACGAAAAACAGTTAGAGCAAACCATTTGTAATATAATCTACAGACAAGCCAAAATGTCTACATATTAAATTCTAACCATGTGGGTTTATACCCTGGTCTAAGTTCTGGAAATATGAGGCTGCTTAGAGTGACATTACTTCTTAAAACTAGGTTCCATCCTTTACTCATTAGAATCACCTCATCAGGCAGAATACTAATGCTAGTAGAAGAAAAACCCATAAACAGAAAACTGCAATGTAAGTTCACATATATTATGGAGTCTGAAGTCTTATAAATAAATGATAATTTAAGGTCCTACCTGTAATGATAAACAATAGCTCTCGTCAGCTCAGAATATAATTTCGTTCTGCGGGACGAAGAGCTGCGGATAAATGAAATAGCCAGCAGTAACCCTGTTTCTCTCTCTAATACGGTCATCGTATCAAAGATGCTATTATGTTACTTAGCGTGTTGCTATCATGGTCAAGTTGAGTGCCTTTGATTGTTAAAAGGTCCTCTGTTCAACATATGATTTTTGCTTGCTGGCCCAAGAGTCCAATTTGGTCTGATCCTTGGGATACATACTCAGCACGTAGCCTCGCGATCCGTGAAGATATCTGTGTTTGTCATATGCCCGGCTCTGCTATGTTAGTCTCATCTTTTGGTTGTTGTGTATTGGGCCCTTTTCTGTGTAAGCTTCAAAGTGTACTAATTTATCCGCCTAGTCGTCTGCATTTTGCTTTGGTATCGTGTCTTATTGAATAGGACCTCTATTTTTCTATGATGTATTTTATATTTTTGTCTTGATTAAATCGAAATTTGGTTTGACGTCGGTGTATAAGCTTTGAGATAAAGTTTTGAGATTTGTGATTATCACTGCCCCCTCTCTATGCGCGCCCTTTTCAGTTTAAGGAGTGTCCTGGCATAGGTCTGTATACTCCATTTTCAGGTATGTTGTGTGATACCTTGGCATTGGTTTGGACATACGTATGTAATTTCTGGCCAAACTACCTATCATGAGAAAATAGTCCGAACAAAAGCACATGCGCGGATCCAGAAAGTTTTGTCAGAGGGGGTCCAACCTTGACAAACTTTTTTTTGTTTGATGAGGGGAGGATGGATCCAATTACACTTAAAAGCGGGCCATCAACGGCTCGCCAGCGAAATGCCATTTAAATGGCATTTTCCTGGCGGGCCGATGATGCCCTGACATTGAACATTAAATGCTGGATTGGAAGCTTCTTGATTTTAAAGGGATCCAGACCAGTATTGCTAAGGAACCCTATATTTTTGTAATTTTCCAGGGAGGGGGAGGTCTGGATCTCCAGTCTCCCCCTCTGGATCAGTACATACAAGCATATACTGTCAAACACTTATATTTGGCGGGTATTTTTATTTAGCGCTATTGGCAGTAAAACAATATTCACCCAAATATGAGACTGGGAAATAAAGTTTCGAATTTAGTTACAAAATAAGCGACAAATGGACACAAGGCCTTAGTATGTTGGGATCAGTAAAGTCAAAAATAAATTTTCGAATGGTAGAATGAATTTCAACGTAGAAAAACACATCTTAAAATGAGCTACTATTAAAGGAAACAATATGCATATTCTTTCCTTAAGAGAGTAGCCACTATGAGAATAGATAATAAGCTTAAAGAACATTGAATGTAGAGAGCGCTAAACTTAAACTACGCCCAGGGGACAAAAACTCCACTCCTCCACTAGTACGCCTTGTCTTTACGAGTGAAATGTAGCAAGGAAAAGTAATACTTTCCAAAGCACGAGTGGTTTGGGAAGAATTACTCAAGGAAGTCGTATTACATATTACTCCCTAATGATCTTTATTGCATATACTTTTAAAAGGACACGTGCCTTTTGTTTGCAGAATGAATGAAAATTGTACGTCACTCGTCCTGCAGGACAAGTGGAATATTGAAATATTTGGAATATTGTAATATTTTTGTCCCCTGACGCCAATACATATCCTTTAATCGCCAAATTTTGATACCGCAAATATTAAGTGTTTGGCAGTATTTGATTCATATAATACGCTTTCAATTTGCTGATCTAGAATACTAGGTGAGTGTCTTTTGATATCAAGTTTACCGGGCAAGGCTTTGAGAATGTTTGTTGACATAGCTTATTCTACGAGAGACGTTTTTTATGTTCGTAGAAAGGTAGATTTAATGAAAAAGGCGAAAGTAAATGCATACATCATGCATATATTTGGAAAGATTGACCTTTTATCGATACATGCAACCTAAAATTATTTCAAAATGCATAACTTTATGACTTCTAAGAGACAAAGACATACCAATATATCGCACACTGGAAATATGGTAGAAATATAACATTTATGGACTTAGTCTCTGACAGAACGTTAGAAACAATTGCATGAAAATGGGTCCATAGCCATGCACAGCTTCTGAAAACATGGCTGCAGATCAAGGACACCACGTGCTACAATATTATATAAACATTAAAGCAAATACGCAGCAATTATTGGATGTGGAAGATTTGTTTGGGACCTCAGCAAATTGAACAGTAGGCATATAAACTTTTATTGTAAAAAGTTGACACAAGTGGAAGTTGGATACAGGCTTTAGAATGTGGCTTAATATGTTAGCTGTAATGTAGTATTATATTTTTTCTTGCTTATATGGTAGATGGAAGTGTTATGGTAACTTTCATCCCAAAACAAGGTTAATACTTTTGTTTTATTAGAAATGAACTGCAAAATAAATAGCCTAGGGGGTGCTAAAATACCGTATTTTGTATATAAATGACGCCATGGAGCGTTACTATATTTAGAAAATACATTAAAACTGTTTTGTGCCTCTTAACAGGTTTTGAAATAACTGCAATAAGAAAAGTATGCAGATCCGATTGTTATTGTGTTTTCTACGCCAGTACCGGAAGTTGCCAGTTACACGCTTAAATCGATACAACAATATAACTGCTGACGAATAATTGAGAATATCATGTGCTACGCAAAACCAGAAGAAATTCTAAAATTTGTTCAAAATCGTAATTATAACAGGTATAATAACTAGCACTTGACTGTGATTATTTTGGTATATTGATGGGTGTTTTGAAATTATTATAGAAGAGCAAACAACATGCTTACAATTTTGTTGCACTTGTCTACGATTAGCGTTTGAATTATTAATTTTGATGGCGCAAAAGAAAAAATCGGCTTGAAAAATGCTTAAATCACCATAGTGAAAGGAACTTAACAGCGTATAATTTCCTAATGGCTGCGTGGTTAAAATAACACGGATTTCGGCCAGTGTCCTTTTTACGCCCTATTCAAAGCTATATACCTTGACTGAACTAAGCGCTAATGATGTAAAATTAATATCAAGTGATAATCAGACCTTCCAAAATATATATAGTTATGGTACCGTAAATCCTATATTTGTAGAGATACAGCCCGATTTTACGAACATAAAAAATGACCCTCGTATTATCAGTTTACAAGCAGATTCACTGTTAAAACCAGCGATAATGACGTATTTATAGATTTGTGTGTCTATTTAATGTCATTTAGGTAGTCATTCAAAAAGTGCAACATCATCATGACCTGAGATAGGCAACGTTTATCAGGTCAACATGCAACAATGCAGTTAATATGAGAGGTAACTGATAATGTCATTTACATTCAAGATGACGCAAGGGCTGCTGTAGAAATGTATGATCACCTGAATAGTAAACTCACGTGGTTAACTAACCATAGATCCGTGATTCATCGATGGTTTATTGTACTTTTTATCTGTTTATATTACTATTTATATTCAAGATAACATGAGGACTACACTAGCAATATATGATCATCTGATAGATAATCTTACATGGTTAACTACTCCTAGATCTGTGAATCATCGATGATTACTGTACTTTTTATCTGTTTATATTACTATTTATATTCAAGATGATTAAAGGGCTGCTGTAGCAATGTATGATCACCTTAACTATTAACTGGCGTAGTTATAAACTCCTAGATCTGTGAATCATCGATGTTTTACTGTACTTTTTATCTGTTTATATTACTATTTATATTCAAGATGACGTAAGGGCTACTGTAGCAATGTATAACGATTATCTGACGTGGTTAACTAACCCTAGATATGTGAACTATTGATGTTTTACTGTACTTTTTTTACCATTTATAATCCAGATAACGTAAGGACTATAGTAGCAATATATGATCACCTGAATATTGAACTCACGTGGTTGACTACCCCTAGATCTTTATGGGAAAATAATAAAATTAAAGATAAATCAGTATAATGATTTACTTTCTATCTGTTAACATATATTTCCATTTATATTCCAGATGATGTAAGGACTGCAGTAGCGATGTATGATCAGCTTAATGATGAACTAGGGTGGTTAACTAACCCTAGATCTCTGTGGGAAGGTAATAGCATTGTACATACCCATAAACTCACTTTATTATTTAGCAAACAGTCAGACCTTTCGAAAAGTCACAGGACGTGGCAAAATTTATCGGAATCTACACTGTTTGTTTAGATAAAAGTTGATAAATGTACATTATTGCATAAATCCCTGCTTTATGCTTTTAGCAGTCATGTATGAACGAGCACAAACTTATGCATTGATTAAAAAGGTAGTTCAGATGCTGTTGGTGCAAAGTTATATGAAAGGATAACTCAGTCAACTTGACATGCCAATCTATAGTTGCAACTGCAGTTACCAGACCTTTTGATATTATGGTGCTTCATTTAACGACAGCTGATTCATTAATCACTCATATCTATCTATCTATCTATCTATCTATCTATCTATCTATCTATCTATCTATCTATCTATCTATCTATCTTCACTATAATGTCCTCACAGGCCTTATAGTCAGGGATGTAGTTTGTACACTACTGGTAGCCTGGCTTTATGCTCTTGAGTTCAAGGTTAACTACTGCTGCTGAACAAAACTTTTCTCTGATATAATCTCCCTTCTTGGTTATAAGTGATTTTCCATACCATAAGGAACTGCTATTAATGGAAAGAATTTGCTCCCTCCAGTCCGGAAGCAAATTCTTTCATTTAAGAGAAGATCCCATTTTGAAATTGTAGAGACCTATGCTTAATCCAGTAGTCTCCCTTTGGTGTGTGTAACTTTTTCAGCGTTCTGGCTACGCCACTAACCACATCAAAGTTAAACCTGCCATAACAGGGGGTATCATTCCCTGCACAGGGTACATCCAGGTAACATCCTAATCTGAAGGATGGTTCAATTATTTATAGTCATCCTAGCAAATGACACTAAGGAAAGTGTGTTCAGAAACCAAAATTTTTCCTTTCCACAAGTGGAGATAGAACTTCAGACCTCTAATACCAGAGGCCAGTACACTTACCACTGAGATACGGCATTCCCCCAATGATTGGCTCTGGAAGACAGATGGTGACTAAAAGCGTGCAGCCAAAACAAGACGGAAATAACATAAATGACCCACAAAAGAAGCAACGCCTTGGAACCATCAGTAAAAAATATTTTACTGGAGGGCTTAAATCAGTTTAACAGTGCATCAACCTCACCCTTAGTTCAGATGTGGATCAAGACACATAGATATTTGGTTTGCATGAAATACCCCTAGCTTATCAATGTATCATCTCCTAGAACATATAAATTAAGATATAAAAAGGAGATAAAGCAAAGATAAGGACTCAACAGTAAATTAAACTGAATACAGAAGAAAAAGAAATCCAACAGGTAAACCCTGGTGGGCCTGATAACAGCAAAAGCATCAGGCCCCTACAATCTCATCAATAGATAAGTCTTTAAAGCAGAACCATCATAGAGCCTGAAGTCTGACCCACTGGCATGCAATTAAAGAGGAAAGCAAAGTTGCCAATCGTGATTGGGTTGACTACCAAGCATGCAGTCTGCTGCAATACATTAATGTTATAGCCAATCTTTTTATAATGGGAAATTATTTTAATGAACTGCGCTGAAAAATTATTAGAGCCAACAATCTTCTTCAACTTATACACCAAGTCACCATAAAAATCAGGTTCCGAAAGTTGCAAGAGAGATTTAAGTCCAGTTTGGAATTTAGAAATCAAATCATGGTATCTTATTTTAAATATAGAAAAGGTTTTTGGGAAGGTTATGATACCTATAGCCTTGTTTAAGAAGTTTCTGAGTCCATTTACCTCAGTATGTTAAAACACTATCACACGTCAAAGCTATAAGGTAAAATGTGTTTAGTATAAAAGAATTATGGTTATTGGTGTCAGAAGTGACCTTAAGATTTGCTTTATTTTCAATTACAGTGAAACCAGTCTTTAACGGCAACAAAAGAATAGCAAATCAAAAGTCTTAAAGCCATGTGGTTATTAAATGCCAGTCAAAAATACTTTTGACCGTCATTAATGGATTATTGGTCTTAAACACCTATTTTTCTCTTCTTTTGAGAGGCCGCTTAAGACAGGGTTTACTGTATTAATGATGCTTTGGTATTCGTGCATTGCTGATTTGCTCCAAAGATATGGAACAAATTATGCATCTTATTATTGTTCTAATTTCAGATGAAATTATACCACAAGACAGGTTTATATATCACAGAGAACCAGTGTCACCTCACGTACCATCACTTATATTGATAATGACAGCTAATGTGGCCTGTCTGCTCGTTGCTATTGGTTTCCTTATTTTCAACATTCTATACCGCAAAAACAGGTGAGCTGTGTCGAAATAAGGCATTACCTCATATAACGCCACTTATAATTTGCAGCAGAAGGCAATTTTTGGTCTTTGCTATTTTTTTTTTTTTATTTTCATTCTATATCCAAAAACAATTGAGCTGTGATGTAATTAACTCATAAAGCGCCAACTAAAAATTGCAGCAGACAGCAATTTCAAATGTTGTCGCTTTTTCTAAAATTATATTTCATGAGAACCGTCTGCTGGCAGATGAAATAGCATACTTTATTATTGTTTTTTGAAAGTTGGGAAAATTGTCGCAAAATTTGTCGTCTGCGGCAGCCATGATTGGCGCTTTAAGGATTAAATCTTTTTTATTGGACATTTTTATGTCACAAATAATGATTCATTGGAGCATGAATGCTATAAGAATAGATATAAATGATATGCTGAAAACAAAGTTGTATTTTATTGAAAACATACAAATCGACACTTAAAGCACCAATTGCACTAAAAAGTTGTCTGGTTTTGTTATCTGCTAAAACATTTTTCAGATACCTATTTGACAAAAAGTGTGGAGCCAGATCAGGCTGCTCCTATTTGATCCACACTGATTGCTTCTGTTCTTAAATTAGTCTGTAGTATGCAATATTTGCAGAAAACGACCAACAGCAGTCAGTATTTCAGATGTATTTTTGTGTGCACTTTAATGATTCATTTTAGCTATATCAGCAAAAAATAGGCTTCTATTTTGTGTGACCTCAGTGATTCATTTATGATAATATCAATGATACTAAATGAGCATTTAATTATTTGTGTAGAAAAAATATGCTACTGTTTAACCGGTAAAGTTTAGCTCTCCTCGGCTAATGGCTCATGGTGAGCTATTGTGATTGGTCTTCTGTCTTGTGTCGATCATGCGTTGTGGATAGACTTTTCGTCTAAACCCACATCTCTTCCTAGATCCTTGAGCCAAATTTAAAATAACTTCGCATAAATGTTCTTCTTAATGCCCACTACCAAAATTGCCCAAATGGCCTGGCTCCTCCAAACAAAATGACCACCACAGATGTAGATATGAAATATCTTTCAGCAACATCTCCTCCTGAACCACGGGACCAAATTCAAAATAATTTTACAGAAATGTTTCTCAGAATGCCCACTATTAAAATTGTCTAAGAGCTGTAGATAAGAAAAATCTTTATACTACATTTCCTTGAACCAGCGTTTCAATTTTAAGATCTTTTAACAGAAATGTTCCTCATAATGCCCTCTAATAAATTGCACTTATAGTTTTACTGTGTCAAACAAAAGTGCCACCTGAGATGTAGATAAGACTATCTGTAAATGACATCTCCTGCTAAACTACTTTCCAAATTCAATATACTTTCCCACAAATTTTCCTCATATGACCCTCTACTTAAAAAGGCTATAACAGTTCCACTCAAATGACCAAAGACACCACAGCTTAATATAGATAAACCTTTAAACGAAGTCTTTATAACCACAATAGTGTGTCGCAACATGGTTTCTTACAACAATATGATTATTGCTGGCAGTATTATATGTTTCTTGGAGTCTTTATAACTACACTAGAGTATGGCAACATGTTTTTTTTTTGTTTCAGCAACATCAAGCTCTCCGGTCCCATGATCAACAATATAATTATTGCTGGCAGTATTTTCGTGTTTCTTCCAGTCTTTATAACTACACTGGAGTATGGCAACATGTTTTTTCTGCTTCAGCAACATCAAGCTCTCCGGTCCTATGATCAACAATATAATTATTGCTGGCATTATTCTCGTGTTTCTTCGAGTCTTTATAACTATGCTTGAATTTGATAACATGATTTCTCTGTTTCAGCAGCATCAAGCTCTTGAGTCCTATGATCAACAATATAATCATTGCTGGCAGTATTCTCATGTTTCTTGGAGTCTTTATAACTACACTTAAATTTGATAACATAATGTCTCTGTTTCAGCAATATCAAGCTCTCCAGTCCTATGATCAACAATATAATCATTGCTCGCAGTATTCATATGTTTCTTTGAGTCTTTTTATCTACATTGGAGTATGGTAACATGATTTCTCTGTTTCAGCAACATCAAGCTCTCCAGTCCTATGATCAACAATATAATCATTGCTGGCAGTATTCTCATGTTTCTAGGAGTCTTTATAACTACACTGGAGTATGGTAACATGATTTCTCAGACACTCGACAACTATATTTGCATGGTAAGATATGGGAAAGTAGCAAATCAAAGGGTATTGTAGAATGTTAAAGCTTAAATTATATATACTAGCCAAAAGTTCTAACCGGCCACCTACATTTTATTAATTTTCTTCAAAACGTAAAATGACATGACTACTCTTTTTGCATCTCGAAAAGGCCAGGCGTGTCATGTACCATAGACAGTAAAGATATTGACAAAATGTTCAACAGTACATGCAGGATGCACATTTGAATAGTGGAACCCCCATTTTCAAAATTCGCATTTTGGCACAATTTGTGAGTCATGACTTTTTGAAATAACCCCCTTTCATGCGCAAAACTTTTTCACTTCAAAAGCCAACCTCATATTGAACTCCAGAATACTGAAATGAACTCTTCACCTGCATGAGACTCGTCGCTATTGGCCAAAGTGTCAAAAATCACCCCACCATCTAATGTAAATTCTTGTGAATTTTGAAATTGAGGGTATGTGTATTCGGCAAAGCTTACGGATACAATTTAATGAATTTTACTTAGCCGTTTTCTGGTACCTTTTACTGATAGGCTGGCCTATTTGGAAGTGCAAATAAAATTGATATAGTGCTTACAGCTTTTCAGAAAATTGGTAAAAACACACGTGGCCGGTTAGAACTTTTGACTAGTATAGTTGTAATGTTAGACATTGCTGTTAACTCAAAATTAAACAATAAGATCGCATTAACTATAAATCAATATTACTTATTGTTTTGACACTTAGTTGTAAGAAAGGGGGCAAAGATCAGGAGTCAATACAATTAAGTACCATGCTTACGCAGGATACCACATGGGAAAGTGACAAAAGTACAATTAAACATTACAAACAGGAGCCAAGATGTCAGCCCTATCCAAGGCAGAAATGAACAGATGTGAAAGCATGCCATTCTCATGTCTTGCAGATTAGGTAGCGATGATGTACATTTTAAAAAAAATATCATTTCATTTTTAGTGCTCTAAATTGCATGACACGGGCTTGGTACATGTATAAGTAGCTACCTAGGGATGTCATATCAAAGTGTACAGCACATTGGAAAAACTCTGAGTAATATATATAAAAATATATATTCTGTATATTTCAGTACAGCTTGTTTAAAAAGAATATTTCGTAAAATTTAAATGTTTGTATCACTCCAGCTACTTACATTAAAGTCGTTTTTATTATACATTGTGTATTTAGAAGACCTTGTTTTATCAACAACATATTTCATGCCATAATTGGAAAGCATTCATCAGTTAAAAAAATGTATTGGTTTCAATACAGGGTGTACCAAGTTTGAAAAAGTCAAATCACTAATTCTATTTGCAATTAGCTAAAACAATTACACACTTGTATATTATAGTCACAAAAAGAAAAATGGCGGATATTAAATTTCTTTTGATTTTATAGTGTTTGTGATTTTTTTTTTCGGAAACAAAGTAATTTTATATATATTAGAACTATCACTATGCAATTCAGCAAAATGCAAAATGAAGTCAACAGGTCATTGGCTATGATACAGTACCACACCAAATGTACCAACCCTCTCTACACAGAGTTCGCAAGCAATAAATTCAGCGCTTATATTTTTGCTGTAATCATTACCTTGTCATTGCTTATGTTCTAATTCATATCACATACAAGTTTTCACAGCAATATATCAGTCATTGCGATTTATAATGGGACAACTTCTTCAACAAAAATGCCAAGATATGGCATACCCGAGCAATTATGACAAAAAAATGGCAGTACAACACTGACAAGAATTACAAAATTAGGTACCATACTTGTAAGGGAGAGCCAGCAATGATTTGTGAGCCAGTTATTATAGAGTACAAAAGATACAAATGGGTTTCAATCATTTTTGAATATTTGTGACTTTTCAATGTAGAGGGTTGCACCATTTCGATTTTGCTGTACTTAAACTATTGAAACGTGACTAAAAACAAGCATCCAACTTGATTGCATATATCTGGAACTGGAATGCATGCGTAATTAGTTTAGGTTTTATTGCATTTAATTTTAGAGATGGAACTAAATCTAAATATCCTTCAATTGTTTTTTCTGAGTATATTTTAAAGTGATAATTAAGAAAATGAACTCGCACTGATTCTTTGTTCAGGTCACCTGACACGCTAGCCTTTCTACTGTGAGACAATGGAAACTTAAGAGGACCATTATTAATGTGTAGCTTGTGGCCATACATGTTTGGTCTAGACTAAATTTGTTCATCCTATTATACACTCAACATTCTGATTTGTCATCATAATGTTAAGACCAATAAACTTTTCCATGATGTTTGATATATTTAAGTCAGGATGGCCCGTCCAATGTATACTTTGAGGGGTAACAGGATAAAATCTTCACTTTACATTGTATTTAATTTTGAATATCTACTCTTTAAAAAGGTTAAACTAATCAGTAACTGGAGGAGAGAAACAATTTTAGATTCTTAATTAACGACATGGTTCAAAAAGTCAATTAATGAATTAAACTAAAATTGCCGTCAGTATTCTTAACTGTCTTGGAGTCTTTATAACTATAGGTATTGAGCATATTAGAATTGTGCAGTAAAATAATGTTTTTTGGCTAAAATTGGTCAATATTAAACATCATGTAACGTTTTTAAACATATTCCAAAAAGCAATTAAAGGGCAAATAAGCCCTAGCCCTAAAGTGCATACCTGATACCTAGTTTGGGGGGAGGGGTGGAATTTCGTTTGGCTGAGCAAGAATCATTGAAGTAACCTTTAAAGAGGGAATCGTGGGTAGAATTAATGTGAAATTAATTTTACTTTGCATTTGGGGTTCAGCAGGAGATACGTTTTTTAAAAGTCTTGATTGGTAATTGTTAGCTCTGGTAGCCATTTTGTACATAAGATTAAAGCTTGTTGGTGGCCATTATGAGGGGCAAATTTGTAAAACTAATTTAGAAAACAAAAAAAGTTTTTGAGTTATCAATATTTTTGTGATTTTTAACATGCTAGAACTGTCTGGAGAAACAATTGATACAATGAAATTGGTATAGAATAAGGGGATAACTGTATTCATAATTTTCATTTGGGAAGGTATATCCTCTGATATACAGTTGGAAATTTAGTTTTATGATGACGCGAGAGGGAAGCCGTAAAAAGTGATTTACGACCGTATATCCAACGACATACCTACCTATATGAAAACTTTTAACATGGTTATTCCCATTCTAATGCACTTCTACAGTCTCACCTTAAATTGGAGCGTTGAAAGCCGCATAAGCCACACGTCGTCCAACAGAATATGATGTAATTAATGACGTCAAACTGTGACCAACAGTATATCCTGAGATATACTGTCGCAAATATTTGACATTATCCAATCAGACGTCGCGTTACAAAAGCATGTGCATTATAATATTTGATTATATGGTGCACTGGCTTCAGTCAACTTTCTTTAGTGTCCTGCAATGGTGATAGTCCAAAACGTAGAAATCTGTAAAGCATAAAAAATACAATCTGTGACAGCTTATGAAATTATAGTACATTAAAACCTGTGAAAAACGGCCACTCAAAAGAGACAAAACAAAGATCTTAATGACAAACGGTAGCATAATGAAGGTCAAAGGTATTGCAGAATGCTCCCTTTGGAGCATTCTGCAATACTTTTGACCTGCATTAAGCGATATTTGGTCTTTAAAACCTATGTTTTGTTTTTTTGAATGTGGCCGTTTTAGACAGGTTTTACTGTATTTTTTTCATAATTTATGCAGCAATGCTTTTTGAAACTCCTTTTAACACCCATGCTGTCGTATTAAGCGAGAATAAAGGTCTAAATTGTGTTATGAGTCTTCAGGTTATCTTTATTGTGTTCGCAAACAGCAAGCATATTGAATACTTTTGCAGGCTCTCCTGGGCCTTTTTGTTGCTGGACAATGCTATAGGCAACAAAACAAACTCATGTGCTTGTTAATTTGTTGATTTCCGTCTAATCCTTTGCACGCAGGGCAATTTTACACGATTTTGTTATCGTTTGCAGACCTTTTCTAAAAATTAACTTTTTCAAATATTTTTTCCAGAACATTAAAAGGGTGTCTAAAGGTTTAGACCCAGATCAGGACCAGTATTTCGTAGGCACTGATCTGGGTTTAAATGGTTTGTATTTAGGTTATCAACAAATAGCAAAAGTCGCAGCTATTGGCAAAAAATAGTTAAACACCAACTGTAGTTATGAACTGGTGAAAAATATTTGATATTGTGTTAACAGTATCCATTATTACATAAGAGCATCCAATAGTTCATAGGAGCGCTGTGGCTCATGTGGTAGATTGTGAGACTATGGTCATGGGAAAATAGTTTGAGATTCACCCGCGGTACTGTGTTTTCTTGAGCAAGACACTCTATCCCCCCTGTTTAGTACTGGTTCAACCCAGGAAGATAAAAACGTCCCAACATGACTGAAAAATTGTTGAAAGGGACATATTTGTAGCATCAACACAAACAAACAAACATACGATGTCATGTGTGTTTTTTTCAGCTGAGAGTCTGGATAATGTGTATTGGTTTTACTAGTCTATTCGGAGCTCTGTTTTCCAAAACATGGAGAGTACACATTATATTCAGAAATGATAAAATTAAACGAACGGTAGGTAGTAGATTTACTCCATTTACTCTCTCGTTCCCATAATAATTTATTAACTGCATTGGTACTATAACACATGTTTAGATAAGCAAAAAATTTTAGTGTAAATATTTTAATATACGTTAATTTTCTTTTTCCATACATTTGTTATCATATTGTTAAATTTTATAAAAAAAAAAGTCTTTAAATTACATATTGGGAGATAAAAACAGCAAACCATGTCAATTCCATTCAGCTCATGCTAATGTTATACTTATCATACATCATATTAAGCTCTCTAGAGAGTAATATTAGAAAAGTGTCAAAATACTTATTTCTGGACACTAGTTAGAGCCGGTTTTGATCCTATATCACCCAGTAGGCAAGTTTATACCAGTTTAGGCATACATAGAGATTTATGAAGACAAATTGTGCCAATCAGGAGACAAGATTCTCTCCAGTCATATAACAGCATTACTTATGAAATGACGTTCTCCACTGAATAACAGTAAAGTCATATGATAGATGTATATTATGCTCTGTATGCAATGAGCCTTGTCTCCAGATTGTCGTTTCCCAGATTTAGTAGTAAAATTATTTTATAAGACCTATCAATCAGTATTTAACTTGCTATGTTTTAATGTTTCAGGTCATCAAGGATTATCATCTGTTTGGCATTGTTATTTTCTTACTGTTTGTTGATTGCCTTTTCCTTGTCTTATGGTCTTCTCTACACAGTTTGAACAAGAAGGAATTTGTCGAACATAAGAAGGTTAGTCGAAGAACACCTTCATTGCGCTACTACAACAGTACTCTGCATATAAAATAAGTTGTAAAGTTTGGATATACTTCAGAGTAGCCACAATATAAGGATGAACACATGCTTTATAATTGATAAAACAAAATTCGAATTTGCATACCTGTACATACATTTTACAAATGAATGGAAAAAGAAAATTAACGCATATTTTAAAAATAGATGATGAATACTAAATTGTTGGAAATTTTGGCTTCACTATTTGAAATAAGAAGTTAAGAGTGTTGTAACACAAAATTGGAGACTGCAGGTAATTTTTATTTTGCACTTCTTGGGTCCCTTTGTTTCACTATACATATTTTATTCTTTTTACAGTCTCAGCGGACATTTAAGTAACTACATGTTCCTGTGGTGAAATACTAAATAGTTCAAAACTTATTGGAATTTATTTGTTGTTTAAGATGCTTTCGTACAGACCCTGAAAGAAACCACATAGTGGATATTTGACAACTTAATCTGTGTATTTCATTGCAAATACAATTTTAGCGGGAACCAGATACTGCCATTTTTTAATAAATTTTTCAACTTACTGCAAATAACATGAATATTCATTGTCATCAACTGTTTGTTAGTTTTACTCCTTACTAATACATATCATATATACTATTCTGTTAGAAGTGATAAAGTAACAATTTATATTAACCCTTTTTAGAATGTAAACCCTTAAACGCTTACTTTGACAATGAGTGAAGACTCAATGAAGTGTAGCATAATGCTGCATTTCATCAGGATCTGCACTGTTTTCTAAGATTTAAACTACCTTCAGGGACAGAAATACATAATCTTTTAGAAGAAAACTCGTTGACCCTTAAATTGCACAATGGGTAGTCACATCTTTATTGTATCAACATGTATGGGAAAATCCATCAGAATACAAAAGGTTAATGCTATATTTTTCAAATATTTCAGGACCTTATCCACCTGGGTAACATAATATTGGTAGTGTATAAATACTGCCACAACGAGTTTGAGGGGTATTGGTATGTCTCAATATACATTTATAAAGGGTTGCTGTTAGCACTAGGAACGTTTCTGGCTTGGGAAACACGACATGTCACTGTACCAGGTAGAGTATTGTTGAGCTCAGAAATATTAAGATGCATTTCATTAACCTTTTTACATTCTTGATAGTGGTAAACAGGTACTTTAGCAAACAGTGAAGACCCAGATAAAATGCCACCTAATGCCGCATTTTATCAGGGTTGTCATTATTTGCTAAATTTCAAAAGAAATACGTCATATTATAGAAAATATATATATCTAAAATACTGAATGATTTCAAATTGATTGATATTACTTATACTGTCAACGTTTTACGTTACATCACTATAGGAGTCTAAACTGCTTGGATTCTGCATAGTCAAGTTGGTTATTGTTTCTGCATATGTTTTATTAATTACGCTAATTAATTCCAAAATTAAAAGGATTCTGTAAATATAACAATGTATTAAATTGCTTTTGACACTGTTTCATTTTTTATGCAATGAACTTCTCTAAATTGATTAAAATTTGTATAATATAATTCAAGTTTATACTTTCTGCCAATGTTTTATTACACAAAACGGAAAATGATAAATATTCTAAAATTTTGTACAGTAGTTGCCTGCCACAAACATATTGACAAACATGGCAGACCTAGATCAGATTGCTTCTTCAAAAGCAGTCAGACTGCTTCTCAAGGGCTATCATATTTGCTTTTCTGATAAGCATTTTGATAGTTATAGCCCTTGATAGCCAATGTTTTATTTGAGAAAAGAAGGAGAAAAGTTTTGAATGTTTGAACGTTTACTGTAAATCCGTCATATAATTATTGGATACTGAAAATACAACATGCTTATTGTATTTAACCCATAAAGCGCCAATCACGACTGCAGCAGACGACAAATTTTGAGACATCTTTCCCAATTTTCGACAAAAATAAGGTATGATATTACATGAGAATCGTCTGCCAGCAGACGATTCTCATGAAATATCATGCCTTATTTGTTATTTTTGAAAAAGCGGCAAAATTTTCAATTGTCGTCTGCTGCAAAGTATAGGTGGCGCTTTAAGGGTTAACGATTTTATTGAATCTGTTATTGTAATATATTACAGCACTGAATGATTCCAAATTGATAGGATTCTGCATATACAATGTGGTAATTGTTTGCATATTCGGCGTACCTCTAGCACATGTACTTCCCAGAGAACAGACGACCTTGAACTTTGTTCTTTTGTCTACCCTAGTACTGTTCTGTACGACGATGTGCCTTTGTATTCTGTTTATTCCAAAGGTATGCATTTGTATTGTTATATAAAATATGTCATTTTATATTTATACAATGTTGCTCTACAAAGAAGAATGTAAAAGCAGGCCACTATCAACCCGCCAGCGAAATGCCAATTAAATGGCGTTTTGCTGGTGGGTCGATGGTAACCCAGTTTTGCATGCTGTATGGGCTCTCTTTTAAATGTCAAGTTATAATTATCGTTCTCATATATACTAGGTCAAAAAAGATGCGCAGCATATAAAGATTAAAAAAATATTGCATGTTAAATGAGAGTTAGAAAATTTCATCTACTATCGAAAGGGTGTTAAGAAAGTTCGTTTCGCTATAAAATTATGTTCCTATTATTTTAGTTATTATGTGTCTAATGACATAAATGTCACTGGAATTATTTAAAGTCGACACACTTGACAAGAAATAAATAACAGATGTTTAATCAAATATTTTGTCAGCAAATAAATTATCTTCAAAATCATGTACCCCTCAGAATTGTTTGGGCTGGATGAGCAAAATGGGGGTATATGATAAAGAACCCTTGTCATGTCCTGGCCAAAGTGATTAAGAAACCCTAAATGGAGCCTTGTCATGTCCTGGCCAAAGTGATTAAGAAACCCTAAATGGAGTTGTAATTCATCATATATAAGCATTTAGTATGTTTGCTAAACAGCAAGGCTGTAAAGAACCATTCAAAATAATAAATGTCGCATCTTTTGGAAAATATCAGATTTTTCGAGATCTAGACCGACTGAAAAACAGTACCAAAATTAAACGTAATTGTGTAACGACATTCGATGTTTGACACGATGCCAAACACTATAGATCATCACACTGAATAACAGGCCCATCGAAAATGCATTTTTTAGCATAATAACCATTTCAAAAGATTCAAAATTCTATGATGAAGAGCGGAACGAACCTCCTTAACACCCTTTATGTTTTTCTACCATTCCTGTCATAAATTATTCGCATTGTTTTATTCAGCTCAGTCATTCAAAACCAGTGTATTGCCTGATGTTCTTACTCCAGTTTTTCACATTCACGCTTATTTTATTTAGATTTACACATGTATTATTTACCGAAATCTCTAGTCGAATATCCAAATTGCTTGAAAACATTTAAAAAATTTAATATTAAAGAATACACATTGCTAGTTTACGATGCCAAGATGGACACCTGTTGAACACGAAAGGGCGATAGGAATGTTTGAGCTAACAAGATACCATCGATGATAGCTCAACGATTTCGATGCCATTCAAGGACAATTGAACGTCTTAGTAAACGGTTCTGATAAGTCCGGACAATGTCGGACTGTTGGCATCCAGGATTTAACCGTGTAATGATGCCTACATATGTTCTATATGCGTCGTTTTTTTCTTGGTATGGTAATAAAAATTCTACTATTTTTAAAATATAACATATCAATGAGGCAGTTCTTGTGCCCACAAAATGTGTTTTGAGCGTCCATAATATGTATCTTTGCGTGCAATAAGAAAACACATTTTTGGTTGCTATATCTTATCAGGAGACCTTGCTATATACAACCCTATTTCAAAAGCTTCATACACAATTATACCAATAAGTCGATCAGGATCATACATGTACATGTAAATAGGCTGGTAAATTTGACCATACATAAACAATTATTTTTGACACTATGAAATAACCAGATACGAGTGTTTTAATACTGCTGTTATTTAGATTATCTAATTTTACTTTCCTGGTCATTTACCTTAACTTTTTGCATACTGGGTAATTTTTCATGCGTTTGTTTTCGTTTGCTGACTTTTTTCAAACAATTCTTTCAAGATCACTCTCAGAGTGTCAAACAGTTTGAGTCCTGCTCAGGACCGACTTTCTGTCAGTTCTGACCCGGGTCCAAGCTGTCTGAAAAGATTAGCTCTTGTAAAACAAGAGTGAAGAACGCAATAGAATTATTAATTATGTCATGATCAAACGTGAAAATTCAAAGAGGATTACTTGTCATTGTAAGGAGTAGAAGTTTAAATTAATGTAGTTTTCTAATACTTTGAAAAGTTTGCTTAAAGAAATAAGTTTTTACAGTAGTCGCACAGTTAGAGACTGTTAGAGTACAGTGACATTGTTTGTCGCGTTGTGCCGCTTTATTCAGTTAATTGGACAAAATCAGGTATTTCTTTCATTTTTCTAATGGTAAACTGTTTCGTCACTAAACTCTTACCGAGTAAGGAGAATACTTGACATTTAAAGACCTTTGTAATTATCAGTTCTAAAACAGCAAAATATGGCCTTGAAACATTAACTAATTATGCACTTTATAAATTTTAAAGGATCACTGAAAAGCCTCAAAACGTTACAAACATGTAGGACATAACATACTGTCATGTCAACCAAGACTGACAGTGACGTAATGTTTTGCTTACAAAGTTATTAGGGACTATAAATTGTGGATTCAGAGATAGATGAGAATTATTGTAAACAAACACTGGCGAGTTTACCTTGATTTTGGGCGAGCAGGTACTAAGTTTACAGTTATATTGCACCTACTACAGATTAGTACTGCATATGCGCGTGGCAGTGAATAGTCATGCTTTACCTGTTTGTAAGAAAAATTATAATCACCTCATTACTACATGTATGCATCTTTGAAACAACTGAAGAGTCGATAGACCAATTGTTTATTAATACATAAGCGATCTTTCGATTCGCATTAGCTCAAGGGCAGTGTACACGACAGTGTTGTACTTAGCAATTGTAAACGAAATATATGTCACTGTCACATTTGATTGGCACTACAGTAGATGTTATGCGACAGTCTGCATGACTGGCTATAAGTCAAAATACGATTTGTAGCTATGGTTTCCTTTTTAATTGTACAATGGTGGATCAGGCCTCAGACTCAACCACAACAATGACATACAATGACATCGGCGGGTTGTTGCCTGATTCTTTTCTTTGGCTGGACCCACCATAGCTTCACTAAGTTTCTTGTGCTCTCTGTCTGTGATCTATGGGTCCTTTGGTCTGTGTTATCATAGTGTCACAGGGGTTTTCTACATAAAATAAGGTTTGGATAGTGATTTTAATACTTCTAAAATTTTGTCATTGATAAATAGAAATAAAAAGTTGTACAGCCTTTGGTATCATTCTCAAGGAATAATATGTCAAAAATTAATGTAAATAACAAATTCCTCAATATAACTAAATTTAGTAAGATTTTTGAACGATATAATACCTTAGAGCAATTTACACGATTGACTGATCTGTTAAGCATGACTTTTGTCTCTGAGAAAGAAGGCAGAATAGGTTTGACTATTGATAAGAGAACATCTTAAAATTTGATATATTGGTGACTGTGGAGAAATGTAACGTGTAAAATTAAAAAGTATTTTCCAGTGTGCAGGGGGATGTGTCCCCTGGTTATATGTTAATAAACAGATTGTACAGAAATGGGACTTATGTTTTTATGTGTAGCTAGAGATAGAAATACCAAACAATAGAAGAAACTGGTACCTACAAAAACTACGAAGTTCCCTGATGACAATAGTTATATGAGTTGAAATGATTTAATTGCATTAATGTGATGATACATCCAATAAGCTAGGGAGTATCTATGTGAGCTGAAGTATTTATGTGTTTGAACATAAGCAGAATCTAGGGCTTAGGGTTTTGGTTGGTAATACGTATTTAAGCACGTAGTGGCTGCAGGTGCTACCTGTTCTAGGTGGTGAATTATTTGGTTTTGGTTCATTGTTGCTCCAATTGTCTCCATTTATGTGTGTTTTGTCTGTGGCCTGGTGTCTCTTCCTCATGGTACCATGTGTAAGTTTGAAATATGTGATTCTTGCATTTTCTGCTAAGGCCAAGAAAAAAAATATGTGTGGTTCAGGTTACCCAACCTACCCTAAATTTTAACCCCTATCCTAAACTTTTTTCTTCAAATACTTAAGCTGGAAGAGAATAGCAGAACAAAATTATTTTGTTCTTCTATTCTCTACCAACTTCAGAGTTTGGAGAAAAAATACATATCAAAATGCAATCAGTCTTTGGTATTGGGAGTAAAATGATTAAAAAAGGTTATATCTTCAAAAATGGACCCTTTTGTATCAGTTTTGTCTTATGTAATACATGTACATCGCCAAGCAGGTTTGAATATTCCAAGAAATTACAAAAAAGTTCCCTACCTACCTACCCTATTTTATAAGGTTGTAACCTGAACCACACATATATTTTTATTTGGCCCAATGCTCTATTTATTATATTTTTAATTAGTCTATATCGTTGTATATCATATATGGGAGGTGTCTGTATTTGTTTAACCATATTACTGCTGAACCAGTATTCATATTTGAAGAAACACACTGTAGATCCTGATTAGCTGGTTTCTGACTAAGCCAACTTGATTAGGCTCTACAATATTTTCTACTTTGCTTATGTATACATTTATCCTAGCTTAGTACTGGTTCAACCCAGGAAGACCCATCCCTGTCTAACTGAAAGATTGTTGATGGGACGTAAAGAATCAAATCAAACAAACAAACAAACAAACAAACAAACAAACAAACAAACAAACAAACAAACCATTTAATAATATCAAAATAGAGAGGAGTTTTGTGAATAAACTATTCAGCATGGCATGGTTTGAAGATTTACAACAAAATTCATGTATTACTGACCACAATAGGAAACAATTGATATTATGCACTAGTCTCACATTATATACTTAACGCCAGTAAAAACGCAACTTTTACAGTACAGCCTTACTCGAGATTTAATGCTATTTTATCATTCTAATAAAATAAAAGCATAAACCTATGGTCGCGATATCAAGCCAATACGCTTTTAGTGCAGATAAAGCAGTTCAGAAAAGCCAGGCTGTATTTTTTTGATAAAGGGACAAAACCCGAACTTTCACACAAAAACTGCAAAATCACCCTATTAATCTGGAGATCAGATCTTCATTATGAATGGCTCTTTCGGATTCAAACTTTCGGAAAATTTCAACATTTCTCTACTTTCTATGCACACGCAACAGATTTTTTTGTCTTGAAGTTTTGACCTTCAAAATGGTCATCAAAGTTTCAGCATGAAAACCGGAAGTTAACGAAAATGTGACACTTTCGACGGTAATTTTTGCGATTAATGATAACTACAGGTTATGACCTTACAACTTACGTATGCCAAAATTTTCAATGATTCAGTTTAATTGAAGCTTTAGTGATTTCTCAAATTTTGGGGAAATTTCACGCAAATTGAAGTTTAAAACATAAATTTTAGGTCCTTCCAGCAAAGTGAATTTTGTGTTGTGAACCGTTTTATTGTTTGTTTGAGTGAAACGCAGTACGTGCACGCTGAAATTGAATAAAATTTCAAGATTTAATATGGTTACCAAAAAATTTGATGAATTTGTCATTTTTCACCAAAATTTTTGACAGAGGTGTGCAATTGAGCTCAAGTTTTGGTAAAACGCTCTCCTACGTTAGGGGCGCTTGTTAGTACAAAGACAATGTGTATCAAGTTGATATTTATAGGAAAAATAACACTTGTACCAGTTGCGTTTTTAACGGCTTTAAGTATATATATTTTCTGACACTGTAAAATCAAATAACGATCACACGATCAGATAGATCTTAAGAATTTCATAATTTAAAACTTTTGTCAGCTCATTATCAAAAGTATTGATGTAGTGCATCTGAATATCCTATGCTAATTTCCACTGCAAATTTCTACCTATTTAAAGGATGTCAGTAACTACCCCATTTTAGACCTAATGGAACTATCTGTCAAGTTTTATACAGTTAAATCAGGATATTCTATTGCATAAATTGAGGGGTCAAAGGTTATTATTAAAAAATATATTTCTTTCTCTTAAGATAGATTTTGTCTAAGTTAGCAAACAGTGCAGACCCTGAAGAAATGGCACATAATGCGGTGTTTCATCTGCATTTTGCAAAATTTTCCAGTTCAGGGGTTTACGGTCTATAAAGAGTTTAGCACTTACATGCACTACATTATATTTTTACTGTAAAATTTACAATTTTCTGATTAAATTTCTAAACGTTTATAGCCTAACAAAGGACAGGTTTCAATATTGGTGCCCGGGCCCTGTGGTTATGACACTTGTTTCATGCTCAACTCAACTGATCATGAAATTTTAAGTGCTCTTAATAACTAAAATGCTGAAACATAAACACTTTTCTTGCTTTCAAACTCTCAGATGATGTACTAATCATGCTAATAAATGTTAAAATGCCAACCAGCTAACAATTGTTGGCATTTAAAAATATGAGCATGATAAATTTCATGCTTAATTGAGTTGAGTATAAAAAAGTTTTATAACCTTGAGGCCTGGTCTCAATATTGGTACCAACAATTTTTATAAGTTATTCTACATTTATATTTCTTTAGATCAAGATTCGTAACAAAGTGGCCGAGAGATTTATGAACCCATCTTTGATCACAAGAAGTGCCATATCTACAGTTTTTATAAGTTATTCTACATTTATATTTCTTTAGATCAAGATTCGTAACAAAGTGGCCGAGAGATTTATGAACCCATCTTTGATCACAAGAAGTGCCATATCTACAGTTTTTATAAGTTATTTTACATTTATATTTCTTTACATCAAGATTCGTAACAAAGTTGCCGAGAGATTTATGAACCCATCTTTGATCACAAGAAGTGCCATATCTACAGTTTTTATAAGTTATTCTACATTTATATTTCTTTAGATCAAGATTCGTAACAAAGTGGCCGAGAGATTTATGAACCCATCTTTGATCACAAGAAGTGCCATATCTACAGTTTTTATAAGTTATTCTACATTTATATTTCTTTAGATCAAGATTTGTAACAAAGTGGCCGAGAGATTTATGAACCCATCTTTGATCACAAGAAGTGCCATATCTACAGTTTTTATAAGTTATTCTACATTTATATTTCTTTACATCAAGATTCGTAGCAAAGTGGCCGAGAGATTTATGAACCCATCTTTGATCACAAGAAGTGCCATATCTACAGTTTTTATAAGTTATTTTACATATATCTTTCTTTAGATCAAGATTCATAACAAAGTGGCCGAGAGATTTATGAACCCATCTTTGATCACAAGAAGTGCCATATCTACAGTTTTTATAAGTTATTTTACATATATCTTTCTTTAGATCAAGATTCGTAACAAAGTGGCCGAGAGATTTATGAACCCATCTTTGATCACAAGAAGTGCCATATCTACAGTTTTTATAAGTTATTCTACATTTATATTTCTTTAGATCAAGATTCGTAACAAAGTGGCCGAGAGATTTATGAACCCATCTTTGATCACAAGAAGTGCCATATCTACAGTTTTTATAAGTTATTCTACATTTATATTTCTTTAGATCAAGATTCGTAACAAAGTGGCCGAGAGATTTATGAACCCATCTTTGATCACAAGAAGTGCCATATCTACAGTTTTTATAAGTTATTTTACATATATCTTTCTTTAGATCAAGATTCGTAACAAAGTGGCCGAGAGATTTATGAACCCATCTTTGATCACAAGAAGTGCCATATCTACAGTTTTTATAAGTTATTCTACATTTATATTTCTTTAGATCAAGATTCGTAACAAAGTGGCCGAGAGGTTTATGAACCCATCTTTGATCACAAGAAGTGCCATATCTACAGTTTTTATAAGTTATTTTACATATATCTTTCTTTAGATCAAGATTCATAACAAAGTGGCCGAGAGATTTATGAACCCATCTTTGATCACAAGAAGTGCCATATCTACAGTTTTTATAAGTTATTTTACATATATCTTTCTTTAGATCAAGATTCGTAACAAAGTGGCCGAGAGATTTATGAACCCATCTTTGATCACAAGAAGTGCCATATCTACAGTTTTTATAAGTTATTCTACATTTATATTTCTTTAGATCAAGATTCGTAACAAAGTGGCCGAGAGATTTATGAACCCATCTTTGATCACAAGAAGTGCCATATCTACAGTTTTTATAAGTTATTTTACATATATCTTTCTTTAGATCAAGATTCGTAACAAAGTGGCCGAGAGATTTATGAACCCATCTTTGATCACAAGAAGTGCCATATCTACAGTTTTTATAAGTTATTCTACATTTATATTTCTTTAGATCAAGATTCGTAACAAAGTGGCCGAGAGGTTTATGAACCCATCTTTGATCACAAGAAGTGCCATATCCACAGTCAGTGAGAGTACACAGAAGACTAAAATTACAGAGCGAATGCATGCTATAGAAGGTATTGCAAAATTCAGGCCTCAAGATAACACTGCGCAGCCAAAAAAATAAATTTCTTATTTCTCAACCAAAACATATGTTGTTGGTACTCAAAAGTACAGTTTCAGTGAGGCGGTTCTTTTGAGCACCCAAATCAAATGTTTAAACTGATAAATAAGAAAATAAACAATTTTACGTCCCAATTTTTGTTTATCTGGAGGTCTGGTGAATGTTCTAAAATTTTGAACACTTTTCTATTTCTATGCAAAAATATTTTTTTATTCCCCTGATAAGACTGCTTCTCTAGCAGTCTGGTCTGGGTCTGCCCTGTCTGTCTAGGCCTTTTTGGTTGACAACTAATGGATATAGAAGGTACGGTAAATTGTTCCAAATAATTGAACATTTTTCTCTTACTAGGCAAACAGGAAATATCCTGATAAGACTGCTTCTTCAGCAGTCTGATCTGGGTCTGCCCTGTTTGTCTAGGCCTGTTTTGGTTGGCAACTAATGTCTATAGAAGGTATGGTAAATCTTCTAAAATATTGAACACTTTTTATTCTGTGCAAACAGGGAAGACGCAAATAGGGAAGACTCTGATCAGACTGCTTCTTCAGAAGCAGTCTGATCTAGGTCTGCCCTGTTTGGCAACTTATGTCTATAGAAGGTTTGGTAAATGTTCTAAAATTTCGAACATTTTTCTCTTTCTGTTCTAAAAATGATGGTAATCAGGGCTGAAACTCACAAAGTAGTTGCTTAATAGGATTGCAAACAGGGAAAACTTCTAAAGTGTCTCCCTGTTATCTAGGCTTTTGGCAGGCACCTATTGTAGGGCTTCAATTATACTGAAACTTCTATAATTTGAGGTGATGGCTCCAGGTTATATTTTCTCTCATAACTACTTCAACTGAGCATTAAATGTATCTTGTTTACATCAGCAGTCTATTAAGCTTATATGGCATATACCATTAAAGACGTAGTCGTGTGAAGTGTAAAACAAATGAAATTTGTGCAATTTAGGATGGGTTTCATTCTTTATACATGTCCTGAGATTGTAACAGCCACAACACAGAACTATAAAGCGTGTTTTAAGCATTTAAGAAAAAATATATGTTTATATGTTGTTTATTCTTGAAACTATGGTAAAGCCCAGCCAATTGTAAGGATGGGCAAATAGTTTTATTTAAAGTATTTTCATATTTATAAATTTAGTCAAAGTAAGTAAGGGTGCAAAGATCAGGAATCGATACAATCAAGTACCACACCTAACCCAGGATACCAATGGGAAAGTGACAGACTCACAGTAGACACCACAAACGAGAGCCAAGGGGTCAGCCCTTTCCCAGCAGGTGACCACAAAGCACTTATAAACAGACGCGCACAAAGACATAGCAAACACAAGACAGAACAAAAACATAAAAGATCCACAAAAGAAGTACCGCCTTGGAACGGTCAGTAAAATATTTTACTGGAGGGCTTAAACCGGTTTAACGGCGCCAACCTCACCCTTAATTCAGATGTGGATCAAGACACATTGATATTTGGTTTGCATGAAAGACCCCTAACTAAGTCAGATGTTCCTAGTGCACTTTCACAAGGGAAGATTATTTCATCAATCTACTTCCCAAATTTCTGCAACTCTTATGAGATAGCAAAATAATTGCATTTTTAATCAATATATGCCTAGCGTCATTTTTGTGGGACATAGGCAAACAGTGCTGACCCAGATTAGACGTCACGGAATGTGGCCTCTGATCAGGGTCTTCACTGTTTGCTTGCATAATTTTCTATTAAAACTTGAATAAAAATGAAAAATACTACCTAACATCTCTTTAAACAGTAATGGACTGTTCCAATTGATAACTGTGGGAAATTCCATTTGGCATTGAATGGGTTAAATGCTGTTCTCATAAAAGGAACAAACATTTTACCTGTGAAATATACATAAGTAACCAGTCAGTGTTTCAATATCTGGTAGCAGTGAAAAATGTCGAAAATTGAATATCGAAATTTGAAAACGAAAATCATACAAACTTCTGAAATTGAATATCAAAAAACAAAAATCGAACTAACCTCTGAAATTGAATTTCTAAAATCCATAATCAATAATCGAACTAACTTCTTATTGCTCATTCTGGCTCATTTGATTATGTACAGTCTGAGTATATAAACACCTGGCACCAAGGTTATAAAACTTTTTTAATGCTCGCTTCAACTGAGTTTTACATTTAGTTTGCTCATAAATGTTAAAATGCCAACAATTGTTGGCATTTTAACATTCTAACAAGGTAAATATAACTTCATTAGAATACAAAAGCATGATAAATCTTACTTGTTAATATTTTAGGTGTTATGAACAAGTTAAAATCCCATGCTCAGTTGAGTTGCGCATGAACAAGTTTTATAACCTAGGCGCCTGATCATTACACATTCATTTACTTTACCCTTGGTTCCAATGGTTGGGATGTAGTCTGTAGTTGTGGCATTTCTTACTCATATACACTTTTTTTTTTATTTTTTTATCATATGACCTCGCGTCTGGGAGTGAAATAACGCCATGCATTATAATCGATTAACCACTAGTGGTTTTCCAGATTTTTGGTAACGTTATGACATCTACATCAACGAAGCTTACATAATGACAAAATCTTATCTTTTTATGCCAGAAATGAGATTTCAAAGTAATCTTAATAGAATCTAACATTCGTGCTCTTGTAATATTGATTTATTAAACTCGTTCGAAAACGTGATAAAATGCTAAGCAAGCTTCGCATTTTATCTCTTTTTCTCAACTCGTTTAACCCATAGGGATATCGGCAAACAAAGCAGAACCAGACTAGACGCCGCTTATCGCGGCGTCTGATTAGGTTCTCTACTGTTTGTTAATGAATGTTCTATTAGAATTTGATATGAGATGAAAAATATTACCCAACAGCCCTTCAAATTGAAATTGACTTGTCCATTTGATAAGGGTGGGAAGATCCATTTGGCTTAAATGGGTTAATAAAATCAATTAAACATGATCATTCATGGAGATTCTTCTGTGTATATTCAACAGATTCCAAGACATCACAGGAGAATGACGTTCCTGATATTGACACGCATATACATGATGACTTGAAAAAAGAAAACAATCGCTTACGCATGGAATTGGCAACTGTAAGTTCCATATATAGTAAAATCTCATAAATTCAAAGTTCTCAAGACTAGGGGTTTTATTTTAAACTATCAGCATTTCAAATTATAGGAGGTAGAAATAAAAATATGTACCCCAGCAAAAACAAATAAGACTATTTCATGCGCGGTTTAAGAAAGTTTTGTCAGAGGGGGTCCAGATTTTCTTATATTTTTTTATTTTTTTAGTTAATGAGGGGATAGAGGATCCAAACACCACTATAAATGGACCATCATTGGCCCATCAGCCAAACGTCATTTAAATGGCGTTTCGCTGGCTGGCCGATGATGGCCCAACATTTAATGTTCTTGGTAGCTTTGTGATTTTTCATGGGATCCGGACCAGTATTGCTAAGAAACTCTATATTTTTGTGATTTTTCGGGGGGGGGGGGGGGGGGGGGGGGTCCGGACCCCCTGTCTACTCTTCTGAATCCTCCCGTGCTATTATCAGTTTTTTTCTCTCTATCAAACATAAGTTTTGGGTGTGTAATTAACCTAATAAGAGAGTTATACAAATAATATTTAAAGTTCTATACGTTGTTTTGGAAAAAGGGTAGATCCAAAGTGGCATATTTTCATTCATTTATTGATAATGCAAATGCACGAAATTTGAAATTTATATTGTTTAAACAACCAATAAAGTACAGTGGAGTAGCGCCCATTACGCAGTATACGCACGTGCGTAATAAAAATAGTACACTCAAGGGAGCTCACCTAATGTGGTAAAAGTGATTTTACATACCTTAAGGAACTGCTCATAAAGGAAAGAATTCGCTCCCTCTGAGAGCAAATTCTTTCCTTTAAAAGAAGTTCCCATTTTGAAAAGGGACGTTATTGTAGAGAATCATTGCTTGATACATTAATCTCCCTTTGATGTGCGTAACTTTTTCAGTATTCTGGCCACGCCGTTGAAGTATGCACTGAAAAATGAAGTGCTTCTATTATATTAGCTAAAGGTTAACCAATACCTTTTGGCTTTAACAATTAGTATACTTATGCATTATTACTTTTGGTTTGATACAATTAACTTGGGATGGCCAATTGTATACATCTATGGGTGTGAGGTTACAATTTTTAAAACAGATTGAATAATTTTTCCCTTTAACAAACAGCGTATAGATCCTGATGAAATTCCTCTTTAATGCAGCCTTTCATCTTGGTTTTCACTGTTTGCAAAAGTACCAGTTTCATGGGGTATCCAGTGTATATAGTGTTAAAACTATGTTACACGACAAGCAGTACAACTCCTAATGAGGCACCATAATAAAGACATACGCTGTTTGCAAATATCTATTTTATTGACCATTAAGCTTAACTGTGTCCAATTTTCTTACAATGCGCAACTTGTGTGGCTCACTGGAGTTTTTCTTTATCTCTGACTGTCTGTGAGTTGAGAATCCTTTTCTTCCTTTCATCACAGTATTTTAATTGATTTGATTGTTTCCCTGCGATGATTCATTGGATGAGAATCTACGGTGAAGACCAGGCCCTGAGGTTATAAAACTTATTTCATGCTCAACTCAACTGAGCACGAAATTTCAACAGCTCATAAAAAGTAAAATGTTGAAAAATAAACACTTTTCTTGCTTTCAAACTGTCCAATGATGTATTTATCATGCTGATAAACGTTAAAATGCCAACAATTGTTGGCATTTTAACATTTATTAGCAGGATAAATTTTGTACTTAGCTGAGTTGAGCAGGAAAAATGTTTGATAACCTCGGACCTGGCCAGTAAAATTAACTAAAGCAACCCCCTCCCCCCTGGTGGATTCAGCTGCTGGCCGTTCTAAAGTGGTGATTCTGTTGTTCATTGTTTATTGTTGCTCTAATTTTTTGCGGGGTTTTGCGGTTGCTCCTTGGTTTCTGGCGCAGTATTTTGTTTTGTTTATAGTTTTGCAATTATCATGCTGGGGAAGAGAAGACCAGCTGCTTTTCTACAATATTCTTTTGATGTTACATGGCTGTTAATGTTCTATGTCTCTTTCTCATGGTGCCCTGGGTTAGTCTGCAGTGTATGGTTGCCCTGGGTTAGTCTGCAGTGTGTGGTTGCAGCTTTCATTGGTCATACTTAACCTTTAATTTGCAGCAGACAACATTTTCAAATTTTGCTGCTTTTTCTAAAATAACAAATAAGGCATGATATTTTATGAGAATTGTCTGCTGGTAGACAATTCTTATGAAATATCATACCTTATTTTTTTCGAAAATTAGGAAAGATGTCGCAAAATTTGTCATCTGCTGAAGTTGTGATTGACGCTTTAAGGGTTAAGTGTGATTTCTATTTCTCTTTTTCAGGAATCTATTGCTATCGCTCGCCTTAAACGAGATCTTCTACAGGTGACTGGAAATATTCATTTCTACAAAGTTGGGAGTGCTTATGCCGTATTTGAGGTTGATAAAGATAAACAGTCAATACCAAACATTGATGGGAAAGACAAACCAATTCCTGAGAGTTCTGCTTAAATAATACATTCAAAGATGTAGTCAGATGACAGGAAATATTTATTTCTACAAAGTTGGGAGTACTTTTATTGTATTTGAGGTTAAAAAAGATGAACAACCCATACCAAGCATGGATGCGAAAGACAAACCCATTCCTGAGAGTTCAGCTTAAATGATAAAGTTGAAGAATTTAGAAGCAAACGTGAATATGATAATACAATGTTACAATATTGAGATCATGTTAGTTTTACTCTGTTCTGACATTTCTTCTTGATGCCAATGACATGTGATTAATGTATTTTACTACTGTGCTATGATAAAAGTGACGACTAGATGAAGTAGAATAATACTTGGGAACAAGAGTCAGATACTTCTATTTTGCAGGGATAAACAAATTTGATCAGCTACAAAGAATGTACATCAATATGAATACAATTATGTTACAATTATGTTACAGGTTAGAGTTAGACGACCTAGTAACACAGTTGCTAGCACGTTGGGCATCTGAGTAATAGTTATACCATTGGTTGTCTGCCTGTATGAGGAGATAAGTCACAAGCTTTAGCGAGTGGATTATCTTACGTACAGGTGGACAAACATGGTATAACTATTTTATACCACCTACATCAGTGTAGACCTTGCACATCACGAGATACTTCGTGCTAAAGTAGGTAAGGGTGGTATAAGCTGACAAACAGACAAGAACCTGGCTCAGTATGACTAGGGTTTCTGCCTAATACACAGCTATTTAGTTGACTTTAAATCTAAAAAATATAGTCATATACTTTACAGCCATTACCTAGGATAAACTTTTGATGCACATTTGGTGAGTGAGTATTGTGTTATATACAAAGTAATGAAATACAGGAAAGTATTGATAGATTAAAATGCATATTTTAAAAAAAGCGGTATTTCACTGGCGTGAAGATATAAAAAAAGTTGTATTTCACAGCCGTGAAAATATAATTTGTATTTCACAAGTGAAATTGGATGGCCTCTGCTTGTTTTTTCATTGACTTCCTTGAGCCCACTTCAGAAATTCAAGCGCCTGTAACTCTCTTATATATGTGGACAAAAAAAACACACAAAGTGTGGGTAATCATTTTCTTTGTTAGATCGCAAGGAAACTTTTGGTAATAAAATTGTCCTGATTTGCTGAAATTTTCAAATGTTCTACTCTTTCTCCTGTGGTTTCAGTTTTGGCTTCCATTGCATATTATGCAACGTCATCGTTAATATGACGTAATGTGCGAACGTGTATGACGTCATTTAGTTCAAAAAATGAGTCACGCTTAAAATTGTATAAAATAAAAAGAAAAATCATTTTTTTTGTCATGAATATGCCTTTTATTTCATCTAGTGAAGCAAGAAAATGAATATTTCATTTGTGGCTTCGCCACTTATGAAATATGCATTTTTTGCTTTACTAAAAGAAATAAATGGCATATTCATTCCAAAAATTTGAATATCCTCTATGTATCACATTGTATAAGTGTTATTGTGAACGTCGGATATTGTAGTCTTCAATAAAGGTGTTGTTACAAAAAAGTGTTATTACCTTATCTGCAAATAAAATCTTCTGCAACAGGATAAAATATAGGACTCAATG
This sequence comes from Loripinus fragilis, assembly GCA_964019695.1. Taxonomy (NCBI): domain Eukaryota; kingdom Metazoa; phylum Mollusca; class Bivalvia; order Lucinida; family Lucinidae; genus Loripinus; species Loripinus fragilis. The sequence goes on along the minus strand of OZ026522.1, from coordinate 39,460,008 downwards.
TTTTATGGTGATTTAGTTTAAAACATCAAAGGGATTGTTAGAAAGTCTTATTTCAGTGATCTATTCAAAAAGATAACCAAACGTTATAAAAAAATGCAAAAAACAAGGATATAATGCGACAGTCTGCCTTTCTGGTTGTAAACCCAATCATTGTTTATAGCTATAGTATCTTCTTCTATGTTGCAATGGCGGGTCAGATAGCAGGCTGAATGGCGACCTGGGCCCGGAATTACAATGCCTCCTTAAAGTTAAGGTAGACTTAAATTGACGAACTTACTTAAATTTCACAAAAAGTGCATTACAATCATTTTCCCTATCTTAAATGTCTCCTTATCTCGACAACATACTTAAATATTTAAGGTAGCAGCGAAGCTACCTTAAAGTTAAGATACAACTTTTTGACATATCGATGTACGTAAATATAAACAATGGCGAACGTCCGGACTTTGGTGAGACTGCAAAGACAACGACACGTATAGTCCTGCAGCGTTATTTTGACTATGTTGACATTCTGTATTTGCAATAATATTTACCAATAACAAAGTTATTTTAACTCCATACTTTTAGAATAATACATGCACTTTATTACATCAAAAATGTTATGTGCACATACAAATCACAAGGAGAATTCGTAGCATAGTGGATAAATCGCTTGTCCACTGTCATAGAGTTAATAAAATTTATTAATTTTATTTTTTTATCAATTATGCATTGAGCCGTAGCATGTGATTTTCAACAATGTGGCGTTTTGACATGTGTAGACTCAGACGAGCCTGTGCAGCCGCCTTTTAAGCTTAGACAGTCAAAACGCTGTTTGGGCAGAAGCTAAATATTCATAGAATATTCAAACGACTAGCAAAGGCTCTGATCAAACTGCGCCTATGCGCAGGCTGATCTGAGGCTTTGCTCGTCGCACATACCACATTGTTAAAAATCTCATGTAGCGGCTCCTTTAAAGATATAATTCATAAGCATTTCAAAACCATTTCGTTGCTGAATACCGCTTTACTTGATTGTATCGATTCCTGATCTTTGCACCCTTACTTACTTTAATGACAGCAAACAATGCGTACCCTATTGAGTTGATGCATTCAGTGGCATCTCGCATATGAGTTTTCGTGTTTGATAATGTCCCATTTGATGGGTACTTTGTATAAATGTTAAAACTGTTTCCCAATAATGCTAAAAGGATACATGTGAAAATATGATACAATAAAAATGAAGAAAAAGAAATGAAAGCATTGATGGGATACGAGCCTGCGCATAATGGAAAAATAAAAATATGTTCTGCTGCCAGTGACCCTACCTTCTGAGCTATACAAGATGATATCAAACAGTTTTCAAAACTAAGCCTGACTGCTGAATATGCCAGCCTACTGTTTTGATTTCAATGTTTACAAACAAGCAAATGTAAACATGGTCATTAGATCTTGGCAGCACTATTGAAGGTTTTAGGAGCGATATCGTTCCTCTACCACCACGATAACGTATATCCATTCGCGGACTCAGGAAATTTTCGTCGGGTTTGGCGGTGTGTGTGTGTGGGGGGGGGGGGGTCCAAGCCCGACTGACTGAAAAAAGCTCTGGCGTTTTTTTTTCTTCGTTTTTTTTTGTAAGTCCTCAGCTTATTCTGCAGAGGGAGTCCAGTGATCATGGCCTTTTCAAAGAAAACTATCATTAAACTATAACTTTCCGATATTCCATGGAGAAGGATGGTCCAACATTTCCAGGGGGTCCAACTTTTCCCAGGGGGAAGGGCTCCAATTGCATATTTTTTATATAAACCTATAGAATCTGTGATTTTCCAGGGGGCTGGGGTCCGGACCCCTGCCCACTCCTCTGGATCCGCGCGTGGCATCATTAAATGGGTTCGTCCACACATCGTCTTGGCCAAAAGACATAGCATGACACTCACTCCATTGATGCAAGTTCTGTGCGGCTTGGTAGAGTGCTTGACTCGAGACTGAGGATCCGCGCATTCGATCATCACCGGCGTTGTTGCGTTGTGTCATTGAGCAAGAACATTAATCCTAGCTTAGTACTAGTTCAAACCAGAAAGCCCCGTCCCTTTATAACTGAAAGATTGTTGATGGGACGTAAATAATCAAATCAAACAAACAAACAAAACTGATATTGTACTGTTTACCTTAACTTTAAACATTCGTATGAGCAAACTGCAACCGAGCCAGCACGAAATTATGGTACTTATCGCATAGGCGAGCAACCATGTCCATATAACCTGCCAATTCCGCCTCAACTTAAAATATGCACGCGTGTGATGGTTCAGAATAAAGGAAAAAACTTAACCCCTCCGCAAACACACAAAAACATGATCATCGCGAACGAGTTCGTGTGTACTCCCCAACCCCGCCACAGATCACCCCGAACTGCCCTCCCTCCCCGTCTGCTCTAAAATGACGCCCACACTCTTTTATGAAATGGAAAATATCAACTCAAGTAATTCTGCGTCGTCGGGATGGCTTTTCTGAGCAGGAATTACTCTATTTTGTAGTATTTTTCGAGTCCGCTGATTAATTGGCAGGACCCGCGAAACATTTGGGTCGCTTAAGCTAGTATCTCACTGGGATGCAAGCAATTTGCGACTATTTCGAGACTAATTTGAGACACGTTTTGGCGACAGAAATACAACATTGCAACTATAATCACATTGCGGTCACACCGAATGGGTGATTAAGACATATTTGCGACAGTCGCACGAATGTCGTACGATTGTCGCACGAATCATTGGCGAATGTTTCACGACATTCGCGAGACATTCGCGAGACACTCGCACGATGTTCGCCCGATGAAATTGCGAACATTTATTACCATCGACCGCCTCACGACGTTCTCACGAAGGTCGTGCGACTGTCGCGCGAAGGTCGTGCGACTGTCGCACGATGGTTTTGCGAGAAATGATAAACCCAGAAAAATAAACATTCTAGCAAGCATAGAAACTTCAGACTGGGAAGGTACTATGCTGTTGGAAGGAACTAGAGGGCTGGAAGGAGCTAGATTGTTGGAAGGTGTCACGCTGCTGGGTGGTGTTGGACTGTTGAATGGTAGCACATTGAAACTTCAGACTGGGAAGGTACTATGCTGTTGGAAGGAACTAGAGGGCTGGAAGGAGCTAGATTGTTGGAAGGTGTCACGCTGCTGGGTGGTGTTGGACTGTTGAATGGTAGCAAATATTGAGTTAGAAAAAAGTTGACTCGTTTAAACTGCACATTTATGATGGCCCATCAAGCAGCTTAAGAAAGTCAGTCGAGAACGCGCACGCTCTAATTGCCCATACGTGTGGCATGATGACCCCAATAAAATCAAACTGCAATGAGTTAAGATGAGCCTCGTCCTGCGAAAATCTATTTTATACCGTTATGCGCACAACAAAGGCACATATCAGACTGCACGGATGCGCATTCTAATCAGAATCTTAGTTGTCCGCTGCAGTGATTATTTGTTTATAGTGTTCGGTATGCCAAATTCAAAGGGCTGCTGAGACTAAGGAGGCTGTTGTAGTCTTACCAAGACACAATGGTAATACCTTTATACTGAAATAGAAATAATTAACATTTAAGTAGGCCTTATAAAACATACTTAACAAAATTATCCTCTCAGAATGCAGAACCATTTTTTGATAACTGAAATTACTCTAAACAATATACATGTAAGTAAGCCTAATCAATGCACCATACTTATATGAAACTTTCCTCTCAGATAGCAAAAAAACTTGACAACTGGAATTAGTGAAACTGACTGTATAATGTGTAAGTATGTATAACCAAGATCTTGTACTAAGAAATAACTATCATCTCAGATAGGAGGAACTCTTTTAACGAACCTTTGGCGACATAATTGCGAGTAATTTAAGATACTCGCGCGATAGTCGTGAGACCTTCGTGCGACTGTCTCAAGACGTTCGCCAGACCATCGCTTAGTTTAATTTACTCGCAATGTTGTCGCGAAGTGTCTCATTTATGTCGCGATTGGTTCGCAATTCAGTCTTATTTATCTCGCAAATATGTTGTGTTCCGAAATGATTGCGACTAAATTGCGAGGGGTCGGCGACAAGTTCGCGACGGGTTCGAGACACCCACGATGACTTTGCGACCATTTTGCAAGGAATTTTGTCGCATAAAATTTTTGAACATGTTCAAAATTTTCGCGACTACTTTGTGCCACTTGGCGACACATGCGAGCAAATTACGAATCACTTGCGATTGTTTCAAGACTGCTTTGCGACCCACTCGCGATGGGATGTCTGTCGCCAGTTGTCGCAAAACAGTCGCAGTCCAGTGAGATAGGGGCTTTACAGTCATTAAAACTCTATATTTTTCGTATGTCCTCGTAAGCCTTTCCGTCAAATTAACGATTTAAACCGAGGATTTATTCTTAAGTTAGGTTCACAAAAACGGCGCATTATAAATGCACATTTAAGATAGAATCTTAACTTTAAGAAATATTTGAGTTAAGTTCGTAAAAGTCTACTTAACTTAAGGAGGCATTGTAATTCCGGGCCATGGCGTAAAGCTTTCATTCGTTGGTTGGTGCCCGGTGCTTCCAGTGACCAAACTTGAGTTTTTCAAGCTCTGATTATCTGTGAGTCTTGAGCCACTTTATATGTATCATCACAGTGTATTAATTTAATTTGATTGTTTCTGTGTGATTATACATTTAAATCGACCTTTACTTACTTTTTACTGAGTGTTCCAATCGACCATTCCAAGGGAACGAATATTTCTAAGGAGGGAGGAGATTCCAAGTCTTCAAGTGTTATGGGGGTTGGGGTAGGTGATGGGTTTGGAGGTCCTAATAGTTTTTCCTAAAGAAACCAAAAACACTGGTAATTTTCCAGGTGAGCGGGGTCTAGATCACCTGATCCCCCACCCACCCCACCCACCCCACCCTTCCACCTCTCTATGGATAATAATTCAGAAATCAAAAGGATCGGTAATGGTTTTAAGCTTTATAAATCTAAAACACAGTGTGTACATTTCTGTCAGTTTCACAAGCAACATGATGATCCTGTTTTACATTTATATGGATCACCTACCCCAGTTGTTGAGGAATCTTAATTTGGTTTTAAGTTTTCTAAATCTAAAACACAGTGTGTACATTTCTGTCAGTTGCACAAGCAACATGATGATCCCGTTTTACATTTATATGGATCACCTACCCCAGTTGTTGAGGAATCTTAATTCCTCGGCATGATTTTCGATAGAAAACGTTGTTTCATACCCCATATTAAATATCTCAAAGCTAAATGTTTAAAAGCATTGAATCTTTTATTAGTGTTTTCCCACACTTCTTGGGGTGCAGACCAAACTATCCTTCTCAAGCTTATTCGAACTCTACTCCGGTCAAAATTAGACTATGGCTGTATTATATATGGCTCTGCATGAAAATCATATCTTCAAATGCTTGATCCTATACACAATTAAGGACTTAGGCTAGCTTTTGGAGCTTTTAGAACTTCTCCTGTTGCTAGTCTCTATTTGGAAGCAGACGAACCACCACTATACTCACTGAGAGAGAAACTCTATTTGCTGCTTTCCCATCAAATCCTGCTCATGAGATTACATTCCCACCAAATTATGCTGACTTATATGAGCAAAACCCTAAAGCTATTAAATCATTTGGCATCAGAATTTCACCACTCTTAGAATCTGCCAATATCAATCCACAAAATGTTGAAAATATTTTACACCAAATATTCCAGCATGGTGTGTAAAACAACCGGATATACTTTTCGATTTGCACTCTGGGAAAAAATCTGAATCAAATCCACACATATTAAAAGATGATTTCAGACGGCTGTGCAAAGTCGTCATAAGAATAATCAACAAGATTATACTGATGGGTCAAAAGGAGACTCAAAGGATGGTTGTGGTGTTATATCAGGCAACCATAGTAATATGCAACGTATACCTGACAATTCATTAATTTTCACTGCTGAAGCCAAAGCAGTAGGTCTGGCTTTAGATTTTATAAGAACTTGTGACACTAACAATAAATTTAATAAATTTAATATATGTTCTGACTCGCTTTCTGTATTGAAAGCTATGAACCATACCAGTTCAAAGAATCCACAGATTCAGAAACTTTTAGAAAAATGTCACGAGCTTTTAACAATCAAAAAAAATGTTCTCTGTTGGATTCCTAGTCATATAGGCATTCTAGGGAATGAGATAGTAGATCAGCAAGCAAAAACATCACTTTCATAAGAACCAACTTCTTTTAAGATTCCATTTTCTAATTTTAAGCCATCTATCAATAAATATATTTTGGAAGAATGGCAATCTTCATGGAATAACAGCATTGGAAATAAGCTTCTTGACATAAAACCAGCTATTGGCAAATATCAATCAGTTGTTTGAAACATTAGAAAAGAAGAAGTCGCTTTAGCTCGACTCCGCTTAGATCATACAAGAGTCACTCATTCATACTTACTACAAGGTGAAGAACAGCCACAATGTGTTGTTAGCGACGCACCATTCACTTTACGTCACTTCCTTTTGGAATTTGGCGACTTTGCACAAGTAAGTAATAATTGCTTCCATGTGGGTAACATGTAAGAGTTATTTCAAGATATACATATTGATAGTATTATGACGTTTTTTTAAAAAATAAGTCTTTTTGACAAAATCTATTCGCTATTTTTTAACAATTGTGTTTTGATTTAAATTTTGTATTGACTTATAAGAGGGTCTGGATGGGGTATAATGATTCGTTAATAATGACTTTTTTATAATGAATAGTGAATAATGAGCCCAAAGAATAATAAATAGTGAATAATGAGGGCCTAAAAATAATGAATATTCCTACTTTTAATGAATTGAAGAAAAAATTAATGAATAGTGAATAATCATATTTCTTTGCCACCTTTCTTACTTTTAATGAATAATTGGTCTTATTTAAATGAATAACCCAAACTTTAAATGAGATGAATAATGGGCTAAATTTTTAACGAAAGTGAATACCAGACCCCTCCCCCCCCCCCATCCAGACCTTCCTATAACGCCCTATATATAGTATCATTACATCATTATGATCGTTTATTGCTATACTTTGTTCAGTCAAAGATCATGTACAGTTGTCAGGAATAGCTTTTTGAAACTGAAGATATTGTACATGATCCTTGCTCTCAACAATCGTACAGCAACTCGATGTCATTTTAAAATTCATTAGTATCATCCATTTTACTTATTACAAATTTTTACTTTTTCCATCCAAATCATGTTTAGTTTTATATCGTCTGACGCTAATGGCCCACAAGGGTTGATGCAGGGAATTTACCAAAAATTGAGCCCCACAGTGCAGTGCTTTTAGCAGGGCTTTGAAAATTGAAAATCTGAAATCCCCGCTATTTTACTGTCTTGAGGGGGCGGGGGATAGCCTTCAAATGACTAGTGCATTGCACTCTAGCACTATTCAGCGTGTACATGGACGAATATTGTGACACGTGGCGTGTCATGAATAGTTGATAACCAAACCTGGTAAATTTGCATTTCCTGTGCTTTATTCTTGTGGGGAGGGGGAAAAATTCCTATATATGGGAAAGTACGGATATGCGATCCGAATAGCCCCCTTTTAAGCTCTGCCACTTGGATATATGAAAAGCCCTCAGTTTTGATCAAAATATATATGAATAGCCCCAGTTTTACTTTGTCAATATATTGATGGCCCTCAAGTTTCGCGTCTCAAGCTTTTGTAACTTTCCTTATCTGAATATGGAAAATTTTATGTTTCTATATTTAAATATTTTTTCAATCATTTTTGTTGGTTTAAAAAGTGAGTTTTCTTTCAACAAATGTTTAAGAAGATTTGCCTTATTTATAGGTATGGAAATTCGAAGTGCAGTATATGAATAGGTCACATTTAATGATGTCTATATATGAATAGGTCCTATTTTTGACATATGAATAGGGTTGGTTTTGAAATTCCGGGCCACTCATCTGCACCAATATGACTTAAAAGTTACCCCTACCCCCCTTCCCAAGGCTTTTGGCTTCCAACAGATCACGAATTCAAAACTTAGTATACAACTACCATACTAATGAGCTTGAAATGCATGATAAAAATGGAAAAAAGAGAGGCTTGATATTTCAAGCTTTTATAGATAATGCAAATTTAAATTAAAACTATCAAAACTGTTGTCAAGCAACTATAATGCTCTTATCTTTTTTCAAATGCAAACCTTGTACACGCTTTTCCCTGAATCGTTTCCTTTTAACCTTTGAAATGATTTTTAATGTTCATTCTATTTCTTTCGTTAAATTTCAATGCGCGTATATTTATGAGATTTTACATGGATTTTCTAGGAGAGATTGGATCTTGTATCCTATAACAAACGCTTTACAAAAAAGAAAAAAAAGCGCTTGAATTTTTGTCTGTTTATTATTTTTTTCCACATTTTGGATAAACCATTGTAGTCGAAATGTCTCTCTACAACGTTTTCCGTCATCGAGTAAGGGATTATAATAAAAGTGTGCCCTCTGGCGTAAAAATATTTCACAGTCGTAGACTTTTTTGGCTGCAGTATCGATTTTTAAAGATGGCGGACGTGAGAGACAGTAAATTGTGAGTACACTTTAATTTGCAAAATACAGTATGCCAGTTTAATTACTGTACACCCAGCGGCCAGTCATAGAAGCTAACACACTAAGAAAAAAATGGATTTTATGGTTTTTCTATTCTCTTTGCACAGTTTGATCTGTTAAGCAAGAATTTGACAGAGAGAAGTGAGTAACTTGTAGAAAGTTGAAGCGAAATGGAGACTTGGTCGCTTTTCTTGTCATTTTGTCTTTTTAACAGCAAATATCGTGATTCTTATACAATACACATGTACCATAAGCTCAGTCCTTGAAACTCACCCTATAGTCCTGAAATCTCAGAGAAACCGTCTTAGATGATGATATGCGAGTTTTAAAAAATTGGTCTTGATATCGTTTAGACCATGGCTTTTTTCGTGGTGTATCGTGTAGACAGAAGCAGTTTTTGTGAATTATGAGATAGTGTAGACAGGGGTTATGGATATTATTGATACCGTGGAGACCCATAATACTGCCAATCATCATCATGAAGCATTTTGTCTGATTTAAGCAACCTATTGTTTTTAGAAATCTTATATCGTGAGACTTGGTGGATTAAAACCCTAATAGAATGGGTTACCTCTCATACTGATATGAGCCTTTGCTGCGCGCATATTCCATTTTAGCTTACATACCTTAACCATAGGCTCAAAATGAACATAAACTAATAGTGGATTTTGCCCATACTTAAGAGTAGCCATTCTACATGTATAGAACGTCTCAATTTTGAAAGAGTACCACAATACAGGCTTATATGAAGAAAAAAGAAAAAAATATTAAATGCATTTTAACACACTATGTAGGCACGGCCAGATTGTGTGTTCACTGGTTTATATCAATAAATCGTTTTGGATCTACATAACCAAAGCTGTCAACCATAAAAAAAGATATTAATTGCCACAATGTGTTTTGTTTGCGATCAAAACGTTGAATTCGGCGATCAGAAACGGAAATGGACAGGCCCAGGTGTTAATAATAATAATAACCCCAATGTCTGCTAGTATCTACTCTGTTGATAACCTTTGCAAACGGTTTGGACAAAATAAGCTCCAACAAAATATTAGCCTTATTTGCCCCTATCTGAATTCAAACCATTTATTCTTTGATGTTTTTCTTGAGTTTTTGAGAAAAGGGAATAATTAGAAAATAGCAAATGAAATGATAAGTCATACATGATTATACATGCTAAATATTAAGGCTGTATGCCTGGTTGTTTCATACAGATTGTTTTACTGTTTCACTGTTGATGTCAATGTTAACAAAAGAGCACAGGGATGAGACCAGTTTTGACCACAGAAGCATTATTCGATCAAATTTGGTAGCATATCATTAGGTGATACTAATCATTAGGTGATACTACAAACAGAATATCAAACCTAGTAGCGATCCACTTAGTGATTTTGCATACCTAATACCAAGACTGTAAGGCATTTTGGTTTCAGACAAGAAGATACTTGAAAGTTCTCTCTAAATAAAACTATATAAAATGAGTGACACCTGAAGTGTACCTGTAGCCCCAGGGCCATACTTTGAACAAACATGAAGAAGCACCACTACGTGATGCTACATACATGTATCAAATCAAATATCAAGGCTCTTTGCATGTAGTGGTCCAGATAAACGTCAATATAAAGATTGTTGGGATGGGGCCTTTTTGGTCCCAGGGCCAAACTTTCACTGGCTGATGCTATATACCATATATAAAAGCTCTAGATCTTGAGGTTTCAGATAAAAAAGTATTCATTGTATCCCTATATAAACATATGTAGAGCACAATACCCCTAGATTGGACCCCTTTTTGTCCCAGATTCATAGTTTGAACGAACATTGTAGAGGTACACTATGTAATGCCCAAATATAAGGGCTAACTAAGTGCGAGATCTTTTTAATATTCCTTTTAATCTCATGTGACCTAGACATGCAATTCGATGTAACCATACAAACAACTTATTAAGGGACCATATAATGATCATGTAAGTCTAGTTTGGTAAAAATACAGCCATAAGTTATGTTCATTTTGCGCACATGTCTAAGGTAAGTAAGTTAAAATGGAATATGCGTGCAGCGAAGGCTCAGATCTGTAGAGAAGAAACCAAGTCTATAAGGGTTTGCATCTGCCGAGTCTGACTATATTGGCTTTCTAAATACAATGAGTAGCTTAAATCAGACAAAATGCATCATGGTGGCCGGTTTTATTGATCTACACGGTATCCATAACTTGTGTCTACACTGTCACATAATAAACAAAACCTGATTGTGTCTACATGATACACCACGGAAAAGAGCCATGGTCTACACGATATCAAGGCTGATATTTTGAAACTCTCATACCATTATCCAAGACGGTTTCTCTGAGCTTTCAGAACTCGAGGGTAAGTTTCCAGGATTGGGCTTATGGTATATTTATAGTAAAAGAATCGGGATATTTGCTGTGATAAAGACAAAAAGACAAGAAAACCGGTCGGGTCTTTGCTTCGTTTCCACTTTCTGCAAGTCACTCACTTCTATCTACCAAATTCTTGCTTAACAAATCAAACTGCGCTAAGGGAATAGAAAATCATAAAATCCAAATTTTCCTTAGCGTGTTAGCGTCTCTGACTGGCCGCTGGGTATAGATAAACAGGCCGTATTTTACAAATGAATGTGTACTCACAATTTGCTGTCTCTCACGTCCGCCATCTTTGAAAATCTATACTGCGGCAGTCAAAAAAATCTACACTTTATCACGCATACGACTGTGTATTTAGCATTGAAAAAAGCGGAGAATTATCGCCAATATTCAATGCGTCAACTTTCTATTTTGAATGAATGGAGTGTCACTTCATAAAGCCTTTCTCTATTTCTAGTTTGCTTTGTATTATATATTTATAATTAGTCAGCATACATCCGAAGCTGTTATCATAATACAATTTACATGATATAATGGCAAAATTTAGAAAATAAAATGAAATTGCCAGCATACAAAAAATAACTTAGACACATAGACTTATGGCTTGGGTTTAAATATAATGGATATTTAAATTTTATTTGTGTATATCGTATGTATGCGATTGAATGAAATTAAAATGAAATATTGATTTTAATAATATTGGTTTATAAGTTTCTAAAAAAAAGTATTTCATATTTCAACAGCAACACGCGCCACGCGAAAAATGATTTTCGAGGGTCGGGATTTCTACCAGATAAAACTCAAATAACATTGCTTACTACAGCGACTACCCATTCAGCATATATGCATGTAACAGCGGGCCACTATTGGTCCGCCATCGAAACACCATTATCGGGCCACTATCGACCCGTCAAATAACATTGCTTACTACAGCGACTACCCATTCAGCATATATACATGTAACAGCGGGCCACTATTGATCCGCCATCGAAACGCCAGTATCGGACCACTATCGACCCGTCAGCGAAACGCCTTTAGAATGGCGTTTCGCTGACGGGCCGATAGTGGCTCCGAAACTGTTTGTTGGCTCAGTAGATATATAACTATCAGAACTTAGTATATAGCAAGTTTATCTATGATAGTATCTAGGCATTGAGCGACAATGCACAGTCTGGTCGGCTCGTGTGTTGTTCGTAAATGACATTGCCATATTTTCTCGTGATACACGGTGCCTTAATGATATAAAGACATCAACAATGCACTCAGTAAGGCCAAAATCTAAGGAGTTTTGGCTTTTATGAGAGCGACTGGGGTATAGTGGACATCGAATACTAGTACATGTTTGATCGGCATGATAACTTCTCAGCACCATACGAACACCAAACGTTAAAATTCACCGAATCTATGTATGACTGGCCTCGACGTTATAAAACTGTTTTCATGCTCAACCCAACTGAGCACGAAATTCCAACTGCTCATAAAACAAAAATACGGAAAATACAGACGTTTCTTGCTTTTAGTCTCTCGAATGTTGGATATATCATGCTAAAAAATGTTAAAATGTTAACACTTGTTAGCATTTTAACATTTATGAGCAGGATAAAGTTCGTAGTATGAAAAAAAGTTTTATAACTTCGAGGCCTGGGCGTTGTGCCTGTGGTACGTCTTATTTGTATACTTATACAATGAGGCTGAATAGAACTTTGTACACCTTTGGATGTCTTATAGATTGAATGCGAGGAATATTCAAAAAGTAATAATTAGGATGTGTTTCCCACTCGCAAGTGCATCTATCTATTCAAAACAACGCGGCCGTCGAACGAGTTGTCATAGAAATAAAGACTGTTCTTGAGTGACAAGATTTATTGTGAAGGAAACAATGTTGAGGTTTATGAGTGGAGAGGGGGATAGCTCTTCGTCGATTTTTTATGTTTAAAATGGTACATTGGATTTGCATAATACACAGTGTACACCAGCGGTTCACACGAGCTATAGTTTGTCAGTGATATTTGTGCTAGCTCCATTTACTCACTTATAATGTACGCACGTGCGTAATGACAATTGTATACATTCAAGGAAACTCACCTAAAGTCTTTCCATGTTATAAGATACTGCTCTTAAATGAAAGAATTCGCTCTCTTCCATTTTTTATCATTTAGAGAAGTCCCTATTTTGAAAAGGAACGGAATTTGTGAGAATGACTGCTCCCTTTATGGTGCTGTCACATATAAACGCGGATAAAGGTAACGGACGCCGAACGGACATAAAAATTGCAAACACTGTTTATTCGGTGATGGAAGTCGTCTCGGTAGCGGTGAATGTCGACGCAGAAGTCGTTAGGAGCGCATACGTACCGAACAAGTAACGGACAAAGTACGGCCAACTAACGTACGTGTTAACAGATGCATAATGGACAAAACAAATATGCAACGTATAAGAAACCAAAACGTTCGTTGAACGATCACAGAATGCGCATGGAACGGACATCAACGGACACATACAGGATACCTACAAGATGCCGAACGCATGGGAACCGGACAAACCGCACGAGAACCGGACAAGCCGCATACCAACGTATGAGAAACGTTCATCCACTGTACAAATGTATGTATTTATCCGGTGGCGTCCGTTCGATGTTTTGAACACGTCCAAAACTTGCAAACGAATAGGACCGGACAAAACGGATATCACTTGACACGGAACGCATTCACCGTAAGGGGAACGGACAAGAAACGCATGCAAACGGACACGAACGTACAGAGAATTTTATTGTCTGTTACGCGTCGGTTATTGCTATCCGGTAAGGTGTCACAGTCACTAAACTGTGTGAAACTATGCCAGTGTTCTGGCTCCCGGGTTCTGGCTTTGCCTTTCTTGCACATAGCCTAGTAGACACAACACTATAAAACAACGTCGTTCATGTCGTATGATCGACATTGTTACGACGTTAGATGTTTGCTGGGCTCGTTATTAAAAGGCGGTACATCATGTATCCGATATTTTAGTCAACCCTTTTATACGCAGTCATACCCATGCTTTTATTTACGTGTTTACACTTATTGAAAGAAATTGATCAGTTCAACAGATTCCTAAGAAAAGAGGTATTTTTACAATTTATATGTGAAAACAATGTAGTCCTCTATGTTAATAGTTATATGCATGCATATGCATGTAGAAAGGCAAACAGTATAATATCCCAAATGGTCTTCGATGCACAACAGGGAATGTTGGTTGAACTTATTTTGTTCATTGATGGCTACTACAAAAGAAAGAGTTCTTTATTTGCGTCGTGGCTCAATTTAGGTTGTTCACAGTTGCGATGTGGATCTTTAATTCATCACCTCTGTGTTAATTTACATATTCATTTAAGCATGTGGAATTGAGATATCTATTAGGTTTATGTCAAACAAAGTTTAACATGGATGTTATTTCGTTACTGAACATGTAATTATGTTTTAAAATGGGCAAAGTTTTTTTTTTCAAATTTACATCAAATTCTACAGTGCATCAAATTCAACAGTTTTCTGGAGATGTAGTGTGTGTGAATGTGTTAATTCCCTTTTTCAGATGTGAAATATGGTGATTTCATACTTATTTATTTTAACCCTTTTAACCTATTTAAGCCGAATTAAATGCCCCACTCTTATCATTTGGAACAGTCCATTTACGCTTTAAGGGTTTTTGGATACTATTTATTTGATTTTATTCAATTCTGTAAGTTAACAGTGTTTTGCGGCGTCTGATCTGGGTATGCACTGTTTGCATAATTATGTCCCATACTTATATGGGCTAAGCCAATGGAATTTCCTATAATTCGGATACAGTTAAGTCAGGACGGTCTACGGTATACATGTCAATTGAGGGGTCACAGGTTATAATTTTCAAATAATTGTATCTCTTGTTCTCAATGACAGAGATTGATTTCGTCTTATCAAACAGTGCAGACCCTGATTACATGCTGCACTTTTTCTGTGAAGATTGATTTTGTCTTAGCAAACAGTGCAGACCCTGATGAAATGCTGCATTATGCGGCATTTCATCTAGGTCTTCACTGTTTGTCGCATTATGCGGCATTTCATATGGGTCTTCACTGTTTGTCAAAGTATTCGTATAGTGGTGTCTCGGCCCGGAATCACAATGCCTCCTTAAAGTTAAGGTAGACTTAAAGTAAGTATTGATTTTTAGGATGCAAAAAATAACGTTTTAAACTGATCAAAATCAAAATAGTTTCATTTTTTCTGTACTGCATCGATGCAATTTATTTAGCATCTAATATAGCATGTTGAAATATCAATGCTTAACTCAAGTCTTCCTTTACTTTAAGGTGGCGTTGTAATTCCGGGCCCTGGTCTTAAAAGGGTTAAGAACCACATTTTACTTTACGAAAAACACATGACGCATACCAGTTATTGTATACCCATAGATGAGAGATAATCCACGAGTGTTATAACAGTGACGATAAAGGAGAGAGACCAGTAGGCCCCGAGGTTATAAAACTTTTTTCATGCTCAACTCTACTGAGCACGAAATTTCAACTGCTCATTAAAACTAAAATACAGACAAATAAAGAAGTGTCTTGCTTTAAGTCTCTTAGATACAGTAAAACGTGTCTTAAGCGGCCACTCAAAAAGAACACCAAAAAACTGGGTTTTAATACCAATTATTGCTTAATGAAGGTCAAAAGTATTGCAGAATGCTCATAGGGGAGCATTCTGCAATACTTTCGACCTCATTAAGCTACCAGTTTCCATTAAGACCATTATTTTGTCTACTTTTAAGTGACCGCTTAAGACAGGTTTTACTGTATTGTATTTTTCTTGCTAATAAATGTTAAAATGCCAACAATTGTTGACATTTTAACATTTATAAGCATGATTAATTTCGTGCTCAGCTGAGTTGAGCGTGAAAAAGGTTTCATAACCTCGGGGCCTGATGTTTTTGAAAATTGAGAAAATGATGATTAGAAATTTGAGGACATTCGGTCATAGCAATAAAAGCAATATATAGTGCATTTACTTCATTTGAATTAGCTTTTTCTGAGCTCTAGAACAATTTTGGGTCTGAGCAAGCCTCCGTGGTTCGACTTTGTGATACATGCATTGAGGTACTTAAGTTGGCAGTAACCAGAGCTAGACAATATACCAGTTTAGTTTTAGTACATTGGACTGGTCTTGTGGCGCTAAGGGTTTTAGAGCTACAAAAGGTGATGAGTTCTAACTGTGGCATGGGATTCTCAAAGTTGTTAGAAACTAGTGGAAAAACATTTAGCTGCATATAACCGATTTTTGAATGTATCTGGTGATACTTAGGATTCTTGAACAACGTGAGGATCCATGCTCTGATCCCATAGTATGGAGATACTAAACGTTGGTACTATCTGGGCTAGAGTAGCCCTTGTGGTGTTCCTTATTGGGGTGGCCCTGTATTGTGCAGGGTACGGCACACTGTACTGGATGCAAAACGAGGCAATAGACTTGGAGTTTGTTTTTTCTGTCGGATTGTGGCGCGCACAGAACTGTTCAGGTGGCTACGGAGCGGCCTGTAGCGGTTATTATGTGCCGGATATGTACAAAAATGGTGAGTAAACACGTGCGTCTGTTGCGTGCAATACGCATACGTATAAGAACATATTTCTCTCCCTGTCCTCAAATAGAATGCTGCTTATCAAAGCTGGAAACCACAAAATGCTTGTTGAAATAACAAGCAGGGAAGACGCTGATCATACTGCTTCTGATGAAGCAGTTTGATCTGGGTCTGCCCCGTTTGTCCAGGCCTAATGTTCGAAATTTTAGAGTAAAATACCGTGTACGTTCTATAAAATCTGAAATTAACAGTTAAATTGTTGTTTACACTGTAAAACCAAAAGATGTGACATAAACTTACGCGTGTTCTATTTCTGTCTAAAGCAAGTGCGTATGACCAGGAATTCCACAATTACAAACCGTAGACCAATCCAAGGTACCACGAGGAAGAGAAACAAAACACTAATAGCAACACCACAAATAAAGTAAAGCAACCAGGTCAATCTTCCTCGGCGGGGAGAATGTAAATTTTGAAGTATACCAAGTAAAGCATTACGAAACAAGAACCGAATGCACAAACACTGGCGCAATAATAATGAATCAACAACAATAGAACATCGCCTGAGAAAGGATAGCAGCAGAGGCCATCGCGGGCTTAAATACGTTTTAAAACCGAATGAGAACAACGTGTGCGCACACCTTACTTGATGCCAAATTGCAAAAAAAATGAGCCAGTGCATGAGATTTCCAACAATTTGGAATGTGCGACCAGCAAAGCTTCAGATCAGCCTGCGCATACGCGCAGTCTGATCAGAGCCTTTGCCAGTCGCTTGAGTATTCTATGATTGTTAAGCAATTGACTGAACACCATTTGCAGTTTCTAGCCTTAAAAGGAGGCTGCGGAGGCTCGTCCGAGTCTAAACTTGTCAAAATGTCAAATTGTTAGAAATCTTTATCCACGGCTCAATTTAATGTTATTAAGAAAGGGGTTACCAAGTCATGCAAGTGAAGGTGTGGTGTCTATATGGAGACATGTCCTTCTCGTTAAAGGTGAAAAATATTAAAAATTCAAAATGCTGGCCGCAATTCTCGCATCAATTGTACTTTTTTCTACCCTAAAATTAACAATGTTCAAAAGTTTTCGCTGGTCCCGTTTACATGTATATAATGGAGCTTTTTGCTCTCTGTAAAGGCGGTAACTTTAATATTCATATCTGGGCGTGGTTCGGCTATTTCATCTGCTAAACAAGGGAAATCAGGTTCTATCTATTATTTGGTGAAGAATTAATAAGTTGTTCGGGCCGCGCAAACGTGCGTGCATTTCATGAAAATCCTAACTACTGAACTATACACATTGAACTCACATTTGTTAACACTTAAAGCGCATAATCACAAATGTAAGTTTTTGTCGTCCACTAAAATATTTGAAGCCTCGTAGACAAACAGTGTGGACCCAGATCAGACTGCTCCTATAGGAGCAGTCTGATCTAGGTCCACAATGTTTGCCTCTATGCTTATGTTAAATAGGCATTTTCAGATGCAGATATTTTGCTGGCGTTTTAATGACTAAATAATGTGTTTTGCGTCTATACTGAGGTAATGGCGCATGATGATACAGTTACTTTTGAATAAAACCGCGTCTCATTTTCAGCTTTTACCTATGTCTAAGGTTGACCAGTCCTAATTACGCATTCATGAGGTGCCGCCTTTACAGTAACCGAAAAGTCATATAATACACATGGAAAGAATATATGTATATGGGCAGAAAGTTTTCTCTTTTACATAATAACCCTTTTAACACTGTAAAAGGTCTGAAGAACAAGTGTAGATAAATTTTGAAAGGACCGTCTCATCTGGATATGCACTGCTTGCTTGCTTACTCATTTTTTCAGGATTTTTTACAGTTTTTTCAGGATTTGTCGAACACACCTTTTTATCTGCAATTCAAAGGTAGGGGACTGATAAAGGGTTAGTCTACTGTATGTGATTGTGGCATTTTGCCGGTCATACTCACACTTTAATAATGATATATTTTTTCAGGGTCTTTCATTGCGACACAAGTTCTGACGTCCATTACACTGGTTGTATTTGCTGTCATCCTGGTGTTCCTGATATTATACCTTGTCGTAGAAAGTCTTAGAGAAGTGGTTGTCGTTATCGGCATCGCACTCACGTGCTTGTTTGCAGGTATAACTTGCCCAAGAGCAGATTAGGGGTTAGGGGCTAGGGTTCATATGGGACAATATTAGCTGTTATCGGTTTTATCCGCCCGATTAATTCCCTTGAATATTGACCACTCCTGCAACTTACCTGTTGAAATATGTGGCATCAATTACACAGAAAAGTATGCAACCCTTTAAATAAATTATTAATAACTAACTTATTATTAAGCTGCTATTATTTTATAAGTTATCAAAAGAAAATTTAATGTTTTATCTTTATAATGATATAAACAAATACGAAATAACTTAATATTTAGTTTTGTCAAATTGTTCATCTTTTTGACTGGTAAAATCCCATTCATTTCTATGTAAACTGACTGCAAATGCCCTTGGTGAGCCTTTTATGACCCCAAAATAATCATGTTCTGATATTTTCTCGGTGTTTTATAAGTTATAAATGGTATCTCGATCACCCAACGATATCAATCATATAAGTTTCACCCAGGTGAACCGCATGTATAGATCTCGGAGGGTGTTGGCTATCGGAGGTAAACAAAGAATTTTTGGGTTGGACATGGTCTGTATTGAGACGATTTATTTCATTTAGAGTCGTTTTGAGGGATAAGAACAACATATAGGTCGATAGTATACAGAATGATGATAACTCTGAAAAAATTACGTGTTTCGGAACTTAATCTGTTCGAGTTTAAATTGCATTTGAATTCGGAAATGCAGTAATTTGGACGAATATTTCGAATTCATCAGTTAATATTCATATCTATTATTTTATTTTTACTTGATTCACAGCCACCGCTGGAATGTATAACCTCTCTTTGGAATGAATCAGTCAAATACAATTCAAAAATACATGTAAAACATTTATTTATTTGCAATTTCATGACGGTGGTATCATGTTTATGGGTAGCTTTCCGTTCGGAGGTATGTTGGGTAGCTGTCGGAGGGAAGGCATGTGCATGTTAACATTGATTACGGAGAAGGACAAATTGATTATGCTCATTAAACAAGCTCTCGCATACGGAAACAAAACTGTAACACTCAAACACTTTCAAAAACAAGTGGCTCGATTGGCGGGGAACATATCAAAGGAGAAACAAGCTTAAATAAACCAATTTGTTCGAGTTGTTGTTCAACACTGAATGGGTGTTTTTGTGCATTAGTTTGTTTTGTTTGTTTTAGCCTACCATATCTTTTTAGCCCTTTGCATCACATTAAAGTAACAGTGCAGTAACATAACATGCCAAAACATTATACTAAGAAATGAACACATACCTTTTTGTGAAGGTGAAGGATCAAGTAGCAATGCAATTAGTATACCAGATGTTTAGACGAGCACCTGTACGGTCTAATCAGTCTTCACTAGATGCATAAATTTAACTCTCTCTCTCTCTCTCTCTCTACTCTCTCTTCTCTACTCGCACTCCTTCTCTACTCTCTTTTTCTCTACTCTCTCTTCTCAACTCGCACTCCTCTACACTCTCTTTTCTATTCACACTCTTCTCTACTCTCTCTTCTCTACTCGCACTCCTTCTCTACTCTTTCTTTCTCTACTCACACTCCTTCTCTACTCGCACTTCTCCTCTACTCGCACTCCTTCTCTACTCTCTCCTCTCTACTCTCACCTTTCTCTACTCTCTCTTCTCTACTCGTACTCCTTCTCTACTCGCACTCTTTCTCTACTCTCTCTTTTCTACATGCACTCCCACTACTCTCTCTTTTCTTCTCGCACTCTTACTCTACTCGCAATCCGTCTCTACTCTCTCTTTCTCTACTCTCTCTTCTCTACTCGCATTCCTTCTCTACTCTCTCTTCCTCTACTCGCACTCCTTCTCTACTCTCTCTTTCTCAACTCTCTCATCTCTATTCGCACTCCTCCTCTACTCTCTCTTCTCTACTCGCGCTCCTTCTCTACTTTCTCTTCTCACTTCTTTACTCGCACTCCTTCTCTAATCTCTATTTCTCTACTCACACTCCTTCTCTACTCTCTCTTTCTCTACTCGCCCGTCTTCTCTACTCCCTCTTCTCTACTCGCACTCCTTCTCTACTCTCACTTTCTCTACTCGCACTCCTTCTCTACTCGCACTCCTCCTCTACTCGCACTCCTTCTCTACTCTCTCCTCTCTACTCGCACCCCTTCTCTACTCTCTCCTCTCTACTCTCACCCTTTCTCTCCTCTCTCTTCTCAACTCGTACTCCTTCTCTACTCGCACTCTTTCTCTACTGTCTCTTTTCTACATGCACTCCCACTACTCTCTCTTTTCTACTCGCACTCTTACTCTACTCGCAATCCGTCTCTACTCTCTCTTTCTCTTCTCTCTCTTCTCTACTCGCATTCCTTCTCTACTCTCTCTTCCTCTACTCGCACTCCTTATCTGCTCTCTCTTTCTCAACTCTATCATCTCTATTCGCACTCCTTCTCTACTCTCTCTTCTCTACTCGCACTCCTTCTCTTCTTTCTCTTCTCACTTCTCTACTCACACTCCTTCTCTACTCTCTCTTTCTCTACTCGCCCGTCTTCTCTACTCCCTCTTCTCTACTTGCACTCCTTCTCTACTCGCACTCCTTCTCTGCTCACACTCCTTCTCTACTTTCTCTACGCTCTCATCTCTACTCACACTCCTTCACTACTCTCTCTTTCTCTACTCGCACTCATTCTCTACTCTCTCTTTCTTTCTCTTCTCGCACACATCTCTACTCTCTCTTCTCTAATCGCACTACTTCTCTATTTTTTCTTTCTCTACTCGCACTCCTCCTCTACTCTCTCTTTCTCTACTCTCTCTTCTCTACTCGCACTCTTCTCTACTCTCCTTCTCTACACTCTCTTCTCTACTCGCAATCCTTCTCTACTCCCTCTTCTCTACTCGCGCTCTTTCTCTACTCTCTCTTTCTCTACTCGCACTCCTTTTCTACTCTCTCTTTCTCTGCTCGTACTCCTTCTCTACTATCTATTTCTCTACTCTCTCTTCTCTACTCCTTCTCTACTCTCATTTCTCTACTCGCACTCCTCCTCTATTCTCTATTATCTACTCGCACTCCTTCTTAACTCGGACTCCTTCTCTACTCGCACTCCTTCTCTACTCTCTTTCTCTACTCGCACTCCTTCTCTACTCTTTCTTTCTCTACTAGCACTCCTTTTCAACTCTCTTTCTCTACTCGAAAACCTTCTCTACTCTCTCTTCTCTTCTCGCTCTCCTTCTCTAGTCTGTCTTTCTCTACTCTCTCTTTTTTTACTCGCACTCCATCTCTACTCTCTCTTTCTCTACTCGCACTCCTTCTTTACTCCCTTTCTCTTCTCGCACTCTTTCTTTACTCTCTCTTCTCTACTCGCACTTCTTCTCTAGTCTCTCTTTCTCTACTTTCTCTTCTTGCTCGCACTCCTTCTCTTCTTTCTCTTTCCTACTCTCTCTTTTTTACTCGCTTTCGTTCTCTACGTTTTCTTCTCTACTCGCATTCCTTCTCTACTATCTCTTTCTCTACTCTCTCTTCTCAACTCGCACTCCTCCTCTACTCGCGCTCCTTCTATTGTCTCTCTTGTCTACTCGCACCCCTTCTCTACTCGCACGCCTTCTCTACTCTTTCTTCTCTTCTCGTACTCCTTCTCTACTCGCACTCCTTCTCTACTCGCACTCCTTCTCTACAAACACTCCTCCTCTACTCGCACTCTTCTACTCGAACTCCTTCTCTACTCGCTCTCCTCTAATCGCACTCCATCTACTCCCACTCCCACTACTCACAACCCCTCAACTCGCACTCCCTATACTCACACTCCCTCTACTCGCTCTTTCTCTACTATCTCTTCCTCTACTTGCTCTTTCTCTACTCTCTCTCTCTCTCTCTCTACTCGCACTACCTCTACTCGTTTTTCCTCTACTCTCTCTTTCTCTACTATCTCTTTCTCTGTCTCTCTCCCTGTCTCTCTCTCTCTGTCTCTCTGTCATTTGTCTGTCTCTGTCTGTCTGTCTGTCTGTCTCTCTCTCTCTCTCTCTCTACTCACTCTACTCTCTCTCCAATGTATTTGGTAATTAACTTAATATATCATGAGCAGTACGGGAATATAATGAAATGAGTGTTCGACTCCCATGTTCAGTCCTCCTCTGTCAAATTCCAAGTATGTCATCCGATGGTAAAGAACTGTAATAACGTGCTATTAGCAGGGAAACATTTTATCATGGAATTTAGAGAGGAGTTCTCTGTATGCCTTAACAATGAGGCCCTCTCACGAGTTAGGGTGTATTTGTACAAGCCATTTTATTCTAGGGAGAGGGAAAATGCCAAATTGAGGGGAACAAGATTGTCAGAGAACAGGGAAATAAATAAAACATGAAATATGGAAACAAGTCAATATTTAAGAAGAACAAGGGAACAGATACTTCCTAGGAGAGCCTCTATTATAGATAATAGAACAAACATCACAACTATAAAACTACTAAAACTTGATCTGTTTAAAATATATTGTACCCAAACTCTAAATGAGTAACAGCTAGTTCCATGTTCACAGTCCGATTGCCCATCTCTTTCTGAAAAGGACGTCACCCAGGTACAATTATTGAACTAAAGATAATTTAAAGCCGTACTGCAAATAGTTGCAGAAAGATCTAATTAAACATTCGATTTTACAGAAATGGGAAGCTACATGTATCTGCTTTTATAAGTACACATATATAACATGTAACAAATACATGTTGTTTTATGCATATGGAAATCGCTAGAAACAGTGTTCTTGATTGCCATTTGTCGCCAGTCGGGCGACAAATGACAATCGAAAAATCGGGCGACAAATGGCAATCGAAAACCCTGTTTCGAACGATTTTTGATCTACGTTCGTCGATAGTATTAACTTTTTCGATTGCCGGTTTTCCGGTGCAATCGAAAACCCTGTTTCGAACGATTTTTGATCTACGTTCGTCGATAGTATTAACTTTTTCGATTGCCGGTTATCCGGTGTGAAACTTTTAAAAATATCTTAAAGATATACAACTCATCTTTATTGCTTCTTACACAATGACAAATGAGCCGCAACATGTGATTTCCAACAATGTGGCATTTTGACATGATTAGACTCAGACAAGCCTGTGTAGCCTTCTTTTAAGCTTAGAAACTCCAAATTATGTTCGTCCAGTAGCTTGATATTCATATAATATTCAAGCGACAAGCAAAGGCTCTGAACAGTCTGCGCGTATGCGCAGGCTGGTCTGAGCCTTTGCTGGTCGCATATACCACATTGTTGGAAATCTCATGTCGCGGCTCAAATAATATTGCTTTAAAAGATGCCATCGTGGGGGCTTGGGCTGCTGTAACCGGGATATGAGGACCTGGGCCCGAAATTACACTGCCTCCTAAAAGTTAAGGAAGACTTACTGAGTTACTTACTTACTTAAGTATTGATTTATCAGAATGCGAAATATAACGTTTAAAACTGATTTAAATCAAAATAGTTTCTTTTTTTTTCTCTATATCACAATGATATCTTTGACCACAAGTACTGCATCTATCCAGGCAATTTATTTAGCATGTCAATACTTAACTTAAGGTCACTCACTGCCCACACCTGGGCGATTTTTTTTCCAAAAAATAGATTTTTTTCATTTTTTGATATTCTGTAGTACATCATATTATAAGAAAAATAACGCATTTTAAAGAAAATTTACCGTCCAGTTCAAAAGTTACAGCTCTTCATTATATGGCCTATGTTGGCTTTTTTACGCAGCTTTTTGGAAACTCATGAAGACAAGTAAAATATTCTGTAACTCAATTTTGTAATTGAAAATCGTTATTTAAAACAAGCATGCGAAGCCATTAATAATTAAGAACTTTTTCTCAAACCATTCTTTTGCAACTATACAAGTATTTTTCTTCATATCACGCTTTCAAACCAGCATTCACCGATATTTATGCATTCGTTTTCCGCAATTACTGACAGATAATTCAATATTTAAACATACTTTAAAAAAATAAATTTTTCTCAATTTTTTTTAGGAAAGTGATCATTATATAAGATGCATTATGACAGAATTTAAAAAAAAAATCACCGTCTAATTAGTGAGATATTACCAAATAATTATCCCTACCCCCCAAACTACAAAATAATGAACTAAGCAGGCTTTTCTTATTTCTAAGCATGTTATAACCTTACAAACCAAACACTATTGATTGAAATACCTCACTGTGAACTCCCAAATGAAACTATATGTATTCCAAATACTTGGAACATTTACATGCATATATGAGAAGACTTTTCAACACCAAAAACGATACCAAAATACCCCACCCACGGTAAAAAGAAACTTATCTGCATTTTGTCTGAACACATATAGTCGATATATTTTGACCAAATTTGCATAGATACATCATAAGGATAGAGATGTAATGTTTTGGGGACATTTACCGTTTTTCAAGGTCACAGGGTAACTCAGCATGTCTAATTTAGGTGAAAAATGTGCTGTTTTAATATCCATCGCTTCATATACTACATGTACTCATCCAAAAATTTGAAATGTTTTTAAATCTTTGTTGCGGCCTCGGGCGCCATACTAATGTTCGATCGCGAAGCAAGGCCAGACCTTAACACTTGACCAGAGGAGGTTTATTTCTATTAGATCTATATATCCCTTTACGGACATCTTTCGGTTGAAACACGTCAAATGTAGAGTAAACTTGGAGATTAGCAAATATTTTAGCGTAATATTGTAAATATTTTATTGCTCATTATTTTTATATTTGCTTTGGGTGCTCAAAAGAACCGTCTCACTGAGTACCTTTAACTTACCTATGCTTTGGTTGGACCCGCATTTATATGAAAAAGGTTCTTTTTATGCCCACACCCTTCCCGCTACCGAAGGGGGTATTTATTGGCGCGGAGGGTGAGAGGGTATTATTTTTGGTACGGATCCCGTCGGCGTTGGTCATGGGCGGAATTGGCCACGAGTAGTCTAGAGGGGCTAGACATTTTCTATGTGCATATCACATGAAACAGGTTTGTGAATTTGGTCCGCATTTACATGAATATAAATGCATATAATATATTATGATCATCGATGCGACAAAACCTGTCTTCAGGGTTTCCGATAAGATCATACCAAAAACCAGCATTCTCAGCCACAGAGACTAGATAGAATAGTGAAGTCTCGCTTGGAGCAAGTTTAAATACGATACTATTCAATTTGTAAATAGCAAAGGCGCTGATCAGACTGCGCCGATGCGCAAGCTGGTCTGTGCCTTTGTTGCTTGCAGACTGCAGACCCCGATGGCAGAATTCCTCGCGTACCTTTAGTAAATTTAGAGTAGGCCTACTATAATTTAGACTCACGACTATACTTGGGTCAACCTTAGCCCAAGATAGCCCTTGTAGCTAAATATTGGAACGCATTTGACATAAGGCAAATTGTTTAGGACGCAAACTAAAGCGAGGGACTCTCAACGTCATCCGTCAAGTTCAATACTTGTCGTTTACGCATAATGACGTCATAAGAGCCAGTGACGTCATTAGCGCACGTCAGGTTCAAAGTAGACGCTAGAGAACGTGACGAGATAGTCTGTCTTGGTGAAATTTTAATGCAGGTAAAATAAAACCAGAAAATCATATATAAATCTATATACAAGTAGTTATATCATTATTGTTGTTATGAACTGTAAAAAAAACCGCGAACAGTCGACTGACATTTCCCTGGTATAATGCGTGTTCCATTACACTGACTGATTTTTTTCTTCTCACAGAGCTGAGCGTCCATCGTTTAGTATCCGTAAAGAATGCTAATTTTTGTTGTTCATTAAACTTAAAATTGTGTTTGCATTTTTAATGTGATATCAATCACTTTCAGATTACTAACGTGCAGTGTAACGGGCATTACTGTCTGTACAAAACATATCATAGTTGCGTAAAATCACACTTTGTCATAATCGAACGCTACCAAGTATTACTTCCCTTGATGATTTAGAGTTACGGTTATTGCTATGGGCAGTGACCTTAAGTCTTCCTGAACTTTAAGGAGGCTTTGTAATTCCGGGCCCTGTACTACTGTGTAAAGTTTAAAAACGGTAAAAGATAAAATAACAGAACGGATTACCACCGAAACTGCAGTATCTTCAATATTTTACGGGTATTTGTTATATGGATTATTTTGTCCACCTATACAAATATGCAGTGAAAATCCAGATAAGCTTACATGTATACTAATACTTTTAAGAATGAAGTGACAACAGACCAAAAAGGTAAATTGCTTTTAAATACGTGTGGTATTTTATTTTACTGTCGCAATGGCGAAAAGAGTACAGTTATAAAACGTATGCAAACTGTACAGGGTTCATTATTACGTTGTTTTTTTAAAATCTTATTCTTAACATCCAAATAAACAATTTTTCAGTTATGTCGGCGCACTCAACTATGAATAAGATGCGCGGATCCAGAGAGGGGTGGCAGAGGGTCCTGGCCCCCTCCCTGGAAAGTCGGAAACCTTTGGGGCTCTTTAGCAATACTTGTCCAGATCCCCTGGAAAAGTAAAAGCTACTAAGCCAGCATTCCATATTGGGTAATTATCGCCCCGCCAGCGTTTTGCTGTTGGGCTGATGATGGTCCGCTTTTAGTGGTATTTTGATTCTTACTCCATTCATCTAAAAGAAATGTGTCTGTTGAGTTAGACTTCCTCTGACAAAACATTCTGGATCCGCGCATGATTAATTGATGGTAACAACATCAAATTAGCTCGCCCATTCGGGAACATTTGGTATTTTTGTATAAGTGTGTGCATTTTCTCACTAAAATTTTACAAAATCGAAGAAAGCGTATCAGTGCAAAGCTAGATGTCGTTACAAGAAATGGGCACATCCTATGTTACATATGAAAATAAATAAATAAAGAGGGTGGGCGGGGGCGCAGCAATGTGAACCTGCATTTTGTAACCCTGTTGGCGCATTTTGCTAATCCACTGCGTTGCCAGGTAAGAAAACGGGTATAGATCTGGCACTTGTTCTTATCTTCCTTCAGGGACCATCCCTTCGCCACCCCCACCCCAGCAACCTTGCTATCATATTCCCTTCCTAATTCAAGCAGACTGATTTCACCTTAAATGTATCAGTGCAGAGTTAAAACACGTTTACCCTGACCGACTAGACCAGGGTTCATACAGACAAGATTGTGTAAAATTCAAGGACTTTTCAAGGACTCCTAAAAGACTTTTCTACTGTCTTCAAGGACTGAAAACTTAAGAAAAATACTGATTTACACGTTAAAATTCTACGCCGGAAATGCTAGAGTCCATTACTAAAGATATTAGTTCAAGAAAATTAGAATAAAATTAAGGTGTCTTTATTTAAAGGCACCACAATTTGATACTATTTTAGGTCTCCAAAACACTGTTGAATCCTCCTGTAATTGATAAAATTCAAGGACTTTTCAAGGTCTTTGAGTGTTTTTCAAGTACTTTTCAAGGCAAATTTAATTGTCAAGGATTTTTCAAGACACTCCTGTATATTCAAGTACTTTTCAAGCCTGTGCGAAGCCTGTAGACAAAACATGCATGCCCCTGACTGAAGATGAGCGCTTTTCACAACACTTAACAGCTGCAAAACCTCTCAATTTGTCTTCTGAATTTCGTTCCCTGGTAGTCTTCCATTTGTAGCATTTTTTTGTAACTTGGCACGCTTAAACTATATCAGATTCAGGCACTAAGTGTGTGGCAGTATGTATCAATCTCCGAAATCAAAACCACTGTCACTCCGATAGCAAGCATGCCAGCCGTCAAGTAACCTCTGCACATTTTGCTAACCATCAAAATGATATGACCTTAAGCAAATTTCAAGTATTGATATTTAAATAGCATTTTGGGGACATGGCTCTTTTATATCATGCAGGAGAATGATATAGAATTGTGGCGGCACATGCAATTTGTGTCAAAGGTTGGTGTAAATCCAGCTATGATCAAAAGAATAGCCTTTTTTCATTGAAAATATTGCAATTGCCATTTGAAAAGTCGCCCTGGGTACTACGGACATATATCAAAAGCATTTAACACATTCCGAGTCCTTATCATTCAATAAAGAAGCAACCTGTTTGTTGCTTTCGTCTCCAAGAAACTCTCTATAAGAAATAAAAATGGATAAATACAGACCCTGTCCATCCATATTCTGTTTGTTTACCTCCGGTAGCCAACACCCTCCGATATCTACACATGCGGTTTACCTGGGTGAGTTTCACAGAAATAAAATAAATTTTAGGTCTGTCATTTTTAGGTTAAAAATTGAGTTTAAGCGCCTTCTTGAAAGGGCGGAGAAAATGTTTAAGTTCTCATAGTTTGTGTCTATTATGCTTCCGCACTATTCAATATGCCGATAATGTCAAGAAACCTAACATCATTTTTAAATAGAAATTTTAGGGGAAAACTTAGCTGAATGGGAGACAAGATAATGAAAAGAAATCTTAAAGGAAATTGTTAGAAAATAACATTACCATAACTTATCACACCGAAATAAAAATCATTTTATTACAAGTTGCTTCAATCTATTTTTTATCTTAAATATAACAATTAATATTTTTATAATAATAATACTTATTATTATTATTATTATTATTATTATTAATAATGCCTAAATTTATTCGAAGACTTTCATCTGGCAGTATATTCGGATAGGCGGCAATCGAATACACTTATATAATCGGCGAACGAAGATCAAATATTTAGAACCAGAGTTTTCGATTGCTAATCGTGGCCCGAATGGTGACAAATGGCAATTTAAAACACCGTTTCTATCCGTTTTTGATCCGCGTCTGTCGATTGTTAAGAGCGTTTTCGATTGCCACCTATTCGGTGTGAGAGGTGAGAAACGATTTTGAGACGTTCATAACGGGATATGCGATAATCCTAGGTGTCAGATAATCCCTCGGGCTAAGGTCTTATCTCGGTCATAAAATACTGATTTAACGGTTTTTACCGAATAAACGACTCTGTATAAAGTGTCCTGTGTGGAAGCCTTGGCATGCTACTAAGAGCTTATGCATAAATAAAATGGTGTGTATCAGACACCCAGGCTGATCACAGTGTTCGTGCTCTGTACACCCTTCTTACTAGTTTTGTCATGCGGCGTATCGTCAGGGTCTTTACTGTTCAGTATAACAACCTTTTTCGGTCATACTACCAAAACTGTCACTTCATGGGTAGATGCTCAGACTGCGCAAATGGTGTCGTTTGAAATTCTACTAATGTTTAGGCTTTGCTATTACAGTAAAAGACATGCATATATTATGACGAAGAGTACTAAAAATGAAGCAAAATCAACAGTGTAGATCCAGATACTTAAAACCAAGATGTCTCTCCGTGCCTGCATTTTTGTATTAATTGAACATTTAAATAAATTGTAAACTAATAATTAGGTTTTAAGTGATGCCATTTACTTCTTCCGGAGAATATTAAACTTGAACGAACAGCAAAGGTTCGGGTGAGATGGCACAGCGCGGTCAGGCCTGATCCATTGCTGTTTGCGTTCCATATCTCTCAGTTAAATATTCCCAAAATACACAGATTTAAACAAATCTCTTCACACCGAGCTGATCGGGACCAGTAAGAACCAGAACTGACCAAAAATAATTTATAATTTCAACCGTAAACAGCAATGGGACTGATCAGACTGCGCTGATAATTTACTATGCGCATATGTTGTTCCGAGAATTCATGGCAGGTAGCATCTGAGCTGTGAACACAAGAAACTGCGATGAGCATGTTATATATGCACAGACTGGCCTGCTCCATTAATGTTCGCTGTTGGAGAGCTGAAACATAAAATCATGCAGTCGTTTTATGATGTGGTCATCTTTTTGACACAGCGGGAACTCAGTGGGAGTTCGCTCATCTGCGTTAAAAGTGTGAAAATAGTTGATAAGGATTTGCCCTAAAGCGACTATTCTCATTATTTTGACTGCATTATAATCCTGTATTATGTTTTTTAACTTCAAGCGAGGACGCTGATCAGACCCTTTTTGTCAAACTCAATGTTCTTTTCCTCGGACCCAGTCCGAGTCTTTACAGATGTCGGCTGATTATATTTTTGAAAAAAGTGTACAGTGTGGATCCAGATAAAGATCGAGCTCACCACATTTCTGATAATTCGTTTACTGATTATTTTTGATGAATTAAGCCTGAGTAATTATTACAATATTATGCTGGATTTTCTCTTATCAAGACCAATGCCGAGAGAAGACCCAAATCAAGCTGCGCATCTACAATACTGATACGGGTAAACATGAAAAAACACCGCATTAAAAAGTCCAGAGGAAACTGAAAAAAATGACCAGACCAGGCCAAATAAGCACATTTGACCATACCGCCGCCGACGGCCTTGTTTGGTGAAGCTGTGTTATTTCTAAATCACTGCGGATGCGCAGGCTGGTCTGCGCATTTGTTGTTTGCAAAACCCCGCAAGACAGTTTTGTCACATCGAGGCCAATATTATGTTTTCTGAACATTAAGAAATTCAGTACTCAAGTGCTCATGTACTCAATTCAGAACACACGAATAGTGGACAAACATGTTTTACATTTGGAGATGAAAAATCTTTTTCTTGATTTCAATCAGTTGAGCATGCATACTCCAATTTGAACTATTTATGTAACATAACTGAAATTGGGTACCCTCTTAGACCTCTTTCGTCAGCACACAAACTATACAACAAATACTATACACTCAATGCCAGACTACTACCATGGATACCTGGACTCAGATACAATCGATTTCGCGATATAGTCGCCGCGGTGTAAGGGGGACAATTGACTTATCGATTTTCTAGGTGATCAAGAGCCACAACTTACCTGTTAAGCCAGGCCATAGTTCTATTTGAGCGGGTTTTGTTTTTATCTATGACCATAATATAAGGCCTTGATCAACAAATCACAACAAAAGTCGACTACTTTTGTCGTCTGCTGAAATGTTTGATTTGCCTCTATGACAAACGGTGTGGATCTTGATAAGACTGCTCCTATAGCTCAGTCTGATCTATAACCACACTGTTTACTTATATAGTTAATGTATTCAGTAACGTGAGGTAATTGTTTGCAGCAGACGACTTCAGCAGACGACATTTTCATATGTATTTTTGTCGGAGCTTAAATAGTTAATAAGGCTTAAGCGGGTTTTTCTATGTCCATAATATAAGGCATTGATCAACAAATAACAACAAAAGTCGACCGCTTTTGCCGTCTGCAGATATGTTTCATAAGCCTTTTAATGGAAACATAGTGGACTCAGATAGGAGCAGTCTGATCTGTATCCATGACGTTTGCTTCTACACTTAATTCTAACACAGCTCGCATATAGAGCCAACGGTAACAAACTGTGATATATCAGACAATAATTCACTACTAAAGTGTGTGATAGCTGACGTCACTGGAAAATGGCGTAATTCATGGCGCTCGACGGTGTAACGTCGTTTTTACGCTTGAAAGACGTTACAGTTACATGTAAACGTATGCGACGTAGTCTAAGTATTGGCGGGAGGTCTCAAGTTAGTGCAATGGCGGAAAGTTGGAAGAAACTGAAGACTTCGAATGTGTTTTCGTCGTTTATTGTGTGTTAGAATCGAAATAGATCAGCTCCAGTGCGTGAATTGTTGAGTAATAATTCACTGTTTGTCGGTCAGTTGTACGAAGATAAATCACTCGCGCTGCGCGCTCGTGATTTGATCTTCTTTACAACTGACCTCTAAATAGTGAATTATTACTCAACAATTCACTGCTGGAGCTGATCTATTTCTTAAGTAATTCAGTAACGAAAGGTAATTAATTATTTGCAGCAGACGACATCAGCAAGATGCATTTTTGTCGACGCTTTTAGGGTTAATATTCTGCACAGTGACTAACTTTCTGTATGTCAATCAGTAATATTGATCTATTCATTTGATTTGCATTTTCCTTTTTATGAAATGGACCGGTGCATGAGATTTTGGACCTTGTAGTGAATGTATAAATCCTCTCTTAAAACTTGCATGCCTCAGACATTCTCTGATTTTGACCCGATCTCACGTTCTGTGTGTATACGATTATCGATCGCTCTGGATGGGCAGGCTTGTCTGAGCCTTGAATGTTCGCTGGTGCGATAAGTAATCGCAATGTAAATTTCATTCAATGGCTCAGATAGAACATAAACAGAAATTGGACCGATTTCAAATATTATTCAGCACAAAATAAACAAGTAAGTATTTTGGCAACGAAGTCTACAGGTGCATTTTTCTCATATTGAAAAAATGGCTGATAGGGGCTCTGTGGATTATTACATGTGTACGAAGACGTTTATTGATGAAAAACTATTTTCGGACAATTTTCAGTATTCTTAGCTTAACAATTTTTGGCCAATTCCATATATGAAACAATGGTCAACAGTGCACACTCTAGAGCTTTACAACCACGCCACTGTCCTTGAGCAAGACACATTTATCCTAGCTTAGTGCTGGTTCAACCCAGGAAGACCCGTCCCTGTTTAAATGAAAGATTGTAAATGGGACGTAAAGAAACAAATCAAACAAATCAAACAAACAAACAAACAAAACAACCACGCAACTACCAATTTAGCAATTTACTCCAAAAACATCTCTAAGGTGTCAAAAGCATAAAAAGGGAGCACAGTGGCTCAGTGGTAGAGTGCTTGACTCGAGACCGAAGGGTTCGAGCCTCACCGGCGTCACTGCGTTGTGGTTTTTGACCAAGATACATTTATCCTAGCTAAGTACTGGTTCAACCCAGGAAGACCCGTCCCTATTTAACTGAAAGATTGTTGATGGGACGTAAAGAATCAAATCAAACAAACAAACAAAATCAAAAGCATAAAAGGGCATTCTATTATAGCCGACCAGGTGCATGACAAACTACACGAAAACTTGTCCTTTTGTATGAAACAATAAAAATATATGAGAAATTGTTTTTGAAAAGGCTTATGATGAACGCCTCATTTATTGGAAAAACATATGTTGTAGGCGCACATTGGAATGGTCTCTATGAGGCAATTCCAATGTGTACCTACAACATAAGTTACTAAAAATAAGGAAAACCATTTTGAAATTTACACTTACCAAGTATCATGCCCATTGTATTTGCCTCTTTTAAACATCTAAAGCTGCCAATTAGTATCAAAATACCTGTCACTTTACTTCAAATTGTTTATATTTGCATGACAGCTACATCTCCAAGTTCGAGTTCATGAACTACCTTTTTTGCTAACCTGGTAGTTGCGTTGTTGTAAGCGTATTTGGTGCCAGTTTTGATAAATAAATAGCATTTTGATCGTTGCAGTGCATACCTTGTTTAAATTGTTTTCGATTTCAGTTTAGAGGGTACGACTATGGTGTCATTTATTACGTACATATTCTTATTTTGCTCTTTTTATTTTAGAAAATTAAGACTGAGCGAATTTAAGGGGGTGGGGGGGTCATGCTATATTGCGGTGCCTTGCTTGCAGCAAATTTCTTGTGTGTTTGTTATTTATTTATTTATTTATTTATTTATTTATTTTGCTTTTTTGTATGTGTGTGTTTCTTTAAATTTCTTTTTTGTTTCATTTTGATTGAATTTTTGTCAGTTCAAAATATCAAAAGTGATATACCATATAAGCACACAGTATGTAAACTGAAATAAGCATCCTGTACCCGTTCCTTCTAGCTCACGCCCTATACATAATAAATTACAACACTCGTGCGTAACCAGTTGTCGGAAATCGTGATGTAAGAGTTGTTGGAACAGCTGTAATTGCGAGCACCCACCTATTAAAATTCACTTTTTCCATAGATCTTAGTAACTGTTACAGTTACAACCATGAATCATGTACACATGTGATTGCCAATTCCAATTAAACCATGCAAACTGGCATTTAAGCTCGTTTTCGGCACAGAACGGCTCTGATTGTGAGCCAGTCGTTTTTTAACAAAGCAAACTGTAGAGGAGGAAACCGTTAAAATCATGGAATAAAACGGAATAAAATAGATAAAATGGCTTTTCTTATCTTGTTCGAATGTGTATTGTCTGTATCGCTAACAATATAAATCGAAACGTGTACATGTACCTAAATGCACGCATTTTTCCGAGTACTGGTTACGCACGAGTGCTGTTATTCATGTTTATAAGGCGAGAGCTAGGAGGAACGGGTACAGGATGTTTATTTGAGTTTACATACTGTGAAGCATAAACACTCGTATATAAGGCGTACACTGAGTGCGTTATAGGTTGCTTACACTTGCCAATCAATTCAGTGGAGTAATTTCAGATTTAGTATGGATATATATGTGGATCTGCACTTTCTTCAAAACAGAGTGCAGAATAAAATATGTGCGCAGTGTCTCATTAG
Source organism: Loripinus fragilis (assembly GCA_964019695.1). Taxonomy (NCBI): domain Eukaryota; kingdom Metazoa; phylum Mollusca; class Bivalvia; order Lucinida; family Lucinidae; genus Loripinus; species Loripinus fragilis. The sequence continues at coordinate 39,425,013 of OZ026522.1, read as the reverse complement.
ATAGAATATTATAATTATATCTCATTTTTTTTCATTTTTCAGTGCTTCTATCGATAATTATAATGATTGTGTGGCTAGCACAGATTCCGCAATTTTACTACGTTGGTTATTCATTCGGATTATTTGTGTTCGGATACATCTTGGTGCTGCTCGCCGGACTTCTCCTGATTCCGGAAATACGGACATACGGAAACAGCCGAGGTACAATTAAAGTCCAACCAACACCGGATGAGATAGTCACAAGACCAAGTACGCTATATGACGAGAAAAGGCGTAGATATTATACAGACTATAGTAAATATTACACTAACAAGGATTCAAGAGGGAGCAGAGAAGATCGCAGTAAGGCACGGATTGTGATGCGATCCCCGCCACCCAAATATAGTGGTCCTCCGCCAATGTACTCGAAACGACTCAACAAAATTGTGTATCCAACACCTGCTTGGAATACTGCTCGATTTTGATTAACAAATTTAAGCTACTGTCGTGCCAGCAAAGAGTGACAGTGATGTAATATTTGTTTACAATTGCTAAGTAAACATTGACTTGTACACTCCACTTGAGCTAACGCGAATCGATAGATCACTTGTGTATTAGTCAATAAAACATGACGTCACTGTCACCCTTGGCTGGCAGGACAGAAGTACATGTCAATAGGTGAGTTGGTGAGTTTGTGTTTAACGTGCCACCAACAGCTTAGGTCATATGGAGTCGGGACCACGACTTAAGGCTAGATCTTGTGGAGTATTTGGTACTTATCAATCGTGCATAGTCATTTGATTCTCTATAATGTCTGCTAAGCTATTTAGTCGGAAACAGACGTAAATCTTGGCTTGAGCCCTTTATGCATGTCTCTTCTTTGAGTGTGCGAGCAGTGACGGTTTTGGCGAGACTGCGCATTTGCGCAGGCTCGTCTGACCTTTTACTGCTCGCACATGAGATAAGTTCCAATATGCACAGCACCAACAAATCGACCTTTTTACAGCTTTATCACAAGGTCAACCTTAAAAAGATATTGGTTTGCCGTGCTCCTACCTACCCACCCAAAAGAGGCCCTACCCCCCCCCCCCCCCAAAAAAAAAAAATATTGCCTTTCTGAGAATCTTATTTTCTGTTAATAAACCCTTCATTAAAATCATTAAAAGTTGTATTTTAATTGAGGAAAGGTTACAGAAAATGTTACCATATGCATTCTTAGGTTATATACAGCATTTGTAGACCTCTAAAAGTGATAGTAAGAAGGGATCATAAGATTATGCTGAATTTCTAAAAAAAAAAAGACCTTCCTACCTACCAAAACTGAAATTATTCAGTATAGTAGGGGCACGACAAACAAATATATTTTTAAGGATGGCCCAAGGCACATACACTATAACCTGTGTAAAACGGTCACTCTCAAAAAGACCAAAAATGGTTTTCAAGACCGATTATCGCTTAATGCAGGTCAAAATTATTGCAGAATGAGCATTGTGCAATACTTTCAACCTTCATTAACAAATCAGTTGTCATTAAGATATTTGTTTCTTCTATTTTTGAGTGGCCGTTTATACAGGTTTTTACTGTACAGGTGAGTATTGCTGTCAAAATAACACTTTTCATTCAGATGGATTTTACCGTGCATGATGATAGAATAAGTATGAATTTTTTGCATTTTATGGGGACACAGTTAAAAAATTCTAAATTATAATGTGTTTCTGCCGTGAAGATAGGGTTTTTATATTTGAAAATAGTGCAGACCCTGGTGAAATTTCGCATTATACAGCATTTTAGCTGGGTCTTCACTGTCTGTCAAAGTACCTGTTTGCAGGTATCCAGAATTAAAAGGAATAAAAAGTTTTGGCGAGAGAGGAAAGTTACTTTACAAAGACTGGTTTTCAACATATACTGCATGGGCCACTAATGACCTTAAAAGAAGCAGGAGTCGGATGGTGGTCAGACCCAGAGAAGATGCTAATGTGCCTGAACGAATCTTGAGCTAGTCCATCAAAAACTGAGAATTGATTTTAAGATTTGTGACATCTTACTAAAAATAGCAGGAATTATTTTTCTCTATTTTTAAGGGCTCAATATTTTGTTAACTTGTTATTCCACAGACAATGAGTTTTGAAACTGTATACCTTGCTCCAGGGTTATTATATAAAACCGTGTCATGTTCAACTCAGCTGACCGCTCAAAAATATTATAATGCATGTAATAATACAACTGCTGGCATTTTGCAATTATAAGCAGAATAAATACAACACATTGAGTGTTTTAAATAGCGCTGGAGAGAAGGACGCATACTTCGTATGTACGCACTGTTTATTGGTCTTAAGGCACAATACGTTTATCATGTACGCCTTAAAAATCCGTAATTTACACAGTTTTATGTAATGGGTACCCTAGCAAAATATCTCCGCAAATAATGTTGTACAGAAAGCAAAATCGGCTTGAGTTTTTGGAACTCCTTAAAGAAATAGTGTGCAATTCCAAGCGTTTCCAATTGTATATATGGAAAACTGTCTGCAAACAAAAGCAATATAACCATATTCACCCAGCTTTGATCGAAATTGACAGAGTATGTCTCTCGCGAATTTCGATTTAAGGGGAGTGCATATGCCCTCAAAGAAATTGAGAAAATTTGTAATAATTCGAATTCTCAATACACACTGGGTATCAATTCGTGATTCCAATAGTGCAGGGTTAAGGTTTGGCTACAGATGGGGCTTTGCATGATCGCTACTCTGAGCTACTAATTTTTATCTTTTTGTAATTTGGAGGTTCTTAGGGTGGGGCCCCAAAAGCAAAGCTAACGTAGTGTTTATTTCTTTATTCATTTCAAGAACTAAATAGAGGATCTTACATGAGTGCTAATGTTTTATTGAATTTTATTAAATGAATTGAGGATTAGAGATAAATGTGAGGCTTGCCGAGCATTTTATTTCTTTTTCGCAACCAGTTTAATAAATTCAATAATACAAGAGCACGAATGTTAGATTCTTTTTATCACATGGCATTGACATTACTTAAAACTCGTATTTTTGGCGCTTAAACGTAAAGATTTTGTGGTCTTTTTAACAAAGTTAAAATGAACGACATAACGTAACGTAACAAAATCTGTAAACCACTAGTGGTTTATCGATTTTATTGCAAGTTGTTATATCACCCCAAGAGGAGACGTCATGTGATAAATGCAAGTCTGCCTAACAATATTGAGAACACCATGTTTTGGAACAAGTGGTGTATCAATTATTTTAACTAGAAAAACAATGTCCCTGGATTTGAAAACATCAGCTTTAAGATGGATGCCTTTCGTTGTCCACATCTGTTCAAAAAGTCATATTACTAGGTCTGCTGAACATGTTTAGACGATTATTCCGTTCCTTTCTTGGAAACTTTTATTGAGGTCAGTAGCCTTTTCTACAGTTTGGTTGGTGTCTTCACAATCACCTGAAAAAGTAATGCATAAATTGAACTATATTACTCCTCTTACTACCTGATTGTCTGTGTAAAAACTGATTCGGAAATTTTCGCGAGAACTTTATTTTTGCGAATAACATTAAAAGACATATCAGTGATGTGAAAAAATCGCGACTAAGGCCAGATTTACCTATATCAATAACTGACAGAGTGAATCTGCCATTTTGTGAGGGTTTTTTTTCACGAAACTTCGCACATATGCGAAGTTTCCCGAAAATATAGTCCTCGTAAAAATTTCAGAATTTACAGTAGTAGATATGGAGTGCCAAAAATAGTGTAAACCATGAACAGTCTCCTCCTTCAGGAGCAATCTGGTTTGGATTTATGCTGTTTAATCAGGCCTTGACTTAGAAAAAATATAAAGCTTTAGTAAGGCTAAACTCATTCAAGCATGGATTTAGCATGCCTATAAATGTTAAAGTGAAAGCTGTTACACCTTGTACTTATGAAGTTTCCCTAGATTAACCATTTGTATACTAATGGATTATTCCTTTGGTTTCATACAATAAATTTGAGATAGTCCATTGTACATATCTAGGGGTGTGAGGTTATATTTTTTTTAAAAATGTATTGTTTGCCTTAAGGATCTTTGATAAGTAACAAAGAGTATTGCATTAGCTGATTTGTTAACTGAAATGTTATTTATTTGATTAAATTGTATCTTATTTTTGTAAAGTTCATCAACTATACTATACTTGTGTTGACAAACGCTGTCGAAAGACGAAGGACAAGAAAAATACTCTTCTGAACACATCAATTGTATATTTTCATCTTTTTTACTAAAGCACATGGTATATTAACGTTGTATGCATATGAATCGCATTTAAAAATACATACTCGGGTCCAAAATGGGCCTACTTTGTGCTACATTAAAATAGCATAAACATTACATACTGTCGGCAATATTATGTTTGGCATGGACATATCGATACAATTTCATCAGTGGCCCTAACAACATTTTGTTTCCTTTTTGTGGTTATTATTATTTTGCTTTTTAGTCATCATCGTATTTCACAGGGGGCGGTACGAGCCTCACACGAGAAGCTATTGGACCCGAAGGGCCCAATTGCTTCTCAAGTGGGGTCCGTGCCAGTATTTCTTAGGATCCCAATAGCCACTTGTTATTTTCCAGTGGTGGGCGAGCCAGACCCCAAGCCCCCCCCCACCCCTCCACTCGCTGGATCCGCCCATGGTTAGGCCACTTTGATAATCAATAGTTCATTTATTATCACATGTGCAAAAGTTACTAACCAACAAATCGTTTATGGCAGTGACGCAAGATTAATCCCAATATACCACCCTTACCAACTTTAGCCTGAAATATCTCGTGATGTGCAAGGTCACTGATGTAGGTGGTATAAGATAGTTATACCATGTTTGTCCTCCTGTACGTACGATAATACACTCGCTAAAGCTCGTGGATTGTCTCCATGTACAGGTGGACAACCCATGGTATAACTATTACATATCAAGATTATAAGACCTTCTGATAACTTTAACGTAGTACCAAAGTAAGTAAGGGTGCAAAGATCAGGAGTCGATACAATCAAGTACCACACCCGACCCAGGATACCAATGGGAAAGTTACAAACTCACAGATAGACACCACAAACGAGAGCCAAGAGGTTAGCCCTTTCCCAGCAGGTGACCACAAAGCACATATAAACAGACGCGCACAAAGACATTGCAAACATAAGACAGAACAAAAACATAAAAGATCCACAAATCATATTATGTCAGAATCCCATTGTTTAGTCGTATGAGCAAGTACATGACAAAACCAACAAATTAATATGTGCCTCGTGTGAAGACCATGATCAGCGGATACGCAGGCTGGTCTAAGTAGTCGATGTAAGCACAATCATTTTGTCAGTTTTGTCATGCACGTGCTCATTGGATAATGACCTGTTTAACGCAGCGAAAAACGTCATTTTTGGTGTAATCTCAGATAAAGTACATGTATTTCTCGTTTTAGGTTAAAAATAACTAAAACATCAAAAGGTCAAACTCACGTTTTTTACTTCAGTGTACTGAGACAGCCCATACTCTCCCCTGAAAACATAAAAAAAGTAAGTGAGCAGGAAACGCCATACTCAAAGACCAACCCACAGCACCGTGAGGGAGAGACACAGAACAATAATAATCACACTACAGCAAGAAACAATTAAATAAAAACAACCAGCTCTCTCTCTCTCTCTCTCTCTCTCTCTCCACTTAAAATAAGATATAAGATAATGAGATGGCTTATATAACTACAGTTTTAGAGAATAATACATTGTGGTTCCATGACATGAAAAATCTGTGACGTAGGACTGGCCCAATGACCATAAACAACGTGTCCGCCAGGATGAGTTGTGTATGTGTATTTATTCAAACCTGAGTGACAGATTTTTCCTGTCATGAAAACACAAAGTATTATTCTGTACACGAAATACCTTCATTAGTGTTCCCAAGAAAAACGAGACAAAAAAGAAACTAAAAACGTAACATAGAAAATGTGTGCGTAGCTATACACAGGCAGACCGGACATCATATTGTCGCTAGTGAAATATGTCACTGCTCAAGATACATCAGTGAATACAAAAGGTAGTTTTGGCAAAAGTCATCTTGCTAGGAAATATTTCACTCCTCAAGATATTAAAACTATCTCACTGGAAAACAATATGAATATAATATACTGATGTTAATAAATTGTAGATATAATGCACCACCACAAGTGGATTAAGCATAAGACATGGCGACACAAACCACAACACATGCTACGTTTGATCATGTATGTTCTGTTTATTGACGAGATGAATAGAGGAGCGCTAAGGCTCAGAAGTAGAGTGCTCTACTAGAGATCCTTGGGTTGCTGGTTCAACACTCCCTGCACGTAAAGGTGTCTCGTTCAAGGACACAACAAGCCACTGTATCCTCTACTTAGCACTAGTTCAATCCAGGAAATGACGGAAACATGACCAAATAACTATTCAGTACTATCCTGCCAGCCAAGAGTGACAGTGGCGTCATGTTTTGTTAACACCATTTTCAGGGACTTATTATCAATAGATCACGTGTGCATTAATCATATCCGCAGGATAGGATTAATACACAAGTGACTTATCGATTCGCATTAGCTCAAGTGGGGTGCATCAGTTAATGTTTTACTTAACAATTGTAAACAAAACATGGAGTCACTGTCCCTCTTGGTTGGCACGACAGTAGTACATAAAGCATCAACCCAAACAAATTATATTTAGGAGATGCTTATTTTTATGTGTGTATGGTTGTCAATATTGATTATTTATATGCCTGTTGCAAATAGTCGTTTGAGAACAACAGCAAATCCAAATTTCAATTTTCACAGCCTTCGAGTTTATAGAGGTTATAAAGCTGTTTTCATGCTCAATTAAAATTTCAATTGCTTATTATATTAAAAATGCTGAAAAATAAATACTTTTTGTGCTTTCTAACTGTCAGATGTTGTAGTTATCATGCTGATTAATGTTAAATCCCAACGATTGTTGGTATTTTTTACATTTATGAGCACGATTAATGTCATGCTCAGTTGAGTTAGCATGGAAACAAGTAACTTGGGGTCAGATGTTGTTAGCAGTTGACAAATACAACCTCAACAACGTGTTCTTCGTTAAATATAACAACATCAAAAGTAAGAGTCGACTAGGATTAGTGGATAAACCATTCCCCATTGCTCTGGGGCCCGAATTACAATACCTCATTAAAGTTAAGGAAGACTTAGGTTAAGTATTGGTTATTAGGAGAAAAATAACGTTTTAAACTGATTAAAATAAAAAAAATAGTTTCCTTTTTCTGTAGATCGCAATGATATCATTGACCACAAGTACTGCATCGATCCAGGCATTTTATTTAGCATTTAATAAAGTATGATGAAATATCAATACTTAACTTAAGTCTTCTTTAACTTTAAAGAAGCATTGTAATTCCTGACCCAGGTCATTAGTTGTAGCAAAACTTAATTTTCTAACGGTACTTCCTACGATATACTTCCACAATGTACATTTTGGATATAGTTATCCTCTTAAAAATACAATCTTGTCATACTACGAAAAACATAGAAGAGTAGAAATTATTTGTTTTAGAAAATAAACTTACAATTCTCGCCCTATTCCCGACATTTTGAATCCTCCAAAAGGTGCAGCAGGACTTAGTACGTTGTAAGCATTAACCCTGTAAAAGAAAAGTGACATTCATGCGCGAATCCAGAGAGAGGGACGGGGGTCCAGATCCTTAGCAATACTGGTCAAGCGGTTCCTTAGCAATATTAGTCAAGATCCCCTGAAAAATCACAACTTGCTACCAAGCCAGCATTCAATATTGGGCCATTATCAGTCCGCCAGTGAAACGCCGTTTAATGGCGTTTCAATGGAGGGCCAGTGATGACTCAATCTTAGTTGTAATTAGAAATTCTCTCCCCAAATCAACTGAAAATTTGCCAGAGTTGGGTTGGACCCCCTCTAACAAAACTTTCTAGATCCACGCATGGCGTTGGGAGGCTATGGTTATTTGTTTTAAAAATAATGCAGTCTGTGTTTGTGGCATTTGCTGATTATACTCACTTTATGATCTTCACTGATATCTATTATAATACTTTAAATGTGAGATTTGAAAGTCACACTTTGTGTTCAAAAAGTGAGTATGACTGAATCTCCTTTGAGGGACCTTGTTAGTGTAATGCGATGAAACAAACATGATTACAAAACAAATGTTTAATTTTTAATATCAATATTTCAAACCAATAAAATCAAAAAAGGTAAATGGATGAATACTGACTTTAACTATAGATCTACATACCATACAGTACCAGCTTTCACTCTGCTTGTGAACATATTAGCGACATCTAAATCTTTAGTAAAGATTGCTGCAGCAAGACCATACATGGTATCATTAGCCCTCTCTATCACTTCATCTAAATCTTTATACTTGATTATCTGCTGTACTGGACCAAATATCTGAAATAAAGTTATAGCACTTTTAATCCTATTACACTCTGATTAGGGTTTTATACCTAGATTTAATACTACAACACCTAATCTTTTATATATCTATTTGATAAGAGCAAAGCTCAGATACGTTGCAAGTAAACCGATGCTAAACACCTAAGTCCCATGCCACCCAGAAAATACCATCAACCTGTTAGGAATGTATAAGCAAATAGAGCTTAGCAACTTTGCAACTAATAAAAAGAGAATTGATCAGATGCTTCAAGAGAATAAACTCATTTACCATATAGTTAATGTCAATCAATACTTTGATATAATTAGCGCATGGTCGACACCCTTAACTTTTTTCAAACGTTTAGTCCCTCTTATTAAAACAGAGAAGTAACAGATCAACTAGTTTCTGCTTAACATTCTCTACAGTCAGCAAGGGGCGAGATAATATATTTAAGCTTTAAAGGTATTGTTTAAGGACCTCAGACAGTTTCTAATGGAGGATTGTTCATAAAAAGTTCCAGATAATGTTTTTAAAGAAATGACATTTTCTGTGATAAAGGTAGCTGGTTCAGACCTCCTATGCACATGAAAATACTTTATAATAGACTAGTACCGATAACAATGGGTTTTGAACTCTCCGCTTTACAACCCATAGGAAAAAAGTTTTTTTAAGTGTTTCACCACCCCCAACCATGTTCAACTAATCCTTCTGCATAACATTGTATTTTAATATAACACATATCCTATAAATATGGCATGCTTAATCAAAAGGGAAAAGGCTGTCAAATTGCTCAAAATCAAATCATTACAAAAGCCCATTAGTCACTTAATTTGTACGAAAGTGTAGCTAAATATCCGTTTGCAATGGCATCTATACAATATGTAGTTATGATATACCTCAATGAACAGGTCAGACTGATTCAACAATAAATAAACCGTGTGTAAGAAGCGATTTGCAGGTTAAAGTCAAAAGCTATGGAAACATACTTCTATGCAAAAAATGAAATACCATAGACCTGAGTTCCATGTAAACGCAACACCTTCGTCTCAAGTTTTATGCTGCATACAATATATTTTCATATAATATTTTTTGATCATTTTTCGGCTTTCTGCAAAAATATTTGGTCACAAAAATACCCCTGACCCAAAATTTTTAAGCTTCTTGAATAAATAAGCAATATTTCCAGATATATTTATTTTGTCAGGTGCACTGAATGTCAGGCTTTAAATAATGCGCAAAACTACAGTTGTCAGTTATACGTCATCTAAGCCACAGACTCTTGAAATTTGGATAGATTAAATAGGAGACTGTCCGAAGCCCTTTGTATCTAAACTGCTAATGCCTACTAGAACTATACTCAAACTTTTACGGGTTGCTTTTTAGTGTTACAGTATTTACTTCTAAACTATCTAAACAGTTGTTATCTAAATCAAATACCAATAAACAACTAAATTTTACTATATATAATTTTGCTCACTTCCTCTCTTCCAATTTTCATCTTCTCTGTAACATTTGAAAATACTGTCGGTTGAATGAAGTAACCTTCAGTGCCCTGTCTTCCGCCACCACACTCTAGAGTTGCACCATCTTGTTTGCCACTCTCAATTAATGACAAAATCTTCTTAAACTGTTCGTCATCAATCTTGGAAAAATAAAAGCAAGTTTATTACTAATAATGTTGACATTTTGGTCACTATATCCGTTAAAACAAGCAATTTCACTCGACAGAAAAATGAAATAGAATAAATCATTCTATACATTTGGCAACTTGTGTGTTTCAGGTTTAGGTGATAATAAGTTACAATAGTTAGGAAGCCTCCATGCGAGCTAAACTAATTTTGTGCTTTAGCAACAAAGAAATCTAGGGCGAAGATTTGACGCCAGTTAAATTCATTCAAGCTCCCTAGTTGCTTACTTGGTTGCTGTCTGTGGTTCTGATGTTGTTGATTCATTGCTTAGTGCTGCTACCATTATTTGTAGGGGTTATGTGTTTGGTCCTTATATTGTTATTCAATACTTTATGCCCTCCTAGTTTTGCAATCATCTTGATTGGGGAGAGAGAGAGAGCTGGTTGCTTTACTTTAATTTTCTTTTTGATTTCTTGTGCCAATGAATGTTCTGTGGCTCTTCCTCACAATGCCGTGGGTTGGTCTGCAGTGTATGAAAATGGTTTTCCTGATCATACTAACCTGTCTTTATTTATTATGAAAAGGTAGGTAGGGTCAGTAGGATATATTTTTTTAAAAAAATATCATATTTTTTATTTGGTACCAGCTATAAAAATAGATCTAACCCCAGCACAGTAAATCAACTTCAATAACACATGTTAGAGGTATGAATAGATACATTTCTGAAAATATTACTCTTTACTTTGTATTTCTTATCTCCTAGATGCAATATGATAAACAAGATGTTTTTTCTTTCGTTTTCCTTTCTCTCTCTCTCTTTCTCTCTCTCTCTCTCTCTCTCTCTCTCTCTCTCTCTCTCTCTGTCTCTCTTAGAAATAAAATGCTAAGGGTCACGCCAAATAATACGAGGGTCAGGACACACAAAACACACATTCATGGGACTTAGTGTGTTAGTATGTTAATTGATTATTTTATTGGTGGTACATTTTAAAGAAATCCGTTCAATATTGAATGGATAAGACATTTTTTATGCTTTAACTTGGAAATGTCAGTTCTTCAAACAATGTATAAATAAACGTCTTTATTAATGATGTGTATTACATGTTTGGTGGGAAAATACTATGATTCATCAAACAAATACGTATAATCGGTAATTTTGTTTTAGCCTAGAAAGATTTATTTCCTCTAGGGAAATAAATTCCTTTAGCAGGTACTCCGTTTTCCTGACCACAAGTGATCAAAGGCATGGATGAGGTGACACGCATGTCATATTCATTTTCCTTTTATTATTTACAATTTTTAAACAAGCATACCGCTTCTCTGCACTTTGACGTCACAAACATTAACAAATGACGTCATCTACACATGCGACGACGTTGCATAACGTTTCTGTCTTCCAACACTGAAACTGGAGGATCATGGAACAACAACGAAAAATTCTAGAAAAAGAATTAGTACCAAAATGTTTGTTATGATCTAACTAAGAAAATGACTAACCACACTTTATGTTTTCGTTCACTGATAAAAAAAAGTTACAGACGTTTGAAAATCTAAGGTGGAATTGATGAAGAAGATTTCCAAAATTGCGGACTTCCAGTTTTTCAGCAGGGAACAATTAGCTGATGAATTACTACTGTGTTAGAATTAGACATGTCATGATCCTGCTAGTTTTGCCACATCACATATCGTAGTATTTTTTTCATGTGAGCAAGCAGATCGAGCAGAATTCATGTAATATACAGTTTATTGAACCATTCTATTTTAAATATGGGATTTATATACCTTGGGAGATGAAAAATATAAAGAAACTTGTGCTTGCACACTTGTTTCTTTATCAGAGTTTTCAACTCCCTTGGTTTATAAATCTCATATTTTAAATAGAACGTTTAAAAAACTCTATATATTGTCGAATAAAGAAATATTGATTTCATGGATATAAAGCAATCAACAAAGCTCAGGTTAGTGTGTGCACTTGAAGCGTCAAGATAAACTATTATTCACCTTTTTGATTTTTTTTATAATTTAGTTGATTTGTGTTGAACCCTTCGTAAAGTAATTGACACACTCCAGAATCACATATCAGATAAACGACAGCAGGTCAAAATATGCCTCCATAGTCCTTATCTGTAAACAATGTTATATTATTGCCATTTTGCATATAACATTATTACAAGGTTGTATCAGTTTTTTATTAGTTAACTCACAAATTAACTGTATTGTTTCCCTGATAAACGTTGTCTATCTCCCAGTGTGTGTCTTTACCATGTCAACATGTCATTGCACTTTTTGAATGACGTCGATGACGTTGAATCAATAATAACATAAGAATCGCCATTTTGAAGAATGAACAAACTGGCAGACTGATAAATAGAATACCAGGTTTGCGTCTTTTTATATCAAGTTTACCAGGCTATGCTTTGAGAATGTATCATAATTTGCTCTTCAAGCCTCACAATTCAAAGTAAGAGTTCTGATAATTTATTTTCATTTACAACAGATCAGCATTCATGAAACACATGATGTCATGGTTATAACACTTTATTTTCTTCTTCTCCACTTTAAGAAAGTAGATTGTCCATTTCAACTAAAACAAGGAAAGCAGTGATTATGATCCCCAATTCAGGTGCCAAAACGTTACCACCAAGGTCCATCAAACTGAGCAATACATTTCATTATAATGAATGATAATCATGTTACAGTCCAACGCACTGCAGACATATTGGGTAATAACGTTGAATCAGTTCATGCTGCTCTGACTTTCAGAGGATGAGAGAGGGCGAGAGACAGTATATAAAGAAAGATAGGCTGAGCAAATTCAAAAGTACAATCCTTGTCTTTCTTGAAATCCACATTCTACTTCTTCACAGTTCAATAACTAACTGTTTTGGATAATTCATCATTGGATTTCTTGGTGCTTAATTAATGCTTTTGCAAGAAATTTCTTTATCTTGTAACCTGGTGATTTAATCTGTTCTTGAACACATTTATTCTAAAGAAAAACACCACAAAAGTGTATGTCAATTATAAATTAGTAAACAAAAGCTATTTACCTGCGGTCCAGACTCATTTTTGGGATCATAAGGGTCGCCCACTGTCTTTGCCTTAGCTCTAGCTACAGATTTCTTTACAAACTCATCATAAATATCTTCATGTACGTATGTTCTTGAGCCTGCAGTACAACACTGGCCCATGTTGAAGAACAAAGCTTGATGGGACCATTCTACTGCATAGTCAACTATAAGGTGAATATAAAGCAATCATGTCATTTTATGAGTCTTTCAGTTGTTTAGAACTAGAACTAGATAGCTAAGAGTACCAGTTTAAGTAATAGTGAATTAGTGAATATAATATATTGCGCGTTTCTTAAATGCCTTTTCTTAAAATATATCATATGATGTTGCTATTATTCAGTGGATGAGTCATGTTTAATTCTTATATATATCACTGACATGCAGAAATTGATTGTTTACTATGGTGTTGGGTAAAAACTTCTGAAACAGGACATACCAGAACCTGTATCTTTTTGATATAGTTTATACATTAATGAGCCGCGGCATGAGATTTCCAACAATTTGAAATTTTGACAAGTGTAGACTCAGACGAGCCTGTGCAGCCTCCTGTTAAGCTTAGAAACTCCAAATGATGTTAAGTCAGTAGCTGAACACTCATAGAATATTCAAGCGACTAGCAAAGGCTCTGATCAGACTGCGCGTATGCACAGGCTGGTCTGAGCCTTTGCTGGTCGCACATACCACATTGTTGGAAATCTCATGCACTGGCTCATTTAAATTAATTGTGGGATGTCTGTTCTTCTTAATCAATAAAACTATGATCAGACGCAGTTATTAGCTTTTTGTTGGCCAAACTGTGTGAGGTTTTATGCTAAGTCCTGGTTTTGTAATATAGTTTTTGTCATTTCTAGTGTGGCACATTGAACCTGGTTGATCTGTTGTCTGTGATTGTGCCATGTCCTGTTTATACACATTTGCGTTTTGGTTGTTTCACTTATTGTATTATGCATCTGTGTACAGTATGCATGTATGTATCTTTGTCTGTGGTCTAGTGCTTGTTCCATTTGTAGCCTTAGACTAGTCTGTGACATGAGCTTGTGTTTTCCTGGTAATATTCACTTGTTTTCAACTTTTTTCGCGCTAGTGTCTACCGTTCCAGAATAAGGTGAAAAATGCAGACCTTACTAACTTAATATAAAGGTAGATAATATATATGTGTGTTAAACTTACGATCAGCATCTTTATAAATAACATTAGGACTTTTCCCACCAAGCTCAAGAGTAACTCTTTTAAGGTTTGATCTTGCTGCTCCCTCCATAATTATTTTTCCAACCTGAAAAAAATATTATTTTGTCAGTTCGAAATACAAGCCAAGCTTTACTGCTTTTCTATCTCAAGGTGTGATGAATGGATACCTTCCTACAGTCCCTTATCCTTTTAGCATCAATAAAACGAACCAATTGCTAACACACAATGAATAAAAACAAAAAAAATGGAAAACACATTTAAAATAGTCGTATATCATTAACAATTCATTAGAATGAAGTAATCCTGTAATGGTGGTAACAAAATGAAATACCATTGATTATTTGTATTTAGCTTTTGCCCATTTTCTGTGTAGCTCACTATCTTTGCATAAACCAGATTCATCAATTTGTTGATCTTATTGTTTTGTTTAATATAGGTGACAAACATTTTCAAAAACTTCTTTTAGGGATTTGTATCGTTGGATATACATGTAAAATCTATTGCGATATGTGAATATAGTCATGAAAGGTAGTTTCTAAAAGTCGCAACAAAATAAATAAGGATATTTCGCGTTGAAGCCAAAAGTGGGCTTCTACAATATTTACCTCGGTTGATCCTGTGAAGGCAACTTTATTGATATCTGGATGTGCAGTTATTGCTGCCCCGGCTGTTGGTCCATAACCTGGTATAACATTGACCACACCTGCTGGGAAACCTGCCTAAACAGAAAAATACAAACAACAATAAAACCTTGATGGTTTAGAAAGTATTTAACCAAACAGATTCAACAAGTGTCACCATTTAATTAGATATATCATCTTCAGAGAGGAACATTTGTTAAACCAATCGTCTAAAATTGATTTCTAAAGGTAACGTTCAATCCATTTTTATTCATTCTGGCTAAAATTCTATATAAATTGAACCACTTATTTGATCTGGCAGGCTAAACGTCATATACAATTAACTCTGATCTTTAATCAGACTGGCTAAATAGTATATCAAGTGAAACTGCATCTTTAATCAGACCAGCTTAAACCCATATTGATAATAGTCTGAATGTGGTGAATATATATGGCATATATGTTGTATATTAAGACTTTGAATACTGGAAACCCCTAAATGGATACTTAAGCAAACAGTGAAGACCAATGTGTTTTCATCAGGCTCGTAGATAAAATTGATTTTCAGAGAAAGAAGTCTAATATTTTTGTGAAATTATAGCCTGTGACCGCGTCAATATTTACAATAGACCATCCCATCCTGTCTTAATTGTAGGTAGATTTATTGAAATTCCATTGGTCTGAAAAAGATTAAGGATTAAACTCACCTCTTTAATCAGACTGGCTATATAGAGGGCCGTTAAAGGCGTCTGCTCCGCAGGTTTCAACACGATAGTACACCCACAGGCAAGGGCTGGAGCTATTTTCCATGACAACATAGCAAGAGGGAAATTCCACTGTAAGAAATTTTATAAAAATCAGAAAATATAGTCTGAGGGGAAAATTGTACAATTAAACCTGTCTTAACTCTTAAAGCGCTGTCTATAATTTGCAGCAGACGATAATTTCAAATTTTGCTGCTTTTTCAAAATAACAAATAAGGCATGACGTTTTATGAGAATCATGAAATATCAGTCCTTATAGAATTCGAGCTTTAAAAGGTCCTGCTCCCCCCCCCCTAGGGAATTTTGCAGACATATCCTATCTTAAAGAAAATTTCAAGCCGCATCTTTTAAGAGATGTTTGCACTCTGTGCTCCAGGGCGTTAGTCTCTGACAGCCTGTTACATATGTTACTGTAACAAACTAAGGAAAAAATAAAAATGAAAGTTTGAGCTACAGATAGAAGACATTAAACCATCTAATTATTCAAATTTCTTATGTAGTTTGCAAGCTGGATGCCTAAGCTACATAAAAGCAGCATTTTAAACAAAATTACAGCCTTCAATGGTGTTATATGCGTTACATAGATTAAATTTCCCTTTGAAAGTTGAAATCGTGACTAACCTCATTCGTTTTACAGACAACTTGTGCATTTTTACAAGTGTTTTTAATCTTAGTTTACTAAAATGCTCATTTGACTAATAGAAAAAACAAAGTTTGCTTTTCTATCTCAAATACATTGTTTTATATGAGCTATTAAACAACCCTACCCCCAATTTTAAGTATCTAATTTTGGTATCTATTATTGAAGAAAAATATATGAAAATATTTGACGCTCGTGGATATCTTACATTTTTGGCACTGTCTTGCTAATGCAATAAAGAATCATACATTTGCAAGTTTGACATCAGGATCAGAGCACTTATTAAAGTATGTAACGTATGTTACATGGCATAATGAATGAGCTAGGAAATTTTCTTGGAAGTAAGAGATGACATTTCAGAAAAATACCATTTTTCACATGTTTTCCTATTAATCTCTAGCCTCTGGTGCCTTAGTCTTAGTAATTACTGTCATTGCTGACAACAAGCCCATGGAATTGTGTTACCTATGTTATATATAACCTTTTTAATCGCATATTTCCTTATGCCTGTAATATTAAAATATATAGACATATAGATAGAAAATAATAGTTCTCATTTAAATGACACAATTAAATAAATATTCCTATTAAATAAAATTATTCAAAAGCAATCTTTATTCAAGTCACCCTCACAATGTCTATCATTGTGTCTGCTTCTATGGCAAAATAATCACCCATTTCATCACAACCAGTAGAATCATGGCATTGTATTAGGACTGCAAACTGAGTACAATCTTGTTCCTCTCCACCCCTTTGGGAATTGTGCAGACATATCCTACCTTAAAGAACAATTCAAGCTGCATCAAATAAGAGATGTTTGCACGCTATTAATTAGGGTTTAGCCTGTAATGGTATAATATGTATGTTACCCTATCAATTTAAGAATAAATGAATTGAAAGTCTGAGAAACAGAAAGAAGACATAAAACTATCTATTTATTTGAATTAATTATGTAGTTTGCATGCTGAATACCTTTGATACATAAGAAAAGATTTTTTAACAAATATACAGCTTCCTATGGTGTTATAGGTGTAACATTAATAAAGATTACTTTTTAAAATTGGTAATTGTGACAAACATCACTTATAAGCATTTTGTGTGATCCTCCTCTTTTGCCATCAAAAGACTTAATTTTCTTTGTATGTGTGGCCAGTGCCAGCGTCAAACAACTTGACTCAGCCAAACTTGAATCCTTAGCATTCTTCAAAAGCAGAAACAGCATGTCAGTGTCATGGGATCAAACACCTGATTAAATATGGGTTTAATGCCATTTCACATATATGCATACAATGGAGTATGACTCTGGTATATATCTCTTCCTGTGAAGTGGCAAGAGCAATCTAACTGCAGCTGCATCTGCATCCGTGCTAGTCAAATGATAACTTTGCTCTGATTTTGCAAAATCTATGTCTCTACCATGTACCTCTAAGAATACTTTAAGATTTCTGACATTGGTCAAACAGAAATTTGATAGGCTGCTTTTTTGCATCATTTGCCATGGAACCTATCCAGTCTTTTGGTGCTTAAGTCCTCAGGTCTTAGATCAATAGTATTTTGCTGCGCCCAAAGAACTTTATAAGTTATCTTTAGTTACAATGTTGACTCTTGATGGTTTTGGCAGACCGTCTGAAACGATTTCTGTTACACCTTGAAAGTTATCTGGTATAAGAGAAAGAATATGAAGTTGGACATTGCCATCAATTATGTTTGCAGTAGGTTGTTTTTGATGTCAGTACATTAAAGCATGTCTTGAGATAATGTAAAACCTTTGATTTCTCAGTTTTTGCAGCCATATCATTAGCTGTTGCATTCAAAAGAAGGAAAGTGGACTATAGGTAGAATGGGATAACCAGTAGTTCTATATTATGCTCTATGGAAGATTTATACAGAGTAAACAAGTTGATAAGGTGCCTCATTTCATGATCCATTGAAATCACTGAAATTGAAAACACTTGCCTCTGACTGCAATCAAAAAGGATGTCACGACAATGCCCTTGCTCATTTATTATGACGAGTTATATATGTTACATCCTTAATAAGCGCTCTTATCTTAGAAACTTAGTGAATCATTGAATTGAAAGGGTCTATTTGCACTCTGTTCATCCTGCATTTCATTGCTTTACCTGCTGTGATACATCCAGTTCGTTTATCTGAAGGGAAAGAGTTACCTTGGTTTCAGCACTTCAGAAGTACTAAGACTTCAATTAAGTTTTCGAATGCTTGGGGAAAGATAATAAGTGCAGAGACATTATTAGATGAAAATATGTGGATTGCATGTATGAAAAGGCTACATTTATAAAAGTTAACCAGCTAAGGCATGATTCTTTATCACAGAAATATCAAGGTACATCAGTCCAGGTACTCATTGCTCTTAATGGCACAGTTTTCCTCCTTGTAAAGCTTTAGTCTTTCTCCTACTTGCAGAGTATCACTTGAAACACATACTCAAAGAGCCAACTATTAGGAATTCATATCAGTTTCCGAATGTTCCAAGCCATAAATGGCAAAATTGGAAAGTTGATAACGGCTCATCAATTTTGAGTGGACTGGTGGTAAAATTGATAACAGTAAATGATTGATATATTGTGTGATGATTCTACTAGTTGCATGGAGGCGTGTGATAGTAATGATTACCACAGAAGCAGACAACGACAAATGTTTAACATGAGTGTTAAATCGGTGAGAAATAGCTTGGACCATTTCATTTATTGTATTTTCTTGTAAAAATGTAAAACTTTCTTTTCTATTTGTGGCTCTATTATATGCAAAGTATTAGGAAATGTGTCCAAAAGGTCATTGATAACATCTGTAAAAACAGTTCATGGGCTTGATAACCAGAAATGAATATAATTTCTATTGTTTTGGCACCAAAGACTTATAAGTACACATTAAGTGTCCTGATCTTAAACTTAATGACATCTTGCAGATATATGAGCAAGACAGACTAAGAAAATCAAAAATATCCACATGCTGTAATCGCTTTCATGTGCTTTACTTAAACGGTAATAACAATAACAAAATTCGCTTCTCTGTAAAACTGGGAGTAGGGCTGTGTATTAGCTCCTATAAGACAATATATTTAAGACAGAAAAGCAAACTTGGTTTTTCCTATTCATCAATTGAGTATACATTTGTAAAATCTAATAAAACAGTTTGAAACCAAGTCATAGTAGTTGTTTAACTAAATGACGATAGCCACAATTATAGCTTTTACATTATAATTAGGTTCATGTAACGCACATAACACCACAGTTAGCGGTATTAATGTTAAACAGCTTCCATATGTAGTAAAGACACCCAGTATAAAGAATATAAGAATGTCAATTTATTTGATAATTTTAATGTCTTCTTATGGTAGCTCAAACATTCAACTTTCTTATTATCAAATTAATATAGTAACATATGTAACAAGCTGTTACAGGCTAACGCCCCGACTTACAGAGTGCAAACATTTCTTATCAAATGCACCTTGAATGGTTACTTAAGATGTAATATGTCTGCAGAATTCCAAAGGGAATTAGAATGGAGCAGACCCTTACTCAGCTTGATGCCAAAATACTATTTGATGATTGTACTTATCACGCTAACATATGTAACGCTGTCTGATCTTTAAAACTTGATGACAACTAGCAGATCTATAAGTCTTTATCATACGAGCCAGTTTAAAATCCCTTAACAATGTAAGATATCCAACAGGTGCGAGTTTTTTCACAATTTTAGCTCAAACTTTCAAACTACATTTCCTTTATTTAATATAGTAACGCATGTAACACGCTGTTTCAGACTAACGCCCCAACATAGAGAGTGCAAACATCCCTTATTTGATGCAGCTTGAGTCATACTATAAGAAGAAATATGTCTGCAAAATTCAGACATATGTTACAACCTCTGATTTTAAAAATTTTGCAACAAACTTGCAGATTTATGAGTCTTTTCGTATAAGCAAATCAATCCCAAACAATGAAACACATTCATCATCTGCAAATATTTTTTAACTATTTTTACTTTAGTTTTAATATCAAACATTTCACCTTAAAACTGGGTAGGGGTAGGGTTGTTTAATTGCTTATTCCAGAAAAACTATTTAAGCTAGGGAAACAAACTTTAATTTTTCTGTTAGCCAATTGCATAAGCTAGCCAGACATGGTTAAACATTTTGCAAAACACACAGAGAGATTGTGAATGTAAATGATGTTAGCCAGACTTGCAAATTTTAATGGGTTATCTGATTTATGTAACGCATATGACACCTTAGGAAGCCGCAATTTTGTTCAAATGGCTGTCATACGTAGTTAAGATATCCAGTATGCAGACTATATGAATGATTTTTAAAAATAAATATTTTAATGTCTTTAATTTGTAGCCCAAACTTTCAATTTACTTTTTCTTAGTTTGATTAAATAACATATGTTACAGGCTCTTACAGACTAACGCCCCGGAGCACAGAGTGCAAACATTTCTTAACAGACTCGGCTTTCAATTCTCTACAAGATAGGATATGTCTGCAAAATTCCCTAGGGGGGGGGGAGCAAACCCATTCTCAGCCATCCGTCTATTATTACATTCGAAAATTATGAAAGATGTCACAAAATTTGTCGTCTGCTGCAGTCTTGATTGGCACTTTAAGGGTTAAATAGGCATTCAAAACAATAAAAGATTGCTTTACACAAAACAGTGTGTGTTTATTTAAAATTGATTATTGTTTTTGTTTTTGTTGCCGTTGTTGTTTTTGGTTTGTTTTGTTTTTATTGAATTTGTCACTTTTTAAATACAGAATTAAGTTATAATAATTATAATAGAACATTATATCACAAAGCTTTGCTTATTTCATCAAAGCTGATGCTGTATACAATGCATGTCACTGACCAGTTCCTATAGATTGCAATAATTAAATGATTGAATGTTAATTATCAAAACATTTTTACATTTACAATATAAGACAACAATACTTAAGTAAATTGGTGGGATATGATTTAAGTTGTTGTTATTTTTAAGCAAAATGGGCTTGGGTTGTAACCATTACAGTGCTGCCTTGAAAGCCACAGATGGCGAATACAAATTATTTCGCATGTATATGAAACAAATAAGGCCTGGTCTGTTATATGTAATTTCTGGATCATGTGTACTTGCTTTGATATATTTGTATACACCAAACCGAAGCTCTAAGTGGCAACTTTTCTTTTTTTCTGACTAAGCCCTAGTGATATTGAAATGATTTTTTGCTGTAATGGACTAAAGTTAAGCGGTGTTTTGGAAGAGTTTTCTATCACTTCGCGATTTTGGGTCCAAAATGCAAAAAACAACATTTTGAAGAAAATAAGCGTTTTGAGTGCAATTTTTATTGAATTCAAGTACATGTGATTGCAAACCTGCCTAACCGACTTGAAAAAACACCAAACACTTGACATTTTGCTTAACACAGAGTTTTATGAATTTTAAAAACCTGATAAATTTCCTCATTTTCCAAAATTTTCGGAAAACATCAGCTGCACATACTAAAATCATTGTATGTGTTTTATTTTATGTTAATATGTTTGACAAAACACCATGCAACTTGATTAGCCCATTTTCTAAAGATATTTTTACTAATTTGGTATCTACTTCCGATTTTAACGCGACACTTTAAAGGTCATTTAAATGGCATTTGTGAAAGATTTCTTTTAATTATTAAGCAAGACAGTGACGCCAATCCATAATAAAGAACCCCTGAAAATTGCACTGCTTTGCCGCAGATAATAAAGCGTACAGAGCAATGCAAAGTGAGCATGCAAACTGCATGGTTAAGCTAAAAATCCTTTGATTAAGTTGTTGACCGTGGCTGTCTTCATGTTAACGTAGAAGAGAAATGGAGTGTTCAATTGTCAAAAAACTTTTGATTCTTTTCATCTTATATCACAGCTGTTATAAGCATCTTCAAACTTATTAAAATATAAATGGATACACGTATCTGATGTTTAATTTTATCAGACAAAAAGTGTCTTTTTGAAATGATGGTTCCTTCACTCGACCTCGTCTGTGCAAGGTCTACCAGTCATTTTGAAATGGCATAATTTGCAGAGTCTTGACAAAGCCTTGGACCTTTTTATAGAATTTAAAATTTTGTGAGAGCGATTTTTACTTTCTGAACAGGAGCAAAAAGTGTATGGTGGCTACTTATAACTTCGGTTCAGTGTAGATTTATTCCTAGCAGACGATTAACCTAACATGCCAAGGTTTATTTCATACAAAAGACGTCCTCGAACGTGTGGTATGCTTGATGCTTTAAAGCCCAACCGTCAATTATGTAGTATGTAACATGTAATTATATCCTTACTATTAAGAGAGAGAGAGAGAGAGAGAGAGAGAGAGAGAGAGAGAGAGAGAGAGAGAGAGAGGTGGTGAAAAGTTGCGTTTGAACTCACAGGAATAATTTGCCCACATACACCAACTGGCTCATGTCTTGTTTGGCATAGAAAAGCCCCATCTGAAAGGGTAAAATTTGGAAATTATTTCACGCTCGAAGACTCGATTCCTAATGACTCAAAATACTTGCCTTTCTACCCGTTTACAACCAGGCAACTACCAATTTAGCATTTAACGACGCTGAAACATCACATGGTATTAAAGCTGTCAATAACATAAACGTTGCCATCCATTATTGTCATCCAAATACATACCAAACTACATAAAAGCGTATATGTTATTTTTCTGAAATAATTAAGTATTGGCAATAAACCTGTGGTGTAAAAACTTTGTTGAACACTTGTTGTTGGTTCATAATGGAATTGCCTGCATGCGACAATTAGAAGGAGGAGCAGCAACATATGATAGGATTGTCTTTCAGGAATACCATCTGGGTGTCAAACAGATTGGATCCAGACCAAGCTCGACGTTCTGTCCGGCTTGATCTGACTCAAATCTGTTAACAAATGTTATTAGCAGACAGTACTAGAAGGCAATGAGCTAACTGACACGATCCTTTAAAACAAATTGCTCAAACAAATTGCACTGGCTTCATGTGTTTGTGAATTTCTAGAAGTCGAATGATTTTGTTCTCACAAAAAGAGGCATGACATGAAAAATATACTATCCAGGTTAAACATGTTTCAGCCATCCAGTGCTTTTTTGGACTGACCGTTCCAAGGTGGTGCTTCTTTTGTGGATCCTTTTTGTTATTCATGTTTCATGTTTGTCTTTGTTATACTGTCTTGTCTGATTCTTGCAGCCTTATACTCACCTGGGATAGGGCAGCTGAGAAGGGGCTGGCCTTTTGGCTCTCTTGTGTGTTGTGTTTACTTGTGTTTTTGTGAATTTTAAATATTTATTGTAATTCACATGAGAAAAAAGGGTGAGGTATGTACCTTTAAGCATGTTTAAGCCCTCTAGTAATTTTTACTGAATGTTCCAAGGCGGTGCAACTTTTGTGGATCCTTTTTGTTAGTTGTGTTTCAAGTGTGTTATACTGTCTTGTTTGTTCCTTGCAGCCATGTGATAACCTACTGGGAAAGGGCTGATCTATTGGCTCTCTTCTTGTGTTTTGGTCACTTTCTCATATGGTATCCCTGGTCAGGTTTGGTACTTGATTGTACCGATTCCTGATATTTGCCTCCTTTTTTAATTTCTATCCTACTAGCTAATACAATAATAATGAGCCGCGACAAGAGATTTCCAACATTGTGGTATGTGCGACCAGCAAAGGCTCAGACCAGCCTGCGCATACGCGCAGTCTGATCAGAGCCTTTGCTAGTCGCTTGAATATTCTATGACTGTTAAACTACTGAATTCTCTTTCACTGTCAATTAGACATGTTTTGTGCTTCCTCAACAGCAGAATCTGGTACCAGTAAAAGGCAGTAAGACTCCCCCCCCCCCCAGTGGCTTTGGCTGCTGTCCGTTCTAAGGCGGTGGTTCTGTTGTTGTTGATTCGTTGTTGATTTTACTCCCATTTTAGGATTCTGTAATTGTCCTATGTTTTGTTGTGTGTCACTTTATGCCAATTCTAGTTTTTCAATCATCTCGATAGGGAAGAGAGGGCTGGTTGTTTTGCTTTGCTTGTCTTCCTGGTGTCTCATGATTGTTACGCGGCTCTTCCTAACGATGCCATGGGTTTTTCTGCAGTTTGTGAGTGTGGTATTTCCTGATCATACTCACTTACTATTTTCATAGAGCCTTTTTGACTACTAAAGTCGACATGTTCATGTACAATGCAGGGAAAATGTCCCATCCGTTGTTCCATAGGCTTACCTATTGGTATTGTCTTTCCTTGTATTTTGTCTGGCCATCCTGCGTAGTATCTTATTGAATTAACCACTATAGTCATGTCCATGTAGAATGCTGTTCCGAATGGTTTACCATTATCAAGTGTTTCTAAACTCTGTGAAAATAAATAAAATCGACAATCAAAATTAATTTACATGCGACCATTCTAACAACAGTTCCTGCAGAAATGCACAGAGGATTTTTAAACTTATTTTAATTGCTTCTCCGTATCAGTATTCCTAAACATGCTAAAGAAACCTATGTGCACCTGTGATTTGCCAGGGGTCCGGGCTCCAAGTCCTCACTCTGGATCCACGCTTATGTATATTGACACATATTTATCACATAGAGTGATAATGTTGAAAATAGACAGTTGTGAAGTTAGAACGAATCCATTTCAAATTCAAGGGTTGTTGAGCTGTAAGTTTTATTTTTTTATTCAATTTTTAAAGTACATTTTGTAAGCAAGCGATGCAGAACCTGACCAGACGCCGCGTTCTGCGGCGTCTGGTCTGGTTCTGCACTGTTAGCCTATGTCCCATAAAAGGAACGCAAGGCTTAAATGTGTTTAAGTATAATACTCACAGCTATATATAGTCTGTCCCTGTCTACCAAATCGGCTAACTTGTTCAGCAATAGCCCACGTTTGCTGGCGTCCATATTTCGCCATTCTGAATTATACTCGAAAGCTTTCTTTGCAGCTGCTACAGCCTTATCCACGTCAGCCTGGAAAGAAATGTATAGAGAATCTTACAAGAGTGTTCCTCTTGTTGCAGATATAGAGGATCTTAGCCGAGTGCTCCTCTTGTTGCAGATATAGAGAATCTTACATGAGTCCTCCTCTTGTTGCAGATATAGAGGATCTTACATGAGTGTCCCACGTGTTGCAGATATAGAAATGTTACAAGAGTGTTCCTCTTGTTGCAGATATAGATGATCTTACATGAGTGCTCCTCTGGTTGCAGATATAGAAAATCTTACAAGTGTGCTCCTCTTGTTACAGATATAGAGGATCTTACATGAGTGTTCCTCTTGTTGCAGAAATAGAATATCTAACATGGATGCATATGTTCTACTGAATTTTCTAAACAAGTTGGGGAAAAGGGATAAGTGCGGGGTTTGCCGAGCATTTTGTCCTTTTTTCACGATGAGTTTGATTAATTCAACACTACAGGAACACGAATGTTGGACTTTATTTTTCATTACAAAACGTGACTAAATAACTAAACGTACTAGAGTTCAAAAAGCAAAGTTTGTTCAATAATGTATTTCATAAGATCCACCATATGTTCACCTAAATGTACGAAAAGTATGGGAATATTTTGTAGCTGTTTCACAGTCAACTGGTGCTTTAGTGTGTTCAATTTAGTGTGTATCTGATTATACTCATAAATTTGTTTGATACACATCGCAGATGCAAAGAACTTCTCGAACAAAATGGGTTTAGTGTGTCAAAACCATTGGTTCTTTGCTTGAGAATTGCTTTTGACATAACTATCAGGCAAACAATAAAGAGATATTATATGCTTCAGCAACTAGAACTACGCTTCATACTACAGATGGAATGGTGTATTACTCATCACATCAGAGCTCAATGTATTGAAACAACTCTTGAATTCACTGAAATGAAATATTCAATCTGCTCAGATGCAAAGTAGAATGAGTGCTAGAGGCAGTTTCTGGCTTCACCAATCCTTATAGTTCTAGTTTTGAAGACAATGAACTGTACTTTTTTCTTTCGGTGTGCCTGCTAAGCCTGGCATAGCGAAGGATCTTATTGAGGCTGATGCCATTGGCAGGAAGGCTGTTGCAGACTTCATTGACTCACTTTTAGTTTAAAAAATCTGTCTTTCACATCCCCCATAAAATGCTACAAGCTAATAAAGTTTTGATGCTGGCGAGGTCAAGCAAGAAGAAATTGTCCAATTTACAAAACGTTAACAGCCAGATGAGAGCTTAAAGGAGCGTCTTTGGTAAGCATGACCTATTTCCTATTGGACATTATGTTGACCTTGAGTTGACACTGCCGTTCCTTCTCGGACCTGTACCATGGTAATTGTCAACTCCTGGTAGATTTTCCACCAAAACTGACAAAGTATGTAAGGGTGCAAAGATCAGGAATCGATACAATCAAGTACCACACCTGACCCAGGATACCAATGGGAAAGTGACAGACTACAGCAGACACCACAAACGAGAGCCAAGAGGTCAGCCCTTTCCCAGCAGGTGACCACAAAGAACATATAAACAGACGCACACAAAGACATAGCAAACACAAGACAGAACAAAAACATAAAAGATAGAAGTCCAAACTTCAGCATGGCTTGCAATCACACATTGAACCAACATTAGATTGGCCATGTAGTGCTGCACATAACGTTGATGTTAATGTCGTAACTACAGAGCATAGTAGCTTTTCCTTAACTTCATGGATCTGATGGCACCAGTATTCAAACAGGCACTAAAGGCAGGGCATGTTGGTTTTGTCACTGATACATTTATACAATGTATAAGCAGCAGTCTATAAAGTCTTACAAACATTCTCGCAGAGGATAACCTGTGTGTTTTGTTCAACAATGGTGTATGCAACAAAAGGTGCACCTTCTGAATGTCAACAGCATTGGCAAGAATATGGGGGAAGAGATTTACAGTAATACACTGTTTAACAGATTGTGACACTACCAATGTGCCGATGTGTAGTACCACAGAAAGGTTATTCCTATCAAACTGATAGAGAACCCCTCCCCCACTAGTTCATCAACATTCTAAGAAGGGTTGGAAAACAAATAAAGAATTGCTCGAGGCACTCATCAGTGATATGAAGCCCTTACATGTGCTATTTATGTAATTGTGAATAAGCTGCAGTAGGACATGTTTCTGAAAAAAGTACCAAAGCCATACACATATACTGACTATTTCAAATGGCATGAACATGAGCTTACCTCCACCCTGCTTTTCTGTCCTTAAGATGTAAATACAAAGATTGAACTATCAAGTATTTCCCATGAAAACAAGTGAGGCCTTGCAGATATGGACAAAATGTGTGGAAAATAAATGGGAAGGAAATCGAGCACCTCTGGGTGAAAAAAACTTGATTGTACCCTAACAAAAGAGCCACAGAACTATATTTCACATTTTGTGTGATATGGGGATACCATGTTCAAAACTCAACAACTCAAACCTTATAAAAGATAGAAACATAATATTTGCAGTTTCTAAAAGGTACATAAACATTCTTTAATACAAAATGAGTTAGTAAGCACATTCACATTAAAAAAATATCAAACTATATTAGTTTTATAAATCATTTATATAGTAATAATGAAGAAAAGTAACATACGTAACACTTTGGGTGCATATTTGTTTTCAAAGGTCCATTTCTGTTTTGCAAAAATAGCTTACTTTTTATGATATAGCCAATTTGAAAATCTTACCTTATGGTTTGCACTTTTCAGAAGTCATGTCATTTACTAAAATTATCAAAATATTGATGGGTAATAAATATAATTAGCTGTTACAGGGTAATGGTGCCGTTACCAGAGTGCAAGCATATTGCAAAATCCTTGCAAGATAAATCTGATAGAGGAGTAATAAGTTGTATAGGAATTTTTTTTAAAACCCTTGGATAATATATGAAGATTTGCTCAATACCTTCTACCTGATGGGTTTTCTTTGATCTTTTAGTTGTTACTCACACATTGCACTGAATGTTACAAACCTTTCATGAGTATTATGTCAACTATATTTGATGTCTCTATGAAAGAAAAGAGGGTTTATGATAGTTTATGTTTTGAGTTACTTCCTCAGCAAATGAGCCAGAGTAAAAAGAAGTACATGGACCTGTGCCTGCATGCAAATAAGTACAAGCAGGTCGTGTTTGAGACCATATCTTGAATATTTAATGGTATTCAGAGAGTAACGTATGTAACCTGGGTTGTAAAATAGTGTAAGTCGCCATAATAAGGAACTTCGATTCATTTGAATAGCAGCCTTATAGATTTACTATATTCACTGGCGGTTGTAATACATGTATAGTCAATAACTGTCATACTGATACTTGGAAAAAACATATGAAACACTAAGTAACATATACAACGGCAAAAACTCAAGACATTTATAAAATAAATGCTAAAATTATGTAACTGTGCTACAAGAAGTTCTTAAACCTGTGCCAGACTTCAAAAAAGTGTGAATATGTCATGTTGGAGACATTATCAGGACAATTTAATGTTATTTTGCAGGTAACGTACGTAACATAATGTTACCCGCTAACGCTGCCACTCTCAGAGGGCTAACATATTTCATTTTGTGGCTTATATAATGTAGTATCTGGAAATTATAGTGTTAGAAATTCCCCCTGGGTGGAAGTGGGGTCTATAGCCAGCGCAAGGCCTGGAGAATTACATTTTACATTTTTCTGTGATATGGGGGTTCCATGTTCATCATCTAATAACTCAAAAAGTATATAAGATAGAAACGTAATGCTTGCAGTTTTGAAAAGGTAAATAAAAATTCTTTAATGTAATACCAAATTAATGAACATAAACTGGTTTCAATAAAATTAAAGACAAACTATATTAGATGCATTTATCATTTAAAAGGGGGCTCAATGAAAAAATGTAACATACACTACATCGGGGCTGACTATATTTGTTTTCAAATGTCATTATCTGTGGCCCAGTAATAGCTTATTAAGAAAATATAACCAATTTGGAAATTTTACCTTATCTTTTGCACTTTTCTGAAGTCTTAAAAAGAATTTTAATTATCAAATATTTTGTAGGGTAACGTATCTAACAGGCTGTTACAGCTTAACGCTGCCATTGTCAGAGGGCTAACATATTGCAAAATCCTCACAAGACCTTGGGCTTAAAGAAAAATATGGTCTACAAAATTCCCCCTTGGGGGGGGAGGTAAACCATATCCAGCCAGTGGCCAAATATCTCTTACAGAGGCATTTTAACCCTTGCCTTTTGACACATTTGAAATACTATGTATTTTAAAATATTAAGGAAAATCGAGCATATGCTCCTTTGGAACAAATGCTACGTTTTCCATAATAGTTTCAAAAGTTTACTTTATTTTTTCTTATTTTTTTCAATGTTGTCTAAAAATAGAAAATGATGTCATGATCTAATAATAGCCTATGGAGTAAAGGGTTAATAGGGTTAATGGAAGGAAAGCGTACCTTATCTCCTTCTTGAATATCACATATTTTCTTCCCTGTTGCTGGGTTGATGGTAGGGAATGTCTTGCCACTGACTGAGTCTACGAACTCATTGTTGATAAAGAGCTGTAAAATAAACAGATGAGTACAGCTTAGGTCATACTGATACGGGCCACAGCTTAAATTCTCATCCGACAGACTAGAGAAGCCATGGATGGAACCAGTCAGCAGTCATCGGGGTGTAGCTCTGCTGTCACCAGTCTTTGTGCAAACTTATACATGTTATACAGTGTTCGGATCAGTTAGCGGTAACCTTTCCCTAATATTTGGGCAATCCACCGAATAGTCCTAATTTGAACTGAATGATGATGTGTTTTGTGTGTGTTGTTGGGTCTTTTACATAATAGCTCCTGTACCATCCTGATAAAGGGATCGGAAGATTTTTTTAGTTCTATATGTATATTGGTCGTAAGCTGTCAATTTATAAACTTATTTAAACCTAGCGGTTAATAAATGGGACATTTGCAAGCAACTCAGACGTTGCGTCTCATCAAGACTAGCAGAATTATTTCGAGATAAACGGTCCCTTTAATTGTTTAATAAAGTGAAAGTCCCTTTAACCTAGACTTTCAAAATGTAGGCAAAATTAATAGACTTTGGGAATTCTACAGACACTCATTCATAAGAATAGTAAGTGAGTATGATCAGGAAATACTACAATCACAAACCGCAGACAACTCCATGGCACCGCGAGGAAGAGCCGCTCAACCATCACGAGACACCAGGAAGACAAATTAAGCAAAGCAACCAGCTCTCTTTTCCCCATCAAGATGATTGCAATACTAGAATGGACATAAAGTAACGTACAACAAAACATAGAACAATTACAGACTCCCACAATGGGAGTAACAATAAACAAAAAATCAACAACAACAGAACCACCGCCTTAGAACGGACAGCAGCCTAAGCCACAGGGGGGGGGGGGGGGGGGGCTTAAATGCATTTTACTGGTACCAAATCTTCGCCCTAGATTCTGTTGTTGTTCAAGTACAAGAAATGTCAGCTCGCATGGAGGCAATCTAACTAATGCAATGTATCATCATGGAGAAACACTCGAATCTAATTAACACACCATGATGAAACAAAGAAAAGGGCTCATGACTCACAGATAGTCAGATCTAAAGAAAACCTCAAGTTGAGCCACGGTGGGTCCAGCTACAGCTAAGCATCAGGCACCAACCCACCGATTAAAGCTTTACGTCAGAGCCGTCATAGAGTCTGAGGCCTGACCCACCGCCGTGCAATTAAAGAGGAAACCATAGCTATAAGCCGTGATTGGGCTTAAAACTAGGCATGCAGACTGTCGCATGATATCCAAAGTAAGTAAGGGTGCAAAGATCAGGAATCGATACAATCAAGTACCACACCTGACCCAGGATACCAATGGAAAAGTGACAAACTCACAGTAGACACCACAAACGAGAGCCAAGAGGACAGCCCTTTCCAAGCAGGTGACCACAAAGCACATATAAACAGACAAGCACAAATATCCAACCCTTATATAACGTTTTACTATCTTTTTGAATTGATCTCTAAAATTAGGTTTTCCTACAAATTCGTTTGAATATATAAACTTAATCACCATAAAATATAGGTTCTGATTTGCCTTGTTGCAGAAGAGTTTTTAAACTTTTAAACAGGTTTGTCTTATTTCACCTCCAAAAGGTAAGTTGTGTATGCTTATTAGAATCGCCTCAATGATTCTTTTTCTAGTCGAGGCTTATAATTGGGCTTCGACGCGAGAAGCCCTGTCTTCGGGGTTTGCATCTGCTGAGACTGATCTGTGTCTTTGTCATTCGCTTTTTGGAAACTATCATATCAGAACCATGCGCGGATCCACAGGGGGGATAGGGGGTCCTGATCCCCCCCTCCCGACTCCCCTGAAAAAATCACAAAAACCTCGGGTTTCTTAGCAATACTGGTCCGTATCCCCTGAAAATCACAAAGCTACCAAGCCAGCATTCAATGTTGGGCTATCATCGGCACGCCAGCGAAACGCCATTTAATGGCGTTTCGTTGGCGGGCCGATGATTGCCGGCTTATAGTGGTATTTGGATCCTCCCTCCCCTCACCAGCTTAAAAGAACACGTTGTCAAGTTGCACCCCATCTGACAAAACTTTCTGGATCTGTGCATGAAAACAATTTTCTCAAGTTTCAGGTTAATTATATTTTCTAAGGTTAACAATAGCAAACAACATTAGATACATGTAATGTACATCATTTCAAATATTTCAGCATGGAGGTAATTTTACAGTTAGGCTACTGACAATGGATTACTTTTCGTGGATTTAATACCATATCTAGTGTTCAAAAGCATGCCAGCAACCGTCACCAGTCAAAATGTAGTTGTTGCTTTACATGAAAGCAATACTAGCTCACAGCAGATTTTGTTAAATTCCACCAGAGCTAAGGAGACTGGTTTGAGTCTCGTTTTGTCGAAACCCCTGAAGACAGGTTTTGCAGCGTCGAGGTCCATAATATGTTTGCATGGGTCTTCACTAGTCGCCCATGTGATAAGTGCCGCTTTCACATGAAAAGGCGCATTTTATTCATTGTATTGGGTTCCTGTCATTTTCATTTGAACTTTAACTCAACCTCGTGTTTTTAAAAGATGTTTCCGATTTATAGATTAACAAGTGGTTGAAATCTTGGGTAATCATAGGAAAATAGCATTGTTGTTTTTCAAAAGTAGGTCCTCTCTATTTCTGCACGTTCCTTTTTCAAGGTTATTTATTTATGTAATTGTTGTTTATTTATTTAAGTATGACATATATTAAGCTCGATGGCCAGTCTACCATATGACCCTCTGAACGAACATATAAATGATAACGTATGTATATACAAACATGCTTGGCATTGCTAAAAACAATGGATAACAATGTAGTTCCTGACAAAAAAGTATATTACACAGCCTTAGGTCAAGTGGCATATCTGTCGTCTACATTGTACACCCGATGTGTTCTGATGGGTATATGGAAAAAAGTATATCAACATGCGCGGATCCAGGAATTCTCGTCAGGGGGGTCCAGGTCAGACTGACAACGTTTTTTTTTTTTTTTTTTTTTTTTAGTCCTCAGCTTATTTTACAGAAGTCAAATGGTCAATTTCAAATAAATCTATCATTTTTCGAGGTTCCAGAGGGGGTCCAACTTTTTCCAGGTGGGGTCCAATTGCTTATTCCCTATAGAAACCCATATAACTTGTGATTTTCCAGGGGGGTCCGGACCCCTGTCCCCCCCCCCCCCTCTTGATCTGCACTTGATCAATAGGTCAAAACAGCTTTTGTTGAGTTGCCTGGCGATAGTAGAACTTCAACCTCTATTTCACTGAAGTGTTGTATAGTTTATATTCTTTTATGGGAAGTGGCAGATACGGAAAGCGTTGCGGACCAGACTGGTCATTTCGTCAATGATTTTGTTAGCAATAGCTATGACTTTCGAAAGTATACAGCTGATGCCATTTTGTTTAGAGAAAT
The DNA here is from genome assembly GCA_964019695.1 of Loripinus fragilis. Lineage (NCBI taxonomy): Eukaryota > Metazoa > Mollusca > Bivalvia > Lucinida > Lucinidae > Loripinus > Loripinus fragilis. Next base: position 39,391,744 of record OZ026522.1, on the reverse strand, counting down.
CCAGTATATAAGAAAAGAGATATTTAAATGTTTTATAGTTTACTGCTTCACAACCAATCGGTTTGCACAGAAATTTAATTTTTTGGCCAACTTAATCACATATTTTGTCAATATGTGTAATATCTATTATTAATAAGTAAACTCATGAAGTAAATCTGCGGGAGGGGAGGAGAAAGTTATAAGTAGGTTATAGATCATATAATACAATTATAAAGGAATTAAGTGGGAACGAGCGCGCTCGTTCCCACTTCATTCCTTTATGATTGTAATATATACTGATCTATAACCTATACTTAAAGCAGCGTTTTCATTGCGAATTTGGCTGTAATAAGGTAAATTATGCAAGATTAACGATCACATATGTTTGTTTCGTAGTTATAGGTTATATTTGTTGGCCAAATTAATTACATATTGTGTCAATATTTCTAATATCTATAAAGTAAAATCATTAAGCAAATCCGTTATTGGTCAATGCGACCATTTCCAAAAGAGCAGTCATCAAATAGGAGGAGAAAACTAAAGTAGGTAATAGCTCACATATTACATTTATAAAAAATCAAGTGGTTCGCTTGCTACGCTAGTTCCCACTAAATTCCTTTATAAGTGTAATAGCTCGTGTGTGAATTATAACACATACTAAATTACTTTGGTTGGAATGTAACGAGCTCCAAAATATTAAGAAAAAATCTGCTAAAATGTGACTAAAATGTGTACATAAGAGCCTATTTAACCGATACTTTTGTTGAAAAACCTATAAAAGTGCCTGTATTTTAGGTAAAGGAACCTATATAAAAACCTACATTTTACAAAATTGGACAACTAGGCCTACATGCGTGATCCCCCTATGATTAATTTGCTTGTGTCACAAAATGCACGGGGGGTGGGGGGTATCATTATAATAACATTTTGGCCTCGATGTGAAAAAATTTGTCTTCGGGGTTACCAATTGCAACCAACTTAGACTCAAACCAGTCTGCTCAGGTACAAAGAATAGCTAGGTATAGAGAACAGTCAGTTGACTATGCTTAAAGCAGCAATAGGAATAAGCAGCTATTATAACAGGTCTCATTATGACATATTAGCCTTTAGGAAACTTTTGTACCAGTTTTTTTCCGCGTGTATGAGGAGACAATTTACTTGCTGCTTGGATTATCTCTCAAACAGGAGGACAATCATAGTATACTGACGGGCAAAAGGGACGCTACTTGCAAAATTTTCGATAAATTAATCAGAAGGAAATAAAATTAGTGACAGCAGTTAAAATATTCATGTGCTGGGTGTCCCAAAATACGTGAAACATTTTGAAGTCTTATAACATTTGACTCTATATATAATGCCATATTTCGACTTGATTTCATTTTATGAAAATGCAAGGTTTAGATTTTAAAAAGGGGGTTCATATTTTCTGGTTTACACAGTTTTACTCCCATGGCTAGCTTTTTGACACTATTATATTTATTGATTCCGGTTGCAGCATTATTTTGATATTCATTTCTTGATGCTTGCTCTATGTCTATACTTATTTGTCATAGCTTTTGTCTTCCTAGGTGTACAGCTCGTGTTTGTGAACCACATGTCTAACCTGACAAAATTCTATAGTAGAGTTACTTTTACTCGTCAGTATATAATTATTTTACCACCTACATCAGTGTAGACCTTGCACAATACGAGATACCTTGTGCTAAAGTTGGTAAGGATGGCATGAAGCGTATATTAACCATTTCCTTCATTAATATTCATGCTAAGCTCGTCCCAACATGAATACTTATATAAATAAACTTTCACGCTTGAACATATAACAAAGAAATTACTTCTCAGGTCCATTTATCATATTTCCATACGCAAACAGAATAGACCCTGATCAAGCAGCTCTTAATAGAGCTGCCAGATCTGGGTCTGCTCTGTTACCAAAAGTGTTAAAAGGCGTCACTGTATAAGAGAGAGAGAGAGAGAGAGAGAGAGAGAGAGAGAGAGAGATTAAAACTTACCTGTGTATATTTGATCTCCGGATTTAATATCGGTGGTGGGGGTGGAGGCATCGCCATCTTTCAACAGCAAAAACTGAAGTCTGCAGTGGGAAAAGTACTGATAACAGCTGATCGAGGGACAACAACAGTTATTTCAGATAAAGAGATATTACATATATCTAATATGTGTATGCACACATGTCCGATGTCCTACTTTGAATTGTCTATTTTACCCTATGCATAAGAAAGAGGACCTTTTTGTACTGTAAATTCAGAAATTTTCGCGAGAATTTTATTTTCGCGAATAGTGTTAAAAGACATAAAAAAAAAAAACGCGAGTATGGCATGATTTACCTATATCAGTAAACGATAGAGTGATTTCGCCATTTTGCGAGGGTTTTATTTTCACGAAAATTCGAAAATAAAACCCTCGCGAAAATTTCCGAATTTACTGTACTGAATAGGGATAGCAAAGAGTTTGATCATGTAGATCGGCACCAGGGCGCAGAACAAATGGATGAACCCTTCGCTGAGCAACTAGGGTAAAGTCAGTTAACCTCGGACATCAGATAAATTCGGACAAACATTTGCAAACAGTTAAAATCTAGATGAGGCGGCTCCTTATGAGCCGTTTCATCAGGATTTTCACTGATTGCTTGGTTAATTTATTTTTCTATTCCAATAATTCAAATATGAAACAAACAAGGTCGCTGTCCGAATTTACCCGATGTCCGAAGTTACCTGACTTTACCCTAAAGCAAAAGTAGCTTCAGACCATTGTGGCTGGAGTCTTTGCTGTAGTTAAAAGACTACCGTATGATAATGTCTGTTTTCTTTATATAAAGAAGTAGGGATATAAAGTTTATCAGTACTAAGCCAAACAACGAAATATTTGCTCAACGTGGTCATAAAGCCGATGAAAAGGGAACATACCACATCTGGCTTGTAAGAAGAGAACATCTGCATTTGCACATATTTTTTTGCAAATGATTGCATTCAATTCAAAATATACTGCGCAACAAAAGTTAGCACGGATAAATAAGGATGAATTTATGTGTGAGCAAATTATCTAAAGTTATAAAATATTTGCTGAATGATGGTTTAGTTTAAACATATTTTATTTGATAAACTCTTTACATGTGTACAAACAAGAGCATACAATAGTCATACTAATCTATTATACAGAGTTTATAAACTGGGATTCAGAAAGAAGTCTTGGCGACTTATTCAAATCCGTTAGTTGCTATAAATATATAAATAAATTCTGGTAAAAACAATATCGATTTAAAGATCAAATGATCATCGATCATATTGATAGAATTTTTCTATAAGAACATACTGTCTTCTAGAACACACTGTGTTATCAGACCACACTGTCTTATCATATAGGCATATATTCACAACAAAAAAGTTATGACAACTCTATATGCATCACATATTGGTCAATACAGAAGTTCAGAGAGAGAGAGAGAGAGAGAGAGAGAGAGAGAGAGAGAGAGAGAGACGCTTCCTAATCTAAAAAAAACTTTTGCTGTCAGAATTTCTGAACTTATTGAAATAATAACTTGTGGTGGTTATTTAGATTTGTGTCTCCATACAATAAGCAATTTAATCGGAACACAAAAAGTAGACAATGTAGTTATCATATCTCTTCTAGCTTGAATATATTGTCGGCATTCTAATAGAAACTGGTGCATCTCTTATTGTTAATGCTATGCTTAACCTAGAGAATAAAGAATAGAATAGAAGGTTTGTTGTTTCTACACTGCCACATCCACATAATTGGTCGCCAATGATATTTTTAGAGAGTAGATACTGGCGCTACATTTAGTTCTTAACATTGCAAGATGTATTTGTAGCAATTTGTTGCCTGAACTGTAATGGAATTATACCTTTATGTTGTTTTTGTTAAAGCAATAATCCTGAGTTTGAATCATCAAATTTTCAGTTTCGATAGAATTCAGTGCACTCGAGGCATTTGCATTTAAAACTCAAAAGCATGGAGTATTAAATAACACTCAAACTGTTTTCTTAGTCAAATCCATGATTTTTTTATAAATTTTTTATTTTCTGTGGACCCCACAAAAAATCATCGTGTATCTTCTCGGAATTTCCAATACGTACACACGGGCATGCGCAGTTGTCTCGAGTATCCAAAATAGATAATTGAACCATGTGAGCGAAAGACAACACGTGTTTGGCAAAGAACTTCATTTGCAAGGGACTAAATTAATTTTTAGAAGAAATTAGAAGCATCCAGATGTAGAGTATTCATCGGAATGCTCGAAGCAAGGTGGGTGGGGTTAATAAGCGAATTTGCACTAAGGACTCTAGAAAAATTGCAGTTCTTTTCTGGGTTTATGAGAATCTCATCTGGCAATATGTAAACAGTGGGAGGCATCTGAAGGGAAATCTTACGTTTTTTGTCGATGACGTAACATCGCTGTTCGAATGATATTGTGTCTGTGAATTTAGCTACCTCATTGTGTTCGCCAAAGTAGCCGACTCTTTATAAAGTTGCAAACAACATAGAACATTAACGTGTAAAAACGGTCTCAGTGCGTTGCTGTATAATTCAGCAGTGTGTAAATGTGTAGACAAGTAAATATATTATACTGATTACACTTTCCCGTGGAGAGCCTAGATTCAATTCATGCATCATTTTGCGTTGTTTCAAGCAAATATCTATCACACAATTTCATCTATGATTGCAAACTCATTATTTGTGGTGTAGCATTGATTTGCAATCGTTCTTGGGACTCCCAAAGCTTACGGTTTTGGAAATTACACCAAATAAATTTTGGAAGCCAGCTGCCTCCAAGGACAGTTTTGTTTTGGAATATTTTGCGCATGCCCAGTGTCTATTTATAAAACGAAACGAAATCAGCATAGAAATTATCTTCTGCTTTTACATTTTGTTTTTTTTTTTTATATTTTTTGCAATTACGATATTTGCGCTTGCCGATAAAAGTTCAGATCGTCCTTAACCTTTATTCTAGATGTCTTGGAAAACTTTGATATGTTTCTGTGAGATGAAAAATGATTGATTCTGATAGGGATTATGCCTTTAAGCTGTTGTTTAAAATCGAATTTCGAATATTAATTGGATTCATTCAATTTTCTAATGCATGACGGTAAATATTAACTGTGTTCATGTAAGTAAAGGCCTAATTTTTTAGAGTCTCGTAGATTACTGTAAATTCAGAAATTTTCGAGAGGGTTTAATTTCGCGAATTTCACATATGCGAAGTTTCGTGAAAATAAAACGCGTGGGGCCTGATGCTTTGGCTGTTGTCAGGCCCACTGGGGTTTACCTGTTGGATTTCATTTGCTCCAGTATTCAGTTTTATGTACTGTTGAGTCCAGATCTTTGCTTTATCTCCATTTTATATCTTGATTTATATGTTCTAGCAGATGATGCATGGATAAGTTAGTGGTCTTTCATGCAAACCAAACATCTATGTGTCTTGATCCACATCTGAACTAAGGTAGAGGTTGGCGCCATGAAACTGGTTTAAGCCCTCCAGTAAAAGTATTTTTACTTGCCATTTCAAAGCAGTGCTTCTTTTGTGGATCGTTTTTTTTCGTTATGCTTCATGTTGGTGTGTGTTGTGATGTCGTATCTGTTCCTTGTAGTCCTGTGGTCACCTACTGGGAAAGGGCTAACCCCTTGGCTGTCATGTTTTTGTGTTTTGTCTCTTTCCCAAATGTGTCCTGGTCTACATCAGAATTAAGGGCTAGTCTGGCGCCGTGAAACCGGTCTAAGCCCTCCAATAAAATACTTTACTGACCGTTCCAAGGCGGTACTTCTTTAAAGGATCATTTGTGTTACAATGTATTTATGTCTTGTGTGTTTCATGCTTTGGCGTCTTGGTCACCTGCTGGGAAAGGGCTGACCACTTGGCTCTTGTTTGTGATGTTTAATTATGTTTTTATCACTTTCTCATGTGGTTGCACACAGTGTACTTATCGCATATACACATACATGTTACCACTTTTAACATCCAGTAAGTTTCAGTTCTAAAATTTGGTGTATAAATGTTGTGTCCGCGCACGCACTGAAGGCGCTTGTGAGAATGCGCGGATGGTCAAACTCATTTGAGTCTTCACATGTTACACATCAGCACATGTAACACACCTTAAGTTGCCCATGGGAATTAAAAACTTATTGCATGAGTGACCAAATAAGGCCAATGTTATCCTGAGCAGGTATCATGCCATCTCCCCCAGAGCACTTGACTGCTCCTCGTCGAATCGCACTTATCGCTTGTGCGTCAAGGGTATCCTTTGGAAGCAAAGACTGCACCAAAGAACTGAAACTAGAGTGTGCATATTTCCTGGGCCAGACTAGCTAGTTTCTGTCATTTAGGCTTCATCAGTGACCCTCTAATAGTTTCAAAGTTCCACAATGAAACCCATTATCCCAAAGGACAAGAAAATAAAATCTACACTATAGTGAAGGGCAGGGAGACGTTCTACCGCCGCCAAACAATCCCAGTCACCAGCTGAAGTGAAGTCAAATATGTTCTTAAAAGGGTATCCTTTGGAAGCAAAGACTGCACCAAAGAACTGAAGCAAGAGTGTGCATGAAAAGTGAGTGATCCTTACAAATGCAAACCCTTCTTTACATTTGTAACTGTTTGCCTCCTGTGTAATTTTTCGTGTTTTTGTTGACGTCTGCTGACTTTTTTTTCAAATTTAACATTTTTCTGACGATCCTGATCTGGGTCCAACTGATTGCATCGCTTATCTTATCACACGCCAAAAAGTATGTAGATGAAGGCTCGGGCTAAACTTTAAGGGCCAGTTCATGAGAGCTTTGTATTATCGCATATGCGAGCAGCTAATGCCCAGATGAGCCTACACATGCGCACAGTATCATCACAGCCTTTACTGCCTGAACTGAACAAAAAAAGAACGATGCAAATGAAGGTTCAGAACCAAATTTGTCCCTTCTAAGGCAGTGGCTCTGTTGTTGATTCATTCTTAAATGTTCCTCCCATTAGATTGTGGGGGCTCATTGTTTTGTCTGATCTAGAATGCTCAGCCAAATTTTATAAGCCAGTTCAAGAAAGTTTGGTATTAATGGCATGCGCGAGCAGCGAATGATCAGGCGAGACAGCACATTTGCGCAGTCTCGCCAGAGCCTTTGCAAATCACACTTAAAAGAAGGGATGTAGGTGAAGGCTTGGGCCAAATTGTTTATACCAGTTCACTTGATTAGGTACTTATCGCATATGCGAGCAGCGAAAGACCAGGCGAGACTACACATTCGCACAGTCTCGCCAGATAATGTTTGATTTTTTTATCTTCCTGTGAGTGACAAGATGTGTTATCCATCTTCAAGAAAAGTGAAAAAAAAAACCTGCCTTGACGTCTTTGTCTTCTTCACATGTACAAAAAAATAAAACGGAAATCAGACCAGCGTCATACGTTACCATGGTAGTCGGCTCTATTTACTGTGACAAAATAGTCCACACAAAGAAGAAGCTGCTTTCAACAACATGACAAACGCGCATCAATGCATAGTTCTTTGCAAGTTTAAAATCGACTAGAGCACTCATTTACCGAATAGAGGGCACAGAAACGGTTATTTCAAAATGCATAAAGGTACTACTTTCGTGGGCTACCAAAATAGGAATTTCCTTTCACAAAAGGTTGTGCCAAACTCCCCAGCAGTAACAATAATCCTTCCAGTCAAAACTAACATCGATGCAGCGAAATGACACAGAAAAAGCAAAACATCGACGTTCTTCCATCATTGCTGTTTCTATCAAATAATACAAATAATTTGATAGGGGTAAATATGGGCATTCTGATTCTACTTCATCGATGCACAGGCGTGTCAGAGCATTTGCTGTTTGCTTATTGCAATCAGGCATCTGTCACGCTTTCCTATATAGTCTGCAAGAAGATAAGTACTATGTTGAAATGCTGTGTACTAATTTATATGGCCACAACAAGGAACCTTGTTGACCGCTTTATCTTATTACCTTTAATTATCAAAACATAAAGAAAAGACTCATAAATAATAAAGGATTAGTGTCTGTATTTGGCACTTTTCCTAAGGAGGCTTGTATCATATATCACTTGAATCTTAAACTTTTTAATGTATCTTTTAATCATCATTATAGGAAATGTACCAGTTCTGTATGAAGCACTATTAAGCTTAAAGCTGTCCATCATGAAATTGTAAATGTCAACATCAAAGTTTGAAAGCCACATTATGATCTGGATGTACGATTCACTTTTGTAATATAGAAAAGAGTGATGATGGTTTGTCCCCTACCCATAACTCATGAGTTCGAATCCTACCAACACCTGATAGCCCATATTTTTTTTTACATTTTTTTTTATTTGAATAGATAACATATGGAAAAATAATATTCTAATTTTTGTATAACCTATGGAATTGCGAAATCAGGACACTAAATAATGAGTTTTGAATTAAGCAGTAAACGTGTACATATCTTAGTTTTAGTACCATGACAAACGGCAATGGCTATTGAGCAAATGCGAAAAACGAATACACACACTTACCAGCCACAAATGAAATATTGACCATCTCTGTTGAACTATGCAAGTTAGTGCTATCTTTGTTTTACGCATATACTAACTATCACCCCTCCTGCATTGAGGTTGCAGGGGAGAGACCATAAGAAAAAAGTACCTATCTAATATATATGCGTACAGTTATTCATTAAACGAGCATGTGTGGATACCCAGTGAGGTTTATTCTAGGTTAAAGGTGTACCTTCATATTCTACCATACTTTGTGTTTGCAGATAGTGGTGGCTCTGTTAAGGCTCTGCATATGCGCTGGTTCGCTCAAACACTTCCTTGGCGCCCATGTGCAAAAAGCCTACTGCAAATTTAGTACCTGTTTTGGGGCGCTCAGCAAAGGACCTGGACAGCATGTATACATATGCACAGTCTCGCCAGAGCCTTCGCGCAGCGTGTGAACGTATCTATTGCAAATACTTTAAACGCGTGTGTGAAACTGTCCTGGTGTTTGGTGTGCCAGTGCAAAACGTGAGAGACCTGCAAAGGCTGTACAGATGTTTGTTCTCATTTGAAAATGTCTCCCATGAACAATGATCCATTTTGCGAGATATTAGTACTTAACTCATGTGTATCCAGTATTGACTCAAACAAGCATATGCATCTGTGCAGTCTTGCTAGAGCGTTTACTGCTTTCACACAGTGTACTTATCGCATATGCACATACATGTAACCACTTTTAACAGGCAGATGCAACTATCCAGTAAGTTTCAGTTCTAAATTTTGGTGTATAAATGTTGTGTCAGCGCACACACTGAAGGCGCTTGTGAGAATTGGTGGATGGTCAAACTCATTTGAGTCTTCACATCTTACACATCAGTAACACACCTGCCCATGTGAATTAAGTACCTATTGCATGAGTGACCAAATAAGGCCAATGTGATCCTGAGCAGGTATGACATCTCCCCAGAGCACTCAACTGCTCCTCGTCGAATCGCACTTATCCCTTGTGCGTCAAATCCGTCTTTACATTTGTAACTCTTTGCCTTCTGTGTAATTATGCATGCTTTTGTTGGCGTCTGCTGTTTGTTTTTTTTTCAAAATTAACTTTTTTTCTGTCAATCCTGATCTGGGTCCTAACTGGTTGCATAGGTTATCAGCAGTGGCTTATCTTATCACACGCCAAAAATGTATGTAGATGAAGGCTCAGGCAAAACTTGAAGGGCCAGTTCATGAGAGTTTTGTATTATCCCATATACGAGCAGCGAATGCCCAGTTGAGCCTACACATTCGCACAGTATCATCACAGCCTTTACTGCTTGAACTGAAAAAAAGCGATGCAGATAAAGGTTCAGGTCCAACTTGGTCCCTTCTAAGGCATTGGTTCTATTGTTGTTGATTCATTCTTTAATGTTCCTCCCATTAGATTGTGGGGGCTCATTGTTTGGCCCTTGCTTTGTTATATATTACTCGGGTGCTCTTTCTAGTTTTGCAATCATCTTGACGTGGAAGAGAGAGCATAATGTCTAACTTTACTACCTTCCTACTATAAGTGTTCTGTGGCTGTTCCTCACAGTGTCATGGATTGGTCTAAAGTGTGTAATTGTGGTACTTCCTGGTCATACTCACTCACTTTTTATGGGCCATTTCACCAGAGTGGTACTTATTACATAATCGAGCAGAAAAAAGATCAAGCGAGACTGCACATTTGCACAGTCTCACCAGAGCCTTTGAAAATCGCACTAAAAAGATGGAATGTAGATGAAGGCTCAGCCAAGTTTTATAGACCAGTTAAAGAAAGTTTGCCATTAATGGCATGTGCGAGCAGCGAGGGATCAGGCGAGATAGCACATTTGCACAGTCTTGCCAGAGCCTTTGCAAATCACACTAAAAAGAAGAGATGTATGAATGATTGAGATGTATGAATGATGAAAGATTGGTACTAATCGCATATGCGAACAGCGAATCCCTAAAAAGATGGGATGTAGATGAAGGCTTATTCCAAATTTTATAGGCTTGTTAAAGAAAGTTTTGTACTAATCGCATTTGCGAACAAGGAATCCCTAAAAGAAGGAATGTAGATAAAGGCTCAGGCCAAATTTTATAGGCCAGTTCAAGAAATGTTGGTACTAATCGCATTATGTGAACAGCAAATCCCTAAAAAGAAGGAATGTAGATGAAGGCTCAGGCCAAATTTTATAGGCCAGTTCAAGAAATTTTGGTACTAATCGCATTATGTGAACAGCGAATCCCTAAAAAAGGAATGTAGATGAAGGCTCAGGCTAAAATTTTATAGGCCAGTTCATGAAAAATATCATATATGTGAGCAGCGAGTGATCTGGCGAGGCTGCACATTTGCGCAGTCTCACCAGAGCCTTGGCTGATTGCACTTAAAAGAATGGGTGTAAATGAAGGCTCTGGCCAAATCGTTTATACCAATTCATATGATTTAGGTACTTATCGCATATGCGAGCAGCGAAGGACCAGGCGAGCCTGCACATTCGCACAGTCTCGCCAGATAATGTTTGATTTTTTTTATCTTCCTGTGAGTGACAAGATGTGTTATCCATCTTCGAGAAAAGTGGAAAAAACCTGCCTTGACGTCTTTGCCTTCTTCCCATGTACAAAAGTAAAACGGAAATCAGACCAGCGTCATAGTTACCATGGTAGTCAGCTCTATTTACTGTGACAAAATAGTCCACACAAAGAAGAAGCTGCTTTCAACAACATGACAAACACGCATCAATGCATAGTACTATGCAAGTTTAAAATAGACTAGAGCACTCATTTACCGAATAGAGGGCACAAAAACGGTTATTTCAAAATGTATAAAGGTACTACTTTCGTGGGCTACCAAAATAGGAATTTCCTTTCACAAAAGGTATGTGCCAAACTCCCCAGCAGTAACAATAATCCTTCCAGTCAGAACTAACATCGATGCAGCGAAATGACGCAGAAAAAGCGATACATCGACGTTCTTCCATCATTGCTGTTTCTATCAAATAAAACAGATAATTTGATAGGGGTAAATATGGGCATTCTGATTCTACTTCATCGATGCACAGGCGTGTCAGAGCATTTGCTGTTTGCTTATTGCAATCAGGCATCTGTCACGCTTTCCTATATAATCTGCAAGAAGAAAATGCTGTGTACTAATTTATATGGCCACAACAAGGAACTTTGTTGACCGCTTTATCTTATTACCTTTAGTTATCAAAACATAAAGAAAAGACTCATAAATAATAAAGGATTAGTGTCTGTATTTGGCACTTTTCCTTAAGGAGGCTTGTATCGTATATCACTTGAATCTTAAACTTTTTAATGTATCTTTTAATTCATCATTATAGGAAATGTACCAGTTCTGTATGAAGCACTATTAAGCTTAAAGCTTTCCATCATGAAATTGTAAATGTCAACATCAAAGTTTGAAAGCCACATTATGATCTGGACGTACGATTCACTTTTGTAATATAGAAAAGAGTGCTGATGGTTTGTCCCCTCCCCATTACTCATCTCCCATTGATTACCAGTTTTATCTGGTAACCAAACCAGAGAGTACCCCTACCCCCCCCCCCCCCAAAAAAAAAAAAAAAAAAAATCAAAACCCAAAAACAAAGGACCCCCGAGACAAAAAAAAAAAAAAGAAAATGAAAAAAAAAGAGAGGGACCTATCTTTGCGAATCCTCCCTCGGAGGACTCGCTTGTTGACGAGCCTTCATAAGGAAAAGGCTCGTAAGGCGTGGCCTACAGCAACAATAATTTATGAGATTTTCATATTTATTGAAATTTATGTATGCCAGAAATATTAAATAAGTGGCGATAGTGTATGTAATTTACACAATGAATATAGCGTTCTATTTAATTTGCCTTATTAATTGGTAGACAGAAATGAAATACAGCATGAAACTTCAATATTGTGAAATTTATTTGGGCCAAATTAGTGGGTATATTGCTTTGTTTTGCTAAATTATGGATTAATTGCTTAAACGTCAAGAGTGATGTCCCTGTAAACAAATCTACACGTCAAATGGCTTACTTAAAAGAATGTTAATCCTTTACATTAATAGGCCCAGATAGCTCAGGGGTTAAATAGACTTTCTCCAAAGCCTTCTCTAAGCAGCTAAGGTATGAGTTCGAATCCTACCAACACCTGATAGCCCATATTTTTTTTTACATTTTTTTTATTTGAATAGATAACATATGGAAAAAAATAATATTCTAATTTTTGTATAACCTATGGAATTGCGAAATCAGGACACTAAATAATGAGTTTTGAATTAAGCATTAAACGTGTACATATCTTAGTTTTAGTACCATGACAAACGGCAATGGCTATTGAGCAAATGCGAAAAACGAATACACACACTTACCAGCCACAAATGAAATATTGACCATCTCTGTTGAACTATGCAAGTTAGTGCTATCTTTGTTTTACGCATATACTAACTATCACCTTTCCTGCATCGGGGTTGCAGGGGAGAGACCATAAGAAAAAAGTACCTATCTAATATATATATGCGTACAGTTATTCATTAAACGAGCATGTGTGGATACCCAGTGAGGTTTATTCTAGGTTAAAGGTGTACCTTCATATACCATGCAGATAGAGGTGGCTCTGTTAAGGCTCTGCATATGCGCTGGTTCGCTCAAACACTTCCTTGGCGCCCATGTGCAAAAAGCCTACTGCAAATTTAGTACCTGTTTTGGGGCGCTCAGCAAAGGACCTGGACAGCATGTATACATATGCACAGTCTCGCCAGAGCCTTCGCGCAGCGTGTGAACGTATCTATTGCAAATACTTTAAACGCATGTGTGAAACTGTCCTGGTGATTGGTGTGCCAGTGCAAAAAGTGAGAGACCTGCAAAGGTTGTACAGATGTTTGTTCTCATTTGAAAATGTCTCCCATGAACAATGATCCATTTTGCGAGATATTAGTACTTAACTCATGTGTATCCAGTATTGACTCAAACAAGCATATGCATCTGTGCAGTCTTGCTAGAGCGTTTACTGCTTTCACACAGTGTACTTATCGCATATGCACATACATGTAACCACTTTTAACAGGCAGATGCAACTGTCCAGTAAGTTTCAGTTCTAAATTTTGGTGTATAAATGTTGTGTCAGCGCACACACTGAAGGCGCTTGTGAGAATTCGTGGATGGTCAAACTCATTTGAGTCTTCACATCTTACACATCAGTAACACACCTGCCCATGTGAATTAAGTACCTATTGCATGAGTGACCAAATAAGGCCAATGTGATCCTGAGCAGGTATGACATCTCCCCAGAGTACTCAACTGCTCCTCGTCGAATCGCACTTATCCCTTGTGCGTCAAACCCGTCTTTACATTTGTAACTCTTTGCCTTCTGTGTAATTATGCATGCTTTTGTTGGCGTCTGCTGTTGTTGTTTTTTTTTCAAAATTAACCTTTTTTATGTCAATCCTGATCTGGGTCCTAACTGATTGCATAGGTTATCAGCAGTCGCTTATCTTATCACACGCCAAAAAAGTATGTAGATGAAGGCTCAGGCAAAACTTGAAGGGCCAGTTCATGAGAGTTTTGTATTATCCCATATACGAGCGGCGAATGCCCAGTTGAGCCTACACATTCGCACAGTATCATCACAGCCTTTACTGCTTGAACTGAAAAAAAGCGATGCAGATGAAGGTTCAGGTCCAACTTTGTCCCTTCTAAGGCAGTGGTTCTATTGTTGTTGATTCATTCTTTAATGTTCCTCCCATTAGATTGTGGGGGCTCATTGTTTGGCCCTTGCTTAGTTATATATTACTCGGGTGCTCTTTCTAGTTTTTCAATCATCTTGACGTGGAAGAGAGAGCATAATGTCTTACTTTACTACCTTCCTACTATAAGTGTTCTGTGGCTGTTCCTCACAGTGTCATGGATTGGTCTAAAGTGTGTAATTGTGGTACTTCCTGATCATACTCACTCACTTTTTATGGGCCATTTCACCAGAGTGGTACTTATTGCATAATCGAGCAGAAAAAAGATCAAGCGAGACTGCACATTTGCACAGTCTCACCAGAGCCTTTGAAAATCGCACTAAAAAGAAGAGATGTAGATGAAGGCTTAGGCCAAATTCCATAGACCAGTTCAAGAGCGTTTGGTACTAATCGCATATGCGAGCAGCGATTCCATATAAAAGAAGGGATTTAGATGAAGGATCAGGCCAAGATTTTAGGTCCAGTTCATATAACATATCAAATATGCGAGCAGCGAATGATCTGGCGAGGCTGAACTTTAGCACAGTCTCGCCAGAGCCTTCGCTGATTTAACTATAAAGAAGGGGGAGATGAAGGTTCATGCCAAATTTTATAGACTTGTTCAAGAAAGATTGGTACTAATCGCATATGCGAACAGCGAATCCCTAAAAAGATGGGATGTAGATGAAGGCTTATTCCAAATTTTATAGGCTTGTTAAAGAAAGTTTTGTACTAATCGCATTTGCGAACAAGGAATCCCTAAAAGAAGGAATGTAGATAAAGGCTCAGGCCAAATTTTATAGGCCAGTTCAAGAAATGTTGGTACTAATCGCATTATGTGAACAGCAAATCCCTAAAAAGGAGGAATGTAGATGAAGGCTCAGGCCAAATTTTATAGGCCAGTTCAAGAAATTTTGGTACTAATCGCATTATGTGAACAGCGAATCCCTAAAAAAGGAATGTAGATGAAGGCTCAGGCTAAAATTTTATAGGCCAGTTCATGAAAAATATCATATATGTGAGCAGCGAGTGATCTGGCGAGGCTGCACATTTGCGCAGTCTCACCAGAGCCTTGGCTGATTGCACTTAAAAGAATGGGTGTAAATGAAGGCTCTGGCCAAATTGTTTATACCAATTCATATGATTTAGGTACTTATCGCATATGCGAGCAGCGAAGGACCAGGCGAGCCTGCACATTCGCACAGTCTCGCCAGATAATGTTTGATTTTTTTTTATCTTCCTGTGAGTGACAAGATGTGTTATCCATCTTCGAGAAAAGTGGAAAAAAACCTGCCTTGACGTCTTTGCCTTCTTCCCATGTACAAAAGTAAAACGGAAATCAGACCAGCGTCATAGTTACCATGGTAGTCAGCTCTATTTACTGTGACAAAATAGTCCACACAAAGAAGAAGCTGCTTTCAACAACATGACAAACACGCATCAATGCATAGTACTATGCAAGTTTAAAATCGACTAGAGCACTCATTTACCGAATAGAGGGCACAAAAAGGGTTATTTCAAAATGTATAAAGGTACTACTTTCGTGGGCTACCAAAATAGGAATTTCCTTTCACAAAAGGTATGTGCCAAACTCCCCAGCAGTAACAATAATCCTTCCAGTCAGAACTAACATCGATGCAGCGAAATGACGCAGAAAAAGCGATACATCGACGTTCTTCCATCATTGCTGTTTCTATCAAATAAAACAGATAATTTGATAGGGGTAAATATGGGCATTCTGATTCTACTTCATCGATGCACAGGCGTGTCAGAGCATTTGCTGTTTGCTTATTGCAATCAGGCATCTGTCACGCTTTCCTATATAATCTGCAAGAAGAAAATGCTGTGTACTAATTTATATGGCCACAACAAGGAACTTTGTTGACCGCTTTATCTTATTACCTTTAATTATCAAAACATAAAGAAAAGACTCTTTAATAATAAAGGATTAGTGTCTGTATTTGGCACTTTTCCTTAAGGAGGCTTGTATCGTATATCACTTGAATCTTAAACTTTTTAATGTATCTTTTAATTCATCATTATAGGAAATGTACCAGTTCTGTATGAAGCACTATTAAGCTTAAAGCTTTCCATTATGAAATTGTAAATGTCAACATCAAAGTTTGAAAGCCACATTATGATCTGGACGTACGATTCACTTTTGTAATATAGAAAAGAGTGCTGATGGTTTGTCCCCTCCCAATTACTCATCTCCCATTGATTACCAGTTTTATCTGGTAACCAACCAGAGAGTACCCCCACCCCCCCCCCCCCCCAAAAAAAAATATAAAAAAATCAAAACCCAAAAACAAGGACCCCCGAGACAAAAAAAAAAGAAAAAGAAAGAGAGGGACCTATCTTTGCGAATCCTCCCTCGGAGGACTCGCTTGTTGACGAGCCTTCATAAGGAAAAGGCTCGTAAGGCGTGGCCTACAGCAACAATAATTTATGAGATTTTCATATTTATTGAAATTTATGTATGCCAGAAATATTAAATAAGTGGCGATAGTGTATGTAATTTACACAATGAATATAGCGTTCTATTATATTTGCCTTATTAATTGGTAGACAGAAATGAAATACAGCATGAAACTTCAATATTGTGAAATTTATTTGGGCCAAATTAGTGGGTATATTGCTTTGTTTTGCTAAATTATGGATTAATTGCTTAAACGTCAAGAGTGATGTCCCTGTAAACAAATCTACACGTCAAATGGCTTACTTAAAAGAATGTTAATCCTTTACATTAATAGGCCCAGATAGCTTAGGGGTTAAATAGACTTTCTCCAAAGCCTTCTCTAAGCAGCTAAGGTATGAGTTCGAATCCTACCAACACCTGATAGCCCATATTTTTTTTTTTACATTTTTTTTATTTGAATAGATAACATATGGAAAAAAATAATATTCTAATTTTTGTATAACCTAAGGAATTGCGAAATCAGGACACTAAATAATGAGTTTTGAATTAAGCATTAAACGTGTACATATCTTAGTTTTAGTACCATGACAAACGGCAATGGCTATTGAGCAAATGCGAAAAACGAATACACACACTTACCAGCCACAAATGAAATATTGACTATCTCTGTTGAACTATGCAAGTTAGTGCTATCTTTGTTTTACGCATATACTAACTATCACCTTTCCTGCATCGGGGTTGCAGGGGAGAGACCATAAGAAAAAAGTACCTATCTAATATATATATGCGTACAGTTATTCATTAAACGAGCATGTGTGGATACCCAGTGAGGTTTATTCTAGGTTAAAGGTGTACCTTCATATACCATGCAGATAGTGGTGGCTCTGTTAAGGCTCTGCATATGCGCTGGTTCGCTCAAACACTTCCTTGGCGCCCATGTGCAAAAAGCCTACTGCAAATTTAGTACCTGTTTTGGGGCGCTCAGCAAAGGACCTGGACAGCATGTATACATATGCACAGTCTCGCCAGAGCCTTCGCGCAGCGTGTGAACGTATCTATTGCAAATACTTTAAACGCATGTGTGAAACTGTCCTGCTGATTGGTGTGCCAGTGCAAAAAGTGAGAGACCTGCAAAGGTTGTACAGATGTTTGTTCTCATTTGAAAATGTCTCCCATGAACAATGATCCATTTTGCGAGATATTAGTACTTAACTCATGTGTATCCAGTATTGACTCAAACAAGCATATGCATCTGTGCAGTCTTGCTAGAGCGTTTACTGCTTTCACACAGTGTACTTATCGCATATGCACATACATGTAACCACTTTTAACAGGCAGATGCAACTATCCAGTAAGTTTCAGTTCTAAATTTTGGTGTATAAATGTTGTGTCAGTGCACACACTGAAGGCGCTTGTGAGAATTCGTGGATGGTCAAACTCATTTGAGTCTTCACATCTTACACATCAGTAACACACCTGCCCATGTGAATTAAGTACCTATTGCATGAGTGACCAAATAAGGCCAATGTGATCCTGAGCAGGTATGACATCTCCCCAAAGTACTCAACTGCTCCTCGTCGAATCGCACTTATCCTTTGTGCGTCAAACCCGTCTTTACATTTGTAACTCTTTGCCTTCTGTGTAATTATGCATGCTTTTGTTGGCGTCTGCTGTTGTTTTTTTTTCAAAATTAACCTTTTTTATGTTAATCCTGATCTGGGTCCTAACTGATTGCATAGGTTATCAGCAGTCGCTTATCTTATGACACGCCAAAAAAGTATGTAGATGAAGGCTCAGGCAAAACTTGAAGGGCCAGTTCATGAGAGTTTTGTATTATCCCATATACGAGCGGCGAATGCCCAGTTGAGCCTACACATTCGCACAGTATCATCACAGCCTTTACTGCTTGAACTGAAAAAAAGCGATGCAGATGAAGGTTCAGGTCCAACTTTGTCCCTTCTAAGGCAGTGGTTCTATTGTTGTTGATTCATTCTTTAATGTTCCTCCCATTAGATTGTGGGGGCTCATTGTTTGGCCCTTGCTTAGTTATATATTACTCGGGTGCTCTTTCTAGTTTTGCAATCATCTTGACGTGGAAGAGAGAGCATAATGTCTTACTTTACTACCTTCCAACTATACGTGTTCTGTGGCTGTTCCTCACAGTGTCATGGATTGGTCTAAAGTGTGTAATTGTGGTACTTCCTGATCATACTCACTCACTTTTTATGGGCCATTTCACCAGAGTGGTACTTATTGCATAATCGAGCAGAAAAAAGATCAAGCGAGACTGCACATTTGCACAGTCTCACCAGAGCCTTTGAAAATCGCACTAAAAAGATGGAATGTAGATGAAGGCTCAGCCAAGTTTTATAGACCAGTTAAAGAAAGTTTGCCATTAATGGCATGTGCGAGCAGCGAGGGATCAGGCGAGATAGCACATTTGCACAGTCTTGCCAGAGCCTTTGCAAATCACACTAAAAAGAAGAGATGTAGATGAAGGCTTAGGCCAAATTCCATAGACCAGTTCAAGAGCGTTTGGTACTAATCGCATATGCGAGCAGCGATTCCATATAAAAGAAGGGATTTAGATGAAGGATCAGGCCAAGTTTTTAGGTCCAGTTCATATAACATATCAAATATGCGAGCAGCGAATGATCTGGCGAGGCTGAACTTTAGCACAGTCTCGCCAGAGCCTTCGCTGATTTAACTATAAAGAAGGGGGAGATGAAGGTTCATGCCAAATTTTATAGACTTGTTCAAGAAAGATTGGTACTAATCGCATATGCGAACAGCGAATCCCTAAAAAGATGGGATGTAGATGAAGGCTTATTCCAAATTTTATAGGCTTGTTAAAGAAAGTTTTGTACTAATCGCATTTGCGAACAAGGAATCCCTAAAAAGAAGAAATGTAGATAAAGGCTCAGGCCAAATTTTATAGGCCAGTTCAAGAAATGTTGGTACTAATCGCATTATGTGAACAGCAAATCCCTAAAAAGAAGGAATGTAGATGAAGGCTCAGGCCAAATTTTATAGGCCAGTTCAAGAAATTTTGGTACTAATCGCATTATGTGAACAGCGAATCCCTAAAAAAGGAATGTAGATGAAGGCTCAGGCTAAAATTTTATAGGCCAGTTCATGAAAAATATCATATATGTGAGCAGCGAGTGATCTGGCGAGGCTGCACATTGCGCAGTCTCACCAGAGCCTTGGCTGATTGCACTTAAAAGAATGGGTGTAAATGAAGGCTCTGGCCAAATCGTTTATACCAATTCATATGATTTAGGTACTTATCGCATATGCGAGCAGCGAAGGACCAGGCGAGCCTGCACATTCGCACAGTCTCGCCAGATAATGTTTGATTTTTTTTATCTTCCTGTGAGTGACAAGATGTGTTATCCATCTTCGAGAAAAGTGGAAAAAACCTGCCTTGACGTCTTTGCCTTCTTCCCATGTACAAAAGTAAAACGGAAATCAGACCAGCGTCATAGTTACCATGGTAGTCAGCTCTATTTACTGTGACAAAATAGTCCACACAAAGAAGAAGCTGCTTTCAACAACATGACAAACACGCATCAATGCATAGTACTATGCAAGTTTAAAATCGACTAGAGCACTCATTTACCGAATAGAGGGCACAAAAACGGTTATTTCAAAATGTATAAAGGTACTACTTTCGTGGGCTACCAAAATAGGAATTTCCTTTCACAAAAGGTATGTGCCAAACTCCCCAGCAGTAACAATAATCCTTCCAGTCAGAACTAACATCGATGCAGCGAAATGACGCAGAAAAAGCGATACATCGACGTTCTTCCATCATTGCTGTTTCTATCAAATAAAACAGATAATTTGATAGGGGTAAATATGGGCATTCTGATTCTACTTCATCGATGCACAGGCGTGTCAGAGCATTTGCTGTTTGCTTATTGCAATCAGGCATCTGTTACGCTTTCCTATATAATCTGCAAGAAGAAAATGCTGTGTACTAATTTATATGGCCACAACAAGGAACTTTGTTGACCGCTTTATCTTATTACCTATAATTATCAAAACATAAAGAAAAGACTCATAAATAATAAAGGATTAGTGTCTGTATTTGGCACTTTTCCTTAAGGAGGCTTGTATCGTATATCACTTGAATCTTAAACTTTTTAATGTATCTTTTAATTCATCATTATAGGAAATGTACCAGTTCTGTATGAAGCACTATTAAGCTTAAAGCTTTCCATCATGAAATTGTAAATGTCAACATCAAAGTTTGAAAGCCACATTATGATCTGGACGTACGATTCACTTTTGTAATATAGAAAAGAGTGCTGATGGTTTGTCCCCTCCCCATTACTCATCTCCCATTGATTACCAGTTTTATCTGGTAACCAACCAGAGAGTACCCCTACCCCCCCCCCCCCCAAAAAAAAAAAATAAAAAAAATCAAAACCCAAAAACAAGGACCCCCGAGACAAAAAATAAAGAAAAAGAAAGAGAGGGACCTATCTTTGCGAATCCTCCCTCGGAGGACTCGCTTGTTGACGAGCCTTCATAAGGAAAAGGCTCGTAAGGCGTGGCCTACAGCAACAATAATTTATGAGATTTTCATATTTATTGAAATTTATGTATGCCAGAAATATTAAATAAGTGGCGATAGTGTATGTAATTTACACAATGAATATAGCGTTCTATTATATTTGCCTTATTAATTGGTAGACAGAAATGAAATACAGCATGAAACTTCAATATTGTGAAATTTATTTGGGCCAAATTAGTGGGTATATTGCTTTGTTTTGCTAAATTATGGATTAATTGCTTAAACGTCAAGAGTGATGTCCCTGTAAACAAATCTACACGTCAAATGGCTTACTTAAAAGAATGTTAATCCTTTACATTAATAGGCCCAGATAGCTTAGGGGTTAAATAGACTTTCTCCAAAGCCTTCTCTAAGCAGCTAAGGTATGAGTTCGAATCCTACCAACACCTGATAGCCCATATTTTTTTTTTACATTTTTTTTATTTGAATAGATAACATATGGAAAAAAATAATATTCTAATTTTTGTATAACCTATGGAATTGCGAAATCAGGACACTAAATAATGAGTTTTGAATTAAGCATTAAACGTGTACATATCTTAGTTTTAGTACCATGACAAACGGCAATGGCTATTGAGCAAATGCGAAAAACGAATACACACACTTACCAGCCACAAATGAAATATTGACCATCTCTGTTGAACTATGCAAGTTAGTGCTATCTTTGTTTTACGCATATACTAACTATCACCTTTCCTGCATCGGGGTTGCAGGGGAGAGACCATAAGAAAAAAGTACCTATCTAATATATCTATGCGTACAGTTATTCATTAAACGAGCATGTGTGGATACCCAGTGAGGTTTATCCTAGGTTAAAGGTGTACCTTCATATACCATGCAGATAGTGGTGGCTCTGTTAAGGCTCTGCATATGCGCTGGTTCGCTCAAACACTTCCTTGGCGCCCATGTGCAAAAAGCCTACTGCAAATTTAGTACCTGTTTTGGGGCGCTCAGCAAAGGACCTGGACAGCATGTATACATATGTGGATACCCAGTGAGGTTTATTTTAGGTTAAAGGTGTACCTTCATATACCATGCAGATAGTGGTGGCTCTGTTAAGGCTCTGCATATGCGCTGGTTCGCTCAAACACTTCCTTGGCGCCCATGTGCAAAAAGCCTACTGCAAATTTAGTACCTGTTTTGGGGCGCTCAGCAAAGGACCTGGACAGCATGTATACATATGCATAGTCTCGCCAGAGCCTTCGCGCAGCGTGTGAACGTATCTATTGCAAATACTTTAAACGCATGTGTGAAACTGTCCTGGTGTTTGGTGTGCCAGTGCAAAAAGTGAGAGACCTGCAAAGGTTGTACAGATGTTTGTTCTCATTTGAAAATGTCTCCCATGAACAATGATCCATTTTGCGAGATATTAGTACTTAACTCATGTGTATCCAGTATTGACTCAAACAAGCATATGCATCTGTGCAGTCTTGCTAGAGCGTTTACTGCTTTCACACAGTGTACTTATCGCATATGCACATACATGTAACCACTTTTAACAGGCAGATGCAACTATCCAGTAAGTTTCAGTTCTAAATTTTGGTGTATAAATGTTGTGTCAGCGCACACACTGAAGGCGCTTGTGAGAATTCGTGGATGGTCAAACTCATTTGAGTCTTCACATCTTACACATCAGTAACACACCTACCCATGTGAATTAAGTACCTATTGCATGAGTGACCAAAGAAGGCCAATGTGATCCTGAGCAGGTATGACATCTCCCCAGAGTACTCAACTGCTCCTCGTCGAATCGCACTTATCCCTTGTGCGTCAAACCCGTCTTTACATTTGTAACTCTTTGCCTTCTGTGTAATTATGCATGCTTTTGTTGGCGTCTGCTGTTGTTGTTTTTTTTCAAAATTAACTTTTTTTATGTCAATCCTGATCTGGGTCCTAACTGATTGCATAGGTTATCAGCAGTCGCTTATCTTATCACACGCCAAAAAAGTATGTAGATGAAGGTTTAGGCAAAACTTGAAGGGCCAGTTCATGAGAGTTTTGTATTATCCCATATACGAGCGGCGAATGCCCAGTTGAGCCTACACATTCACACAGTATCATCACAGCCTTTACTGCTTGAACTGAAAAAAAGCGATGCAGATGAAGGTTCAGGTCCAACTTTGTCCCTTCTAAGGCAGTGGTTCTATTGTTGTTGATTCATTCTTTAATGTTCCTCCAATTAGATTGTGGGGGCTCATTGTTTGGCCCTTGCTTAGTTATATATTACTCGGGTGCTCTTTCTAGTTTTGCAATCATCTTGACGTGGAAGAGAGAGCATAATGTCTTACTTTACTACCTTCCTACTATAGGTGTTCTGTGGCTGTTCCTCACAGTGTCATGGATTGGTCTAAAGTGTGTAATTGTGGTACTTTCTGATCATACTCACTAACTTTTTATGGGCCATTTCACCAGAGTGGTACTTATTGCATAATCGAGCAGAAAAAAGATCAAGCGAGACTGCACATTTGCACAGTCTCACCAGAGCCTTTGAAAATCGCACTAAAAAGATGGAATGTAGATGAAGGCTCAGCCAAATTTTATAGACCAGTTAAAGAAAGTTTGCCATTAATGGCATGTGCGAACAGCGAGGGATCAGGCGAGATAGCACATTTGCACAGTCTTGCCAGAGCCTTTGCAAATCACACTAAAAAGAAGAGATGTAGATGAAGGCTTAGGCCAAATTCCATAGGCCAGTTCAAGAGCGTTTGGTATAATCGCATATGCGAGCAGCGATTCCCTATAAAAGATGGATTTAGATGAAGGATCAGGCCAAGTTTTTAGGTCCGGTTCATATAACATATCAAATATGCGAGCAGCGAATGATCTGGCGAGGCTGAACTTTAGCACAGTCTTGCCAGAGCCTTCGCTGATTTAACTATAAAGAAGGGGGAGATGAAGGTTCATGCCAAATTTTATAGACTTGTTCAAGAAAGATTGGTACTAATCGCATATGCGAACAGCGAATCCCTAAAAAGATGGGATGTAGATGAAGGCTTATTCCAAATTTTATAGGCTTGTTAAAGAAAGTTTTGTACTTATCGCATTTGCGAACAAGGAATCCCTAAAAAGAAGGAATGTAGATAAAGGCTCAGGCCAAATTTTATAGGCCAGTTCAAGAAATGTTGGTACTAATCGCATTATGTGAACAGCAAATCCCTAAAAAAAGGAATGTAGATGAAGGCTCAGGCCAAATTTTATAGGCCAGTTCAAGAAATTTTGGTACTAATCGCATTATGTGAACAGCGAATCCCTAAAAAAGGAATGTAGATGAAGGCTCAGGCTAAAAGTTTATAGGCCAGTTCATGAAAAATATCATATATGTGAGCAGCGAGTGATCTGGCGAGGCTGCACATTTGCGCAGTCTCGCCAGAGCCTTGGCTGATTGCACTTAAAAGAATGGGTGTAAATGAAGGCTCTGGCCAAATCGTTTATACCAATTCATATGATTTAGGTACTTATCGCATATGCGAGCAGCGAAGGACCAGGCGAGCCTGCACATTCGCACAGTCTCGCCAGATAATGTTTGATTTTTTATCTTCCTGTGAGTGACAAGATGTGTTATCCATCTTCGAGAAAAGTGGAAAAAACCTGCCTTGACGGCTTTGCCTTCTTCCCATGTACAAAAGTAAAACGGAAATCAGACCAGCGTCATAGTTACCATGGTAGTCAGCTCTATTTACTGTGACAAAATAGTCCACACAAAGAAGAAGCTGCTTTCAACAACATGACAAACACGCATCAATGCATAGTACTATGCAAGTTTAAAATCGACTAGAGCACTCATGTACTGAATAGAGGGCACAGAAACGGTTATTTCAAAATGTATAAAGGTACTACTTTCGTGGGCTACCAAAATAGGAATTTCCTTTCACAAAAGGTATGTGCCAAACTCCCCAGCAGTAACAATAATCCTTCCAGTCAGAACTAACATCGATGCAGCGAAATGACGCAGAAAAAGCGATACATCGACGTTCTTCCATCATTGCTGTTTCTATCAAATAAAACAGATAATTTGATAGGGGTAAATATGGGCATTCTGATTCTACTTCATCAATGCACAGGCGTGTCAGAGCATTTGCTGTTTGCTTATTGCAATCAGGCATCTGTCACGCTTTCCTATATAGTATGCAAGAAGAAAATGCTGTGTACTAATTTATATGGCCACAACAAGGAACTTTGTTGACCGCTTTATCTTATTACCTTTAATTATCAAAACATAAAGAAAAGACTCATAAATAATAAAGGATTAGTGTCTGTATTTGGCACTTTTCCTTAAGGAGGCTTGTATCGTATATCACTTGAATCTTAAACTTTTTAATGTATCTTTTAATTCATCATTATAGGAAATGTACCAGTTCTGTATGAAGCACTATTAAGTTTAAAGCTGTCCATCATGAAATTGTAAATGTCAACATCAAAGTTTGAAAGCCACATAATGATCTGGATGTACGATTCACTTTTGTAATATAGAAAAGAGTGATGATGGTTTGTCCCCTCCCCATTACTCATCTCCCATTGATTACCAGTTTTATCTGGTAACCAACCAGAGAGTACCCCTAACCCCCCCCCCCCCAAAAAAAAAAAAAACAACAAACAAACAAACAAACAAACAAACAAACAAAAAAATCAAAACCCAAAAACAAGGACCCCCGAGACAAAAAAAAAAGAAAAAGAAAAAAAAAGAGAGGGACCTATCTTTGCGAATCCTCCCTCGGAGGACTCGCTTGTTGACGAGCCTTCATAAGGAAAAGGCTCGTAAGGCGTGGCCTACAGCAACAATAATTTATGAGATTTTCATATTTATTGAAATTTATGTATGCCAGAAATATTAAATAAGTGGCGATAGTGTATGTAATTTACACAATGAATATAGCGTTCTATTATATTTGCCTTATTAATTGGTAGACAGAAATGAAATACAGCATGAAACTTCAATATTGTGAAATTTATTTGGGCCAAATTAGTGGGTATATTGCTTTGTTTTGCTAAATTATGGATTAATTGCTTAAACGTCAAGAGTGATGTCCCTGTAAACAAATCTACACGTCAAATGGCTTTCTTAAAAGAATGTTAATCCTTTACATTAATAGGCCCAGATAGCTCAGGGGTTAAATAGACTTTCTCCAAAGCCTTCTCTAAGCAGCTAAGGTATGAGTTCGAATCCTACCAACACCTGATAGCCCATATTTTTTTTTACATTTTTTTTATTTGAATAGATAACATATGGAAAAAATAATATTCTAATTTTTGTATAACCTATGGAATTGCGAAATCAGGACACTAAATTATGAGTTTTGAATTAAGCATTAAACGTGTACATATCTTAGTTTTAGTACCATGACAAACGGCAATGGCTATTGAGCAAATGCGAAAAACGAATACACACACTTACCAGCCACAAATGAAATATTGACCATCTCTGTTGAACTATGCAAGTTAGTGCTATCTTTGTTTTACGCATATATTAACTATCACCTTTCCTGCATCGGGGTTGCAGGGGAGAGACCATAAGAAAAAGTACCTATCTAATATATATATATGCGTACAGTTATTCATTAAACGAGCATGTGTGGATACCCAGTGAGGTTTATTTTAGGTTAAAGGTGTACCTTCATATACCATGCAGATAGTGGTGGCTCTGTTAAGGCTCTGCATATGCGCTGGTTCGCTCAAACACTTCCTTGGCGCCCATGTGCAAAAAGCCTACTGCAAATTTAGTACCTGTTTTGGGGCGCTCAGCAAAGGACCTGGACAGCATGTATACATATGTGGATACCCAGTGAGGTTTATTTTAGGTTAAAGGTGTACCTTCATATACCATGCAGATAGTGGTGGCTCTGTTAAGGCTCTGCATATGCGCTGGTTCGCTCAAACACTTCCTTGGCGCCCATGTGCAAAAAGCCTACTGCAAATTTAGTACCTGTTTTGGGGCGCTCAGCAAAGGACCTGGACAGCATGTATACATATGCATAGTCTCGCCAGAGCCTTCGCGCAGCGTGTGAACGTATCTATTGCAAATACTTTAAACGCATGTGTGAAACTGTCCTGGTGTTTGGTGTGCCAGTGCAAAAAGTGAGAGACCTGCAAAGGTTGTACAGATGTTTGTTCTCATTTGAAAATGTCTCCCATGAACAATGATCCATTTTGCGAGATATTAGTACTTAACTCATGTGTATCCAGTATTGACTCAAACAAGCATATGCATCTGTGCAGTCTTGCTAGAGCGTTTACTGCTTTCACACAGTGTACTTATCGCATATGTACATACATGTAACCACTTTTAACAGGCAGATGCAACTATCCAGTAAGTTTCAGTTCTAAATGTTGGTGTATAAATGTTGTGTCAGCGCACACACTGAAGGCGCTTGTGAGAATTCGTGGATGGTCAAACTCATTTGAGTCTTCACATCTTACACATCAGTAACACACCTACCCATGTGAATTAAGTACCTATTGCATGAGTGACCAAATAAGGCCAATGTGATCCTGAGCAGGTATGACATCTCCCCAGAGTACTCAACTGCTCCTCGTCGAATCGCACTTATCCCTTGTGCGTCAAACCCGTCTTTACATTTGTAACTCTTTGCCTTCTGTGTAATTATGCATGCTTTTGTTGGCGTCTGCTGTTGTTGTTTTTTTCAAAATTAACTTTTTTTATGTCAATCCTGATCTGGGTCCTAACTGATTGCATAGGTTATCAGCAGTCGCTTATCTTATCACACGCCAAAAAAGTATGTAGATGAAGGCTCAGGCAAAACTTGAAGGGCCAGTTCATGAGAGTTTTGTATTATCCCATATACGAGCGGCGAATGCCCAGTTGAGCCTACACATTCACACAGTATCATCACAGCCTTTACTGCTTGAACTGAAAAAAGCGATGCAGATGAAGGTTTAGGTCCAACTTTGTCCCTTCTAAGGCAGTGGTTCTATTGTTGTTGATTCATTCTTTAATGTTCCTCCCATTAGATTGTGGGGGCTCATTGTTTGGCCCTTGCTTAGTTATATATTACTCGGGTGCTCTTTCTAGTTTTGCAATCATCTTGACGTGGAAGAGAGAGCATAATGTCTTACTTTACTACCTTCCTACTATAGGTGTTCTGTGGCTGTTCCTCACAGTGTCATGGATTGGTCTAAAGTGTGTAATTGTGGTACTTCCTGATCATACTCACTTACTTTTTATGGGCCATTTCACCAGAGTGGTACTTATTGCATAATCGAGCAGAAAAAAGATCAAGCGAGACTGCACATTTGCACAGTCTCACCAGAGCCTTTGAAAATCGCACTAAAAAGATGGAATGTAGATGAAGGCTCAGCCAAATTTTATAGACCAGTTAAAGAAAGTTTGCCATTAATGGCATGTGCGAACAGCGAGGGATCAGGCGAGATAGCACATTTGCACAGTCTTGCCAGAGCCTTTGCAAATCACACTAAAAAGAAGAGATGTAGATGAAGGCTTAGGCCAAATTCCATAGGCCAGTTCAAGAGCGTTTGGTATAATCGCATATGCGAGCAGCGATTCCCTATAAAAGATGGATTTAGATGAAGGATCAGGCCAAGTTTTTAGGTCCGGTTCATATAACATATCAAATATGCGAGCAGCGAATGATCTGGCGAGGCTGAACTTTAGCACAGTCTTGCCAGAGCCTTCGCTGATTTAACTATAAAGAAGGGGGAGATGAAGGTTCATGCCAAATTTTATAGACTTGTTCAAGAAAGATTGGTACTAATCGCATATGCGAACAGCGAATCCCTAAAAAGATGGGATGTAGATGAAGGCTTATTCCAAATTTTATAGGCTTGTTAAAGAAAGTTTTGTACTTATCGCATTTGCGAACAAGGAATCCCTAAAAAGAAGGAATGTAGATAAAGGCTCAGGCCAAATTTTATAGGCCAGTTCAAGAAATGTTGGTACTAATCGCATTATGTGAACAGCAAATCCCTAAAAAAAGGAATGTAGATGAAGGCTCAGGCCAAATTTTATAGGCCAGTTCAAGAAATTTTGGTACTAATCGCATTATGTGAACAGCGAATCCCTAAAAAAGGAATGTAGATGAAGGCTCAGGCTAAAAGTTTATAGGCCAGTTCATGAAAAATATCATATATGTGAGCAGCGAGTGATCTGGCGAGGCTGCACATTTGCGCAGTCTCGCCAGAGCCTTGGCTGATTGCACTTAAAAGAATGGGTGTAAATGAAGGCTCTGGCCAAATCGTTTATACCAATTCATATGATTTAGGTACTTATCGCATATGCGAGCAGCGAAGGACCAGGCGAGCCTGCACATTCGCACAGTCTCGCCAGATAATGTTTGATTTTTTATCTTCCTGTGAGTGACAAGATGTGTTATCCATCTTCGAGAAAAGTGGAAAAAACCTGCCTTGACGTCTTTGCCTTCTTCCCATGTACAAAAGTAAAACGGAAATCAGATCAGCGTCATAGTTACCATGGTAGTCAGCTCTATTTACTGTGACAAAATAGTCCACACAAAGAAGAAGCTGCTTTCATCAACATGACAAACACGCATCAATGCATAGTACTATGCAAGTTTAAAATCGACTAGAGCACTCATTTACCGAATAGAGGGCACAGAAACGGTTATTTCAAAATGTATAAAGGTACTACTTTCGTGGGCTACCAAAATAGGAATTTCCTTTCACAAAAGGTATGTGCCAAACTCCCCAGCAGTAACAATAATCCTTCCAGTCAGAACTAACATCGATGCAGCGAAATGACGCAGAAAAAGCGATACATCGACGTTCTTCCATCATTGCTGTTTCTATCAAATAAAACAGATAATTTGATAGGGGTAAATATGGGCATTCTGATTCTACTTCATCAATGCACAGGCGTGTCAGAGCATTTGCTGTTTGCTTATTGCAATCAGGCATCTGTCACGCTTTCCTATATAGTATGCAAGAAGAAAATGCTGTGTACTAATTTATATGGCCACAACAAGGAACTTTGTTGACCGCTTTATCTTATTACCTTTAATTATCAAAACATAAAGAAAAGACTCATAAATAATAAAGGATTAGTGTCTGTATTTGGCACTTTTCCTTAAGGAGGCTTGTATCGTATATCACTTGAATCTTAAACTTTTTAAAGACATATGTGGCTATTTCCAATGCGCACCTTTCCCGCGTCTGCAAACGGGAAAAGTTGTCTGGGTCCTGTCTTTCGACCCTTAACGGATTCGGATCAACACAGCTTCCGATATTCTTATGTCATATCGGTGTTCCGACATTTTCTTCACAAAATAACTAATTAAAGTGTGTTCGAAATATCTATTGACATCTTTTCAGAACTGATTGTCTCAGCACCAAAGATAGATAAATGTAGCTCAGTCAAAATCAAACGACGTACACAATAACCCTGGTTACGAATACGATAGTGGCCGAGTCTATAGTATTTGTATGGTTATTTAGAGCGGCGCACGACCTGACTTCGTGGCCTAGTGGTTAGCGTGTCTGGCTACAAAGCCAGATGACCAGGATCGATTCCCGGATGCGCACATATATTCAGTGTCTTTTTTCTTTCTTTTTTAACATTTTAATGCTAAATTACTTCATATACTAGTAAAATGGCATCATCAAAACGACCGAAATGGTCATCCCCGAGCTTTTTATATTGAATTACGCATGAAACCTATGGGGGTGGGGTTAAATTTGGCCCTCTAGAAAGAGAATTAGTTCGGTGACCCCAGATTTTTATTCTTTTTTCTGAAAGGTATTATAATAGTCCATGAATTAAAAATAAATTTTCAAGATTTTCAATATCAGATTTTTTAATACATGATTTATTCTAAAAACAAATTCCATTTTTCGACGAATTGCCAAAATATATCATGCAGTATCTTGTCACAGCATGGGATAACAAGTAAACTTGCACATTTTCTTAAAAGTTTGAGGTCATGGGCAGTAATTTAAGTTAAATGAAAGAAGCTGGCTGAAGATTACAACCGTTTTAGCTCGATAATTTGGACTAGTGTTATTATTTTATATTTCTAGAAAATTGGTCAAATGCTGTAAACTTCAATATGAGATTCTGAAAAAATAAGCACGGTGACGTATCCTTTTTATTGCATAAATGGATAGCCCATGCATAAAACAAACTGTATGCAAAGTATTGAAAATATTTCAATATGGGAAGTATTTAGTAGCATATGTCCTTAATGTATCTTTTAATTCATCATTATAGGAAATGTACCAGTTCTGTATGAAGCACTATTAAGTTTAAAGCTGTCCATCATGAAATTGTAAATGTCAACATCAAAGTTTGAAAGCCACATTATGATCTGGATGTACGATTCACTTTTGTAATATAGAAAAGAGTGATGATGGTTTGTCCCCTCCCCATTACTCATCTCCCATTGATTACCAGTATTATCTGGTAACCAACCAGAGAGTACCCCTACCCCCCCTCCCCCCCCAAAAAAAAAACAACAAACAAACAAACAAACAAAAAAAATCAAAACCCAAAAACAAGGACCCCCGAGACAAGAAAAAAAGAAAAAGAAAAAAAAGAGAGGGACCTATCTTTGCGAATCCTCCCTCGGAGGACTCGCTTGTTGACGAGCCTTCATAAGGAAAAGGCTCGTAAGGCGTGGCCTACAGCAACAATAATTTATGAGATTTTCATATTTATTGAAATTTATGTATGCCAGAAATATTAAATAAGTGGCGATAGTGTATGTAATTTACACAATGAATATAGCGTTCTATTATATTTGCCTTATTAATTGGTAGACAGAAATGAAATACAGCATGAAACTTCAATATTGTGAAATTTATTTGGGCCAAATTAGTGGGTATATTGCTTTGTTTTGCTAAATTATGGATTAATTGCTTAAACGTCAAGAGTGATGTCCCTGTAAACAAATCTACACGTCAAATGGCTTTCTTAAAAGAATGTTAATCCTTTACATTAATAGGCCCAGATAGCTCAGGGGTTAAATAGACTTTCTCCAAAGCCTTCTCTAAGCAGCTAAGGTATGAGTTCGAATCCTACCAACACCTGATAGCCCATATTTTTTTTTACATTTTTTTTATTTGAATAGATAACATATGGAAAAAATAATATTCTAATTTTTGTATAACCTATGGAATTGCGAAATCAGGACACTAAATTATGAGTTTTGAATTAAGCATTAAACGTGTACATATCTTAGTTTTAGTACCATGACAAACGGCAAAGCTATTGAGCAAATGCGAAAAACGAATACACACACTTACCAGCCACAAATGAAATATTGACCATCTCTGTTGAACTATGCAAGTTAGTGCTATCTTTGTTTTACGCATATATTAACTATCACCTTTCCTGCATAGGGGTTGCAGGGGAGAGACCATAAGAAAAAAGTACCTATCTAATATATATATGCGTACAGTTATTCATTAAACGAGCATGTGTGGATACCCAGTGAGGTTTATTTTAGGTTAAAGGTGTACCTTCATATACCATGCAGATAGTGGTGGCTCTGTTAAGGCTCTGCATATGCGCTGGTTCGCTCAAACACTTCCTTGGCGCCCATGTGCAAAAAGCCTACTGCAAATTTAGTACCTGTTTTGGGGCGCTCAGCAAAGGACCTGGACAGCATGTATACATATGTGGATACCCAGTGAGGTTTATTTTAGGTTAAAGGTGTACCTTCATATACCATGCAGATAGTGGTGGCTCTGTTAAGGCTCTGCATATGCGCTGGTTCGCTCAAACACTTCCTTGGCGCCCATGTGCAAAAAGCCTACTGCAAATTTAGTACCTGTTTTGGGGCGCTCAGCAAAGGACCTGGACAGCATGTATACATATGCATAGTCTCGCCAGAGCCTTCGCGCAGCGTGTGAACGTATCTATTGCAAATACTTTAAACGCATGTGTGAAACTGTCCTGGTGTTTGGTGTGCCAGTGCAAAAAGTGAGAGACCTGCAAAGGTTGTACAGATGTTTGTTCTCATTTGAAAATGTCTCCCATGAACAATGATCCATTTTGCGAGATATAAGTACGTAACTCATGTGTATCCAGTATTGACTCAAACAAGCATATGCATCTGTGCAGTCTTGCTAGAGCGTTTACTGCTTTCACACAGTGTACTTATCGCATATGTACATACATGTAACCACTTTTAACAGGCAGATGCAACTATCCAGTAAGTTTCAGTTCTAAATGTTGGTGTATAAATGTTGTGTCAGCGCACACACTGAAGGCGCTTGTGAGAATTCGTGGATTGTCAAACTCATTTGAGTCTTCACATCTTACACATCAGTAACACACCTACCCATGTGAATTAAGTACCTATTGCATGAGTGACCAAATAAGGCCAATGTGATCCTGAGCAGGTATGACATCTCCCCAGAGTACTCAACTGCTCCTCGTCGAATCGCACTTATCCCTTGTGCGTCAAACCCGTCTTTACATTTGTAACTCTTTGCCTTCTGTGTAATTATGCATGCTTTTGTTGGCGTCTGCTGTTGTTGTTTTTTTCAAAATTAACTTTTTTTATGTCAATCCTGATCTGGGTCCTAACTGATTGCATAGGTTATCAGCAGTCGCTTATCTTATCACACGCCAAAAAAGTATGTAGATGAAGGCTCAGGCAAAACTTGAAGGGCCAGTTCATGAGAGTTTTGTATTATCCCATATACGAGCGGCGAATGCCCAGTTGAGCCTACACATTCACACAGTATCATCACAGCCTTTACTGCTTGAACTGAAAAAAGCGATGCAGATGAAGGTTCAGGTCCAACTTTGTCCCTTCTAAGGCAGTGGTTCTATTGTTGTTGATTCATTCTTTAATGTTCCTCCCATTAGATTGTGGGGGCTCATTGTTTGGCCCTTGCTTAGTTATATATTACTCGGGTGCTCTTTCTAGTTTTGCAATCATCTTGACGTGGAAGAGAGAGCATAATGTCTTACTTTACTACCTTCCTACTATAGGTGTTCTGTGGCTGTTCCTCACAGTGTCATGGATTGGTCTAAAGTGTGTAATTGTGGTACTTCCTGATCATACTCACTTACTTTTTATGGGCCATTTCACCAGAGTGGTACTTATTGCATAATCGAGCAGAAAAAAGATCAAGCGAGACTGCACATTTGCACAGTCTCACCAGAGCCTTTGAAAATCGCACTAAAAAGATGGAATGTAGATGAAGGCTCAGCCAAATTTTATAGACCAGTTAAAGAAAGTTTGCCATTAATGGCATGTGCGAACAGCGAGGGATCAGGCGAGATAGCACATTTGCACAGTCTTGCCAGATTCTTTGCAAATCACACTAAAAAGATGAGATGTAGATGAAGGCTTAGGCTAAATTCCAAAAGCCAGTTCAAGAGCGTTTGGTACTAATCGCATATGCGAGCAGCGATTCCATATAAAAGATGGATTTAGATGAAGGATCAGGCCAAGTTTTTAGGTCCAGTTCATATAACATATCAAATATGCGAGCAGCGAATGATCTGGCGAGGCTGAACTTTAGCACAGTCTCGCCAGAGCCTTCGCTGATTTAACTATAAAGAAGGGGGAGATGAAGGTTCATGCCAAATTTTATAGACTTGTTCAAGAAAGATTGGTACTAATCGCATATGCGAACAGCGAATCCCTAAAAAGATGGGATGTAGATGAAGGCTTATTCCAAATTTTATAGGCTTGTTAAAGAAAGTTTTGTACTAATCGCATTTGCGAACAAGGAATCCCTAAAAAGAAGGAATGTAGATAAAGGCTCAGGCCAAATTTTATAGGCCAGTTCAAGAAATGTTGGTACTAATCGCATTATGTGAACAGCAAATCCCTAAAAAAAGGAATGTAGATGAAGGCTTAGGCCAAATTTTATAGGCCAGTTCAAGAAATGTTGGTACTAATCGCATTATGTGAACAGCGAATCCCTAAAAAAGGAATGTAGATGAAGGCTCAGGCTAAAATTTTATAGGCCAGTTCATGAAAAATATCATATATGTGAGCAGCGAGTGATCTGGCGAGGCTGCACATTTGCGCAGTCTCGCCAGAGCCTTGGCTGATTGCACTTAAAAGAATGGGTGTAAATGAAGGCTCTGGCCAAATCGTTTATACCAATTCATATGATTTAGGTACTTATCGCATATGCGAGCAGCGAAGGACCAGGCGAGCCTGCACATTCGCACAGTCTCGCCAGATAATGTTTGATTTTTTATCTTCCTGTGAGTGACAAGATGTGTTATCCATCTTCGAGAAAAGTGGAAAAAAACCTGCCTTGACGTCTTTGCCTTCTTCCCATGTACAAAAGTAAAACGGAAATCAGACCAGCGTCATAGTTACCATGGTAGTCAGCTCTATTTACTGTGACAAAATAGTCCACACAAAGAAGAAGCTGCTTTCAACAACATGACAAACACGCATCAATGCATAGTACTATGCAAGTTTAAAATCGACTAGAGCACTCATTTACCGAATAGAGGGCACAGAAACGGTTATTTCAAAATGTATAAAGGTACTACTTTCGTGGGCTACCAAAATAGGAATTTCCTTTCACAAAAGGTATGTGCCAAACTCCCCAGCAGTAACAATAATCCTTCCAGTCAGAACTAACATCGATGCAGCGAAATGACGCAGAAAAAGCGATACATCGACGTTCTTCCATCATTGCTGTTTCTATCAAATAAAACAGATAATTTGATAGGGGTAAATATGGGCATTCTGATTCTACTCCATCGATGCACAGGCGTGTCAGAGCATTTGCTGTTTGTTTATTGCAATCAGGCATCTGTCACGCTTTCCTATATAGTATGCAAGAAGAAAATGCTGTGTACTAATTTATACAGCCACAACAAGGAACTTTGTTGACCGCTTTATCTTATTACCTTTAATTATCAAAACATAAAGAAAAGACTCATAAATAATAAAGGATTAGTGTCTGTATTTGGCACTTTTCCTTAAGGAGGCTTGTATCGTATATCACTTGAATCTTAAACTTTTTAATGTATCTTTTAATTCATCATTATAGGAAATGTACCAGTTCTGTATGAAGCACTATTAAGCTTAAAGCTGTCCATCATGAAATTGTAAATGTCAACATCAAAGTTTGAAAGCCACATTATGATCTGGATGTACGATTCACTTTTGTAATATAGAGAAGAGTGATGATGGTTTGTCCCCTCCCCATTACTCATCTCCCATTGATTACCAGTTTTATCTGGTAACCAACCAGAGAGTACCCCTACCCCCCCCCCCCCCCAAAAAAAAAAACAAAAAACAAAAAAAAACAAACAAACAAACAAACAAAAAAAAAATCAAAACCCAAAAACAAGAACCCCCGAGACAAAAAAAAAAGAAAAAGAAAAAAAAGAGAGGGACCTATCTTTGCGAATCCTCCCTCGGAGGACTCGCTTGTTGACGAGCCTTCATAAGGAAAAGGCTCGTAAGGTGTGGCCTACAGCAATAATAATTTATGAGATTTTCAAATTTATTGAAATTTATGTATGCCAGAAATATTAAATAAGTGGCGATAGTGTATGTAATTTACACAATGAATATAGCGTTCTATTATATTTGCCTTATTAATTGGTAGACAGAAATGAAATACAGCATGAAACTTCAATATTGTGAAAATTATTTGGGCCAAATTAGTGGGTATATTGCTTTGTTTTGCTAAATTATGGATTAATTGCTTAAACGTCAAGAGTGATGTCCCTGTAAACAAATCTACACGTCATATGGCTTACTTAAAAGAATGTTAATCCTTTACATTAATAGGCCCAGATAGCTCAGGGGTTAAATAGACTTTCTCCAAAGCCTTCTCTAAGCAGCTAAGGTATGAGTTCGAATCCTACCAACACCTGATAGCCCATATTTTTTTTTACATTTTTTTTATTTGAATAGATAACATATGGAAAAAATAATATTCTAATTTTTGTATAACCTATGGAATTGCGAAATCAGGACACTAAATAATGAGTTTTGAATTAAGCATTAAACGTGTACATATCTTAGTTTTAGTACCATGACAAACGGCAATGGCTATTGAGCAAATGCGAAAAACGAATACACACACTTACCAGCCACAAATGAAATATTGACCATCTCTGTTGAACTATGCAAGTTAGTGCTATCTTTGTTTTACGCATATATTAACTATCACCTTTCCTGCATCGGGGTTGCAGGGGAGAGACCATAAGAAAAAAGTACCTATCTAATATATATATGCGTACAGTTATTCATTAAACGAGCATGTGTGGATACCCAGTGAGGTTTATTTTAGGTAAAAGGTGTACCTTCATATACCATGCAGATAGTGGTGGCTCTGTTAAGGCTCTGCATATGCGCTGGTTCGCTCAAACACTTCCTTGGCGCCCATGTGCAAAAAACCTACTGCAAATTTAGTACCTGTTTTGGGGCGCTCAGCAAAGGACCTGGACAGCATGTATACATATGTGGATACCCAGTGAGGTTTATTTTAGGTTAAAGGTGTACCTTCATATACCATGCAGATAGTGGTGGCTCTGTTAAGGCTCTGCATATGCGCTGGTTCGCTCAAACACTTCCTTGGCGCCCATGTGCAAAAAGCCTACTGCAAATTTAGTACCTGTTTTGGGGCGCTCAGCAAAGGACCTGGACAGCATGTATACATATGCATAGTTTCGCCAGAGCCTTCGCGCAGCGTGTGAACGTATCTATTGCAAATACTTTAAACGCATGTGTGAAACTGTCCTGGTGTTTGGTGTGCCAGTGCAAAAAGTGAGAGACCTGCAAAGGTTGTACAGATGTTTGTTCTCATTTGAAAATGTCTCCCATGAACAATGATCCATTTTGCGAGATATAAGTACGTAACTCATGTGTATCCAGTATTGACTCAAACAAGCATATGCATCTGTGCAGTCTTGCTAGAGCGTTTACTGCTTTCACACAGTGTACTTATCGCATATGCACATACATGTAACCACTTTTAACAGGCAGATGCAACTATCCAGTAAGTTTCAGTTCTAAATTTTGGTGTATAAATGTTGTGTCAGCGCACACACTGAAGGCGCTTGTGAGAATTCGTGGATGGTCAAACTCATTTGAGTCTTCACATCTTACACATCAGTAACACACCTACCCATGTGAATTAAGTACCTATTGCATGAGTGACCAAATAAGGCCAATGTGATCCTGAGCAGGTATGACATCTCCCCAGAGTACTCAACTGCTCCTCGTCGAATCGCACTTATCCCTTGTGCGTCAAACCCGTCTTTACATTTGTAACTCTTTGCCTTCTGTGTAATTATGCATGCTTTTGTTGGCGTCTGCTGTTGTTGTTTTTTTCAAAATTAACTTTTTTTATGTCAATCCTGATCTGGGTCCTAACTGATTGCATAGGTTATCAGCAGTCGCTTATCTTATCACACGCCAAAAAAGTATGTAGATGAAGGCTCAGGCAAAACTTGAAGGGCCAGTTCATGAGAGTTTTGTATTATCCCATATACGAGCGGCGAATGCCTCGTTGAGCCTACACATTCACACAGTATCATCACAGCCTTTACTGCTTGAACTGAAAAAAGCGATGCAGATGAAGGTTCAGGTCCAACTTTGTCCCTTCTAAGGCAGTGGTTCTATTGTTGTTGATTCATTCTTTAATGTTCCTCCCATTAGATTGTGGGGGCTCATTGTTTGGACCTTGCTTAGTTATATATTACTCGGGTGCTCTTTCTAGTTTTGCAATCATCTTGACGTGGAAGAGAGAGCATAATGTCTTACTTTACTACCTTCCTACTATAGGTGTTCTGTGGCTGTTCCTCACAGTGTCATGGATTGGTCTAAAGTGTGTAATTGTGGTACTTCCTGATCATACTCACTAACTTTTTATGGGCCATTTCACCAGAGTGGTACTTATTGCATAATCGAGCAGAAAAAAGATCAAGCGAGACTGCACATTTGCACAGTCTCACCAGAGCCTTTGAAAATCACACTAAAAAGAAGGAATGTAGATAAAGGCTCAGGCCAAATTTTATAGGCCAGTTCAAGAAATGTTGGTACTAATCGCATTATGTGAACAGCAAATCCCTAAAAAAAGGAATGTAGATGAAGGCTCAGGCCAAATTTTATAGGCCAGTTCAAGAAATGTTGGTACTAATCGCATTATGTGAACAGCGAATCCCTAAAAAAGGAATGTAGATGAAGGCTCAGGCTAAAATTTTATAGGCCAGTTCATGAAAAATATCATATATGTGAGCAGCGAGTGATCTGGCGAGGCTGCACATTTGCGCAGTCTCGCCAGAGCCTTGGCTGATTGCACTTAAAAGAATGGGTGTAAATGAAGGCTCTGGCCAAATCGTTTATACCAATTCATATGATTTAGGTACTTATCGCATATGCGAGCAGCGAAGGACCAGGCGAGCCTGCACATTCGCACAGTCTCGCCAGATAATGTTTGATTTTTTATCTTCCTGTGAGTGACAAGATGTGTTATCCATCTTCGAGAAAAGTGGAAAAAACCTGCCTTGACGTCTTTGCCTTCTTCCCATGTACAAAAGTAAAACGGAAATCAGATCAGCGTCATAGTTACCATGGTAGTCAGCTCTATTTACTGTGACAAAATAGTCCACACAAAGAAGAAGCTGCTTTCAACAACATGACAAACACGCATCAATGCATAGTACTATGCAAGTTTAAAATCGACTAGAGCACTCATTTACCGAATAGAGGGCACAGAAACGGTTATTTCAAAATGTATAAAGGTACTACTTTCGTGGGCTACCAAAATAGGAATTTCCTTTCACAAAAGGTATGTGCCAAACTCCCCAGCAGTAACAATAATCCTTCCAGTCAGAACTAACATCGATGCAGCGAAATGACGCAGAAAAAGCGATACATCGACGTTCTTCCATCATTGCTGTTTCTATCAAAT
Organism: Loripinus fragilis; assembly: GCA_964019695.1. NCBI lineage: Eukaryota > Metazoa > Mollusca > Bivalvia > Lucinida > Lucinidae > Loripinus > Loripinus fragilis. The sequence continues at coordinate 39,351,709 of OZ026522.1, read as the reverse complement.
AAAACAGATAATTTGATAGGGGTAAATATGGGCATTCTGATTCTACTTCATCAATGCACAGGCGTGTCAGAGCATTTGCTGTTTGCTTATTGCAATCAGGCATCTGTCACGCTTTCCTATATAGTATGCAAGAAGAAAATGCTGTGTACTAATTTATATGGCCACAACAAGGAACTTTGTTGACCGCTTTATCTTATTACCTTTAATTATCAAAACATAAAGAAAAGACTCATAAATAATAAAGGATTAGTGTCTGTATTTGGCACTTTTCCTTAAGGAGGCTTGTATCGTATATCACTTGAATCTTAAACTTTTTAATGTATCTTTTAATTCATCATTATAGGAAATGTACCAGTTCTGTATGAAGCACTATTAAGTTTAAAGCTGTCCATCATGAAATTGTAAATGTCAACATCAAAGTTTGAAAGCCACATTATGATCTGGATGTACGATTCACTTTTGTAATATAGAAAAGAGTGATGATGGTTTGTCCCCTCCCCATTACTCATCTCCCATTGATTACCAGTTTTATCTGGTAACCAACCAGAGAGTACCCCTACCCCCCCCCCCCCCCCCAAAAAAAAAACAAAAAAAAAAAAACAAACAAACAAACAAACAAAAAAAATCAAAACCCAAAAACAAGGACCCCCGAGACAAGAAAAAAAGAAAAAGAAAAAAAAAGAGAGGGACCTATCTTTGCCAATCCTCCCTCGGAGGACTCGCTTGTTGACGAGCCTTCATAAAGAAAAGGCTCGTAAGGCGTGGCCTACAGCAACAATAATTTATGAAATTTTCATAGTTATTGAAATTTATGTATGCCAGAAATATTAAATAAGTGGCGATAGTGTATGTAATTTACACAATGAATATAGCGTTCTATTATATTTGCCTTATTAATTGGTAGACAGAAATGAAATACAGCATGAAACTTCAATATTGTGAAATTTATTTGGGCCAAATTAGTGGGTATATTGCTTTGTTTTGCTAAATTATGGATTAATTGCTTAAACGTCAAGAGTGATGTCCCTGTAAACAAATCTACACGTCAATTGGCTTTCTTAAAAGAATGTTAATCCTTTACATTAATAGGCCCAGATAGCTCAGGGGTTAAATAGACTTTCTCCAAAGCCTTCTCTAAGCAGCTAAGGTATGAGTTCGAATCCTACCAACACCTGATAGCCCATATTTTTTTTTTACATTTTTTTTATTTGAATAGATAACATATGGAAAAAATAATATTCTAATTTTTGTATAACCTATGGAATTGCGAAATCAGGACACTAAATTATGAGTTTTGAATTAAGCATTAAACGTGTACATATCTTAGTTTTAGTACCATGACAAACGGCAATGGCTATTGAGCAAATGCGAAAAACGAATACACACACTTACCAGCCACAAATGAAATATTGACCATCTCTGTTGAACTATGCAAGTTAGTGCTATCTTTGTTTTACGCATATATTAACTATCACCTTTCCTGCATCAGGGTTGCAGGGGAGAGACCATAAGAAAAAAGTACCTATCTAATATATATATGCGTACAGTTATTCATTAAACGAGCATGTGTGGATACCCAGTGAGGTTTATTTTAGGTTAAAGGTGTACCTTCATATACCATGCAGATAGTGGTGGCTCTGTTAAGGCTCTGCATATGCGCTGGTTCGCTCAAACACTTCCTTGGCGCCCATGTGCAAAAAACCTACTGCAAATTTAGTACCTGTTTTGGGGCGCTCAGCAAAGGACCTGGACAGCATGTATACATATGTGGATACCCAGTGAGGTTTATTTTAGGTTAAAGGTGTACCTTCATATACCATGCAGATAGTGGTGGCTCTGTTAAGGCTCTGCATATGCGCTGGTTCGCTCAAACACTTCCTTGGCGCCCATGTGCAAAAAGCCTACTGCAAATTTAGTACCTGTTTTGGGGCGCTCAGCAAAGGACCTGGACAGCATGTATACATATGCATAGTCTCGCCAGAGCCTTCGCGCAGCGTGTGAACGTATCTATTGCAAATACTTTAAACGCATGTGTGAAACTGTCCTGGTGTTTGGTGTGCCAGTGCAAAAAGTGAGAGACCTGCAAAGGTTGTACAGATGTTTGTTCTCATTTGAAAATGTCTCCCATGAACAATGATCCATTTTGCGAGATATTAGTACTTAACTCATGTGTATCCAGTATTGACTCAAACAAGCATATGCATCTGTGCAGTCTTGCTAGAGCGTTTACTGCTTTCACACAGTGTACTTATCGCATATGCACATACATGTAACCACTTTTAACAGGCAGATGCAACTATCCAGTAAGTTTCAGTTCTAAATTTTGGTGTATAAATGTTGTGTCAGCGCACACACTGAAGGCGCTTGTGAGAATTCGTGGATGGTCAAACTCATTTGAGTCTTCACATCTTACACATCAGTAACACACCTACCCATGTGAATTAAGTACCTATTGCATGAGTGACCAAATAAGGCCAATGTGATCCTGAGCAGGTATGACATCTCCCCAGAGTACTCAACTGCTCCTCGTCGAATCGCACTTATCCCTTGTGCGTCAAACCCGTCTTTACATTTGTAACTCTTTGCCTTCTGTGTAATTATGCATGCTTTTGTTGGCGTCTGCTGTTGTTGTTTTTTTCAAAATTAACTTTTTTTATGTCAATCCTGATCTGGGTCCTAACTGATTGCATAGGTTATCAGCAGTCCCTTATCTTATCACACGCCAAAAAAGTATGTAGATGAAGGCTCAGGCAAAACTTGAAGGGCCAGTTCATGAGAGTTTTGTATTATCCCATATACGAGCGGCGAATGCCCAGTTGAGCCTACACATTCACACAGTATCATCACAGCCTTTACTGCTTGAACTGAAAAAAAGCGATGCAGATGAAGGTTCAGGTCCAACTTTGTCCCTTCTAAGGCAGTGGTTCTATTGTTGTTGATTCATTCTTTAATGTTCCTCCCATTAGATTGTGGGGGCTCATTGTTTGGCCCTTGCTTAGTTATATATTACTCGGGTGCTCTTTCTAGTTTTGCAATCATCTTGACGTGGAAGAGAGAGCATAATGTCTTACTTTACTACCTTCCTACTATAGGTGTTCTGTGGCTGTTCCTCACAGTGTCATGGATTGGTCTAAAGTGTGTAATTGTGGTACTTCCTGATCATACTCACTAACTTTTTATGGGCCATTTCACCAGAGTGGTACTTATTGCATAATCGAGCAGAAAAAAGATCAAGCGAGACTGCACATTTGCACAGTCTCACCAGAGCCTTTGAAAATCGCAATAAAAAGATGGAATGTAGATGAAGGCTCAGCCAAATTTTATAGACCAGTTAAAGAAAGTTTGCCATTAATGGCATGTGCGAACAGCGAGGGATCAGGCGAGATAGCACATTTGCACAGTCTTGCCAGATCCTTTGCAAATCACACTAAAAAGATGAGATGTAGATGAAGGCTTAGGCTAAATTCCAAAAGCCAGTTCAAGAGCGTTTGGTACTAATCGCATATGCGAGCAGCGATTCCATATAAAAGATGGATTTAGATGAAGGATCAGGCCAAGTTTTTAGGTCCAGTTCATATAACATATCAAATATGCGAGCAGCCAATGATCTGGCGAGGCTGAACTTTAGCACAGTCTCGCCAGAGCCTTCGCTGATTTAACTTTAAAGAAGGGGGAGATGAAGGTTCATGCCAAATTTTATAGACTTGTTCAAGAAAGATTGGTACTAATCGCATATGCGAACAGCGAATCCCTAAAAAGATGGGATGTAGATGAAGGCTTATTCCAAATTTTATAGGCTTGTTAAAGAAAGTTTTGTACTAATCGCATTTGCGAACAAGGAATCCCTAAAAAGAAGGAATGTAGATAAAGGCTCAGGCCAAATTTTATAGGCCAGTTCAAGAAATGTTGGTACTAATCGCATTATGTGAACAGCAAATCCCTAAAAAAAGGAATGTAGATGAAGGCTCAGGCCAAATTTTATAGGCCAGTTCAAGAAATTTTGGTACTAATCGCATTATGTGAACAGCGAATCCCTAAAAAAGGAATGTAGATGAAGGCTCAGGCTAAAATTTTATAGGCCAGTTCATGAAAAATATCATATATGTGAGCAGCGAGTGATCTGGCGAGGCTGCACATTTGCGCAGTCTCGCCAGAGCCTTGGCTGATTGCACTTAAAAGAATGGGTGTAAATGAAGGCTCTGGCCAAATCGTTTATACCAATTCATATGATTTAGGTACTTATCGCATATGCGAGCAGCGAAGGACCAGGCGAGCCTGCACATTCGCACAGTCTCGCCAGATAATGTTTGATTTTTTATCTTCCTGTGAGTGACAAGATGTGTTATCCATCTTCGAGAAAAGTGGAAAAAACCTGCCTTGACGTCTTTGCCTTCTTCCCATGTACAAAAGTAAAACGGAAATCAGATCAGCGTCATAGTTACCATGGTAGTCAGCTCTATTTACTGTGACAAAATAGTCCACACAAAGAAGAAGCTGCTTTCAACAACATGACAAACACGCATCAATGCATAGTACTATGCAAGTTTAAAATCGACTAGAGCACTCATTTACCGAATAGAGGGCACAGAAACGGTTATTTCAAAATGTATAAAGGTACTACTTTCGTGGGCTACCAAAATAGGAATTTCCTTTCACAAAAGGTATGTGCCAAACTCCCCAGCAGTAACAATAATCCTTCCAGTCAGAACTAACATCGATGCAGCGAAATGACGCAGAAAAAGCGATACATCGACGTTCTTCCATCATTGCTGTTTCTATCAAATAAAACAGATAATTTGATAGGGGTAAATATGGGCATTCTGATTCTACTTCATCAATGCACAGGCGTGTCAGAGCATTTGCTGTTTGCTTATTGCAATCAGGCATCTGTCACGCTTTCCTATATAGTATGCAAGAAGAAAATGCTGTGTACTAATTTATATGGCCACAACAAGGAACTTTGTTGACCGCTTTATCTTATTACCTTTAATTATCAAAACATAAAGAAAAGACTCATAAATAATAAAGGATTAGTGTCTGTATTTGGCACTTTTCCTTAAGGAGGCTTGTATCGTATATCACTTGAATCTTAAACTTTTTAATGTATCTTTTAATTCATCATTATAGGAAATGTACCAGTTCTGTATGAAGCACTATTAAGTTTAAAGCTGTCCATCATGAAATTGTAAATGTCAACATCAAAGTTTGAAAGCCACATTATGATCTGGATGTACGATTCACTTTTGTAATATAGAAAAGAGTGATGATGGTTTGTCCCCTCCCCATTACTCATCTCCCATTGATTACCAGTTTTATCTGGTAACCAACCAGAGAGTACCCCTACCCCCCCCCCCCAAAAAAAAAAAAAACAAAAAAACAACAAACAAACAAACAAACAAAAAAAATCAAAACCCAAAAACAAGGACCCCCGAGACAAGAAAAAAAGAAAAAGAAAAAAAAAGAGAGGGACCTATCTTTGCCAATCCTCCCTCGGAGGACTCGCTTGTTGACGAGCCTTCATAAAGAAAAGGCTCGTAAGGCGTGGCCTACAGCAACAATAATTTATGAGATTTTCATAGTTATTGAAATTTATGTATGCCAGAAATATTAAATAAGTGGCGATAGTGTATGTAATTTACACAATGAATATAGCGTTCTATTATATTTGCCTTATTAATTGGTAGACAGAAATGAAATACAGCATGAAACTTCAATATTGTGAAATTTATTTGGGCCAAATTAGTGGGTATATTGCTTTGTTTTGCTAAATTATGGATTAATTGCTTAAACGTCAAGAGTGATGTCCCTGTAAACAAATCTACACGTCAATTGGCTTTCTTAAAAGAATGTTAATCCTTTACATTAATAGGCCCAGATAGCTCAGGGGTTAAATAGACTTTCTCCAAAGCCTTCTCTAAGCAGCTAAGGTATGAGTTCGAATCCTACCAACACCTGATAGCCCATATTTTTTTTTTACATTTTTTTTATTTGAATAGATAACATATGGAAAAAATAATATTCTAATTTTTGTATAACCTATGGAATTGCGAAATCAGGACACTAAATTATGAGTTTTGAATTAAGCATTAAACGTGTACATATCTTAGTTTTAGTACCATGACAAACGGCAATGGCTATTGAGCAAATGCGAAAAACGAATACACACACTTACCAGCCACAAATGAAATATTGACCATCTCTGTTGAACTATGCAAGTTAGTGCTATCTTTGTTTTACGCATATATTAACTATCACCTTTCCTGCATCGGGGTTGCAGGGGAGAGACCATAAGAAAAAAGTACCTATCTAATATATATATGCGTACAGTTATTCATTAAACGAGCATGTGTGGATACCCAGTGAGGTTTATTTTAGGTTAAAGGTGTACCTTCATATACCATGCAGATAGTGGTGGCTCTGTTAAGGCTCTGCATATGCGCTGGTTCGCTCAAACACTTCCTTGGCGCCCATGTGCAAAAAACCTACTGCAAATTTAGTACCTGTTTTGGGGCGCTCAGCAAAGGACCTGGACAGCATGTATACATATGTGGATACCCAGTGAGGTTTATTTTAGGTTAAAGGTGTACCTTCATATACCATGCAGATAGTGGTGGCTCTGTTAAGGCTCTGCATATGCGCTGGTTCGCTCAAACACTTCCTTGGCGCCCATGTGCAAAAAGCCTACTGCAAATTTAGTACCTGTTTTGGGGCGCTCAGCAAAGGACCTGGACAGCATGTATACATATGCATAGTCTCGCCAGAGCCTTCGCGCAGCGTGTGAACGTATCTATTGCAAATACTTTAAACGCATGTGTGAAACTGTCCTGGTGTTTGGTGTGCCAGTGCAAAAAGTGAGAGACCTGCAAAGGTTGTACAGATGTTTGTTCTCATTTGAAAATGTCTCCCATGAACAATGATCCATTTTGCGAGATATTAGTACTTAACTCATGTGTATCCAGTATTGACTCAAACAAGCATATGCATCTGTGCAGTCTTGCTAGAGCGTTTACTGCTTTCACACAGTGTACTTATCGCATATGCACATACATGTAACCACTTTTAACAGGCAGATGCAACTATCCAGTAAGTTTCAGTTCTAAATTTTGGTGTATAAATGTTGTGTCAGCGCACACACTGAAGGCGCTTGTGAGAATTCGTGGATGGTCAAACTCATTTGAGTCTTCACATCTTACACATCAGTAACACACCTACCCATGTGAATTAAGTACCTATTGCATGAGTGACCAAATAAGGCCAATGTGATCCTGAGCAGGTATGACATCTCCCCAGAGTACTCAACTGCTCCTCGTCGAATCGCACTTATCCCTTGTGCGTCAAACCCGTCTTTACATTTGTAACTCTTTGCCTTCTGTGTAATTATGCATGCTTTTGTTGGCGTCTGCTGTTGTTGTTTTTTTCAAAATTAACTTTTTTTATGTCAATCCTGATCTGGGTCCTAACTGATTGCATAGGTTATCAGCAGTCCCTTATCTTATCACACGCCAAAAAAGTATGTAGATGAAGGCTCAGGCAAAACTTGATGGGCCAGTTCATGAGAGTTTTGTATTATCCCATATACGAGCGGCGAATGCCCAGTTGAGCCTACACATTCACACAGTATCATCACAGCCTTTACTGCTTGAACTGAAAAAAAGCGATGCAGATGAAGGTTCAGGTCCAACTTTGTCCCTTCTAAGGCAGTGGTTCTATTGTTGTTGATTCATTCTTTAATGTTCCTCCCATTAGATTGTGGGGGCTCATTGTTTGGCCCTTGCTTAGTTATATATTACTCGGGTGCTCTTTCTAGTTTTGCAATCATCTTGACGTGGAAGAGAGAGCATAATGTCTTACTTTACTACCTTCCTACTATAGGTGTTCTGTGGCTGTTCCTCACAGTGTCATGGATTGGTCTAAAGTGTGTAATTGTGGTACTTCCTGATCATACTCACTAACTTTTTATGGGCCATTTCACCAGAGTGGTACTTATTGCATAATCGAGCAGAAAAAAGATCAAGCGAGACTGCACATTTGCACAGTCTCACCAGAGCCTTTGAAAATCGCAATAAAAAGATGGAATGTAGATGAAGGCTCAGCCAAATTTTATAGACCAGTTAAAGAAAGTTTGCCATTAATGGCATGTGCGAACAGCGAGGGATCAGGCGAGATAGCACATTTGCACAGTCTTGCCAGATCCTTTGCAAATCACACTAAAAAGATGAGATGTAGATGAAGGCTTAGGCTAAATTCCAAAAGCCAGTTCAAGAGCGTTTGGTACTAATCGCATATGCGAGCAGCGATTCCATATAAAAGATGGATTTAGATGAAGGATCAGGCCAAGTTTTTAGGTCCAGTTCATATAACATATCAAATATGCGAGCAGCCAATGATCTGGCGAGGCTGAACTTTAGCACAGTCTCGCCAGAGCCTTCGCTGATTTAACTTTAAAGAAGGGGGAGATGAAGGTTCATGCCAAATTTTATAGACTTGTTCAAGAAAGATTGGTACTAATCGCATATGCGAACAGCGAATCCCTAAAAAGATGGGATGTAGATGAAGGCTTATTCCAAATTTTATAGGCTTGTTAAAGAAAGTTTTGTACTAATCGCATTTGCGAACAAGGAATCCCTAAAAAGAAGGAATGTAGATAAAGGCTCAGGCCAAATTTTATAGGCCAGTTCAAGAAATGTTGGTACTAATCGCATTATGTGAACAGCAAATCCCTAAAAAAAGGAATGTAGATGAAGGCTCAGGCCAAATTTTATAGGCCAGTTCAAGAAATTTTGGTACTAATCGCATTATGTGAACAGCGAATCCCTAAAAAAGGAATGTAGATGAAGGCTCAGGCTAAAATTTTATAGGCCAGTTCATGAAAAATATCATATATGTGAGCAGCGAGTGATCTGGCGAGGCTGCACATTTGCGCAGTCTCGCCAGAGCCTTGGCTGATTGCACTTAAAAGAATGGGTGTAAATGAAGGCTCTGGCCAAATCGTTTATACCAATTCATATGATTTAGGTACTTATCGCATATGCGAGCAGCGAAGGACCAGGCGAGCCTGCACATTCGCACAGTCTCGCCAGATAATGTTTGATTTTTTATCTTCCTGTGAGTGACAAGATGTGTTATCCATCTTCGAGAAAAGTGGAAAAAACCTGCCTTGACGTCTTTGCCTTCTTCCCATGTACAAAAGTAAAACGGAAATCAGATCAGCGTCATAGTTACCATGGTAGTCAGCTCTATTTACTGTGACAAAATAGTCCACACAAAGAAGAAGCTGCTTTCAACAACATGACAAACACGCATCAATGCATAGTACTATGCAAGTTTAAAATCGACTAGAGCACTCATTTACCGAATAGAGGGCACAGAAACGGTTATTTCAAAATGTATAAAGGTACTACTTTCGTGGGCTACCAAAATAGGAATTTCCTTTCACAAAAGGTATGTGCCAAACTCCCCAGCAGTAACAATAATCCTTCCAGTCAGAACTAACATCGATGCAGCGAAATGACGCAGAAAAAGCGATACATCGACGTTCTTCCATCATTGCTGTTTCTATCAAATAAAACAGATAATTTGATAGGGGTAAATATGGGCATTCTGATTCTACTTCATCAATGCACAGGCGTGTCAGAGCATTTGCTGTTTGCTTATTGCAATCAGGCATCTGTCACGCTTTCCTATATAGTATGCAAGAAGAAAATGCTGTGTACTAATTTATATGGCCACAACAAGGAACTTTGTTGACCGCTTTATCTTATTACCTTTAATTATCAAAACATAAAGAAAAGACTCATAAATAATAAAGGATTAGTGTCTGTATTTGGCACTTTTCCTTAAGGAGGCTTGTATCGTATATCACTTGAATCTTAAACTTTTTAATGTATCTTTTAATTCATCATTATAGGAAATGTACCAGTTCTGTATGAAGCACTATTAAGTTTAAAGCTGTCCATCATGAAATTGTAAATGTCAACATCAAAGTTTGAAAGCCACATTATGATCTGGATGTACGATTCACTTTTGTAATATAGAAAAGAGTGATGATGGTTTGTCCCCTCCCCATTACTCATCTCCCATTGATTACCAGTTTTATCTGGTAACCAACCAGAGAGTACCCCTACCCCCCCCCCCAAAAAAAAAAAAAAACAACAAACAAACAAACAAACAAAAAAAATCAAAACCCAAAAACAAGGACCCCCGAGACAAGAAAAAAAGAAAAAGAAAAAAAAAGAGAGGGACCTATCTTTGCCAATCCTCCCTCGGAGGACTCGCTTGTTGACGAGCCTTCATAAAGAAAAGGCTCGTAAGGCGTGGCCTACAGCAACAATAATTTATGAGATTTTCATAGTTATTGAAATTTATGTATGCCAGAAATATTAGATAAGTGGCGATAGTGTATGTAATTTACACAATGAATATAGCGTTCTATTATATTTGCCTTATTAATTGGTAGACAGAAATGAAATACAGCATGAAACTTCAATATTGTGAAATTTATTTGGGCCAAATTAGTGGGTATATTGCTTTGTTTTGCTAAATTATGGATTAATTGCTTAAACGTCAAGAGTGATGTCCCTGTAAACAAATCTACACGTCAATTGGCTTTCTTAAAAGAATGTTAATCCTTTACATTAATAGGCCCAGATAGCTCAGGGGTTAAATAGACTTTCTCCAAAGCCTTCTCTAAGCAGCTAAGGTATGAGTTCGAATCCTACCAACACCTGATAGCCCATATTTTTTTTTTACATTTTTTTTATTTGAATAGATAACATATGGAAAAAATAATATTCTAATTTTTGTATAACCTATGGAATTGCGAAATCAGGACACTAAATTATGAGTTTTGAATTAAGCATTAAACGTGTACATATCTTAGTTTTAGTACCATGACAAACGGCAATGGCTATTGAGCAAATGCGAAAAACGAATACACACACTTACCAGCCACAAATGAAATATTGACCATCTCTGTTGAACTATGCAAGTTAGTGCTATCTTTGTTTTACGCATATATTAACTATCACCTTTCCTGCATCGGGGTTGCAGGGGAGAGACCATAAGAAAAAAGTACCTATCTAATATATATATGCGTACAGTTATTCATTAAACGAGCATGTGTGGATACCCAGTGAGGTTTATTTTAGGTTAAAGGTGTACCTTCATATACCATGCAGATAGTGGTGGCTCTGTTAAGGCTCTGCATATGCGCTGGTTCGCTCAAACACTTCCTTGGCGCCCATGTGCAAAAAACCTACTGCAAATTTAGTACCTGTTTTGGGGCGCTCAGCAAAGGACCTGGACAGCATGTATACATATGTGGATACCCAGTGAGGTTTATTTTAGGTTAAAGGTGTACCTTCATATACCATGCAGATAGTGGTGGCTCTGTTAAGGCTCTGCATATGCGCTGGTTCGCTCAAACACTTCCTTGGCGCCCATGTGCAAAAAGCCTACTGCAAATTTAGTACCTGTTTTGGGGCGCTCAGCAAAGGACCTGGACAGCATGTATACATATGCATAGTCTCGCCAGAGCCTTCGCGCAGCGTGTGAACGTATCTATTGCAAATACTTTAAACGCATGTGTGAAACTGTCCTGGTGTTTGGTGTGCCAGTGCAAAAAGTGAGAGACCTGCAAAGGTTGTACAGATGTTTGTTCTCATTTGAAAATGTCTCCCATGAACAATGATCCATTTTGCGAGATATAAGTACGTAACTCATGTGTATCCAGTATTGACTCAAACAAGCATATGCATCTGTGCAGTCTTGCTAGAGCGTTTACTGCTTTCACACAGTGTACTTATCGCATATGCACATACATGTAACCACTTTTAACAGGCAGATGCAACTATCCAGTAAGTTTCAGTTCTAAATTTTGGTGTATAAATGTTGTGTCAGCGCACACACTGAAGGCGCTTGTGAGAATTCGTGGATGGTCAAACTCATTTGAGTCTTCACATCTTACACATCAGTAACACACCTACCCATGTGAATTAAGTACCTATTGCATGAGTGACCAAATAAGGCCAATGTGATCCTGAGCAGGTATGACATCTCCCCAGAGTACTCAACTGCTCCTCGTCGAATCGCACTTATCCCTTGTGCGTCAAACCCGTCTTTACATTTGTAACTCTTTGCCTTCTGTGTAATTATGCATGCTTTTGTTGGCGTCTGCTGTTGTTGTTTTTTTCAAAATTAACTTTTTTTATGTCAATCCTGATCTGGGTCCTAACTGATTGCATAGGTTATCAGCAGTCCCTTATCTTATCACACGCCAAAAAAGTATGTAGATGAAGGCTCAGGCAAAACTTGAAGGGCCAGTTCATGAGAGTTTTGTATTATCCCATATACGAGCGGCGAATGCCCAGTTGAGCCTACACATTCACACAGTATCATCACAGCCTTTACTGCTTGAACTGAAAAAAAGCGATGCAGATGAAGGTTCAGGTCCAACTTTGTCCCTTCTAAGGCAGTGGTTCTATTGTTGTTGATTCATTCTTTAATGTTCCTCCCATTAGATTGTGGGGGCTCATTGTTTGGCCCTTGCTTAGTTATATATTACTCGGGTGCTCTTTCTAGTTTTGCAATCATCTTGACGTGGAAGAGAGAGCATAATGTCTTACTTTACTACCTTCCTACTATAGGTGTTCTGTGGCTGTTCCTCACAGTGTCATGGATTGGTCTAAAGTGTGTAATTGTGGTACTTCCTGATCATACTCACTAACTTTTTATGGGCCATTTCACCAGAGTGGTACTTATTGCATAATCGAGCAGAAAAAAGATCAAGCGAGACTGCACATTTGCACAGTCTCACCAGAGCCTTTGAAAATCGCAATAAAAAGATGGAATGTAGATGAAGGCTCAGCCAAATTTTATAGACCAGTTAAAGAAAGTTTGCCATTAATGGCATGTGCGAACAGCGAGGGATCAGGCGAGATAGCACATTTGCACAGTCTTGCCAGATCCTTTGCAAATCACACTAAAAAGAAGAGATGTAGATGAAGGCTAAGGCTAAATTCCATCGGCCAGTTCAAGAGCGTTTGGTATTAATTGCATATGCGAGCAGCGATTCCCTATAAAAGATGGATTTAGATGAAGGATCAGGCCAAGTTTTTAGGTCCAGTTCATATAACATATCAAATATGCGATCAGCAAATGATCTGGCGAGGCTGAACTTTAGCACAGTCTCGCCAGAGCGTTCGCTGATTTAACTATAAAGAAGGGGGAGATGAAGGTTCATGCCAAATTTTATAGACTTGTTCAAGAAAGATTGGTACTAATCGCATATGCGAACAGCGAATCCCTAAAAAGATGGGATGTAGATGAAGGCTTATTCCAAATTTTATAGGCTTGTTAAAGAAAGTTTTGTACTAATCGCATTTGCGAACAAGGAATCCCTAAAAAGAAGGAATGTAGATAAAGGCTCAGGCCAAATTTTATAGGCCAGTTCAAGAAATGTTGGTACTAATCGCATTATGTGAACAGCAAATCCCTAAAAAAAGGAATGTAGATGAAGGCTCAGGCCAAATTTTATAGGCCAGTTCAAGAAATTTTGGTACTAATCGCATTATGTGAACAGCGAATCCCTAAAAAAGGAATGTAGATGAAGGCTCAGGCTAAAATTTTATAGGCCAGTTCATGAAAAATATCATATATGTGAGCAGCGAGTGATCTGGCGAGGCTGCACATTTGCGCAGTCTCGCCAGAGCCTTGGCTGATTGCACTTAAAAGAATGGGTGTAAATGAAGGCTCTGGCCAAATCGTTTATACCAATTCATATGATTTAGGTACTTATCGCATATGCGAGCAGCGAAGGACCAGGCGAGCCTGCACATTCGCACAGTCTCGCCAGATAATGTTTGATTTTTTATATTCCTGTGAGTGACAAGATGTGTAATCCATCTTCGAGAAAAGTGGAAAAAACCTGCCTTGACGTCTTTGCCTTCTTCCCATGTACAAAAGTAAAACGGAAATCAGACCAGCGTCATAGTTACCATGGTAGTCAGCTCTATTTACTGTGACAAAATAGTCCACACAAAGAAGAAGCTGCTTTCAACAACATGACAAACACGCATCAATGCATAGTACTATGCAAGTTTAAAATCGACTAGAGCACTCATTTACCGAATAGAGGGCACAGAAACGGTTATTTCAAAATGTATAAAGGTACTACTTTCGTGGGCTACCAAAATAGGAATTTCCTTTCACAAAAGGTATGTGCCAAACTCCCCAGCAGTAACAATAATCCTTCCAGTCAGAACTAACATCGATGCAGCGAAATGACGCAGAAAAAGCGATACATCGACGTTCTTCCATCATTGCTGTTTCTATCAAATAAAACAGATAATTTGATAGGGGTAAATATGGGCATTCTGATTCTACTTCATCGATGCACAGGCGTGTCAGAGCATTTGCTGTTTGCTTATTGCAATCAGGCATCTGTCACGCTTTCCTATATAGTATGCAAGAAGAAAATGCTGTGTACTAATTTATACGGCCACAACAAGGAACTTTGTTGACCGCTTTATCTTATTACCTTTAATTATCAAAACATAAAGAAAAGGCTCATAAATAATAAAGGATTAGTGTCTGTATTTGGCACTTTTCCTTAAGGAGGCTTGTATCGTATATCACTTGAATCTTAAACTTTTTAATGTATCTTTTAATTCATCATTATAGGAAATGTACCAGTTCTGTATGAAGCACTATTAAGCTTAAAGCTGTCCATCATGAAATTGTAAATGTCAACATCAAAGTTTGAAAGCCACATTATGATCTGGATGTACGATTCACTTTTGTAATATAGAAAAGAGTGATGATGGTTTGTCCCCTCCCCATTACTCATCTCCCATTGATTACCAGTTTTATCTGGTAAACAACCAGAGAGTACCCCTACCCCCCCCCCCCCCCAAAAAAAAAAAACAACAACAACAAACAAACAAACAAACAAACAAAAAAATCAAAACCCAAAAACAAGGACCCCTGAGACAAAAAAAAAAGAAAAAGAAAAAAAAGAGAGGGACCTATCTTTGCGAATCCTCCCTCGGAGGACTCGCTTGTTGACGAGCCTTCATAAGGAAAAGGCTCGTAAGGCGTGGCCTACAGCAACAATAATTTATGAGATTTTCAAATTTATTGAAATTTATGTATGCCAGAAATATTAAATAAGTGGCGATAGTGTATGTAATTTACACAATGAATATAGCGTTCTATTATATTTGCCTTATTAATTGGTAGACAGAAATGAAATACAGCATGAAACTTCAATATTGTGAAATTTATTTGGGCCAAATTAGTGGGTGTATTGCTTTGTTTTGCTAAATTATGGATTAATTGCTTAAACGTCAAGAGTGATGTCCCTGTAAACAAATCTACACGTCAAATGTCTTACTTAAAAGAATGTTAATCCTTTACATTAATAGGCCCAGATAGCTCAGGGGTTAAATAGACTTTCTCCAAAGCCTTCTCTAAGCAGCTAAGGTATGAGTTCGCATCCTACCAACACCTGATAGCCCATATTTTTTTTACATTTTTTTTATTTGAATAGATAACATATGGAAAAAATAATATTCTAATTTTTGTATAACCTATGGAATTGCGAAATCAGGACACTTAATAATGAGTTTTGAGTTAAGCATTAAACGTGTACATATCTTAGTTTTAGTACCATGACAAACGGCAATGGCTATTGAGCAAATGCGAAAAACGAATACACACACTTACCAGCCACAAATGAAATATTGACCATCTCTGTTGAACTATGCAAGTTAGTGCTATCTTTGTTTTACGCATATATTAACTATCACCTTTCCTGCATCGGGGTTGCAGGGGAGAGACCATAAGAAAAAAGTACCTATCTAATATATATATGCGTACAGTTATTCATTAAACGAGCATGTGTGGATACCCAGTGAGGTTTATTTTAGGTTAAAGGTGTACCTTCATATACCATGCAGATAGTGGTGGCTCTGTTAAGGCTCTGCATATGCGCTGGTTCGCTCAAACACTTCCTTGGCGCCCATGTGCAAAAAGCCTACTGCAAATTTAGTACCTGTTTTGGGGCGCTCAGCAAAGGACCTGGACAGCATGTATACATATGCACAGTCTCGCCAGAGCCTTCGCGCAGCGTGTGAACGCATCTATTGCAAATACTTTAAACGCATGTGTGAAACTGTCCTGGTGTTTGGTGTGCCAGTGCAAAAAGTGAGAGACCTGCAAAGGTTGTACAGATGTTTGTTCTCATTTGAAAATGTCTCCCATGAACAATGATCCATTTTGCGAGATATTAGTACTTAACTCATGTGTATCCAGTATTGACTCAAACAAGCATATGCATCTGTGCAGTCTTGCTAGAGCGTTTACTGCTTTCACACAGTGTACTTATCGCATATGCACATACATGTAACCACTTTTAACAGGCAGATGCAACTATCCAGTAAGTTTCAGTTCTAAATTTTGGTGTATAAATGTTGTGTCAGCGCACACACTGAAGGCGCTTGTGAGAATTCATGGATGGTCAAACTCATTTGAGTCTTCACATCTTACACATCAGTAACACACCTACCCATGTGAATTAAGTACCTATTGCATGAGTGACCAAATAAGGCCAATGTGATCCTGAGCAGGTATGACATCTCCCCAGAGTACTCAACTGCTCCTCGTCGAATCGCACTTATCCCTTGTGCGTCAAACCCGTCTTTACATTTGTAACTCTTTGCCTTCTGTGTAATTATGCATGCTTTTGTTGGCGTCTGCTGTTGTTGTTTTTTTCAAAATTAACTTTTTTTTATGTCAATCCTGATCTGGGTCCTAACTGATTGCATAGGTTATCAGCAGTCGCTTATCTTATCACACGCCAAAAAAGTATGTAGATGAAGGCTCAGGCAAAACTTGAAGGGCCAGTTCATGAGAGTTTTGTATTATCCCATATACGAGCGGCGAATGCCCAGTTGAGCCTACACATTCACACAGTATCATCACAGCCTTTACTGCTTGAACTGAAAAAAAGCGATGCAGATGAAGGTTCAGGTCCAACTTTGTCCCTTCTAAGGCAGTGGTTCTTTTGTTGTTGATTCATTCTTTAATGTTCCTCCCATTAGATTGTGGGGGCTCATTGTTTGGCCCTTGCTTAGTTATATATTACTCGGGTGCTCTTTCTAGTTTTGCAATCATCTTGACGTGGAAGAGAGAGCATAATGTCTTACTTTACTACCTTCCTACTATAGGTGTTCTGTGGCTGTTCCTCACAGTGTCATGGATTGGTCTAAAGTGTGTAATTGTGGTACTTCCTGATCATACTCACTAACTTTTTATGGGCCATTTCACCAGAGTGGTACTTATTGCATAATCGAGCAGAAAAAAGATCAAGCGAGACTGCACATTTGCACAGTCTCACCAGAGCCTTTGAAAATCGCACTAAAAAGATGGAATGTAGATGAAGGCTCAGCCAAATTTTATAGACCAGTTAAAGAAAGTTTGCCATTAATGGCATGTGCGAACAGCGAGGGATCAGGCGAGATAGCACATTTGCACAGTCTTGCCAGAGCCTTTGCAAATCACACTAAAAAGAAGAGATGTAGATGAAGGCTTAGGCCAAATTCCATAGGCCAGTTCAAGAGCGTTTGGTACTAATCGCATATGCGAGCAGCGATTCCATATAAAAGATGGATTTAGATGAAGGATCAGGCCAAGTTTTTAGGTCCAGTTCATATAACATATCAAATATGCGAGCAGCGAATGATCTGGCGAGGCTGAACTTTAGCACAGTCTCGCCAGAGCCTTCGCTGATTTAACTATAAAGAAGGGGGAGATGAAGGTTCATGCCAAATTTTATAGACTTGTTCAAGAAAGATTGGTACTAATCGCATATGCGAACAGCGAATCCCTAAAAAGATGGGATGTAGATGAAGGCTTATTCCAAATTTTATAGGCTTGTTAAAGAAAGTTTTGTACTAATCGCATTTGCGAACAAGGAATCCCTAAAAAGAAGGAATGTAGATAAAGGCTCAGGCCAAATTTTATAGGCCAGTTCAAGAAATGTTGGTACTAATCGCATTATGTGAACAGCAAATCCCTAAAAAAAGGAATGTAGATGAAGGCTCAGGCCAAATTTTATAGGCCAGTTCAAGAAATTTTGGTACTAATCGCATTATGTGAACAGCGAATCCCTAAAAAAGGAATGTAGATGAAGGCTCAGGCTAAAATTTTATAGGCCAGTTCATGAAAAATATCATATATGTGAGCAGCGAGTGATCTGGCGAGGCTGCACATTTGCGCAGTCTCGCCAGAGCCTTGGCTGATTGCACTTAAAAGAATGGGTGTAAATGAAGGCTCTGGCCAAATCGTTTATACCAATTCATATGATTTAGGTACTTATCGCATATGCGAGCAGCGAAGGACCAGGCGAGCCTGCACATTCGCACAGTCTCGCCAGATAATGTTTGATTTTTTATCTTCCCGTGAGTGACAAGATGTGTTATCCATCTTCGAGAAAAGTGGAAAAAACCTGCCTTGACGTCTTTGCCTTCTTCCCATGTACAAAAGTAAAACGGAAATCAGACCAGCGTCATAGTTACCATGGTAGTCAGCTCTATTTACTGTGACAAAATAGTCCACACAAAGAAGAAGCTGCTTTCAACAACATGACAAACACGCATCAATGCATAGTACTATGCAAGTTTAAAATCGACTAGAGCACTCATTTACCGAATAGAGGGCACAGAAACGGTTATTTCAAAATGTATAAAGGTACTACTTTCGTGGGCTACCAAAATAGGAATTTCCTTTCACAAAAGGTATGTGCCAAACTCCCCAGCAGTAACAATAATCCTTCCAGTCAGAACTAACATCGATGCAGCGAAATGACGCAGAAAAAGCGATACATCGACGTTCTTCCATCATTGCTGTTTCTATCAAATAAAACAGATAATTTGATAGGGGTAAATATGGGCATTCTGATTCAACTTCATCGATGCACAGGCGTGCCAGAGCATTTGCTGTTTGCTTATTGCAATCAGACATCTGTCACGCTTTCCTATATAGTCTGCAAGAAGAAAATGCTGTGTTCTAATTTATATGGCCATAACAAGGAACTTTGTTGACCCCTTTATCTTATTACCTTTAATTAACAAAACATAAAGAAAAGACTCATAAATAATAAAGGATTAGTGTCTGTATTTGGCACTTTTCCTTAAGGAGGCTTGTATCGTATATCACTTGAATCTTAAACTTTTTAATGTATCTTTTAATTCATCATTATAGGAAATGTACCAGTTCTGTATGAAGCACTATTAAGCTTAAAGCTGTCCATCATGAAATTGTCAATGTCAACATCTAAGTTTGAAAGCCACATTATGATCTGGATGTACGATTCACTTTTGTAATATAGAAAAGAGTGATGATGGTTTGTCCCCTCCCCATTACTCATCTCCCATTGATTACCAGTTTTATCTGGTAACCAACCAGAGAGTACCCCTACCCCCCCCCCCCCCCCCCAAAAAAAAAAAAAAAAAAAAAAAAAAAAAAAACAAACAAACAAACAAACAAAAAAATCAAAACCCAAAAACAAGGACCCCCGAGACAAAAAAAAAAGAAAAAGAAAAAAAAAGAGAGGGACCTATCTTTGCGAATCCTCCCTCGTAGGACTCGCTTGTTGACGAGCCTTCATAAGGAAAAGGCTCGTAAGGCGTGGCCTACAGCAACAATAATTTATGAGATTTTCATATTTATTGAAATTTATGTATGCCAGAAATATTAAATAAGTGGCGATAGTGTATGTAATTTACACAATGAATATAGCGTTCTATTATATTTGCCTTATTAATTGGTAGACAGAAATGAAATACAGCATGAAATTTCAATATTGTGAAATTTATTTGGGCCAAATTAGTGGGTATATTGCTTTGTTTTGCTAAATTATGGATTAATTGCTTAAACGTCAAGAGTGATGTCCCTGTAAACAAATCTACACGTCAAATGGCTTACTTAAAAGAATGTTAATCCTTTACATTAATAGGCCCAGATAGCTCAGGGGTTAAATAGACTTTCTCCAAAGCCTTCTCTAAGCAGCTAAGGTATGAGTTCGAATCCTACCAACACCTGATAGCCCATATTTTTTTTACATTTTTTTTATTTGAATAGATAACATATGGAAAAAATAATATTCTAATTTTTGTATAACCTATGGAATTGCGAAATCAGGACACTAAATAATGAGTTTTGAATTAAGCATTAAACGTGTACATATCTTAGTTTTAGTACCATGACAAACGGCAATGGCTATTGAGCAAATGCGAAAAACGAATACACACACTTACCAGCCACAAATGAAATATTGACCATCTCTGTTGAACTATGCAAGTTAGTGCTATCTTTGTTTTACGCATATATTAACTATCACCTTTCCTGCATCGGGGTTGCAGGGGAGAGACCATAAGAAAAATGTACATATCTAATATATATATGCGTACAGTTATTCATTAAACGAGCATGTGTGGATACCCAGTGAGGTTTATTTTAGGTTAAAGGTGTACCTTCATATACCATGCAGATAGTGGTGGCTCTGTTAAGGCTCTGCATATGCGCTGGTTCGCTCAAACACTTCCTTGGCGCCCATGTGCAAAAAGCCTACTGCAAATTTAGTACCTGTTTTGGGGCGCTCAGCAAAGGACCTGGACAGCATGTATACATATGCACAGTCTCGCCAGAGCCTTCGCGCAGCGTGTGAACGCATCTATTGCAAATACTTTAAACGCATGTGTGAAACTGTCCTGGTGTTTGGTGTGCCAGTGCAAAAAGTGAGAGACCTGCAAAGGTTGTACAGATGTTTGTTCTCATTTGAAAATGTCTCCCATGAACAATGATCCATTTTGCGAGATATTAGTACTTAACACATGTGTATCCAGTATTGACTCAAACAAGCATATGCATCTGTGCAGTCTTGCTAGAGCGTTTACTGCTTTCACACAGTGTACTTATCGCATATGCACATACATGTAACCACTTTTAACAGGCAGATGCAACTATCCAGTAAGTTTCAGTTCTAAATTTTGGTGTATAAATGTTGTGTCAGCGCACACACTGAAGGCGCTTGTGAGAATTCATGGATGGTCAAACTCATTTGAGTCTTCACATCTTACACATCAGTAACACACCTACCCATGTGAATTAAGTACCTATTGCATGAGTGACCAAATAAGGCCAATGTGATCCTGAGCAGGTATGACATCTCCCCAGAGTACTCAACTGCTCCTCGTCGAATCGCACTTATCCCTTGTGCGTCAAACCCGTCTTTACATTTGTAACTCTTTGCCTTCTGTGTAATTATGCATGCTTTTGTTGGCGTCTGCTGTTGTTGTTTTTTTCAAAATTAACTTTTTTTATGTCAATCCTGATCTGGGTCCTAACTGATTGCATAGGTTATCAGCAGTCGCTTATCTTATCACACGCCAAAAAAGTATGTAGATGAAGGCTCAGGCAAAACTTGAAGGGCCAGTTCATGAGAGTTTTGTATTATCCCATATACGAGCGGCGAATGCCCAGTTGAGCCTACACATTCACACAGTATCATCACAGCCTTTACTGCTTGAACAGAAAAAAGCGATGCAGATGAAGGTTCAGGTCCAACTTTGTCCCTTCTAAGGCAGTGGTTCTTTTGTTGTTGATTCATTCTTTAATGTTCCTCCCATTAGATTGTGGGGGCTCATTGTTTGGCCCTTGCTTAGTTATATATTACTCGGGTGCTCTTTCTAGTTTTCAATCATCTTGACGTGGAAGAGAGAGCATAATGTCTTACTTTACTACCTTCCTACTATAGGTGTTCTGTGGCTGTTCCTCACAGTGTCATGGATTGGTCTAAAGTGTGTAATTGTGGTACTTCCTGATCATACTCACTAACTTTTTATGGGCCATTTCACCAGAGTGGTACTTATTGCATAATCGAGCAGAAAAAAGATCAAGCGAGACTGCACATTTGCACAGTCTCACCAGAGCCTTTGAAAATCGCACTAAAAAGATGGAATGTAGATGAAGGCTCAGCCAAATTTTATAGACCAGTTAAAGAAAGTTTGCCATTAATGGCATGTGCGAACAGCGAGGGATCAGGCGAGATAGCACATTTGCACAGTCTTGCCAGAGCCTTTGCAAATCACACTAAAAAGAAGAGATGTAGATGAAGGCTTAGGCCAAATTCCATAGGCCAGTTCAAGAGCGTTTGGTACTAATCGCATATGCGAGCAGCGATTCCATATAAAAGATGGATTTAGATGAAGGATCAGGCCAAGTTTTTAGGTCCAGTTCATATAACATATCAAATATGCGAGCAGCGAATGATCTGGCGAGGCTGAACTTTAGCACAGTCTCGCCAGAGCCTTCGCTGATTTAACTATAAAGAAGGGGGAGATGAAGGTTCATGCCAAATTTTATAGACTTGTTCAAGAAAGATTGGTACTAATCGCATATGCGAACAGCGAATCCCTAAAAAGATGGGATGTAGATGAAGGCTTATTCCAAATTTTATAGGCTTGTTAAAGAAAGTTTTGTACTAATCGCATTTGCGAACAAGGAATCCCTAAAAAGAAGGAATGTAGATAAAGGCTCAGGCCAAATTTTATAGGCCAGTTCAAGAAATGTTGGTACTAATCGCATTATGTGAACAGCAAATCCCTAAAAAAAGGAATGTAGATGAAGGCTCAGGCCAAATTTTATAGGCCAGTTCAAGAAATTTGGTACTAATCGCATTATGTGAACAGCGAATCCCTAAAAAAGGAATGTAGATGAAGGCTCAGGCTAAAATTTTATAGGCCAGTTCATGAAAAATATCATATATGTGAGCAGCGAGTGATCTGGCGAGGCTGCACATTTGCGCAGTCTCGCCAGAGCCTTGGCTGATTGCACTTAAAAGAATGGGTGTAAATGAAGGCTCTGGCCAAATCGTTTATACCAATTCATATGATTTAGGTACTTATCGCATATGCGAGCAGCGAAGGACCAGGCGAGCCTGCACATTCGCACAGTCTCGCCAGATAATGTTTGATTTTTTATCTTCCGGTGAGTGACAAGATGTGTTATCCATCTTCGAGAAAAGTGGAAAAAACCTGCCTTGACGTCTTTGCCTTCTTCCCATGTACAAAAGTAAAACGGAAATCAGACCAGCGTCATAGTTACCATGGTAGTCAGCTCTATTTACTGTGACAAAATAGTCCACACAAAGAAGAAGCTGCTTTCAACAACATGACAAACACGCATCAATGCATAGTACTATGCAAGTTTAAAATCGACTAGAGCACTCATTTACCGAATAGAGGGCACAGAAACGGTTATTTCAAAATGTATAAAGGTACTACTTTCGTGGGCTACCAAAATAGGAATTTCCTTTCACAAAAGGTATGTGCCAAACTCCCCAGCAGTAACAATAATCCTTCCAGTCAGAACTAACATCGATGCAGCGAAATGACGCAGTAAAAGCGATACATCGACGTTCTTCCATCATTGCTGTTTCTATCAAATAAAACAGATAATTTGATAGGGGTAAATATGGGCATTCTGATTCAACTTCATCGATGCACAGGCGTGCCAGAGCATTTGCTGTTTGCTTATTGCAATCAGACATCTGTCACGCTTTCCTATATAGTCTGCATGAAGAAAATGCTGTGTTCTAATTTATATGGCCACAACAAGGAACTTTGTTGACCGCTTTATCTTATTACCTTTAATTATCAAAACATAAAGAAAAGACTCATAAATAATAAAGGATTAGTGTCTGTATTTGGCACTTTTCCTTAAGGAGGCTTGTATCGTATATCACTTGAATCTTAAACTTTTTAATGTATCTTTTAATTCATCATTATAGGAAATGTACCAGTTCTGTATGAAGCACTATTAAGCTTAAAGCTGTCCATCATGAAATTGTAAATGTCAACATCAAAGTTTGAAAGCCACATTATGATCTGGATGTACGATTCACTTTTGTTATATAGAAAAGAGTGATGATGGTTTGTCCCCTCCCCATTACTCATCTCCCATTGATTACCAGTTTTATCTGGTAAACAACCAGAGAGTACCCCTACCCCCCCCCCCAAAAAAAAAAAAACAACAACAACAAACAAACAAACAAACAAACAAAAAAATCAAAACCCAAAAACAAGGACCCCTGAGACAAAAAAAAAAGAAAAAGAAAAAAAAGAGAGGGACCTATCTTTGCGAATCCTCCCTCGGAGGACTCGCTTGTTGACGAGCCTTCATAAGGAAAAGGCTCGTAAGGCGTGGCCTACAGCAACAATAATTTATGAGATTTTCATATTTATTGAAATTTATGTATGCCAGAAATATTAAATAAGTGGCGATAGTGTATGTAATTTACACAATGAATATAGCGTTCTATTATATTTGCCTTATTAATTGGTAGACAGAAATAAAATACAGCATGAAACTTCAATATTGTGAAATTTATTTGGGCCAAATTAGTGGGTATATTGCTTTGTTTTGCTAAATTATGGATTAATTGCTTAAACGTCAAGAGTGATGTCCCTGTAAACAAATCTACACGTCAAATGGCTTACTTAAAAGAATGTTAATCCTTTACATTAATAGGCCCAGATAGCTCAGGGGTTAAATAGACTTTCTCCAAAGCCTTCTCTAAGCAGCTAAGGTATGAGTTCGAATCCTACCAACACCTGATAGCACATATTTTTTTTACATTTTTTTCATTTGAATAGATAACATATGGAAAAAATAATATTCTAATTTTTGTATAACCTATGGAATTGCGAAATCAGGACACTAAATAATGAGTTTTGAATTAAGCATTAAACGTGTACATATCTTAGTTTTAGTACCATGACAAACGGCAATGGCTATTGAGCAAATGCGAAAAACGAATACACACACTTACCAGCCACAAATGAAATATTGACCATCTCTGTTGAACTATGCAAGTTAGTGCTATCTTTGTTTTACGCATATATTAACTATCACCTTTCCTGCATCGGGGTTGCAGGGGAGAGACCATAAGAAAAAAGTTCCTATCTAATATATATATGCGTACAGTTATTCATTAAACGAGCATGTGTGGATACCCAGTGAGGTTTATTTTAGGTTAAAGGTGTACCTTCATATACCATGCAGATAGTGGTGGCTCTGTTAAGGCTCTGCATATGCGCTGGTTCGCTCAAACACTTCCTTGGCGCCCATGTGCAAAAAGCCTACTGCAAATTTAGTACCTGTTTTGGGGCGCTCAGCAAAGGACCTGGACAGCATGTATACATATGCACAGTCTCGCCAGAGCCTTCGCGCAGCGTGTGAACGCATCTATTGCAAATACTTTAAACGCATGTGTGAAACTGTCCTGGTGTTTGGTGTGCCAGTGCAAAAAGTGAGAGACCTGCAAAGGTTGTACAGATGTTTGTTCTCATTTGAAAATGTCTCCCATGAACAATGATCCATTTTGCGAGATATTAGTACTTAACTCATGTGTATCCAGTATTGACTCAAACAAGCATATGCATCTGTGCAGTCTTGCTAGAGCGTTTACTGCTTTCACACAGTGTACTTATCGCATATGCACATACATGTAACCACTTTTAACAGGCAGATGCAACTATCCAGTAAGTTTCAGTTCTAAATTTTGGTGTATAAATGTTGTGTCAGCGCACACACTGAAGGCGCTTGTGAGAATTCATGGATGGTCAAACTCATTTGAGTCTTCACATCTTACACATCAGTAACACACCTACCCATGTGAATTAAGTACCTATTGCATGAGTGACCAAATAAGGCCAATGTGATCCTGAGCAGGTATGACATCTCCCCAGAGTACTCAACTGCTCCTCATCGAATCGCACTTATCCCTTGTGCGTCAAACCCGTCTTTACATTTGTAACTCTTTGCCTTCTGTGTAATTATGCATGCTTTTGTTGGCGTCTGCTGTTGTTGTTTTTTTCAAAATTAACTTTTTTTTATGTCAATCCTGATCTGGGTCCTAACTGATTGCATAGGTTATCAGCAGTCGCTTATCTTATCACACGCCAAAAAAGTATGTAGATGAAGGCTCAGGCAAAACTTGAAGGGCCAGTTCATGAGAGTTTTGTATTATCCCATATACGAGCGGCGAATGCCCAGTTGAGCCTACACATTCACACAGTATCATCACAGCCTTTACTGCTTGAACTGAAAAAAAGCGATGCAGATGAAGGTTCAGGTCCAACTTTGTCCCTTCTAAGGCAGTGGTTCTATTGTTGTTGATTCATTCTTTAATGTTCCTCCCATTAGATTGTGGGGGCTCATTGTTTGGCCCTTGCTTAGTTATATATTACTCCGGTGCTCTTTCTAGTTTTGCAATCATCTTGACGTGGAAGAGAGAGCATAATGTCTTACTTTACTACCTTCCTACTATAGGTGTTCTGTGGCTGTTCCTCACAGTGTCATGGATTGGTCTAAAGTGTGTAATTGTGGTACTTCCTGATCATACTCACTAACTTTTTATGGGCCATTTCACCAGAGTGGTACTTATTGCATAATCGAGCAGAAAAAAGATCAAGCGAGACTGCACATTTGCACAGTCTCACCAGAGCCTTTGAAAATCGCACTAAAAAGATGGAATGTAGATGAAGGCTCAGCCAAATTTTATAGACCAGTTAAAGAAAGTTTGCCATTAATGGCATGTGCGAACAGCGAGGGATCAGGCGAGATAGCACATTTGCACAGTCTTGCCAGAGCCTTTGCAAATCACACTAAAAAGAAGAGATGTAGATGAAGGCTTAGGCCAAATTCCATAGGCCAGTTCAAGAGCGTTTGGTACTAATCGCATATGCGAGCAGCGATTCCATATAAAAGATGGATTTAGATGAAGGATCAGGCCAAGTTTTTAGGTCCAGTTCATATAACATATCAAATATGCGAGCAGCGAATGATCTGGCGAGGCTGAACTTTAGCACAGTCTCGCCAGAGCCTTCGCTGATTTAACTATAAAGAAGGGGGAGATGAAGGTTCATGCCAAATTTTATAGACTTGTTCAAGAAAGATTGGTACTAATCGCATATGCGAACAGCGAATCCCTAAAAAGATGGGATGTAGATGAAGGCTTATTCCAAATTTTATAGGCTTGTTAAAGAAAGTTTTGTACTAATCGCATTTGCGAACAAGGAATCCCTAAAAAGAAGGAATGTAGATAAAGGCTCAGGCCAAATTTTATAGGCCAGTTCAAGAAATGTTGGTACTAATCGCATTATGTGAACAGCAAATCCCTAAAAAAAGGAATGTAGATGAAGGCTCAGGCCAAATTTTATAGGCCAGTTCAAGAAATTTTGGTAATAATCGCATTATGTGAACAGCGAATCCCTAAAAAAGGAATGTAGATGAAGGCTCAGGCTAAAATTTTATAGGCCAGTTCATGAAAAATATCATATATGTGAGCAGCGAGTGATCTGGCGAGGCTGCACATTTGCGCAGTCTCGCCAGAGCCTTGGCTGATTGCACTTAAAAGAATGGGTGTAAATGAAGGCTCTGGCCAAATCGTTTATACCAATTCATATGATTTAGGTACTAATCGCATATGCGAGCAGCGAAGGACCAGGCGAGCCTGCACATTTGCACAGTCTCGCCAGATAATGTTTGATTTTTTATCTTCCCGTGAGTGACAAGATGTGTTATCCATCTTCGAGAAAAGTGGAAAAAACCTGCCTTGACGTCTTTGCCTTCTTCCCATGTACAAAAGTAAAACGGAAATCAGACCAGCGTCATAGTTACCATGGTAGTCAGCTCTATTTACTGTGACAAAATAGTCCACACAAAGAAGAAGCTGCTTTCAACAACATGACAAACACGCATCAATGCATAGTACTATGCAAGTTTAAAATCGACTAGAGCACTCATTTACCGAATAGAGGGCACAGAAACGGTTATTTCAAAATGTATAAAGGTACTACTTTCGTGGGCTACCAAAATAGGAATTTCCTTTCACAAAAGGTATGTGCCAAACTCCCCAGCAGTAACAATAATCCTTCCAGTCAGAACTAACATCGATGCAGCGAAATGACGCAGAAAAAGCGATACATCGACGTTCTTCCATCATTGCTGTTTCTATCAAATAAAACAGATAATTTGATAGGGGTAAATATGGGCATTCTGATTCAACTTCATCGATGCACAGGCGTGCCAGAGCATTTGCTGTTTGCTTATTGCAATCAGACATCTGTCACGCTTTCCTATATAGTCTGCAAGAAGAAAATGCTGTGTTCTAATTTATATGGCCACAACAAGGAACTTTGTTGACCGCTTTATCTTATTACCTTTAATTATCAAAACATAAAGAAAAGACTCATAAATAATAAAGGATTAGTGTCTGTATTTGGCACTTTTCCTTAAGGAGGCTTGTATCGTATATCACTTGAATCTTAAACTTTTTAATGTATATTTCAATTCATCATTATAGGAAATGTACCAGTTCTGTATGAAGCACTATTAAGCTTAAAGCTGTCCATCATGAAATTGTAAATGTCAACATCAAAGTTTGAAAGCCACATTATGATCTGGATGTACGATTCACTTTTGTAATATAGAAAAGAGTGATGATGGTTTATCCCCTCCCCATTACTCATCTCCCATTGATTACCAGTTTTATCTGGTAACCAACCAGAGAGTACCCCTACCCCCCCCCCCCCCAACAAAAAAAAAACAACAAACAAACAAACAAACAAAAAAATCAAAACCCAAAAACAAGGACCCCCGAGACAAAAAAAAAAGAAAAAGAAAAAAAAAGAGAGGGACCTATCTTTGCGAATCCTCCCTCGGAGGACTCGCTTGTTGACGAGCCTTCATATGGAAAAGGCTCGTAAGGCGTGGCCTACAGCAACAATAATTTATAAGATTTTCATATTTATTGAAATTTATGTATGCCAGAAATATTAAATAAGTGGCGATAGTGTATGTAATTTACACAATGAATATAGCGTTCTATTATATTTGCCTTATTAATTGGTAGACAGAAATGAAATACAGCATGAAACTTCAATATTGTGAAATTTATTTGGGCCAAATTAGTGGGTATATTGCTTTGTTTTGCTAAATTATGGATTTATTGCTTAAACGTCAAGAGTGATGTCCCTGTAAACAAATCTACACGTCAAATGGCTTACTTAAAAGAATGTTAATCCTTTACATTAATAGGCCCAGATAGCTCAGGGGTTAAATAGACTTTCTCCAAAGCCTTCTCTAAGCAGCTAAGGTATGAGTTCGAATCCTACCAACACCTGATAGCCCATATTTTTTTTTTACTTTTTTTTATTTGAATAGATAACATATGGAAAAAATAATATTCTAATTTTTGTATAACCTATTGAATTGCGAAATCAGGACAC
The DNA here is from genome assembly GCA_964019695.1 of Loripinus fragilis. NCBI lineage: Eukaryota > Metazoa > Mollusca > Bivalvia > Lucinida > Lucinidae > Loripinus > Loripinus fragilis. Next base: position 39,322,358 of record OZ026522.1, on the reverse strand, counting down.
TAAATAATGAGTTTTGAATTAAGCATTAAACGTGTACATATCTTAGTTTTAGTACCATGACAAACGGCAATGGCTATTGAGCAAATGCGAAAAACGAATACACACACTTACCAGCCACAAATGAAATATTGACCATCTCTGTTGAACTATGCAAGTTAGTGCTATCTTTGTTTTACGCATATATTAACTATCACCTTTCCTGCATCGGGGTTGCAGGGGAGAGACCATAAGAAAAAAGTACCTATCTAATATATATATGCGTACAGTTATTCATTAAACGAGCATGTGTGGATACCCAGTGAGGTTTATTTTAGGTTAAAGGTGTACCTTCATATACCATGCAGATAGTGGTGGCTCTGTTAAGGCTCTGCATATGCGCTGGTTCGCTCAAACACTTCCTTGGCGCCCATGTGCAAAAAGCCTACTGCAAATTTAGTACCTGTTTTGGGGCGCTCAGCAAAGGACCTGGACAGCATGTATACATATGCACAGTCTCGCCAGAGCCTTCGCGCAGCGTGTGAACGCATCTATTGCAAATACTTAAAACGCATGTGTGAAACTGTCCTGGTGTTTGGTGTGCCAGTGCAAAAAGTGAGAGACCTGCAAAGGTTGTACAGATGTTTGTTCTCATTTGAAAATGTCTCCCATGAACAATGATCCATTTTGCGAGATATTAGTACTTAACTCATGTGTATCCAGTATTGACTCAAACAAGCATATGCATCTGTGCAGTCTTGCTAGAGCGTTTACTGCTTTCACACAGTGTACTTATCGCATATGCACATACATGTAACCACTTTTAACAGGCAGATGCAACTATCCAGTAAGTTTCAGTTCTAAATTTTGGTGTATAAATGTTGTGTCAGCGCACACACTGAAGGCGCTTGTGAGAATTCGTGGATGGTCAAACTCATTTGAGTCTTCACATCTTACACATCAGTAACACACCTACCCATGTGAATTAAGTACCTATTGCATGAGTGACCAAATAAGGCCAATGTGATCCTGAGCAGGTATGACATCTCCCCAGAGTACTCAACTGCTCCTCGTCGAATCGCACTTATCCCTTGTGCGTCAAACCCGTCTTTACATTTGTAACTCTTTGCCTTCTGTGTAATTATGCATGCTTTTGTTGGCGTCTGCTGTTGTTGTTTTTTTCAAAATTAACTTTTTTTATGTCAATCCTGATCTGGGTCCTAACTGATTGCATAGGTTATCAGCAGTCGCTTATCTTATCACACGCCAAAAAAGTATGTAGATGAAGGCTCAGGCAAAACTTGAAGGGCCAGTTCATGAGAGTTTTGTATTATCCCATATACGAGCGGCGAATGCCCAGTTGAGCCTACACATTCACACAGTATCATCACAGCCTTTACTGCTTAAACTGAAAAAAAGCGATGCAGATGAAGGTTCAGGTCCAACTTTGTCCCTTCTAAGGCAGTGGTTCTATTGTTGTTGATTCATTCTTTAATGTTCCTCCCATTAGATTGTGGGGGCTCATTGTTTGGCCCTTGCTTAGTTATATATTACTCGGGTGCTCTTTCTAGTTTTGCAATCATCTTGACGTGGAAGAGAGAGCATAATGTCTTACTTTACTACCTTCCTAATATAGGTGTTCTGTGGCTGTTCCTCACAGTGTCATGGATTGGTCTAAAGTGTGTAATTGTGGTACTTCCTGATCATACTCACTAACTTTTTATGTGCCATTTCACCAGAGTGGTACTTATTGCATAATCGAGCAGAAAAAAGATCAAGCGAGACTGCACATTTGCACAGTCTCACCAGAGCCTTTGAAAATCGCACTAAAAAGATGGAATGTAGATGAAGGCTCAGCCAAATTTTATAGACCAGTTAAAGAAAGTTTGCCATTAATGGCATGTGCGAACAGCGAGGGATCAGGCGAGATAGCACATTTGCACAGTCTTGCCAGAGCCTTTGCAAATCACACTAAAAAGAAGAGATGTAGATGAAGGCTTAGGCCAAATTCCATAGGCCAGTTCAAGAGCGTTTGGTACTAATCGCATATGCGAGCAGCGATTCCATATAAAAGATGGATTTAGATGAAGGATCAGGCCAAGTTTTTAGGTCCAGTTCATATAACATATCAAATATGCGAGCAGCGAATGATCTGGCGAGGCTGAACTTTAGCACAGTCTCGCCAGAGCCTTCGCTGATTTAACTATAAAGAAGGGGGAGATGAAGGTTCATGCCAAATTTTATAGACTTGTTCAAGAAAGATTGGTACTAATCGCATATGCGAACAGCGAATCCCTAAAAAGATGGGATGTAGATGAAGGCTTATTCCAAATTTTATAGGCTTGTTAAAGAAAGTTTTGTACTAATCGCATTTGCGGACAAGGAATCCCTAAAAAGAAGGAATGTAGATAAAGGCTCAGGCCAAATTTTATAGGCCAGTTCAAGAAATGTTGGTACTAATCGCATTATGTGAACAGCAAATCCCTAAAAAAAGGAATGTAGATGAAGGCTCAGGCCAAATTTTATAGGCCAGTTCAAGAAATTTTGGTACTAATCGCATTATGTGAACAGCGAATCCCTAAAAAAGGAATGTAGATGAAGGCTCAGGCTAAAATTTTATAGGCCAGTTCATGAAAAATATCATATATGTGAGCAGCGAGTGATCTGGCGAGGCTGCACATTTGCGCAGTCTCGCCAGAGCCTTGGCTGATTGCACTTAAAAGAATGGGTGTAAATGAAGGCTCTGGCCAAATCGTTTATACCAATTCATATGATTTAGGTACTTATCGCATATGCGAGCAGCGAAGGACCAGGCGAGCCTGCACATTCGCACAGTCTCGCCAGATAATGTTTGATTTTTTATCTTCCCGTGAGTGACAAGATGTGTTATCCATCTTCGAGAAAAGTGGAAAAAACCTGCCTTGACGTCTTTGCCTTCTTCCCATGTACAAAAGTAAAACGGAAATCAGACCAGCGTCATAGTTACCATGGTAGTCAGCTCTATTTACTGTGACAAAATAGTCCACACAAAGAAGAAGCTGCTTTCAACAACATGACAAACACGCATCAATGCATAGTACTATGCAAGTTTAAAATCGACTAGAGCACTCATTTACCGAATAGAGGGCACAGAAACGGTTATTTCAAAATGTATAAAGGTACTACTTTCGTGGGCTACCAAAATAGGAATTTCCTTTCACAAAAGGTATGTGCCAAACTCCCCAGCAGTAACAATAATCCTTCCAGTCAGAACTAACATCGATGCAGCGAAATGACGCAGAAAAAGCGATACATCGACGTTCTTCCATCATTGCTGTTTCTATCAAATAAAACAGATAATTTGATAGGGGTAAATATGGGCATTCTGATTCAACTTCATCGATGCACAGGCGTGCCAGAGCATTTGCTGTTTGCTTATTGCAATCAGACATCTGTCACGCTTTCCTATATAGTCTGCAAGAAGAAAATGCTGTGTTCTAATTTATATGGCCACAACAAGGAACTTTGTTGACCGCTTTATCTTATTACCTTTAATTATCAAAACATAAAGAAAAGACTCATAAATAATAAAGGATTAGTGCCTGTATTTGGCACTTTTCCTTAAGGAGGCTTGTATCGTATATCACTTGAATCTTAAACTTTTTAATGTATCTTTTAATTCATCATTATAGGAAATGTACCAGTTCTGTATGAAGCACTATTAAGCTTAAAGCTGTCCATCATGAAATTGTAAATGTCAACATCAAAGTTTGAAAGCCACATTATGATCTGGATGTACGATTCACTTTTGTAATATAGAAAAGAGTGATGATGGTTTGTCCCCTCCCCATTACTCATCTCCCATTGATTACCAGTTTTATCTGGTAACCAACCAGAGAGTACCCCTACCCCCCCCCCCCCCCCCAACAAAAAAAAACAACAAACAAACAAACAAACAAACAAAAAAATCAAAACCCAAAAACAAGAACCCCTGAGACAAAAAAAAAAGAAAAAGAAAAAAAAAGAGAGGGACCTATCTTTGCGAATCCTCCCTCGGAGGACTCGCTTGTTGACGAGCCTTCATAAGGAAAAGGCTCGTAAGGCGTGGCCTACAGCAACAATAATTTATAAGATTTTCATATTTATTGAAATTTATGTATGCCAGAAATATTAAATAAGTGGCGATAGTGTATGTAATTTACACAATGAATAGAGCGTTCTATTATATTTGCCTTATTAATTGGTAGACAGAAATGAAATACAGCATGAAACTTCAATATTGTGAAATTTATTTGGGCCAAATTAGTGGGTATATTGCTTTGTTTTGCTAAATTATGGATTAATTGCTTAAACGTCAAGAGTGATGTCCCTGTAAACAAATCTACACGTCAAATGGCTTACTTAAAAGAATGTTAATCCTTTACATTAATAGGCCCAGATAGCTCAGGGGTTAAATAGACTTTCTCCAAAGCCTTCTCTAAGCAGCTAAGGTATGAGTTCGAATCCTACCAACACCTGATAGCCCATATTTTTTTTTACATTTTTTTATTTGAATAGATAACATATGGAAAAAATAATATTCTAATTTTTGTATAACCTATTGAATTGCGAAATCAGGACACTAAATAATGAGTTTTGAATTAAGCATTAAACGTGTTCATATCTTAGTTTTAGTACCATGACAAACGGCAATGGCTATTGAGCAAATGCGAAAAACGAATACACACACTTACCAGCCACAAATGAAATATTGACCATCTCTGTTGAACTATGCAAGTTAGTGCTATCTTTGTTTTACGCATATATTAACTATCACCTTTCCTGCATCGGGGTTGCAGGGGAGAGACCATAAGAAAAAAGTACCTATCTAATATATATATGCGTACAGTTATTCATTAAACGAGCATGTGTGGATACCCAGTGAGGTTTATTTTAGGTTAAAGGTGTACCTTCATATACCATGCAGATAGTGGTGGCTCTGTTAAGGCTCTGCATATGCGCTGGTTCGCTCAAACACTTCCTTGGCGCCCATGTGCAAAAAGCCTACTGCAAATTTAGTACCTGTTTTTGGGCGCTCAGCAAAGGACCTGGACAGCATGTATACATATGCACAGTCTCGCCAGAGCCTTCGCGCAGCGTGTGAACGCATCTATTGCAAATACTTTAAACGCATGTGTGAAACTGTCCTGGTGTTTGGTGTGCCAGTGCAAAAAGTGAGAGACCTGCAAAGGTTGTACAGATGTTTGTTCTCATTTGAAAATGTCTCCCATGAACAATGATCCATTTTGCGAGATATTAGTACTTAACTCATGTGTATCCAGTATTGACTCAAACAAGCATATGCATCTGTGCAGTCTTGCTAGAGCGTTTACTGCTTTCACACAGTGTACTTATCGCATATGCACATACATGTAACCACTTTTAACAGGCAGATGCAACTATCCAGTAAGTTTCAGTTCTAAATGTTGGTGTATAAATGTTGTGTCAGCGCACACACTGAAGGCGCTTGTGAGAATTCGTGGATGGTCAAACTCATTTGAGTCTTCACATCTTACACATCAGTAACACACCTACCCATGTGAGTTAAGTACCTATTGCATGAGTGACCAAATAAGGCCAATGTGATCCTGAGCAGGTATGACATCTCCCCAGAGTACTCAACTGCTCCTCGTCGAATCGCACTTATCCCTTGTGCGTTAAACCCGTCTTTACATTTGTAACTCTTTGCCTTCTGTGTAATTATGCATGCTTTTGTTGGCGTCTGCTGTTGTTGTTTTTTTCAAAATTAACTTTTTATGTCAATCCTGATCTGGGTCCTAACTGATTGCATAGGTTATCAGCAGTCGCTTATCTTATCACACGCCAAAAAAGTATGTAGATGAAGGCTCAGGCAAAACTTGAAGGGCCAGTTCATGAGAGTTTTGTATTATCCCATATACGAGCGGCGAATGCCCAGTTGAGCCTACACATTCACACAGTATCATCACAGCCTTTACTGCTTGAACTGAAAAAAAAGCGATGCAGATGAAGGTTCAGGTCCAACTTTGTCCCTTCTAAGGCAGTGGTTCTATTGTTGTTGATTCATTCTTTAATGTTCCTCCCATTAGATTGTGGGGGCTCATTGTTTGGCCCTTGCTTAGTTATATGTTACTCCGGTGCTCTTTCTAGTTTTGCAATCATCTTGACGTGGAAGAGAGAGCATAATGTCTTACTTTACTACCTTCCTAATATAGGTGTTCTGTGGCTGTTCCTCACAGTGTCATGGATTGGTCTAAAGTGTGTAATTGTGGTACTTCCTGATCATACTCACTAACTTTTTATGTGCCATTTCACCAGAGTGGTACTTATTGCATAATCGAGCAGAAAAAAGATCAAGCGAGACTGCACATTTGCACAGTCTCACCAGAGCCTTTGAAAATCGCACTAAAAAGATGGAATGTAGATGAAGGCTCAGCCAAATTTTATAGACCAGTTAAAGAAAGTTTGCCATTAATGGCATGTGCGAACAGCGAGGGATCAGGCGAGATAGCACATTTGCACAGTCTTGCCAGAGCCTTTGCAAATCACACTAAAAAGAAGAGATGTAGATGAAGGCTTAGGCCAAATTCCATAGGCCAGTTCAAGAGCGTTTGGTACTAATCGCATATGCGAGCAGCGATTCCATATAAAAGATGGATTTAGATGAAGGATCAGGCCAAGTTTTTAGGTCCAGTTCATATAACATATCAAATATGCGAGCAGCGAATGATCTGGCGAGGCTGAACTTTAGCACAGTCTCGCCAGAGCCTTCGCTGATTTAACTATAAAGAAGGGGGAGATGAAGGTTCATGCCAAATTTTATAGACTTGTTCAAGAAAGATTGGTACTAATCGCATATGCGAACAGCGAATCCCTAAAAAGATGGGATGTAGATGAAGGCTTATTCCAAATTTTATAGGCTTGTTAAAGAAAGTTTTGTACTAATCGCATTTGCGAACAAGGAATCCCTAAAAAGAAGGAATGTAGATAAAGGCTCAGGCCAAATTTTATAGGCCAGTTCAAGAAATGTTGGTACTAATCGCATTATGTGAACAGCAAATCCCTAAAAAAAGGAATGTAGATGAAGGCTCAGGCCAAATTTTATAGGCCAGTTCAAGAAATTTTGGTACTAATCGCATTATGTGAACAGCGAATCCCTAAAAAAGGAATGTAGATGAAGGCTCAGGCTAAAATTTTATAGGCCAGTTCATGAAAAATATCATATATGTGAGCAGCGAGTGATCTGGCGAGGCTGCACATTTGCGCAGTCTCGCCAGAGCCTTGGCTGATTGCACTTAAAAGAATGGGTGTAAATGAAGGCTCTGGCCAAATCGTTTATACCAATTCATATGATTTAGGTGCTTATCGCATATGCGAGCAGCGAAGGACCAGGCGAGCCTGCACATTCGCACAGTCTCGCCAGATAATGTTTGATTTTTTATCTTCCCGTGAGTGACAAGATGTGTTATCCATCTTCGAGAAAAGTGGAAAAAACCTGCCTTGACGTCTTTGCCTTCTTCCCATGTACAAAAGTAAAACGGAAATCAGACCAGCGTCATAGTTACCATGGTAGTCAGCTCTATTTACTGTGACAAAATAGTCCACACAAAGAAGAAGCTGCTTTCAACAACATGACAAACACGCATCAATGCATAGTACTATGCAAGTTTAAAATCGACTAGAGCACTCATTTACCGAATAGAGGGCACAGAAACGGTTATTTCAAAATGTATAAAGGTACTACTTTCGTGGGCTACCAAAATAGGAATTTCCTTTCACAAAAGGTATGTGCCAAACTCCCCAGCAGTAACAATAATCCTTCCAGTCAGAACTAACATCGATGCAGCGAAATGACGCAGAAAAAGCGATACATCGACGTTCTTCCATCATTGCTGTTTCTATCAAATAAAACAGATAATTTGATAGGGGTAAATATGGGCATTCTGATTCAACTTCATCGATGCACAGGCGTGCCAGAGCATTTGCTGTTTGCTTATTGCAATCAGACATCTGTCACGCTTTCCTATATAGTCTGCAAGAAGAAAATGCTGTGTTCTAATTTATATGGCCACAACAAGGAACTTTGTTGACCGCTTTATCTTATTACCTTTAATTATCAAAACATAAAGAAAAGACTCATAAATAATAAAGGATTAGTGTCTGTATTTGGCACTTTTCCTTAAGGAGGCTTGTATCGTATATCACTTGAATCTTAAACTTTTTAATGTATCTTTTAATTCATCATTATAGGAAATGTACCAGTTCTGTATGAAGCACTATTAAGCTTAAAGCTGTCCATCATGAAATTGTAAATGTCAACATCAAAGTTTGAAAGCCACATTATGATCTGGATGTACGATTCACTTTTGTAATATAGAAAAGAGTGATGATGGTTTGTCCCCTCCCCATTACTCATCTCCCATTGATTACCAGTTTTATCTGGTTGGTTAGAGTACCCCTACCCCCCCCCCCCCCCCAACAAAAAAACAACAACAAACAAACAAACAAACAAACAAACAAAAAAATCAAAACCCAAAAACAAGGACCCCCGAGACAAAAAAAAAAAAAGAAAAAGAAAAAAAAAGAGAGGGACCTATCTTTGCGAATCCTCCCTCGGAGGACTCGCTTGTTGACGAGCCTTCATAAGGAAAAGGCTCGTAAGGCGTGGCCTACAGCAACAATAATTTATGAGATTTTAATATTTATTGAAATTTATGTATGCCAGAAATATTAAATAAGTGGCGATAGTGTATGTAATTTACACAATGAATATAGCGTTCTATTATATTTGCCTTATTAATTGGTAGACAGAAATGAAATACAGCATGAAACTTCAATATTGTGAAATTTATTTGGGCCAAATTAGTGGGTATATTGCTTTGTTTTGCTAAATTATGGATTAATTGCTTAAACGTCAAGAGTGATGTCCCTGTAAACAAATCTACACGTCAAATGGCTTACTTAAAAGAATGTTAATCCTTTACATTAATAGGCCCAGATAGCTCAGGGGTTAAATAGACTTTCTCCAAAGCCTTCTCTAAGCAGCTAAGGTATGAGTTCGAATCCTACCAACACCTGATAGCCCATATTTTTTTTTACATTTTTTTATTTGAATAGATAACATATGGAAAAAATAATATTCTAATTTTTGTATAACCTATTGAATTGCGAAATCAGGACACTAAATAATGAGTTTTGAATTAAGCATTAAACGTGTACATATCTTAGTTTTAGTACCATGACAAACGGCAATGGCTATTGAGCAAATGCGAAAAACGAATACACACACTTACCAGCCACAAATGAAATATTGACCATCTCTGTTGAACTATGCAAGTTAGTGCTATCTTTGTTTTACGCATATATTAACTATCACCTTTCCTGCATCGGGGTTGCAGGGGAGAGACCATAAGAAAAAAGTACCTATCTAATATATATATGCGTACAGTTATTCATTAAACGAGCATGTGTGGATACCCAGTGAGGTTTATTTTAGGTTAAAGGTGTACCTTCATATACCATGCAGATAGTGGTGGCTCTGTTAAGGCTCTGCATATGCGCTGGTTCGCTCAAACACTTCCTTGGCGCCCATGTGCAAAAAGCCTACTGCAAATTTAGTACCTGTTTTGGGGCGCTCAGCAAAGGACCTGGACAGCATGTATACATATGCACAGTCTCGCCAGAGCCTTCGCGCAGCGTGTGAACGCATCTATTGCAAATACTTTAAACGCATGTGTGAAACTGTCCTGGTGTTTGGTGTGCCAGTGCAAAAAGTGAGAGACCTGCAAAGGTTGTACAGATGTTTGTTCTCATTTGAAAATGTCTCCCATGAACAATGATCCATTTTGCGAGATATTAGTACTTAACTCATGTGTATCCAGTATTGACTCAAACAAGCATATGCATCTGTGCAGTCTTGCTTGAGCGTTTACTGCTTTCACACAGTGTACTTATCGCATATGCACATACATGTAACCACTTTTAACAGGCAGATGCAACTATCCAGTAAGTTTCAGTTCTAAATTTTGGTGTATAAATGTTGTGTCAGCGCACACACTGAAGGCGCTTGTGAGAATTCGTGGATGGTCAAACTCATTTGAGTCTTCACATCTTACACATCAGTAACACACCTACCCATGTGAATTAAGTACCTATTGCATGAGTGACCAAATAAGGCCAATGTGATCCTGAGCAGGTATGACATCTCCCCAGAGTACTCAACTGCTCCTCGTCGAATTGCACTTATCCCTTGTGCGTCAAACCCGTCTTTACATTTGTAACTCTTTGCCTTCTGTGTAATTACGCATGCTTTTGTTGGCGTCTGCTGTTGTTGTTTTTTTCAAAATTAACTTTTTTTATGTCAATCCTGATCTGGGTCCTAACTGATTGCATAGGTTATCAGCAGTCGCTTATCTTATCACACGCCAAAAAAGTATGTAGATGAAGGCTCAGGCAAAACTTGAAGGGCTAGTTCATGAGAGTTTTGTATTATCCCATATACAAGCGGCGAATGCCCAGTTGAGCCTACACATTCACACAGTATCATCACAGCCTTTACTGCTTGAACTGAAAAAAAGCGATGCAGATGAAGGTTCAGGTCCAACTTTGTCCCTTCTAAGGCAGTGGTTCTATTGTTGTTGATTCATTCTTTAATGTTCCTCCCATTAGATTGTGGGGGCTCATTGTTTGGCCCTTGCTTAGTTATATATTACTCGGGTGCTCTTTCTAGTTTTGCAATCTTCTTGACGTGGAAGAGAGAGCATAATGTCTTACTTTACTACCTTCCTAATATAGGTGTTCTGTGGCTGTTCCTCACAGTGTCATGGATTGGTCTAAAGTGTGTTATTGTGGTACTTCCTGATCATACTCACTAACTTTTTATGTGCCATTTCACCAGAGTGGTACTTATTGCATAATCGAGCAGAAAAAAGATCAAGCGAGACTGCACATTTGCACAGTCTCACCAGAGCCTTTGAAAATCGCACTAAAAAGATGGAATGTAGATGAAGGCTCAGCCAAATTTTATAGACCAGTTAAAGAAAGTTTGCCATTAATGGCATGTGCGAACAGCGAGGGATCAGGCGAGATAGCACATTTGCACAGTCTTGCCAGAGCCTTTGCAAATCACACTAAAAAGAAGAGATGTAGATGAAGGCTTAGGCCAAATTCCATAGGCCAGTTCAAGAGCGTTTGGTACTAATCGCATATGCGAGCAGCGATTCCATATAAAAGATGGATTTAGATGAAGGATCAGGCCAAGTTTTTAAGTCCAGTTCATATAACATATCAAATATGCGAGCAGCGAATGATCTGGCGAGGCTGAACTTTAGCACAGTCTCGCCAGAGCCTTCGCTGATTTAACTATAAAGAAGGGGGAGATGAAGGTTCATGCCAAATTTTATAGACTTGTTCAAGAAAGATTGGTACTAATCGCATATGCGAACAGCGAATCCCTAAAAAGATGGGATGTAGATGAAGGCTTATTCCAAATGTTATAGGCTAGTTAAAGAAAGTTTTGTACTAATCGCATTTGCGAACAAGGAATCCCTAAAAAGAAGGAATGTAGATAAAGGCTCAGGCCAAATTTTATAGGCCAGTTCAAGAAATGTTGGTACTAATCGCATTATGTGAACAGCGAATCCCTAAAAAGAAGGAATGTAGATGAAGGCTCAGGCCAAATTTTATAGGCCAGTTCAAGAAATTTTGGTACTAATCGCATTATGTGAACAGCGAATCCCTAAAAAAGGAATGTAGATGAAGGCTCAGGCTAAAATTTTATAGGCTAGTTCATGAAAAATATCATATATGTGAGCAGCGAGTGATCTGGCGAGGCTGCACATTTGCGCAGTCTCGCCAGAGCCTTGGCTGATTGCACTTAAAAGAATGGGTGTAAATGAAGGCTCTGGCCAAATCGTTTATACCAATTCATATGATTTAGGTACTTATCGCATATGCGAGCAGCGAAGGACCAGGCGAGCCTGCACATTCGCACAGTCTCGCCAGATAATGTTTGATTTTTTATCTTCCTGTGAGTGACAAGATGTGTTATCCATCTTCGAGAAAAGTGGAAAAAAACCTGCCTTGACGTCTTTGCCTTCTTCCCATGTACAAAAGTAAAACGGAAATCAGACCAGCGTCATTGTTACCATGGTAGTCAGCTCTATTTACTGTGACAAAATAGTCCACACAAAGAAGAAGCTGCTTTCAACAACATGACAAACGCGCATCAATGCATAGTTCTATGCAAGTTTAAAATCGACTAGAGCACTCATTTACCGAATAGAGGGCACAGAAACGGTTATTTCAAAATGTATTAAGGTACTACTTTCGTGGGCTACCAAAATAGGAATTTCCTTTCACAAAAGGTATGTGCCAAACTCCCCAGCAGTAACAATAATCCTTCCAGTCAGAACTAACATCGATGCAGCAAAATGACGCAGAAAAAGCGATACATCGACGTTCTTCCATCATTGCTGTTTCTATCAAATAAAACAGATAATTTGATAGGGGTAAATATGGGCATTCTGATTCTACTTCATCGATGCACAGGCGTGTCAGAGCATTTGCTGTTTGCTTATTGCAATCAGGCATCTGTCACGCTTTCCTATATAGTCTGCAAGAAGATAAGTACTATGTTGAAATGCTGTGTACTAATTTATATGGCCACAACAAGGAACCTTGTTGACCGCTTTATCTTATTACCTTTAATTATCAAAACATAAAGAAAAGACTCCTAAATAATAAAGGATTTGTGTTTGTATTTGGCACTTTTCTTAAGGAGGCTTGTATCGTATATCACTTGAATCTTAAACTTTTTAATGTATCTTTTAATTCATCATTATAGGAAATGTACCAGTTCTGTATGAAGCACTATTAAGCTTAAAGCTGTCCATCATGAAATTGTAAATGTCAACATCAAAGTTTGAAAGCCACATTATGATCTGGATGTACGATTCACTTTTGTAATATAGAAAAGAGTGATGATGGTTTGTCCCCTCCCCATTACTCATCTCCCATTGATTACCAGTTTTATCTGGTAACCAACCAGAGAGTACCCCTACCCCCCCCCCCCCCCCTAAAAAAAAATAATAAATCAAAACCCAAAAACAAGGACACCCGAGACAAAAAAAAAGAAAAAGAAAAAAAAAGAAAAAAAAAGAGAGGGACCTATCTTTGCGAATCCTCCCTCGGAGGACTCGCTTGTTGATGAGCCTTCATAAGGAAAAGGCTCGTAAGGCGTGGCCTAAAGCAACAATAATTTATGAGATTTTCATATTTATTGAAATTTATGTATGCCAGAAATATTAAATAAGTGGCGATAGTGTATGTAATTTACACAATGAATATAGCGCTCTATTATATTTGCTTTATTAATTTGTAGACAGAAATGAAATTCAGCATGAAACTTCAATATTGTGAAATTTATTTGGGCTAAATTAGTGGGTATATTGCTTTGTTTTGCTAAATTATGGATTAATTGCTTAAACGTCAAGAGTGATGTCCCTGTAAACAAATCTACACGTCAAATGGCTTACTTAAAAGAATGTTAATCCTTTACATTAATAGGCCCAGATAGCTCAGGGGTTAAATAGACTTTCTCCAAAGCCTTCTCTAAAGCCAACTTCAGCTAAGGTATGAGTTCGAATCCTACCAACACCTGATAGCCCATATTTTATTTTACATTTTTTTTATTTGAATAGATAACATATGGAAAAAATAATATTCTAATTTTTGTATAACCTATGGAATTGCAAAATCAGGACACTAAATAATGAGTTTTGAATTAAGCAGTAAACGTGTACATATCTTAGTTTTAGTACCATGACAAACGGCAATGGCTATTGAGCAAATGCGAAAAACGAATACACACACTTACCAGCCACAAATGAAATATTGACCATCTCTGTTGAACTATGCAAGTGAGTGCTATCTTTGTTTTACGCATATACTAACTATCACCTTACCTGCATCGGGGTTGCAGGGGAGAGACCATAAGAAAAAAGTACCTATCTAATATATATGCGTACAGTTATTCATTAAACGAGCATGTGTGGATACCCAGTGAGGTTTATTCTAGGTTAAAGGTGTACCTTCATATACCACCATACTTTGTGTTTGCAGATAGTGGTGGCTCTGTTAAGGCTCTGCATATGCGCTGGTTCGCTCAAACACTTCCTTGGCGCCCATATGCAAAAAGCCTACTGCAAATTTAGTACCTGTTTTGGGGCGCTCAGCAAAGGACCTGGACAGCATGTATACATATGCACAGTCTCGCCAGAGCCTTCGCGCAGCATGTGAACGTATCTATTGCAAATACTTTAAACGCATGGGTGAAACTGTCCTGGTGTTTGGTGTGCCAGTGCAAAAAGTGAGAGACCTGCAAAGAATGCACAGATGTTTGTTCTCTTTTGAAAATGTCTCCCATGAACAATGATCCATTTTGCGAGATATTAGTACTTAACTCATGTGTATCCAGTATTGACTCAAACAAGCATATGCATCTGTACAGTCTTGCTAGAGCGTTTACTGCTTTCACACAGTGTACTTATCGCATATGCACATACATGTAAATACTTTTAACAGGCAGATGCAACTATCCAGTAAGTTTCAGTTCTAAATTTTTGTGTATAAATGTTGTGTCAGCGCACACACTTGAAGGACCAGTTCATGAGAGTTTTGTATTATCCCATATACGAGCAGCGAATGCCCAGTTGAGCCTACACATTCGCACAGTATCATCACAGCCTTTACGGCTTGAACTGAAAAAAAGCGATGCAGATGAAGGTTCAGGTCCAACTTTGTCCCTTCTAAGGCAGTGGTTCTATTGTTGTTGATTCATTCTTTAATGTTCCTCCCATTAGATTGTGGGGGCTCATTGTTTGGCCCTTGCTTAGTTATATATTACTCGGGTGCTCTTTCTAGTTTTGCAATCATCTTGACGTGGAAGAGAGAGCATAATGTCTTACTTTACTACCTTCCTACTATAAGTGTTCTGTGGCTGTTCCTCACAGTGGCATGGATTGGTCTAAAGTGTGTAATTGTGGTACTTCCTGATCATACTCACTCACTTTTTATGGGCCATTTCATCAGTGTGGTACTTATTGCATAATCGTGCAGAAAAAGATCAATCGAGACTGCACATTTGCACAGTCTCACCAGAGCCTTTGAAAATCGCACTAAAAAGGTGGAATGTAGATGAAGGCTCAGCCAAACTTTAAAGACCAGTTAAAGAGAGTTTGCCATTAATGGCATGTGCGAGCAGCGAGGGATCAGGCGAGATAGCACATTTGCACAGTCTTGCCAGAGCCTTTGCAAATCACACTAAAGAGAAGAGAAGTAGATGAAGTCTTAGGCCAAATTCCATAGGCCAGTTCAAGAGCGTTTGGTACTAATTGCATATGCGAGCAGCGATTCCCTATAAAAGAAGGGATTTAGATGAAGGATCAGGCCAAGTTTTTAGGTCCAGTTCATATAACATATCAAATATGCGAGCAGCGAATGATCTGGCGAGGCTGAACTTTAGCGCAGTCTCGCCAGAGCATTCGCTGATTTAACTATAAAGAAGGGGGAGATGAAGGTTCATGCCAAATTTTATAGACTTGTTCAAGAAAGATTGGTACTAATCGCATATGCGAACAGCGAATCCCTAAAAAGATGGGATGTAGATGAAGGCTCAGGCCAAATTTTATAGGCCAGTTCAAGAAATTTTGGTACTAATCGCATTATGTGAACAGCGAATCCCTAAAAAAGGAATGTAGATGAAGGCTCAGGCTAAAATTTTATAGGCCAGTTCATGAAAAATATCATATATGTGAGTAGCGAGTGATCTGGCGAGGCTGCACATTTGCGCAGTCTCGCCAGAGCCTTGGCTGATTGCACTTAAAAGAATGGGTGTAAATGAAGGCTCTAGCCACATCGTTTATACCAATTCATATGATTTAGGTACTTATCGCATATGCGAGCAGCGAAGGACCAGGCGAGCCTGCACATTCGCACAGTCTCGCCAGATAATGTTTGATTTTTTATCTTCCTGTGAGTGACAAGGTGTGTTATCCATCTTCGAGAAAAGTGGGAAAAAACCTGCCTTGACGTCTTTGCCTTCTTCCCATGTACAAAAGTAAAACGGAAATCAGACCAGCGTCATAGTTACCATGGTAGTCAGCTCTATTTACTGTGACAAAATAGTCCACACAAAGAAGAAGCTGCTTTCAACAACATGACAAACGCGCATCAATGCATAGTTCTATGCAAGTTTAAAATCGACTAGAGCACTCATTTACCAAATAGAGGGCACAGAAACGGTTATTTCAAAATGTATAAAGGTACTACTTTCGTGGGCTACCAAAATAGGAATTTCCTTTCACAAAAGGTATGTGCCAAACTCCCCAGCAGTAACAATAATCCTTCCAGTCAGAACTAACATCGATGCAGCGAAATGACGCAGAAAAAGCGATACATCGACGTTCTTCCATCATTGCTGTTTCTATCAAATAATACAAATAATTTGATAGGAGTAAATATGGGCATTCTGATTCTACTTCATCGATGCACAGGCGTGTCAGAGCATTTGCTGTTTGCTTATTGCAATCAGGCATCTGTCACGCTTTCCTATATAGTCTGCAAGAAGATAAGTACTAAGTTGAAATGCTGTGTACTAATTTATATGGCCACAACAAGGAACCTTGTTGACCGCTTTATCTTATTACCTTTAATTATCAAAACATAAAGAAAAGACTCATAAATAATAAAGGATTAGTGTCTGTATTTGGCACTTTTCTTAAGGAGGCTTGTATCGTATATCACTTGAATCTTAAACTTTTTAATGTATCTTTTAATTCATCATTATAGGAAATGTACCAGTTCTGTATGAAGCACTATTAAGCTTAAAGCTGTCCATCATGAAATTGTGAATGTCAACATCAAAGTTTGAAAGCCACATTATGATCTGGATGTACGATTCACTTTTGTAATATAGAAAAGAGTGATGATGGTTTGTCCCCTCCCCATTACTCATCTCCCATTGATTACCAGTTTTATCTGGTAACCAACCAGAGAGTACCCCTCCCTCCCATCCCCCCCCCCCCCCCAAAAAAAAAATCAAAACCCAAAAACAAGGACCCCCGAGACAAAAAAAGAAAAAGAAAAAAAAAAGAAAAAAAAAGAGAGGGACCTATCTTTGCGAATCCTCCCTCGGAGGACTCGCTTGTTGACGAGCCTTCGTAAGGAAAAGGCTCGTAAGGCGTGGCCTACAGTAACAATAATTAATGAGATTTTCATATTTATTGAAATTTATGTATGCCAGAAATATTAAATAAGTGGCGATAGTGTATGTAATTTACACAATGAATATAGCGTTCTATTATATTTGCTTTATTAATTTGTAGACAGAAATGAAATACAGCATGAAACTTCAATATTGTGAAATTTATTTGGGCCAAATTAGAGGGTATATTGCTTTGTTTTGCTAAATTATGGATTAATTGCTTAAACGTCAAGAGTGATGCCCCTGTAAACAAATCTACACGTCAAATGGCTTACTTTAAAGAATGTTAATCCTTTACATTAATAGGCCCAGATAGCTCAGGGGTTAAATAGACTTTCTCCAAAGCCTTTTCTAAAGCCAACTTCAGCTAAGGTATGAGTTTGAATCCTACCAACACCTGATAGCCCATATTTTTTTTACATTTTTTTTATTTGAATAGATAACATATGCAAAAATAATATTCTAATTTTTGTATAACCTATGGAATTGCGAAATCAGGACACTAAATAATGAGTTTTGAATTAAGCAGTAAACGTGTACATATCTTAGTTTTAGTACCATGACAAACGGCAATGGCTATAGAGCAAATGCGAAAAACGAATACACACACTTACCAGCCACAAATGAAATATTGACCATCTCTGTTGAACTATGCAAGTTAGTGCAATCTTTGTTTTACGCATATACTAACTATCACCTTTCCTGCATTGGGGATGCAGGGGAGAGACCAAAAGAAAAAAGTACCTATCTAATATATATGCGTACAGTTATTCATTAAACGAGCATGTGTGGATACCCAGTGAGGTTTATTCTAGGTTAAAGGTGTACCTTCATATACCACCATACTTTGTGTTTGCAGATAGTGGTGGCTCTGTTAAGGCTCTGCATATGCGCTGGTTCGCTCAAACACTTCCTTGGCGCCCATGTGCAAAAAGCCTACTGCAAATTTAGTACCTGTTTTGGAGCGCTCAGCAAAGGACCTGGACAGCATGTATACATATGCACAGTCTCGCCAGAGCCTTCGCGCAGCGTGTGAACGTATCTATTGCAAATACTTTAAACGCGTGTGTGAAACTGTCCTGGTCTTTGGTGTGCCAGTGCAAAAAATGAGAGACCTGCAAAGGCTGTACAGATGTTTGTTCTCATTTGAAAATGTCTCCCATGAACAATGATCCATTTTGTGAGATATTAGTACTTAACTCATGTGTATCCAGTATTGACTCAAACCAGCATATGCATCTGTGCAGTCTTGCTTGAGCGTTTACTGCTTTCACACAGTGTACTTATCGCATATGTACATACATGTAACCACTTTTAACAGGCAGATGCAACTATCCAGTAAGTTTCAGTTCTAAATTTTGGTGTATAAATGTTGTGTCAGCGCACACACTGAAGGCGCTTGTGAGAATTCGTGGATGGTCAAACTCATTTGAGTCTTCACATCTTACACATCAGTAACACACCTGCCCATGTGAATTAAGTACCTATTGCATGAGTGACCAAATAAGGCCAATGTGATCCTGAGCAGGTATGACATCTCCCCAGAGCACTCAACTGCTCCTCGTCGAATCGCACTTATCCCTTGTGCGTCAAACCCGTCTTTACATTTGTAACTCTTCGCCTTCTGTGTAATTATGCATGCTTTTGTTGGCGTCTGCTGTTTTTTTTTTCAAAATTAACTTTTTTTCTGTCAATCCTGATCTGGGTCCTAACTGATTGCATAGGTTATCAGCAGTCGCTTATCTTATCACACGCCAAAAAAGTATGTAGATGAAGGCTCAGGCAAAACTTGAAGGACCAGTTCATGAGAGTTTTGTATTATCCCATATACGAGCGGCGAATGCCCAGTTGAGCCTACACATTCGCACAGTATCATCACAGCCTTTACTGCTTGAACTGAAAAAAAGCGATGCAGATGAAGGTTCAGGTCCAACTTTGTCCCTTCTAAGGCAGTGGTTCTATTGTTGTTGATTCATTCTTTAATGTTCCTCCCATTAGATTGTGGGGGCTCATTGTTTGGCCCTTGCTTAGTTATATATTACTCGGGTGCTCTTTCTAGTTTTGCAATCATCTTGACGTGGAAGAGAGAGCATAATGTCTTACTTTACTACCTTCCTACTATAAGTGTTCTGTGGCTGTTCCTCACAGTGTCATGGATTGGTCTAAAGTGTGCAATTGTGGTACTTCCTGATCATACTCACTCACTTTTTATGGGCCATTTCACCAGAGTGGTACTTATTGCATAATCGAGCAGAAAAAAGTTAAACCAGACTGCACATTTGCACAGTCTCACCAGAGCCTTTGAAAATCACACTAAAAAGATGGAATGTAGATGAAGGCTCAGCCAAATTTTATAGACCAGTTAAAGAAAGTTTGCCATTAATGGCATGTGCGAGCAGCGAGGGATCAGGCGAGATAGCACATTTGCACAGTCTTGCCAGAGCCTTTGCAAATCACACTAAAAAGAAGAGATGTAGATGAAGGCTTAGGCCAAATTCCATAGGCCAGTTCAAGAGCGTTTGGTACTAATCGCATGTGCGAGCAGCGATTCCCTATAAAAGAAGGGATTTAGATGAAGGATCAGGCCAAGTTTTTAGGTCCAGTTCATATAACATTCAAATATGCGAGCAGCGAATGATCTGGTGAGGCTGAACTTTAGCGCAGTCTCGCCAGAGCCTTCGCTGATTTAACTATAAAGAAGGGGGAGATGAAGGTTCATGCCAAATTTTATAGACTTGTTCAAGAAAGATTGGTACTAATCGCATATGCGGACAGCGAATCCCTAAAAAGATGGGATGTAGATGAAGGCTTATTCCAAATGTTATAGGCTAGTTAAAGAAAGTTTTGTACTAATCGCATTTGCGAACAAGGAATCCCTAAAAAGAAGGAATGTAGATAAAGGCTCAGGCCAAATTGTATAGGCCAGTTCAAGAAATGTTGGTACTAATCGCATTATGTGAACAGCGAATCCCTCAAAAGAAGGAATGTAGATGAAGGCTCAGGCCAAATTTTATAGGCCAGTTCAAGAAATTTTGGTACTTATCGCATTATGTGAACAGCGAATCTCTAAAAAGGAATGTAGATGAAGGCTCAGGCTAAAATTTTATAGGCCAGTTCATGTAAAATATCATATATGTGACCAGCGAGTGATCTGGTGAGGCTGCACATTTGCGCAGTCTGGCCAGAGCCTTGGCTGATTGCACTTAAAAGAATGGGTGTAAATGAAGACTCTGGCCAAATCGTTTATACCAATTCATATGATTTAGGTACTTATCGCATATGCGAGCAGCGAAGGACCAGGCGAGCCTGCACATTTGCACAGTCTCGCCAGATAATGTTTGATTTTTTATCTTCCTGTGAGTGACAAGATGTGTTATCCATCTGCGAGAAAAGTGGAAAAAACCTGCCTTGACGTCTTTGCCTTTTTCCCCATGCACAAAAGTAAAACGGAAATCAGACCAGCGTCATAGTTACCATGGTAGTCAGCTCTATTTACTGTGACAAAATAGTCCACACAAAGAAGAAGCTGCTTTCAACAACATGACAAACGCGCATCAATGCATAGTTCTATGCAAGTTTAAAATCGACTAGAGCACTCATTTACCGAATAGAGGGCACAGAAACGGTTATTTCAAAATGTATAAAGGTACTACTTTCGTGGGCTACCAAAATAGGAATTTCCTTTCACAAAAGGTATGTGCCAAACTCCTCAGCAGTAACAATAATCCTTCCAGTCAAAACTAACATCGATGCAGCGAAATGACGCAGAAAAAGCGATACATCGACGTTCTTCCATCATTGCTGTTTCTATCAAATAATACAAATAATTTGATAGGAGTAAATATGGGCATTCTGATTCTACTTAATCGTTGCACAGGCGTGTCAGAGCATTTGCTGTTTGCTTATTGCAATCAGGCATCTGTCACGCTTTCCTATATAGTCTGCAAGAAGATAAGTACTATGTTGAAATGCTGTGTACTAATTTATATGGCCACAACAAGGAACCTTGTTGACCGCTTTATCTTATTACCTTTAATTATCAAAACATAAAGAAAAGACTCATTAATAATAAAGGATTTGTGTCTGTATTTGGCACTTTTCTTAAGGAGGCTTGTATCGTATATCACTTGAATCTTAAACTTTTTAATGTATCTTTTAATTCATCATTATATGAAATGTACCAGTTCTGTATGAAGCACTATTAAGCTTAAAGCTGTCCATCATGAAATTGTAAATGTCAACATCAAAGTTTGAAAGCCACATTATGATCTGGATGTACGATTCACTTTTGTAATATAGAAAAGAGTGATGATGGTTTGTCCCCTCCCCATTACTCATCTCCCATTGATTACCAGTTTTATCTGGTAACCAACCAGAGAGTACCCCTACCCCCCCCCCACCCCCCCCCCCAAAAAAAAAAAATCAAAACCCAAAAACAAGGACCCCCAAGACAAAAAAAAAAGATAAGAAAAAAAAGAAAAAAAAGAGAGGGACCTATCTTTGAGAATCCTCCCTCGGAGGACTCGCATGTTGACGAGCCTGTATAAGGAAAAGGCTCGTAAGGCGTGGCCTTCAGTAACAATAATTTATGAGATTTTCATATTTATTGAAATTTATGTATGCCAGAAATATTAAATAAGTGGCGATAGTGTATGTAATTTACACAATGAATAAAGCGTTCTATTATATTTGCTTTATTAATTTGTAGACAGAAATGAAATACAGCATGAAACTTCAATATTGTGAAATTTATTTGGGCCAAATTAGTGGGTATATTGCTTTGTTTTGCTAAATTATGGATTAATTGCTTAAACGTCAAGAGTGATGTCCCTGTAAACAAATCTACACGTCAAATGGCTTACTTAAAAGAATGTTAATCCTTTACATTAATAGGCCCAGATAGCTCAGGGGTTAAATAGACTTTCTCCAAAGCCTTCTCTAAAGCCAACTTCACCTGATAGCCCATTTTTTTTTTTTACATTTTTTTTATTTGAATAGATAACATATGGAAAAATAATATTCTAATTTTTGTATAACCTATGGAATTGCGAAATCAGGACACTAAATAATGAGTTTTGAATTAAGCAGTAAACGTGTACATATCTTAGTTTTAGTACCATGACAAACGGCAATGGCTATAGAGCAAATGCGAAAAACGAATAATGGGAGCGCAGTGGCTCAGTGGTAGAGTGCTTGACTCGAGACCGAAGGGCCGGGGGTTCGAGCCTCACCGGCGTCACTGCGTTTTGTCCTTGAGCAAGAACATTAATCCTAGCTTAGTACTGGTTCAACCCAGGAAGACCCGTCCCTTTATAACTGAAAGATTGTTGATGGGACGTAAAGAATCAAATCAAACAAACAAACAAAAACGAATACACACACTTACCAGCCACAAATGAAATATTGACCATCTCTGTTGAACTATGCAAGTTAGTGCTATCTTTGTTTTACGCATATACTAACTATCACCTTTCCTGCATTGGGGTTGCAGGGGAGAGACCATAAGAAAAAAGTACCTATCTAATATATATGCGTACAGTTATTCATTAAACGAGCATGTGTGGATACCCAGTGAGGTTTATTCTAGGTTAAAGGTGTACCTTCATATACCACCATACTTTGTGTTTGCAGATAGTGGTGGCTCTGTTAAGGCTCTGCATATGCGCTGGTTCGCTCAAACACTTCCTTGGCGCCCATGTGTAAAAAGCCTACTGCAAATTTAGTACCTGTTTTGGAGCGCTCAGCAAAGGACCTGGGCAGCATGTATACATATGCACAGTCTCGCCAGAGCCTTCGCGCAGCGTGTGAACGTATCTATTGCAAATACTTTAAACGCGTGTGTGAAACTGTCCTGGTGTTTGGTGTGCCAGTGCAAAAAGTGAGAGACCTGCAAAGGCTGTACAGATGTTTGTTCTCATTTGAAAATGTCTCCCATGAACAATGATCCATTTTGTGAGATATTAGTACTTAACTCATGTGTATCCAGTATTGACTCAAACCAGCATATGCATCTGTGCAGTCTTGCTAGAGCGTTTACTGCTTTCACACAGTGTACTTATCGCATATGCACATACATGTAACCACTTTTAACAGGCAGATGCAACTATCCAGTAAGTTTCAGTTCTAAATTTTGGTGTATAAATGTTGTGTCAGCGCACACACTGAAGGCGCTTGTGAGAATTCGTGGATGGTCAAACTCATTTGAGTCTTCACATCTTACACATCAGTAACACACCTGCCCATGTGAATTAAGTACCTATTGCATGAGTGACCAAATAAGGCCAATGTGATCCTGAGCAGGTATGACATCTCCCCAGAGCACTCAACTGCTCCTCGTCGAATCGCACTTATCCCTTGTGCGTCAAACCCGTCTTTACATTTGTAACTCTTCGCCTTCTGTGTAATTGTGCATGCTTTTGTTGGCGTCTGCTGTTTTTTTTTTTTTTCAAAATTAACTTTTTTTCTGTCAATCCTGATCTGGGTCCTAACTGATTGCATAGGTTATCAGCAGTCGCTTATCTTATCACACGCCAAAAAAGTATGTAGATGAAGGCTCAGGCAAAACTTGAAGGACCAGTTCATGAGAGTTTTGTATTATCCCATATACGAGCAGCGAATGCCCAGTTGAGCCTACACATTCGCACAGTATCATCACAGCCTTTACTGCTTGAACTGAAAAAAAGCGATGCAGATGAAGGTTCAGGTCCAACTTTGTCCCTTCTAAGGCAGTGGTTCTATTGTTGTTGATTTATTCTTTAATGTTCCTCCCATTAGATTGTGGGGGCTCATTGTTTGGCCCTTGCTTAGTTATATATTACTCGGGTGCTCTTTCTAGTTTTGCAATCATCTTGACGTGGAAGAGAGAGCATAATGTCTTACTTTACTACCTTCCTACTATAAGTGTTCTGTGGCTGTTCCTCACAGTGTCATGGATTGGTCTAAAGTGTGTAATTGTGGTACTTCCTGATCATACTCACTCACTTTTTATGGGCCATTTCACCAGAGTGGTACTTATTGCATAATCGAGCAGAAAAAGATCAAACGAGACTGCACATTTGCACAGTCTCACCAGAGCCCTTGAAAATCGCACTAAAAAGATGGAATGTAGATGAAGGCTCAGCCAAATTTTATAGACCAGTTAAAGAAAGTTTGCCATTAATGGCATGTGCGAGCAGCGAGGGATCAGGCGAGATAGCACATTTGCACAGTCTTGCCAGAGCCTTTGCAAATCACACTAAAAAGAAGAGATGTAGATGAAGGCTTAGGCCAAATTCCATAGGCCAGTTCAAGAGCGTTTGGTACTAATCGCATATGCGAGCAGCGATTCCCTATAAAAGAAGGGATTTAGATGAAGGATCAGGCCAAGTTTTCAGGTCCAGTTCATATAACATTCAAATATGCGAGCAGCCAATGATCTGGTGAGGCTGAACTTTAGCGCAGTCTCGCCAGAGCCTTCGCTGATTTAACTATAAAGAAGGGGGAGATGAAGTTTCATGCCAAATTTTATAGACTTGTTCAAGAAAGATTGGTACTAATCGCATATGCGGACAGCGAATCCCTAAAAAGATGGGATGTAGATGAAGGCTTATTCCAAATGTTATAGGCTAGTTAAAGAAAGTTTTGTACTAATCGCATTTGCGAACAAGGAATCCCTAAAAAGAAGGAATGTAGATAAAGGCTCAGGCCAAATTGTATAGGCCAGTTCAAGAAATGTTGGTACTTATCGCATTATGTGAACAGCGAATCCCTAAAAAGGAATGTAGATGAAGGCTCAGGCTAAAATTTTATAGGCCAGTTCATGAAAAATATCATATATGTGAGCAGTGAGTGATCTGGCGAGGCTGCACATTTGCGCAGTCTGGCCAGAGCCTTGGCTGATTGCACTTAAAAGAATGGGTGTAAATGAAGACTCTGGCCAAACCGTTTATACCAATTCATATGATTTAGGTACTTATCACATATGCGAGCAGCGAAGGACCAGGCGAGCCTGCACATTTGCACAGTCTCGCCAGATAATGTTTGATTTTTTATCTTCCTGTGAGTGACAAGATGTGTTATCCATCTTCGAGAAAAGTGGAAAAAACCTGCCTTGACGTCTTTGCCTTTTTCCCCATGCACAAAAGTAAAACGGAAATCAGACCAGCGTCATAGTTACCATGGTAGTCAGCTCTATTTACTGTGACAAAATAGTCCACACAAAGAAGAAGCTGCTTTCAACAACATGACAAACGCGCATCAATGCATAGTTCTATGCAAGTTTAAAATCGACTAGAGCACTCATTTACCGAATAGAGGGCACAGAAACGGTTATTTCAAAATGTATAAAGGTACTACTTTCGTGGGCTACCAAAATAGGAATTTCCTTTCACAAAAGGTATGTGCCAAACTCCTCAGCAGTAACAATAATCCTTCCAGTCAAAACTAACATCGATGCAGCGAAATGACGCAGAAAAAGCGATACATCGACGTTCTTCCATCATTGCTGTTTCTATCAAATAATACAAATAATTTGATAGGAGTAAATATGGGCATTCTGATTCTACTTAATCGTTGCACAGGCGTGTCAGAGCATTTGCTGTTTGCTTATTGCAATCAGGCATCTGTCACGCTTTCCTATATAGTCTGCAAGAAGATAAGTACTATGTTGAAATGCTGTGTACTAATTTATATGGCCACAACAAGGAACCTTGTTGACCGCTTTATCTTATTACCTTTAATTATCAAAACATAAAGAAAAGACTTATTAATAATAAAGGATTTGTGTCTGTATTTGGCACTTTTCTTAAGGAGGCTTGTATCGTATATCACTTGAATCTTAAACTTTTTAATGTATCTTTTAATTCATCATTATATGAAATGTACCAGTTCTGTATGAAGCACTATTAAGCTTAAAGCTGTCCATCATGAAATTGTAAATGTCAACATCAAAGTTTGAAAGCCACATTATGATCTGGATGTACGATTCACTTTTGTAATATAGAAAAGAGTGATGATGGTTTGTCCCCTCCCCATTACTCATCTCCCATTGATTACCAGTTTTATCTGGTAACCAACCAGAGAGTACCCCTACCCCCCCCACCCCCCCCCCCCCCAAAAAAAAAAAATCAAAACCCAAAAACAAGGACCCCCAAGACAAAAAAAAAAGAAAAGAAAAAAAAGAAAAAAAAGAGAGGGACCTATCTTTGAGAATCCTCCCTCGGAGGACTCGCATGTTGACGAGCCTGTATAAGGAAAAGGCTCGTAAGGCGTGGCCTTCAGTAACAATAATTTATGAGATTTTCATATTTATTGAAATTTATGTATGCCAGAAATATTAAATAAGTGGCGATAGTGTATGTAATTTACACAATGAATATAGCGTTCTATTATATTTGCTTTATTAATTTGTAGACAGAAATGAAATACAGCATGAAACTTCAATATTGTGAAATTTATTTGGGCCAAAGTAGTGGGTATATTGCTTTGTTTTGCTAAATTATGGATTAATTGCTTAAACGTCAAGAGTGATGTCCCTGTAAACAAATCTACACGTCAAATGGCTTACTTAAAAGAATGTTAATCCTTTACATTAATAGGCCCAGATAGCTCAGGGGTTAAATAGACTTTCTCCAAAGCCTTCTCTAAAGCCAACTTCACCTGATAGCCCATTTTTTTTTTTTACATTTTTTTTATTTGAATAGATAACATATGGAAAAATAATATTCTAATTTTTGTATAACCTATGGAATTGCGAAATCAGGACACTAAATAATGAGTTTTGAATTAAGCAGTAAACGTGTACATATCTTAGTTTTAGTACCATGACAAACGGCAATGGCTATAGAGCAAATGCGAAAAACGAATAATGGGAGCGCAGTGGCTCAGTGGTAGAGTGCTTGACTCGAGACCGAAGGGCCGGGGGTTCGAGCCTCACCGGCGTCACTGCGTTTTGTCCTTGAGCAAGAACATTAATCCTAGCTTAGTACTGGTTCAACCCAGGAAGACCCGTCCCTTTATAACTGAAAGATTGTTGATGGGACGTAAAGAATCAAATCAAACAAACAAACAAAAACGAATACACACACTTACCAGCCACAAATGAAATATTGACCATCTCTGTTGAACTATGCAAGTTAGTGCTATCTTTGTTTTACGCATATACTAACTATCACCTTTCCTGCATTGGGGTTGCAGGGGAGAGACCATAAGAAAAAAGTACCTATCTAATATATATGCGTACAGTTATTCATTAAACGAGCATGTGTGGATACCCAGTGAGGTTTATTCTAGGTTAAAGGTGTACCTTCATATACCACCATACTTTGTGTTTGCAGATAGTGGTGGCTCTGTTAAGGCTCTGCATATGCGCTGGTTCGCTCAAACACTTCCTTGGCGCCCATGTGTAAAAAGCCTACTGCAAATTTAGTACCTGTTTTGGAGCGCTCAGCAAAGGACCTGGACAGCATGTATACATATGCACAGTCTCGCCAGAGCCTTCGCGCAGCGTGTGAACGTATCTATTGCAAATACTTTAAACGCGTGTGTGAAACTGTCCTGGTGTTTGGTGTGCCAGTGCAAAAAGTGAGAGACCTGCAAAGGCTGTACAGATGTTTGTTCTCATTTGAAAATGTCTCCCATGAACAATGATCCATTTTGTGAGATATTAGTACTTAACTCATGTGTATCCAGTATTGACTCAAACCAGCATATGCATCTGTGCAGTCTTGCTTGAGCGTTTACTGCTTTCACACAGTGTACTTATCGCATATGTACATACATGTAACCACTTTTAACAGGCAGATGCAACTATCCAGTAAGTTTCAGTTCTAAATTTTGGTGTATAAATGTTGTGTCAGCGCACACACTGAAGGCGCTTGTGAGAATTCGTGGATGGTCAAACTCATTTGAGTCTTCACATCTTACACATCAGTAACACACCTGCCCATGTGAATTAAGTACCTATTGCATGAGTGACCAAATAAGGCCAATGTGATCCTGAGCAGGTATGACATCTCCCCAGAGCACTCAACTGCTCCTCGTCGAATCGCACTTATCCCTTGTGCGTCAAACCCGTCTTTACATTTGTAACTCTTCGCCTTCTGTGTAATTGTGCATGCTTTTGTTGGCGTCTGCTGTTTTTTTTTTTTTTCAAAATTAACTTTTTTTCTGTCAATCCTGATCTGGGTCCTAACTGATTGCATAGGTTATCAGCAGTCGCTTATCTTATCACACGCCAAAAAAGTATGTAGATGAAGGCTCAGGCAAAACTTGAAGGACCAGTTCATGAGAGTTTTGTATTATCCCATATACGAGCAGCGAATGCCCAGTTGAGCCTACACATTCGCACAGTATCATCACAGCCTTTACTGCTTGAACTGAAAAAAAGCGATGCAGATGAAGGTTCAGGTCCAACTTTGTCCCTTCTAAGGCAGTGGTTCTATTGTTGTTGATTTATTCTTTAATGTTCCTCCCATTAGATTGTGGGGGCTCATTGTTTGGCCCTTGCTTAGTTATATATTACTCGGGTGCTCTTTCTAGTTTTGCAATCATCTTGACGTGGAAGAGAGAGCATAATGTCTTACTTTACTACCTTCCTACTATAAGTGTTCTGTGGCTGTTCCTCACAGTGTCATGGATTGGTCTAAAGTGTGTGATTGTGGTACTTCCTGATCATACTCACTCACTTTTTATGGGCCATTTCACCAGAGTGGTACTTATTGCATAATCGAGCAGAAAAAGATCAAACGAGACTGCACATTTGCACAGTCTCACCAGAGCCCTTGAAAATCGCACTAAAAAGATGGAATGTAGATGAAGGCTCAGCCAAATTTTATAGACCAGTTAAAGAAAGTTTGCCATTAATGGCATGTGCGAGCAGCGAGGGATCAGGCGAGATAGCACATTTGCACAGTCTTGCCAGAGCCTTTGCAAATCACACTAAAAAGAAGAGATGTAGATGAAGGCTTAGGCCAAATTCCATAGGCCAGTTCAAGAGCGTTTGGTACTAATCGCATATGCGAGCAGCGATTCCCTATAAAAGAAGGGATTTAGATGAAGGATCAGGCCAAGTTTTCAGGTCCAGTTCATATAACATTCAAATATGCGAGCAGCCAATGATCTGGTGAGGCTGAACTTTAGCGCAGTCTCGCCAGAGCCTTCGCTGATTTAACTATAAAGAAGGGGGAGATGAAGTTTCATGCCAAATTTTATAGACTTGTTCAAGAAAGATTGGTACTAATCGCATATGCGGACAGCGAATCCCTAAAAAGATGGGATGTAGATGAAGGCTTATTCCAAATGTTATAGGCTAGTTAAAGAAAGTTTTGCACTAATCGCATTTGCGAACAAGGAATCCCTAAAAAGAAGGAATGTAGATAAAGGCTCAGGCCAAATTGTATAGGCCAGTTCAAGAAATGTTGGTACTTATCGCATTATGTGAACAGCGAATCCCTAAAAAGGAATGTAGATGAAGGCTCAGGCTAAAATTTTATAGGCCAGTTCATGAAAAATATCATATATGTGAGCAGTGAGTGATCTGGCGAGGCTGCACATTTGCGCAGTCTGGCCAGAGCCTTGGCTGATTGCACTTAAAAGAATGGGTGTAAATGAAGACTCTGGCCAAACCGTTTATACCAATTCATATGATTTAGGTACTTATCACATATGCGAGCAGCGAAGGACCAGGCGAGCCTGCACATTTGCACAGTCTCGCCAGATAATGTTTGATTTTTTATCTTCCTGTGAGTGACAAGATGTGTTATCCATCTTCGAGAAAAGTGGAAAAAACCTGCCTTGACGTCTTTGCCTTTTTCCCCATGCACAAAAGTAAAACGGAAATCAGACCAGCGTCATAGTTACCATGGTAGTCAGCTCTATTTACTGTGACAAAATAGTCCACACAAAGAAGAAGCTGCTTTCAACAACATGACAAACGCGCATCAATGCATAGTTCTATGCAAGTTTAAAATCGACTAGAGCACTCATTTACCGAATAGAGGGCACAGAAACGGTTATTTCAAAATGTATAAAGGTACTACTTTCGTGGGCTACCAAAATAGGAATTTCCTTTCACAAAAGGTATGTGCCAAACTCCCCAGCAGTAACAATAATCCTTCCAGTCAAAACTAACATCGATGCAGCGAAATGACGCAGAAAAAGCGATACATCGACGTTCTTCCATCATTGCTGTTTCTATCAAATAATACAAATAATTTGATAGGAGTAAATATGGGCATTCTGATTCTACTTCATCGATGCACAGGCGTGTCAGAGCATTTGCTGTTTGCTTATTGCAATCAGGCATCTGTCACGCTTTCCTATATAGTCTGCAAGAAGATAAGTACTATGTTGAAATGCTGTGTACTAATTTATATGGCCACAACAAGGAACCTTGTTGACCGCTTTATCTTATTACCTTTAATTATCAAAACATAAAGAAAAGACTCATAAATAATAAAGGATTAGTGTCTGTATTTGGCACTTTTCTTAAGGAGGCTTGTATCGTATATCACTTGAATCTTAAACTTTTTAATGTATCTTTTAATTCATCATTATAGGAAATGTACCAGTTCTGTATGAAGCACTATTAAGCTTAAAGCTGTCCATCATGAAATTGTAAATGTCAACATCAAAGTTTGAAAGCCACATTATGATCTGGATGTACGATTCACTTTTGTAATATAGAAAAGAGTGATGATAGTTTGTCCCCTCCCCATTACTCATCTCCCATTGATTACCAGTTTTATCTGGTAACGCACCAGAGAGTACCCCTACCCCCCCCCCCCCACCCCCCACCCCAAAATAAAAAAACAAAAAAAAAACAAACAACAAAATAAATCAAAACCCAAAAACAAGGACCCCCGAGACAAAAAAAAAAGAAAAAAAAAAAAAAAAGAAGAAAAAAGAGAGGGACCTATCTTTGCGAATCCTCCCTCGGAGGACTCGCTTGTTGACGAGCCTTCATAAGGAAAAGGCTCGTAAGGCGTGGCCTACAGCAACAATAATTAATGAGATTTTCATATTTAATGAAATTTATGTATGCCAGAAATATTAAATAAGTGGCAATAGTGTATGTTATTTAAACAATGAATATAGCGTTCTATTATATTTGCTTTATTAATTTGTAGACAGAAATGAAATACAGCATGACACTTCAATATTGTGAAATTTATTTGGGCCAAATTGGTTGATGTTGCATTTTTCTTGCTTAATTATGGATTATTTCTTAAACATCAAGAGTGATGTCCCTGTTAACAAATCTACACGTCAAATGACTTACTTAGAGGAATCCTTTACATCAACAGGCCTAGATAGCTCAGAGGTTAAATAGACTTTCTCCAAAGCCTTCTCCACAGAGCCAACTTCAGCTAAGTTAGGAGTTTGAATCCCACCAACTCCTGTTAAACCCATATTTTTTAAATTTTTATTTGAATAGATAACATATGGCAAAGATAATATTCTATTTTTGTATAACCTATTGAATTGCGAAATCAGGACACTAAGTAATGAGTTTTGAATGAAGCAGTAAACGTGGACATATCTTAGTTTTAGTACCATGACAAACGGCAATGGCTATTAAAACGAATACACACACTTACCAGCCACAAATGAAATATTTAACCATCACTGCTGAACTATGCAAGCTAGTGCTTATCTTTGATTTTCGAGTATGCTAACTATCACCTTTCCTGCATTGGGATTGCAGGGGAGAGACCATAAGAAAAAAGGGCCTATTTAATAAATATGCGTACAGTTATTCATTAAACGAGCATGCGTAGTTACCCAGTGAGGTTTATTCTAGGTTTAAGGTGTACCTTCATATACAACCATACTTTGTGTTTGCAGATAGTGGTGCTCTGTTAAGGCTCTGCATATGCGCTGGTTCGCTCAAACACTTCCTTGGCGCCCATGTGCAAAAAGCCTTCTGCAAATTTAGTACCTGTTTTGGCGGGAGCGCAGTGGCTCAGTGGTAGAGTGCTTGACTCGAGACCGAAGGGCCGCGGGTTCGAGCCTCCCCGGCGTCACTACGTTGTGTCCTTGAGCAAGACACATTTATCCTAGCTTTGTACTGGTTCAACCCAGGAAGACCCGTCCCGCATAACTGAAAGATTGTTGAGTGGACGTAAAGAATCAAATCAAACAAACAAACAAAGTACCTGTTTTGGGGCGCTCAGCAAAAGACCTGGCCAGCCTGTACATGTACGACATTAGCATATTCAAGAGTAGGTCGCATAAATGAAATATAAAATTTGTTCAAAGAGACCCTATCAAGCATAAATTTTAGTTTGCGCATGCCATATATCTTTTGTGATGCTTTTGAAGGGATTGTATAATCAATATTTTCATGCCAAGTGTCATCCTTTGATAAAATAACACAAGTGTTTATGATGTTGAACTTCATTGATATAAACTGCATTCATTATAAATGGTGGGTGCATGTTAGTATTATTAATATCTTGGAAACCAAAAGCGATTCAGATTTAGAGGGATTAAATTTTACTGACCATTTTTCTGCCCATCTATGAATAGTTTCTACATCTGAATTAATCATTTCTGCACCACTGATAGGGTTGTCTGCTATTATGTAAAAGCTGGTATCGTCTGCAAAAAGTCGAAATCAGCAACAATATCATTTATGAGGCCCCCAAGGGGGATCCGGCTCCCTTGATCCCTGAAAATAATGCAGTGATATCCCCAAATCCCTGAAAATAATGTCCTCAGCTCCTTTTAGTATTTTGATTTTGCTCCCCAAATCCCTAAATATAGTTTAGCCTCTCCCAAAATTATAAGCCATTTCTCCCTAAAATATATTATTCTTTCCGTAGGATTAAAATCACATACTTAAAAACAAAGGAGCAATACAAGAGCGCATGACTAAATGATCACTTAATATTTTGCCTTATACATGTAAAGACCGGGCTTAGCCATGGAATACATGACATATAATTATTTCAATGTAATGCATGATATATGGCTCAAATAATGAGGCTGTGCTTAAAATGATGTTGCTGTACCTTGTAGAGTAGGCATGGAGGAATGCTCTCTAGATTTGAGGGGTTTTTTTTTTAATTAGAGACAGACCATTTGGTTTTCTGGTTGGGGCTGAGGGACTCATTTTTTCCAACAGCTAACTTGAAGTAGACAAAGTGAAAGCATTTTTGTGACCATAAAAAATATTTTTCTACAATTGGTATTACCCTCTATATGCACATTTAACTTCAGTTTCATCAGGTAAATAATATCTAAGCAGCATTCTTCATAGTTTTCTAATAAAAAAGAGCTAATTATCAAAAGAGAGAATTACATAGCAAGTGCAAAGGAGGTAGCCCTGTAAAAATATGGAGTCACCTTCATGCTAGGGGGTTGGGGGCATGCACCCTTGAAAACAATGATAAAAATGGTGCGATCTGGTGCAATCTGGGTGTTCCAAAGAATTTAATTACCAGCCTAAAAGTCAACACAAATTTATTGCCGATTTTTTCTCTTAGATCAATCTAGATGTGCATGTTAGTACGAAAATAAATACATTTAGAATCCAGGTTCTTTTTCGCCTATTTTGACGGCCGATTGTGGGTCATGTTCCCAGTGACAAAAAGGTATTCTTGTTTTTCTCCAATTTCAAGGAGAAAATTCCCAATTCAAGGAACAAAAAATATCACCATATTGTGACATCTTACATGTAACTGGACTGTGCCACAGCAAATTGTATTTTTGCATTCCAAATATTGAAATGTCCTTATTAGTGAACCAAATCTGTGATTTTTTTTGTTTTATTTGATATTTTACGGTGAGAGTTTTCTCTAATTCTGTATAAAACAACGCAAAGAATTTCCAATTCTGGATGTCAGGTCATGTTCCCAAAATGTGGAGAAAATCCCTAGTATATACTAGGCTATCCCCAAGAAGCAGAAGAAATTTTTAAAAATCAAACAAAATAGAGGCTTTTCCATTTTTTTTTTTTTTTTTTTTTTTTTTTTTTTTTTTTTTTTGGCAGGCTCCCTAACTCCTCAAAACTACTAGCATGCTACCAAGCTTCCCTAAAATAATTACCAGTGCTATCCAGCTCCCTGAAAGTAAATAGTCATTCTCCCCAGATCCCCTAAACCCCCAGGCCCTATTTATGTATAATAAAATAGCAGTGGGCCAAGAATAGATCCTTGAGGTACGCCAGCTCTGATAAACTGCCAATCGGATCTCCCCTCTAGAATGACAACTCTTTGTTTTCTATTTATAAGATAGTCACTTAATCAATCAGTTACTCTTCTAATTCTCTCATTTGGAAATCCCCTGCTGTCTTTGCCCACAAATACACTCATTTTGAAGCAGTCCATAAATATATTTCTGATGCGAAGCGTTTCTAATATTGATTGCAAGGGCACAGATTAAAAATCATGCAATATGCTAGCTGTTCAGCATTAAGATGACACTCTTCTCCCTATCAACATTGTCACAAATGATAGCTACACATTCAAAGTTTAAAAAATGTGCTTGAACTTTCGCATATCTAATTTGCCATGCATACATTTATTCAATTATCTTTCAAATGTACAGGGTACCATTATAATATAGCAATGCCTCTATTGTCAATTGTGTAATAATATGTGTGTATGGTATAGTTTACAAAATGTTCTTTGACAGTAGCAAAGTTACCTTTAGATAAAAATAATTTTGAACTCTTTTATTGTAATTCATCAATGAATATTTGGACTAGCACATGCAATTTTCATTCTTATTGCACAAAGGCAAATGCATTGTTTAATCACCCACGATGATGCAGAAGGGCTAGTGTTCCTAAATTTGGTCTTCGTCTACACCATTTATCAGACAGAACAGATGATAAGTGTAAAATGTCCTTAAAATTCTCTTGTAATGCATTTTACCATCATAATCGGTATTCTTTATCACCAGACTGGACATCGTTCTGATATAAAGCAATAATAACCATAGGGATAGGCTTGACGGTGTCATACCATTGGGGAAAAATGTTACGCTTCCAAATTATTTCACTTTATTTTTTCAAAAGAAAAGGATAAAGAACTATTTTAAATTTACAATTTCGACCAACGCTTGAAATCACCCACAATTTTACAAAATCTGATTAAGTTTTTTCTTCCTAAATGGTATCAGCATAGTTGTTGTAACCAATAGCTGGCTTACACAATATGTGATAAATCTTACGTTATGCTTGTGAAATCTAAAATGAGGTGTAGTCAGTGTCTTGTATATATCATTTCATGTATTAAAAGAGGCAAATATATGAATGTCAGCGAGATAAAAGATATATCATTTATTAAGCATCTAAGAAAATAATGATGTTTACATTTGATAAAAAAAACTTAAAACAAATTACGTTGTATGTAATTTTAGTACAAATTTCATTCATTTAATCATCCATGCGTTGTTGGCATTTTACTTAAATGGCAGTTAAATGGCAATTAATAGCCCACTAGAAGTGAAAACTCATATCTTTTTAGCTTTAAAATGTATTTAAAAGAAAGTAACGTATATAAAAGTAATAACAGGTACTTCTACTTTGATAACATCATATTGCTAATCATTTGCTTATAAATAAAAGGTTATATTGACAAATAAGAATAAGGAGTAATTTGATAAGATGTCCAATTATTTTACAGTAACAAAGAAAAAGTTTGCTATTGTATGGTAACAGGGCTCGAAAATAGCACTGGTCCGCTCGTATTTACGAGTACCTCAGGCTGCAGGGCAAGTGGAAATTTTGATATTTTTAGTTAAAATTATATTTTTCTTATATATGTCAATAATTTTTGTAATGCGGGGCAAGTGCCTATTTTCAGATATTTCGAGGCCTGCTGGTATCGCTCTAGTCGCTAAAGAGTTAATATACCTTATTTTGTGGCTTTATTAATGTAGTTTGAGAAAAGTATAGTTTACACAGTAGGTAATAAGGCAAATATCAGGAATCGATACTATCAAGTACCACACCTGACCCAGGACACCACATGGGAAAGTGACAAAAACACAAGAAACATCACACACAACGAGCCACGAGGTAAGCCCTTTCCCAGCAGGTGACCGCAAGGCTGCAATGAACAGACAAGAAAGCATTACAAACACGAAACATTTATAGCAAAAATGATCCACAAAAGAAGTACCGCCTTGGAACGGTCAGTAAAAAATATTTTTATTGGAGGGCTTAAACTAGTTTCACAAAACCCAATATGGGGTATTTTGGCAGCCCAATGTATAATGACAGTACTGCATTAAAAAGTAATACATTTAAAGTAACATATATAACTGTCACATCAAATAGGTATATTGTTTAAACGCATACTGGCTGTTTCCTTCTTTTAAAAAATGTTTTAATGCCATCAGCATGTTGCTAAATGAAAGTTCGATATAACTCGGTATTTGCAAAATAGGATTTGAAACTATAATAGGGTAACGTAGTTAACATGACTAATGTAGGTCAACAGGCTAACGTGTGTCATTTTGCATGTTATTTTATGTAGTTTCAAAAATTATAGTGAACACTTTTTTCCAGCTGTGTAGGGAGGAGGGTATAGTCTTTAATAGCGATCTAATGCCATTTGAACTTTTACTATAACATACTTTTCATTTTGGTACTGACGTCATTTTTTCTTGTACAGACATCATTTTGAAGTTAATGTAACCTCTTTAAAATTCTGAGTCAGGGTCAATGCTCCAAAATCAACAAGTCGTCAGCAATATAACCACAATTGATCAAACAGTACATATTTGCGTCAGCTGGAAATCATAGCACTCCACTTTCAAGCCTTAAATTAGCTGAAAATAGGTACGTCACTTTGTTACGTCACTGTGACGTTAAAGTGTCTAGAAAAAATTGTAAACATCTTTTTTTCTTATTAAGTATATATTTTCCTACAAGAAAATGTATGTTTGACACTTTTACCAAAAAATTCACACGGAATTACACAGCGGCCTACACTTAATACACGGGTCCATTCCCCCACCCCCTGTAAAATCACAACACTATAGGGTGACCCGGAATCCCTAAAATTCACAAGGCATCTAATGCTGCACCCTCAAAAGGCATTTCACTGGCGGGCCGATGATGGCCTGCTTATAGCTCTCTCCCCTTATCAACTATAAAGTGGCATTGGATCAAAAACGTTGTAGGAACGCTTCAATTCGCAACAATTCGCCTTTTTTAGTTACAATACGTATTGATTGGTATGTAAGCGTATACCGTTCGTTTTCCGAACGTTATAATTCGCTTTCACGCGTCGGATTAAAATCGTTTCAATGCACAGATGTTCGCTACAGTTCGCAAAACATCGCAGAGATGCGTCTCCTTTCGCTAGATATGCAAATTAGCTGACCACGATATGCAAATGCGCACAGCTGCGACTTCTAACGCATGTTGACTAAGACTTACGATTGATAAACGTATTGAAACGAATCGTTTCGAATAACTGTGACGAACATTTATTCGTCAGAAATTTTTACTCATGCTTAAAATTTTCCAACGAACAGCGCTAATTGTGCGCTCACAAACGAATGAAGACGCATCCATGCGAACATCACCAACGATTTAAAGCGTACATTTACGAACGATAACGAATTGGGCTTTAGTCCTATTCGTCAGTATGCGCATGATGACGTTGGGTCGTTTTCGTCTATGTGTGAGGAGGCCTTAAAGTATACCCTGTTCAAATAAGTTTTGATAGTTCAAAAATTAACTACTAATGCATGCCTCCAAGTTCAGGCTCAAGCCTGCTACTGATCTCTCTTTTGTGCATGTATAACATGGCATTGATTATTGTTTACCTTCTTCAAACTACCTTCATTTGTACTATGACAATTGTACGTAAATGGTAATGTATATTTAAATGCTGTTGTTTTTATCCCCAAACTTTCTCAATACGATGACACACCTTTGTAATAATGTTCAAAGACAATGAACAAATAAGTTTGAAATTAGAAGCAATTCATTTTCATATGTTTTACAGAGTAAAATTTTAGATTTCAGTTGAACAAATGAGTAATAGTTACAAGGAGGTGTTGTCATAATGTATTCTATTGACTATGTTCCTTTCATGTTTGCCATTTTGCGCTTTTTACATCTGAAACCTAGGTTCATACAGGCAAGTTTATGTAAAATTCAAGGACGTTTCAAAGACTTCTAAAGACTTTCCTACTGTTTTCAAGGACTGAAAACTAATGAAAAATACTAATTTACATGTTGTAATTCTATTTTTGAAATGCTAGACTGCATTACTTAAGATATAAATTTTAGAAAACTAGTATAAAATTGTGTTGCCTTCATTTGGTGCAGCATATGCTGCACCAAATAAAGGCACCGCAATTTTATACTGATTAAGCTCTCCAAAGACAGTGTTAAATCCTGCAGTAAATGGTAAAATTCAAGGAGTTTTAAAGGCCTTTGAGTGTTTTCAAAGACTTTTCAAGGCAGATTTAATTTTCAAAGACTTTTCAAGAGTCCTGTTTATTAAAGTAATTTTCAAGCCTGTGCAAACCCTGTGAAATTGAATGAGCGCCATTAAATTTGTGCGGCTGATTATTGTCTGGAGATGAACTAGGTAAGCTTTTACTTTCCGTTCTAATCTTTTCGTACCGTGTTAATATATATGTACGAGTAAGTATGTCATGAGGTTGAAATAAAGTATGTTTAAACTTAGCACCAGACCTTTTGGAGAAGTTGGCCAGTCTCCTCTACAAATTTCATCATGAACACAAAAGTTATTGTGAAAACTAGTTCTAAAAACTTAACAGCTTGATTTTAATCATTTTCACCAAGAATGCATCAAATTCATGTGCTGATCCAGAGGCGGACAGGGAGTCCGGACCCACCCCCTGGAAAATTACAAAAATATAGGGTTCCTTAGCAATACTGGTGCAGAATTCATTAAATCTCCCAAGCCAGCATTCAATGTTGGGCCATCATCCGCCAGCCAGCGAAAAGCCATTTAAATGGCGTTTTACTGGCAGGCCGTTGATGGCCCACTAATAGTGGTATTTGGATCCTTCCTCCCCTCATCAAACTAAAAAAAAAAGTCAAAGTTGCACCCGCTCTTGGATCCGCGCATGAAATTTGACGAATAGGTGTCGAGATATGGTTCCAGACGGACAGACAGATGGACAGACACAGCCAAAACCATATCCCTCATGACAGACACAGCTACTCTGTCGGAAGTGATATATACTGTAAGTTCGGAAATTTTCGCCAGAGCTTTATTTTCGTAAAACTTCGTGAAAATGAAATCCTTGCCAAATGGCAAAATCACTTGATCATTTACTGATACAGTCAACCCTCTTTACAACGACACTGTTTGTCACAAAATAATTTGACGCTTAACTGAATTTCTGTTGTAATGAATTCAAATTTATGCTAAACTGGCACATTTGTGCAAACACTATTGACGGTGTAAATAATTTTGCTGTTATAAAGAATGTCACTATAGAGAGTTTTAACTGTATGGGTAAATCATGCCTTAGTCACGAATTTTTAACGACGCAAATATTCTTTTAACGCTATTCACGAAAATAAAATTCTCGCGAAAATTTCCGGATTTACAGTACAGTTTTTATTATTCAACTATTCAGTCTGCCACGTGTTATGCAATGTCCCGCCTCTTATAAAGCTAACAAAGATAGGAACCAGTTGAGGGCCTGGTTAGACAGCGATCTAATAGTTGAATATTATATCTTAACTGGCATTATCAACGCTAAAAATAAGGAAAACAATTTTATTCTTCATTTATTAACAAGTATTTTCTCTATACAAAACAGAAACAATTATACAATAACTCAAGTACACTTAAAACTTAAAAGAATTACATTAAACAACTAACAGATTAATAGATATATATGTTTACCAGATCTCCAGATAAGAGTGCGTAATTAGAAATCATATTTTCTTATTTCCCAACAAAAACATGTTATGGGTGTCTGTATGAGCACCATAAACTAATGTTTAAACTGATGGATAAGAAAATAGTCAAAAGTTTTACCCTCAAAAAGTTTGCATGTCTGGGCCTATAGTAAACTACTCAAAATTTGATAGGGGTCACCTATTAATCTCTTTGAAGATGTGTAGTCTACCATCACAATAAAATTTATCAGGCATGTTTGAAAACTCTATTATCTATTGGAACACTATTATAAAAATCAGAAAATCTTAAATCAATGTGTAGGTCTCTTGTCCAAACGAGATCAGTGCAGAGAGTGAAGTAGGTTAGAAATCCAGATTTTTTAGATACAGTGAAACCAATCTTAAGCAGTCACTCAAAAATAGACAAAACAAAGGTCTAAAAGCCATGTGGTATCTCAATGCAGGTGGAAAGTATTGCAGAATGCTCCCCTTGGCGCTTTCTGCAATACTTTCGACCTGCATTAAGCGATAATTGGTCTTGAAAACCCATTTTTGGTCTTTTTGAGAGTGGCCGCTTAAGACAGTTTTTACTGTATTTCCACATATTTTGTTTGTATTGATTCTATGTCAACAATTTTTTGTCATGTTAGGACAAGTTCTGTCTTCCTGTCTTGAACCAATACTAAGAAGTGCCTAACTCAAGGACACAACACATTGACTCCAGCGAGCCTTTCGATTCCCAGCCTATCTCTCTACCAATTGAGCCACTGACATCTACATTGGTGAATTTTCAAAGCTTCCAAAATCCTGCACTTCAGAATTTCAAAGCTTGTGGTACGCCTACAAGATACTAACAATATTTCAATTTTAAATGGCCAATTGTCTTTCTAAAGATACACTGCAAATAAATCGGGGAAGCTATAATAAGCTGCCGAATTCAGTACTTTGAGGCAGACTTTCACTAATTCAGGATTTTGAGTCTGGAAAGTCAACCTAGAATGTCAACCTCGAAATCCTGAATTCAGAAGTATTCCTAAAAGCTTTCACCAATGTACCTACCCTAAATATTCAGAGATAATCAGATAGCATAAGCATATAGTGTACATCCTGAGCAGACTGCTCCTAAAAAGGAGCAGTTTGATCAGGTTTTACACTGTTTGCCAAACCACTGCAACTTTCAGGCCTCTCCAGGTTTTTGTTGGTTTAGTCATAATCTGATCCATTTATAACGTAAAACAATATCATAGGTTATATTTTCAAAAAAAATCTATTTCTTTCTCTGGAGATCTATTTTGTCTTTGAAAATAGTGCAGACCCTGATGAAATGCCGCATTATGCTGTT
Source organism: Loripinus fragilis (assembly GCA_964019695.1). Lineage (NCBI taxonomy): Eukaryota > Metazoa > Mollusca > Bivalvia > Lucinida > Lucinidae > Loripinus > Loripinus fragilis. The sequence continues at coordinate 39,280,949 of OZ026522.1, read as the reverse complement.
AAGCTGCCTGAATACTGGGCTTTGAGCTGGCTTCAGCCAGTTCATTTTCATCAAAAGCCCTGTATCTCGCTATAATAGACTCAAATAAAAATGATCCCTATCTAGTTTAGAATTGTAAAGTTGAACACATAATAAAAATTTGTCAGATCATATATTGTTTCATATAAAAATGCAAAGTTTGCTAATAATCAAAGTGGGACTTCAAAAATGTTGTAGGTTAAAAGCTAAATCATGATATTTTAAAGAAAGAGAATAAAATTGTGTCTACATTGTAGAGGAACAGATTCCAACCTGTCACAGTTGGGCATTGAACTTGAGTTATTTGATCTACAGAGACTTATACCATCTAGAAGTGAAAGCTGGCTTCAGCAAGACTTTAGAAGTGTATTATATACCTAGACCTGTGACATTCTCCAAAGTGAAATCCATCTGTTAATTCCTTGGAACAGGAATCACATGAAATTAAACCAAGAAACAAAGGGAGATAATCATGTACTATAAATGTTCTAAAATTGCAAATAAAATGTTGGTAACTGGCACTGAATTTCACAAAATGCTTGTCAGAAATGCTAACAGAGAAGACCCTTCCTCCGAAGCAGTCTGATCTGGGTCTGCACTGTTTGTTTAGGCATTTTGGTAGGTTATGGTGTTCAAAATTTTAAAACATCTTCCATATCACATATGCTCAAGTTGTTTAAACATGGCCTGCACAGCTATCTAGTGAGGCTATATGCCTAATATTTGGACTCGACTTTCCTCCATGTCTATACTTTATGAGCAGGTATAGGCTTCCACTCAATTGCATGTTTTAGTTTTGATGCTTTACGTCCCAGTCAACAATTTTTTCAGGCATGTCAGGACGATTTCCTGTCTTTCTGGGTTGAACAAGTACTAAGGAGAGAATAAGAATAACTTAAAGTGTTTTGCTCAAGGATACAACACAGTGACTCTACCAGGGTGAGTCTCGAACTAGCAACCCTTCGGTCCCTAGTCTAATGCTCCTCCAACTGAACTACTGTATGAAACGGCTGAACATGGCTCAATCCCAGGGAAGTCTTACTTGCTCATATATACAAAGTCTGAGTCTAAGCTACTCACATATGCAATAAATACCTAAATATTATTTTCTTGCTACTGGGGCCCTTTGTTGTCTACTGACAACCTTTACAAACAGTTTGTACTCAGATCAGGACCGACAGAATGTTGATCCTTATCCGGATCCAAACTATTTAACACTCTGATCAGATAGTATTCCTGAAATAATTTTTTGAAAAAGTTAATCTTGAAAAAAAACAGCAGATGACAACAAGAGTATAAAATATCACCCAGCTTGCTTGAATGTCTCTCAAGATGAAGCAACTGTATTGTTCTAGAAAAATACTTTCAATACAAGTTATTTTATACATAGCAAAATAACATGGCACTATCATTTTTGTAAAGAAATATTTGCAGAGAAAAAATAATGTCTACCAACAATACCATGGCAATCTGACTCTGACCTTGAAACTGTGTCAAGGTCATTGAAAAATAATCAAAGATGCGACATACATAGAGGATCTTACATGAATAGTCATTTCATAGGAAATTTATTTTTAATAATTTTCCTATGAAATGACCATTTGTGTACAATTCTGCAAATCATATGACCTTTTAAATGGGATTTTATTGCCTTCAAAGTGGACACTATTTCCATGAAAAATTTGCATTGACGTCAATGACATCAGCATGACATTACAAATTCCCACAAAAGTGTTATGTAACATCTAGTCATATCATATTTATTACACAATGTTACCCGCTGAATAACAGCGAGGTTGTACAATATATTGTTTAACCTTTTACTCCATAATAACGCCTTTTGATGCCTTTGAAATATAACATGTTTGAAAATATTATGGAAAATAGAGCATTTGCTCATTTGGAGCAAATGCTCCATTTTCCATATTTTCAAAAGTATTCAAAACTTTATTTAATTTTTTTTCCAAAGTTATCTAAAAATAGAGAATGATGTCATGTTCTAAAAATAGCCTAATGGAGTAAAGGGTTAAATGTTATAAGCAAATAGGTTCAAGATGATATAAGAAAATTATTAACAATTTTGTAAATACATGAGCTATATGGAATTCTGATAGATAAATATGATAAGGTTAACTATAAAGTGAAAGATGTTTAAAGAATATTGCACATAAATATAAAGCGACTAGAAAAATACATGTACAAGAATACATCTAAAACAAAATGACACTATGAATCATAAAATGCATTAAGCTAGGGATGTCACTCACTCTTGCATAGAATGACAGGTCTCCCTTCTCAAAGCCACATTTCTTGTTATATAAAACTTCCTTTTAAAATTCACAGCTAAAAATGATGATCTATCTAACTCATGCAGTTTTCAAAAGAAAACATACGCCCCCACCCACTTCGTAGAGGTATATGACCCTGGTGACCTTGAAAATAAGATCAAGGTCACCAATTAGATTTTAGTGACCTTTACCTAATTTGCAAGGTCACCAGTCATATAACTTTATGAAAAAGACTTGTCTGCGCTCTATTTTCTGAACCAATGTCTAGATTTTGACCAAACTGACACATATACATCATTCTGAAAACCTTAATACATGATTAGATTGTGATGACCTTGACCGAATTTTCAAGACCATCAGAGTCATTATCTCTGTGAAAAAGCCTGGTCTGTACTCTTATCTTTTGAACCAATGGCCATATTTTTACCAAACTGGCATAGATACCTCACCAACAGGACCTTTTTATGATCTGCGAAGTCTGATCTAATTCTTATGTCACCAGGGTCATATAACTCCTGTAAAAGCCTAAATGGGACATATGAGCCTAAATTGGACATATGAGCCGTGACATGAGATTTCAAACAATGTGGTATATGCCACCAGCAAAGCCTCAGATCAGCCTGCGCATACATGCAGTCTGATCAGAGCCTTTGCTTGTCACTTGAATATTCTATGACTGTCAAGCTACTGAATGAACATCATTTGGAGTTTCTAAGCTTAAAAGGAGGCTGCATAGGCTTGTCTGAGTCTACACTTGTCAAAATGCCACATTGTTGGAAATCACATGTTGCGGCTCAATTATGTTTTCTTCTGAAAACTCCATCTAGTCAGTTAACTGATGGTTGGTATGGGCCTTGACGCAAGAAAATGTGTATTTGGGGGTTTGCGAACAACGAAGGCGCAGACCAGCCTGCACATCAGTGCAGTCAGAAAACTTCTAAATTTCAATATATTTCTGTCTGTGTTTTTATCTTTGGGAACAGTGCAGACCCATATGAAATACAGCATTATGCCGCATTTCATCTGGGTCTTCACAGTCTGCCAAAGTTCCTCTACACAGGTACCCAGAATGACAAGAGTTAAATTGTGTTGCCAATAAAAGATAATAAAAGCAATTAAACCTTTTCGCAAAAAAACCCTGCTCAAATATGACCGTCATAGTGGCTTTCATCTTGATGCAAAAATACAATAAAAATTTATATCTCGAGTTGGAAAATGGCACAACTCACAACATGCTATTACAAAAATCACTCACATATTTGACACTAAATAAATCACTTTCAAACAATTTACAATCAATCCACACAAACAATCCACACATATGTTTAGCTACAATGTCTGTAATGTATTATGCTAAAAAGATCATTTTTTAAAAATCTAAGATGTCTTGAATACTTAAACATGTTTTAAATTTTATAAATCATTTCTTGTTATTATGAGATCCTGGCAAAGCAGCTGTTAGGATGTTTGTATGACAGGGTTCACACAGGCAAGACTGTGTAAAATTCAAGGACTTTTCAAGGACTCTCCTATGGTTCTCAAGAATTACAAGTTCAAGAAAAATTCTGATTTACATGTTAAAATTCTACTTCAGATATACTAGACTGAGATAATGAAGACATTATATCAGGAAATAGAATAAATTGCACTTGCTGCACCAAATAAAGGGGCAACAATTTTAAATTGATTTAGCTCTCTATTAATAGTGCTAAACCTTCAGAAAATAATAAAATTCAAGGACTTTTCAAGAAAGCCATTAATATTCCCGCACTTTTCAAGACAGTGCCAACTCTGTACACCATATTTTACTATTATTGGCTATTGAAGCAGAGTTGGTATTCTCGGGTTGACATCCCATCATTTCCAATGCCTCAATAGTCAACAACTGTTTTATTATTATAAAATTTCTCAAAACAAAAAAGCAACAACAACAAAAAATCCTTAAAGTTTACAATTTCCAAGTGAATCATGAACAATTATACATGAGTGGGAACATTGATCAAACTATTAAAACTATAGATAGTTGGATGCACTATCGGCGATGAATATTATATACCTAAAAGTTATACATCTTTTGAACTGTCTATTTTCTGGCCATCTGATACAGAAAGCCGGATCAACCAACTGAGGTTTTCTCTTTTAAAACAAGGCTGACGTCGGTTAGCTGTTTTGGGGCGACCTTGCATAAAGTCAATTTCAAACAGCATGGAACCAGAGATGGAGAACATGATGCCGTAACTTCAATAAACAAAACGTTAAGGTAAATGTTTCCACAATTTTTCTGTATAAAAGCCCAAATCAATTTATAAAATCAGAATAATGTCAGAAAAAAAGGTATATGATAAACAAATAATTATAATAGTAACTTGATCTGGCGTACTGTATCACGTCTGGTGGAATAGCCCAAATAATTAGGGGATAACTGTTTTTGAAATTTTCATTTGGGGAGGTATTTCGTCGGATATACGGTCGGAAATATAGTTTTACGGTGACGCGTAAGCGGAGCCGTAAAACGTGATTTCCGAACGTATATCCGACGATATACCTCCCCAAATGAAAATTTTGAATATGGTTATCCCCATTCTAATGCACTATTAAATTTTTCCTTTAAAAAGACAGTGAAATGTACATTGTTGCGCCTATACGTCCAGCTGCTGCCAGCTGCATAAAACCGCTTGCCAGCTGCATATATTCACTTGTCAGCCAATGAAACGCGACGTTACGTAATGACGTCGGGTTTCCGACAGTATATCGCAGGATATACTGTCGCAAATTTATGACGTTATCCAATCAGACGTCGCATTGCATTTGCAAGTGCATTAGAATGTGTATTTATCGATAGTTGAAAACACTACCATGATAGCACTATCAAAATAGTAGCTAACACAATGCACCAATATATCAATGCATCATCAGGCCCCCAGATAAGAGAAAATTGACTGAAAATTATTTATCTATTTCTCAACCAAAACAGATGTTGTGAGTACTCAAAAGAACCATCTCAATGAGACGGTTCTTTTGAGCACCCAAAACACATGTTTAAACTGACAGATAAGTTAAATAATCCCAATTTTACGCTGAATTTTTTTGCTTAACTGGCCCTATGATCATTACAGCCCTAATCATAAATCAGTTTAAGGCTAGAAATTCATCTCAAACTGTAGGAATAATTCGGGAATAGCTTGTATGCTAATGGTTCTGTAATGGTCAAACGTTGTGTATTTTGGCCCTCCATACAATTATGCTATTCTAGCTGTTTTCTGATTCTCCTCACTTAAGCCCAGACCTGCAACAGAAGAAAAACAACAAAATTTGAGCTGCGACATGAGATTTCCAACAATGTGGTATGTACGACCAGCAAAGCCTCAGATCAATCTGTCTGCGCTTACACGCAAGTCTGCCCATATGTGCAGTCTGATAAGAGCTTTTGCTAGTCTCTTGAATATTCTATGACTGTTAAAGACATAGAAAATTTAGCAATAATACTGGTACCACTCATTATGATTCTCTCCAGGGGTCATGCTGGACAGATCAAAGGCTAATCTTTATTAGGTGATTATGACTTCCTTACAGGGGGCAATAAAGTGGTCCCATGAAGGGATTAGGTATTTTCTGATAATATATTGATCTTTTATCTTAGTGAAAGAAATTGTGTTGTATACAGGTAAGTCCCCTCTTGAGGCCCCTTTAAGTTTGTGAGATACTGAAACTGTCCCTTATCAGTAAATTCACTAATGATTCCATATATCACAAAATATATGCCTTTAAGCTACTGACTGAACACCATTTGGAGTTTCTCAGCTAAAAAGGGAGCCACAAAGGCTCGTCTGAGTCTACACTTGTCAAAATGCCACATTGTTGGAAATCACATGTAGCCGCTCAAATAAAAATTATAAATTAAACTGCAGGCCTTTAGATAAGAGTGGATAATGGAAAAAAATCTTATTTCTCAACTAAAACATATGTTACAGGTACTCAAAAGAACCGTCTCATTAAGACGGTTCTTTTGAGAACCCAAAACAAATGTTAAAACTGATGGATGAGAAAATAATCGCAATTTAACGATCAGTTTTTTGTTTATCTGGACTTATGAGACTGCATATCAAAATCCTTCAGGTCATTGATTCTTTTCTCTGTTTTTATTCACCTTTTTTAATTATTTTTTTTATCATTTTAAGGTATGCAACCAATGAAAATAAACAAAATACGAAACCTGAGTAATTTGAGTGCAGGTTACATCTGCAAAAACTGTAGGGTCTGAAGGCAGGCAATTTTTTTTGCAAAAACATTTGCGTGGAAAAAGTCTAAAAAAAACCTTTAAAAACTCTAAAAATAGACTTTAATATCCCAAAAGGCTTCAAAAAAACTTGAGTTGGCCCCAAAATATTAGGGTCAGTAGGGTAACCAGAAACAAGACATTTTCTTTTTATGGCCGTATGTTCATTTCCTTTAATTGGTGTTTCTCATGGCCTGGTTAAATATACAGTAAAACCTGTCTTAAGATGCCAATAAAAATAGACAATACAAAGGTCTCTAAGACAGATGGTAGCTTAATGCAGGTCAAAAGTATTGCAGAATGCTCTCTTGGAGCATTCTGCAATACTTTTGATCTGCATTAAGCGATAATCAGTCTTGAAAACCATTTTTTGTCCTTTTTGGGGTTGGCTGCTTAAGACAGGTCTTACTGTAGTGTGCTATCATCTTCAGCTTAACCCTTAAAGCACCAATCACAACTGCAGTAGACGACAAGTTTTGCAACATCTTTCCTAGTTTTCAACAAAAATAAGGTATGATATTTCATGAGAATCGTCTGCCAACAGACAATTCTCATGAAATATCATGCCTTTTTTGTTATTGTAGAAAAAGCAGCAAATATTTGAAATTGTCGTCTGCTGCAAATTATAGGTGGCGCTTAAAGGGTTGCCACCAGACTTACCTTTAAAGTATTGTCCCAGCTGCCAGTACACAGTGCAGTGCCATCAGGAGATACACCTAGACAACTGACTCTGTTCTCATGAGCATACAGGATGTATACTCTATTACCCTTCAGGACGTCCCAGACATTCACAGTATGATCGTTGTAACCACCAAAAAGAAGACGACCTAGAAATACAGAAGTTGCTTGATTAACTGTGCACTGCTGAAGACAACAACCTAATCATGCTAAATAGTATTTCCCACCCATATCAATTGGACGAATATTTTTCAAATTAAGGGTTGTTTGGTAGTATGGTGCATTTTCAATCAGATTTTGGATTGTATATTCTGTAATCAAACAGGGCTGCACCTGATCAGATGCCATGTTGATCTGGTTCTGCTCCCCTCCCTATTATCTCATACAAAAGATGATCGGCTAAATGGTTTAATATAGCTCTGCCATATCTGTTTTCCAGCCAGTTCATTCACCCAATTCTAGTTATTGCATGGGATTTACAAGTTACATGGAAAAAGTGCCCAGTTATAAAATGGAAACAATATCCTGTTTTACCATGGGATCCACATGGGACATAGAAGTTATTGCAGGAGATTCACAAGTGACATGGAAACAGTTTCCAGTCATTACAATGGATTCACATTTAATTGATTGAGTTTAGGCTACAAGTCCCAGTCAACAATATTTCAGTCATGTCGGGATTGACCAATTCCTCTCAGAGAGTGGGAGATAGAAAAGATAGACTAAAAGGCTGCGCATAAATGTGCCTCAAGTGAAGTGAATCTCATCCTGCCAAAATAGCCTTCTCTCTGAATGCTGCAGCAAAGAGTGCACCACCCTTCCATTGAACAATTGAACAATGGATTCACAAGAGACATGGAAACAGTGTCCAGTTCTTACATGGGATTCACAAGAGACATGGAAACAGTGTTTGGTTCTTACATGGAATTCACAAAAGACATGGAAACAGTGTTTGGTTCTTACATGGGATTCACAAGAGACATGGAAACAGTGTTCGGTTCTTACATGGGATTCACAAAAGACATGGAAACAGTGTCCAATTCTTACATGGGATTCACAAAAGACATGGAAACAGAATTCGGTTCTTACATGGGATTCACAAGAGACATGGAAACATTGTCCGGTTCTTACATGGGATTCACAAAAGACATGGAAACAGTGTTCGGTTCTTACATGGGATTCACAAGAGACATGGAAACAGTGTTTGGTTCTTACATGGGATTCACAAGAGACATGGAAACAGTGTTCGGTTCTTACATGGGATTCACAAAAGACATGGAAAAAGTGTCCAATTCTTACATGGGATTCACAAAAGACATGGAAACAGTGTTTGGTTCTTACATGGAATTCACAAAAGACATGGAAACAGTGTTTGGTTCTTACATGGGATTCACAAGAGACATGGAAACAGTGTTCGGTTCTTACATGGGATTCACAAAAGACATGGAAACAGTGTCCAGTTCTTACATGGGATTCACAAGAGACATGGAAACAGTGTTTGGTTCTTACATAGAATTCACAAAAGACATGGAAACAGTGTTTGGTTCTTACATGGGATTCACAAGAGACATGGAAACAGTGTTCGGTTCTTACATGGGATTCACAAAAGACATGGAAACAGTGTCCAATTCTTACATGGGATTCACAAAAGACATGGAAACAGTGTTCGGTTCTTACATGGGATTCACAAGAGACATGGAAACAGTGTTCGGTTCTTACATGGGATTCACAAAAGACATGGAAACAGTGTTCGGTTCTTACATGGGATTCACAAGAGACATGGAAACAGTGTTTGGTTCTTACTTGGGATTCACAAAAGACATGGAAACAGTGTTCGGTTCTTACATGGGATTCACCAGAGACATGGAAACAGTGTTCGGTTCTTACATGGGATTCACAAGAGATATGGAAACTGTCCAGTTCATACATGGGATTCACAAAAGACATGGAAACAGTGTTCGGTTCTTACATGGGATTCACAAAAGACATGGAAACAGTGTTCAGTTCTTACATGGGATTCACAAAAGACATGGAAACAGTGTTCGGTTCTTACATGGAATCACAAAAGACATGGAAACAGTGTTCGGTTCTTACATGGGATTCACAGAGACATGGAAACAGCGTCCAATTCTTACATGGGATTCACAAATACATGGAAACAGTGTTCGGTTTTTACATGGGATTCACAAAAGACATGGAAACAGTGTTTGGTTCTTTCATGGGATTCACAAGAGACATGGAAACAGTGTCCAGTTCTTACATGGGATTCACAAGAGACATGGAAACATTGTCCGGTTCTTACATGGGGTTCACAAGAGACATGGAAACAGTGTTCGGTTCTTACATGGGATTCACAAGAGACATGGAAACAGTGTCCAGTTCTAACATGGGATTCACAAGAGACATGGAAACAGTGTCCAGTCATTACAAGGAATTCACAATAGAGATAGTAGACAGTACCCAGTTATAACATGGTTTCATAAAAGACATAGAAAACAGTGCTCAGATAAAACATAGTTCCTAAAGTACCACAGACAAGAGGGCCCTAGGGTTCTGGATAGCTCACCTGAATCCTGGCACATAAGATGATGTATTGGCCTGTGGCTAAAGAGATATTAATTAAAAATATTTCTCTTTTTGGCTCTGGTGGCCATGTTGTTCAGCCAAGCTGAAAGTTCTGATCAATGTTGGTAGAGGTCATCATGGGGAATATTTCTGTGAAATTATTTTGAATTTGGACCAGTGGTTAAGGAGGAGATGTGGTTTAAAGATATTTCTTATCCCTTTGTTTCGCTGAGCAGAACCATTTGTGCAATTTTGGTAGAAGGCATCATGAACAATTCTGTGATATTTTTTTTAATTTGGACCAGTGGTTCAGGGGGCGCTGTTGTTTTAAGATAATTCTTATTGGGAGCTCTGGTGGCCCTTTTGTTAAGCTGAGCAAGATCAGTTGTGCAATTTTGGTAGAGGGCATCATGAGACACATTTCTGTGAATTTATTTTGAATTAGAACCAGTGGTTCAGGAGAAAATGTTGTTTTAAAAGTATTTCTTATATAAAGCTCTGGTGGCCCCTTTGATCGGCGGAGTGGAATCAATTGTGTAATTTTGGAAGAGGGCATCAAGAGTAACACTTCCTTGAAATTATTTTGAATTTGGACCAGTGGTTCAGGAGATGTCATTTCAAAGTTTTCTAAACAGTGGACTCATATTCATAAGTGACATAGAAAACAGTGTCTAGTTATTACAATGGACTGACTCATATGTGACATGGAAAAAAGTGTCTTTAATTATAAAATATTTCAATGCCTGAATTATAATACAAGTATGATACATACCGCTGATAGAGAAGTCTACAGAGTTGCAGCCAAATATAATACTCTCCTTCTTGTAACAGTTGGCCTCTCTGTCAGCTCTCAGGTCAAATAGTCGACACTGTAAGTAAAGTAGGGTAAATGGTGTAAAAATTCTTACATTTTTCTCTTTCTGTTCTCAAATAAAATGCTGTCTTCAGCGGGGGAATTTTTGTTTGTCTGATTTGATTCTTTACGTGCCAGTCAACAATTTTTTAGTTATAATCAACAATCTACCAACTGAGCCACCGTGCTCCACTGCCTTTGGCCTGTGGGACCACGCTGGATCTTCACTTAAACTGACAAAGTACATTTAGTGAGTTAGCATCTTATGCCTATCTTTGTTATGCAATAAACTGAGAGGGAGGATATTAGAATAAGAATAGCTATGAGTTTTGGTAAGAGAAGACTAAGAGTATTACCGTTGCATCATCAGAACCAGTAGCAAAGGCATCTCCACTAGGATAGAACCTCACATTGTTGATGTCAGACTCATGGCCCTCAAACACTTGAACACAATCACCTGTCCTCATGTCCCAAACCATTGCTGTTTTATCACAGCCCTGAAATCAGAACCAAGCCCCCAGATAAGAGTGAATAATTTAAAAATAATTTTATTTTCTTATTTCTCAACCAAAACATGTGTTGTGGGTGTTCAAAGAACCTTCTCAATGAGGTTTTGAGCACCCAAACTACATTAAGTACTGGCTCAATGAGACGGTTCTTTTGAGCACACAAACTACATTAAAACTAACGCATAAGAAAATATTTGCAATTTTATGCTCAAAACTTTTATTTATCTTGACCTATGCAGAACACATCTAAATGGTACTTATTGATGGCAACAGAATGTTTAGCCATCCTTTGTATCTTTTAGAAGTGTACATCAATAATTTAAATCTGAAACACTGATAGAATGAAAGTAAGTCAATTATGAATTGCCGGAAAAATAAGTTGTTAAACCAGCCTGGATGCTAGAAAACCTGACTTTGTTGCATGCAAACACAAAAGATGCAGATCAGACTGCCTAGATGTGCAGTCTGATCAGCACCTTTGTTACTCTCTCTTTGAAAAGTATTATTAATTTATACCTATACTCATTGCATGCAAATTTTCAATATTCTAGCAAGCTTTTGTAGGGAGTTGACTGGAACTAGCCTTACCTGGTCGGAAACCCCGAAGACAGGTTTTCTCGAATAGAGGCCAAAATGTGATTGTACTTGCACCAACAAGGGAGTTTTTTTTATTATATTGCACATTTTGACTGAATTCTGGCTTAAACTGCAACAGATATTAGAGCATGTCCAAGAGTTGGATTATCTCAATCATGAATGCATAATATGGGCCGCCTTCAACGCGAGACAAACCTGTCTACAGCATTTCCTACAAAGCGAGGTTCAAACCATTCTGCTCAATGACAGAGACTAGCTAGATAAAATAAAATTTCACTTGTAGCAAGACAAAATAGGATACTTTCCAATAAGTGAATAACAAAGGTGCTGATCTGACTGCACGGATGTGCAGGCTGGTCTATGTCTTTCTTGTTTGCAAACCCCAAAGACATGTTTCCTTGCATCAAGGCCCATATAATTTCAAAGGAAATTCTTGAAAAATTATCTTTATTGTGCCATCAAGTGTGGACTGACATGTGGTGACCATCTTGGTAACCTTACAAAGGACAAAAACCTTTATTCAAATTTGTCCGAGATATTAATAGAAATAATTCATATAATTTTTTTTTAAGAAACTGGGTGACAAATAAACTTAGTTATTTCACTCATAAGTGCTGATGGACAGGGTGGCAGCAACCACTTTGGAGGCAATCTTGGTAGCTATACATTCGACAAAACCCAACCTTAAACCCTGTATGAAATATTCATAAAATGCATACTTTAATTTGGAAACAATTTGATGGTAAATAATATATGGCTTAGTTATTGTGACGAAAAAGTGACATTTCAAAAACGACTTAGGTACTAAGGCACCAATGTAAAATACAGTATTTACAAGTTGATACATGTAGGCACAATATTGCTTTAACTCTATCCTTGCTAGCAGTAACTTTTGTCATCTGCTGATAACCTTTGCAAACAACTTGGACCCAGATCAGGATCAACATAATGTCGGTCCTGGTCTGGATCCAAATCGTTTGACACTCAGTGTCTATGAAAGAATTTTTTTGAAAAAGTTAATTTTGACAAAAATTCACCAGACAACAACAAAAGCATGACAATTTTTTCCACCATGCAAAGCGTTATACAGTAGAACTTCAATGACTCAACTCTGATGGCTCATTCACCCTGCCTGGCTAGTACTAGCATTATGGGCCCTTCAGGTTGTTTTATGCATAATCCACCCTGGATGGCTGGAACTACCCTTGGCTAGAACTATTTTTCATGGTCCCAAGCCTTGTTCAAGCCATTGAAGTTCAACTGTATATATGAGCCATGACATGTGATTCACAACAATGTGGCATTTTGACAAGTGTAGACTCAGACGAGCCTGTGCAGCCTCCTTTTAAGCTTAGAAACTCCAAATGATGTTCGGTCAGTAGCTTAACAGTCATAGAATATTCAAGCGACTAGCAAAGGCTTTGATCAGACTGCGCATACCCGCAGGCTGGTCTGAGCCTATGCTTGTTGCACATACCACATTGTTGGAAATCTCATGTCACGGCTCATATGATGTCAACATATCTTTCTTATCTATTAACTTACCCCAGAAACAAAGAGATTTCCTGTTTCTGAAGGTGACAAATCAATGCTCATGACATCACCAGCATGTCCATGGAAACTCTGGATCAGCTGACTACTCTCAACATCCCATAATGCACAAGTGCTATCACCACTTCCTGTCAGTATCTGGGAACAAAATATAAATATTTTATATTTTTTCTTATCAAGGCTATATTTATTTCTCGCATGACATTGCTTTGGGAGTGTAATATGCTACATAGATTTAGATAAACACAATTTTTGAGCGTAAAATTGTAAATATTTTCTTTACCCATCAGTTTTAACATATTTTTTGGATGCTCAAAAGAACCATCTCAATGAGACGGTTTTGGTTGAGAAATAAGAAAAAAATTATTTGGTATGTCTGTATTATGAATTAAAATTGATAATACACTTGTGTATTACATATTTAGTAATGATATGTAATGTGGCCCACAACAACTGCATTTATATATGGCACAATCTTGACAGTTTTCATGCCAAAAACATGATTGCAAAATAATTTTAGAACTAACATTTGTTCTCCTGTGTTATTGAACTTATTACACTCCGTGGGAAGAATAATGAAATTCTGCTCATAGCCTTGCATTCTATCTCTTTTCCTTAACTTTTTTAATAAATTCACTAACACATGAGCTCCCCAAATATATGCTAGTAGGTACAACAGGATAGGGTACATAAGTCTTTTAAAGACCCAGAATATGTGAATTACTTAGTTAAAGAGGCTAAGTCTGCAACTATGAACATTTTTCGAAAAAATCTATTTTCTTTTTAAATCATTTGTAAAAGTAGAATTAAGTTATGTTTTCACAATAAATATGTTCACCATAGCTGAAAACTGCATGGAAAAGTGAATTATCTTATAAAAGCAGGTGTTTTACTCTTGTTGGTGATTATTTGCGTCCCTCCAATAATTAAAGACAGTTAATATTTAGCATAAATACTGTTATTTTGATACTAATAATTTGTTAAGATTTTTGAAATTGGTCAAATATATACCTGAACTTTAAGTTTTTTGCTGTGTTCTTGAAAAATAGAAACATTATTTCTAAAATTAAAAGATGAAAAGTTACAGACTATGCAGCTTTAAAAGGACAGGTATTTTAAGACCCAGAAAATTTTATTTACCTAAAGACTGAAACTAGGTACACCATGGTTCTGTACTTTAAACACAGAGAATGTTATTTACCTGTTGATCGGAACTTGTGAAGGTACAACAGGAGAGGTAACTAGTATGTGTGGCCACTGGTTTCTTCTTACTGGAGATATCTGTCTCTTCTTGACTTAGTGGATAGATTGTACACTTATTGTCAAGACCACTGAAAGATACCAACATTTGATATTACATAGTGAGAGGAGAGGTAGCTAGTATGTGTGGCCACTGGTTTCTTCTTACTAGAGATATCTGTCTCTTCTTGACTTAGTGGATAGATTGTACACTTATTGTCAAGACCACTGAAAGATACCAACATTTGATATTACATAGTGAGAGGAGAGGTAGCTAGTATGTGTGGCCACTGGTTTCTTCTTACTAGAGATATCTGTCTCTTCTTGACTTAGTGGATAGATTGTACACTTATTGTCAAGACCACTGAAAGATACCAACATTTGATATTACATAGTGAGAGGAGAGGTAGCTAGTATGTGTGGCCACTGGTTTCTTCTTACTAGAGATATCTGTCTCTTCTTGACTTAGTGGATAGATTGTACACTTATTGTCAAGACCACTGAAAGATACCAACATTTGATATTACATAGTGAGAGGAGGGGTAACTAGTATGTGTGGCCACTGGTTTCTTCTTACTAGAGATATCTGTCTCTTCTTGACTTAGTGGATAGATTGTACACTTATTGTCAAGACCACTGAAAAATACCAACATTTGATACAACTACATTTTGGCCCATTTTATACTGGAAACACTAAAACAGGTACTTTGAAAAGACCATAGATCAAGTTAAACATACTGAGTTTACATTGCTTGATCAGACCCTGATGTTATGGACGAATTACGTTTGAGCAGAAATCATACCATGACGGAGTATGAAATGAGCGGAAAACCATACAGTCAAAAGAGCGGATGGATAAATTATTCAAATGAGCAAATGTTCCAGGTAATGAACTTTAAATAAGTATTCACTCAGTTGTATTGCCTGTAATGGCTAATATTGCTCAGTCATTTTTAAATAGGTTTATTGGGAGTGCATTACAGACAGTGGCAGATCCAGAGGGGGTTTTAGAGGTTTGCTCACCCACCCCCTCCCCGCTATTACATGTAAATATCCTATGAAAATGGAATAATTTGGTCTCTGTGAGACCAAATTATTTCATTTTCATGGGATATTTAAGATAAATGAGATAAAGTCAGCATAGCATACCACCATACCTTCATACATATGAATCCCCTTTCCAGAAATCCTTGATCCCCCTCTGCATCTGGATGTTTACCTGGATAATTCGTTTCTTTGAATGATTCAAACATATTTTGCCTTATGGTTCTCCACTCTTTCAAAAATATAAATCTGCTCTTTCATATAATGGATCTGCTCAAATGTAAATCTCCCAATGTTATATAAAAAATTCATGCTCAACTTAATTTATTTAATCGTCACTTGAAGTTTAAACCCTCAATCAGAGGCTGAAACTATATTGGTGAGCAATGATAAAGACCAATGCAATTCTACACATATATTTATTATCTAGTTCTTTCAGACCGAATCTAATTGTCCCAATTTTGAAGGCTCAAATGATATTTTCCCAAATTATGCAGGCCCCTGGCCCGGACTTCAGAATGGTGGAAAAATCCCTGGACACTGATTCTCTACCAATGAAAAAAATTGTCTCAAAAGGTGACTATTCTTACTTTGACAACAAAGATGTTGGACAGCAAAGTTTAACCACATGCCCAGACCTCTAAGTTTCTTCTCCTTGCAACCTCCTGAGAAAATGATATCAGATCATGACCCAGATGGGGCCAACGACTGCAAGCCATGGTCAAAACAATGAGAGCACAGATGTGATTTAAAATGCTCCCCAAGGTCCCATTAAGAAAATTGTATCTACAAAACTGTCTGCACTGCCAAGGATGATGATTGAAAGTGAAATTCAAAGGCATCCTGGTTTTCGCCCAAAATCATTGTCCCATGCCCCACTATTTTTGGTAATGTCCTCACTTTTCCAAAGGGGTGAGGGAACATTGTCCCCAATTTTGAAGTTTTTTGGCAAAACACCATGGGGTATAAACCTGGCCCCTATGGGTTAAAGACATGTGGCTTAATGAAAAGCACTTAATACTCACAGCATCAAAATTTTGTGATTTTAAGAGACGGGTCCGACATATTGGCGATGTTTAATTTTGGTGGTTTCTCGAGTGAATGCCCTTTTCTACTATCATATGGTATAAATTCTTTTCTATTCTCATATGGTCTACTATTAAAGGAAAGAATATGCTCCCTAAGGGGAGCATATTCTTTCCTTTAATAGTAACCCCTTTAAGACATTGCTTCCCTGACATTGAAACATGTTCTACTGTTCAAAAGTTGGTTTATCGATACAGATAACAACATACTAAACTCAAGCTGTTAAGTTTTTAGAACTATTTTTTCACAATAACTTTTTTATCTTCAATTTAGCAAAATGAGTTTGCGATGGAAGTTGTAGGAGAAATTCTGCCAACTTCTTCAAAAGGTCTGGTGCTTGTGGCGGCAACAGATTTTTGTGTGCATATATGAAGATTTTTTGTAATAAATTGAATTCGACCTAAATTTCTAAGTATTTTATTGACAGGTAAAATTCGTATAGGCGTGACAAAAAGGGGTAGTCAATTAGTATTCGTTATTCATAGGTTGTGCATAACATAAAACCGTCACTTACATACTCAGAATTTACCGTGCATATGCAGAATCAACTTTTAAAGGGGACAGCAACCCTAATGATAGGTATGTTTTATCAGAAAAAGCTCTATGAGCCATGAATTTTGATACAAGTATAATCAAAACCGGTTAAAAATGGGAAAGTTATCAGCATTTAAAGAATTCAATATGGCCAACATTTAGCCGCCATTTTGAATATTTAATCAGTTTTCAGAATTTTTTCAACTGCTTAATCTTTAGTTATCAATACTATCACAGCATCTGTGTTTCAGCAGATATGCAACTTTATACAATGTCATAAGGAAACTGTTTTATTTAAGATCAGTGATTTTATTTGGCCATTTTTACCGCCTTGTATGGGAGTCATACCCAATCCAAAAATGGCCTTTATTTTCCCAATTTCATGTATTTTAGTACTTATTTTCCCCATTTTTATGATATATTTTCCCAAACGTGAAGGAAAAGGTAGCTTTCCAATATCCCAAATAAAATCACTGAAGATAATTGCAAGTTGTCCATTGGTTTGACTTTTATTTTGATTATGCATATTTAATTAGGCTGTGTGACCTCACTAAGCCTACAAAATGGCCGCTGCCATTACGGCCCATTTGCAAATATTCAAACGCCCACAACTTCTACGTTTTTCAATCCATTTAGTTGAAACTGGTATCAAAATTCATGGTTAATTTAGATCTTTCATATAAAACATAGTAATCATCAGGGTTGCTGTCCCCTTTAAGCATGCTCACTTGTAGGAACAAAGGTTGGGTTTTCGCATGACATGCCATTTTTCTCTTATGCACATGCTATGTAATGAACAGCTTTGAGATGACCCCACTAGCTTAACACACAAGCAAATCAGGCGTGATTTCCATTATATTTGAACAAGCTATCCATTGCTTTAGTAACAGAATTAGGGCAGTAAAAGACATTTTTTGACTGACATCTTGGACTTGGTTTATTTGCGCTTTGCTTAAAATGTTCAAAGAGTACATCTAAGCACAGATGAACATGCAGCATCTTGGATGTGGGATCTGTTTGGAGAAGTTGGCGGAGATGTTCCTGAATACTTTTCATCCAGATAAGTTTTGGGTTTATGACTCAGTAAAAAGTTATTGCTAAAAATTAGTTCTAAAAACTTAACAACTGGAGTTTAGGGATGTGCGCCCATTTATTGCTTATTGTGTAACTGAATTTCGAAGCTTATTTCACAGTCTCATATTTGTGCTATTTTAGTTTATACCGCCAATAGCACCAAATAAATGTACCCCTCTCCCAAATATAAGTGTTTTACAGTATCCACTACACCATGGCAGGGGATTTTCTGCCTATCTCTAGGGGCCGAATTTCGGCCCCATTCCAAATCAAAAATAGCCACCTTTTTTCCCAATACCATGTCCGTTTTTCCAAAATAAAGAAAAGGATTTTTTTTTTTAGAGACCACTACTTCTTATGAGAAACAATGACACATATCAGAATGATACTTGAACACTTGTGCTAAAGTGGTATGCTTGGCATAATACAATCTAAAATAACTTGGTTTTGAGGATATACTTCTACCCTTTTTATGTTCTATACCGCTAATTTCTCCCAATTTTGCTGTTAAGTCGATCATTTTTTCTCAATTTTGGCCAGGGGCCTTTTCCCAAAAGTGCTGGTAAAAAACCCTCATGGTATCTCCTGTGGAAGTGATACTCACCCACAAGCCACACAACTACCAGATGGACCATAGGCACAAGCCATCACCCATGTTGTAGGCATTGTAGCTGCATGCTCCTAAAACAACAAACATACCATAGGGCCAGTTAAGCAAAAATTATTAGCGTAAAATTGTGATTATTTTCTTATCCATCAGTTTAAACATATATTTGGGCACTCAAAAGAACCGTCTCATCGAGACGGTTTTTTTTGAGTACCCACAACATATGTTTTGGTTAAGAAATAAGAAAAATAATTTTCTGGTACTCACTCTTATCTGGAGACCTGACATACAATGAGGTACATGTATGTTTAACCTAATGAATAAGAAAAAAACGATAATTTACGCACAAAATGTTTGCTTAATTTGATCCTATGTAGAGGACATGAAGTACCCTTACCTCATGACACTGTTTATATCAGCTTATCACAATTTGACAAATATCAAAATATTACCAGAGAATTGATAAATTTGAGTGTAAAATTGTGATTAAATTCTAATCCATTATTTTAAATTCTATTTGGTTGCTAAAAAAACTGCATTGAGATGGTTCTTTTTTATACCAACACTATGTTTGAGAACTAAGAAAATGCATTCTAATTTACCTGCTCTAAAGCCTACAAATAGCCAATTACATTCTCATTTTGAAAGATTCAGTTCATTTTTTTTTACGAAAAAAGCTAAAACGTTGCAGGGTTTATCTTGAGGCCTGTTTATACAAAGTACTAAAATGCTTACCTTGTTGGTAGTGAAAGCATCCCACACAAGCATCTTCCCATCCTGAAATAGAGATTTAGCATTTAACCAGCTGGTAGTTGATGTTTTTAGGGGTTTTTTAGCTTTAGTACAGTAAAAGTTCTAAAATTTCAAACCTTTTCTCTCTCTCTGTTCTATGGATACAATTTTGGGTCTGTGGACTGTTCTCAAATAAAATGTTGGTTATCCGGGCTGAAGTCCACAAAATGCTGGTAAGAGTAGACAAACAGGAAAGACCATGATGATATCAGACTGCTTCTTCAGGACCACCTCTATAAACCTATTACCTCTTTGCATGCTAGCTAGTTGTTTTGTTGGCTTTTGTTGTCGTCTGCTGACTTTTTTTCAAAAAATTCTTTCAGGAACACCAGCACTAATATCAGAGAATCCAGATCAGCACTGACATTCTTGCTGTCTTGATCTGTTTTAAAACTGTTTGCAAAGGTTATCAGCAGATGACAAAATCCCCTCTAGCAAGGAAAGAGCAGAGTCAATTGTATTTGGCTTTTCGTCTGTATGGTATTAGTAAAACCAGGTCGAAAGTATTGCATAGTGCTCCTAGGGGAGCATTCTGCAATACTTTTGACCTTCATTAAGCTACAGTTTGCCATTAAGATCTTTGTTCTATCCATATTGAGTGGCCGCTTAAAACAGGTTTTACTGTATTAGCATACCTGTGAAGAGCTGACAATATGGCGTTTATCTGTAGACCAGTCCATGCAGAGTACCTTCCCTTGATGACCTTTTAACTGACGTCGTTGTCTCATGCTGAAGTTGGAGATAGCGTCAATTTTTCCTGCAGCTCTGTACACTGCAATAAAAAAAAGACTTGCTGTATTTATCATAATAACCCCATATGCTCCAGAAAAGAACTCGCACTGGGTACTGTTCATGTTTATAAACTTCTAGTTTTCAGCCAATCAGATACAAGGGTGGGCATCAGCGAAATCGCGTAAACGTAAATTTGTTCAATCGTCACATCCGGGACCTTTTGCGGTAGGGGCATCTTCACGGAAAAGTCAAACAAAGGTAGATACTCTCGCTTGTTTTAGTTTTTTGTATCAGAATGAGCTAACCATGTAAAAATCCGGCAATGCTATTCCATGTAGATATGATTTACCTTGCTAAACAGGCCAAACGCGATATTGAATAAAGCTTTGCTTTGAGATGAGAACCGTAGCCAAATCGAACACAGAACAGGATTTCTTCAGTTTTATGTCAAAGCGAAGAAAGTATGCAGATGTTTTGCCAGTTTTAGCTCAAAACAAGAGCAGTTTACACATGGCATGTACATGACAGCCCTTATTTGTTCTTCGGATGTAAAAATCGAACCGATCATGTTCTATGAAGGAATAAATACCAAAGTTTTCAGGCGCAGTATCGCCTTTGCCATCGCGCTAGTTGTAAAGTAACGCTCTAGTTCCTTCGAGTATACCATATCAGTACATGCAGTGAGGAGAGCAATGTGCGTAATATTGTAGTATCTATACACTTCAAGTTTATTTTGGCCGGTAGACAAGACCTGATACTTACATCTGTAGCGCATCTGCACAAAAGGCTGAGCTAAAGGTTGTGGGGTCTTGGAGGTGAGGACTTGGAGTGGGGCAGGTGTAAGTGTACTAGTTTGTACACAGGGAGCAGCAATTGAGATGGATTGGTGGTGGTTTGGGATGTTTCAGTAGATACTACAATAATACACACATTTCTCTCCACGCCTGCATGCACTGCATGTACTGACATGGTATACTCGAAGGAACTAGAGCGTGACTTTACAACTAGTGCGATGGCGAAGGCCATACTGCGCCTGAAAACTTTGGTATTTATTCTTTCATAAAACATGATCGGATCGATATTTTACATCAGAAGAACGAATAAGGGCTGTCATGTACATGCCATGTGTAAAATGCTCTTGTTCTGAGCTAAAACTGGCAAAAAATCTGCATACTTTCTTCGTTTTTACATAAAACTGAAGAAATCCCGTTCTGGGTTCGATTTGGTTACGGTTCTCATCTCAAAGCAAAGCTTTTTTCCAACATCGCGTTTGGCCTGTTTAGCAAGGTAAATCATATCTACATGGAATAGCATTGCCGGATTTTTACATAGTTAGCTCAATTTGATACAAAAAATCAAAACAAGCGAGAGTACCTACCTTTGTTCGGCTTTTCCGTGTAGATGCCACTACCGGGAAAGGTCCACATGTGACGAAGAAACATATTTACGTTTTAGTTCCACTGATGCCCACTCCTTAGATAGTACAATTTGTTTCGATTCTTTATGTCCCAGTCAACAATTTTTCGGTCTTGTCAGGTTAGGTCTTCCTGGGCTGAACCAGTACTAAGCAGAGGATGGAATGTCTTGCTTAAGGAAACAATGCTGTGCCTCCTGTGAGCTTCGAACCCACAATATATTGCAATTTCATTATCAATATGAACTCAATGTGATGAAAAGGCAGCTGATCTGGATTAACACTATTTTCCATAACAAGTCTAGAATTTTGAAAATCTTCTTGCACAGTGCACTTATTATTAGGCCAAATAAGAAAATAAGTGTGTGTTCGGGTAACAGGTCTTAAAATTTTAGGTAGGGTAGGCACACATATATTTTATTTTAATTATTTTTTTCTTGAAAAAACAACAACAATTTTATGCATTTTGAAAGGCATTTCAGAAAAACCGAAAAAATTATATCTAGGTTCCATCAAGAAATAACAAAGTTACACTATATAAGTCTTGTTTTATTTGTCTGATTAGATTTTCTTTTCTGTCATTATTGATCAGCAGTTCCACTTGGTCTGTGTATACATCATGTAGATCTTTTGAATACACTTACAACCTTGAAGTGATTCATTTACAATTTTGGGCTTATGGGTCCCCAAGACTCAATGTTTCAATGAGTCCCAACTGCAAACTTACAGGTATGAGTCCAAAACACAATTTTTAATGACTATACAATTTCATCCTGGGACTCGCTGAAATAAAAACTTTGCATCCCAGAGACAAAATAATGTACAAAAGATGCAGGATGCGCAGGTAACAAAATCACTGCCGAACTTTGAGATCCTTTTTCTTTGTACGTCTCTGTAAATGTAGCTCAGTCACAGAATTGTACAACCACCAGCCGATTGCTAAGTGCTTCCCCAACAAAATAAATTGAAAATTAGAAACTGAAAAGTAAACACATTTTAGTGCAAGCAATATTTATAATGGCCCTATCAGTCTGTCACAAGATAAATGTGTGTAAAGTATAGGAAAAAATAGCTGCAAGCCCAATCTTTAAATGAGAATCTGACCTTGTGAACTGCATAAAATTTCAAATTTTTTGGCATGATCTCATTTACAATGGTTTCAGTCGAAAATGTTTCCAAATTTTTATTGGATGATTTATCATCGGTCCCTGTATCCACCGGATCAGGCCTGATCACCCGATCGGACCGACTATCCTCACTGGACCTTACACTAGCAAGCTCTAATCTAGGTAGCAAATCTGAATGGAAGACCCATGATCACCTCTTAGGAAGCGATCAAAATTATTCCCCTTCTCAAACGGAATAATGTCTGATCTGGGTCCAAATTTTTTGCCATGGTTATAAGAATGTTACCCCCACCCCTCCCCTAAAAAAAGATGGGTCTTAAAATGTGAAAGACTCTGACAAGATTGGTTTTCAAATGGTGAAGACGCTGTCAAGACGGATCATCGTACAAACTTGTCTGAGTCTTCTCATTTGGATATTATCATACTGTTTTCAAATGGTGAAGACGCTGTCAAGACGATTCATTGCACGAACTTGTCTGAGTCTTCTCATTTTGATATTATACCACTAACAATATATATATAGTCATGCGCAGATCCAGGAATTTTTGGCAGGGGGGGGGGGGGGGGGGGGGGGGGGAGAAGGGGGGAAGGGGGGGGGGGGGGGTGGAAAGCTGTATTTATATTTGAAAAGTATTAGATAAATAGATTCTGATTATACATGTAGTTAATCATTCAACAAAATAATTTACTGCAGAGTATATCTATGAATGACATTGATGAATATTACATTAGACGATCATTTTAAGTAAAACACAACAGGTGTGAATTGGTAGCTTCCCATTGCAAAAAAGGGCCCTTCTTCTTCTTCTTCCGTTAAAGTGCATAACCAAGGAATAGGCATCATCGCACTGTGATAAAAGCTTTGGACACGTGAGGGAGGGTCCATATTTACAGTTTAAAAACAGGTTAAAAGCATCACATTCACAGTCTAGGTGGAGAGAGCTGCCGCTATCCCAGTCTTGAAGACATCAAGGGAAGAGGCGTTGACAAGGCTCTCTGGAAGCTGATTCCACAGACGAATAGCAGAAGGGAAGAATGCCATTCTGTGTGTGTCTGTCCTGCTGTAAGGGACCATGAATCTGGACTGGTGACCTCTGGTTACTGCTGTACCTTGTTGGTGAAGGGGATGTTGTGGAGGAATATCAACCAGTGAATTTACAATGCGGTACATCATAACTGCTTTGGCCTCTTGTCGGCGCTGCTGAAGACTTTCCCATTCAAGGGCTCTCATCATTGCTGTGACGCTGCTAGTGTAGTTGTAGTCATTGGTGACAAATCTAGCAGCGCGGCGTTGAACTCCTTCCAGCTTAGCTATGTTGATGTCCGTATGTGGGTCCCAAACAGTTGCTGCATATTCCAGCTGGAGCCTGACAAATGTCTTGTAACAAGTTTCTTTGATGTGTTGAGGACAGGAAGACAGATTTCTGCAGAGAAAAGCCGTCGTATTATTGGCCTTCTTAGTCACTGTGTCCACATGAGCATTCCAAGAAAGATTGTCGCTGATCAGGACTCCCAGGTATTTCGCATTCTTGGTGTGTCCGAGTTCTTTGCCATGGATGGTGTAGTTGGCATCAATAGGTTTCCTCTTCTTGGTGATCCGAATTACCTCACATTTATCAGGGTTGAATGACATGAGCCAATCCTTTTCCCACTGTTGTAGAGCATCTAGATCATCTTGAAGTGACTGTGCGTCCTCTTGTGAGTTGATGATACGGTACAGGAAGCAATCATCTGCAAACAGGCGTGGGGTTGCTTTGACTCCGGACGGTAGGTCGTTGATGTAGACTAGAAATAACAGTGGTCCAAGGACTGTGCCTTGAGGCACTCCGGAGGTTACTGGTGATGTAGAGGAAGCTTGACCTTCAAGAGTGACTTGCTGTGTCCTGCCTGCTAAGAAGCTCTGTATCCACGATAGGGTTTTTCCTCGTACACCATAGTGGTGGAGCTTGGCTGCTAGTCGGCGGTGGGGTACCTTGTCGAAGGCCTTTGAAAAGTCCAGTAGTATCCTGTCAATCTGCTGGGAGTTGTCTAATCCATTGGCAAGGTCGTTGATAGTGAGTATGAGCTGAGTCTCACATGATCTGTTCTTCCTGAAGCCATGCTGGGAATCTGAAAGTATATGATGTTGTTCAAAGAACTTCATGATGTGGCTGTGCAGGATGTGCTCAATCACCTTGCAGCAAATGGAAGTTAATGACACTGGTCTATAATTTGAGGGTTTACTCTTGTCTCCCTTCTTGAAGATAGGGGCAACATTGGCTGTTTTCCACTCATCGGGAATCTGTCCTTGTTCAAGTGATGCCTGGAAGATTAGTGTCATTGGGTATGTCTTTGCCATCTTTAATAATAATCATTTCACTAAAAAATACATTATTCCAATGCAAAAAAATTTCATTAAGAATAATAACTTGCTTATATTAATCTTTCTAGTAAAAAAAATGTTCAATTAGCAAAGAATATGCCCTTTTCAGGTCTGATTCTGAGCGTTGTAACATGCAAAAAGAGTCTGTTAAGTATGTTTTTTGGTCGTTTTTATCAATATTAATATATTCAAATACAAACAAATCACACTAAATGCATTTTTATTTCCTATAACCATTCTTGTAAAGAAAATATTCAGTTAAGCAAAGGAATAGGCCAATTTCGGGCCAGATCCTGTCCGATCCAGTGAATGCGTGGACCCTTTATCATGAAAATTTAAAGTAGGGTGCTGTCAAAGGAAAAGGAATGGCTACTTTTTGGCATAAAATAGTATTCTCCATCAAGAAAACTGGAAGAAATTAAGATGTTCAATTTGAAATAGTTCAGCTGTCCAAAAGTGTAAAATTTTATAAAATTACACGCTCGCAGAAAATCGTCCGAAAATAGGTACTGTATGACAACTTTTCTGAGCGAAAACTAAGAGCAAATAAAAACCATGAAAGCAACCCGAACACACCAACAATTACATTTTTTCTGGGGCTCTTACTTTCAATGTCTTTTAGTTTGGCCTTTTCATCTTCTAGCTTCTTCTTTAACTCGTCCGCTTCACGCTGGAGTGCTTCCAAAGTCTCCTGATTATCGACTCTTAATATTTCGGACGCCATCTTGAATAAAACTTCCGGGAAATGAGTGAATGGGCGTAGACAGGTTAAATAGTTGAATTCGACCCTGGCCTCTATTTTTTTTGGAACTCGAGGAAATATGTTTGGTATTCATGTAGTAGGGATATACAAGGGTCAGTCAAAAATAACTGAGAGTTGATTCATATCTCTTACGTAGGCTAACGTACACTAGTGAAATTTAGCACATGCATGCAATGAACTGTCCTGCATCAGAATATACAATATACAAGACCAGGCAAAGTATAGATTGTTGTTGCTTAGCAACCGAAGAATGTAAAATAACGTCATGTGTTCACGCTGGAATATAGCGTTGCCATGGAAACGCTTTACAAAATTTAAGATACATCAACTTGTGCATTTGTTGCAAATACAGTATGTGAATATAATTTTGTGAAATGCAACAACTGAAATTGAGGCGCTGGATTTATTTTTTTACATAAATAAGAGGAAAATTAACTAAATTTTCAGAAAATTTCACCCCACAATATACCCCACCCACAAGTTACGGTTCATTTTAGAGCAATATTATAAACTAAGTATCATATCATTTGACCATTTCATTGTATTTAGTAATTGGTTTTGACATCTGAATGCATATCTTAAATATTCCCAGGAATAAAGGGTTGCCATAGCAACAAAATCTGGTCTTTTAGTTAAAATTGGAATTTCCATCGATTTTGGTTGCTAGGCAACGAACATTGCATGTATTGTATTTACTATCAGTTACACTTCTTCAAAACATTGCTATCACATTGTTTGATACAATTGGAGGGATAAATGGTATGTTATGATACTGTTTTAGATTTGAAATGATTTCAAATTCATGGCTGCTTAGTCAGAAGTGCCGTCAGCGCGAACGCACATCGCTGAGAGACGGTCTTTGGTTGCCTAGCAACAGCGCATTGAAGATGATAAGACGTCAACTTCTATATGTAATGAAGCCCAAAGGTTCATTCTATATGTGTATATAGTTTCGGCCTAAACTGCCGACCCAGTAAAAAGATATTAACCAACTCTCAGTTATTTTAGACTGACCCTCGTAGACATATAAACAATATAGCATAAGCTCTTAACGAGCTTTTGAATTGACTATGAAAATAACAATTGTATATCCTATATGAACAACATATGAAATAAAAGCTGAGCGATTGAATGCTTGGTATATATATGAAAATCAAGAAATGGATTAAACTATGAAGTATAATATGCCATTTTGCAAAGTGAAGTCAAATTAAGAATAATAATCTGTATTCACACTATCTAGGCATCAAATATGTGAATCATTAAATTGATAATTATACAATTTGATATTCCACTACAACGACAACCCACCAGCCTACAATGCAATCAAAAAAAGCGACAAAAACAAAACAAACATACATATATGAAAGCAGAAAATGACAATATCTTTACTTTTGATGTATTGAAAAATGTGATCACATCAATGCACTTGTGACATAGCCCAGTCAATCTACATTACGACCTCAAACTAATTCCTTCAGAAGCCGTTTTGGCGTGAACATGTAGATAATTTATGACTTATTAACCAACAAAAAGTCCTCAGAAAAATATTCAGGCATTTTCGAATAATTAGAGTTTAAAACATGCCATTTTTGCATTTTTTCGCCCTGGCAATTCAAGTACACCATACAAAGTTAAGTGACGTAACACACCGTCGCTATAGGAAACGATCGATACAAAAACGATGTCTGCTTCGATATTTTTCTCCAGATTAAAATTAATTTGAAAAGAGCCAGAAAAAATGATACGAGTGTCGATTTTAAGCAACGTACGACTCAATTATGTTGATAGGTATTCCTTGTAACAGTTGGCGACCTTAAAATATAAATTGTAATATTCAAAAGTGACGCAAACATGAGCGCAAACATATTTCCCGCATAAACCAAATTTCGGAATGCCGCTTTTTAAAAGAATTTTCCATTTTCTGCATTTAAAAATTATTTTAACCACACCAGTAGTACATACTATGATAAAGTAGACGTAAGATCCCCCCCCTGAAATTTATGATGTAAAAAAAGGTGATGTCCAAAAAAATAATGTATGGAAGCAAATACGTGCCATAGGAAAGGAAATCCGATATTTACTGGTCGCCGTTTTCGATATGTTTCCAGTCCATCTAAGATCGATGTTTCCGTTTCAAATTTGTCGGGGACGTTGCATTAAATCTTAAAACAAATACTATGATAGTTTTTAACCTAATTGCTGGCAACCAATACGTTCAAAAGCCCAGAGAGTGCGAGAGAATAAGAGATGTCTTAAAAGGTCTGGGTTTTTTTTTCAGATTTGTTATACATGTCTAGGACCCAGTATACACGGACTGGTAACTGACATACAGGCAAATGTAAATATTGGAAATACGTTGTCAAGGCTGAGCTTTTAAAACTGACTTTTGTTGAAGATACATATTGAAAGTTAATCCGTATTTATGAACATCAGCAAGAAACCAAGGTACCCTTTTTAGCTATTTTCGGCACTTTTAGCCGAATATCGTCACCCTAAAAAGATGATAAACTTCAATTTTATTTACCATAACTTGTAATATTTCCACTTTACATAACGGGGATAACTTTGTATAATCTCGGGTACGTTCCAAATCTATTTTATTGGCTGTAGTACTTTGAAATAGCGCTGAAACAAAGCCGCGACAACATAACTTTGTATTTCCTCCAGTGACCAGTCTGTTTATACTGGGTCCGAGTACATGTGTAGAGTTGAACTGGTAATTACTTAGATGCAATAGAAGGAGGTTGGCAGGCTAACCAATTAAAACTTAACAAATATGTAGCACTAGAAATATTGTCTGTGCATGTAGTGAAGAGCAACCGCTGCAACTGTGCCTGAAAAGTGTTCATGTCGCAAACAAGGTCTTGTATATTTTTGGAGCTATAAAACAACAAGATTGAGTCTGCTTATTATATATAACACCCCCAACCCAATCCGTGGAGTGACTGAAGTGGTATTCTGCTTTCAGCAGTAGAAAAGAACAAAGATATGATACATTTTAATAACACCAACTTATATGTTTTAGTAGATGATACATTGATAAGTTAGGGGTCTTTCATGCAAACCAAATATCTATGTGTCTTGATCCACATCTGAATTAAGGGTGAGGTTTGCGCCATTAAACCGGTTTAAGACCTCCAGTAAAATATTTTACTGACTGTTCTAAGGCGGTACTTCTTTTGTGGATCTTTTATGTTTTTGTTCTGTCTTGTGTTTGCTATGTCTTTGTGCGCGTCTGTTTATATGTGCTTTGTGGTCACCTGCTGGGAAAGGGCTGACCTTTTGGCTCTCGTTTGTGGTGTCTGCTGTGAGTTTGTCACTTTCCCATTGGTATCCTGGGTCAGGTGTGGTACTTGATTGTATCGATTCCTGATCTTTGCACCCTTACTTACTTTGCATGGCGTAGATTCGTTACAATCTGATGGGACGCTTGTGACCTTCTGAGTACAGTTGTTAGCTAAATGAGATTACTTTCAGCTGTTCCAGTGTTTGTTGATACGATATAAACATAGGCAAAAGTGACTCTAAATTCTAGAATGTACCTCAAAATGTCTTGATTTCATCAAAAGAGAAAGAAGATTATTTGCGAAAACAACATGTGTAATATATGGCTCGCATATTCACATAATTAGGTCAGGTGTGTGTCAATTTACATTTTTATATCATATCAGCATCGTTACATTCATTTTATGCATCGTTTTATCCCAAACAAAAGAGAAAAATATTTTGCACCTGGTCACATTGACAAGAAAGTATGGCATAACATGCATTAACTTGAACCAATCACATCTCTCTGCTGAGTTACTAAGTTTGAAAGTAAGTTTTGCTTTATTTACAAAGGATTGCCTCGTTTGTCTTCTCAAACATCAAACATCATCAGGCCCCTGTTAAGTAGCTTGCAAAAACACATAAAACATTTACATGGTATTTTCAAATTTGATTGATTTTATAAACGAGCCAACCCGTGTCTGGTTCCATGATAAAGAAGCATATGCTTATTATTGCTTAAGTTAGAGAGAAGCCAGGGCCATGATAGCAGCTTTCATGTGTGAATTCATATTTAAGGGGGGGGGGGGGTTAAGGGGTGTAAAATTGTTTGAAAGCCCATTACCGGCAAACTATTGGAAATAGGAACATAACAGTTGCATTGTTTTTACTAAAAGACAAGTAATTCTGTTAGTCAAGACATTTGCTAAAATATCCCAAAAAATCACAAGAGTATAGTTTTTTTACTCAAGCAATATAAAAAAAATAGTAAGTTGGTATGATCAGGAAATACCACAATCACAAACCGCAGGCAACCCCATAGCACCACGAGGAAGAGCCGCTCTACCATCACGAGACACCAGGAAGACAAATTAAGCAAAGCAACCATCTCCCTCTTCCCCATCAAGATGATTGCAATACTAGAATGGACATAAGGTAACGTACAACAAAACATAGAACAATTACAGACTCCCACAATGGGAGTAGCAATAAACAAAAAGTCAACAACAACAGAACCAATGCCTTAGAACGGACAGCAGCCTAAGCCACCGGGGGCTTAAAAGTATTTTACTGGCACCAAATCTTCACCCTAGATTCTCCTGTTGTTGAAGAACAAGAAAAGTTCAGCTCATATTACAGTATTCAGGGATAGTGTTAGTGGCTGCATTAAACAGCAAACTCAGGTTCTAAAAATTTCCGTTGTAAGTAAGATGTCAAATTTTTAGACCACAGGCATCCTTATAAGATTGGCATTGTCTAACTGCTTATAGCTAGCACTTACCACAAACGATCTAATGACTTATACTAAGTTGAATAGTGTAATTATATATGCAATAAAAACAAGCAGATGACATCTCTTTTTACTACACCAACAATCGCTATTTAAGGTAGGATACGATTGCAAATTTCATAAGGATGGGTTGGGGTGGTTATGTTAATTAGGCAAGGGGACTTTTGCTTTTTAGAAACAAATAACAATACAATTTGTTACATACATTACAGAGATGGATAATAAAATCATTAATACTAATGTAAGAATACTTTGTATGACTTCTGTTTTAAATTTTGATATGATCTTGTCCAAACAGCGATGGCTAAAACAATCACCGGTCATTTCAGGGTAAAGAAATTCTAAAGCAACATATAGGGAGACGTAATATTGACTATAGGAAATGAATTGTAACAGTCATTACAACATCCACCTCACCAGATAAAACATCTTTAATTCAACACAGAAATGACTACTCCTTAAAGTAATACTTTGGTTCAGATCTCCCTAGGAGCCAAGTTATATTTGATCAGGAATTTCATGTCCTGATTTTTGATTTATGCAATGTAACGTAAGTTACATTTATTATATTGAGTCATCTACCACACAATAATGAGGGAATGTGGTGTGATTTCGTAGAACTTTAGTCATAATTACAGAAAACACAGCATAAAATGCTACACGTCTAGTTGGATGTAATGGTTTGCCAGATAAATGGTATAGTCTGTTAGGGTAAGGTGAGCTTATCAGCTCAATTCAGATATTTTGATAATGGCAGAACCCAAAACGTTATTTAAAAATAAGACAAAATAAATTATTTATCTTGTCACTTAATTTGACATATATTTCAAGGACTACAAAATTTATTTGCAAACACAAATGACTTACATGATACCATCATTGAAATATTAAAGGGAATATTAATTATTTAACGTACACGGCACAACTGGAAGCCAATCTTAAAGCCTGCATTTGTAGCCAAAATGTTAAGTACATAGAATATATACATACTTTTAATAAAGATAAAGTCTAATATAACTATTTTGAGTTATACTCCAAACTGTCAGGAGTTATTTTTGACACTTTCAATAGGGTAACGTATGTAACAGGCTATGGGTTGCTTGAACCAACAGTGCAATTATCAATTATTCTGCGCACAGTGGTTGCCCTTTAAGATATAGATATGTCTGCAGCATCACTAGGTGAGTGGGTGTGAGGAATTGACTATCTAGCCCAAAGTTTAAGCTGTTTTCTCTAGTTTTACATGATTTCCAACCCCTTCCACCCACTAAAACAACAAGTAAACAAACTGAAAAAACATTTCAATACGAGATATCAGAATACATTTTCAGGTAACATATTTAGCATTGTATTTGCATCTACAGACTGTTGAGCTATTTAAATAAAAAGGTGAAACAAGTTTGATAAATACATATTTAAGCTAAGACATCTCTTTTTCACTATGTTCAAACGTTCGGGCCAGTGTGCCCCCTCCTCCTGCCTGCCCCCTCCTTCAACCCTAAAATGGTTTCATTATTTAAGTTTCTTCACTTCACATCTTGCTATCTTCTTTATAATAAAAAGATAATACATTTGCAGGATATATTCTAAACATGCTTATGATTAATATCTAAAATTCATTTTTTGACATTTTTTCTTTATTTTTTGCAGGTTTTGCCCCCCAAAAATGCATTTGGCGATGAAAATATTTCCTTTTTTCTTTTGGTGCATTTATAACATTGAGTCAAATAAAGATTTTAAGAAATTAAGTTCAAAATGTTTATTTGAAAGAATTTTGCTAGAGAATTGAAACAAACACAAAAATATCATTTTTCACATATTTGCTTTTAAGGCCCCTTTTTTGGCCCCCAAAAAATGCATTTTGCCTGCGAATTTTTATGAGGACTTTTTTTCTGTTAATCTATGGACCTTATTGATCATGAATATCTAAAAACCTTTTCTGAAGAAATTTGTTTGAGGTTTGGTCAAATTTTCAAGTAAATTGACTGGACTAACAATACATACCAAAATTCGTCAGGCTGTAAAAATACAATGTAAATTTTGCAAGACCTCTTTTAAGGCATAAAGATAAATTCCCTGAAGAAAGACAAAAATCCAAGCTATTCTAAAACTTTATTAAATCAGGGGCATTATCATTGGAATCTAGTAGCAAAAATAAGAAAATAGCCCATTTAATCTTATATTAGACACATATATATGGAACAAAATACAAACACACATGTAAAGCAAACACATTTTTTCTGAAATCATAATTCTGCAACAGGATCATTATAACTCTCTTTGTATGAAAAGTTAAGTCAAGAATTTTATCTAACCTAAAAATGTATAAATCTATTTTTAAAATTTAGAATTATACTGCCTATTTTAATTTAAATCTTCTTATTCCTTTTGGCAGGTCACAAATTGAAAAAGAAATCTCAAACGTCATGATCCTTAATACTCTCAATAAAGGACGCAAACCTCACCGTTTAAAGAATTCAATGAAAACAAGACATTCAAAAAATCATACGATTTGAAACCTGATATCATAAGAACCGAGTCTCTGGAAAACCTGTCTTTATAGCTCGCAGTCATTTCAGAATCACACCTGCCTACATAGCAGAAGCTAACTAGCGATCAATAGACCAGAACTATTCTCTTATCTATTTATCCTAAGACCAGTGTGCTGCTTGTGTTATTATAAAATCCCGTGCCTCTTATATAGAGCCAAAACAGAATCTTCCAAGACCATACTCGTATAAAACGTGCTCTTGCCACAATTTATCTAGATATCATATCAAACATGTAATTAATACACATTGACTTTCTCACAGCTGAGTTAAAACATGTAAGAAAAAATGCCTGAGTATATTACTGACCTCCGTAGTTGGATGTAAACCACCATCATTCTTAGCATATAATTGAACTTTTGATTTACCACAATGAGTAAACGGTTTGTAAGTATAATCAAATTTAAAGCTCATATCTCTGCTCATAACCTAGTTTTAGTATGAGTTAACATCTCAAACCATTGGATCTAACACATTATAATCACATGGTCTAGGGATAATTGCAGAAACAATTATCTGAACAACGGGATGCAATTCTCTTATAATCCCAATCCTTGATGATATTATCCTAAGGACCATAATTATGAATATCGTTCGTGCCCACGTGCAAAATAACACAGTCATGTGGTAATGATTTAGCCACTTTACTGGCTATTTTGTTTGCTAACTTGGAGAAAGTATCCCCAAGAGATGACTAAACGGAACATCCATCAATACCAGATGCATTCTTTATAATGAAATCACCAATAAGTGTCACCTTTCTGCTTTCTGGAAATATAAAAAGAAAGGAGATCTCAATACATCGAATAAATTATCATTATTTATCTTTCAAATTCAGAAGCAATAACCAGCTAGTCCAATAAATCTATACAGTTTATTGTCAACTAACATCTACACCAAATATCATCAAATCCTAGTAGACAGCAACTGAAAAGAAAAGGCAAAAAGGATAATTTCCATCCATAATAATATTCCCTATAAAAGTCAGAAATATATCTAGGCACTAGCACAACATTATATTGTTATATACTAAGAATCTAGATTTTACTTTCAGAATGTGTTGTTTCATTTTCAAGGCCACATAAAGTTCATCATCAAGCGAAAATGAAAGAAAGCGTTTATACGCATCACTTTTCAAATCCCCTTGTAATTGAATGACCCCTGACTTGAAGGCAGAACTTGCCACCGACTGTCGAAATGAGTTTGGACTGTACAAAAAGTAAGTGAGTATGATCAAGAAATACCACAATCACACATAGTAGACCAACCCACGGCATCGTGAGGAAGAGTCATAGAACATTTACAGTAACAGTACATCTGTAAGACAATAATAGCAAAGCAACCAGCTTTCTCTTCCTCTTCAAAATGATTGCAAAACAAGAATAGACACAAAGTACTGCATAACAAAACAAAGATAAACACAGAGCTCCCACAAACAATTGGAAGTACATTAAACAATAAATCAACAACAACAGAACCACTGACTTAGAACGGACAGCAGCCTAAGCCACCAGAGGACTTACATACATTTTACAGCCGCCAAACCCTCACCTTGGGTTCTGTTGTTGTTAAATCACAACACAATAGTACATAATACACCACAAAACTAAGATAAAACATCTACTGCCATACAATTGAAACAGCAACAACTAATGAGTTTAATGACAATAGAACCACCGTGTTAGAACGGACAGCAGCCTAAGCCACTGTGGGGACTTTAATTAATTTCACTGGCGCCAAATCTTCGCCCTAGATTCTGTTTTTGATAAAACACAAAATTGTTGAGCTCGCATGGAGGCTTCCTAACTAAGGCAATGCATCATCACAGAGAAAATCTAATCAAATTAACACACTAAGATGAAACCAAGAAAATGGCTCATGACTCACAGATAGTCAGAGCTAAAGAAAACCTCAAGTTGAGCTATGGTGGGCACAGCCAACGACAAGCATCGGGCACCAACCAACGGATTAAAGCTTTACGTCAGTGCCGTCATTAAGTGTGAGGCCTGACCCTGTGTCGTGCAATTAAAGAGGAAACCATAGCTATCAAGCATGATTGAGTTCACAACCAGGAATGCAGACTGTCGCGTATTGTATCCCACTCTTTTAAACGTTTAATAATCTTTTTAAATTGATCACTAAAATAAGGCTTTCCAACAATTCCTTTAAATTTATAAACTAAATCGCCATAAAATACAGGTTCTGATATGCATTGTTGCAGAAGAGTCTTTTAGTAAATATTGCATTTAGGAATCAACTGAGTGTTGGTAATAAAATTTAGAAAAAAGCTTTATGGAGTTTATGGTATCCATAACCTTGTATTAGTAACTTAGAAGTCAAAAATTTGTTCCTGTTGTTGAAGTCATCAACATGAGAACATACTCTTGCAAAACGAATAAGTTGCGAAATATATACACCATAGGAATGGACAAATCTAGATTTAGAGATAACTTAACAATTGGTCCTGTACATTTAGACAAGAGATTTCGGCCATTACGGCCATTAGTTACAGAGAACAGTGGAGAATCTGACTTAACCTTAATCTTGCGCCACATAGCATTAAAGGCCCCTACTGGGCATAAAATTGTGCCAGGGAGTGGTTTAAATACTCGATCGGTACTCGAATCTATTCCTAAATGCTTACATAAATCGCCATGTGCATGCCGAATACTTAAAATGATCTAATTCTATAGTCCTTTAGGCAAATGGCATGTTTTTCTATATAGTATTCACACCAATATCTACAACTTCCGGTCTATGAAGTCCGGCAATACGTCCAAATACCAGCAAATCGACGTATACATTTACCAGTGTGATCAATAAAGAATCATTAATTTAGTTTGTTACTGGTTTAATGCTAAACTCGTAAAATGACAAATATCAAGTTCTGCACAACTTAAAAAAATGTCACATCAATCTGTCACTTGAACCGCCACTGTAAAGACTGGTATGACACCCTTTTAAAGACTGAGATATAATCTACGAGTATAAAGCCAATACATAGCAGAGAAAAGATAACTGCAACTTACGCGTAACCCCTCTCAATAAAATGCAACAATTAAATGAAGTGACTCTAGATTTCAGATTTTGAGATTAGCGTCCTCATCATTTAAATTTAAATATATATTTTTGCAATCATATCTATAGCCAATGCGCGGATCCAGAGGGGGGGGGGGGCAGGGGGGTCATCGTTTTCCGTAGAAATACTGATACGGTCCCCCTCGAGAAGCAGTTGGATCCCTCGGATCCGTACGGTCCTATCAAATAAGTTAATGACCGTAAAAAGGACCCCCTGGTGACTGGCGGAAGTTTATGGATCCGCGCATGTAGTTAAACGGAGAGTATTTCTACAAGTTTTATGCATTTTATATAGAGAATACTAGGTGAGTGTTTTTATATATATATATATATATTAAGTTTACCAGGCAAGGCTTTGAGAACGCTTGTTGACATCGCGAGGCTTGCCGAGCGATTCCCTAGCGATTCAACATGAGTTCTCAAAGCCGAGCTTGGTAAACTTGTGAAGGTATTTTATTATAGTCGGGGAACCAAAGTCGCGTATCGTGCAAAAACACACATTTTTTTGCACCTGAAAGGTATACAGCTGGGGTTTTCTATATTGATAGTCTAAATAGTGCTTGATATGAAACCATTGTATAGCAATGCAACCAGAATTGCATTTCGCGGAAAAATACATTTTTTGTATTCCACATAGGTCATGTTAAGCAATCTTTCGTAGCATAGAATTTGTGTTGTTTCCCTTATTAATAAATTAAAGAGTGTGTTTTTGATCTTCAAAATAACCGCCTCATTTAATTGGCCCATTTAAGTATCCAAAACATATGTTATGGTTGAGAAATAACAAAAACAATTTTCCATCACGCACTCTTATTATGGAGGATGGATATGAGAAGCCGTTTGACTGTCCGATAATACAATAATACACTGCCAAATGCATTTACAGTATGGACAGTCATTTGTGCACCAAAATAATCTTCTTAGGGTACAAATACTATGCGTTACATTCCTGCATCTCAGACGGGGACAGATAGGTTTTTCATGGCGAAATGATAATAGTTATAGGTGATTTTTCATCTTTATTTTACCACTGTTAATGAAATTATTGTTTTCAGTAAATAAAAGTCCCTTTAGTCCCTACAATGACCTTCTATTTCAAAGCTGTTGTAAATATGGAAGATAAACATCCTTTAAACCTTGATAAATTTCATTTATGTGTTAAACTGCTCTTAAGTTGTCCAGAGTATTTAATTACGCACCAGCTGGCATGGACTAAATTACTAGTATTAAATTATCGTGGTTTCATATTTTTACTTTTCAGCTACCTTTTCTAGTTTGCCATAGAAAATAGAATGAATATTGTCTTTAATTATGCCCCAAACGTCTGTCTAACTGTATGCCAGTGTTTAAACACATTCAATTAAAAATTTATTTATTTATGCAAAAAATATGCAATTCAAACCACTTCAGCTGGAGGATAAAAGTGAATAAGTAAGCACGCAATTTTTACGAGTTATGCTTCCAAGCGATATATAAATAATTATCAAATACATTTTGGGGCAATAAATGCAGTTTTAGTGAGATTTGAAGCAAAGCTATCTATAAATTTAATTTCAAAACGGGGGTGCCCTAATTTACTTGCTTTAAAAATCAACATGCATTATTCTTAGATGACCGACACTGTTTCTGAGATCTACGCCGATTTTGTTTTATTATATAAACTTAATATTTTTTCAATCCTGAACTTGTTTGATAAAAATATATACTGACATTTTGAGAAATAATATTTTGACATGTTCTTGCTGGGCTTCCGTAGAAAGTTGCCTGCTCTGGTGTTATACAAGTCGATCGAGTCTGCTATACAGTGGTTTCGGATACACCATTGAATTACCTTTGCAACCATACAAAATCCAGCTGTATACCTATCGGGTGCAAGGGTTAGCATTTTTTCGACCTTGGTTCCCCGACAAGCTGATTCGCTGTTCAAACTAGCGATTATGACGCAATTATCGATTTTCCTGTTTGTGTCAACAACGCCATTCAAAAAGTGCAAAGTGACGACCTGGTAAAGGCACATGCCGTGAGATAGACAGCGTTTATCAGGTAAACGTATAACAATACAATTACTATGAGCGATCATTAGGGGTGCAGAACAGAATTAATTACTTCTGAATTCCTTTAAACTACCATTTAAGTTGGCTAAAATTTGCAGTAGAGCTATATTGTTATTGAAATAATTTTACGCCTGGTTTTGAAAGCAAAATTTCAAAACAATGATATAAGCGTTCAGTTAAAATGAAGCAAGTTGGTTCAAAAACTTTGTCATGGACATGCCCTATGATATATATATATAAAAAAAAAAACAACAACGTCTAGCTGCCATTCAGAATGGCAGTATAATCTTGGACACTGTACAGTTGCCAGTATAGAATCACTTATTTTTGCATGTGTCTTCGGATGACCTGTACTGAGCTGGTAGTGACAGAGAATGAAAGCATGCGTCCTTACATAGGGTTTATACACCAAATAAAAGTTTGCTGCTACCTGAAAGCAAATAAAGCAGATTGTATTGAACTTTGAACAAAAATATACTTCTGGTGTCAGAACTTATAAATATTTAGGAATAGTGTAGCTTATAATGAGCACTTCTAAAATTAGAATCAAATTTTGTGTTAAAACTGTATAAGAATGACCTAAACTGCTTGACACTAGAGAAAGCGTGTCTGGACACCGAACTTTACCTCGCCACGAGCCGGGATCGAACCTGTGACCTCTAGCAAGTGCCTAACCACTGAGTTACCACGCTTTCAGATTTATTGGGGAATAAAATGTATCTACACATTAAACTAGTGTCATTCTGTTGGATTTTTCGACTATAAATAAAAATAGTATTGTATCGCAACTTGGATGTCTCTCGGGTGGGGGTGTAATTTGCACGGCAATTATACAAATAGCACATTTAGTGGATTACTTCCCCTTAAAGTTCTTTTTGTGTTTACGCGTAGTCTAGACAACACGTGATAAATTCACTTCCGGCTAAAAGAAAACAAGCGGATTTTTCGTCGAAAAAGCTCAAAATGAGTGCTTTAAATCAAGGAAGGAATGAAATTCGTTTCAACAACTCTGATGGGAAATGTTTGTTAGAAAACTGGGTGGAAGAGGTATTGCATTCCACACAATTCAACGGAGCTGGCCCCCGCATTCATAAAACATTGCACCCGTTTTAAGCCTTCAGTAGATAGCATAGGGTAGTCTCTTGCACTTTATTCTATTTATGGTTTAGGGGCTTCTACCATTTTGGAATCTGAAAAGAACGTAACAATGTGGCCTACAAATCATTTAATAGTCCTTACACAAAAAAAGAAGCAGGGGTGTGGGGGCGCAGTCCCCATTAGTTAACAAGCCAAACGTTAAACTTTAGTCTACGTCATAAACTGCGCCCAGTAAACCAGAGGTGCGCAGATAGCATACTCTGATAACCGTTTTTTTTACCTCGTTAAAACTCTGTTACACATGTTGTAGAGAACGTATGTGGCTTATTGAATAGGCTGGTAACCGGGACTACTGAGTAATCATGTTTATGTTGGAAATTCTCAACATAAATTCACCTCTTTTCATTCAGATATCTCTTCACAAGTTCACAGGGATTTTCTAAAATAAGCAGTTACCTTAACTGCACGCAATCTTCGTGAGGGGGTGTTGCATTATAGAAAAAAAAAAAGTTGAATAGCATTACAATACAGTACAATACAAAATTTATTTATATATAGTCGGAGATACAAACAGTATAACATTAGCTATGAATAGCTATTTACTGACTTACAGGCATTGTGTGTTAGATCTTCACTAGCTGCCCGGCCCCACTCAGATATGCGCTACCTTACTTACAAAAATTTAAGCCCTGAACCAAGGTAGAATGATACACCTTCTGGTGATTTCTTCTGTCTGTCCAGTTAATGTGCACTTTCGGGCTCCTACCTCTAGCCTGCACTAGCTGTCTTCAAATTGGTTGTCTGTGTCTTGTTTTTGTCCAACTGGCTTCCTTGATGACACCATTTCTAGTAGGTATCACCTATTCAATATTCTACAATTGAAGTTCTTAAACACAGTGTTGACCACTGAAAAGTTAGTATATAATCATCATAAAGGGGTGTTGTTTGAGTATGTCTATATAGGTACAAAAAAAAATGAAAGAACTTAAAAAGTTCATCAAAAATATAAAAAATCATGATTTTTTTGTAATTCACAGAGGCAAGTCAAAGGATATGACACAATTCCTGATGCCAAGGCTGAAAGCAGTGCACAACTGTACAAAGATGGTCATCCGGGTATTTTATCAACAGAATTTGATGCCACAGCAGAAAAGGACACAACTTTCAAAGTATCATACAGACCTCCAGAACATCCAGGCGTCAGATTAATGGGTGAGCTTTTTGATATCCTGCATCATTTTCCTGCTGAATAGAGTGATATGAAACATAATTTACATTCTGTTTCCAGTTAAATAGTTCAGCTAACTCACAGTATACAAAATGCTGCCTTTATGTGACCTGTCTTGGAGGTTTGTGAACAACAAAGGTGCAGACCAGCCCGGGAGACCAGCTTGCGCATCACCCGGGGCGCATCAGTGCAGACTGATCAGGGCCTTTTCATTCCCTTTTCCTAAATTATTATGGTATATCTAAACTTGCTACATGTAAAATTTCAACCTTGCTAGTCTCTGTAGTTTAGGAGACATGTTTTAGTCTCACTTTGTCAGAAACCCCGAAGACAGCTTAAAGGTTTAAATCGTGGCATTGAGGCCCAAATAGTCCTGAAAAGAAAAACTGACCCTGAATCAGAATGGGTTTGAATATGAAAACAAGACCATTTTATACGCTTATATAGGATCTACATGCTGTATAGAAAACAGTATTGATCCTGATCATATGGCTTCTTCAAGTGCAAGCTGATCTGGCTCTACATTATTTTCATATTAGGATATATAATGGTCTCAGTAGGTCAAGGAATAATGTGGGCCTTAGATTCACTGTTTGCTATGATCACTCATTTTTTAAGCGTAAAAATGTTTTTTTTATTTCTTATCCATCAGTTAAAGCATATGGAAAATATACTAAAAGGTACATCCTCAAAAGATTAAATTTATTGAGAAGGTTCTTTTGAATACTCACAATACATGTATATGTTTAGGTTGAGAAATAACAAATAACTTTTTTAAATTACTTATTTAGAGGTTTGAAAATTCCTAGATCTTATGTGTTTTTTTAACCCTGAACATCCTGTCTGTCAGTCTGTAAAGCATAAAATTATGTCTTTTAATTTAATATTTTGAAATTCAGCTTAACACTTTTCTTTTGTTATTTGAATGGATTGTAGGCAATAATATCAACTGAAGATATTACACTTTTAATTCTAAAGAAGAAATTCAGCCCTTAAAAAGTTAATATGTGGGTATGTGTTCTGATTATTTTTTTCAGGTAAAAAAGAAGAATTAATGCGGCAGATGTATATGGAACAAGTTGTGTAAGTACATCATATTACGTAATAACAATTATTCTCTTTTTTATACATAAGGCAGACTGACAAATATTTTTTTAGATTCTCATCCTCACCCGCCCATTTGAAATATACTTAGCAAAAAAATATGTATTTGCTTAAAAAAGGTTGGAAAAGGCTGAAAATTTTTTGGTGCAATTTTTCTGGCCAACATTTTTGCAAAAAAAACAACTGGTTTTTATTTGGACACTTAATATTTATCATTTGTTAATTTTGACAATTTAATTTCATGGTGTTAAAAGTTTCTTTCAGCACTGTTCTGTTTTTTAAAGCAGTCAAGAAACAATAAAGAGCATGCTAAATAAAGCACTTAAAGTATCAGTTTGGATGGATGATTTCATCAGTCGTAAATCAATTAAAATTATGCTAAATAAAGCACTAGTGTAGCAGTTTGGATAGATGATTCCATCAGTCAAAAACAATAAAGATTATGCTAAATATAGCACTAGTGTATCACTTTGGATGGATGATTTCATCAGTCATAAAACAGTTAATATTATGCTAAATAAAGCACTACTAGTGTATCAGTATGGATAGATGTTTCCATCAGTCAAAAACAATAAAGATTATGCTAAATATAGCACTTGTGTATCACTTTGGATGGATGATTTCATCAGTCATAAAACAGATAATATTATGCTAGATAAAGCACTACTAGTGTATCAGTATGGATAGATGTTTCCATCAGTCAAAAACAATAAAGATTATAAATGCTAAATAAAGCACTAGTATATCAGTATGGATCATGATTCCATCAGTCATAAAACAGTTAATATTATGCTATTAAAGCACTACTAGTGTATCAGTATTGATAGATGATTCCATCAGTCAAAACAGTTAATTTTATGCTAAATATAGCACTGGTGTATCAGTTTGGATATATGATTCCATCAGTCAAGAAATAATAAAGATTATGCTAAATAAAGCACTAGTGTATCAGTTTAGATAGATGGTTCCATCAGTCAAGAAACAATGAAGGTTATGCTAAATCAACCACTAGTGTATCAGTTTGGATAGATGGTTCCTTTAGTCAAGAAACAACAAGGATTATGCTAGATAAAGTACTTGTGTATCAGTTTAAATAGACGGTTCCATCAGTCATGAAACAATAGATTATACAGTCAATCCTCTTTATAACGACACTGTTTGTTCCAAGCTATCTTTGACGTTAAAGTGAATTTGCTGTTATAACGAATTCTGACCATTCCCAGATTTCAACATAATAATTATTTGGTAAAAGAAAAATATTGTACAAATGAATTAAAATGCTATTATTCCAAATGTATACAATCATTTCTTTTTCATATTGCATAAATGCACAACGCTTCCCACTTATCAAGTGAGATGGAAACCTATTCATGCAAAAAGATCTTGTTCTGATCGCAAAATTGTCTGACACGTGGCAACAATTCTGTTATAGTGAATTTATTTTCAATAGAAATTGTATATCTGTTCCCAGAAGTTACTGTCGGTGTCGTTAAGTGAATGTTCTGTTATAAAGAGGGAATTTTAATGGAAACAGATCCGTTCCCAGCAATTTTATGTCGGATATTGAATATTCTGTTATAACGAGTGGCGTTCTAAAGAGTTTTGACTGTATTTAGTTTGAAGCACTAGTATATCTGTTTGGATAGATTCCATCAGTCAAGCAACATTAAAGATAATGCTAAAATAAGCACTAGTGTATCAGTTTGGATAGATGGTTCCATTAGTCAAAAAACAATAATTATTATGCTTATAATTAAGCACTATAGCTTTTCAGTTTGGATTATTTTTCCTTATTTCTCAATCAAAACATGTTGTGGGAACTCAAAAGAACCGTTTCATTGAGATGGTTATTTTGAGCACCAAAAACACATGTTTCATAGGAAAAAAAATCTCCATTTTATGCTTAAAAAGTTTGCTTAACTTGACCTTTGCCTTATTTCACTTTACTTCCACAGACAAGATGTATTCAAGGATGACATAAACCCACCAGAGCCAGAGAAAACTGATTTTAGATCAGTTACCATGAAAGATTTCAATAAAACAGACTTTCAGCATGTACCTCCTCCTCCTACAAAGGTATGATTAAACTCATGAATATAAATGCGAAGATTCGCCCACTATGAATAATTATATAAATAAACTTTCATGTTGTTACATACATAGTGTTACGTGCCAGGCGTAACTAGAAAAGAATTCAGGAAACCAAAATTTTGCTATTTGGAAAGTCAGCAAAAAGCACTTTTAAAATTTAACAAAATTTATTAAAAACAAAAATTATCATTTACAATAAGCAATGGAAAATAGTTATACAATCAAAGAAAGTCTAATTTACAATACCTTGTATGTCCGAACTGTCCCTCAGAATATTTATCAACACAAGTCTTTCAGCAGTTTCTGATCCCAGATTTTGAAGATAAATC
The DNA here is from genome assembly GCA_964019695.1 of Loripinus fragilis. NCBI lineage: Eukaryota > Metazoa > Mollusca > Bivalvia > Lucinida > Lucinidae > Loripinus > Loripinus fragilis. The sequence continues at coordinate 39,236,529 of OZ026522.1, read as the reverse complement.
CAAATGAACATGAAGTCTGAATCCAAAACTGAATAATCCAAAGTAATCCAGAATGAATAAGTTAAGCACTATGTATTCCAATATAGAATTCCAGCACAAAAGGTTTAGACTTTTAAAAGGTGAAATTATTTCAAAGATGCCCTTATGAAAAATTTACTCTTATATATACCCTTTAAGAAAGTTCTAGAACGGTCAAGAAAGACTATTATATCATATGCTATATTTACTCATTCTGGAAAATTCCACAAACTTCTACTGAATTCCAGAACCCACTCAAAGTTTCTATTTGCATGGAAAAGAAAATTCTAGTAAGTTCTGGTCTTTTCTCCAAGGTTCCAGTACCTTCTATAGGTTCTAGATGATTAGTCATCATTCTAGAAAATTCTTATAACCAAATAAATACCTTGTTTACAACAACTTATTTACCATCAATGTCTCCAATATCTGGGTCAGCAGAAACTAAGTAAACAAAATATGAAATAGATAAACAACATACATGTTACAATAGAGCAAAGAAATTACTTGTCAGGTTGACTAGTGTAGGATCATATAAATCATATTTCCATAAGCCAATAGAGCAGACCCTGATCAGGCAGCTCTAACAAGAGCATGAAAGGATCGACGAACGACATGGGGTGCCACGTTAATTTTCAACTGAACCCATATAATATATGGCATTCATCCTTTCATGAACCTACAAAAGCTGAAATTCATCTCTTATATATTTACATTTTTATAATAAATATCTAGTACAGAAATTATTTTTTGCTTTAGGATAAATAGCAATTTGCTATCTAATTTTTAATCCTTTACTCCATAACAACGCCAGACAACGTATTTGAAAATATAATGGGAAATGGAGCGTTTGCTCTCTTTGAGCAAATGCTCCTTTTTTCATAATATTTTCAAAAGTATTCAAAACTTTACTTAAATTTTTCTTGATTTTTTTTTTAAATATTATCTAAACATAGAAAATGATGTCATGATCTAAATATAGCCTAGGGAGTATTAATGGTTTTGTTGGATTTTAAAATGGAACAACCAACACCAACTTTTGACAATCAATGAAGCAAACATAAAGTTTTTTATGCATGTGGGATCCAGGTGTGGGCTTGCCTTTAGTAATTATGCACAATTCTTGTGATTACTATGCATTTCATTATCAAAATATAAATTCCATATTTAAATAAAATCTTATTTTCAATGCTGTAATGCTTGATTTTTTTTTCAGAACCATAACTACAGAACAGAACAGCCAGTAACATTTTGGAGTGAACATAAAGATAAAATTACGGTATGCTTTTGTTTACTTTAACAGCCAATTTGCATGGTTTACATTTACTAGTACTCTTTGCATGATGGATAATTTTTCATGTTTTTTTTGTTTTGTTTTTTTTGTCATCCGCTGATTCATTTTTCAACGTTTGAAAAAAATGATTTCAGGAATATTATCAGGCCGAGTGTCAAACAGTTTGAATCGAGATCATTTAAGCCTGATTTTTTCTGGCTTGTTCATGGTCCAAAACATATTTGCAAAGGTTATCAGCAGATGACAAAAGTATAGTGAATAGCAAGGAGAGATTTTAAGAAACTCAATATTGTGTAAATATGGAAATGTCATCGATGAGCTATGGTATGAGCATTTAAATAGCCACACAGGTTTAGATAAACAAAAAATTTAGCGTAATATTGTGAATTTTTTCTTACACATAAATTTATACATATGTTTTGGGTGCTCAAAAGAACCATCTCATTGAGACTGTTCTTTTGAGTACCCATAACATATGTTTAGGTTGAGAACTAAGAAAATTATTGTTCTGTTAGGCACTTAAAAGCCGGAGCAAAATCAGTCCTAAAATAAAATAAAAATGTTTGTTTGCCATTTCCTCCATACCCAGCTATTTTAATGCAATACCCAAAAAGTTTTATTGCCTCAGAATTTGAATTTTTTTTTTACTTTTCATGCATTTTGCTTAATAAACAGACATGAAAAGGAAAAAAAGACTGCATTCTCAAGCTGTAAAATATTTTATGTAATGTCTTTCATTTCATTTCCAACACTTGTGTCTTGTGCACTGATTATATATGGTTCCTTACATAGGTTTTTTCAGCGTAAAATTTAAAATAATATCTTACCCATCAGTTTTAACATATGATTTGGGTTCTCAAAAGAACCATCTCATTGAGGCGGTTCTTTTGAATACCCACAACATATGTTTTGATTGAGAAATAAGAAAATTAATTTTTTGGTACACACTCTTAACACTTTCGCTGCCAAACGCGACTGTAGTCGAATTTACCATTCACTGCCAAACATGACTACAGTCGAAATTTAATGGTACATTTGATAGCTGTCTATCTTTAAACCTTATAGGGGACGCAAATATTTCTTCTTTATTTCAAAATGTTCAGGGGACAAAATAATATCGTATATGAAGGTAGACGCAATTTTCTGTACAATAATGGACTAAACAAAAATGTTTGTAATGTCATTAGATTTCGCGGAAATCAAAAATATCGAAAACATGTCCATGGGGATGACATAAAGGACGCAAAAATCCCTTCAACTGCTATATTTTGATTTAATTCTGATGAAACTTTATATCAGAATAAATCCTGATGTTTGATACTTGATGTAGATGGAGGTTTTATCTATTTTTTGCAAGAAATAGTTGTTTATAGGCATTTTTCATATTTTCAATATGACTTCCAAAATGGCCGCCAAAGGTCACGTGACTATCTTTTTTATTATGGTTCAAATAAAAGTTTTATATATTAGCAACATTCTGTGAAAGTTTCACAGTGATAGGTTGAATGGTTATGGAGATACTCTGTGTTGAACCCATATACCCTCAACATTCAGGAGTCCTTGAAACATGCTTGGCACTGAGGTATTGGGTTCTTGAGGTGCTTGGCAGCGAAAGTGTTAACTAAAGGTCTGCCTTATCTTTTTCTGATAATAATTGGCTATAGCTTAAATTATAAAACAAATTTGTTTCTGTGTATCTTAGTTTAATTGTTCATTTATCTTGAATATTCAAAAAATACTACATGCCCTGTTACCTCTAAAACCTTTCGTTCATGGGTCTGTACTGCTTGCAGTTGTTTTGTTTTGCAGATGTTACCACAGTCATTGAATCAATTATTCTCTTGCTCTACAAGTGCCTATTTTGAATCTTGCCCAGCTATGTCCCCATGGATTTAATCAAGCCTATGAATTTATCATAAAATGAATGTGTTTTTTTTTTCACATAATGTGATGAATTGACAATATCTTAACATTTTTAAAAGGAGATGAAGGCAAAGATCAGGAATCCATACAATCAAGTACCACACCTGACCCAGGACACCTGATTAAGCCAAAAATGTGATTTCAAAGAAAATTTGATAAAAAGAATCTGACATTTGTGATCATGTATATAATTTTTATTTAATAAACTTGTTGCAGAAAAGAAATAAAATGCTCAGCAAGCCTGACATTTTATCTCTAATCCTCAACTCTATTAATGAATTCTGGCTATAATTAACTTATAATTAGCTTATATAAGATCCTCAAACTGGAATCCTTTTCTTTTCAGGGGGTAACAAATGTGAAGACAGGAGATTCACCTTTCCGAAGAAATGATGCATTTAGTCAACCTATTCCTGAATACTTTGATGAACCCCAACCCTATGAACAAGAAAACTACCCAAAAATGTGATGACATGGATTTTTAGACTTTTTATGAACAATACCTGCCTATTTATTTTAACCCTCAACATGAAGGAGATTTTTTGTGCTACACTCTTCAATTGTCATACAATTTTTAAAACTCAATCCATGCATGCTGATGACCTTTCCAAATAGTTTGAAACCTTATCTTGATCCAAACTGTTTGACGCTCGGATAGTGTCCCTGAAAGAATTTTTTTAAAAACTTAGCTTTGAAAAAAAATCAGCAGACGACAACAAAAGCATAAAAAATTACCCAGCATGCAAAGAGTTAACGTGCAAATGCATGATTCCAGTACATTGTATTAGCCCTTAAAGCGCCAAGAAAAAATGCATCTGAAAGTGTTGTTTGCTGAAGTCGTCTGCTGCAAATAATTGCCTAACATTACTGACAAATTATATATAGAAGCAAACAGTGTGGACTCAGAACAGACTGCTCCTATATGAGCAGTCTGATCTGGGTCCACACTGTTTGCCATAGAGTTCAGCAGACGAGAAAATCAGATGACTTTTGTTGCCATTGACGCTTTAAGGGTTAGTATGTAGGAGACTGAACTATGTGGATCTTGATTAACTAGCTTTAAAAGGTAGCTGGTCTGGATCTACGCTGTTTTTAAAACACATTATATCTGGGTTTAGCATTGTAAGGTCTAAAATTTGCTTTGTCATGGGAAAAGACACTATAAGGCAATTTAAAAATAAAGTTGAAATCTCTTTACACAACATTTTCATGTTTCATCTATTCCATGCAGCCTATTGTGGACAAAAATTGCACATAATAGCATGTATACATAGTAACAACCTCAACCCCCACCCCCACTCGTTAAATAAAAATAAGCGGAGCTACAATATTGAAGTAATTGAAGCTAAAAGTATATTAATTATGTTTCATAAATTGGAAATGGGTATGTACTTTTACAAACAATGAAGACCCAGATGAAATGCTGCATGTAGCAGCATTTCATCACTGTCTTCTTTTTTTGCTATGGTCAAACAAACTTCAGGGACAGAAATAAATCATCGAACTTGGACCTGTGACCCCTTAAATACTATGGACATTCTCATATGATGTGGGCACTCAATAGAGCCATCTCATTATTAGCTATATATTTTAACAAGTACCTTACTCTGAAATCTTGTCTGAAATTTAAATTTTCCAGGCACTACTCATATTTCCATACTCTATATACCGCCTCTAAATCTTGCTCTTAGATCCATTTGAAATACATATGTTTATAATTTGCAAATTGCAAGTTATGAACTACCTTAATTAGTAAAGTATTGATATTGTAACATAATATTTTAAATGTTTAATAAATTGCCAGGCTTGATGTTGAATATATGGTCAAAGATGTCAATGTGATTTAAATTAATACATGAAACGATTTTGATCTTTAGAAGTTTCACATCCTTAAAAATCAATACTGCCAATACTTAACTATAGTCATACTTAACTTTAAGGAAGCATAATACGTTTGGGCTAAGTTGTGTAAACAGTTTGACTGTAATGATCATGTTCTCACATTTCAACCACATATATTTTCTGTTGAGTATCAACCATATATCTTATGGTTGAAAAATAAAATGACACGTACCATAGTTGATATTCTTAATATATAAAGCAGATGTCCATGATCAAACATTGTAACCCCAGATCAGCCTGGCTAATCAGGGTTAACACTGTTTGCCATGGTTATTACATTTTACAATCCTTGTCAATAGTCAAATGGACATGTTCAAATCTATTAGCAAAAGTAAAGTAGAGGGTTGGGATATAAGATTATTTAGGGTTAGTACGGTAAGACAAAAATGCACCATCTTACCTTTACCCATGATGAGATGTACATAATGCAAATGTTTTATATTGCCAAAGAAATAAAGTATTTATTTATTTTGACTGTTTGTTCCTCCAGTTTGTTAGTTTCTTTAAATTGTCACTCTACAGGGAACCCGGAACCCCTCCTCAACATCCATTTCACCCCATCCCCAGGTTTGAAAGGCCTGTCTTTAAAGGCATACCTGTATTAGGTAGGTGGTGCCGTTCACCAATGATTTAATGACCTTACTTTCATGCGCGGATCCAGAAAGTTTTGCCAGAGGGGCTCCAACTTTGACCGTTTTTTTAGTTGATGAGGGGAGGAAGGATCCATATACCACTATAAGCGGGCCATAATCGGCCCGCCAGTTAAATGGCGTTTTGGTGGCGTGTCGATGTTGGCCCAACATTGAATGCTGGCTTGGTAGCTTTGTGATTTTTCAGGGGATCCGGACCAGTATTGCTAAGAAACCCTATATTTTTGTGATTTTTCGGGGGGGGGGGGGTCCGGACCCCTGTCCCCCCCCCCCTCTGGATCCGCACATGACTTTGTCTATATGCTAGGCAGATCAGGGGCTCTCATAAATTAAAAAGAAACACCTGAGAAGTAATAAAGAAGCTCTTGAAGGGGAAACATAATTCTCTCCTTGCAAGCAGCGACTTTTGTCTCTGCTGAGATAACCTTTGCAAACAGTCCGCACCCAGATCAGTGTTCCTGATTTTTTTTGTAAAAGTTTATTTTGAAAAAAGTCAGCAGAAGACAAAAGCATGAGTAAATACCCAGCATGCAACTAGTTTGGGACATCCATTTTCCAACAATTTAGCCAAGCCGGCATGATACCATCTTGGGCCACTATTGGCCCGCCAGCGAAACGTCATTTGAATGGCGTTTCTTTGGCGAGCCGATAGGGGTCCGCTTTTACGGCTGTCTTAATGTGGAATTACAATGCTAAAAATATTGCTTAATCTCTGGTATCAGTTTTTTTTGTTTGGTTTGATTCTTTACGTCCCACTCAACGGGTTTTCAGTCATGTCGGGTCTTCTTCAGTAGACCAATGACCACCAATACTAAGCAGAGGATAAAGTGTCTTGCTAAATATGCCTAGAAATCCCTACCACTTTAATAGTAGCAACCACTGATGTGTCACGGGTTATCTAGCGGTAACCCATCCTCTGTAACACAGGCGTGACCCATACCATACCCACTGCATTCATCAGTGATAAATGCAGTGGGAACGGAATGGGTCACGCCTGGGTTAGGCTGAAATCCTTAAAGTAGCATTTTGGTACTGGAATATCTTGGCATGAGGACACAACGCAGTACCTCCCATGGGGCTTGAACCCACAAGCACTCTACCCCTGAGCCACCGCGCTCCTCATATCCGTTTTATGGGTAGATTGGCACGTTGAGCAGTGTTTGCAATTGAGCAGTGTAGAGCCAGATGTACTTTATCAACACCCTCAATAATGAGCTGACAACATGGTTTAAATAACTACTTGAAGTGTTTGTCAAAGTTCTATTTTGCTCGCTTGAAATGTACAAAATTACACAGGTTTCATATTTTGTTCATTTCAAACGGTTGTTTATCATGGACCCGGTTGTCGCCCAACAAGAGTGCTAACCCTTAAAGCGCCAAGAAAAAAAATGCATCTGAAAATGTCGTCTGCTGAAGTCGTCTGCTGCAAATAATTGCCTAACATTACTGACGAATAGAAGCAAACAGCGTGGACGCAGAACAGACTGCTCCTATAGGAGCAGTCTAATCTGGGTCCACACTGTTTGCCATAGAGGCTTCTTAAACATTTCAGCAGACTAGAAAAGCAGACGACTTTTGTTGCGATTGGCGCATTAAGGGTAAATGTTGGTTGGAAGTTGTCTATGTTCGAAGTGGCTTTTCTTAAATGTGTAATCATTCGCTGTCCGTGAACCGCCTCGATTTGCGGGGTAACGCAGTAATTGAAAGGATGGGAAATTTTGCATTGTTTTTGCGTTATCTAAACTAGATATACTTGCACTTTTGAGTTTCATCTTTGAAAAATCGCCTTTATCACATATTCATATTTGAGGGAGCACCGTAGCTCAGTTGGCCGCGAAAGTGTTGAGATCGCGGCGGATTAGTCGATTAGATATGGGATCCACTCTCGTTATTAGAGCCCCCTCCCCCCAGGGGGTACTCTGATATTTTCATGTATACGTAGGCTCGGGTCATTTTTGGGGGTTCAAAATTTTGAATTTCATTATTTTGGGGGTTTTCAGAAAAATAAATATTTTTGGGGGTATGAAGATTTTGTGGATATTTTTTTTTTTGGGGGGGAGTCATCACAAAATTTGACTATATTTAGGTGTCATTTCTATGCATTTTAGGGTCTTTTCATAAGGTCAAGGTACAAAATGGGGGATATTTTTGGGGGGTTGGTAAAACTTCAAATATTCTTTCGGGGTGCTTGAAATTCCTGGTGAACGGTGGATGCAGGGCCCGAGCCTACGTATGACGAAAAAATGAGAGTGCTCCCCCTGTCCCCCACCCCCCCCCCCCCCCTGTAAAATAAGTTAACGACTAAAAACGTAATCAGAGCTGGACACCCTCACCCTCTGACGAAACTGGATCCGCGCATGTTACACTACTAGCAACTTTCAATCACAAACCCTCATTTTACTCCTAGCTTGGGCGTACATGTAGCAGTGTACATTGTTTGAAGAACAGTCACGCTGTCCACAATCCTCCATCGTTGGGTTTAGAATTAATATGCCGCACCAGGAGAAATCCTGTATTTGTTATTTGCGAACAACAAAGGCGCAGTTCAACCCAACCTGATCATTGCCACTATTATAGGTATACTACCTAAAATTGCTTTGATGATATTTTTCAATGTTGTATCAAGTCTCCCTAGCTGCGCAGATTAGGTATCAAGAACTTGGTACATGTGCGGATCCAGAAAGTTTTGTCAGAGTGGGGTCCAACTTAACTCTGACAACCTTTTTTGGTTGTTGTAGGGAAGAAAGGATCCAGTTGCCACTAAAAGCGGGCCATCAATGGCCCGCCAGGGAAACGCCATTTAATGGCGTTTTGTGGTCGCAACATTGAATGCTGGCTTTGTAGCTTTTATGATGTCCCATGGAATCTGGACCAGTATTGCTAAGGAACCCGATAGCTTTGTCGTTTTCCAGAGGAGAGGTCCTGACCACCACCACGCACCCCTCTTGATCCGCGTATCACAGGTCGGAAATCACGAAGACCTGTTTTCTTGTATCATGACAAAAATACCTGTTGCAGACATCAAAGATTAAAAGACAGAAAAGTGGATAGATAATTTGTCAACAGGATCATTTTCAGCAGTGTTTGTCGGGGGTTTTTTACCAGAAAATTATACTTTTCATCAAAACTAGAAACTGCATTTTTAGACATGCGATAAGTAATGAGACTATCGTTAACTTTGTGCTTTTCTGCGGATCCTAATTTGCTCCAAACAACGAAATTGGTGATATTAAAACGTGTGATTTTGCAATTTGAAAAAAAAATCGAAAGAGGGACTGGGTATGAACATGGAAGCGACTTTTAGTGTGCTTTGCGTTTCACTTATTCTTATACACGTAAGTATATGTATAATTATTGTTTTTCTATGTTCACGCGTCGTAATATAAGACGCTGTAGGGTTAAGTCAGGTAACTTATGGCATCAGGTAAATTCGGACATACATTTGCAAACAGTGGAAATACAGATGAGATATCATATCAGGATTTTCACTGTTTTCTTAGTAAATTTATTTTTTCATTCCTTACTCCACATAAATTTGAAGAAAAAATATAGCCTTTTTGTCTTAGTGGTGCGTTTTCATTGGCCACGAGTGGTTATCTATTGTTCTGGGAACTTGGCAATGAAGTTTGTTTGTTGTTTTGTTTGCTGTTGTTTTTTCTTCAAAGAACTGCTAAAAGCCCGTGTTTGCCGGGACACATTGGCGATAAAAAATAGATCTGTATTAAAGACTCCGCTCATAGGGAATGTGTTAAGGGAAAGCGGAGCTACCCCACCCCCATTCCCTTATTGAGGCATCTCCTCCCAAATAACTCCATAAAATCGAAGGCTCTGTTGAGAACGAGATTTATTGAATGCGCATGGGATTTGGGACTTATCACCAAGCACACACGACTCAGATGAGTCTGTCCATCCTTACAATCTCACCAGGGTATCTGCTGCTCGCATACACACCATCAAATGGAAAAGTAAATACAGTCATAGACCTAAAATTAGGTTTCTAGTCACTGATTCCGAGAATATAAAACTTTTTTTCATGCTCAACTCAACTGAGCACGAAATGTACCCTGCTCATAAATGTTAAAATGCCAACAGTTGATGGCATTTTAACATTTATTAACATAGTTTGAAAGCAAAAAAAAGTCTTTATTTATGGGCAGTTGAAAGTTGAAGTTTCATGCTCAGCTGATATGTAACACTCCTGAGTTTATCTTCTTTATATAACAGTATGTATCTATTAGCCTATATTGTAATGCAATATATGCCACCGTGCCCCTTTTAGCAGCAGTTCTGATACTCATACAAACTTCCGGTACAATTATTTTGAGAATTTTGTTGAAAATTATATATTTTTAAGCTGAAATGCTGCATTATGTACTGGAAATTATTAAAAAAAAACTTTTAAGGCTATCGATATAAATAATTCTTAATTCTATCGTCAATACTATGATTTGATATCTAAATTCTATGTCGAGCGTAAATCTCTATTGTGCCAAGGACTTTCGGAGCCAGTGTTTTATGACGACAAATTAGTGTATAAATTACACAAAATTGTTGATACAAATAATTTTTCAGCGCAGTTTATAAAAATAATTATCTCATTATTAAAACATTGGTTATAACATTAATGTATTACAACAGACTGCATGCTTGGTGGACAACCTAATCACGGTTGAGAACTTTGCTTTACTCTTTAATTGTACGCTGGTGGGTCGGACCTCAGACTCTATGACGGTTCCGACTTAGAGACCTATCTGTAGATGAGAGGGTTGGTGCCTGATGTCATGTCTTTGGTAAGGCCAAATTTAGTTTGCTCCGGTATTCAGTTGTATGTACTCAGTGTTGAGTCCTTAATTCTGTTTTATCTCCTTTATATTAATAGAAAATGGTGCATAGAAAGGTTAGTTATCTATCGTACGAACCAAACATCTATGTTTCTTGATCCACATCAGAATTAAGATTGAAGTTGAAACCGTTAAACATGTTTAAGCCCTCCAGTGTGTGTTTTCACTGACCGTTCCAAGGCGGTGATTCTTCGTGGATTCGGTTTTTTCGTTATTTATGATTCGTTTGTCTTTGTTCGTTGAAGCCTTGTTATCACATGCTGGGATAGGGCTGACCTCTTGTCCCTCTTGTGTGTGATGTTTCCAAGTGTTCTTGTCACTTTCCAATATAGTGTCTCGGGTCAGGTGTGATATTGATTGTATCGGTTCCTGATCTTTGCCTTTTTCTTTACTTTTAACTTCATTAAATGATTTATCACAGTTTTTAATCTAAAAATTCACTTTTAAGTTAGTTAATTAACTACTTTTATACCACCCTTACCAACTTTGGCACTAAATATCTCGTGATGTGCTAGGTCTACACTGATGTAGGTGGTATAAAATAGTTATACCATGTTTGTCCACATGTACGTAAGATAATCCACTCGCTAAAGCTCATGGATTATCTCCACGTACAGGCAGACAACCCATGTTATAACTATTACCTAACACTGTCCGCATATACAGGATACTTGGGTTATCAGCAAATGACAAAACTGTTTTTCCCTGTAAATTCACTGGAACTAGACAAATAACGCAATCATTTTCAGCTGTTATTATCATTCAGGTATAACTTTACAAACTACTTTGGCCTTTATGGGAAAAGTGCAAATTTTTGGGTCCCTATTATTATTATTATTATTATTATTAAGCCGCAGCAAACTTTGTTTGTGGAGGATATACTGTTTTCCGTCCGTCCGTGACGTTTTGTTTCCTAAATGTCTTGAAGAGTCATTGCTGAAATTTTACCAAACCTTGCAAACATATTCATATCTACAAGACAACTACTCTTAACATAAAAGTAAGGGCTAGAGGACACTTCTATTAGAGTTATTTCATTAATTTTGTAACTCCAAATGGCTTTTAAATAGGGTTTTAGCTTATGCTATTGTAGTCCATACACGGGCCGTTCAACTACTACCACAGCTTTTGATGGAACAATTTGATACTTTGCTTATACACTGTAGACAGATTGAACTTAAACATGAAGGAGTTGAGTACAAAAAAAATATTTTTTGACAAAATGAAAGCTATGAGAACTTAGACAATTTGTCCTTAATATGACTTTTGTATATCATATATATTGCCTTCATGGGCCGATCAACTCCTACCACAGCTAATTATAGAACAATTTGATACTTTGCCATCACAATTTAGACACATTTAACATATGCATGAAGGAGTTGGGTTCAAAAAATATTTTTTGAAAAATGACAGCTATGAGAACTTAGACAATTTTCCCCTAATATGGCTTTTGTATATGCATATAGATAGATGGTGCCTTCATGGGCCGAACGACTCCTACCACAGCTTTTGATAGAACAATTTGATACTTAGCCTATAGCAATGTAGACATATTGAACATATGCATGACGTAGTTTGGTTCAAAACATTTTTTTTAGAAAAATGACAGCTATGGGAACTTAGGCAATATGGCTTTTGTATTTGCATAGATAGTGCCTTCAAGGGCCGATCGACTCCTACCACAACTTTTGATAGAACAATTTGATACTTTGCCTTCACAATTATAAGACACATTGAACATATGCATGAAGTAGTTTGGTTCGAAAAAACATTTTTTTTACAAAATGACAGCTATGAGAATGTAGACAGTTTTTCCTTAATATGGCTTTTATATATGCATAGATAGTACCTTCATGGGCCAATCAACGCATACTACAGCTTTTGATGAATTAATCTAATACTTTACGTACACAATGTAAACATATTGAACATATGCATGAATTAGTTTGGTGCTAAAATATTATTTTTTGACACAATGGCCACTATGAGAACTTAGACATTTTTTCCTGTTTAATTGTATATGCAGATAGACCTTTCATGGGACAATCAACCCCTAACACTGCTTTTGATGAATTAATCCAACACTTCACTTACACAAAGTTGACATATTAAACATAAGTATGAAGACGGTTGGTGCAATAAAGATTATTTTACAAAATGACAGCTATTAGAACTTAGACAATTCTTCTGACATAGAACTTTCAGGCATTTTTTTTGTATATTTGATCCTACCAAAATTAATGTTCACTTACACAATGTGCCATGGGGTTGTCTGCGGTTTGTAATTGTTGTATATCCTGATTATACTCACTTACTATATTAATCATATGCATGAAAAAAGGTCTGTGAACCAAAATATTCATTTACAAAAATTACAGCTATTAAAACTTAGACAATTATTCCAATATAGAGCGTTCAGGTGTGATTTTATTGTGTATTTTATCTTACCAAATATCCCAGATAGTCAGCACAGATTCTACAGAAATCTTGTTTTCAAAAGTAAGGTCTACTGGTTTGAACTATCACTTGCCAAAACTTATACTAGTAGTTCATACACAGGCCGTTCAACTCCTACCACAGCTTTTGATGGAGCAACTTAATATTTTGCCTATATAATATAGACGCATTGAATATATGCATGAAGGTGTTTGGTTCAAAAAAATAATTTTTGACAAAATGCCAGCTGTGAGAACTTAGACAATTATTCCCTAATAAGGCTTTTGTATATGCATAGATGGTGCCTTCATGAGCCATTCAGCTCCTGCCACAGCTTTTGATGAACAAAACTTCACGTACACATGATAATATATTGAACATATGCGTGAAGGAGTTTGGTGCTAAAATATCATTTTTTGACTAAATGACATCTATGGGAACTTAGACAATTATTCCTGTATAATTGTATATGCAGATAGTACTTTCACGGGCCAATCAACTCCTAACACTGCTTTTGATCAATTAATCCAATACTTTACTTACAAAATGTTAACATATTAAACATAAGTATGAAGAAGTTCGGTGCAAAAAAGATTCTTTTACAAAATGACAGCTATTATAACTTAGACAATCTTCTGATATAGAACTTACAGGTTGGAATATTTTTGTATATTTGATCTTACCAAAATTAATGTTCATTTACACAATATAGATATACTAATCATATGCATGAAAAGGGTTTGTGAACAAAAAGATTCTTTTACAAAATGCCGGCTATTAAAACTAAGACAATTTTTCAAATATGGAGCTTTCAGGTGCGAATTTTACAAAATGTCCTAGATTGCCAACACAGATTCTACAGAAATCTTGTTTTCAAAACCAAGGTATACTGGTTTGACTCTCACTTGCCAAAACTTGAAGTTCATACACTTGCCGTTCAATTTGATGGAGCAATTTGATATTTTGCCTATACAATGTAGACACATTGAACATATGCATGAAGGCGTTGGGTACAAAAAATATTTTTGACAAAATGACAGCTATGAGAACTTAGGCAATTTGCCCCTAATACGGCTTTTGTATATGCATAGATAGTGCCTTCATGCGCCACAGCTTTTTATAGAACAATTTGATCTTTTACCATCACAATTTAGACACATTGAACATATGCATGAAGGAGTTTGATTTAATAAAATGACAAAATGACAGCTGTATGAACTTAGACAATTTTTCCTTAATATGGTTTTTGTGTATGTTTAGATAGTCCCTTCATGGGCCAATCAGCTTTTGATGAATAAATCTGATATTTCACATACACAATGTTGACAAAATGAACATATGCATGAAAGAGTTTGACAAAACAAATTTTGACACAATGACATCTATGAAAAATTAGATAATTTTTCCTGTATAAATTGTATATGTAGAAAGTACTATAAGGGGCCAATCAACTCCTAACACTACTTATGATGAATTAATTCAATACTTCACTTGCACAATGTTGACATATATCACATATGTATGGAGCAGTTTGGCGCAAAAAGATTATTTTACAAAATGACAGCTTTTAGAACTTAAACAGATTTTCTGGTATAGAACTTTCAGGTGTGAATATTATTTGTGTATATGATCTTACCAAATGTACACTCACACAACGTAGGCATATCAAACATATGCAGGAAGAACTTTAGTGCAAAACAGAGCTTTCCAGTAAGAATATTTATGTGTATTTTATCTTACCAAAGTTCCAAATTGCCAACACAGATTCTGCTGAAATCTTGTTTTTAAAACTAAGGTATGCTGGTTTGACATATCACTTGCCAAAATTAAGCTTTCTCACCGACCCTTACTGTGCAGGGGGCATCTAATAAGCAATGCTTATTGACTTTTTTCATAATTATAATTATTATCATTATTATTATTATTATTTAAGAAATAGATTCGCGCTAGCAGTGATTTGTTGCTTAATATTTCACTGGCTGGAGGTCAGTGGTTGAAGTGAATAAATCATGAGCGCGAAGCGAGAATGATTTATCCACTTACGACTGACCGACAGACAGTGATATATTAAGCAACAAATCACTGCTAGCGCGAATCTATTTCGATTCTAACATACAAAAAGATTAAAAATATGAACGAATCCTTCATAGTCTATAAGGATTCCGCCATCTTGAACAGACTGAGAATTTCCCGCAACTCTTGTTTAGACTGTGATGCGTATTTTACGTACATTTTGAACGTCAAGCAGTTGTAAAAACGACGTTACGCCGTCTATTGTCAACGTAACAATGCCGTATGTGATAGATGACGTCATGAAAATTCAAACTGGCGACCGAATGACGTCACGCTGGTCCGCGCCCTGTCCGTGCAATGATTTATCAACCAAAATATCACTGAGTTTAACCATTGGCTATATAGGCGAGGTGTGTTAGAATATTTTATCAATTAGTCTGGCAGTGATAAAAATGGCCATGCAATGGCGTCTATAGAAAATGTTTTTAGTTATTTTAGCAGGTATATCCCCAGAAGAATAGTAGCATTTGCGTAGCTCCATTACGCAATTACGCACGTTCGTAATAAAAATAGCTACATCCAAGGGAGGTCACTTAATGTGGTACGTGATTTTTCATACCATGAGGAACTGCTCTTAAAGGATAGAATTCGCCCGCGGTGGGAGCTAATTCCTTTACTTTAAGAGAAGTTCCCATTTGAAAAAAGATGCAATTCAGCGTTCTGGCTACGCTCTTGACTAGTTTGCCTAGTTGGGCAATTCAAAATGGCCACCAAATTCAAGATGGCCAACAGACTAGGGGAAATTTGCTGGTTTTATCTTATGAAAAAAATTGTATTAAAAGTAAGGAAGAAGGTGTAACTCAAATTCTATGATTTCCATTCTAAAAATCTCAAACTGGCCGCTGAAAACCAAGATGGCCACCAAAAGCAAATCGAACTGGGTTAGGTTCACAAATGGACAAAATTTTGTCTAAATGGTAACACTAAACTCTACACGAGGATATATTATGTGCATTGTAATTTTAACAGACTAAACTTTAACTAAAAAAAAAGGCTGCCTAAATTCACAACGACTGCCAAACATAGGATATGGGAATATAACTATGAATTTCTAACAAAAGCGAATGGAGTTCAGAAGATATAATGTAACCGCTACGAATGATGCTACCTTAGAGCTTTAATTTAAAATTTTGACCTCAGATAAAACAAATTACTTTGTAAGTGATTGGTGAGCTTCACTATTCATCGTCAGCTGGCCAAAAGAAATAGATAGTCAAATAGTTTCTAGTGCAGTATAGAAAATATGTAGAGAAAAAAATTGAACGACTTTGAGATATATCTTGTTAAAGACACATTTCAATACTTTAGTATAAAGAGTGCAACTGGAGTAGACCGTGGAAAGTCTGTCAAATACATAATCAAATACAGTGAAGCTCCTGGAACAGGAAGTTATACTGAACATCAAGGCCAATAAGAAACACCTGATTGCTTTCAATTGTAACGACGTAGCATCACATGTGAAATTTCTAGACTGACTGGAGATGATTCATCCATAGAGGAAACATATCGAGACTGTGTTATTCTTGCACACCGGATAAGGTTATCTGAGGTTTTACCCTGGGATAGAAAATCTTATCTTGCCCATGCTATCTTACCCAGGACGTCAAGTAACGTAATCATGTAAAATTGCATCTTAGCGTATTCAGGGAACTCTGGAAGCTTATTTAAGAATAAATAAATAAATAAAAAAAAAAGCAGTGGTGAGCAAGAAAAGAATCAATTATTCGTGTGAGGGTAGGATAGAAAAATCCGTCCCTCGGGATCACCGTTTGTCATCACTCGGCAAGCCTCGTGATTCCAAACGGCGATCCTCTGGACGGATTTTTCTATCCTACCCTCACAATCGTGATAGATTCTTATAATATTCTACGATATGACTCACGAACAAGCCACTTGAGAAGAGTCGGACAATATCATTGTTCAGCAAATCATCAACATTTCAAGGGAACCTTCACATGGTGATTCAATGATCTCTGATGATATAGATGCGATCTTACTGGCTCTGTACCATTTCAAAGAGTAGCAGATGAACGCCCCAGTTATATAATGGTATCTCCAGTTCAAAGCAGAGCAACCACACATTATGTAAACTAAAATTAACATCCTGTACCCGTTCCTCCTGGCTCTTGCCTTATAAACATGAATAACAACACTCGTGCGTAACCAGTAGTCGGAAAAATGCGTGTATTTAGGTACATCTACACGTTTCGATATATATTGTTAGTGTTACAGACAATACACATTCGAATAAGGTAAGAAAAGCCATTTTGTCTATTTTATTCCGTTTTATTCCATGATTTTAACGGTTTCCTCCTTTGCAATTTGCTTTGTTAAAAACGACTTGCTCACAATCAGAGCCGTTCTGTGCCGAAAACGAGCTTAAAATGCCAGTTTGCATGGTTTAAGTGGAATGGGCAATCACATGTGTACACGATTACATGGTTGTAACTGTAAATGTTACTAAGATCTATGGAAAATGAATTTTAATAGGTGGACCCTCACAAATACAGCTGTACCAATTTCTCATACATCACGATTTCCGACAACTGGTTAAGCACGAGTGCTGTAATTCAAATTTATAAGAAGAGAGCCAGGAGGAACGGGTACAGGATGTTTATTTCAGTTTACATACTGTGAGCCAGAGCTATCATTAATATGAATGCCACGGTAAAAGCAAACGAGAACATAATATCAGACATCAAAATTAAACAGTCCATGCCCTATCCGCATGTAACACTGCAGCAGGTTGTCATGGTATATGTAAGACCAGATTGTTTTATTAATTGATTTACGAACCCTCCTACTGTAATTTTCCAGAAAGTAGAAAAAAATATTCTATTTCTTTTTATTTTATCTGCCGACTCTATATTTTATTTGTTTTGTTGAAAAACATAATACATTTTTTGGGTTCTGTTTGTGTATTTTTGAGAGTGACACTGTTAAAAGTGATTGTCCTATGCAGGAAAATGATGAAATATTTAACGATTTAATACAGACTGTTGGTTTACTTTACTAGTTTTTAATATCCGAAGATATTAAAAAAAACTCTGAAAATAAAAAAAAAGCTCGAAAATGACCAGTCAACTGGTCATTTTTGGCGCTTTTTTCTTTTTTCCGTCCCCTCGACCCTAAATCATGGATACAGCATATGTTGTAATAAGCACACCAAGTGATAAAAACATACTTCTGTCATATACCTATTCTATATTATCCTCTGTTGATGTAACTTACGCTTGCATATTTCATGTATTGCATTCCGAGGATGTTTGTGTAAATAAAGGTATTATAATAAAGGGATTGTCTACATTTTCTATATAATTACCCCCCCCCCTTAGCGACCATTTCTAAGGTATTCCAAACAAAAACTCTTACTTCAGTTAGTTGACGATGTTAATTGATGAAGATTTATTATTTTCCCATAATATATAAGGTTAACCATTTGAGAGCAAATAAGAAACAATATATATGCAATTACATAATCCTTTTGAAAAGGAAATTACTTTTGGCGGCCATCTTGGACATCATCTTGTTTCTTGAGAGTTGCCCAAGAGTGTCAATCTGGCATTCGCTAGTTTTATAATGTACTTAGGTCATATTGCTTGTAAACGCTGTTACAAAACGACAGAAACTGAAAACACTGAACACTAAGATTATAATTCAGAAAGGAGCCATTGAATATTTCCAGCAGAACAGTGTCCAAAAGGTTTGACATTTTATACCCGCGTCACCTTGGCGAAACGCAGGTCTAAGAATGGGTCCACTCTGTCCATTTGTCTGTCGGCCCATCCATCCAACACTTTTGGGGTCTCTAGTTTGAGTAATCTGTAGCTCCAACTTTTTTTACTCCTGTATATGCAAACTTGACCATTCCAAGGCGCTGCTTCTTTTGTGGATCATTTTTGTTATTTATTTTTTGTGTTTGTATTGTTTTCTTGTCTTTTCATTGCAGCCTTGTGGTCACCTGCTGGGAAAGGGCTGACCTCTTGGCTTGCTTGTAATTGAAGTTATATTGTGTTTTGTCACTTTCCCATGTGGTGTCCTGGGTCAGGTGTTGTGCTTGATTGTATTGATTCAGGGACTGATCTTTACCTTCTTACTTTCTTTGTATAATAATTGTTCACACATTGAAGATGTGCACCTCTTATATTCTTTGCACATTTAATGAATATTTTCTCATATTTGGGGGTGTTGACATTTACCATCCAAAATGCTTAGATGGTGTCAGGCTCATGTAATCTGCAACTCCAACAGTTCTCATTTTTTAGATTCAAACTTTGCATAATGATTGTTCACACATTGAAAATGTGCCCTTCTAGTTTGGGCATATTTGATATATATTTTTTTTCTTATTTGTTGAGGGGTGTTGATCTTTGACTTTTTTGCCATCCGAAATGCTTAAGGAGTGTCTGGTTTGTGTAATCTGTATCCTCGCCAGTTTTCATTCCTTTATATTTAAAACTTTGCTTAATGATTGATCACACATTAAATATGTATACATTTTATAATTAATGCACATGTCAGACATATTTATTTATTTATTTTTCGGGGGGGGGGGGGGGGAAGGGGGGCATTGAAGTTAGCGATCTTCCCTCCAAAATGCTTAGATGGTGCTGGTTTGTGTAATATGCAACTCCAACAGTCTTCATTCCTTTATTTTCAAACTTTGCATAATGATTGTTCACACATTGAAGATGTACAACTTTTATATTGTGCACATTTGATAATATTTTATTATATTTTGGGAGTGTTGAACTAAGGCATATAACGTCTACACCAACTTTGGGATGCTTACATTATGTGATATGTAACTCCCAAAATTTTTTATTCCAGTCTAATCAAACCTTGCATTTTGATTCCTGACACATTGAAGATGTGCATTTCCCATTTCTTGTGTGACTGATTTGGATCTTAACAGCAGGTATTAGTATAGAAAAGGTTTATCTTTCAATCAAATAATACATAGCGATATTGTCAAATAGTGCAAACCCAGATCAGACGCAGAACGCAGCGTCTGACCAGGGTCTCCACTGTTGGCTTTCAGAATGTTCTATTAGAATTTGAACAAAAAAAAAATGTTAAATTGTCAAAAGACTGGTCCAATGATCATAGTGGGCAATTTCGTTCGACTTAAGTGGGTTAAATTTTAATAAGTGATTAATGAAAGACATAACTAAAATACTTTCCTCTACTTGCAGGCAGGTATATTTGGCCTTGATACAAACGATACGTCACGATATCCTATTATACTTATTCCCACAGCAGACAGAGAATCTTCAGCTCTAGAAGGAAATACTTCATCCGAATCACCTTCATCAGACAATACTACACTAGCCTCAATCACAAACTACACAAAGTTATATTATACAGATTCCAAAGATCTACAGACAACTGAAAATTTGGATACACAATCACTAAAAACGACAACAATAACTCCTACAACAACAACGTTATTTGATGAATCTTTAATAACATCGACTGCTAGCCCGGTTACATCAGCATCACAAAACACTCCGTTACATGAGACCTCAGTTTCAAGTTCATTTAGTATATCATCTACTTCAGTTGCTAGAACCTCGCCTACATCTGAAAGAGCAGTATCTTCAACTGCCATGGGATCTAGTACTGACTCGATAAAAGCATCATCAGTATCTACAAAACGAACAAATATGTCAACGTTTAACCATACAGAAAATTCAATAGGTGTTACTACAAACATTCGAGCCATGACATCGGATGATACAAACACTGTGCCTACAAAAATAACAACAGATCCATTCTATAACAACACTCCTATAAACTTTCATAGATCAACAACCGAGCCCATTGAAAATACAACATTTGAACGACAGAAACAAACCAGCTCAATAAACGATTTTGATGACTATGGAGACACATTTTGGCCAGTTGCTATGGCTTTAACGATTGGTGTGCCTACAATAATTGTTCTTGGTATTACAATAACTGTGCTTTACAGAAGACGGATGCACAAACGGAAAGGTCTGCTGGGAATGTATGGTACTGATTATCAAAATATGTGATTAAACCTTTTCCCGCCATTCACGAGAATTGTCGTCTGATCTCTCATCTGTTTAATACACTTTTGTGGCCATTATTGCAATCAATATGAACTCAGATCAGACTGCTCCCATAGGAGCAGTCTGATCAGGGTTTATAGTGTTTGCTTCCATGATGAAAGAAGTTGATAGCATTAGAAATTTTGCAACAGACGTAATAGGCAGACGTCATTTTTAGAACCAACCAGCGTATCTGCCAAATATTAAACAGTGTAGGAACATTTACAAACATCCGAGAAACTAGATACAAAATCTCTATAAATGACTACATAAACCCAACAACAACAACAACAACGTCATTTAGTTGATCTTTAGCTTCCTTGATTGCTAGTAAGGTAATATCAACATCACAAAACACTCCGTTACATGAGACCTCAGTTTCAAGTTCATTTAGTATATCATCTACTTCAGTTGCTAGAATCTCGTCTACATCTAAAAGGGCAGTATCTTCATCTGCCATGGGATCTAGCACTGACTCGATAAAAGCATCATCAGTATCTACAAAACGAACAAATATGTCAACGTTTAACCATACAGAAAATCAAATAGGTGTTACCACAAGCATTCGAGCCATGACATCGGACGATACAAACACTGTGCCAACGAAAATAACAACAGATCCATTCTATAACAACACTCCTATAAACTTTCATAGATCAACAACCGAGCCCATTGAAAATACAACATTTGAACGACAGAAACAAACCAGCTCAATAAACGATTTTGACGACTATGGAGACACATTTTGGCCAGTTGCTATGGCATTAACAATTGGTGTGCCTACAATTATTGTTCTTGGTATTACAATAACTGTGCTTTACAGAAGACGGATGCACAAACGGAGAGGTCTGCTGGGAATGTATGGTACTGATTATCAAAATATGTGATTAAACCTTTTCCCGCCATTCACGAGAATTGTCGTCTGATCTCTCATCTGTTTAATACACTTTTGTGGCCATTATTGCAATCAATATGAACTCAGATCAGACTGCTCCCATAGGAGCAGTCTGATCAGGGTTTATAGTGTTTGATTCCATGATGAAAGAAGTTGATAGCATTAGAAATTTTGCAACAGACGTAAAAGGCAGACGTCATTTTCTAGAACCAACCAGCGTGTCTGCCAAATATTAAACAGTTAAGGAACATTTACAAACATCGGAGAAACTGGATACAAAATCTCTAGAAACGACTACAATAAACCCAACAACAACAACATAATTTAGTTGATTTTTAACTTCCTCAATTGCTAGTAAGGTAGCATCAACATCACAAACCACCCCATTACCTATTATCCTCAGTATCAAGTTCTTTTAGTCTATCATCTACTTCAGTTGCTAGAACCTCATCTACATCTGAAAGGGCAGTATCTACACCTGTCACGAGATCTATTACTGATTCGATAAACGCATCAGCAGTGCCTTTAGAGCCAAAAAGTGTGTCATCCTTTATTCTAATGCACTTGAGTTTGTAACGCGACGTCTGATTGGATAACAGCAAAAATTTGCGACAGTATATCCTGCGATCAAAATATGTCATTAACCCTTTTCAAGTGTCGTCTGGTCTCTCATCTGCTTATGAGTAGTCTGATCAGGGTTAACATTGTTCGATTACATGACAAAAGTTGATAGGTAATTAACAGAACTCTATGAATTTAATCATTGTGTTGCCATTCATGACAATTGCTATTGTCTTCTGCTCTCTCGTCTGCTCATGCACTTTTGTACATATATGTTGCCTACACTAATAACAATATGGACCCAGATCAGACTAATCCCTAATGAGAAGTCTGATCAGGGTTCATATATAGTGTTTGCTTAAATGATACAAATAGTTGTGATTGCAACTGAAATTTTGCAGCAGACGTAATAGGCAGGCGTTATTTTCAGGACAAAAATATTGGCATGTTATGGTTTTAAACACGAGCCTCTTTGTGTAAAAAACTTGTAAACTGGATCTAAGTGGCATCATGGTATAGACATGACATTATGAAATAGACATGTTATGCATTTGAAAATGAACGAGAACTGAAGCAGTTTTGTCCGCCTGAGAATGTCTGTATTTGACCAAATCATTAAACTAGCTCGAGCAAATCACAGTGTATACTAACCAATAAGTTGACTTTACTTACACAATGCAAACTTCCAAGTAATGGAGAGTTCAAACGTTCTTAAGAAAAACTAAGAAAAATAATAGACGAGTGTGTGTATTTGTTTGTTTACATTGTAAATACTTTTTGCAAAAGCAACAGGAAACAGATGTTAATGGATGAACAGTCCAACCATATCATCATTTGTGCTATTCTGCATTGCTAAGAAAGTAATAATGGTGGCAAAGATCAGGAATCGATGCACTCAAGTACCGCACCTTACCCAGGATACCTCATGGGAAAGTTAAAAAAACAAGATTAGACATCACAAACGAGAGTCAAGAGGTCAGCCCTTTCCCAGCTGGTGACCACAAGGCAGCAATGAACACATGCGAAAGCAAGACAAAGACAATATATAAATAACACAGAAGAGCCACAAAAGAAGCACCGCCTTGGAACGGTTAGTAAAGATATTTTACTGGAGTGTTTAAACCAGTTTCACAGCGTCAACCTCACCCTTAGTTCAGATGTGGATCAAGACACATAGATGTTTGGTTTGCATTAAAGGCCCATAACTTATCCATGCACCATCTCTAAGAACATATAGATCAAGATATAAAAAGAAGATAAAGCAAATATAAGGACTCAACAGTACATAATACTGAATACCAGAGCAAAAGAAATCCAACAAGTAAACCCTGGTGAACCAAACAAAGCATCAGACCCCTGCTCTCTTATCAATAGATAAGTATTTAAGTCAGAACCGTCATATAGTCTGAAGTTCGACCCGCCAGGGTGCAATCAAAGAGAAAAGTAAAGTTACCAACTGTGATTGGGTTGATCACCAAGCATGCAGTTTATTGCAATACATTAATGTTATAGCCAATCTTTTTATAAATGGGAATTTTTGCTGGAAAATCATTAGAGCCAACAATCATCTTCAATTTATACACAAAGTCACCATAGAACTCAGGTTCCGAAAGTACATGTCGCAAGAAAGATTTAAGTCCAACTTGGAATTTTGATATCAAAGCAAAGTATCATCACAAAAATTTAGAAAAGATTTTGGGAAGTTTATGATACCGATGAATCAGCGGAAAAAATCCTCGATTTGAACATTTCTCATATCCTTAAATCATTAGAATTTCGTCGTTTCAACACACAAAAAGCGCTTCCCATATATGGATAAAAACGCTTAAAATCATGACTTAAAGCCCACCCCCATGTGCGCATCCACAATAAAGAATCACTGTTACAAACATTGCATCATATACAACACCATATTCCACTTGGTAAACGCACAGTACGCTAAATCAGTGTATTGTATAATAACAGCTTCCGACTACAGATTATACAACACGTATGTGTTCATGTTCTCAATCTGCCACAAACCTGATCAGAATCGGATGTAAAATAAGAAAGTTATAGCAATCCGAAAATCAAAATTCTGACTTCTTATAAGCCGATGGAGGACATGGAGACCATCATTATGAATATTTAATTAGCATCCTGTTCATTTTGAAAAGCCATAAAACTCCAATTTTCAGTGCAACTTATGATGATTGTTTTAAATATCAACTATTTTAACAGAAAATATATTATAAAATGCAAACAAAGTTACAATGAATATCAGAAAATTAGCTAATCTGTTAATGCATATTAACGTGAAATAAGTACTTTGTGACGTCAATGGCTGCCGTCTATAACTTTCAATTCTCTGCTACATGTATGCAAACATCTATTACTTTCTTATTTTTCGTTCGATTTTGATCGGGTTTGAGGCAGATTATATGGTTTAAAAAGAACTTGCTTTACAGATGTACACGTTTCAATATTGCCGCCACTTGAATCGTTTTCTGATCACAACGACCAGATTTTCCTACTATAGAATCAACAGAGGAAATAAAGTCTTGGCTTGGTTCATAGAATTTTGGTTTTTGGTAAATGCAATAGAAGTTTGCTGTAAAATATACGTGTACTTTTACATTCAATTTGGTGGCAGCGGAACTGCGCTGGTCTTGAAGTAACCTCTCAATTGCTTTAAAACAATACTACAGTTAAACCTGTGTAAAGAGGTCACTCTCGAAAAGACCAAATGTTGTTTTTTTAAAGACCAATTATCGTTTAACGCAGGTCAAAAGTATCGCAGCATTCTGCAATACTTTCGACCTTTATTAAGCTACCATTTGTCATTAAGTTCTTTGTTTCGTCTTTTTTTTGAGTGGCCGTTATACACAAGAATTACGTGTAGAAATGTTTAACATTTATCACAGATAAATTTAGCCTCAACTTGTTGTAGGAGGAAAGTCAGAGCAATTTTACATCAAACGGGTGGCAGCTCAGCTGTCCGTCTTTGAGTGTTGACTTATGCTTATTTCTACCAGTGAACTCTATGATTGTTCATTTTGTACGCAAAGGGTTAATAGATTGTTGTTCACAGTGTGTACAAATGTTTTTTTAAACTTTTTCATCGTGAATGGGATAGATAATAGATGTTTTGGTTAGTATGCATTAAAATGCATTATAAATGATCATGATATGCATAAGACCATGCCTAGTATTTTTCTACAAATATCCTTTATCTCATTTTATAGAATTGTCTATTTTATTATTAACAATTGAGCTGTTTGGTCTAGAGGTGTCCTGATGAGTGGCGGGCGATTGTTTTATTGTAACCCTCTGCTCTGAAAAAGAATGAAAAAGGATATTTTAAGTAAAAAATCAAAAAGCTGTAAAAAGGTTTCTCACTTTGAAATATGCAGATTTTGTCCTTATTTAAGGATCGAAATGCAGAGTTTTAGCTTGCACTGAATGATGCAAACCATTAGGCTTTTTAATGTCTGTGAATCCCAAAGGGCTACTCAGAGACATTGAAAAGTTAATGTTTTGTATCATACAGTGCAAGCTTAAATCTGCATTTTAATCCTTATATTTACATTTTATATTACCAATTAAATATGGCATACAATCTTACACCCGGCTCCTGATCGTTACACTTTTAAATGATGTTGAAAAGGTCAGCCAGCGAAACTCTTGAACACAACGTCTGATGATGACGATACGTTTATTTCGTCATTGTATGCGATAATAATGCCACATTAACACCGTCATTGGCTGGCGTTAACGTTAGTCCGCCCAAGATGCGTGTCAGATCATGTGAGTGTTTAATGCTATCCCAACATCTGGAATATAAGGTATTATTATTATAAGACGACCACAATAAAAATGTTAATATTCTGCTTGTAAAAGTTATATCGCCAATAGCTTTTGTTTATTTCCATCGGGTTTATATTTATATAATTTGTAATGGATGTATTACAATTTAGAATATCTGAACATAATTCTTAATAAACCTTAAGCCGAATGTTCCACTGGCATGTCATAAGGGTGTTTTGCAATCTCATGTGTATCTTAAAGCAGGTACTTTGGGCTATGTGGATTTGATTTATAAAGCGTTAGGACTTTATTCATTTACATACACTGTCATTAACTGGTGCCATACCTTTTATCTTAAAATGTCGCTTCCTCTGCTTTTTCAACTGTCTACTAGAATGTTTTCTTTTTCTTCTCTTGTCTGTAACATTTGAAGTTCCTATAAAGAATAGCATGTGCATTAGCCATTTAAGAACGGGCCCAATGGACTTTTCTATAAAGCTACATACAATAAAATCAGGATGGTCCATTCTATATTTAAAGGGGTCACAGGACAGGACTGTTTGGTTATGATGTATTTAAGTCCCTGAAGATAATTATGACCTCAATAAAAAGTGTAGACCCAGATAAAATGCAGCATTATGCTGCATTTCATCTGGATCTTTACTTTTTGCCAAAATACCCCTCCAGGGGTATCCAGTATATAAAGGGTTAATCCATTACAGACCAATGGAATTTTCTATAAAGCTACATACAATAAAGTCAGGATGGTCCATTGTTAATATTAAAGCGTCACAGTTTATGATTTCCAAAAAAGTATTGTTGTGTATTGACAGCTTATTATAGTAAAGACTGTACAAGAGTCAAATTGCCAGAGTAAACAGCTTGGTAACCTAAAACAATAGCACACTTGCCTCCTATGATATGAAATACATTTGTTCAGAGCTAGAACCCACTTTATTAAGTTGTGTAATGGCTGCATTACAAGTTGGGCCATTGTATAGATTGAGGGGCCAGTTCATAATTTCCAAATAAGATATTGATTTTTCTTTCTCTGAAGATCGATTATGTTTTAGCAAACAGTGCAGAGCCTGATGACCGAACATGTGCGGTTTTAGGCTTGTAATTGTTAAACGGGCAGTGATTGACGTAGCGCAGCATAATATTAAATTCAATAATAAACATGTGTTTGTTAGACAGAAATATACTTGCTGCATTTTTTGAAACAACGTCTCACTTCTGTTGTTGATTTAGTTTACATGTGTGCCCTGGCTTAGAAAAAAAGGAACTGGACCTTGCATTTTGATATTATTCAATGAAATATTCTGCCACTGTAGGGCGCCTACCTTCAGGGGCCACTAGGTGGTAAACATGGTGGTCTCTGGGGTATCTCATTCTTGTTTATTGATAGAGCCTCATTGTGATTTAAGAGATGTGAGGACCACAGCTTACATAAAAGCTATAATGGAGGTCTATGAAAAATCATTTACATGTCTGGGCCCTGTAACAGTGAATATGGCAATGATAATCATATCGGATTATCTTATGGCTAGGCTACTCCAGGTCAAAGTGGTCTGAGGGGGTGGGGTGGAAGCCTGGAAGACAGCTTTAAATTAAATTGCTTGAGTGGGTGTTCAATGTTGTTTTTGTTCTTTGGTCATGCTTTCAATTACAATGGCGTAGGCAGAACGCTGAAAAGTTACGCACATCATAGGGAGACAACTAGATCAAGCAATGATATTCTTCCATTGCGTCCCTTTTCAAATGGGACCTTCTCTTAAAGGAAAGAATTTGCTCCCAGAGGGAGCGAATTCCTTCCCTTATGAGCAGTTCTTTATAGTTGTATGGAAAATCACTTTTATCACATTAAGTGACCTCCCTTGAATGTTACTATTTTTATTACGCAAGTGCGTAACCTGCGTAATGAGTGCTACGCCAATGGGATGGAAGCCTGGAAGGCAACTTTAGTTTAAATTCCTCGAGAGGGTGTTCAGTGATGTTTTTGTTCTTTGGTGGTGACTTTCAATTATTTTTTTCTAGGTGGTACCCCTAAAAAATGGCTTCCAGTCCCTCCCCCAGTCACACTTTCTCCTGGAATAAGCTGTTATTTACTATATTTTCCATTTCTCCTTCTAGTATCTTTTCTTTCTTCTTTCTGTTTCTGATGAATGAGCTTTTGTTTCCCTTTTCTAGTAGACTTTAGAGAATCTAATTTATCTGAAACAAAATACGCCATGTAAAAACGTGTGCTTTAACTTATATACTTATGTTTAAATGTAGAAAATTAGGTGCGTATCCAGGGTTTCTGGAAAGGGGGTTAATATGTATAAAGATGTGGGGGTTCCTTTGCTGATTTTATCTCATTTTTCTTAAATATCTTATGAAAATGAAATAATTTGGCCCTGAACCCCCTCCGTCGAACCCCCCTGGACCCCCTCTGGATCAGCCACTGAAAATGTATTCCTCATAAGGGCCTCGGGTGCGAGAAACAGGGTTCATTACACACAGTGCGCAAGTTGGTAATGACAAATGTACACATTCAAGAGAGTTCACCAAATAAGGAGACATTGATCTTTCGCTTATCATAAGGGAATTCACTTCAAGGAAAGAATTCGCTCCCTCTCAGAGCGAGTGAAGTCACAGGAGCTTGAAGTTCGGTCCTTATATCACCTATATAGCCTCAAAACCAAAAGCTCACGGTGTCATTACGTAGTAATGATCATTACTACGTAATGACATTGTGAGCTTTTGGTTTTGAGGCTATAGGGGCGATTTAAGGATCGAACTTCAAGCTCCTGTGGTGAAGTCACCATTTTGAAAAGGGACGCACTTAAAGAAAAAAATCACTGCTCTATTTGATGTGCAGAAATAGTTAAACGTTCTGGCCACGCCTGTGCTTTTTGATGCAAAGCTCTCTCATTGCCCTAAGCTGTTTCTAATTTTGTTGGTTCTCCCCCTATTGTACAGTTGGATGTACTTTAATGAAAGTGTGTACCAAACGATGAATCAGCAACATTGTTATTTTAAAAGTGCTTAGATAATGTAATAAATGTTCTTGCTTAGTTTAAAACTTAAAGAAGGTACTTGTAGATGCAGTCAATCGAGACTGGTTAAGAGTGCAGACTAACCCGACCATATTATGAAACATGCAAACACCAGACTGTAAGATAAAGTGTGTAGCAGAAAAGAATGTTTCTTATTTCTTAACCAAATCATATGTTGTGGGTACTCAAAAGAACCGTCTCAATGAGACGGTTCTTTTGAGCACCCAAAACATATGCTAAAATTGATGCGTAAGAAAATATATGTATTTACAATTTTATGCTCAAATTTGTGTTTATCTAAACCTAGCTGCGATTAGCACTCACCTTTACATTTTCCTGATCTTCTAGTTTTGATGGCGATACCTCTTCTACACGACTCCTGCTGCATCTGACAATAGCTAGAATACGTTCGTCCGTCTGTCCCACAGACGGGAATGTAAACTGTGCTGATACATATATTTGTACAGTCAGTGCACACAGGGATTTTAAATTTCATATTTAGTAAGCACTTTTGATAACGTTCACACTGGATGGTGGAACAGCTGTGGTTCTCTGGAATAAATAGATGATATATGAGCCGTGACATGTGATTTCCAACAATGTGGTATTTTGAAAGGCGTAGACTCAGGCAATCCTGTACAGCCTCCTTTTAAACTTAGAAACTCCAAATGATGTTCAGTCAATACATGTAGCTCAACAGTCATAAAATGTTCAAGCGGCTAGCAAAGGCTCTGATCAGACTGCGCGTATGCGCAGGCTGGTCTGAGCCTTTTGCAGGAAGCACATACCACATTGTTGGAAATCTTATGTCACGACTAATATCTACTTTTTCAGAAGGATTACCAAGT
The DNA here is from genome assembly GCA_964019695.1 of Loripinus fragilis. Lineage (NCBI taxonomy): Eukaryota > Metazoa > Mollusca > Bivalvia > Lucinida > Lucinidae > Loripinus > Loripinus fragilis. Next base: position 39,206,187 of record OZ026522.1, on the reverse strand, counting down.
TTATTTCATTCAATTAAATTACGCGGCCTATACCTAAATTCATTTCTGCATTAACCCTTTGAATTCGGGAGATATCTAAACGAGTGCTTTTGCAAACAGTGAAGACCCAGATGAAATGGAGTATTATGTTGCATTTCACCAAGGTTACACTGTTTGTCAAGGTAAAAAAAATCTTCCGACAAAATGTTGTTAAAATTATAACCTGACTACCCTAGATAAGTACAATTGACGATTCCAAGTTTATTGTGTCAAACCAAAAGGAAGAATCCATTACCTTGTTGATACCTTGTTGATGATAGGGAAAATTATTAAGCCCTGATGGCTTAATTATTCCCTTCGATGTCTAGATTTTTCGATGTCGTCGGTTCCGTTTAGTATATAGTCCGACCAGTTAAGAAAGACTGGGCGGTTCTTAGCAAAGACACACCCTTGGACATTTCCATTTAAAAATCGGTAAGACAGAGTGTATTTATTCACCTGTGAAACGCTTTACAGCTGTATACCTGTATATACCTGTTGTAGTTTTGAGCCCATTGTGAGAAAATGGCATCTCGAATTTTTAATAACAAGGAGACTGACTAGTCTAGATATATGCGCTCTGACAATGTTTCCAAATTTTAACTATTCAAATTATAATACTGGAGAAGAAAATAAAATAATGGTCCGCAATGAAAAACTAATACTATAAATTGGTCAGCGCACGAGATGATGTTTCTAATTACATCGGCGTGTGGCAAAGGCTCCGACGAGCCTGCAGGTACGCATAACCTCGCCAGGGGTTTCGCTTCTCGTATAAACAAAGTATGCAAGTTGAAGAAGACTCCGAACAACTTTTAGATATCTATTTCTCTGGGCACGCCAGAATGAGCGATTATAAGAGGCTTGTTCGGATATGCGATAAGACCAAATCTCATGTTTGTATGCCCTTTTCTCATGATCCAGATACTTAACCCTTGTCCAGCTTAACTCTAATTGGTGATTTATTGTTATTGTATCAGGCTTAAAAATCAAACCAGTTTTGCCATACAGACAGATTTTGAAGAAAGTGCAAACCTACCCTCCCCAAAAAAATTCACAACATATCCATCCCGGAAACTGAATGCAGCAGGTCCCCAGCAGCATACTAAAGAGATACGTTTATCAGGCATGCTAACGTATAAAGTTAGTCACCCTTGTCTTCTGCGCTTCAGTTGGTTGCACGAGTAAAGCGTACATACGCTATTACACCCGATTTACTGTAGACTAGTCTTATTTGACAGAGTGTGACAGCGCTCTGTCTGACACGCCCAGTCTCTATTAGCTGGACGCACTATACAAAGAGTTAAAATCAACATTTTAGAATTAAATAACTGGGAAAAACGGGGGTCACGCTCTCGGTCACGCTTAACCTGGAAGCACAGCGACTGAAGTAGTTCAAGCCTATAACTGATGCAAATATCTTTCTTACATAGCCAGACATAATGATGTAGATTATCCATGGAAAAGCAATTTTTCAGTGATTAAAGTAATTTTGTCTTTAAAGGCCTATGTTGGTGATAAAAGGTGTTTATAAGGATTAAACTGATAAAATAATCAAGTTAATCAGAATGGCTCATCAGTTTGACAGGGGCACCATTCCGCAAATCTAGTTATTAGTTATATATCTAGCATACAGTTACAGGTAAAGGTAATCCTCCCAAAACAGCAAAACCCTTCAAAAACCTCTTTATGAACCCACGCAGGAGCATATACTCTTCTGATAAGGACTAGTGTTTGTTCTACGAAGTAAAGAGATATTTAAAAGAAATGTCATAAAACAATCAACAGTGGTACCACTTTTAGGCTAATGAATATAGGCCTTTAAAATAATTGAGCCGTGACATGTGGTTTCCAACAATGTTGCATTTTGACACGTGTAGACTCAGACGAGGCAATGCAGCCTCCTTTTAATCTTAGAAACTCCAAAAGATGTACCTTCAGTAGCTTATCACTCATAGAAAATTCAAGCGACTAGCAAAGGGACTGATCAGACTGCGCGTATGTGCAGGCTGATCTGAGGCTTTGGTGGTCGCACATACAACAAATGTAACACAATGTTGGAAATCTCATGTCGCGGCTCAAAAGTTTACTTACCAATACATAGGGAGCTCAGTGGTTGAGTGCTTGACTCGAGACCGAGGGGTCGCGGGCTCGAGCCTCACCGGCGTCATTGCGATGTGTCCTTGAGCAAGAACATTAATCCTAGCTTAGTACTGGTTCAACCTAGGAAGACCCGTCCCTTTATAACTGAAAGATTGTTGATGGGGTGTAAAGAATCAAATCAAACAAACAAACAAAACTTACCAATACATGGACCTTTATATGCCACAGTTATACTTTGTCCTTTTCTACATATTGCGGCTTTTAAATCACAAGTATTGTTATATGTCCGGCCATCGGAGCCACAGATATAGTTTCTCGGATCATCAGGAATATTATATGGACATTCTTCGTGGCACGACACACAATGAGGAATACCATTCTGGTCCTCCATACAATGGTTGCCATGGAAACATTCTACCCGTTTACATGATTCTGAAAAAAATATACATACTCAATTGGACTGTAAAAAATAAGTGTAACTGTAACTGTTCACCAAATTTAGTGGCTGCTGAGCCTTTACTGCCGCTGATCTTGATGTAACATTTCCACTGCTTAAAAAGCTATGCTCTGTTCGGTTATATTGATCAATAGAACAACTACAATAACAACTAGTAAAAATGTCTAAAAATATCTCTGGAGAAAAGTTGGCTTCAAGTAGTTTTAGTAAGAAATTAAGCGTTAGTAAACGCCAAAAGAGGTGACAGCTCAGCTGCCACCTCTTTTGGTGTTAACTTACACGTATTTTACAGCGTGAATATGACCGGAAAACGCCACAATCAAAAATTATAGACCAAACTATTGCAGACTAAAACAAGACACACGCAATCTACTTAAAACAATCAAGTATGACCAGGAAATTTATATTAATACTGCATTTTCTTATTTCTCAACCAAAATATTTATTTTGTTGTCCAAAGAACCGTCTCAATGATACTGTTCTTTTGAGCACAAAACAAATGGTTTAACGGATTGATGAGGAAATAGTCACAATTTTCGGCTCAATATTTTGTTTATCTTGACCTATAAAGGACTACCAAATTAACGTAGACGTTTGCGTAGGGGAGACCGGGACAAAATGATATGTGGGGCAAAATGAAACAGCACGATTTTTCAAACGATGATGCCATATATGACGTTTCTTACTCGAACTGAATGCGCATTTTGAAATTCGCCATATTATAAGAAAAGCTCAGCCAAAACAGAGCAAAGTTAAGCTTTTTATATAAACAATTGACTTTTGAGGCACTCTGAGTAAATTTCGAAGGTATCAGTTATTTTTTGAATGTGAAAAATGTGGTAGATATATACTTTAATTGTGTCGTGTAAATTGAACTATATAGATACAGATATGTCTCCAAATAATCAGAACTATTGTGGGGTGTCGTATTTTTGAATTATTACGAGAACAGTAAACAAGAGGTAACTGGGGCAAAATGATACAGCGTGGTAGGGGCAAAATGATACAGTCTGAAATAATCTAATTTGACTCTGTTTTAAAGCATTTTCAAGATATTTTTTATCGAAACTGTCTATTCCTATCACAAGAAAATTAAATGATACTGCTATGTCAGAAAAGTACCATTTTATTTTTCAGAATGTTAAAAAAGGGTGGTCAACTGTATCATTTTGCCCCATGGCAAAACATAAAACATGAATGGTAACAAATGTGACTCAGAAAATTCAGAAAACTGTTCGTGTTCAATCATATTTGCGTGGCGATATATAGCATTATAAATTGTTTAATTGTGTCCATAGTTATTTCTGAGCTACGTCTTGAATATTTGAATCTGAGATGAGAAAAGTCTTACTGTATCATTTTGCCCCGTGTACTGTATCATTTTGCCCCGTGCACGGGGCAAAATGATGCAGCTGACCACACATTTTGAATGCTTAATTTCAAGCACTAATGTCACTTTATGCCTGTTTTTCTTTTTCTCAAGTTGTAGCTAATACTTGACAGAGTATTATATATTTGAAAGCAATAAGATATATCCAGTCATAAAAGCAGGAAAAAATATTTTTAAAAAGTGGATCATTTTGCCCCGGTCTCCCCTACACTGGGCCTAAAACTACAATGCCTAAAGGAAAGTAGTACTAGCTTATGTTAGTTAAGTATTGGTTTTGAGATACAAAAAATAACGCTTCAAACATTAGGTAATGAACTTGTTTAATGCATTCTGCAGTTCACAATGACATCTATGGCCATGCACTGCACCGAGCCTGACAATTTATTTAACATTTGAAATAGCATGTTGAAATATCAAAACTAGACTATAGGTAATACTTAACTTTAAGTAGGCATTGTAATTTTGGGCCATGTGCTGTACTTACTTTTACATTTGCCCAAGTACGCTATTTGTTCATGTTGATGATACATGCAGTTTCTTCTTAAAAGTGAGCAATAATTCTTGTATCTTCGTCCGTCTGTCCCACAGACTGGTCCCAGCTCTTTCATCCGGGTCTCACAATGAGGCTTGCACAAACACTCCGGCACCCCGTCTTTCATGCGACATACTCTGCCATCATAACATCGCACAGTTTCACAGCTATCTGCCAAAATGATAAGTCGCATTAAAATGGGGTCTCAATTAGGTACCTCTGAAATCGCTAATCAGTAAAATTTAGACCCAAAAATCGCTTTTCAGTAAAATTTACGCCAAAAAATCGTTCATCCGCAAAATCGCTTATCACTAGCATCTCTCATTCTGCTATTTGGTAAAATTAACCCTTAAATTTCGCTAACCGTTAAATTTTAGGACCAAAATTCGCTAATCGTTAAGTTTTTAGGGCCATAATTCGCTAATCAGTAAACCACATTGACACACTTAAACATGGACGTAGGACATACCCTGTAGCAAACCATCTCGGGCCACTATCGGCCAATTGCTGGCGGGCTGATGGCGGGCAATCCGGCCACTACTGGGAATAGATTTGGCTTTGCGTCAAGACTCACTCTTTTCCCGCCAGACTCGACTTTATTCATTTTTCGTCTGTTTATGAATTTAGATAGCCTATATTGCAAACAATATGGACTCAGATCAGACTGCCCCATGAGAAGCAGTCTGATCAGGGTTCATATGTTTGCTTCCATGATCAAAAGCAGAATAAGTGCATTTGAATATACGTAGCAGACGTACCAAGCAGATGGCAATTTCAGGGCAAACATGATTGGCAGGATAATGTTTAATTTGCGCCCAATCAATTTTGTATTGAAAGGAAAGCATGTACATGTATGCCAAGTACATATACTAGTCAAAAGTTCTAACCTGCCACGTGTGTTTTTACCGATTTTCTGAAAAGCTGTAAGCACAAGATCAATTTCATTTTCATTACCAAATAGACCAGTCTATCAGTAACGGCTTAAACTGTACCGGGGAGGCTTTGCCGAATAAACGTACCCTCATTTTTAAAATTCACAAGAATTTGCATTGGATGGTGGGGTAATTTTTAACACTTTGGCCAATCGCAACGAGTTTCATGCAGATGTAGTGTTCATTTTAGCACTTGGGTGTTCAATATGAGTTTGGCTTTTGAAATGAAAACGTCAAGTTTGCGTGTGAAAGGGGGTTATTTCGAAAAGCTATTACTCACAAATTGTGCCAAAAAGCGAATTTTGAAATTGGGGTACCCCTATGCAATGGCATCCTGCATGTACTGTTGAACATTTTGTCAATATCTATACTTTAATACATACGTGACACTTCTGGCTATTTCGAGATGCAAAAAGACTAGTCATGTTATTTTATGTTTTGAAGAAAATTAATAAAACGCAGGTGGCCGGTTAGAACTTCTGGCTAGTATATATCATCTTCTCTTCTTATATTTTAAAAATAGGTTGCAAAATAAAAAAAAAGTTATTTTGATTGCTTTATATGACCATTATAACAACCCATAGTGCAGACCCTGATGTGGTGTCAATATCTTACATCTGCATCTCACCATCACGTGCTGCGTTTACCAATGTCAGGTTGTACAAGTATGACCGTACATGGTAGGGATAACCCGTAAAATGAACATACAGAAAATAATTTTAAAAATCTTCCATTTGATAACAGCTCTGAATTAAATGGTGCCCATTCTATCATGTAGCCTACTGTCAAACTTGTACCATCTGCGTATATAGGCCTCGAAATATCTTACAATAGGCACTTGCCCTGCATCATAAAAAATATTGGCGTATATGGGTAAAAATAATTTATACTAGAAATATCAAAAGTTTCACTTGCCCTGCAGCCTGAGGCACTCGTAAATGTGAGCGAGCGAGTGCTTTTTTCGAGGCTTGGTATGTAATCACATGTACGCCCGTTTTGGTGGATAACGTTATGACCGTTAAGGCTTTTAAAATTGAAAAGATTGGAACTCTAAGCAGAGGAAACAATGTGTGGCTCATGAATAGCAATATGTTTTTTTCTTTATTATTTTGATGTGAGGAAAATATTGGCTAGCACATGAACATTTCGTGCTTATCGCGCTATCGAGCAACGAATGTTCCCGCGAGACTGAAAATTTTCGCAGACTCGCCAGAACCTTCGCTGCTCGCATACACACATTATGGATGTACATGTTGATTGAGACTCCGGCAAATAATTAGACCTCTAGCCCCACTTTGATGTGGATTTAACCCTTTACTTCATATGCTATTTTAGATTATGACATCATTTTCTATTTTCAGACAACAATGAAAATTCAAGAAAAATTTCAGTGAAGTTTTGTATACTATTGAAAAAAAATATGGAAAATTGAGCATTTGCTCCAAAAGAGCATTTTGGAAAATGGCGCTGCTCCAAAAGAGCAAATGCTCCATTATATTTTCAAAAACGTGATATTTCAAAGGCATCAAAAGGCGCTATTATGGAGTAAAGGGATAAAGAAGGTGTTTGCACATATGTGATAGGTACCAAAAATGATTGCATCCTAGACCAAATATATGTTCTGCCTTCGTACATATTGAGACAAAATAATTACACCACTCACTCACTATGACACCGCTGACACTTGAGGCTGTCTCCGTGCAGGAAGTTCAATCGAAATAGCCTTGATCTGGTTATGTGTTCTTCTGGTGACCAAGATACTGACGCCACAGATGTTATGCTACAACACTCTTCCCTGCTCATATTGGTACTGAATGCTTGGCGACAATTACTTGTGTGAGGGTCTGATTTCATCCAACATATACCAGCTGAAAAACGATTACATAATTGATCAACTACTCAGATACATGTAACGTGAGTAGTACACGCTGACGAAGAGTCCAGAATGCACAATACACATGTGAGTAGTTTAAAAATATCTAAACACACATAATTCTTTTTCCATTCTGTTTCTAATAGGATGTTTTTACACCTTTGAAAAATTGTGTTGATTTATGTTACTTAATCTAGTAATATTGCATTAAACATCATGTCAAGTTTGATATTAATTGACAGGATTTAGCAAACATCCAAGCATCTGACCTTTGGGAAATTGCACGATTGTCGATTTGGTGTGACTATGAGTCACCTTTGTATCCTCCTATTGGTTGATATAAATGGAAGCTTACATCAGAAGATGACGCTTTATTGATTTCTTGCAAAATGATTGGCTAATGATGAACTCATTAGATGACGGCGCTGAGATAGGATTCTATCACGTGACGTGACTTAACAGTATATAAGCTGAGGCACAGTGCGATGCCTATGTGGGTTCATAAAACAGGGCGCAACGAGAGCGCTGAAATGCTTTAATGTTGTGGGCCTCGTTGCGTCATCACACAAACTGAACAAGATAATTCGATTGGATTTAGATTTTCGTAGTTATAGAATAATTTTAGATGTAATTATTCTAAAGAAGATTTTGATAAAATTCGAAATTGTAAAAAGTGTTGCTAAAATTATAAGGTAAAATTCTAAAACAGACAACTGAAAACACGAAAAGAACATAGAAGAAAAAGAATCAGCCTTATCCTTTAAGTCAACTACATTTCACAACCACAGAATATCGACAGAGTCAATGAAGCACAAACAGAGTCATCATTTGGGTACCCATTATGTCTGCAATATGGTGGACAGTAGCGTGTCTATCATTCATTACCATGCTGTCAATAACCTCAACCTGGTGGTTTCAGATGTTTTGACTATGGGCCATTATAGTCCGAGAGCCAGCAATACTTTTAATCAAGTGGTTGAGGCTAATAGGTTTGAAGGTGTGTACTTATGTAGAAAAGTATGCTGAATTCAAAATTCAAACTCTTAAAAAAATCGGCTGGTACACAAAAATGCTATGCGCAGCAGAATACCCCGGGGGTAGGCAATTTCTCAAATCAGCACTGAAATGGGGTACCCTATACCACAGAATCTAATTTGACCTACCTTGCACCCTCATGACAATTTTTCAATGGTGCCAAATTGTTACTTGACACCCCATGAATGAGAAAACAATGTTTCTGAAAAATAAACACATTTGGGCCTTGCGACTTTGCATGGTTATCATGGTAACCCTTAATGCAATTCTTACATTTAGGAGTGTCCATACAAATTCAATCATATCTTAGCTGATACTTATCATATACTACTAATCTTGATACCAAATGAAAGGTTAGACATATGACTTTTATCCCATGACCTGAGATGCAAATTACCTAATTTGCATATTCATGAATATTAATGACAACCTTAAAAATAAGGGGGAAATCGTAAAAAAACACCATAAATAACTGATTTCAGCCCCAAATCATCATCAAACTACCACTGTTGCATGTTTTATATCATCAGTGATACAATTCGACAAATACTGTCATCTTATGGTCCTATTTGGAAATTATCACATTTGCATATTCATGAATATTAATGAAAACTTAATAAATGAAGGCAAAACCATTGCATAAACTAGAACCCCAAGGGGTAATTAGACCTAGATCTGCATTGAACTCCGAGGGGCATTTCTTATTCATGTCAAATGGTTCAATGAGGTCATATAAAGGCAAAACATTGTGTTCCTCAATAATAAATCAATTTGCTAATGTGAAATTGCATTGTTTCCATGGCAACCCAGCACTTTTATATGATGGTTGGATATGCAAATTATTTATTTTGAATGTTCATGAATATTCATGAAAACAATAGAAATGAATAAAAAAGTGCAGAAAAATCAAGGTGCAATACTTACAAAATTACTAGTTTTTAACTTGATAATTGCCCTAGAGTACCAAACATGATATCCCAGTAATGCTAATATATAGTGATTGTACCTTACAGGCAGATAGGAAAAATTTAATTTTTATAATCGTGAATTCGAATGAAAACATTAGAAAAGAATGAAAAATCGTGGAAAAATTAAATTGACATACTTACAATTTTGCTCAAATCTCACTTAATAAATACCCTAGAGTACAAAACTTATTACCAAAGTAATGCAAAGACATAGCACTCTTATCTTATGGACATATATGAAAACAAATTTATATGAATACTAATAAATCTTTACGAAATCATTATAAATTAGAGAAAAAATGCGGAAAAATCAAGTCAATATACTTACAAAGTTATTTATATCTCAGTTTGTAATTGCCCTAGAGTTCTAAACTTGATATCAGAGTAATGCTATGACAAAGGGCCATTACCTTATGGGCAGATATGAAAATGATCTAATTTGTATATCCATAAATTTTATTGAAAACATTTAAAAAGACTGAAAAAATCACAGAAAAATCATGGGGGCATACTTACAAAAGTGCTCATATCTCAGTTGGTATATGTCTTAGGCTTCTAAACTTGGTATAGAATCAAAGATAAGATAATAGTCTTTAATAATAAACCAAGTGTGCTACTTTAAAGCAATCAACAGAAGAGAAATTAGTAATTTTGTATGTATGTGCCTTTCAGTTTGCCATAATTTTCATTCTTTTCTAAAGGTTTCATTATAATTTATGAATATTCAAATTAGATTTCTTTAATAACAACCTATAAGATAAGAGTACCATGTCTTAGCATTACTTTGATATTAAATTTGGTACTCTAGGGCAATTATCAAGTGAGATATGAGTAATTTTGTGTGTATTACCCCTTGATTTTCAGTGATTTTTTCATTTATTTCTAATGTTTTCATTAGAATCAGGAATAATCAATTAGATTTCTTTTGTAACCACCCATAAGGTAAGAGTACTATATCTTAGCATTAATTTGGTATCAAGTTTGGTACTAAAGAGCGATTATAAAGTACGATATAAGTAATTTTGTAAATATTACTCCTTGGTTTTTCAGTGATTTTTTTATTTATTTCTAATATTTTCATTAGAGTTCATGAATATTCAAACTAGATTTCTTTTGTAACTACCCATAAGGTATTAGTGCTATGTCTTAGCATTACTCTGATATCAAGTTTGGTACTGTAGGGCAATTATCAAGTGAGATATGATTAATTTTGTAAGTACTACCCCTTGATTTTCTGCCATTTTTCATTTATTTCTAATGTTTTCATTAACATTCATGAATATTCAAATGAGATCATTTGCATATCCGACAATCCTGTAAACCTGCTTTGTCTGCAAAATAACTTGATACTAGATTTAGTGGTTTAGGATGAGATGCTGCTTAGATATGAATATTTTTGAAGCTATACTCCCAGTCTATAAAATTGCATAATGGGTTGTCATAGAAACCATGCCATTTCAAATAACCAAATGGGTGTATTATTGAGGAATATAGAGGTATTTTTTTTACTTTAAGTGCCTTTTTGAACCATTTGAAATCAATAAGCAATGATCCTAGGAATTCAATGGTGGTCTAATTACCCCTTGGGTTCTAGTTTATGCAATGGCTTTGTACTCATTTTTAAAGATTTCATTAATTTTCATGAATATGCAAATAAAATAATTTCCATATAAGACCATAAGATGACAGTATTTGTCGAATTGTATCACTGATGATATGAAAACATGCAACAGTGGTGGTTTGATGATGGTTTGGGGCTGAAATCAGTTATTTATGGTGTGTTTTTTATGATTTTCCCCTTATTTTTAAGATTTTCATTAATATTCATGAATATACAAATTAGTTAATTTGCATCTTAGGTCATGAGATAAAAGTCATATGTCTAACCTTCAGTTTGGTACCAAGATTAGTAGTCTATGATAAGTATAGGCTAAGCTATGATTGAATTTGTATGTACACCCCTACCTGTAAGAATAGCACAAAGGTTGCCAAGGTAACCATGCATTTTCACATAGTCTAAATGAGTTTATGATGAGGAAGATTTTTTTCTGATTCAGGGGGGCACAGGAAAAGTTTTTGGCACCAATAAAAATTGTCATGGGGGTGCAAGGTAGGTCAAATTAGATTATGTGGTAAAGGGTACCCCATTTCGGTGCTAATTTGAGAAATTGCCTACCCTCGGGGTATTCCGCTGCGCATAACATTTTTTGTGCATAAAGGTCTTCTTTTTAAACTTAAATCTGCAGGTGTATCTGGATCGTTGTTGACTTGGCTCTCTGATTATCTAAATGACAGGAAACAAAGGGTTGTTTTGCCTGGTGCAAGTTCTTCCTGGACTTCAGTAAAGGCTGGAGTTCCACAAGGCTCTATTCTTGGACCTCTACTTTTTCTTTTATATATCAATGAAATTGTTGAAGACATTAACTCCTCTATTAGACTTTTTGCTGACGATACTAGCTTGTATATCATTGTCGATGACCCCATTCAAGCTGCGGAACAGTTAAACTTGGACATGGCTAAAATCCATCACTGGGCAGACAAATGGCTAGTGACTTTTAATCCTGGGAAGTCAGAGTCTATTCTTTTCTCTAGGAAACATAACAAACCATATCATCCTCCAGTCCTGTTGAACCAAACCCAAATTGCTGAAGTTAACTCTCACAAGCACCTTGGTATCACATTTTCAAATGATTGCACTTGGCATGAACATCTCGAACTAGTCAAATCCAAAGCATGGAAACGAATCAATATAATGCGCAAACTAAAATTTCAACTAGATAGGAAATCCCTTCAGACTATTTACTTCTCATTTATACGTCCACTGCTAGAATATGCTGACGTTGTGTGGAATAATTGTACACAATATGAATCAAACGAATTAGATAAGATCCAAAATGAAGCTGCTAGAATAGTTACTGGTGCAACTAAGTTAGCCTCCATTGACTCTCTCCACACAGAAACAGGTTGGGAAACACTGGGATCAAGAAGGAAAAAACATAAGCTAACCATGTTTTATAAAATGAAAAACGGACTTTGCCCGGGTTATCTTGTTTCTCTTGTGCCTGCTACTGTTGGTAGTGCGTCACAATACCCCCTACGTAACTCCTCAGATCTACAAACATTACATACGAATTCTCGTCTTTACTATACATCTTTCTTGCCTTCTGCTGTCCGTGACTGGAATGAACTTCCAGAGCAAACGCGGAATTCCCCAAGCCTTAACTTCTTCAAAAACAGTCTGAAATCCAACTTGATCACACCACCCCGATACTATAACACAGGTAAAAGACTCGGTCAAATATATCATGCTAGACTAAGAACTGCATGCAGTCCTCTTCGTCAACACCTGCATTCAAAAAATATAGTTGATAATCCCTATTGTACTTGTGGTGATATAGAAGATACTCATCATTTCTTATTTGTATGTCATCAGTATACAGACCTTAGACGAGATCTATTAAACTCAGTGTCGGATATCTGCCAACCTAATCTTAATGTTCTACTCTGTGGTGATCTAACACTAACTTTTGTTCAAAATAAGCAGATATTTAATGCAGTACAAGAATTTATAATTAAGTCAAAACGTTTTGAATATATACATTAATGCTTCATAAACGCATTGCATTTGTATGGAACATACCTTAATGTTTGCAATAATTGTACTATTTAAAATATGTTTTGTATACACATAGCGATGCTCCAATATCACACTACATTTGCAGAAATCATATTTCAAGGTTCTAACAATAGCATATTATCCACCAAAATACTTGTATGTTCACAATTGATTGGTTTGACGACTATTCTGCTAGCTGGGTACATAGAGGCAACGACCATATCCCCCTCCCAAGAATTGATCATCTCCAAACCCCATGGAGACAACAAGGATAACTGTAATTTGTAAAATATTCATTTTTCTTTTCAAAAGTCAAAATTCATACTTTGTATTAAACAGCAGTTTTGACATTATAATATATACAGCTAAACCTGGTTAATTCCAATTGGAATTATCGAGTTTTTGCTGTATTGTTTATACATACTAATGTCAATTCAAGTCATACGTTTATTGTATTTCTAATATTGAATAGCTGGGAAACAGATTTACAAAAGTCAATAGACTATCTTCTGAATCCATTTTATGTATTTCGAAATGATCTGTATGTGAACTTACTGCATTATATGTACACATGTTGTTATACGAAAATGAAATAAAAGTTTAAACTAACATTTTTGTGTACCAGCCGATTTTTAAGAGTTTGATTTTTGAATTCAGCATACTTTTCTACATAAGAACACACCTTCAAACCTTTTGGCCTCAACCACTTGATTAAAAGTATTGCTGGCTCTCTGACTATTATTTCTGATCATGTAAACAGACACTAATTACATTTTTGCTGTCGAATTGACAGGGTATCATCCTCAAGAGTTTTCATTTTGCTAGCTGCTCCTCTATTTTGCATAAAGATATTTGATAACAGGTCGCATTTCATAAAAATAGTATATGGGTATGTATGTAAATATATATAACCGATAAATCCAATTTGTACGATAAAGTTAGAAGATCTTTGTCATACGACGTCGTCTCTGGGAGTGTTATAAATCCATGTATTGCATGACATAGGGTCTGGTCATGCATTTAAACAGATAAACCGCTACTTTGGTTTACATATAATGACTAAAAAGCGTACTACAATAATACATGAGCAATCATGTAAACCATCTACAAAAGTTGTAGTGTAACAAATAGAGCAAGAGCCGAGAGGTTTTGTTTTTGTTACCCTTTATTTATGCTTACTATCGATGCGACCTCTGGAAATGACGCAATTTGACTTCACAAATACAATAAAAGAGGTCAAACTCGTTATTTTCTCAATGAAATTTAATTCTTAATGAAACTACTGTTTTGTTTGTGTTCACATTCGTGACAATCACTTGAATAAAAACATATCTTTACAATTACGCAAGTGCATAGTATTACGTAAATTTAAGAATATATACAATGAATAAGAATAGCAGGTAAATAATTGGACAAACACATTAAGAGAAGGCCCCAGTATGGAGACATGTCCTTTGCGATAGAGCTGCACAATAATGTATAAAAGTTGTTTACCCCCCCCCCCCCCCCGCCTCTCCTCTGCCCCATCCTCATTGAATGTTTGTGAAAGTTCTTCAATTAGCCTGTAATTGATTACCTTCACTTGTCCCAGGAGTCCAGCCATTTTAGGTGAACTGCATAACAGTCACTTCAATTTTTTAATTCAATTATTTATTTCACTCTAGGTCCAGTTTGGTTTACGTTCTTTTTTCTCGAATATGTATCTTCTGTTCTGTGAGTTTTGAACATACTTATTTTTTTTCATGCTGGGTATTTTTTTCATGTTTTTTTGCTGTTGTCTGGTAACTTTCCCCCCCCCCCCCCAAAAAAAAACTTTTTCAGATTTTTTTTTGAGGAACACTATCACAGTGTCAAAGGACATGAATCCAGGTATGGGTCGACGTTATGTCAGTCCTGATCTGGGTCCAAACGTTTGCAAAGGCTATCATTAAACGACAAAAGTCGACACTAGCAAGGAACGATTTATTCTTAGTTAATAGAGAAGGGCTGAATTTCATATCTGCACCAACTCTCATTTTAAATCGAATCGAGACTCGAGTGCTAGGAGGTTGCTCGTTATATAATCAGATCATTTTAAAATAATTGGCATGCACAGGGCGATTTATGTAAGCATTTAAGAATAGATTCGAGTACCGATCTGGATCGGTACTCGAATCTATTCCTAAATGCTTACATAAATCGCCATGCACATACTGAATACTTAAAAGTGATCTAATTCTATAGTCCTTTAGGCATATGGCATGTTTTTCTATATTGTATTAACACCAATATCTACCACTTTCGGTCTATGAAGTACCGGCAATACGCGTAAATACCACCAAATCGACGTATAAATTTACCAGTGTGGTATTGTTAATGTTCCAGACACATGCGTTTTAAAAGACAGTTCTATGCACTTTCTTGAGACATTAATTGGAAGTTAGAGCCCAAGACGGAGTAGTGTGAAAATACCTTAGGGATAGATAAGTAGAGTATCAATTTCGATATAGTTCTTATTGTTTAACTAAAACATATGTTGTTTGGTACTCATTGGAAGCGCCTCAGTGAGACGCTTCCGCTGTGTGGAAGCGTCTCACTGAGACGCGTCCAATGAGCAACCAAACACGGAAGAAATGTAACCATTTTCGGAATTAAAAAAGGAAGTCTGATCGAAGATCATGTGAAATGCATAATTTTCTCTACAACGTCTAGTCTAGACTTTCAGAAGGAATTAATTTTTTATAACCGTTCAAAATCCAATTTAACCATTAGAGACTTTTCTGATATTATAATACAAGTCAGGACGCACGCACTACATGTTCTTAAACAAAAGAGCACCAACTTATAAGTTACAGTGCAAGTGCAAAACCCATTCTGGCGAAGTTGCTCTCCATAGCCATCATGGGTAGATCCAGAAACTTCTTCAGGGTGGGGGTTGGGGTCGTGACAACTTTTTTTAAAGAATAATAAACAAGCCGTGACATGTGATTTCTAACAATTAGTGTCGACTCAGACGAGCCTGTGCAACCTCCTTTCAAGCTTAGAAACTCCAAATGATGTTCAGTAGGTAGCTTAACAGTAAAAGAATATTCAAGCGACAAGCAAATGCGCTGATCAGGCTGCGCGTATGCGCAGGCTGGTCTGAGACTTTGCTGGTCGCACATACCACATTGTTGTAAATCTCATGTCCAGATTATTTTAGAACCTTGTATGATATGTTAAAAATAAGTGTAAATGTACGCCAAATTTGGTGTCAGCTGAACTGTTACTGGTTTGTGTATAACATTTTCGCTGCTCTAAAAGCTGTGCTCTGTTCGATTGTACTGGTCTGGAGAATAACAATAACAGGTGGAACGGTTTAATCCTTTTCCAGAATGAATATTAATGCTAGGCTCCACCCACTATGAATAATTAAATAAATAAACTTAAATGTTGAGGCGTGACTGTAGCGGTAAATGCATTGAATGAATCGAGGGCCATTGCTTAGTGGTCGTGGTAGAAGTATACATAGAACAGGAAATTCTTGTCAGGTCCACTAGTGTAGGATCAGATATATCATATTTCCATAAGCAAACAAAGTAGACCTGATCTTACAAGAGCTGCCTGATCTGGGTCTGCTCTGTTTGCAAATGCGTTAAAAGGTGTCTCTATGCGGTAAAGGGTTAACATATATCACTGGAGAAATGTTGACCTAATGTTGTTTTGCCTGTTGAATTCCTTTTGCTCCGATATTCAGTTTTATATTCTGTTGAGTCCTTATCTTTGCTTTATCTCCTTTTTATATCTTGATTTATATTTTCTAGGAGATGATACATGGATAAGTTGGGGGTCTTTTATGCAAACCAAACATCTATGTGTTTTGATCCACATCTGAACTTAGGGTGAGGTTAGCGCCGTGAAACCGGTGTAAACCCTCCAGTAAAATAGTTTCTGACCGTTCAAAGGCGGTACTTCTGTGTTATTTATGCCTTGTGTTTGTCATGCTTTACTGCCTTGTGGCCACCTGCTGGGTAAGGGCTGACCTCTTGGTTCTTGTTTGTGATGTTTAATTGTGTTTTTTTTTTCACTCTCTCATGTGGTATCCTGGGTCAGTCATGTGTGGTACTTGATTATATCGATTCCTGATCTTTGCCGCTTTTTTTTCTTAGTATGGGAATTAAGTGTAAGGTCACACCAAAATGGGTGGCATCTGAGCTGCCACCCCTGTTAGTAATAACTTGTACTTATTTTTAAAGTGCATGTAGATTGCACATCTCATGGTACTACACTACAAGTAAACTGGTCAAAATAAGTTAAGTCCATTGTCTGTTTTTTTCCCTAGACATACATTTAATGTTAATTTTCCAAACTTTTACAGTCGTTTATTTAAAAAACACATCTAAAACAAAATGAAGAATTGAAACTCAAATCAAGTTTGACAACAGTATCTAGGGTATCTGGGGTGTAATTACAAAAATGTTCATTAGAAATTGTCGTTGTATTTCGACATTTGCTCAATTTCCTATGAGAATCCATATTTGTGCCAATTTTACTACAGGAATGATAGGAAACAAACGGTGACAGATAGGGAACAAAAGAGGACACTTATTGCAAAGTGTGAAGCGCCACAAAAAAGTTATCAATAAGAGTGAACCTTATGAGCACATATTGAGAAGAAAGATTTTGCTACTTCGAGAAAATTGTATGAGAAACATTTTATTTGATAAAAATATGATAAAACAAATTAGCCGCGACAAGAGATTTCCAACAATGTGGTATGTGCGACCAGTACAGCAAAGCCTCAGATCAGCCTGCGCAAATGCACAGTCTGATCTGAGCCGAAGCAAGTTGCTTGAATATTCTATGACTATTAGGCTACTGACCAAACAACATTTAGAGTTCCTAAGCTGAAAAGGAGGCTGCACAAGCTGGTCTGAGTCTACACTTGTTAAAATGCCACATTATTGGAAATCACATGTCGCGGCTCAAATATGAATGTTTTTGCATTAACCCTTTGTATACTGGAAACCCCTAATCGGGTATTCAGGTAAACAGTGAAGACCCAGAATCAGGGTCTACTCTGAAAGTTATGGTAAAAACAATAATCAGGGACAGAAATACATCATATTTGGGAAATGACGAGCTTTGACCCCTTAAAGTATCAAATTGACACTCCCATCCTTGTTGGTTTTATATGTATGGGGCAATCCATCAGAATACTAAGGGTTAAGTCCATGAGAAAATTACCGGTAGGACTTGACTTATTTCGTCTAGTATACAAATATGAGAAAATTACAGGCGGAGCATAACATAGCAAACTATAAGAGGGCCTCGGCGCGAGAAAATCTGTCTTCGGGGGTTTGCGAACAACACAAGTGCAGACAAGCCTGCGCATTCGCTCAGTCTGATCAGCGCCTTTGTTATTCGCTTTTTTGGAAAGTATCATATGTTAACTTGCTGCAGGTGAGATTTCAATTTTCTAACTAGTCTCTGTAGTTGAGGAGACTGGTTTGAAAATCGCTTTGTCGGAAACCCCGAAGACAGGTTTTCTCACGACGAGGCCCATTTGAGCCGCAACATAAGATTTCCAACAATGTGGTATGTGCGACCAGCAAAGGCTCAGACCAGCTTGCGCATACGCGCAGTCTGATCAGAGCCTTTGCTTGTCGCTTGAATATTCTATGACTATCAAGCTACTGACCAAACAACATTTGGAGTTTATAAGCTTAAAAGGAGGCTGCACAGGCTGGTCTGAGTCTACACTTGTCAAAATGCCACATTGTTGGAAATCACATGTCGCGGCTCAAATATGAATGTTTTTGCATTAACCCTTTGTATACTGGAAACCCCTAATCGGGTATTCAGGTAAACAGTGAAGACCCAGAATCAGGGTCTACTCTGAAAGTTATGGTAAAAACAATAATCAGGGACAGAAATACATCATATTTGGGAAATGACGAGCTTTGACCCCTTAAAGTATCAAATTGACACTCCCATCCTTGTTGGTTTTATATGTATGGGGCAATCCATCAGAATACTAAGGGTTAAGTCCATGAGAAAATTACCGGTAGGACTTGACTTATTTCGTCTAGTATACAAATATGAGAAAATTACAGGCGGAGCATAACATAGCAAACTATAAGAGGGCCTCGGCGCGAGAAAATCTGTCTTCGGGGGTTTGCGAACAACACAAGTGCAGACAAGCCTGCGCATTCGCTCAGTCTGATCAGCGCCTTTGTTATTCGCTTTTTTGGAAAGTATCATATGTTAACTTGCTGCAGGTGAGATTTCAATTTTCTAACTAGTCTCTGTAGTTGAGGAGACTGGTTTGAAAATCGCTTTGTCGGAAACCCCGAAGACAGGTTTTCTCACGACGAGGCCCATTTGAGCCGCAACATAAGATTTCCAACAATGTGGTATGTGCGACTAGCAAAGGCTCAGACCAGCTTGTGCATACGCGCAGTCTGATCAGAGCCTTTGCTTGTCGCTTGAATATTCTATGACTATCAAGCTACTGACCAAACAACATTTGGAGTTTATAAGCTTAAAAGGAGGCTGCACAGGCTGGTCTGAGTCTACACTTGTCAAAATGCCACATTGTTGGAAATCACATGTCGCGGCTCAAATATGAATGTTTTTGCATTAACCCTTTGTATACCGGAACCCCCTAAACGGGTATTCAGGCAAACAGTGAAGACCCAGAATCAAGGTCTACGCTGTGTGTTATGGTAAAACAATCATCAGGGACAGAAATACATCATATTTGGGAAATGACGAGCTGTGACCCCCTAAATTGACACTCCCATCCTTGTTGTTTTTATCTGTATGGGACAATCAATCAAAATACAAAGGGTTAAGTCTATGAGAACATTACCGGTGGATCTTAACTTATTTCGACTAGTATACAAATATGAGAGAAAATAACAGGTCGTGCTTTACTTATTTCGACCAGTATACAAATATGATAAAATTACAGGTGGAGCTTAACGTATTTTTACCAGTATAGCAAAAATATTACCTGATGCAAAGTTTGACATCTGAAGAAGGAGGTAGAAGGTTTTGAAGATTCTGTATTTTCTCTCTTCCAGTGAAATGTCCCAAAGCATGCTGAATCCTTCACAACGCACCAGTTCTACTAATATGACATCATCTTATTCGGGTCATGCACGTTCCGTTATAAAGACAGATAGTTCTGTTAATTGTGCATAATACTATACAAATTGACTTAACCTGGTGTCATCAGAACGTTGAAAGTTACGTTACCAACAAGTGGTTCCTCACTGCGTATGTATTGTTCTTCACTGCGTACGTAATGTTCTTCACTGCGTATGTAGTAGTGATGTTAGATGATCTTAACCCTTAACCCTTAAAACACCAGAAAAATACAAAAATATTTGAAAAGTCTGCTGCGTTTTTTGCTTACATTATTTAACAAGTTAAGTATAGAGGCAAACAGTGTGGGCCCAGAACAGACTGCTCCTTATAGGAGCAGTCTGTTCTGGGACTACACTGTTTGTTGTTCAAAATTATCCTATTCGGAAAATTATTTCAAGAACACTGCCAGAATGTTAAACAGTTTGGTTCCAGGTCGGGCCTGATCTTGGTCGAAACTATGCAAAGGTTATCAGCAGACGACACAAGTAGGAAAAGAGTTATAGTGGGCGTGGTTTTCGGAAAGATGCACGTCAGAGATAGGGTATATTATTCCGCGTGCGTAAATGAAGAAGCAACCAGATATTCAGTACTAGCATGAATGCTCATTCTACTGTCTATGCGAAATCAAGGGTAGAAATAAATTAATCGTGGCATGCACAAATAGACATTCGCTCATACTCAGTCAGTTTTGGACAGTCATCGTGCGCCTCCCTAAGGGAGCAGTCTAATCTTGGTCCATATTGACCAATTTTTGTTTGCAATATCGAAAGCAGGTGAGATAGCAGACAACATATTCCGTGACTCGGGCGGGAAAAGTGTTCATCTGAAAAACGGATCTTTCAGAAATAGAGAGAATTAACCTACACAGTTTGAATACAGCAGGTTCGGTTTAATTCCGTCAATGGATAGTGTAACAACTATCGCGCCCCCTCTCACCGGTTTAAGGGGTATTCTAATTTCTGTCAGAATATAAAATATAACAACACTATATCGATGTACGGGGAGACGTAATACCAACCCACGCACGCCACAACGGCAGCTGTAATGATCTGTAAATAATCTGAAACGATTCGAGTCTTACATGAACTTTTTTCACCCTTTAACCCATACAAGCTGAATGAAATTTTCAACCCTTATCAATTAGGTCAATCCATTTCCGTTTTAAGGGTTGTTGGGGAGTATTTTTCATTTATATTCAAACTTTAATTGAACTTTCTGTAAGCAAACAGAGGAGACCCTGATCAGATCCGCTTTTGCGGCGCCTGATCTGGGTCTGCACTGTTTGCCTATGTCCCACAAAAAGGATTAGGACTAGGATTGTATGTGTAAATTTCTGGTTATAATAGCAAAGTTACTGTTATTAACGTGCAATGATGAAAACTTAGATCAGCTTGCACATTCGCACATTATAGTAGACGTCATTGTTCAACATCTATAGACTTTACAAACGAACCATAATACGCAGTCTACTGACCGTTTTCTTCCAAAAAAATGTCCAATTTTCATGAATTTGGCACTATTCGATTTTGTCCTACCCTGGTATCACAATGATCCTTTTTCTATGCTCCGGCTTAAATAAACTAGACACTCTTCAGTCAATCGAATAACGACGTATTGAAATTCATTATTGCAGTTTAACGCGACTTCACAAATTGGGTTTGCTTCTGTTGTGATCTCTTTTATATAGGAATCGAGCGGAAGAATAAAAGTGGGAGGCGCTACTGAATATTTAATATGATTGTCATAAATATAATTAATGTGTTTCTTAGCTTTTTGGTTTGTACAGGCACTATCTATGTTTAAAGGTATGTTAAAGGCTGTTTCGCTATTAACAAAGAATAGCAATATTGGGCACAAGTAAACTAATTAACCGTTGACGCAAATCATGACAATTTTTCCACCACGGTAAATGCGACAGCATGACAAAATCATTGAACAACGCGAGTTGCAACAACGCGGATCGCGTTTCCCACGAAAATTGCTAAGTTTTTTTAATGTTATTTTAATTTAACAAAATTCGACTTAATGTAAATTATTTTCGGTGCTTAACGGAGATCATTTTGTGTCATTATTCTGATTAATGTTTATCCCAGGAAACATCTAACAGCGGGCCACCATGAAATGGTGGTGTGTCGCTGGCGGGCCGATAGTGGCCGGATACTGTGCTGGGTTGGATGTCACTAAGTGATGATGCCTTGTGTCGGAACAAAAGTGAGCCAGCCGATTAATTTCTGATACGTATCGCTTATGCATGAAGCGAAACCTCCGATGAGCCTGCGCATTCGCACAGTCTTGTCAGGGCCTTAACTACTCCTCCACTAAAAGAAATGACGTAGATAAAGACTCGAGCCCAAATTTGGGTCCCTAGTTAGATATGGGCATGTTTAAAGAGCGAGTTTACCCATAAATCTTATGAGCTTGCAATCTGCAGACCTCGGATGTTCCCGTCACAATGACGGAGCTTACCGTAGTCATACGAGGAATGCCGATTGATGGGCTGACCCAGCTGTTCAGTTTAAGCGGGTACGTGCCTTTAAGGCGTACAATATACTAGTAATCAATGTTATTTTCTTGTAAGATCATAATTACATTGCAAAGATTTTTAGTCGATGACATTTGACCGTTCCTACTGTGTGACTTGCATCAACAATTCTATCTTAACGTTAAAATCCTTCTTAAAGTTTGTCACGCTGAAGTTTGAAGTGCTCAAGCTTTCCAAACAGTATATGCTCAGATCAGTCGGCTTCTGATGAAGCCGACTGTTCTGAGCATATACTGTTTACAATTTTGGGTGTGACTGTCTTACTATGCAGAAAGAAGTTGCTTGAAATGATCTGGCTGAATGACTGAAAACAAATATGACAAATAAAGACATGATATGTATTCAGCGCAACAAGGGTTTAGGGAAGGCGAGCACCTGCCATACCCATTCCTTAAAAAGACAATATTTAACAATCCTTTTATTATAAGGACGATAAACATTATATATTTGTATCTTGCAGGGAATTGGTACGTAATAGGGGGCACTTGTGGTTTTTGCTTTGTGTTTTGTTGTTTGTTATTGTTTTTTATCGTCGCTTTTGTTTTTCTTGAGTGTTTTTCTTTTGTTTTTGTTATGCTTTTGTTGTGTTGTTTTGTGTGTTTTTGTTTGTTGTTTTTGCGTGTGTGTGTGTATGCAGCTCTGTGTGTGTGTGCGTGCGTGCGTGCATTTGCATGCGCGCGCGTGTGTTGGTGTTATTTCTTTAATTACAATAGCACAGTAGAAATAAAAGTACCGAAAAACGCTAGTATCTGCTTCGGTCGAGTAGATTCGGCCTTCCGTTTTTTCTATGGAAACCAAGCTGAATTGCGCTTAAACTACATGTAGTTCTATTTTGTAGTCGAATTTGCAGGAAATGAACAATATCTAAACCTTTGCGAAACTTCACATGTTAATATTCGAGTATTTGTACTACAAAAACGCGTTATCAATACGAGGAGCGGGCTTGATTTAGCTGTTTTCTCTACTCCGAACAGGGCACTGGAACATATGTGATGTAGTACTTAGGCGTACTCCGTGTTCAGAGGTGATGTAGACCGAAGAGTCACGTGACTGGCAAAATAGAGGAGCACTGTCTGCATGAACTGAAATATTTTTCTGTCTTTCGATAAATTCTGATAATCATTCGTATTGAAAACATAAGCTCATCAGCAAAAGAGTTGGAAACACATGTACTTTTTTTCCTTCTTGGCAATCGTATTGTGTTATATTTTCACCATTCAGACATCACTTACTCCGGACCACTCCAAAGTGCTCAGTTTACTTGTTTAATGTGCCTGTTCTGACAAAAACCGAGTACTCTAAAACTAACAAATCAAATCCTCCCCTCATTGTTTTGATTCACTTTTAAAACCTTGTGCGTATTATCCGCGTTGGATCAGTGTACATTCGCGGGGTTGTACACCTTTAATAACTCTTTTAAGACGGAGTATGTTGTAGTATATCACACTGGTCAATGTAAACGCACCGGTGGTTGCTACAACGAGCTGGTGGTTGCATTTTTCAGCACAGGTGGTGGCGTAAAAGGTAAAAAAATCTATACCTGTTGACTTTATGATTCATTTATAAACTTGCATTTATTTTATTTGTGATGACACCTGGCGAACAGGCCGCCGGTAACACTGCAGTTTATGGCTCTGTAAAGCAATTGGTGATTTAATTCATGGTTTGGACTGCAAATCCAACAAAGTTCTGGAGTTTTGCCGTGACAGGTGCTTCTTTCTAGTGTAACTGCCTAAATTGAGGGAAATCTGCTTATCTAAGCGCAGCTATTGTCATATTCCCATGAAATAACATCCAAAAAACGATTACTACTTTGTATTTTTTTTTCTTGGTAAACTAGCAAATGTTTTATTGACGAATTTTATTACAACGCACTGGGAGCATTTTTGACGCATTGATACAACGCACTGATGGTTGCACATAAGTCCTGTGGTTGCTGGTGCAGTCTCACCACATCATTCGCTGTTCACATAAACGTTACAAAAATCGCCATTTCAACCAGCACATGATATTTCGATACTGTGAAGAAGGCTCAGGCGAGCATGTGCTAACGTGCAGACTCCCAAGAGCCCTTGCTGCCAGCACAAGAGATCTTGATATTTATAACATTGTCCAGTGACTTTGCCTACGCAAATGTGCAGACTCACCAGAGTATTCGCTGCTGGCGCGAATAGCACACAAATCGCCATTTAGGGCAGCACAATAGATTTTGTACAGTGACGAAGGCTAAGGTAAGCCTGTGCAAATGTGCAGACTCGCCAGATCCTGCGCTGCTCGCACAAAATGGCATTCAATCGCCATTTGAGTCACCACATGAGAATTTTGAACTGTGACGAAGGCTCAGACTAGACCAAGCAAATGTGCAGACTCGCCAAAGCCATCGCTGTTCGCATGAATGACACCCAAAAGTAGTAAGTGAGTATCACAAACAGCAGACAAACCCATGACACTGAGAGGAATAGCCACACAACAATCACGAGACACCAGGAAGACAAACTAAGCAAAGCAGCCAGATCTCTCTCTTCTCCATCAAGATGATCACAAAACAAGAATGTAAAGAAACAAAATATAGAACAATTACAGAATCCTGTATTGGGAGTATCAATCAACAACGAATCAACAACAGAATCACCGCCTTAGAACAGACAGCAGCCTATATCTCTGGGGTACTAAAATTGCATTTTACTGGTACCAAATCTTCGCCCTAGATTCTGCTGTTGTTGAAGCACAAAAATTGTAAGCTCGCATAGAGGCTTCTTGACTATTGTAATGTATCATAATGGACAAACAATCTCATTAAATTTAAAGTTTTCGGGCCAATCTGTAAAATAGGCGGAAACACTCTCAAAGTGCGAACAGGGCTAGCTCTGGAGCGTCTCTGGTGAAGCCACACATTTGCAGAGTCACGCTTGAGCCTTCATCAGTGTACAAACACCACAAACTCTATGCCTATTGACTGTATGTTTCTTTATAACTTTGCATTTATTTTACTTTTGATGACCCAATGCGCACAAACCGTCAGTAACATTGCAGTTTATGGCTCTGCAATGCAATTGGCGTTTTAATTTATGGTTTGACAAACAAATCTGACACAATTGTGGAGTTTGGCAATGACAGGTGCTTTTTTCTATTGTGACTGCCTAACTTCAGGAAAATTCTGCATGTCTAAGCACAGTTGCAGCTATGTAATCATAGTCCCATGAAATAACATCCAAAAACCATTACTACTCTCTATTTTTTCAATGCAGAGAAGGCTCTGGCGAGTCTGTACATTTGCACAGGCTCACCTGAGTCTTCGTCCTGGTACTGAAATATCATGTGCTGGCTCAAATAACGATTTACGTACCGTTTATAAGAACAGTGAATGCTGTGGTGAGGCAGCACCAGCAACCATGGCACACATAGGCAACCATCAGTTCGTTGTATCAATGCGTCAAAAAAATTGCTCCCAGTGCGTTGTAATAAAATTCCTTGATAAAACGTTAGCTAATTTACCAAGAAAAAAGATACAAAGTGGTAATCGTTTTTTGGTTGTTATTACATTTTAATATGATAACAGCTGTACTTAGACATGCATATTCCCTTCGATTTAGGCAGTTACACTAGATAAAAGCACCTGTCACGGCAAAACTCCAGAACTTTGTTGGATTTGCAGTCCAAACCATGAATTAAATCACCGATTGCTTGGCAGAGCCATAAACTGCGATGTTGCCGGTGGTCTGTGCACCAGGTGTCATCACAAATAAAATAAATGCAAGTTTATAAATGAATCATAAAGTCAACAGATACGTATTTTTTTACCTTTTACGCCACCACCTGTGCTGAAAAATGCAACCACCAGCTCGTTGTAGCAACCACCGGTGCGTTTACATTGACCAGTGTGAGTATATGACAATATTTGAAAGGTGACTTGCGAACCACTCCACAAGAAACCCGGTATCAACCCTCTTTATTGGACCAACGGAATTTCCCATAAAGTTTGATGTTGTTAAGTCAGCCATCATTAGATTGAGAAATCAATGAGAAAAAAAATTTGAGTATGAATAACCAAGTTTGACAATGGTAGCCACTCTAGTGTGTGTGTGTGTGCGTGTGTGCGTGCGTGTGTGCGTGCGTGCGTGCGTGCGTTGTAGAAAAATCGTAATATTGACGGGAAACTCAGTTCAGAATCATATTTCAGCTTCACTGAGAAAGCTGAATCTACTACCATTGACATAAAGTTAAGCATATTGTACTTCCAATAATTCTGATGGTCTAACATAAAAAGCTTGTGCCGGTGTGATTTAACATGGTTGATTATCTGCTTAGTCGCTTTAATATTCTAAGACTGTTAAGCTACTGACCGAACATCATTTGGGGTTTCTGGGCCTAAGAGGAGGCTGCACAGGCTCGACTGTGTCTACATTTTTCAGAATGCCACATTGTAGGAAATCCCATGCCATGGCTCATACGGTAGTAACTCTTAATTCCACCCATAAATTCTGACCGCAATTCAATTTAGTCATTTTGAGCCGTTTTATGAATCCTGGTGGGAAACCAAAGAGATAAAATGCTCCTGTTATAGTCGGTCGTTTAATAAGATGCAATTTGTTGACAAAAATTCTCGTTTTAGAATTTTTTGAAAGGAAACGTTAACATGCCCGTTTTAGAAATTTATAAAAGGAAACGTTAACAAGCTCGTTTTAGAATTATAAATACAACAGCCAACCCAATCAAATGTATATTACAGTAACTTGCAATCTAAAGCCATGATAGCAAATGGTCACAAACACATTTTAACGTATTCTTCAACAATTACAATGTTTGGATATAATCTGCATGCACAGGACATTAGCGTGTTGATTAGGCAGAACAATGGAACTTAAGCATTTTCCGTTCCGCGAAAAATCACGTGCCGAGGTAAACAAAACTATTGGTTATCATAATATTACGATTCGAATAGGCTACAGGGGTAGAATTTATTTACTCTATTTATATTCTGCGAGAAGTATTATGTTCACATTGTATTTGATGAAGGGACAGGGGATCCAGACCTCCCTGGAAATTCACAAGTTCTATAGGTTTCCATAGGACTTAACAATTGGATCCCGTCACTTGAAAATGTTAGACCCCCCCCCACCCCCCTCCTCCCTGGAATCTTGAAAAATGTAGTTTTCCTTGAAAACCCCGTTGGACACCCTCTGTAAAATAAGCTGAGGAATTTTCTAAAAAAGCGTTGTCAGACGATTTTTTCTGTCAGTTGGGCCTGGAACACCACCCCACCCCCTCAGAAAAAATTCCTGGGTCCGTGTTCGTGGCAAGAAAGGATTCAAACTAACCTGCTAAGATAATAAGCTACATATTGTATAAAGCATCTTGAAAATTGGATTTAGAAGTCGAGCTATCACGTAGTCTGGAAAACGAACAAAGATCAGCCGCAAATCAGCCGGTACAGATGCTTAGACTGAGCTTAGCATTTTGTGTTTGCATTAGCGATACACGAGGCGCATGTTTAGATAAGAATGCAAGGTTGCACTTGGCTAGACAAGACACACTATTACAACACCTGTCGATAACCGGACCTGCATTTGTTTACAAGTTTTGATGAATGAGATAATATTATCAATAATATTATATATCAATAATTGAGCCTACTTTAACCTTTTGCCTACTAGTGCCGTCTGCTGATAACCTTTGTAAGCAGTTTAGACCCAGATTAGGCCCGACAAAACTTCGGGCCTATTCTGGTTCCAAACTGTTTGACATTCTGATGGTATTCATGAAGGATTTTTCAAATAAGATGATTAAAAAGACAGTAGATGACGAAAAGCATAGCAAATTAGCCATCGTGCGATGAGTTAAATTGGCACATGTATGAATCCATCCACAAACTGTATTAATTGTGGGAGATTGAATACTTACGCCTTTGTTCGTGGGACTATGTCGCGTGCTTAGTTGTCGTTGGATTGGTCAGTTATACACTTGTGAGTGGCATTCAAAATCGTCTATTAGGTTCTAATCGCATTGTAGGGAAAATGTGCATATTCGCCAGTGCCTTCGCTGCTTTCATACATAAGGTATGGATGCGTATGAACTGAATGTATAGATATGTATCAAGCCTCAAACAATTTTTATGCAACAGTACAGACGTTTGGCCATCTACAATAATTATTTGCTTTTGTACATGCTCTCGGTATTGATTGTTGAATAGATCAAATTGCTTATCTAAAACTAGGGGATGTATTCCTATATCGGTGTAACATCTGCTTAATGATGTGTTTTTAAAGTCTATTCCGAAATTCTAAGTCTTATTATTTCAGCAACAACTTTCACATTTTTTTAATTTTATTAGATCTTCTTTAGTCAAACTAAATAACTTCTAGAAACTAATTATAAACCGAAAGCTTCTAGGCAACAAATCTAAACAAATTGTGACCCTATCACACTGAGCTTTACCTTATATACTATGAAGTCACGTGATAGAGGCTGACAATAGCGCCACATTATGGCATCATCATTTACCAATCATATTTCAATTGTATTATATAGCGCCCTCTACATATTTAAGCTCCATTTATATCAACCGATCAGAAGATAAAAAAATGACTCATTGTCATGCCAGATGCGCAATTTCCTAAAGGTCATATGACTAGAAGTACAATCATGCCAATCAATGCCAAATTTGACGTGATTAATTAATTTGGCTTATGTGATTAAGACGTGTCAATGCGACCTTTCCAAAGTGTTAAAATATCCCATCAGAATTAAGAGGCTGTTCAAATCAGGGTTTGCAGAAATTTACCAAAAAAAAATCAAAGAATGAGCTGCAGAAAGATTTAAATGCACAAATCAAGATCACAGATTTGAAGCAACCTCAAATCATATAGAAAATGATTGAAATACATAGCAGCCATACAAGATGCGCAACATGCTGTTTACCAAAATTTCAAAATAAAAATCGTCTTCGCAATACCCATGATTTAGAGTCAGTTAGTTTCAGTTAGAATCCAACAGACCAATCCCCTAGCATATTCATGTTTCCATCCAATCAGTATTTGTTTTGTGAAGTGGACACAATAACAGCACAAAAATAATCAGACTCTTGTAAAATGTGTCACTACATGTGCAGAAGAGTCCATAAGCAACTATTGACGAAGCGCTTCTCCAAAAACTTACGATTCCAAGACTTAGCTGCCAAAGAAGCACATTATTATAACACTAACTCAATCTCATATTGTCCTGCATGAGGACTACAGAGAGTTCTAAATTCGTAAAACACACAGTGATGTATTTGCATACTTGCAGACCAGAATGTTGAAAGGATGGCCATGTCTAGAGAACGTTGACAGTTGTCGCTGGGGAGGGAGAGCTAGTTGCCTTACTTTGATTGCCTTTTGATGTCATGTCATTTGACTGTTTTTGCTCTGTTACTCTTCCTCACAGCGCCATGGGATGGTCTGCAGTTTGCGATTGTGGTATTTCCTGGTCATACTCGCTAACTTTTTCAAGAATCCACCATGATATTGAGAAGACATAGGTGGAGTTCGCGCGTTAACCATAGAGACTATAGTTGCTCTTCCGACTGTCAGCGTTCCTCCCCAGCAAAACAGTCAACCAATCACAGCCATCGATACAAAACGTACAGGTTTCCGGCAATTCCAAGTTTGCATTGCAGGACGGGAACCAATCACCTATGGACCATAGGTGATTGGTTCCCGTCCTGCAATGCAAACTTGGACCACAGATTTTGTCTAGTTTCTCTAGTGAAACCAGACATGCGCAGTGCATAAAACCAGAGAGAGTTTTGTCGCTCTATGGTCCGACTAAAGGGACTGGACTATAGTCTGGTTAACACACGAATTCCGCCATAGAATCAACAGTGAAAGGCAATCTGGTTCTATGGCATGGCGCCAACATCATCATAGTTCATGTATGGCCAACGCAAGACCCTGGACATTGTGAAACTTTGTGTACTTGGTATTGCGCGAATATCTCCCAAATAGATGACAATTACGAATGATGGGACTGCACGGTCTGCGCTGTATGGTATCGTACAATGACTAGCGACCCCTATTAAGAACAATAAAAGTAATACAGTATCTTTAAAATTATTATGCCATTGCCATTGATCGAAATTCGGTGAGCGGGTCACAAGTCATTTAGATAAGCGGCAACAAAAAATGCTCGTAAAGTCGACGTTTTGCAAAGCAACACCCTGCACTCGAAAACGCCATTAATTTCTAATGGGTTTTTTATCCGCGTTCGTCGATTTAAATATGTTCGATTTTCACCTATCCGGGATTGATAGTGCATTTTGTGACCGATTTTTGTGGGAAAAGCTCAAGTCTATTGCACTTTTATTGATCTGTTTTGTCTTATCAAATGAGCTGCAAGGTTCAAGGATGAACATACTACAGTTGCAAAGTTTTACGCCTTGATCATAATAATAATGCGCATCCTCTAATAAAGGACATTACGGAAACTTAGCGATTCTTGTATAACCAATTTCCATAGTCTTTCTATACTTTCCGCAATTCTTTCGTAATTCAAGTCAATGCAGTTATATCGCATGACTAAATCAGCCAATCGAAAATTGGGGCCAACCAGGAATTCGGCTTTTATACTCAGAAACCGTACCGAAACCGTAACCGCAACCGAATTGCATCGTTTCGTTTTCTGCAGACCTTTCACATATGAACCGAATCAGCGGACGAAATCTAAGAAAATGCATATATAATTTGGCACAGACCCAGTAATTCTACAGACTTCCTGATATTGCTCCATGCCACTGCCTTTAGTTCTTGGTCTTTATAGTCGCTCTGGGCTTTGTCCCACAAAAGCCTGTAGTCTGTAGTTTTGTACTTGTAAAACAATCGCACTATTGTCTCGCTGGACAATCCATCAATGGTTTCTATGTTCACTAAGTTATATACAACGCACGTGGTTGTGTATATGCAGGTGTAATTAAAATAACCTGTCGTATTTGCTGAAATTCGGCCGCCAAAACCGAAAAAATGCACTATTTCGGTTCGGCGTTCGGTTTCGGTGAAACCACTCATTCATGAGGATATTATAGTGCCTGTCACTACTCCAGCATTTTATTTTTTCGGTTCGGTTTCGGTTCGGTATCGTTGTATACATGTGAAACTACTGTCATGATTGCATGTATTGTTTAAGAAATACGAATCAGTTGCCAAGGGTCATTCAGCACCATTTTTGTAGATTGTATGTTACGTTACCAGAAAACCAAATTTAATGTATTTCAGACAACATTCGTGTTAGTTTGCATTCTGACGACAGCATACGGTACATTGGCATACGTCACAACACCGGTGACCCCCCCCCCCCACACACACACACACGTGTATAGCTGAAATTTTTGTAAGAAATTTACCATTGGAAGAATGGCGCTGTGCCATCTTGGTATCAAATCAGAAAAGCTATTGATAACATAAACCGAAACAAAATCGCACTTATATTCGTTTGACGCTAGAGAACCCAGTGCTTGAGCAGCGCAGTCATCTTGTATTGGTTGCAGTCGACGAGTGGACAGAATAGTGTACCTAGCTGTTAAAAAGGGTAATATTTTGGTCAAGTATTTTACTTCTGAAAATACTCTTCACTAATTATTGTCACTTATAAATCCAGCTGTGTATCTGCTTAACAAGATTTATGTGAGTTAAGTGATAGTCGCTACAGCGCCAGAGTTATGCCACACATTTTGATTTTCCTGAAAAAGAGGATGAAAGGACTTTTTGTTTAAGTTCTGGAATTTACTTTCGATAAAATACAAAATGCCTGTCCTTCAATGTACACAAAGTTCGAAATCTCAGGGCAGAGCATTTTGAAAATACTCTTCACTAATTATTGTCACTTATAAATCCAGCTGTGTATCGAAAGTCGATACAGCGCCTGAGTTATGCCAAAAAGGTGATTTTTCTCCTGAAAAAAAAAGATGAAAGGCATTTTGTTAAAGTTCTGGATTCATGCTTACTTTAGCTAAAATGCATAAAACAGTACGAGTGACATTTGGAAAGTTCTTAGCATGGCATCAAAACTCCCAAATGCGTTGATAAAATGCTATCAAATAATACATTTTTGGAAACTAGAATTCAACGGCTACTTGATGGTTTAATTTTTGTGCAGCGCATGCTCAAAATGAGTAGGGTTTATACACTGGCTGAAGTTTTAAGCAAAATATTTGTAAAAAAAAACGAAGGAAAATTGGGATCCTTATGGTTTGACAAATTAACGATTTGGCGCCAACATATTTTATTAGATATATTATGCGACCACTGCTTGCACGACTTACACCTTGCAAGTGTTGACTTATAGAGCAAAGGTAAACTTTTCAAAAATGGGACTTTTTTCGTTTCAATTTTTATCCCCACGCTTTAATAAAAAAGTGTCGGGGATATTGCAATCGCCTCCGTCCGTCCGTCCGTCCGTCACGCTATCTCCTCCTAAACCATTGGACGAAATCCAACCAAATTTGGTGTGTGAGTTGCTCACATGAATGGGGTGTGCAACGGCACATTTTTTTTGGCCCCGCCCCTTGGGGCCCTGGGGAGGGCCAAAAGGTCAAATATCATTAAATATCATTAAATTTCAATTACAAAGTCAATTTCAAAGATTTTTTAACCAAACTTTGTGTATCTTCTCACACATGAAAGATATAAAACATATCAGACGGGATTTTCATTTGGTCGCCTGGGTCATGCCCCAGGGGTCGGACTTAGGGGTACCGTGGGGGGTTTGGGGGGTCAATTTTTTTTTCGAAATTCAACCAGATTTGGTGTGTGAGTTACTTACATGAATGGCACATGCACCGGCACCATTTTTTGGGTCCCCGCCCCCTGGGACCTTGGGGAGGGGCCAAAAGGTCAAATATCATTAAATCTGAATTACAAAGTCAATTTCAAAGGTTTTTAAACCAAACTATGTGTATCTTCTCACAAATGTAAGATATATAACATATCAGACGGGATTTGCATTCGGCCGCCCTGGATCATGCCCAGTGGTGGAACTTGGGGTAACCTGGGGGGTTGGGGTCATTTCTTTTTTCAGAAATTCAACCAGATTTGGTCTGTGAGTTACTCACATGAATGGCACATGCACCGGCACAATTTTTATGGTCCCCGCCACCTGGGACCCTGGGGAGGGGTCAAAAATTAAATTTTCTGAACATGGTCATGTGGCATATCAAATTAAAGGGGATGAGCAGTAGACCACGATAGACTGAACAATTTTAACCTACGATAAAACTGGTGACCTTGGGATGGGGTCAAAGGGTCAATTACCATTAGATTTCTTCGAGAGCGTGGGGATTTGCGATGGCGCGCCATCGAATGTGTTCTAGTTCTTTATACTTTTACTATAAATAGCACGAAAATGCCTATTGAGTATATGTTTTGCTTTATCTGTAGCGAACAATGCAGAAAAATCATTTATTCGCGCAAAAAGTGGGAGGCGTAAATCAACCCCTCACATTTTGTCAATAGCATAATTACTTCTCATGGTATCGCGTTAATCATCACAAAATCGATTGATTTCTTCTCTCTACTTTTTATTATTTTTACTTGCCACCATTTTCAGTTGAAATGAACCTGAGCGTCAACTCATAGCTAAACTTAGTCTGCCCCATGGGAAGATTATAAGAGTTATCTTCCCTTTGTTCTGGTTTACAAAACTTTTTTTTTTGGTATAAATACAAAGAGCATAAAGTGTCCTTGACAAAAATATCAACGCACTGCATTTTAAACTA
Organism: Loripinus fragilis; assembly: GCA_964019695.1. Classification (NCBI taxonomy): domain Eukaryota; kingdom Metazoa; phylum Mollusca; class Bivalvia; order Lucinida; family Lucinidae; genus Loripinus; species Loripinus fragilis. Next base: position 39,171,865 of record OZ026522.1, on the reverse strand, counting down.
CTGTCCGTTATATTATTTTCAAAATATGTGCATTGTGACATGTGATCTTTTAGTCAAAAAAATAATGCATTGCTTTGCTTTCTAGACGGTTTTGGTATTTCTGTTCCTGTATTTTCGTTATTTGAAACATCCGACTCAGTCATCATTTGTAATTGTATAATGCATGTAGCTGTACCAGATTGTGGCCTACCAAATGGTACAAAATTATCTAATTTCATGAACTATTGTTTATGTTCTGCACACTTTTCAAAAGGTAAAATGTTATATTTTCCACGGAAATTTTGCGTTTTCCGGTATACAAACAGTAAATGCATTCACAATAATAGTTTTCGTGTCTGCATTATAATATCCTCATGAAATTTATGCCAAAACATAATTGAAAGATAGCTCTTTAAAATGATACCAAACATAATAAGGTTTGTAAATCTGTTACTGAGATAAAAGACCATGCCTAGAACTTTCTGAATGCCCCTCATACTTTAATGTAGAAAAAGTTCGAAATCTGAGGCTGGAGCATTTTGAAAGTTATTCATGCTTTTCATACTGTATGCATAGTTCTGAATACCAAGTGTTCTGGCCAAGTGATTGGGTCGTCGACTGCAACATAATGATTTTATTTAGGAAGAGGCTATTTACAGTTGACTGTCAATAGCCAAAAAACGTTAAAGTGGCTATTTACAGTTAACTGTCATTAGCCAAAACGCGTCGAAATGGCTATTGACAGTCAACTGTAAATAGTCATTTTAACGTTTTTTGGCTATTTACAGATAAATCAGATATTTTTATTGATGTTGACTTTATATTCGAACATTTGGTGGATAATTTCAAGTACAGATGAATATTAAAGTCAAATAAATGTGTTTCTTCCATAATTAGTGCATGCCGTAAATCGTATTTGAGCCTGGCATGTGAGTTTTGGGTATTTGACGCATGCAAAAAGTTAAAAAAACACGCAAGCTTGTGCATCTACACAGACGCTCCATTGGCATCGCTGTTCGTACGCATAAGTAGAAAATGATTCATATAAGAGCCAAACATCTCAAAAAATGTACAAGTATGGATTGGCAGTCAGGCGAAATGCAGTTATTCTGTGATTGTGACATTTCCTGATCAAGATTATAGAGCTCAGACTTCTTACGTGTAACATGTATTCCAAGGTTTCCTGATCAGACACCACATTCTGCGAAATCTGATTTGGATCTCGACTGTTTGTCTATATCCCATGGATGTATATATACATGTAGCTACTTTGACTTGTTTATAGCACGAGTTGTTTTTGTTCCTCGGAGTTACACGTACATGCACTAGGTCTGATTATGTCTGAAGTAAGCAACGCATTTGAACATTTTATTGTTTTATTAATGAAATCCGATTCACATTTTCTAAATAAAGGCGATTCATGTATATCAACTAACAGTACATGTATGTACATTTTAACCATTGTGCCCATTTATATAGCTCAGTTAATTCAACGCCTGTAAATTTAACACCGAAATGGCCCTCAGAGTTTCTCTAATCAGTTTCTAGTCATATGCCGTGGTTTCTTAAGAGAAACATCTCAGTGATACGATTCATTTAAGTAACCACAGCATATGCTTTTTGCTGTCGTCTTCTCGCCGAAACCATTAAGCTTTAGTGAGAGGCGACGATTCGGTAAGCAAAAGTGATAGAACGACCAACTGTACAAATAAAACTATGCTGTTGCTGAATAAAGGAACGTCTCGATGAGACGATTCCTCTGAGAAACTCCAGCATATCCTGTCGGCAAAGTTTGAGTCTGTATTGACACCATTGCAACGCGGAGTACATTGACACTGTAAACCAGTGTCCCGAAATCATACTTCCGCGATGTAGAATTTGCAATATGTAATCTCTCTGATACTGTATTTGCCGCAAATGCGGATGATTATAGTTGGGGGGGGGGGGGGGGGGGGGGTTCGAGGGACATCTGTATTGAACGCTTAAGTCATTTGTATACGGTCTTTAAATACCTTAAAAATGAGACAGCGGTACACTTGTAAGAGTTATTCTTGATTAGATCATTTTATTGTAGATAGCTGTTCCAAGCTTTTTGAAACTCTGGTATCATTTTTTTCGAAAAAAAAGTAAACTGTGGAAAAACCTTTGATATGAGTTTAGACAATGTAGTAAACAATTGTCCAATACTTAGGCTTAGTCGTGAGAAAACTGGATTTAGTTGCATGCAGTCTCTTCTGGTGATAATGTTTTCAAAACTATTGGACCTAGATCTGCTATGATCAAATGGTGGTCCTTATCTCGATCTACACTGCTAAATACTCCGATAGTATGCCTGAATGCATTTTGCGACTCATAATCACACGCTGGATAGGAGGCAATCGAAAACTCTAATACTGTCGAGGAACGTAGATAAAATTGTTAGAAACAGTTTTTGATTGCCATTATCGTCTGACTGGCGACAAATAGCAATCGAAAACACTGTTTCTATCGAGTTTTGATCCCCGTTCGTCGATTGTTCAGAGCGTTTTTGATAGCCGCCAACGCGGTGTGAGTTGCATGAAAAAACTCTACTCTCTTTATAGTAAGTTGTTTTTCAATTAAAACCATAAAGACCAGTGTTTTATGAGGATTATGATAAGACAACAAGCCCCAGGGTTTATTTTCACACCTAACCATAGCATATCACCGCGTCTTTCCGGTAAACAGCCGAAGTCTATCGACTGTCACCAGCTTGAGACGGGTGAAGTGTACGAATATTCTACCTGTTAGAAAATATCATTGTTCGACATGGCGAAACTATGGCGGGAAACTCAGTCTGCATTTTCCATCTTTCAAGATTATTTTCCATCTTCCACCTTTAAAAATTATAGCTAATTCAGATAATGTAAAGCATTAGAAACACCCATGGATGTTGCATTAACAAGGGTTTTCAAATTTAATACCAGGCAGAGCGCACGTCAGCATCCAGAGTAGCTGCTTGTGTCATCTTTGATAACCTATGCAAACAGTTTGTGCCTCTGGATCAAACTTTTTGCCACAATGTGTTGAAGGCACCTCGAAAGTACTTATAATCAGATGTTCCAAAGGACTTTTTTGGAGGGGGGGGGGGGGGCGAGATATTGAGAAAATCAATGGCCAGGATCATCAGACATCGATGGCCAAGATCAGTGCGAGCATATGCTCAATCTGGTCACGGTCAATGCGATCTTCTGAGTGCATAGGGAAACATGTTCAAGGCATCAACAATACGTCGTCGAAAATCATAAAAATACAAAACAATGAGTTTTCGGATAGACCGCGCAAGTGCACATTCTGCTCGAGAACCTTGCATATGGCCAATGATGCCTCATTAAAGTCTCCTCTCCTGAATAAAGGTTGTCACACCTCTTAATCCCACACGCGTCAAGCACCACGGGAGTTGTATTGCCTCCCGGTGAAGTACACTTATCCTGTTTATTGGGACAGATTAAGCTTTTGGGTGATACTTAAGTGAAAATAAAAATAGATTTTATGAAAAGATTCTATTCCACTAATAAAACCTTCCAATATCACCTCCACCGCAACCCCCACCCCCACCCCCAAAAAAATGAAAGTATCCGTTTATCTCGAAATTACAAAAAATAGTCTCGAAAAATGTGCAAAATATGAAACCTGTGCATATTGCACAGGTTTCATTTCATATTTTGCACATTTTTGCACAGGTTTTATATTTTGCACATTTTTCGAGACTAAATGTTTTTAGCAAAGGCCTTTTGGTGTAAACCTTTTACAAAATATAAATAAATTTCAACAGGCCGAAAAGAAAATTAATAATGAAAGAAGAAAAGAAAAAATGGATGGCTGTCACAATGCAGAGCATGTTAAATATACCACATGGATCCTCTCTACGAGACATCCATATTTTGTATACGGGGGTAGAGAAGGTTCTGACGAGTCATCGCATATGCCGACGCGCCTTCGCTTTCCAGGCTCGAAAATGCGTGAAGTATAAAAAACCAAATCCCTGTACTGGCCCTCGTACATAATCTTGCGGACTGGAACTAATTGCCAAACCCTTAGCTGTCTCATGACAACTTGCATGTACACAACATCAACAGGCAGTATAGATCAGAATCAGACAGCTCCTATAGGAATTATCTGTTATAATCAGATCATGACTCACTCTTGTTTGATATATAATTAGTCAAAAGCAAACTATATAATTAGTCAAAAGAACGGTTACGATCATGAGTTTGACGATTAATTGAGTACACAAAAAATTTGTGAGAAAAGTTTCCAAAATCTTAAAATCACCAACAAAGACAAGGCTGCTCGTGTCACTCAGGAATTCTTCTAACTTTGCACTTAAAGTCATATCAAATTAATGCTAGGAAGCTCAGATTAACTGCTTACCACATCTTTGCAATTAGTATGTTTAATGTCTTGATTCTCTTTTTCCGCTAACGGAGCGGGTAGTCGTTGATTCGAAGCCGCACCATCATGAAAAAAAAATGCTTCAACAAAAGCCAAAATAGGATTTCAGCTAAATAAAGGGATAAGTAAATAAATTTGATTCCCCTGTATCCCAAATAATAACGACACTGACTGTCATTAGCCAAAAAGCGTTAAAATGGCTATTGACAGTCAACTTTAAAAAGCCAAAAAAAAAAAACGTTAAAACGGCTATTGACAGTCAACTGTAAACAGCCATTTTAACGTATTTTGGCTATTGACAGTTGACTGTAAATAGCCATTTTAACGTTTTTTGGCTATTTACAGTTGACTGTAAATAGCCACTTCGTTTTATTTAGATTCCTGATTTCCTGACACCCGATATACAGAGCTATACGTACAGAATGAAAAGCTTGAATACCTTTCAAAATGCTCTGCCCTGAGATTTCGAACTTTGTGTACATTGAAGGACAGGCATTTTGTATTTTATCGAAAGTAAATTCCAGAACTTAAACAAAAAGTCCTTTCATCCTCTTTTTCAGGAAAAATCACAATGTGTGGCATAACTCTGGCGCTGTAGCGACTATCACTTAACTCACATAAATCTTGTTAAGCAGATACACAGCTGGATTTATAAGTCACAATAATTAGCGTAGAATACCTTTAGGTGTAAAATATTGACAAAAATAGTACCCATTTTAACAGCTAGGTACACTATTCTGTGCACCGTCAACTGCAACCAACACGCAATGACTGTACTGTTCGAGTACAGTGGTTCTCTAGCGTGATTGGGTATATCTGAAATAATTCACGCTTTCGAACAATATTTAGATGGGTAAATGAAAATAAATAAGAAAACTATTACTGTAAGCCCATTGTTTACTGTCGTCACCCTGGGCCCTGTCACCTGTCAAACTAACGGTATCGGGAGCCAACTCACGACAATAAACATTAAAGTCATTATAGTCCTTGAATTAAGTGCAACATGTCAGTTAACAAAAGCATAATACATTAAAATGGATGAAGATATTTGATCTTTAAATGTGATTGTCAAGGTCATCAAATGTAGAAATTAAAATGTGGAGAAACTGGGATTTCATGTTTTTGGGACACATTTTGAGTGTATAAAAATTATAAGATAGTAATTGGTTCGAGCATAACAAGCAAAGCTTTAATAGCAGTAGCAATGTCAAAAAGTACATTCAAAATGGTAAGGTCAATGTCAAGGTCACTAAAGCTAGAAATTTGAAACGATAAAAAATCTATTTTTCACATATTTTTGAAGACTTTTTGTTGGGTTTATGAAAAAACCTACATAATTGGGCATACATTTTCGATTATAATCGTTACCATGGAAACGGAGAGTATTTGATTCTGTCACACTGCAGCAGAAATCAAAAGGAAAAATTCCGAACGCTGCCCTATTGTGTTGTTTTTTTCTTGACATTATATAATTTCTAACAAAGGTTTGTACATGAGATTGAGGCAACTACACCAGTAGAAATAATAGCATTAAATGTCTTTACAACAGTCAATCCATTAAAGTTTATTTTTAGCCATAGTATTGTAGTTCAAACACAGTCCTGTCATCTAAGAGCGCACATTAAAAGGTTACATTTATACGAAGCTACCTGGATGAATAACATTGTTATTCATCCCGGTAACAACTTGAAATAACTTTTGATCAGCCTCAAATGACAATTACAAGCAAAGTTTGTTACTTTATATAGTGACAATGTCACACCTAAATTATAAAAATATTTCAGTTGTGGTTTAAATTTTATGACCCTCCAACAAGGTTAATAAACCAGATGACCAAATATGCTGATCTCTTTTTGGCAAGGTAATGATAAGGAATAACAGAGAGAAAAGTCATTGCAATGAATGATCATGACTTACATATAGGTATGCTAGGGAGCGAATTTATATAAAAATAAATATCAATGATCCCTTTATACATTTAAAGAGTCCATAATGATGTCATCTACAAGTCCGATAAATGAATAAATTCATAATGTGTGTATATTAAGAATGCTTATACACGCACCATTACATGATACACACTGTTTGTTCCTGCATCAACAGACATACACAACATGTGATACATGCGCAAATAAATAAATTATTTAACTCATCTATGATTTTATTATCAATTGTAACTGATGATTATAAATTTACAATTGTCATTTAATTGCCACTAATAAAATGAAAAAAAACTAAAGTCATGGTTGAGTATATAATTGTGTTAGTAAGTATGGTAATCTTCAGCCACTTAGATAGAAAGGATCAAAGAATCTCAGTGACATATGTTTATAGACATGTCAAATTTGAACTTTGATGAATCTTGAGTGGACAGTGCGATTTTCATACCAAAGTTAAAGCTATTATTTCTAAAGACTTACATTTGAACAACAGAATGATACAAGAATAAAACCATTTTAGTATACAGATGTTTCAAAATCATAATAGGGGTTCGAAATATAGGGAAATTTGGCAAAATGCCAAATTTGTGAAAATTGCAAAATTACGCATATTTAGCTGTAACAGTCATTATGAACACTTTTGCAGAGGTGCTCAAGAAATCACTCGCGTGTTTATGCAAAGCAACGTATGACCTATTGAAAGTAGAAATTAACTGGATGGAGAAAATGAGGTATGAAGGTCAAGGTCATACCCAGTGAACCATTCGACGTCATCTGAACGTGACGATGACCTTCTCAGGTAAAACGTGTTTAAGACGTGATCGTCACCCCAAAAGCGTAACATTTTGAAAACGTCCAGAGCCTTTAAATTTCATTTTCAAAACGTGCAGAAGACTAAATAAAAACCCTACATGAACACGTTATTGTAACGTTTTGTTTAGCGTTCGTGACGTTTTTGTAACCCCATACCTGCCGTGGAACATTGCAAATATGTAAGGAAAACGTTTTAAAAGTTGTAACTGCCTTTCTATATATAACTATCTATAACACGTGGTCGTAACTCACAAAACGTTACAAATTGAAGACGTCAAATACGTTCGCATTTAGTCTCTAAAACGTGTTGAAGACCTAGCAAAACCCTTGCACGAGGACGAGGACGCTTTTATACCGGTTTGATACGTGTTTAAGACGTGATGGTAATCCCAAAACAATGACGTCTCCGTTTGGTGTTCAAACTGTGTTCACAACTGCATCAAACCATCATAAATTTGCAGTGGACTCGTTTTAAAAACGTGTGCTAGTGGTTCCTAACGTGACTGAGATGTTTTATTATCCAAGACGTGTGCGTCACTCCAAAAGTGGACGTCAAACACGTTTGCATCTAGTTTTCAAATCGAGATAAAGACCTAACGAAACCCTTGCATGGGGATTTTTTATAACGTTTTAATTCGTGTTTAAGACGTGATGGTAATCCCAAAACAATGACATATTTGTTTGGTGTTAAAATTGTGTTTAAAACTATATCAAAACATTATAAATCTGCAGTGAACTCGTTTTAAAAACGTGTGCAAGTGATTCCTGACGCTGACCAAGACGTTCTTTACACAAGACGTGTGCGTCACTCCTAAAGCGTTACAAATTGAAGACGTCAAACACGTTTGCATTTAGTTTACAAAACGTTTTTGAGATGTCCTGCAGACGTCAGTTATGCTGATAAACGTCTGAAACACGTGTCCCAGACGTCTTTGTCATCAAAACTTACAAAAAACGTTTTCGTCACCAAAACGTATGGTTCACTGGGTAAAATCTATGTTTGCAAAAATGTAGAAAAACAGGGATTTTCTGCTACTTTGATCAAATTTTGGCAAGTATTGCAGACGATGTCGTTATGGCAGACACCTCTTTTTATTTTACACACCATAAGCAACCATTTTGCTATATATTAATTACCTCCATCAAAAGCTGAAAAAAAACTTGAGTAACCAGCCATATGCAGGTTTCATGCAAATGTGACCTTGATCTTTGACCCCAAGGTCACAACACTGATCAGCAATTTGGTATTAGTCTACACACCAACGGCAATCATTGTTTCAAATACGAACATCCTCAGTCAAAAATTAAAAGTTAAGATTGAGTCTCTAGCCCTAGACTGATTTAAGTATATGTGACATTGACCTTTTAATCAAGAACATATTGGTAAATTGAAATCTTTGTTGTAATTTAGACACCATAAGTAGCCATTAAGAAAATATGTACACCCTCAATCATGAACAAAAAGAAAAAGTAGTCCACTTTTTGAACAATAAGACACATTTTTAAATATTTGACCTTGACCACTGAACCCAATATGATCATGTGTATATTTCAAGACATTTGCAGTAATATTCTCACAAAATGCAGACCATCTTCTGCAAACTTTAGCGAAGTTGGTTCAAATAAGCCCGAAGTCAGGTGTTACACGTATACGCCGGACAGTTTGAACCCAATCACGGTTTTTGGCTATGGTTTCCTCCGAGTTGCATTTCGGTGGGTCAGGCCTCAAACGCGATTCATTAGAGGTTGGTTTTGGCTGGGCTCATCGTGGCTAACTTGAGAATTTCTTTAGCTCTATCTGTGAGTTAAGAGCCATTTTCTTTGTTTCATCATATATAATGTAAGTTGATTTGAGGTACTGCAAAAGTTAGGAAACATCCATGCGAGCCAAATATTTTTTGTTTCAATAACGGTAGAACCTAGGGCGAATATGTGGCCAGTAAAATATATCTAGGCCCTCCGATGGCAATGGCTGCTGTCAGTTCTAAGGCGGTGAGTCTGCTGTTGTTTATTCATTGTTTAATGTTGCTCCCATTTGGCGTCAAAGTTTTGTTTGGGTTCTTGTGTGTGTGTGTGTGTGTGTGTGTGTGTGTGTGTGTGTGTGTGTGTGTGTGTGTGTGTGTGTGTGTGTGTGTGTGTGTGTGTGTGTGTGTGTGTGTGTGTGTGTGTGTGTGTGTCCTTTCTAGTTAAGCAATCATCTAGCTGAGGAAGAGAAGGCTGGCTGCTTTATTTTAGTCTCTGTTTTTTCCTCTTCCTCACGGCGCCATGGGTTGGTCCGCGGTCTGTGAGTGAGGCATTTCTCGGTCATACTCATTTTTCCCACAATATAGGCCCAATTACAATGATCATGGTATAGTACGCTTATGGTCTTATTGTTCGTGCATAAACGTCAAAGATGCGGTCCACATTCCATGCGCGGATCAAGAAAATATCTTAAGGGGGAGGGGGTCCAGCTCGGAGTTTTTTGTTGTTATTTTTTGTTAATGGAGAGAGATAGAGTATGTCTGCAACTTAAACTGGATCATCATCGACTCGCCAGCGAAACACCATTTAATGGCGCTTCGTTGACGGGCCGATATTGACCCAACGTTGAATACTGGCTGGGTAGCTTTGTGACTTTCCAGGGGAGGCCCTGACCAGTATTCCTAAGAAATTCTATAGCTTTGGGATTTTCCAGGGTAGGAGGGGGTACGGGTCCAAACCAAGCCCCCCCCCTCCGGATCCGCGCATGCATTCACCACAGAACTCTAACTCCCTTTCTCGACAGTTGCGGCTCAAAGCTACCCCGATCTGGTCTAGTTAGCTCTTCAGACAACCTTGAATGCATAATGATTCAATAGACAATCTAATTGTTTTAAATAATGAAAACAAATGCGCAAGCGTGACACATAAATCTCAAACGTTGTAAACAGTTCAAGGCTGTGTTTTTTATACACCGTAAAAAGTGTTGCTTAACATAAATTTCGGTGGCAGCGGAGCTACCGCTGATTTTGGTGCAACCTTTCAACTTCTATAAAATTTGTGTTCTGTTGGATTGTATTGATCCATAGAAATGCTACAACCGTAACAGGTAGAAATGTTTTAATATGTATCACTGGAGAAACGTTGACCTCAAATTCTTTTGTCATGAAAGAAAATGTAGGTTTACACCAAAAAGGGTTGGCAGTTCAGCTGCCACCTCTTTGGGATACTAACTTACACTTATTTTTTTAGTGTATGGACCAATACCGGCGGGCAAAAGAAACGCTACATCTAAAGTTACTAAGAAGGAAATTTATCCTAGCTTAGTACTAGTTCAACCCAGGAAGACGCGTCCCTGTTTAAATGAAAGATTGTTGATGGGACATAAAGAATCAAATCAATCAAACAAACAAACAAAACTAAGAAGGAAAAAAATAGTGACAGCAGTTAAAATATATACATGATTATTAGCCAACATACCTGGTAAACACAATCGACAAATTATAATAACCCCAAGGCTTGACTCAACATTCTGGTCGTGGTAAATTTGTACAGCTCATGTTAGTAAGCCACATGCAATACATGACAAAATTTTACTGTAGCGTTTCTTTTGTCCGTCAGTATATATACAACGTACAGGCTTTCGGTGAAACTGGTGAATTGTTTGTCTAAAACTGTTTGGTTTTTCTGTGTAATGCAACGAAAATATAGACTATATATTATGGACTCTCACAGAAACTGATATTTTATTAACAATTAGAAGGAGGTCAATGCGTCAACATGGAGACCTGTCATTATCCGTAAAACTGGTATAATACCTGTATAATGTTGGAAAAATTCTTCCTCAGAAACTTGCTTTTTAATACAATAATATCACAATGTTCAAAATTGCCTAACACTGGTATCCGCTTTGGGGGTAGTCCAACTAGCATAGAGTGTCGGACCACATCGGCCCGCCAGCGAAACACCATGGCGTTTCGCTCGTGGGCCGATGGTAGCTCGCTTTTAGATGATTACTGGGAGATTAGCCTTGCTGGGGAAATCAGGCAGATCTTTAAAGAATGAGCAGACACGTGCATTTAAAACTGCTTTAAATCATAAAATGCATTACATGTGATGGTTCTGTTACGCTGTTCCAATCGCAGGAAAATATGAAGTCTGTGCAAAAGTGCACGCTTCTGTACATGCATAGCTGTCCCGAAGAGCCATTTTCATGCAGCCTTTTATTTTTATCAATATATCTCTCCGCGTCTAGAAGAAAAGTCTTCGGGCATTTTTTTCTCAGACACATTAATTTTATTTCAATTGGCATTTAATTAAAACGAATGTTTTCTAAGAAATGGGTTCTTTTGTTGAAAACAAAATCTTATTATGTATGATGAATGCATACAGTTACTCCGTTCTTCAGTTGTGCTGTATTAGGTACCTGAAATCTTCGTGACCGCCCCGTGTGTGCTCTGATTGGTAATGTATACCACACACGTAACGTGATTGGTTTGAGTTTCAAGATGGCGACCACCAAGACAACTCGTGAGACCAGCAGGTAGTATTGAACATTTTTACCATTCATTTTGATCCACAGAAGTAATTACAACTTGCAAAAATAAACTTTATTGTTTCTTACGTGAATGTTGGATTCCCCAGACTGAGCTGGTTTATCGTGTGACTCTCAGCCCTTCATAATATTTGAATATATTTATGTTTAAATGAGCACGCAAATTATGAAGGGCTGTGAGTCACCCGATGAGCAGTTCAGTCTGGGGAATCCAACATGCACGTAAGAAACAATGTTTATTTTTTCATGCTGTAACAACTTCTGATGATGTGCAACCTTGGATGAAAGGTCAAAGGTCAGCCCTGACCTTAGGTACTTATCTATAGTAATCGTTTTATTAACCATATCTAGTAAGTACAATGACTTTGGCTTCAACGGCAGTTGAAAAATCATCTTTTCAAGATTACTCCTATTACAATGCATCAGGAAACAAATTCGACCTTGAAGTTAAGTAGGTTATAGTCGACCTACGGTCACTCTTTGAACACATTTATAAGGCTATTCTCCAATACTACATACCAAGCCCAACGGTCATTGGCCGTCTGGTTCTGGAGAAGAAGAGTTTTCATGGGTTATTACCATATGGGTATGGCCACCGATGGCGTAGCCAGAACTCTGAAAAGGCTACGCACATCCAAGGGAGACTAGTGGATCAAGCAATTATTCTCTTCCATTGCGCCCCTTTTCAAAATAAAGGAAGCAAATTCGTTCTTTTAAGAGCAGTTCCTTATGGTATGATAAATTACTTTTATTACATTTGAGAACCTCCTTTGAATTTACTTTTTATTTACGCATGTGCGTAACTGCGTAATGGGAGCTACGCCAATGGCCACCATCTTGATTTTGTGACCTAATATAAACAAGTTGGCATTTTAACATTTTTGAGCAGGATAACTTTCAGGCTCAGTTGAGTTTAGCATGAAATTTTATAATCTCGTGGCTTGTGCCGGGTGAGTGAGCGTCAATATCGTAGTCAGAACGCTGAAAATGTTACGCACATAAAAGGGAGACTACTGGATCAAGCAATGATTATCTTCATTTGCTTCCCTTTTCAAAATGGGAATCTCTCTTTAGGGAAAGAATTTGCTCCCTTCTGAGAGCGAATTCTTTCCTTAAAGAGCAGTTCCTTATTGTATAGAAAATCACTTTTACAACATTAGGTGACCTCCCTTGAATGTAACATTTTTATTACGCACGTGCGTAACTGCGTTATGGAAGCTACGCTAATGAGCCCTCTGATTTTTTTTCTATCTTCATATGCTGTTGGTTTTGCTTTTTACCTAGTAGTACATTTAACTCTCAACCTACAAGTGTCGTCTGCTGATATAAACTATTGCAAAACGTTTGGATCCAGATCAGGCCCGACGAAACTTCGGGTCTGGTCTGGATGCAAACTGTATGGCACTGATGGTAATCCTGGCGGAATTTTTCGAAAAGATTTTGAAAGAAAATTTCAGCAGACGACAGAAAAAATTCCCAGCATGCATAGCTGGGAATATCCAAAAGTACAGTCTGCGATAGTACCGTCTTTTGTTTAAAGTGCATATTCAAGTTTCCATTTCCATGCGCGGATCCAGAACGTTTTGTCCGATGGGATCCAACTTTGACGGGTTTTTTGTTTTGCTTTTTTTAGTTGCCGAGGGGAGGGAGGATCAAAATACTACTATCAGCGGGCCATCATCGGCCTGCCAGCGAAACGCCATCTTGGTATAACTTTCAGGGGTTCCGGACCAGTATTGCTAGGAAACCCTATATATTTGTGATTATTCAGGGGGGGGGGGGGGGGGGGGGGTTCGGATCCCCTATCCCCCCTCTCTGGATCCGCGCATGAAAAAATTTGGATTACTATAAAATGCGAAGTGGCGTGTATTAGGGCTATTTAATGTGTGCCTCATTTGACGTAATTATATTTGTGGACTAAAAAGAAGCCGATTCGCAGTTGCTGCGGAATTTGCTCTTTCAAAAGTATACTGACCTACAGAAATAACCCATCATATATTTCAATGGTAATTTTGATTTTTCCTTATCCCCTAATACTGATCGGATTCGCAGGATAAAATATTGAGCAGGTATAGCAAAACTTATGTGCTCAAGAAATCAAGTTTTATAATACACATACTGAATACTGTGTTATGGGGACGTCAACGTCAAACTTTGAACGGCTATTTCTCAGTTAATAATGGTAATATCTTTTAATTTTTAACTACAACGGATCCACTGACACCAGAAAACGATGCTTCTAAGAAATGATGAGAAACGGTTAAAGGGGACAGCAACCCTATGATAAGTATGTTTAATCAGAAAGAGCTCTATGAACCATGATTTTGATACAAATATCATCACAATCGGTTGAAAAATGGGGAAGTTACAGGCAATTACAGAATTCAATGTGGCCAACATTTAGCCGCCATTTTGAATATTAAATTAGGTTTCAGAATTTTTTCAACTGCTTAATTTTTAGTTATCAATACTATCACAGCATCTGTGTTTCAGCAGATATGCAGCTTTACACATAAAGAAAATGTTTTATTAAAGATAATTGCGAGTAATCTATTGATTAGTCTTTTATTTTGATTACACATATATAATTAGGCTGTGTGACGTCACTAAGCCTTCAATATTGCCGCTACCATTACATTCCATTTGCAAATATTCAAACGCCCACAACATCTACGTTTTTCAACCGATTTAGATGAAACTGGTATCAAAATTCATGGTTTATTAAGATCTATCATATAAAACATAGTAATCATCAGGGTTGCAGTCCCCCTTGAAGTATTGATGGAAAAAATCAATTTTTTATATCAATGTTACGTTTTCAAAACGTCATCCTCAGTTCTCCACTGAGGACAATTTTTTGAAACTTTAGCGCGGCAATTTGTTTGGCAATCTCCAAACAATACTTCCGACTTGGTTTACATTTTCAAATCACTCAGGATTCTTGCCCAATGTAAACTATCTGAAAACGTATGAACGACAGTGTGACGTCGAACGTTGGTGACTGCAATTCTGTGTTTTAATCGAGTTTGACTGTCATGGCCTATGACTAAATTTTAAATTTTAACCAAATGATAACGAACCTGGGACAAATTAAAAACTGGCGGGTTTCTTTTGAAGTTGAGTATACATTTTGCACCTAAACCCGTCTTGTGAGCTCTCTGACTTTTTTTCAGGTGTTTGCTAATGCAGATGAAAGGGTAATAAGACGAAGGAATCTGCACTATACAAAACGAGCCGGCTCTGTATATGGAGGTTGAAACATTCGCCTAAAAACTAAAACTATTTCTTTTATCATATCAAATAGTTCTGGTCTTTCAACTTTTAATATGTATGTGAAGTTACTGCTGTACTGCTAACAGCGAAATATTTTTATAGCTAAGCCTTAAGAAATAATAGCTTTAACTTTGGTATGAAGGGCGCATTTGTCCACTCAAAATTCATCAAAGTACAAATTTGACATGTCTATAAACATATGTCATTGAGAGTCTTTGATCCTGTCTATCCCAGTGGCTGAAAAATAGTAAGTGAGTATGATCAGGAAATACCACAATCACAAACCTCAGACAGCCCCGTGGCACCGCGAGGAAGAGCCGCTCAACCATCGCGAGGCACCAGGAAGACAAATTAAGCTACGCAACCATGTCTCTCTTCCTCATCAAGATGATTGCAATACAAGAATGGACATAAAGTAACGTACAACAATCCATAGAACAATTACAGACTCCCACAATGGGAGTAACAATAAACAAAAAGTCAACAACAACAGAACCACCGCCTTAGAACGGACAGCAGCCTAAGCCACCAGTGGGGGTCTTAAATGCATTTTACTGGTATCAAATCTTCGCCCTAGATTCTTCTGTTGTTGAAGTGCAAGAAATGTTCAGCGCAAGATTACCATACTTACTAACACAATTAGATACTCAACCATGAATTTAGTTTTTACATTACATTAGTGGCAATTAAATGACAATTGTAATTTTATAATGATCAGTTGTAAGTGATAGAACAATCATAGATGAGTTTAATAATTTATTTATTTGTGCATGTATCGCATGTTGTGTATGTCTAATTGATGCAGGAACAAACAGTGTGCCGTATGTAATGGTGCCTATATAAGCATTCTTACTATACACACATTATGAATTTATTCATTTATCCGACGTGTAGCTGACATCAATATGGAATCTTTTAATGTATAAACGGATCAATGATATTTATTTTTCATATAAATTTGCTCCCTAGCATACCTATGTCAGTCATGATCGTCCATTGCAATGACTATTCTCTCTGTTATTTAAGCAAATTATATCCTTATCATTTATTACCTTGCCAAAAGGAGATCAGCATATTTGGTCATCTGTTTCATTAACCTTAATTGTTGGAGGGTCATAAAATTTAAATCACAACTGAAATATTGTTATAATTTAGATGTGATATTGTCACTATATAAGGTAACAAACTTTGCTTGAAATTGACCAGAGTTTTAACTAAGTCTTACGTGTTTAAACAAAAATATGTTCTTTTATCTGTACAAATATGCTTCTATTTTGAATCTTAATGTTTTTATTTTCCTGGATGTTGTCATTGATGATGATGATGATGATGATGATGATGATGATGATGATGATGATGATGATGATGATGATGATGATGATGATGATGATGATGATGATGATGATGATGATGATGATGATTTTATCATTCAGCACATTAGCAATATAACTTGATAAAATTTATTACATTTCATTGAAACGCTATGGTAACAAGAGTGACTGGTCATTTGAGGCTTATCGAAAGTTATTTCAGGGAGTTTAGTTGTCATTCATTCAGGTAGCTTTATACTAATGTAAACTTTTGAAGTGAGGTTTCTACTATGAGCTCTTAGATGACAGTACTGTGTTTGAACTACAATACTATGGCTAAAATTAAACTTAAATTGATTGGCTGTTGTAAGGAAAGTTAATGCTTTTATTTCTACTGATGTATCTGAGATCTGTATATTAACTGAAATCTTATGAGGGTATTCCGGTTCTGTATATGGAGGCTGAAAAATAAGTTTTTTAAATTCGGTGCTTTTGTCATGTAAAAAAGCGAAACAAGGAGAATGTAGTAGGTATTAGTTATCTTATTGAATCTTGATAACTTATATTTGGGCCTCGTCGCAAGAAAACCTGTCTTCGGGGTTTCCGACAAAGCCAGACTCAAATCAGTCTCCTCAGCTACAGAAGCTAGCTAGAAAGCTGAAATTTCGCTTGTAGCAAGTTTAGATATGATACTTTTCAAAAAGCGAATAACAAAAGCGCTGATCAGACTGCGAGGATGCGCAGGCTGGTCTGCGCCTTTGTTGTTAGCAAACCCCCGAAGACAGGTTTTCTCGCGTTGAGGCCCATTTTCAAAGTGTCTGGCATACTGTATTAATTGATAATAAAAATTTCAAAGCATCGTAAACGTTTCTCGGTTGATTGTAATTTTGTAAACAGGAACTTTGGTCTTCTGCAAGAGATCATGGTTTTCTGCATGGTTTTGTGTTTTTCTTTTTATTTGACTTTTTTCCTAGCAAGGTGCTCCATGTACTTCTACTTACTGTCCTGCCAGCCAAGAGTGACTGTGGCGATATGTTTTGTTTACAAAGTCATTAGGGACTTGGAATCGATAGATCACTTGTTTATTAATCCTATAGGATTAATACACAAGTGACCTCTCGATTCGCGTTAGCTACAGTGGAGTGCCCAAGTCAATGTTTTACTTAACAATTGTAAACAAAGTATTTCGTCACTGTCACTTTTGGTTGGCACGATAGGATGTGTTTCGTATTTCATCACTTGAGCTTCGTCCTAAATCAAGTTTTAATTATTATTTGATTATTTTTGCATGAAATTCTCATAAAATGACCTTTTGGCAGGTTCTACGTGTAGATCCAACCCATTGTCAAAGATCAGGACATTTTTGACGGATCGATGATTATGACTAACTGTCAATTAAGGGTGTTTTGACTTTTTTACTGTTTTACGATCTTTATGCTAACAAGTTATGTTTTCAACAGATTATGACGTTGCGATTTGTTGTCTAATTTGTGGTCTATAGTTTTTAACAGGATTGCTTTCTGCAAATAACAGGTTTTAGCAGGACTCGTGTTTCTGCAAATAAATATTTCAAGCAGGGCCCAAAGGTTCGGTCTAAACCTGAAATTGATGTGTTAAGCGGCCAGGCATGGCCGACTGCAACAACTGCCAAATCACAGTAAATCTCTACGTTATATCTGATTATACCATGATCGCAGAGTAACTGTTTTGGCATTTTCCTCGGAAGCTTTACTCATTGCAACCCAATATGGGCGGTGTAAGTCATCTAACCATGAACGTGGAAAATAGTGCTCTTAGTTGGGGACTATGGCCAAATGGTTTGCTCATTTATTTGAATTGCCATTATTCCATACTTAGGTTTGATCGGTCAATCAGCTTTTAACTGATGGGACATGGTAGACAGCGAAGACATGGATGAACATAGCGCACAGGGCTAAACTAGGTGCTTGTTAGCCACACCAAGGACTCTCTATTTACAGTCCTTGGCCGCACGTGCACTGAAACTCTTTTCTCGCGTAGCATCTAAAATGCACTCTAGAGACAAGATAAGAAATTCTTCATTATAATTCATATGAAATAAGGCATAGCCGAATTACAGAACTCCTGCCATGAGAAATGGAAAATGATGCCATACGTACAAAGAAATCGAAAGAGATCAAGCTGTAATTACCATTTGAAATGCAGACATCACTGTTTTAAATGCTTCAGTTGTACATGTTATTCCTAATACACTTTAATGGCCGAGTGTGGACCATCACAATGCCCACCATTATTGTTGCCATACCGTACCTTTTGCGTTGAAACTACACATTATGATAAATTGCAAAGTTAAAATTACACAAAAACAAGTGATTAGCCGAGATTAAATCAAATGAGTATGTTAAATTGAGCTTAAAATCCGATGGCCCCAAAGTTAGCTATAAGAAAACGGCAATGCACACGCGCCACTCTGTACCGTGCTTACAACTCTATTGCTGCAGCACTAATGTCTTGTACATGCGCGGACCCAGACAGATTTTCAAAGGTGCCCAATGCTGATAAGATCTTTTTCTTCATGATGAAGGGATAGGGGAGGGGGTCCTAATTCCGCTACAAGAGGGTCCAAGGGCCCTGGACCGCTCACCTGAATCCTGGTATTTGTGGAGATATTGTTTTGGTCTGACATGTATTGTTTAAAAATAATGCTTTTTTTAAACAACTCTGTTGGCCAACTGGCCATTTTGTACAGCCGAGCTGACTGGTCTGAGCAAGTTTGATAGAGGGAATCGTGAGGAACATTTCTGTTAAACTATTTTTAATTTTGATAAGTGGTATTGGAGAAGATGTCGTTCAAAGATATTTCTTATCTAGAGCTCTGGCGACCAGAACCCTTTGTTCGGCGGAGCGTAACATTTGGTGCAAATTTGGTAAAGGGCATTGTAAGAAACATTTCTGTGAAATTTTATTGAATTTAGACCAATGGTTCGGGAGCAGATGTTGTTTAAAGAAATTTCCGATCTAGAGCACTGGCGGCCGTTTGTCCGGCGGAGCACAATTATTTGAGCCGCGACATGAGATTTCCAACAATGTGGTATTTGCGACCAGAAAAGACTCAGACCAATTGCGCAAATAGTAAGCTGCTGACAAAACATCTTGAAGTGTAGCTAGGCTTATTTTATTTATTTATTTATTTTATTTATACAATTTTTATAGAGGGTGACACAATTAGCTAAGATAACTATTCTACCTCGCGGCCCTCTGCAACATATAACTAAACAATGAAACTTATATACAACATAGACCAGCAGAAAGCGCTGGATTAAAACAATTAGCATCAAAGTGAATGATACTAAAACATACTTAAAAGTGACTTACACCATATCATAATGTTAAGACTAAGTAAACATTATAGAACGAGCGCATAAAACTTTACAATGTTTGAAACATATAAAATAGCTGCATTTTTAACATAAATAAGAATCTGAAGTCTAGTAATAGTTAGGGTCTCTGGATATCACTGAATACTATGCTATAACAAATTGAAGTAAACCAGATATCATCTCTTTGATTAAGAGTTTAAACAATGTTTAAGATTTTTCTTGAAAGTCACCAGAGAACCAGAAGCCCGGACCGTTTGAGGTAAAGCATTCCATAGTTTTGGAGCTGAGCAAGTAAATGAGTTATCAAAGATTGTCGTACGTGACAATGGTATGTGTAGCAGTCCATTTTCCGATGATCTTAAGTTTAATGAATGGATTTTAGATAAGGGTGTCAATAACTCTGAAAGATAATCGGGTGTTAAATTGTTTAAAGCTCTGTAGGTAATCACTGCTTTATTATATTTTAATCTGTTCTCTACTGAGAGCCAGCCAAGTTCTTGAAACATCAGGGAAGATGGTGTGTCAAAGTTAGCTTTAAGAATGATACGAGCAGCCCGTTTCTGCAATTTTGACAACCGTTGGATGTTTGCAATTGATGTTGTACCCCATGTGATGGAGCCATAGTCTATCAAAGGAAGAATATATCCCTGATAAAATCGTTTCTGAACACAGGTTGGTACATATTCAGCTAATTGTCTCAAAAGTGATATTTTAGAGGATATAGCTGAACATAAGTTATCTATGTGGGCTGACCAAGTCAAGTACTGGTCGAGATGAACACCAAGTAGTTTCTGTGTGGACATGTTTTGTATGCAGACTTCATCAACCTCTAAGTTCAGTTTACGACTGTCATTAATTCTTTTTTTAGTACCTATAGTCATACATGTGGTTTTGTTATAATTGAGTGGAAGTTTGTTTTCTTCACTCCAATGTTTTGCATTATTAAGGTCTCCCTGTAACTTGATTTCAACGGTTTCAACGTTTTTATCATGTGTATGCACAGTCCCATCATCAGCATAAAAGTCTAATAAACAGAAATCGAAGTTAAGTGGTAAATCATTTATGAAAATAAGAAAAAGTGTAGGACCTAATATAGATCCCTGAGGCACACCATACCGTATATTTGCAAATTCTGTCAAACCTGTCTCGCTCAGTATGGCCTGATGACGGCCATCTAGGTATGAATCAAACCACCTGAGAGCAGAGGGGCTGAAATGGTATAATGAAAGTTTATCCATAAGTATTTTGTGATCTACTAGATCAAATGCTTTGCGGAAGTCGAGGAAAAGTGTCCCAACTATATCTCCTTTGTCAATGCATTCCATCCATTTATCAATTAGTTTTATTAAGGCTGTTTGACAACTATGTTTAGCACGAAACCCAGATTGATTTTTGTTAATGAGATTGTGTTTGTTAAGATAGCCCATCAGATGTTTGTTCACATGCCTTTCGAAAATCTTTGAGATTGTAGGCAAAATCGATATTGGTCTATAGTTGGAAGGATCAGTTTTAGTACCGCCTTTAAAAATTGGAAATATTTTTGCCTGTTTTAACTGAGATGGAAACTGTCCTGTAGCTAAACTTTTGTTGATAAGTGCAGCTATTGATGATGATAAACAATTTACCGCCAGTTTTAGCAGTCTTGGCCCAAGTCCATCGAGCCCTGTGGCTTTAGAAGAATCTAATCTTTTTATATAAGTGGAAACTTGCTCAGTAGTTATGAAAAGAATGTTAAAACTAGTATTACTTGGGACCTTAGAGTTTACAAAATGTCTTATTTTGTCATGGTCTGAGTTTGAGACATTTGAATTATTGTCTTGAAATTGTTCAGCTACTGAGGCAAAGTATTTATTTAGTGTTGAAGCTATGTTTTCTGAGCCTGTTATACGTTCATTGTTAATTATAATTTCTGATGGAAGATTAGAAGGGGACGATTTCGACCCAGTAGTAACTGCGCGTAGATGTTTCCAAATGGCTTTTGTATCTTTACAATTATTGACGCTTTCAGAAAAGTACTTTCGTTTTGCTTGCTTTATTAACTGTCTGGTTTTGTTTCTAAACTTTCGATAATCATCCCATCTTTTTAAACGTTTACTAGTATCTCGTCGTTTTTGTATTTCAGCTATTTCAGGCGTAAACCAATAAGGTAAACGTTTGGTTTTAACACGTTTTGTTTTAATTGGTGCATGGATGTTTAAGTGTTTAAGAATAAGAGAAAACCATAAGACAAAGTCATCATCTACATTAAGATGATGTGGATGAAAAGTTTCAAGATCTGTTGTCAATTCTTGCAAGAAAAGGTCTTCGTCAAAGTGCTTAAATGAACGATAAGAAGCGCTTATATGTTCTTTTTTGGATATTTTACTACTAACCCGACGTGTTACACATACAGGTAAGTGATCACTAATTGATAGATCTGAAACAAAGCTTTCTGTTATATTAGCTTGAGCAGTAGTGTATACATGGTCAATCAGGGTAGACGTGGTTGGCGTGATGCGTGTTGACTACGCCACGCCGTCTGAGTCTACCCTTGTCAAAATACCACATTGTTGGAAATCACATGTCGCGGCTCATTTGTGCAATTCTGGTAGAGAGTATCATGAGGATCATTACTGTGAAAAAAGTTTGAATTTTAACCAGTGAAAGGAGGAGGTTTCGTTTAAAGATAATTCTTATCTATAGCCCCGAAGGCTCATTCGTTCGGCCAAGCGGAACCATTTGTGCAATTTTAGTAGAAAGCATCTTAAGGATCATTTCTTTGAAATGACTTAAAATTAAAACCAGTGGTTCAGGAGAAGATGTCGTTTAAAAGATATTTCTTATCTAGAACTCTGGTGGCCCCGTTGTTCGGCGGAACGATACCATTTGGGCAATTTTTAAGAGGGCATCATGAGAAACATGTCTGTGAAATTATTTTGAATTTGGACCAGAGGTTCAGGAGCAGATGTCATCTTTTTATTTTTCAGATACATTGTCAGAGTGCCAAACGGTTTGGATCAAGATCGGGACCGTTGTTGTGCCAGTCTTGGTCTGGGTCCAAACTTTTTTTAAGACAAAAGTCGCCGCTAGCAACTTGAGGAACGAGTTAAAAATGGGGGAGACCGGTAAAAAGGGTGGTAGCGTGGAATATACCTCTAACATGAACGGTTAGACCATTTTCTAGATTTACACGACATCTCTGCATTCAACAATCAAAACAAGAAATCTACACCGTACTTTGACATTGCCTCCACCCAATTAGTATATTCATATCCGCGCCCTGACGTATTTTTGCAAGGGCGTATTCCATTTGTAACCTGACTCGACTTTGGGCTGTTTCGTCATTGCACACTAGTAAAAATGCCGCTTGTAATGAAAATGCGTCTAGTCTGTATTGACAATATACTAGTATCGTGCATGCGTGATAGACACAATGTTCAATTTCGCTTGAAAAAATGCAAGACAAATAGTGCTATTACCCGTGAAAACGAGTATCAACCCCGTGCAAAATACTCGCTGCATGGTAAAACAACATTAGTGCCCATGTCGAAAGTATTCCTATGTTTAGCATCCTATATTTACATTTTCAAAGCAAGCCTTTAATGAATCTTTAGAATTGTGCAACCGTTCATAGCTTCATGAACGACACAAAATTTGATTGACAGCTGCCAAGCTCACTTGCCCGTGCAATTCGATTCGAACGGGAGTAGTATTCCCTGATAACTTTGTAAACAAAACATGACGTCACTGTCACTCTTGCCTGACAGGACAGTGCTTGCCTTCGTATTCTTACACTGTAAAAAAGTAAGTGTTATTCACACCAAATTTTGCAGCTGAAACTGGTGTACAACCTTTCTATTGCTTCAACTTCACGCGCGGATCCAGAAAAATTTTCAGATGGGATCAAACTTTTAGTGGATCCAAATACCACTAAAATCGGGCCATCATCGGCCCGCCACCAAACGTTTGGTAGCTTTGTGATTTTTCAGGGTATCCGGATCAATGTTGCTAAGAAACCCTTTATTTTTGTGATTTTTCAGGGGGGGGGCACCTGTCACCCCTCTGGATCCGCACTGGCATGATCTTTGAAGTTCTGCTTGAAAAGTAAACGTAGATTTCGAGTTGATCATGATATTGGTTGAGTATATGTCGAGTTGATGGTAGTATTAGTTGAGTAGATGTCGAGTTGATGGTGGTATTGGTTGACTAGGTGTCGAGTTAATCGTGGTATTGGTTGAGTAGATGTCGAGTTAATCGTGGTGTTGGTTCAATCGATGTCGAGTTGATGGTGGTATTGGTTGAGTAGATGTGGAGTTAATCGTGGTATTGGTTTAGCAGATGTCGAACTGATCATGGTATTGGTTAAGTTGATGTCGAACTGATCGTGGTATTGGTTAAGTTGATGTCGAACTGATCGTGGTATTGGTTAAGTTGATGTCGAACTGATCGTGGTATTGGTTGAGTAACTGTCGAACTGATCGTGGTATTGGTTGAGTAGATGTTGGGTTGATTGCAATAATGGTTGAGTAGATGTCGAACTGACTCGTGGTAATAGTTGAGTATGTGTCGAACTGATCGTTATATTGGCTGAGTAGATGTAGAGTTGATCGTGGTATTGGTTGATTTTACGGGACCTATAGTGCACTGAATAATCCGAGTTATTCGAGTATACATAAGATAGGGACCATGTAGGGATCGTTTTCCCAACGGGCACATGAAGTCAAAAGAACGTCGTATCGACGTAGATGTGAATTGACAATGATATGACGTTGTTTTAATGTTGTGTGCATGCTGGGTATATAAATAGACTTTTCGCTTACTGTTAAGGCGGCAACTTTAATATTCATATCTGGGCGTGGTTCGGCTATTTCATCTGCTAAACAAGGGAAATCAGGTTTTATTTATAATTTGGTGGGGCCGGGCCGCGTAGCGCAGTCGGTAACGTGTCTGGCTACAGATGCGTGTCTGACTGCAGATCCAGGGGTCGCGAGTTCGATCCCGGTCCGGTCCCATACTTTCGTGGAGATTGATCATGAAATTATTTCTACGGTCATTCTCCTACCTTCCGCTGATTTATTCAAGAAGGGTTGTTGTCAGTTACAAGCGAAAGTATGTGCACGAATTACTGGTTAACCGCTTGTTCAAGCCTGCCCAGGAAAAAGTGTGGTTAGGTGAACTGACCGTCCCGCCATGACCATAGCTGTTGACTTGGGACGTAAAGCAACAAAACAAACAAACAAACAAATAATTTGGTGGAGAATTAATGTTGTTTGGGCTGCGCAAACGGCGTGCGTGCATTTCATGAAAATCCTAATCGTATACACACTGAACTCACATTTATTAACCCTTAAAGCGCATAGTTTTTTTGCCGTCCACTAAAATATTTGAAGCCCTCATAAACAAACAGTGTGGACCAAGATCAGACTGCCTTACAGGAGTCTGATCTTGGTCCACAATTTTTGCCTCTATGCTTATGTTAAATAGACTTTTTCAGATGCAGTTATTTTGCAGGCGTTTTAAGGACTACATATATATTGAGGTAATGGCGCAAGATGATACAGTTTCTTCTG
This sequence comes from Loripinus fragilis, assembly GCA_964019695.1. Lineage (NCBI taxonomy): Eukaryota > Metazoa > Mollusca > Bivalvia > Lucinida > Lucinidae > Loripinus > Loripinus fragilis. The sequence continues at coordinate 39,146,713 of OZ026522.1, read as the reverse complement.
AATAAAACCACGCCTCATTTTCAGCTTTTACATAGGTCTAAGGTTGACCAGTCCTAATTACGCATGCATGAGGTGCCGCCTTTACAGTAACCAAAAATTCATATAATACTATCGAGGTCGTCAGGGTGGCTATCGGCATCGTTAGGGCGTACGGACGAGTTGAAGTCGTTCACATGTTTTTGGTCGAGCTTGGTGACAGTGACGATCGATAAAATATGAACAAACCAAAAACGGTAACAAAAAGGACCTCAACACACACCCGCTTTTTCGCATGATAAGGCAAATACTAGAATGCTTTTTCGCCACAAAACTGCGGGCACCCTCTCGATAAGGGATTAACAACACAATACAGACGTATAAAGTGCAATTAGATGGCTATATATTTTGGGGTTTTCTTTCAATCGCCTTTCCCAGATGATACACGATGCCCTTCCCCGCATAACCAAGCCTGAGACCACAAATTATTGCTTGTATCAATATCACTGATACCAACACACCTCTATCCAGCTACCGTATTCGACCTTAAAAGCGCACCGTGTAGATAACTTCAAAATTCTATAACCACTTTGGTGAAGCCATTTGATCAGGAATCCAGGATACACACGATCAATCCACATAATCTATTTATCATTAAAATGAATAAATGAAACAATGTCACTAATTAGTAAAAAAATGTAGTTAAAGTGCGCTTACAAAAATAGTGCCAAGGGGTTCCAATGGTCATCAAGATGTTTTTCTGTTTCTTTCTTTTTATTCCTTGATTTGGTTCTTTACACCGCCGGACATAGACCCATGACCCGTGTGAGCCAATAATGTTGAGTAATCCTTGCAAGCATCAAATCGATGGACATCCAATGAACATCACAATAAATGTTTTAGTGGAGACATAAAAAATTGTTCTTTTTTGTGTTTATATAGTCAAGTTAACACAAAGCTAAACCAGGGCAAATGTCAAGTCAACCTTTCATCTGTAAGAAGATAGGTTTGATTTTGTTCTATGATATATAAAAATCTTTCTTAGATGCAGGAGATATCATTTTTAAGGATGAAATTACAGAAAAGCGCAGTCTTTTTATAATACACCTCGTTATAATCCGGATTTGGATATAACAGCGTCATGTTGTGGATCACAATCAAGCACACCAAAAAATATTTGAAATGTTAGCTACCCCAAAAAATATCCCTTATTGTGTACCTTAACCTTATGAAAAAAAACTAAAATGCATAGAAATGACCCCTAAATATAGTCCAATTTTGTGATGATCCCCCAAAAATATCCAGAAAATCTTCATACCCCTCAAAAAGTATTAATTTTTCTGAAAACCTCAAAAAATATTGAAATTTAAAATTTTGAACCCCGAAAAATCACCCGAGCCTAGGTTTGTATGAAAATATCAAAGTACCCCCCCCCCCCCACACACACACACACACACATAAACACGCCCACGCATCCAACTCCTTCGTCGCATAAAATCGATACTGTGTTGTGAAGAAGAGGGACCTGTTTCCTAAGAATTAAAGAAAAGTTTTCAGCACCTTAACCGCAAATTGAATCGGAAAGCATACTTACTACAATTATAACCAGCCCTTTAACGAGGCACCAGGGGTTTTGGGGAACTGCGGAGAAGGGTATTTATTTTCAGGGTGCTGGGGAACACTGGTAATTATTTTGGGGAGCTTGGGAACAAGCACATAGTTTTTTTTAGATTTATTGAGTACTGCCAGAAAACTGATGAAAAACAATTTCAGGGATTTGGGGAGATCGGAGCATTATTTTTAGGGATTAAGGGAGCACAGACCCCCTGCGTGGGCCTCTTTAACGTGCCACAATGGTACAATATATAAAATATGGCTGAAACTCGTCCATTATTTCAAGGGAGAGCACGCACAAACACAAATATATCTCAGAAAACGCTGATTTTTTACAGTTTTAAAGAATGGTGACCATGAAAATAAGATGACCTTGGAAATAAGGTCAAGGTCACCAAAATCTCACCAACTCTCCATTTTGCCACAATGACAAAATACATAAAATCTAGCGAGAATCATTTGTTCAATTCAAAGGATGCCATACAGAAACCCTATTTTGGTCAAAATTTGAAATTTCAAAATGCTGGAAATAAGGTCAAGGTCAACTAAACCTAACGAACTCTTTACATCCTCCCAACACACTTTTCTATACAAGTTTGATTAAAATTCACCCAAAAAGGCTGGTTTTTACAGTCATTATAGGATGGTGACCTTGAAAATTAGGTCAAGGTCAGCCAACAAAATCTAATCAACTCTTAACCCCTTCCTTACGATATACCTATGCTAGTATGGTTAAAATTTAACCTCTGGTTCGGAAGATAGTGTGCGAAAATACCACAAATCACAAAACCATCACAAATACCCCCAGTACCCTCTACATCATGTGACCTATGCATATGCATAGTTTGAAGTTGCTATACGTCCAACGGTTTATGTAGAGATGCATTTATAAGAGAATTCCGAATTTGACCTTGACCTTGGCATCAAGGTTACTTGAAATATTACCTAGCATCCTCTAAATCATGTGACCTATGTACCTGCAAAGTTTTAAGTTGCTACGTCTATCAGTTTAGGAGAAGATGCATTCACATTTAACAAGAAAATACAGGATTTGACAGTTGACCAGATGCGACTTCAGCAATGCGAGCGCTAGCGGGCGCTCTTTGTTCTGGTACCTATTTCAATTCGTAATGTGTAAAACCTGGCATCAGCACAAGCGCCCGCGAGCGCTCGCATTCTTGAACTCGCCTCTAGTCACACAAAATGTTGCCCAGTACCCTCTACATCATGCGACATATGCAGCTGCAAAGTTTGAAGCTGATACGTCTAGCGGTTAAGGGGGGGGGGGGGGTGCATTGACAAGAAAATACATTATTTGACCTTGAACTTGGGGTCACACAAAAAAATTCTCAGTTACCTTTAAATCATGTGACCTATGCAGCAACAAAGTTTGAAAATGCGCTGTCTAACAGTTTAGGCTTAGATACATTTACAAGAAATGTGGCGGGCGGGTGATGGACAAATGGACCTACTTTGGTACGAAATTGATATATCTTTTTTTTTTCTAAAGAAAATAACGAGTATTTATATTTCCTATAGTGTTTCCAGGTTATAAGTGACCCCCGTTTTTCTTTTTTTAAACAGCTTTAAATTGAGCTTAGAAGAACGGCACTTAGCATGTGGATTTAAATGCACACCGCGTAACTAAAACTTATTTTTGGGAGGCGCCCTTATTTGTAAATGGAGCCCAAAGGATCAGTCTCTATAAGGCCATTTTCATGGCTAAAACCGATTTTCTTTAAACTTTGTATACTTTAAATGATATGTATTGACTATCTTATGATGCAATACCAGATTGTTTGGTTTACTGGTTTTTGCTAGATACACGATTTAAGTAGGTGGGGTAATTCCATCCCATTAAAACAATAGATACAAAAATGCTATTTTTTCTATTCCAAACCCATGCTACAAAATGGTGATTGCAATAGGAAAAGTACACTTCTGGACTTAAATGATGGTGATAATATTGTTCTGAAATTCAGACTAGAATAGAGTTTATATTCACTTGTAAGATGCACACCAATTTTTGTAATTTTTGTTCTCAGACTTTACGAAAAACCACAACACGCTCACAGTTTTCAAGATTTTTTAAAAATATTTTGCTATTATTATGTTGATATAATAGTTATTGCAGGCATATGTCAGAATTTATTTTATGATTATTAATACAAGAGTCATCTCCCCACGAAATTTGATTTTGCTTATTTTTTCAATATCAGCATGCATTTGTCATTTCAACAGTACTCCAAACTCTATTTGCAAGTGAATAGCACCTTTTGATGCAAATATTTGTTAATTTTGGTAGGCATTGGAATTACTTTTGCATGCGACTTTATCATATTTTATGTAATTTTGAAAAACAGGATGCCTCTCATCTGCAAAATTAACAAATTGCCAATGACTTACAAGCAGGGTTTGCTTTTAGTTTTTGCAACCTCATTAAACTCCTGCTAAATGTTTAAAATAAAGTCCTTATGGCCCATTTGTGTTTTTACGCTGGGTATTATTCATCTTCACCAGAACCACTAGACGTACTCCATTTGTCAACAGTAGCATCTTTTACACGGTACATAATCAATGTGCATCTTGCTCGATTTGGTTTCACTATTTTCTGTTTCGTAGCGATAACATATGAAATACCAAAGCACTGAAGCCATATGTGCATAACACCCAAAGCTGCGAGCACCACTTCTGCACCCACAGTACCACCCAGTGATTTAGTTCAGCCCTTGAGTGTATTAAACCTCAAGTTATATGTTTTATTTGATGTGTGACGAGAATGTATCTGTGCTTTGAGATCACCCGTCATCTTCTTTGTGTGCAATTATCTCATATGATCCTTTTCGCCAAAGTGTTTATCCGTGTAGGATTTGGCCCGATTCTTCAAATGGGATCATATGAGATGATGGCACATAAAGAAAATGATGGTGTTCTCGGAGAACAAAAAAAAGTAAAATTGGGGTACATCTTACAAGCGCTTATAAACTCTATTCTTGTATGGATTTCAGAACAATATTATAATCATCTTTTAAGTCCGAAGATGTACTTTTCCTATTGCAACCACCATTTTGAAGCATGGACTTGGAATAGAAAAAATAGCATTTTTGTATCTATACTTTTAATAGGGTGGAATTACCCAACCCACTTAAATCGTGCATACAGTAAAAACCAGTAAACCAAACAATCTGGTATTGCATCATAAGACAGTCAATACATGTCAGTTAAAGTATACAAAGTTTAAAGAAAATCGGTTTTAGCCATAAAAATGGCCTTATAGAGACTGATCCTTACCTGTGCAAAAGAATAACTTAGTTGTTTTTCCCTGTGAATATACCCATGTGTACCCCAATGGATACACGTGGTATATTTGCATTGCTATGATGAACGAAGATTGGGCCAGTTAAGCAATTTTAGCGTGTAGTAGCGATTGTCTTCATCAGTTCAAACACGTGTTTTTGGGTGCTCAAAAGAACCGTATCATCGAGACAGTTGTTTTGAGTACGCACAACATATTTTTTGGTTGATAAATAGGAAAAATAATTTTCTGTTACACACTCTTATCTGTGGGACTGGCGAATTACCTCCACTGACCTGTATAAGCCATGTTTTATTAATATCGCTATAGGGTCTGCACTGTATGTCTAAAAATCAGCAAAATTTATGCTAGGCCTCATTCATTTTGAATCAAGAGAACCAAAATATATATATACATTTGTTGTTATGTAACAGTAGCCACCCCGTTCATCAAGAACTACACTGTGTGTCAGGCAGTACACCCATGTTCTGCTATATGCTGTTTAAGATGCCTGTCTCTGAATATCAGCTATGACAGAAGTTATTGCCTATTTTCCTGGCAGGCCTACTTTGTCAGGAAAATAGGGAATAAAGTTTCAAATAAGCAAGTGTAAATGTTTCTTGGTTTGCAAAATGCTGGGACACAATAGTGCAGTTGTTTGGCATTTAAGATTGGCTAGTTTTATTTACGAAGGCAGGTGAAACTTATTTCACTTATCTGGAGCAATGTGTTGTAAGTAGCCTTTGTGTAAATAATATGTGTATTGGAGTCCGGGATTTTAGTTGTAAATAAGATACATGTGGTGTGCAAGTATATTGTAGAAATCACACTCGCTCATGGAAAGCCGTTATTAATCCGTCATAAACACACAGTTAACGGACATACCTTCAAAAGCTTGTGAGTCCCACTATTATTTAAAACAACAATCAAATGTGTACGGTATCCGTATGTCCCGAAAACACTGAGTATTCTTTAAATATTTATGACGTACTAACCACAGGTTTTTTCTATATTTAGTGGCTGAAATTCCGGTTTTATTTTTAGAAGTTATGCGTCACAGTGTGTATACGGTTAAGCACAGATGACAAGAAAGACCCCGCTTTACAGTACTACACACTCCCTAAACCCAGTCCTTTTTTTTTTCGCTTTCGAAAAAAAGGTTGGGTACCGGGACGTTGTGTTCAATTTAAAATTTATTTGTACAGACACCTCCATCTTTTGTTAAGCAAAACGAAGGAGAGGTCGCTGTGACGTAGGACTGAAAACTAAAACTAGGCCTTCCATAAGAAGTTATGAATGCTTCGCGTATCATGCGTTGTGTTAGTGGTCAAAAGAAACGTCTCTTTGAGACGGGACTGTTTGAGCACCCACAACACGTCTTCTGTGAAGAATAAAAAAAAAAAAAAAAGAAAAAAAAAGTTAACCTTCTCCACCACTGAAACGAAACAAAATATTTGTGTTTATTGCATATTCTACTACATTTAATTACCACACCATCTACTGCCATGTTTGTACATTGTGTTATATTATGTTTGTATATCCTCGTGGCATTAATGCCTTTTGGAATTTTCAAATAAACTTCTGTTCTGTTCTGTTCATTTGGGGACTAATTCGAAGAGGAACAGTAAAAACACACCAAAATTCCATCTAATCCCAGCCTATACAAAAACTGATATTTATATGGAAAAAATAAATTCAATTACGCGGTTTATATCTAAATTCATTTCTTTAATTTATTTTTCAATTAAATTTACCATTAAAGAATAATTAGCAAATAACGGGGGTCACTAAAGTCCTGGAAACACATTAGTACACAAAGAGTAAATGGCAAGTATAGAACAAATATACTCTTTCTTGGAATTTGCAGTTTCCTGGTTCCTGTTTGGCTGGAAATCTTTATCTATTAAGTATATATGTTATCGCAATTACATTTCTGCAACTCCTTAGCATCCACTTTCGTCTGCTGATAATTTTTGCAAACAGTTTGGATCCAAATCAGGCCCGACAAAAATGTCGGGCCTTATCTGGATCCAATCTGTTTGACACTCAGATGGTATTCCTGAAATAAGTTTTCGAAAATGTTGATTTTGAAAAATGACAGCAGACGACTTAAGAACTTTTAAAATTGCCCAGCATGCAAAGAGTTACTAAAGTTCATAGAATGTGTTCTAAATTATAGTTTTTGTGTCACTGTAAGGCGGCAACTTTAATATTCATATCTAGGCGTGGTTCGGCTTTTTCATCTGCTCAAGGAGGGAAATCAGGTTCTAGAGAGTAAATGATTTTTAGCCGCGCACACGTACACACATTTCATTAAAATCGTGACCGTACATGTACACTGAAACGAAGTTATAAGTAGCCACCTACACATTTTTGCGCCTGTTCAGAAAGTAAACATCGCTCTTACAAAATTTTGATTCCATAAAAAAATCAAGGCTTTTTCAAGACTCTGAAAATTATGCCATTGCAAAATGAGTGGTAGATCTTTCACAGACGAAGTCAGAGTAAAGGTACCTTCACTTCAAACAGTCACACTGTTTACTGTGATAAAAAATATTCCTTAAATATGTTATCCATTTATAGTTTAATTAGTTTGATGCTGTTAATAATAGGGGTCGTATAAGAGGAAAAAGAATCAAACGTTTTGTGACAATTGAACTTTCCGTTTCTCTTCTACATTAACATGAAGGCAGCCACTATCAGCAGCTTTATCTAAGAGTTCTAGCTTTAACCATGCAATTTGCATATCAACTTTGCATTGTTCTGTACACTCTATTATCTGTGACACCGCACTGAAATTTTCAGCGATTATTCATTATGAATAGGCTTCACTGGTTAATTTAAAAAATCAAAAATACCTTTGGCATATGCCATTTCAATGACCTTTAAAGTTGCACGTTAAAACCAGAAGTGGACACCAGTCTTGAAAGAATAAATATTAAAAATGAGCTGATTAAGCTGTATTGTGTTAGGTCTAACATGTTTACATAAAATAAAACGCATACAATGATTTTTGTGTGTGCATATGTTAGCAAAAAACAGACATTTTCGGTTTTAGTTATTTTGCTGGCGTTTTAAGGGTTAATGCATATGGTTTGTGTCTTTACTTATGCCTTATGGCACAAGATTATACATTTACTTTCGAATAAAACCACACCTTATTTTCAGCTTTCACCTATGTCTAAGATAGATCAGTCCTTAAACGCATTCATGAGGTGCCGCCTTTACTTTGACCCAATAGCCTTATAATACATACATCTATTATTTGGTCCTCGACTTGAGAAAACCTGTCTTCGGCAGTTTTCGAACAACACAGGCGCAGACCAGCCTGCGCATCCGCGCAGTCTGATCAGCGCCTTTGTTATTCACGTTTTGGAAAGTACCATATCTAAGCTTGCTACAGGCTAAATTTCAGTTTTCTAGCTAGCCTCTGTAGCTGAGGAGACTGGTTTTAGTATGGTTTTGTCGGAAACCCCGAAGACAGGTTTTCTCGCGACAAGGCCCAACATTTTCCACGAGATCAGCCATTGCAGTTTGGTTGGAGATCATTATCTGGATACCACAATTACTTTTTGAATTAATTAATATCAGTCTGCTGAACCGCTTAAACCACAACCAATCAAGACAGCTGACATTTAAAATATAGATCTGCGACATTTGACAAGCTTTTTCTCTTTCTTTCATCTTTCTGTTTTGTCTAGGTCAAATATTCGGTTATCTGTTAATCTGCTGTGGAAGATTTCTTTTCATTTCTTTTTGCATGCTGGGTGATTTGCAAGATCAGCTGAATGTTTTTTAATGTTCTTTTTTATAAAAAATAAAATGAGCCACGACATGAGATGTCCAACAATGTGTGACCAGCAAAGCCTCAGATCAGCCTACACATACGAGGCAACACAAAAATAGTGAGTATGATCAGGAATTACCACAATCACAAACCGCAGACAACCCCATTGCATCGCGAGGAAGAGCCACTCAACCATCACGAGACACCAGGAAGACAAATTAAGCAAGGCAACCAACTCTCTCTTCCCCATTAAGATGATTGCAATACTACGTGGGTCATCCAATAAGTTCTGACAATGGTCTCATATCTCAGAAACTGTTATTGAAATCAAAATTCTATTACCCATTGCATGTGGCCATAGGTGTTGCCTATTCATGTTTGAAATATGGAGTTTTTATCACAACCTGATCTTATGGTATAAAAATTTGAAAACAACAATGTGAAAGCTCATGGCCGCGAAAAATCACGTTTTTAACAACTTTTTGCTGGGGGTAGAGTTAGATAAAGATGCAGTATGTTTCTTTGGAAAGTTATAATATTGTTTGGTGATGTTGTCTGAATACACAATTGACCCATAAAAGTAAATACCACAATGACATTAACCTAGTTGCTTTGAATGTTCTTGGTTGCTAGGCAACAACAGAAAACTACATTTTTGCATCAATTTAAGCGTTAATTATAAAATAGTATAATTTGAACGCTTAAAAATGCCATTACGATCAATGTGCATATTAATAGATACTTGTTTCGATAAATATGTTATATAGTCTTCTTAACGCATAGAAAATAATAACATTCAATATGTGCTATATGCCAAATATAATTCACTATTAGTACAAACCATTTTTAAGTAAAATATTTCTTGCAAAATAGGTGATATGTCATAATCAAAACCCTGCTAACACCACAGTCGCAAGCTAAACCATTATCTATGGCGTTCAGAATCAACATACATCATGTCTTTATTTATAAATATAAAAAGTTTTAAAGAGGAGTATATAATTTCTTAGAAATTTTGGCATGTATACCGCATATAGTGTCCCTTCCATGGCCCTTTACCTTGTGTTCTTTAGTTGCCTAATAACCATTGCGAATGCAACATGGAAACTATTTGAACATGTGATTCAATTCCCCATATTCTTAATAACATGTGAAGGTTATTGAAACACGTCCTAGAGAAATAGGTTTTGTTTTATGGGGTCATTGTCAGAACTTATTGGATGACCCTCGTAGAATGGACATAAAGTAACGTACAACAAAACATACAACAGTTACAGACTCCCACAATGGGAGTAACAATAAACGAAAAGTCAACAACAACAGAAACACCGCCTTAGAACGGACAGCAGCCTAAGTACCAAATCTTCGCCCTAGATTCTGCTGTTGTTGAAGTACAAGAAATGTTCAGCTCGCATGGGGGCCATCTAATTAATGCAACGTACCATCATGGAGAAACACTCTAATCAAATTAACACACCATGATGAAACAAAGAAAAGGGCTCATGACTCACAGATAGTCAGAGCTAAAGAAAACTTCAAGTTGAGCCATGGTGGGTCCAGCTACAGATAAGCATCGGGCCCCAACCCATCGATTGAAGCTTTACGTCAGAGCCGTCATAGAGTCTGAGACCTGACCCACCGTCGTGCAATTAAAGAGGAAACATCGATTGGGTTTAAAACTAGGCATGCAGACTGTCGCATGATATCCAAGTTATATCCAACCCTTATATAACTTTTTACTATCGTTTTGAATTGATCACTAGAATAAGGTTTTCCAACAATTCGTTTGCATTTATTAACTAAATCACCATAAAATATAGGTTCTGATATGCCTTGTTGCAGAAGAGTTTTTAACCCAATGTTGTATTTAACAATTAACTCCCAGTGTCTGTGATAGAATTTAGAAAATGCTTTTCGAATTTTATGGTATCTATAATAAATTAGCAGTTAAAAATAAGTTCTATGTGTTGAAGTCATCAACATTAGAACAATGTCTAGCAAAACTAAGCTGAGAAATATTTACACCATAGGAAGGAGAGCGAGGAACATCTCCATCAAGAAATGGGAAATTTACTATTTCAAAATTAAAATCAAACCTGGCTTCGCGCACTATTGTACATTCCCTGGACTAACCCCACAATCCATTCCTTAACACCTAGCATTTTCTTTGCTCTCCAGATAACCTTCCGAGGGACATGGTCAAATGCTTTCTCTAGGTCCACGAAGGCCATATAAAGCCTCCTTTTCACTGCTAGGTATTTCTCTTGCAGCTGCCTGATCACAAAGATTGCATCTGTAGTGCCTCTTCCTGGTACAAAGCCAAACTGGGAGGTGCAATAGACACCACCTGTCTTATGAGACCATCGACAATCCTCTCTAGGACCTTCATGGCCTGTTCGGTCAGCTTGAGGCCTCGATAGTTGCCCTTGTCCAGAGCATCACCCTTGGCCTTGTAAAGGCATACAATAAAACAGGGATGTATACTTGCAGGGATTAGCTTCTTATCTATTTCATCAATATTATTGCCTACGCGTAAATCGGGTATACGCCGAGATAAATACCTTTCTGCCGCCATTTTCAAAGAGGCTGTTCATAGCGATGATTCATAGGAAAGTTTGATGTTAAAACCGTGAATATTCAATATATGTGGAGAAAATTCTTCCGGAATTTACGAGAATAAGTTTTTAAGTATATCTCATATGAGTTATGTTGGAATAAAATCCGTGGATAATGGTTAATTTTCGTGTTATTTTGGACAGATTGCGTTGTTTACAAGCCGCCATCTTGAAAATGGTGGATATTAGAATTTTACTGAGCTACTTGTCACTTTAACTGTGGCAATTTGAAGCGCTCAATGAGTGTAATTCTTTAAATTCCTAAACGTTGATATATTTGTCCTAAGTTTGCATTTTGTAGAATATCGTTATATTGCAAACTTTTGTTGCAGAGACGATACGAAAAAGAGGCAAAATGATAACTTTTCGTACTACATCTGTTTATTCTATACCATTGAAATTGTCGGTTGTAGAGCTAATTGATGTGAGTAGATTTGATATACTTAACACTTGATACGTAAATTACACATTTCGGAACTAAAATCTTAAATTTTTTAGCAAAAACAAAATAAAATCATGCAGGTAAGATGCTAGCAAAATCGTCTTTCTTTCATTTTTCTGCATAACGTTCCACTCTACGGAGGTGTCCCAACACTGGGAACCTAAACATTGCCTCTAATGTACAATGGGAATTTAGCCACATTTGCAGGGTTACAAAGCGTGAAAACATACATTTAGTTATAAATGATGATTTGTCAACCATAGATACACTTCATTTCATTTAAAAAGCGTTTGTTTAACAATTAACAATGTAGTTGGTAAGACAGCTGTGAGCAGTAATTATTTCCGTGACTGCGTTAAATATCTATTCAACCAAAACGACTGACAATAATAGCCAATTTAAGAATTAAACAAAAGATACTGAATTTCTATTTAACTCATTTACGCCCTCTCCACTCAATTGGACCAGACGATTTCGTTTTAAGGGGTGTTGGTGTCATTTTCATTTTCTTAAATTTTTATAGAACATTCTGTAAGCAAACGGTGGAGACCCTGATCAGATACCGCGTTCTGCTGGGTCTCATCTGGTTCTGCACTGTTTACCTATGCCCCACAAAAAGGATGTTAGGCATATGTGGGTTAATTGCGTTGTATGAAAAAATGCCTTTTTCCATGTCTGAGAAATGAAGAAAAGCCTGATGCGTTATCTTTTTTCTTGGGTATTTTTTTCTGACAACACTAGATTGTTTGGTATCATATGGGCCTCGTTGTGAGAAAAACTGTTTTCGGGGGTGGGGGGGGGAGGGTGTTTCGACAAAGAGTGTTTCAAACCAGTCTCCTCAGCTAAAGAGACTAGCTTGAAAATTGAAATTTCACCTGCAGCAAGTTTACATATGATACTTTCCAAAAAGCAAAAAAAAGGCGCTGACCAGACTGCGCGGATGCGCAGGCTGGTCTGCGCCTGTGTTGTTCACAAACCCCCGAAGACAGGGTTTCTCGCGTCGAGGCCCATATTATAGCTGTATTTATGATCCGTGCAATAGTGAATGAACTGCATCCCACGTTTTTTTTTGTTTTGTTTTTTTAAATTCTCATCGAAAGTTCATTCTCTTTTGTTGAATAGTTTTACATTTCATTTGTTTTACCAAGCGATGTTTGGCTAATTAGCGCTCATAACCACGGACGTATATTGGGGGGGGGGTAAATTTAAGATCCGTCAAAGGACACGGATAAGATGGAAATCCTTGGTTCATTTCTTCCGCGGAATTAATTTACTTTTTACCGGAACAACATTGTGTTTGGTATCAAATTGCAGCTTAGAAGCTTCTCCATAAAACGGTGCTATTCTTTCAGACCTATCGCTTCTTACCGAGATGCTAGGGGCGAAGAAACACATGCCCATACACATGCGCATCTCTTTCTCGTTAAGTGATTCGTCACTTTATTGGAAATTGCCTGCCGCATACCTGGATTTCAGCGCGGCAAAGATCGAATAACGATTATCGGTAAATCTATTGGTGTTTCCAGTCCAGGTAATATAACGTCCATGAATAAAACTTGCTCCCAGTCAGTTGAGACCTTGCCATCACGGATAATCGCAGTAGCAAGATCGCGGATCATGGTGGCACCAGTATCACCTGCTGCCTAAATCATCTCCACCACTATGCCTGATGGACCTGCAGCTTTGTCCGACTTCATCTTTGTGATGGCCTTCTTCACCATGTCAATAGTAATTGGGATAGGTGGGCCTTCTAATGGCAGCTCGCTGGACAGGTGATCAGGGTCCCTGTCAAATTCAACGTTGAGAAGCCTTTCATAATGTTCAGCTCTCGCATTCTGCTTTGCCTCCTTGCTCATTGACATTTCCACAGCGTCCTTCTTCACTGGCTTGTTGCCTACAACATCAACATTCTCTTTCCTCATCTGGTTTGCAAGGCGGAAGATATCAGACGATTTGTGGTCAATGCTTCTTGGCATGCATAGGGCACCACACGTCTGTCGATCCGCTTGGCAGTGTTATATGATGCTCGTGTGCATTTGCAAGCCTTCTATGCTTTGAAAGCTTGGCGCTTGGCTGTGATGGCATCATCTACGTCCTTATTCCACCATCAAGATTCACGTCACCATCGGTGGGGCTTTGTTGTACCACACACCTCCTCTGTTGTCTTCAGTAAACCCGTCCTGAATTTCGTCCAGATTTCCTAGTTTTGCCTAGATATCAAGTCCCAAAGTCATCAGCCTTCTGATTCTGGAGAAGATTTTTTAAAAGCTTATACCATATTTAGTAGGTGTGGCCATCTTGAATATGTGAATAGTACCATTTGCACAACGTTTCATCCCCTCATCCTAATGAGCCAAAACCCTATCCCAAGATGAAATGTGACTTTTATTTTGATGGGGGACATGTTAGTGACTTATCACATTAAATTTACTTGATTTTGAATGAAATTTTGCATGAATATTAAGATGTATAATAAGCCAGAAGTCGACTATTTATTTAATATATTAACAAGAAATGTCACAGTAACGTGACGAATGCCCCCAAAGGAATTATTCTAGCATAAGACACATTTCACGAAAGATATTTGTTATGAATAGGAGATATGCTTCAGATATGAAAAGCCTACAAATGAGGTCAGAAGTCAATGTCAAGCTCAAAGTGACCCAAAATGGTATGCATCGCTCCACTATCCTAGGAGGAATCCACATGCCAAATTTGGGATTCCTACCTCAAAATATATAAGCTTTATGCTCCAGACAGGATTATTCTAGCACTAGGTCATATGTCAAGGTCACAGTGACCTAAAAAAGGTCCGTGACATATCACCATCCAAAGATGCATCATTACAGCAAATCTGGGATTCCTATCTCAAGTTATATAGGAGATTCGCTCCTGACACGATAATTATAGAAAAAAGGTCAAGGTCACAGTAACCCAAAACTTGGTACATGACACTTTGCCATCCAAAGATGCAACCACACACCAAATTTGGGATTCCTTACTCAAATAATATAGAAGATATGCTCCTGACATGATTATTCTAAAAACTAGGTCAGAGGTCACAGTGACCAAAAAATGGTATACGACATATCACCATCCAAAGATGCACCCATACACCAAATTTGGGATTCCTACCTCAAAGAAAATAGAAGATATGCACCAGACTCGATGGCGATTCTAGAAACTAGGTCAGAGGTCAAGGTCACAGTGACCCAAAAATGGACGGGACACTCCTCCATCCCAAAATGCATTCACACACCAAATTTGGGATTCCTACCTCAAATAAGATGAGATATGTTCCGGACATAATTATTCTAAAAACTAGGTAAGAGGTCAAGTTTAAGGTCACAGTGACCTATAAATAGTACACAACACTCCATCATCCCAAGATGCATCCACACACCAAATTTGGGATTCCGATCTCAAATAATACAAGAGATATGCTCCGGACATGATTATTCTAAATTCTAGGTCCGAGGTCAAGGTCACAGTTACCCAAAAATGGTATGTGACACTCTCCCATCCCAAGATGCATTTTTACACCAAATTTGGAATTCCTACCTAAAGAATATAGGAGATATGCACCAGACTCAATGCCAATTCAAGAAACTAGGTCAGAGGTCAAGGTCACAGTGACCCTGAAATGGTACATGACACTCCATCATCCCAAGATACACACACACCAATTTTGGGATTCCTATCTCAAATAATACAAGAGCTAGGCTCGGGACACGATTATTTTAAAAACTAGGTCAGAGATCAAGGTCAGTGACCCAAAAATGGTATGGGACACTCTGCAACCCCAAGATGCATTCATACACAAATTTTGAAATTCCTATCTCAAAGAATATAGGAAATTTGCACCAGACTCAATGCCAATTCTAGAAACTAGGTCAAGAGGTCAAGGTCACAGTGACTCAAGGATGGTACGCGACACTTTGTCATCCCAAGATGCATGCACACACCAAATTGTGGATTCCTACCTAAAATAATATAAGAGATATGCTATGGACACGAATATCCTAAAAACTAGGGCAGAGGTCAAGGTCACAGTGGCCCAAATGGTATGTGACACTCTGCCACCCCAGGATGCATCCACACACCAATTTTAGGAGTCCTAATTCAAAGAATATAGGATATATGCACCGGACATGAAGCAGGACGGACTGACTGACGCATAGTGTGATTACTATATGACTTGTGTTGCAATAATCAGGTGTTCATTTTATAAGTTTGCTTGAGTGCCAAGTATTGCAAAACCTTAAGGCATCAATTATGACTGCAGCATACAACTTTAGTCAATTTCAAAGAAATGCCATGTAAATCAACTGCTAGAAGACAATTTACACAAAATGCCAAGACTTATCTGGTTTCCAATAGCAGAAGCACATTGGAGCCACGCCATGTGATTTCCAACAATGTGGCATTTTGACAAGTGAAGACTCAGGCGGGCCTGCACAGCTTCCATGTAAGCTTAGAAATTCAAAATGATGTTTAGTCAGTAGCTTAACACTCAAAGAATATTCAAACAAATTGGCAAAGGTTCTGATCAGACTGCGCATATGCGCAGGCTTATCTGAGCCTTTGCTGGTCGCACATACCACAATGTTGGAAATCTCATTTCGCCGCTCATTAGAAAACATTGTCGGCAGCTCTTTTAGGGTTAAGTAGTAGGTTGGAGCTGTATAAAAACAAGATTGTTTTATTTTTTATTTTATTTTATTTGTTTTATTTTTTATTTAAGGTGGTAGGGGACTCATGTCAAAAGATAACCTTACTTTTACTTAAAAGAAAGAGTGTAAGAGTTATCGTTCCTGAATCTTGTTTTTAAAAGATAATACTTATTTGTAAAACGTAGATATTATTCTCCCCTGACAACTCTTTGATGCGTTGGCAAGTAAACAACAAAATGGCAGAATTGCTAACTTCAAGGCAAAACATATCCAAAAAAGGCTAGTTCGCTAAACGGAAGCCAAAGTCGCCGGATAACATGACTGACGAGAACAGCAATGATATCATCGAAGATTTAGAACAGCACATACAATGGAATGAAGGCGGCAGGATTGTGGAACTAGGTAATTTAGCGGTATAAGTTGAAGATAAGTATTTTGCTTTCACAAAAAGAAGGAATGCAAGTATTAGCTTTTAAAAACATCACCCAAAGTATGAAGTCATTCAGTATTTTGATGGTTAAAAGTTGCGGACCGTATAAATATACACACTATATACATGTCTCGGTTGCTATTACAGCATGCTGCCGCTAATGGTCAATTTTAAAGAAATCTATCGTTTTCAGGGCTCCAGATGGGGTCCAACTTTTTCCAGGGGGTCCAACTTATTCCAGGGGGTGTCCAATTGCTTATTCCCTATAGAAACTCATATAATTTGTGATTTTCCAGAGGGGGTCCGGACCCCCTGCTCCTCCCCCCTCTGGATCCGCACTTGGAGCAGCCCTTACAGCTTCATGGTTAAGGCTACAATACATTATCTCATTTGGGCTTGGCAAACGTTAATAGACAGAAGAATGTATCATCCTCCTATTGTTATATACCTTATAATAAGTGTTTACTATAGAAACTTGAGGTGTTTCAATCGCTGACAATTGTACGTTTTATTTAATCTAATGTGTCATATTTTGGTTGATCGTTAACCAATCACTGACCGCGGGCTTTATTTCCGATAAAACAGGACTGCAGAGGGCTTAATTGTCGTTTCAACATGCTCACGGATATCCTCTGCGAGTTAAGATACCGTCGCTAATGCTTTATTGAGAACTGACCAAACTATTCAATTATCATAAGATACGCTACTTTATCACATCGGATAGGCGGCAATCGAGAAGGCTCTGAACAATCGATGAACGTGGATCGCAAATCGCTAGATTTACCATTTGTCGCCAATCAAGCAAACAAACTGCAATCCAAAAAGTATGTTTCTGGCGGTATTTGATCTACGTTCGTCGATAGTATCAACCTGTTCGATTGCCACCTATCCGGTATGTGTATTGATACAATGAATACGTAACCAAAACGATCTGAAACAAGAGCTACGAGTTATCTACATTTTTCAGTCATGTTTCTGTTGAAAAAAAATTGTTTCCACATCGGATAGTGAGCAATCGAAAACACTCCTAACCATTGACGAACGCGGATCAAAACTCGCTAGAAACAGTGTTTTGATTGCAAAGTGTCGCCTGTTCGATGAGGCACGGGTGGTGGTAAAAAACTATGATGCTAACTATTTTTGGTCTATAATCGTCGATAGTATCGATGTTTTCGATTGCGCCTATAAGGCGTGGTTTTGTTGTATGCTTCACGATGTTACAGTGGACATTTTTTTGAAATGCTTTTGCTTGAAAGGAAAATATTCACAACTGTTTGGATACTGTAAAGGCGGCACCTCATGACTGCGTTATTCGTCTACTTTAGACATAGGTAAAATCTGAAAATGAGGCGTTATAACTACATTCGAAAGTGCTTGTTTATTGTTTAACAAAAGTATAGAGGCAAACAGTGTGGACCCAGATCAGACTGCTTCTAGATGAGCAGTCTGCTCTAGATCTACAGTGTTTGTTTAAGAGGCTTCAAAATATTTCAATAGACGATAAAAACATACGATTGTGTTGTAATATACGCTTTAAGGGTTAATAAATGTGGAATCAGTGCATTAACGGACAGGGCTTTCATGAAATGCACGCAGACCTGCGCGGCTCAAGCAACTTTTAAACGCTTAGATAGAACCTGATTTCCATTCTTGAGCAGTTGAAATAACCGAACCACGCCCAGATAGGAATATTAAAGTTGCCACCTTTACAGTACCCCAAAAGTCCTATAATATATAACAATGTCAATATAACATTCCTTTCTGTATATTAACGTTTGTCAAGCTCTTGTGCGATAATGTGTTGCAGGCCTCACCGCTGTGTGGTTCTGGTTGGAACATATCACATTCAGGCTTGCCAAACATTAATACACGGAAAAGAATTTTTATCCTATATTGCATATTTGTAAGTTTATTCTTTAAATGACATTTAGATCTATGCATCAGGAATAAAGCTATAATGTTTAGCTTTTTCAACATAATTCCTACGTGTAAGAAAGCATCAAAGTATCAAGACATGTTATAGCAATGCTTTAATAAGAGGATAAAACATTCTTTTACGTATATTAACGTTTGCCAAGCCCGAGTGTGATCATGTGTTGCAGCCCGAGCCGCGAAGCGGTGAGGGCTGCAACACATTATCACACTCGGGCTTGGCGAACGTTAATATATGGAAAAGAATATTATATCGTCATTGTTATATACCTTCCTTTCAAACACAAGCAGTCCCAAATTATTTTATTCAATTGTATGCAAAAAATGTCCACCGTAGCATCATGAAACGTACAACGAATTCACACCAGATAGGCGGCAATCGAAAACGTCAATATTATCGACGAACGTAGACCAAAAATAGTAAAAAACAGAGTTTTTGTTTGCCATTAGTCGCCCGACTGGCGAAAATTGGCAATCGAAAACACTGATTGTAGCGATATCTGACTCGCGTTCATCGATTGTTCGCCAAGAGTTTTCGATTGCCGCATATCCGGTATGGAAACATATTTTTTTTATAACAGGAACATGAAAAATGTAAGTTATTCCTAGTAGCCCTTGTTTCGGATTGTTTTGGCTATGTATACAGTAGGGCTATATTCAATAAACACTTCACATAAGGGGCAATCGAACACGATAATACTATCGACGAATGTAGATCTAAGATCGTTAGAAACAGAGTTTTTGATTGCCGTTTGTCGCCCGACTGTAAATTATTCCTAGTAGCCCTTGTTTCGGATTGTTTTGGCTACGTATTCAGTAGGCCTATATTAAATAAACACTTCAGATAGGAGGCAATCGACAACGTTAATGCTATCGACGAACGTGGAGATTGCTAGAAACAGAGATTTCGACTGCCGTTTGTCGCCCGACTGGCGACAAATGGCAATCGAAAGAACTGTTTCCAGCGATCTGTGATCCGCGGTCATCGATTGTTCAGAGCGTTTTCGATTGCCGCCTGTCCGATAAGATAAAGGAGCGTATTTTATGCTAATTGAAACAGTTTGGTCATTTCTCCATAAAACATTAGCGACGATATATCTTAACTTGCAGACGATGTCCTATAGTGGGCTTTAATGGCGTTGCAGCCCTCTGCTGCCATGTGTTAATGGGGATGAAGCCCTTGGACAGTGATTTGTCACGTTAAATATAGATAAAAAGTACAACTGTCAGCGATTGAAACACGTCAAGTTTCTATAGTAAACACTCATAAGGTATATAACAATGAGAATCATAATGTAATGTCCTGGGTCACATATGCTAGGTCAAAATCTTTTTTGTCATTTTCTACGCCCATTCTTCAGTGCATAATCAATAATAGCTATGTCTCCGCCCAGTGATATATAGGGCGTAGACAAACAAAAAATTGGTTGAAACACTAATTATGGTCTTCTTTTTTTTCAGGATTTCTCAGAAAAGTCACCAAAACAAAAAAACGAGCACGGTGACACATATTATTTATTCAATCATTATATTCTTCAAGAAAATATCTTTGTAAAAATATGTTTTTTGTTGTTCCAGTTACATTCTCTGATATATTTATTTTGTATATTAGTGTGTTTTTTGGCATTTATTCGTTTGACTTAATTAGGATTTTGCTTAATAAATTGTGTAAATACATGTTATTTCACTAATTTTTGTTTTTATTTATATCTCTGGTGTGAGTAGTATTTGTTCTGAATAAAACTGTATTGCGTTTCTTGTTAATTTGTTAACAAAATCTGTGTTTGTTTTTTTCAAAAACCTGCGATTTTGCAGTTTTTGACATCAAATAACTTTTTAAAAAGAACGGTGAGGTATTGTTTTTTTTGTCTTAGATTATAAGTATTAGTCTATATTATAATATATTAAAAGATAAAACACTTTTGGACATATGCCGGTGAGTCCGCTACTACCTTAATTTAATTTTATTTTTTATTCAAAATAAATAAATCATCAACCATTTCCCCCTTGAGCAAATTGTGTTTCCCCTTTAGTCCATTTATTCATCTTTGATTTCTCTGACCGGTTTCCCTCTGCACTAGTGTCTATTTTGCTAAATCTCTGTTGAGCTTGGACCCGTCTAGTTGCCTTCCTGATGTCAATACTGTTGGCATCATCAGGGGAGAAAACTGCTGAACTACTGGCTCCCAGCCCTGCATTTTGGTTAGTTCGCATGGAAACAGTCACCTGAAATTATAATATTTGTTAGCTTGACGTACATAGAGGATATTCAAATTTTTTGAATAAATATACCATTTATTTCATCCAGTGAAGCGAAAAATGCATATTTCATGAGTGGCTTCACTCGAAATAAATGGCATATTCATTCCAAAAAATTGTTGTTGTTTTTTTATTATATATACAATGTTAAGCGTGGCTCATTTTTTGCACTAAATGACGTCATACACGTTTGCACATTACGTCATATTAATGATGATGTTGCATAATGTGCAATGAGGGCCAAAACTGAAACCATAGGAGCAGGAGTAGAAAAAGAGAAAATTTCAGCAAATCTTGACAATTTATTTACCAAAATTTTCCTTGTGATCTAACTAAGAAAATGCATACCCACACTTGTGTTTTTTCAACTAATAAGAAATTTACAGGCGTTTGAAATTCTGAAGTCGGCTCAAGGAAATCAATGGAGAAAGCAGAGGACATCCAATTTCACCCATGAAATAAAAACTTATATTTTCACTGCAGTAAAATACGACTTTTTATATTTTCACAGCTATGAAATACAGCTTTTTTTAAAAATATGCATTTTATTTAATCAATATTTTCCTATATTTCATTACTTTGTATTAATATAATAAAAGTCATTATTACACAGGCCCACATGCTTGCAGTAAATGTTCTAGAATTTGAACACTTTTTCTCTTTCTGTTCTCAAATAAAAAGTTGGTTATCAAAGCTGGAATTCTTAAACTGCTTGTCAGAATAGCAAACAGGGAAGACCCTGATCTGACTGCTTCTTCAGAAGCAGTCTGATCTGGGTCTGCCCTGTTTGTCTAGGTTTTGGCAGGGAACTACTGTTCAAAATTTTAGAACATTTACCATATTAATAAGTGAAAAAATATTTTTTCCAATTTCTCAATCAAAAAACATGTTGCTAGTTCTCAAAAGAATGGTCTCAATGAGACAGTTGCTTTGAGCACCAAAAAAATATATTGTGATGGATGAATAGGAAAATAATCAAAACTATTAGCTAATCATTTTTTCGATCTGGGTCTATGAATTCACCTCAATGACTCAAATAATTGGCAACTGCAGATTTATGACAAAAAAGGTACCCACCAATGCAAACATTCATAATAATGACAAAATTGCCAAAAATTATAGAACTTTTAAAGCTGAATTTATAATAAAGACAATATTACCAATATAACATTATGGAATCAAAATTTTGTTAAAAATAACTTCTTGATTTTGTTTGTTTTGATGCTTTTACATCCCAGTCAATAATTTTTTTCAGTCATGACAGGACAATTTCCGGTCTACATGGGTTCAACCAGTACTAAGTAGTGGTCAAAGAATCATGCTCAAGGGCACAACACAGTGACTCCACCAGCAGTGAGTCTCAAACTAGCACCATTCAATCCCCAGTCTAACGCTTTACCAACTGAGCCACTACACTTCAATATGAATCTTCAGATGTGACAAACCAATGTAAGGTGAAAAACCCCATTTTTTGGTAGTTTGTTTTGTCTGTTTGTTTTGTTGCTTTACCTCCCAAGTCAACAGCTATGATCATGGCCGGATGGTCAGTTTACCTAACCACATTTTTTCCTGGGCAACCTTGAACAAGCGGTTAACATGTACTTTGTTCACATACTTTTGCTTGTAACTGACAACAACCCTTCTTGAATGATTCAGCGGAAGAGTTGTTGTCAGTTACAAGCGAAAGTATGTGCACAAAGTACTGGTTACATGTACTTTGTTCACATACTTTCGCTTGTAACTGACAACAACCCTTCTTGAATGATTCAGCGGAAGAGTTGTTGTCAGTTACAAGCGAAAGTATGTGCACAAAGTACTGGTTAACCGCTTGTTCAAGCTTGCCCAGGAAAAATGTGGTTAAGTAAACTGACCATTGCATCTAACAATATAGAAACCCAATTGTTTCAAACTTTCAGATACTTAGAGACTAAGAAATCAGATTTTGTCATTTACAGTCTCAATTAAACTTATTGACATACATGATGTTTTAGTCAAATGACATAACCTTTTTTTAGCTTTCTCGAAAAAAAATGTCTATTATACATGCCACATACAGATTTTCAGCTGTTTGCTCAAGGACTATGTATTGCTTTGTTCAGCAAATGATCTATTGTCATAAGAATGGAGTAGTCCAGCTAATTACCTGGAAGATTTCATATAAAAAATTTAGCACTCAAAGTTAAACACAAACATATCCTAGAAACCCAATCAGATACTCAGAGACTAAGCTATCAGATCTTAGCTACTTTTTCATTTAAGGTCACTACGGACACCAATAACCATAACTCTAAAGTTGCAAGGGAGGTAACACTTGATGCGTTCGATTGAAAAAAACGTGATTTTACGCAAACTCGGTTTCGTTTCAATCTTAGTTATATCGCATAAAATTCGTTTGATTTATATTGATAACGTTTACAAAATTATTTTAAAATTAACAAGTAAAGTAACAAAGCATTTTTTCCATAATATATCATACTAAACGACGGACGCTTGGCTCAGTATGTCAAACAGCTAATTCGCTGTAAACGAACACGCACTTGTTTACTTTTTTCTTTCGCGGGAAGTGTCAGACGATTGTTTATGTTGACGGCTTTCAACAACAACGAGATTTTATACGTTTGTCAGTTTTATCTGTTTATTTTTTATACGCAATTTATTTTTATCATGTGATTTTTATATTCTTCTCTACAATGTAACTGGATTACCCTACAAAATGTCGGAAATTCCGCGTCAAGGCGGTCGGTTTTTCAAAGTCGACAGTGAAGACAATCTTCGGGCAGAGCGGATGAGACAAGTTGGGAAAGAGCGATCCAAAGCCCCAATATACAACGTTCTGGAAGAACATTCTTACAGCCGCCCGCTCGTAGAAAATACTCTTAATGAGACCAGTGTAGGAGAGAGTATTACAATAGACCCAGAAGTGTGTTTCGATTGGAGGAAAGGGAGACGTGTAGTGGAGCTCTCTGTGCTGGCCGATAAAATGTTTTGTGTGATGTGCCAGACAAGATTACACTTGTGTGACACAATAAATGAAACAAAACACGGACTGGGAAGTATTTTAAAGATTAAATGTACAAACTCTGTGTGCAATGCCACAAACAGCATTCCAACAGGAACAAGGGATGACAAGGGAGCCTTCGAAATCCACTGGAAGGTTGTTATTGGTAAGAACTTGTTGACCTATTCAGCATACACATGGTTTTATCTCTGCCATTCCCTCCACATGTACATTGTACATGTAGGTGATTAAAGACATAATGAAGTATACTGCATAAATCTAAATTGATGTGTAAATGATACACGAAAGTACAGTATGGACAGACACATTCTGCTAAATTTTGTTTTAAAATTTGTAAGATCTGGAAGACCTGGACCACATAAGGTAGGGCGCCTTCATGTATTTTTTAACTCTGGGTACATGTAAAAAATTATGAGTATTTTCAAACAGAGGTGTCAGAAAACTCGACCATTCATAAATCAATAACAAAAACTTGGTCAGTCATATACTTTTTCTTAGTAGCGCTGAAAAGGGGGGGCTATTCCGCACGCACATCCGTACTATGTCATATATAGGTAGTTACCCCTGAGTGTTTTTGCTTACAAGTGTAACGTCGAATCGGGTATTGCTGTATGTCAGGACCCTGACGATGTGCTCAAAATCACAAAATTGAATCTAAGTTGTTGGCATTTATCTCCATTAACCATTTTTATACTGATTAAAACCTGAAAACGGGTTCTTTGAAAAACAATGAAAACCCAGATGAAACGAATTATGCGGAAGTTCATCGGTTTGCAATGTTTTTAGGTAAAAACTATCTGCTGGGACGAAACATCAAAATTGGGAAATGCTGACCTTTTACCCCTAAAAGTGTATTATGGCCTCTACCAACCTAATGATATGATATTCAGTTGTATTCTACCCTTATTTGTTATATCATGATCAGATAATCCATCAGATTAGGGTTACAGCGCCTAAGCTGTCTTTGTTTGAAACGAAATTGAGCTGCAATGAAATGTCCATATACAAGGTATCCAAACATTTAACCAACATTTAGACCAGTGTTAATGCCCTAATTGTGCTTTTTATTGACGTTTAATATCGACATTCGTTCACAAAAAAGTTAAACTCCTCAAACTCATGGATGACTTTTAATTTCACCGATAAGTTTGAGAAACTTATCAAATTTGACCAATTTTGACAAAACAAATCTAGTTTCAAGTGACCTTGTGACCTTGAAAATAATGTCAAGGTCATGGAAACATAACCACTTCTTACCCCAGCCTAAATGATGTATCCATGCAAAATTGGTTAAAATCCAACGACTGGGTGGCCAGACAGAATGCAGACAATCTTTTTTTAAAAAGTGGGTGGGGTATTTTGGTAGCGATTTGGGTATGGAAAAGTCTTCTTATATATGCATGTAAATGTTCCAAGTATTTGGAGTATACATAGTTTCATTTTGGAAGTTCACAGTGAGGTATTGCAATCAATAGTGTTTGGTTCGTAATGTTTTAACATGCTTAGAAACAAGAAAAGTCTGCTTATTTCATTATTTTGCAGTTTAGGGGGTAGGGGTAATTATTTGGTAATATCTCACTAATAAGACGGTGAATTTTTTTTAAATTCTCCCATAATGCATCTTATATAATGATCACTTTCCTAAAAAAAAAATAGAAAAATTTATT
The DNA here is from genome assembly GCA_964019695.1 of Loripinus fragilis. Classification (NCBI taxonomy): domain Eukaryota; kingdom Metazoa; phylum Mollusca; class Bivalvia; order Lucinida; family Lucinidae; genus Loripinus; species Loripinus fragilis. Next base: position 39,121,004 of record OZ026522.1, on the reverse strand, counting down.
TTTTTAAAGTGTGTTTAAATATTGAATTATCAGTCAGTAATTGTTGAAAATGAATGCATATGTATCGGTGAATGCTGGTTTGAAAGTGTAATGTGAAGAAAAATACTTGTAAAGCTGCAAAAGAATGACTTGAGAAGAAATTCTTAATTATTAATGGCTTCGCATGCTTGTTTAAAATAACGATTTTCAAATACAAAATTGAGTTACAGAATATTTTACTTGTCTGAATGAGTTTCCAAAATGCTGCGTAAAAAAGCCAACATAGGCCATTTAATGAAGAGCTGTAACTTTTGAACTGGACGGTAAATTTTCTTTATTTTGTGCTATTTTTCTTATAATATGCTGATCTACAGAATATCAAAATATGAAAAAATTCTATTTTTTGGAAAAAAAAATCGCCCAGGTGTGGGCAGTGACCTTAAATCAGAGAGCACTTGATTTTTTTTTTATATATTTAAAGTTTCTTGCACATGGCAATCAAATCCATGTGATAGTTTATCAGCACTGTTTTGATGACTGAGTCAAAAGAGGACCCTTGATTTTTCTTTGGACCCCTTAATGTGAAGACAAGAGGGCCCTTTTGACTCAAATGATAGGCTGACAGATGGACAGACAACAGACATCCTCTGATCACAATCGCTCACCTTGAGCCTATAGTTCAGGTGAGCTAATAAGCATCTTAACCCTTAAAGCACCAATCACAACTGCAGAAGACGACAAAGGGGGTCTTGCATGGTATGGGAAATTAACATGGGAGTCTGCCCACGCTTGGATTTTAAAAATATTATGTTATTTAATTGTCTGGTGTATAACTTTAATATACACGGTGCGTTTGAGTTTTTATGCAATTCCATTGCTAATTTATGACGTCATGAATGATATCACTATAATACCTTAGGGTACCCAGTTATAATCATTTTTAAAGTAATTTTAATATCATGTTACAGGCGGAGAAATGTTTTATTAAATAGCTATATCATTGATAAGTTCGTTGTTACTTAAAATGGCTTTGTATGTATTAGGGTATTGGGTGGGCATTCATTTTTATAGCATGGTACCCCAATTTTCGACTGTATATTTTGTATTCAGTCAAATTTGGAATTAACATTTTTACAGGTTGCAGTCTTTGTCAAGATACCGTTTCAACATAAAAACTATCCATATATGTTAAGAATATGTAGACCAAATTTCATGAAATTCAAGGACCGGTAACATAATTTTTTAACTTGATGTAAACACATGGCCCTAATTCACCGAAATGTAAAAAACCCCAATAATTATGTTTCAGTATAAAACATACTTGAATACTTGCTTAGTTTGAATAATCATGCTATTACGTTTATTGGTAGAAATTGATATGTTCAGTGTTTTTCCCCTATTATGGATTGGAAAAAGAAAAAAACAATATTCTTTGATATTAAGTGCCTCGATTCTTATTTAATGAAGTGCTTACACAATAATATTAGCCAAAATGATACAATATGTTGACACCTGTACTTAACACATCTAGATTCTAACATTAAAACTACATCTAGCCAATGCTACACTTAATATGTAACAGTATTAAGAATTTTAATTCATACAGAACAGAAACCTTATGACAAGTCAGTTCATACAGGAGAAGAACCTTATATCTATGATTTCATAATTGTAAGACTCATTAATAAACCTGCTTTACAAAAATAGCCTCCTGTCAAACCTATTTGTTAAAATTAACCATTTTGGTCACAGATAAGTCTTGGCTTTTAAGGTATTGCTAATTTAATGCTTAAATCTTCTCTGTTCATTCTGTTTTGTGAAACTGATGCTGATTTCCGTCAAATAGCAACACTTATACTTTAGCTGGCTGTATATTCTAGGCATACAGTTTTGTTTCTGGACCTCACTTATTCATGAAGAACACTGTTTTATGATACCTTTGATAAGACTCTGTTACACGTTATCCTGGTCATGGCACCAAAATGTGGTTCCTCTAGTTCAGTTGGGATGTAAAGGAAATATTTAGTCTTCTTGTTTTCACATGTTTATTGTTAGGATATTATGTTTCTTAAACAATATCATGCAGGACTTGAGGAAGTGATACACATTGTCTAGGCCCCATAGTGCCATGACACAGGGCCATGACGTTCGGCATTTCTGACCATTGAATCATTTAAAATTGTCTAAACATATCTTTCTTTAAGAAAAGTGGAAGTAGATTAAAAAAAAAACTCCTAATGTCGAGTTATTGATTCATTTGGACTAATTAATTAATTTTGCTAAAACTGACCTATACCCATAAGAGGTAGGAAATGACAAAGTTACCGGTTTGGTATTTTCATAATATTTGGCTTAGATCAGCAGTATATATATGGCATGTTTTTGTGATAATATGATATCTTGACAAAGACTAGAACATATCCATCTTTTGAATCGAATGTTGAATGTTTTGTCAATTTTTGAAAAAAAATATTGAAATTTTACAATCACTTCTTCTGAAAACGTAAACCATAATTTATCCAAATGGTTTCGTGGTATTAAAATAATGTCTATGGTAATTTGGATTCAATCTAACTGACAAATCATAGAAATAAACAAAACTATAGATTTAGGACATGGAAATTTAGAGACAGGTACCACCTCAAAGGTGGAGTACGTCAGGGTCCCTTCCTAAGCCTTATTCTTAACTATCTAATTTGATAAATACATTTTCATAGTTCGTATATAATGAGTTATTAATATGCAAAGTTTGAAGAAAATCCATGCGTGGGCACAGATGAAAGAACCCCTTTTGAGACATCTTTCTCAATTTTCGAAAAAAATAAGGTATGATATTTCATTGTATTTGCATTGTGTCCTTGAGGTCTCGAGTCAAGCACTCTACCACTGAGCCACTGCGCTCCCATTTAAGGGTTAAAATTCATTTTAAGGCAATCCCTGGTACCCAGTTCACAACGTGGTAACAAATACATACCGGTTCCTGGATTCCTGTATTTTCTCTCCCAAGAGATTCTCCTTCTGCCCAGCCCATCTTCTTAAGAAGTTTATGCCCAACATTTTCACGAGATATAGGCCTGCAAATATAGAGAGGATGTAAGGAGGATAATTAATTTAACCAGAAAGAGAAAATTAAGAACTCTTGCTAGTCAATGTAGCTCCCAAGCTGGGCATAGAGCCACATGCGTTAAGGGGCTTTTTTGGCACCACCTATGAGGCTAAAATATAAAAATCCTTTTTAACTAATTTGCTCTTATTGGTTTATTAGAACAATAACCAAAGTGTGAACACCTCGAATTATTTCGACTTTAACCGTTGCTATTGTAACACAAATGGTCGCCAAAATAGGCTGAAAACAGGAAATTGGCTATTTTGGAGCAAATTTGAGACATTTGACAGAGAAATTAACATAGAGCAAAAGCAAATACCAAAAAGACATTTTAACAGATGATGAGAATTATCACTGCACACAACATATTAAAAGAGTTTTTTGGTATTTAGCTGTGCTGATATCTAATTCTTAAAAAGTCTGTCTCCAAAATCCTTAAATTTGGCTCAAAATTGTGATTTCTCTACTTTAAGCCTATTTTGTCGGCCATTTTTGTTACCATATTAGCAACCATTAAATTTAAATAAATGCCAGAATTGTTATTCTTCTAATAAACCAATCAGAAGAAATTGGTTGAAAGCAACTTTCAGATTTTGGCTCCAGAGGGGCCAAATTAGCCCCTTAATGCACGTACCCCTTTATATCCATCACAGCAAATATAAACTAAATCATATCCAGTATATAGTTTGAAAGTAATAAACGATTTAAAACTTCTCATGCTGATTATTTTTATGTACTACACTCCTTTCCATTTTTTATCTTGTTAACCCAGCAGCATTCTAGCTCTTAAAGTGCCAATTAGGACTGCAGCAGACAACAAATTTAGTGACATCTTCCCTAATTTTAGAATGAAATAAGGAATGATATTTCATGAGAATCGTCTGCCAGCAGAGGATTCTCATGAAATATCATGCCTTAAATGCTATTTTTGAAAAAGCGGAAAAATTTGAAATGGTCGTCTGCTGCAAATTATAGATTGTGCTTTAAGGGCTAGTTTTAAGCATGTAATAGCCCATTTAAGCCGAATGAACTTTCCTATCTCTATCAGTAGGACGAGTCTATTTCAAATTTTAGAGGTGTTGGGTGGTATTTTACATTTTTATTCAAATTTTAAAAGAAATTTCTGTAAGGAAACAGTGGAGAACCTGATCAGATGCTGAGTTTTGCAGGGTCTGATCAGGTTTTTCACTGTTCGATGTTCCACAAAAAGGATGATAGGTTTTAATAGGTTAACAGTCAGAGTGGAAAACAGTGTGTATTCTGATCAGATGGCTTTTCTTAAGAGGATATATCCGGGTTCAGCCGGACAAGGATTAAGCAAAATTTTCTGTCTGTGTTTTTTTTTTTATGTCCCAATCAACAAGTTTTCAGTCATGTGGTGATGGGTCTTCCTGTGTTGAACCAGTACTAATGAAAAGATAAAGTATCTTGCTCATAGACAAAATGCAGTGCCTCCATTTTTATGTCTGTTAAGGTCTCTGGCATGGGTATACACTATACATAATATGAATTAAACCCAGAATGTGGTTTTAAAGTTGTGAGATTTAAATACATAACAAAGATGTTCTAGATTTTGAAAGTAAGTTAGAAGGCAAAGATCAGGAATCGATACAATCAACCCAATCCCCACCTCTATGGAAAGTCAGCCTTAAGTCCTGAAATCAGAATAAATCTTGAAAACTTTCAACCATGCAGTTTTAAATAGTCTATTCCAAACAGACCGTGAATCCCACAAATTGCCATGCATTGACAATTTTTAAGATTTGTAGCTGAAACGTTATCAGAACTGAATTGTATAGTCTGTAGTCGGTTCTTGCAATTCGTAAGTCTATCAGGAATTCATGGCCAAAGTTTTGAACTGTTCAAAACTTTGGCCAAGAACCCCAAATTCCAAAGTCATAGCTGATTTGTAACAAAATCCTAATGCTTTCTAAGACATCGTATCTGAATCATAATTGATTCGGAGGCGTTCATAGGTATTCTTAACTCTTTTGGGGGGATTCAAGAGTGGCAAGACAAGCAATAAACCAAGGAAAAGGGAGTAGAAGGGGGTCCCTTCAAAGTAACTCTCCCACCATGTGCATGTTAGCCAGTCCCAGAAGTGGAAAAAGATGTGGCAGATTCAGGAGCACAATCAGGCCAGTCAGTGACTCACGGCTGGTAATGTTGTTAATGGTGAAATAGCAACTATTTCCAAGTCAAAGAGTCAGGGTCTCTTTTCTTCTTTTACAAAGCAGTTTTCTTCTAAATATGTAAGCAGCTATTTTTGTTACTAAAGTTGTAGGGTCAATACTACAGCTGCTCTACAAGGAACATTCATTTTGGAACTAATGCCCTGGAAGTATGGGTTGGACCTTTTTATACCTATCATGAGAGAAAATCCAACAGATTGTCATGAAGTCAATTTTTTTTAATTGTACACTATTCATGCATGCATTAAGTGACCTCTTAACTAATTTGTGACTGATTCCTAACTTTCTTGCAGTGTTTCCAAATTAGTAAATTTATCACAATATCGAGTGATTCAGGCCAAATCCAGCTGAATACCATGAATATTTGTAACGCTGATACTGAATGGTAAAACATCATAAAATATGCTGAAAAATTTACAATTTCCCACAAATCGTAATATTTATCGATTGTTGATGATTCAGGGCCTGTGTAGAATAGGGGAATTACCTATGAACAGAAGCAGGTGCTTCACGTTTCACTGTCTCAGGACCATCACTACCAACAGTCTTCCGTCTCTCACTAGCCTTGTCTGTATACAGGGGATTATTTATGGCCTTTGTGTTGTCTACATAGGCTGCATTCTATAAATATATATGTCAAGATCAGTGTTTTCCATAGAATCTGAAGTAGCAGGTGAATATAAAAAGTAGCAAGCACTACCACGCGGAAGTTCTTGGACCAGATGGCAGAGCTGTCACAGGGGAGAGTGCGGGAGGGGTAACCCCTCCCCTGCTGGGGTCATGGAAACTTTTGAAAAAATGGTGCTGTTTGGTGCATTCTTTTTATGCTTTAAAATCTTATGTTTTTTGTAAGGAAATCTTCATGATACATGTATAAAATCTGAAGTGGGAGCAAAATTTTTTGAAAAAAAAAATGGTGCTGTTTGATACACAGAGGACAAAATTCCACTCGTCCGCTTGTAATTTTGAGTGAAATCTAGAAAGGATGAGTAATTCTTCCCAAAGCACTCGTCCTATAGGACGAGTGCTTTGGGAAGAATTACTTGATGGTGAGGGTTAAAAATCTGAGGGTGAAACTAGCATTTTCTGAGTATTGACTGTTGTCATTATATGGGATGCAGTTCTGAAACTGACTGGGTAAATATCATTTTAGCTGTGATGTAAGGGACTTTATAAGTCAAATTACATATTAATCCCTTATGTTCTCTATTGCATATGCTTTTTAAGGACAAGTGCATGTGTTTGAAGGATGAGTGAAAATTGTAAGTCACTCATCCTGCAGGACAAGTGCAATATTGAAATATTTTTGTCCCCTGAATTACACTAGCTCTAGACCCTTTTAGAAGTTTTTCCAAGCTTTAAAAATGGTCATTTTCCTATAATTCCTTTGTAAAATTGCCCTTTATTTAACAGGATTCACTTACAGCTGGTCAGGCCCCAAAGGTTATAATAGTACTAAGCTGTGAAAAAAGAATGCCTTGCTCTAGGACAAAGCACAGTGTGGACAGTAATATTCTTTCAGGAATAACAGTAGCATGTCAAAGAGCTTGAAGGATCAAGATCAAGCCCGACAACTGTTGGGCCTGATCTTGATATTGGTCCAAAGTGTCAGCTGACAAGAAAATTTTCTGCTAGCAGGCAGAGTTATATCTTTGTACTGTAAATTCAGAAATTTTCGCGAGAATTTTATTTTCGCGAATAGCTTTAAAAGACATATTTGCGACGTTCAAATTTCGCGACTAAGGCCTGATCTACTTATATTAGTAAACGACAGAGTGATTTTGCTATTTTGTGAGGATTTAATTTTCACGAAACTTCGCATATGCAAAGTTTCGCAAAAATAAAACCCTCGCAAAAATTTCCGAATTTACAAAATGCTGGATAATTTGCATGCTTTTTTTTATCATCTGCTAAACTTTTCAAAATAAATCTTTCATGACCTCCATTTGGGTGTCAAATAGTTTGGACCCAGATCAGGCCCTAGGTTTTGTTGAGCTTAATCTTGGTCCAAAATGTTTGCAGACGACATTTGGCAATTTTGTTGGCATTTGCTTACAAATAACTTTAAAAAAATCAGGAATACCATCTGAAAGTCAAGGAGTTTGGATCCAGATTAGACTAGACAAGACATTTTGCAAGGCCTAATCGGGATCCCAACTGTTTGGGTAAGTTGGCAGGTCCAGATTGGTCTTGCGGTCAGGACCAGATTGATCTTGCTACTGGTAACCATGTAAGCCAGTATCACCTGTAACACTAACATGTGGGTAGATGGGGCTCATTAACATTAACCCGGGAAGGCCACCCATCTAGGAGTTTTCTCTAGGCCTCTTCACAAATTTAGAAAGTAGCAGCTATGCCAGAAACAACCTGGGTGATGGTAGCTTCACAGCAGGAGTCAACAGGCCAACTTCATGGTGCTGTAGCAGTGATCCAGGGGAAGAGCACAACTAATTCATGGTGTCAAGGGTGGAGCACACAGCCCAATTCAGAAGGGTACAAGTGTAGCTCTTGGACTGCCAAAAGTGTCCCAGTTGGTGAAATGAAGGGCATCCTGCCATAAAACATTGCTGCAAATATACAAATGGCAGTCTTACCCAAAGTAAGAACTGCTCTGTGTGCAGCTAGCCAGTTACCTGGAGAGGGGCCAACTGATGTGGAAGATGCTTCTGCTCCTGCACATTAATTAAAACTGGATGATAATGATGTAAACAAAAGTCGCCATAAGCAGGGAATAAGCTAGGGCGACTAGGGTGATATAGTCGCCCTAGGGGGCCAAAATTTCACCCTAAATAAGACCCTAGGAGAAGGAGTGTCCCTAAAAAAATTTTTTTAGAGACTCATTTTCATTCTGTCACCACACAAACACAAGCTGTGGTGACAATCTACTACCACTGCATCATATTTCTCCTTCCATTTAATGGCAATAGTATGCGTGATGGCTAATGTGCTTCTAAACTGACAGAAAATGCAGTAATTTTGCAATATAACTTCTCCCTATCTGACTGTCACTTCTCCCTAATTTTCCTGGAGAGAGAAATCACTTCTCCCTACTGTCAGGGCCTAGCTTGAACCCTGCATAAGTGGTTAAGAGATTCCGTACCTTTAATCCATACTTCATCTTTATTTGTTTTAATTGCTTTTTCTGTTGTTGTTTCTTCTCTTCCTTTGATAGTACCGCTATTTCTAAATAGTAAGAAAAATATCAATAAATAGAGGATCTTGCATGAGTACTCATGTTTTATTGAATTTATTAAACAAGTTGGATAAAAGAGATAAAATGTGAGGCTTGCCTCGCATTTTATCTCTTTTTCACAACAAGTTTAATAAATTCAATAATACAAGAGCACGAATGTTAGATTCTATTTATCATATGACATTAAGATTACTTAGAAATCTCATTAATTTTCTGCTGTTAAAACATTATAATTTTGTCATTATGTATCTAACGTTGTTATGGCTATATCATAGCATTTCCGAAAATCTGTAAACCACTAGTGGTTTATCTATTTTATTGCATGGCATTATATCACTCCCAGACACGACGTCATGTGATAAAAGAAAAAAAATCCAATATGCGAAAAAAGATACCTCCCACATAGCAAGGGCAGGCCTCCAGATATGAGTGCGTATTGGAAAACTATTTTCTTTATTTCTCATCCAAAACGTATGTTGTGGGTACTCAAAAGAACCGTCTCAATGTGACGGCTCTTTTTGAATCCAAAACACATGTTTAAATTAATGGGTAAGAAAATAATTACATAAAATTTTCTTATCTGGATCTATGGTAAAGGTCAGTGAAAAAGACACAGAAAGAGGGAACAAAATGCTAAGTTCAAGAAGCTGCCATTTTGTAAATAATTGATTTTAAGGCTCTTCCTCACGGTGCTGTGGGTGGGTTGGCAGCTTGTGATTGTGGTATTTCGCAATCATACTCGCTTGCTTTTTCTTTATACAACATTTTCAGGTGCAGTGTGTACAAAGTATCGGATGTTAACAGTAAAGGCTTTGGTACTATGGGTCTATATAGCTATGAAAATTCCAGGTTCACACTGGATACACGTGTCTGAACCACTGTGTGCTCCCAGGGTCGGATCCAGGATTTCTGGAAAGGGGGTTAATATATATAAAGGTGTGGGGGTTTGCTTTGCTGATTTTATCTCATTTTTCTTAAATATCCCATGAAAAGGAAATAATTACCAAATTATTTCATTTTCATAGGATATTAAAAAAAACGGGAGGGGGGGGGGGGGGGGGGTGCGTATCCTAACTGAATAGTACATCTGGACCAATCTAATAGGTCTAGGCAAGCAAATTTTTGGGGAGTAAAATTGTAATTATTTTCTTATCTATCAATTGAAACATGTTTTTGGTACTAAGAGAACTGTCTCTTTGAGACAGTTCTTTTGAGTAGCTACAACATATGTCTCGATTGAGAAAAAATATTAATCAATAACTACCCAATCTTGTCTCGAGGTATGGACAGCTGATTTGCCATGTGTTTAACGATGACAATTCCAGGTTCACACTGGATACACGTGTCTGAGCCACTGTATATATGGCATAATAACTTTGTGTCTCCTAGCAAAATAGCTGAGCATAGAAACTACCTTTCTTTGGCTGATTTGCTATGTGGTTAGCTATGACAATTCCAGGTTCACACTGGATACACGTGTCTGAGCCACTGTGTATATGGCATAATAACTTAGTGTCTCCTAACAAAATAGTTGAGCATAGAAACTACCTTTCTTTGGCTGATTTGCTATGTGGTTAGCTATGATAATTCCAGGTTCACACTGCATACACATGTCTGAGCCAGTGTGTATATGGCATAATAACTTAGGGTCTCCTAACAAAATAGTCGAGCATAGAACCTACCTTTCTGCGGCTGATTTGCTATGTGGTAAATTGTGACAATCCCAGGTTCACACTGGATACATGTGTCTGAGCCACTGTGTATATGGCGTAATAACTTTGTGTCTCCTAACAAAATGTCTGAGCATAGAACCTACGTTTCTGTGGCTGATTTGCTATGTGGATAGCTATGACCATTCCAGGTTCACACTGGATACATGTGTCTGAGCCACTGTATATATGACACAATAACTTTGTGTCTCCTAACAAAGTAGTTGAGCATAGAACCTACCTTTCTTTGGCTGATTTGCTATGTGGTAAGCCATGACAATTCCAGGTTCATTTTGAATACACATGTCTGAGCCACTGTATATGTGGCATAATAACTTTGAGTCTCCTAACAAAATAGTTGAGCAAAGAACCTACCTTTCTGCGGCTGATTATCTATGTGGTTAGCTAAGACAATTCCAGGTTCACCCTGGATACACGTATCTTAGCCACTGTGTATATGGCGTTATAACTTTGTGTCTCCTAACAAAAAAGTTGAGTATAGAACCTACTTTTCTGCGGCTGATTGTTTGCTAACACAATTCCAGGTTCACACTGGATACATGTGTCTGAGCCACTGTATATATGACATAATTACTTTGTGTTTCCTAACAAAATAGTTGAGTATAGAACCTACCTTTTTGTGGCTGATTTGCTATGTGGTTAGCTATGACAATTCCAGGTTCAAACTGGATACACGTGTCTGAGCCACTGTGTATATGACATAATTTTGTGTCTCCTAACAAAATAGTTGAGTATAGAACCCACCTTTTCGCGGCTGATTTGCTATGTGGTTAGCTATGACAATTCCAGGTTCACACTGGATACAGGTGACTGAGCCACTGTGTATATGGCATAATAACTTTATCTCCTAAACAATTAGTTGAGCATAAAACCTACCTTTCTGTGGCTGATTTGCCATGTGGTTAGCTATGACAATTCCAGGTTCACACTGGATACACATATCTGAGCCACTGTATATATATATGGCATAATAACTGTGTCTCCTAACAATATAGTTGAGCATAGAACCTACCTTTCTATTGCAGATTGGCCATATGGTTAGCTTTGACAATTCCAGGTTCACACTGGATACACGTGTCTGAGCCACTGTATAATTGACATAATAACTTTGTGTCTCCTAACAAAATAGTTGAGCATAGAACCTACTTTTCTATGGCTGATTTGCTATGTGGTTAGCTATGACAATTCCAGTTTCACACTGGATACACATGTCTGAGCCACTGTGTATATCGCATAATAACTTTGTGTCTCCTAACAAAATACTTGAGCATAAAACCTACCTTTCTGTGGCTAATATGCCATGTGGTAAGCTATGACAATTCCAGGTTCACACTGGAAACACGTGTCTGAGCCACTGTGTATATCGCATAATAACTTTGTGTCTCCTAACAAAATAGTTGAGCATAAAACCTGCCTTTCTGTGGCTGATTTGCTATGTGGTTAGCTATGACAATTCCAGGTTCACACTGGATACAAGTGTCTGAGCCACTGTGTATATCGCATAATAACTTTGTGTCTCCTAACAAAATAGTTGAGCATAAAACCTGCCTTTCTGTGGCTGATTTGCTATGTGGTTAGCTATGACAATTCCAGGTTCACACTGGATACACGTGACTGAGCAACTATATATATGGCATAATAACTGTGTCTCCTAGCAAAATAGTTGAGCATAAAACCTACCTTTCTATGGCATATTGGCCATTAGGTTAGCTATGACAATTCCAGGTTCACACTGGATACACGTGTCTGAGCCACTGTATAAATGACATAATAACTTTGTGTCTCCTAACAAAATAGTTGAGCATAGAACCTACCTTTCTATGGCTGATTTGCTATGTGGTTAGCTATGACAATTCCAGGTTCACACTGGATACAGGTGACTGAGCCACTGTGTATATGGCATAATAACTTTGTGTCTCCTAACAAAATAGTTGAGCATAAAACCTACCTTTCTGTGGCTAATTTGCCATGTGGTTAGCTATGACAATTCCAGGTTCACACTGGATACAGATGACTGAGCCACTGTATATTGCATAATAACTTTGTGTCTCCTAAACAAATAGTTGAGCATAAAACCTACCTTTCTGTGGCTGATTTGCAATGTGGTTAGCTATGACAATTCCAGGTTCACACTGGATACACGTGTCTGAGCCCCTGTGTATATCACATAATAACTTTGTGTCTCCTAACAAAATAGTTGAGCATAAAACCTGCCTTTCTGTGGCTGATTTGCTTTGTGGTTAGCTAAAACAATTCCCGGTTCACACTGGATACAGGTGACTGAGCCACTGTGTATATGGCATAATAACTTTGTGTCTCCTAAACAAATATTTGAGCATTAAAACTTCCTTTCTGTGGCTGATTTGCCATGTGGTTAGCTATGACAATTCCAGGTTCACACTGGATACACGTGTCTGAGCCACTGTGTATATCGCATAATAACTTTGTGTCTCCTAACAAAACAGTTGAGCATAAAACCTGCGTTTCTGTGGCTGATTTGCTATGTGGTTAGCTATGACAATTCCAGGTTCACACTGGATACACGTGTCTGAGCCACTGTGTATATCGCATAATAACTTTGTGTCTCCTAACAAAATAGTTGAGCATAAAACCTGCCTTTCTGTGGCTGATTTGCTATGTGGTTAGCTAAGACAATTCCAGGTTCACACTGGATACATGTGTCTGAGCCACTGTGTATATGGCATAATAATTAAGTGTCAAAATAGTTGAACATAGAACCTATCTTTCTGTGGCTGATTTGCTATGTGGTTAGCTATGACAATTCCAGGTTCACACTGGATACACGTGTCTGAGTCACTGTGTATATGGCATAATAATTTAGTGTCAAAATAGTTGAACATAGAACCTATCTTTCTGTGGCTGATTTGCTATGTGGTTAGCTATGACAATTCCAGGCTCACACTGGATGCAGGTGTCTGAGCCACTGTGTATATGGCATAATAATTAAGTGTCAAAATAGTTGAACATAGAACCTATCTTTCTGTGGCTGATTTGCTATGTGGTTAGCTATGACAATTCCAGGTTCACACTGGATACACGTGTATGAGCCACTGTGTATATGGCATAATAACTGAGTGTCTCCTAACAAAATAGTTGAGCATAGAAACTACCTTTCTTTGGCTGATTTGCTATGTGGTTAGCTATGACTATTCCAGGTTCACACTGGATACAGGTGACTGAGCCACTGTGTATATGGCATAATAACTTTATCTCCTAAACAAATAGTTGAGCATAAAACCTACCTTTCTGTGGCTGATTTGCCATGTGGTTAGCTATGACAATTCCAGGTTCACACTGGATACACGTGTCTTAGCCACTGTGTATATTGCATAATAACTTTGTGTCTCCTAACAAAATAGTTAAGCATAAAACCTGCCTTTCTGTGGCTGATTTGCTATGTGGTTAGCTATGACAATTCCAGGCTCACACTGGATACAGTCCACTGAGCCACTGTGTATATGGCATAATAATTAAGAGTCAAAATAGTTGAACATAGAACCTATCTTTCTGTGGCTGATTATTTATGTGGTTAGCTATGACAATTCCAGGTTCACACCTGATACAGGTGACTGAGCCGCTGTATATATAAATGGCATAATAACTGTGTCTCCTAGCAAAAAAGTTGAGCATAGAACCTACATTTCTATGGCAGATTGGCCATGTGGTTAGCTATGACAATTCCAAGTTCACACTGGATACACGTGTCTGAGCCACTGTGTATATGGCATAATAATTAAGTGTCAAAATAGTTGAACATAGAACCTATATTTCTGTGGCTGATTATTTATGTGGTTAGCTATGACAATTCCAGGTTCACACTGGATACACGTGTCTGAGCCGCTGTTTAAATGACATAACAACTTTGTGTCTCCTAACAAAATAGTTGAGCATAGAACCTACCTTTCTATGGCTGATTTGCTTTGTGGTTAGCTATGACAATTCCAGGCTCACACTGGATACAGGTGTCTGAGCCACTGTTTATATGGCATAATAATTAAGTGTCAAAATAGTTGAACATAGAACCTATCTTTCTGTGGCAGATTATTTATGTGGTTAGCTATGACAATTCCAGGGTCACACTGAATACACATGCCTGAGCCACTGTTTATATGGCATAATAACTTTGTGTCTCCTAACACAATAGTTGAACAAAGAGCCTACCTTTCTATGGCAGATTGGCCATGTGGTTAGCTATGACAATTCCAGGTTCACACTGGATACACGTGTCTGAGCCACTGTATAAATAACATAAAAACTTTGTGTCTCCTAACAAAATAGTTGAGCATAGAACCTACCTTTCTATGGCTGATTTGCTATGTGGTTAGCTATGACAATTCCAGGCTCACACTGGATACAGGTGTCTGAGCCACTGTGTATATGGCATAATAATTAAGTGTCAAAATAGTTGTACATAGAACCTATCTTTCTGTGGCTGATTATTTATGTGGTTAGCTATGACAATTCAAGGGTCACACTGAATACACATGCCTGAGCCACTGTTTATATGGCATAATAACTTTGTGTCTCCTAACACAATAGTTGAACATAGAGCCTACCTTTCTGTGGCTGATTTGCCATGTGGTTAGCTATGACAATTCCAGGTTCACACTGGATACACGTGTCTGAGCCACTGTGTATATGGCATAATAATTTTGTGTCTCCTAACAAAATAGTTGAGCATAGAACCTACCTTTCTGTGGCTGATTGGGTATGTGGTTAGCTTTAATAATTCCAGGCTTACTTTGAATACAAATGTCTGAGCCACTGTATTTATGGCAAAACCTTGTGTCTCCTCACAAAATAGTCGAGCATAGAACCTACCTTTCTGTGGCTGATTTGCTATGTGGTTAGCTATGACAATTCCAGGTTCACACTGGATACATGTGTCTGAGCCACTGTGTATATGGCACAATAATTTAGTGTCTCCTAACTGTAGCACATCACCATGGTTTACAGGAGTAGCTTCACTTCTCTCTTTTGCCTGCAATACATACCATTTGAGTAATTGAAATAAAAAAAAAATCAACAAAATTAACCCAGGGCCTTTGTATTGGGGAAACCCCTACATGAATACTTTTGCAAACAGTTAAGACCCAGATGAAATGCAGCATCATGCTGCATTTCATCAGGGTCTACACTGTTTGTAAAGGTAAAAAAGATCTTCAGACAATACAATGTATTTTGAAAATGATAACCTGACACCCCTAGATATGTACAATGGACTATCTTAAGTTTATTGTATCAAACCAGTAGGAATAACCCATTAGTAAACATAATTAACGGGGAAACACTCATAAAAAACTTTGTATGAAAAGACAGGCATTTTGGGACGGGTCTTCCTGGGTTGAACCAGTACTAAGCAAGGACTGATGTGTCTTTCTCAAGGACACAACATAGTAATGACGGTGAAGCTCGAACCAGCAACTTCTCAATCTCAAGACAAGCACTCTACCACTGAGCCACTGCGCTTCCGTGTCAAATGAAGGGATTTGTGGTTGGTTGTTATGGCTTCTTCATGCAGGCAGCAAAAGCATGGATCAGGGCTCAGCAGATCTGACCCTTCCTTGTCACACAGGTCATTTTATTGGCATGCATTGGATCACTTCATTTTGAAAGATTTTTTTTACAAACGATTTAAGTAAATTGTACCTGAGCTATTCTCTTGTCATTAATGAAGGTTCCATTTTGGCTCCCTTTGTCTATTATCTCATACTGACCCTGACCTTTGTCAAAGTGGATTTCTGCATGCATCTGAAAGTACATGTATACACATCCTATATACTGTCGGTTCAAATATGCATGATAATAAGACTATACCATTTATTGTAAAAATGGGTAAATAACGGTAAATATATTATAACAGGTGAAGCATATATAGGATATATACCTGTATAAAATATCAATTACCTGGATTAGTATATATTTTTTGTTTATTAAGATTCTGTTATTAACAGAATCTTTACAAACAAAAATATATACTAAAATCCGTTTCTTGTTTACTGTCATGAGTTGGCTCTCGGTACCGTTAGTTTAACAGGTGACCAGGCCCAGGGCGACGACAGTAAACATGATTCACACTATAACAGTTATAAGCATACATAAATATTTTCTTATGAGCATTGTTAATACCCTTCAAATCTTTGCATGGTGGGATTTTTTCATGCTTTTTTGCCGTATCTCTCTCTCTTTTTTTAATTAACATCTTCAAAAAATTCTTTCAGGAACACTATCAGAGAGTTTAAGGGCTTGGATCCAGGTTGTGCCTGACAGAAAGTTAGACACTGTTTTGATCCAAACTGTTTGAAAAGGTAATCAGCATATGACAAAATTGCTGCTAGCAACTTAGCCCTTAGCTCAGATGAGCTTAAATAAGGGTGGAGTGTCATACATGAAATACCTTGCGAATCCCAAGTCCAGATGAGCTAATAATTGGGGAAGAGTGTCATGCACATTCGACCTTATAGTAGATCAAGGTCAACCTAAGATCCCTAGTCAAACATACATCATAGAGCCTACATCCAAAATGCTACATACCGAAACCCAGTGTCGTTAAACCTTTTGTTCTGGACAAGAAGATTTTTTAAAGTTTTCACCTAATATGGACGTGACAGCCATTTTTATTGTGTGACCTAAACCACAAAGTCATTTTTATATTTTCTCATATAATGGATGCTCCATTTTAAATTTGAGTTCAATTGGCATATGGTTACTGAGAAAAATATGTTCAAATACACTGATCGTAGACCAACAAGTATGATCTTCTACCCAAGGTCAAGGTTGACCTTTGACCTTTCAGCCAAGATCTTGGCTGAAAGGTCAAAGGTTATCCTTGACCTTAAGTACATTAACCATATCTAGTAAGTATAATGGCTTTGGCTTCAACAGTAATTGGCCAAGTCCACTTTTACTGCCCTTCTGGTTTGGGAGAAGAAGACTTTTTAAGGGTTTTACCATAAACAATGTATGGGCATGGCCACCATCTTGCATAAATTTTGGTTTCCCTACCCTAAAAAGTCTTCATATGAAATTTGATTTCATTGGGTCTAATGTTTTCTGAGAAAATATGCTTTAAAATAGTGTTGGGAATTCAATATGCTCAGCTGAAAGGTCAAAGATCAACCATGACCTTTGGGACTTACTTATTAGGTTTAGCATATCTAATGAGTATAATCATGATAATATAATGACTTAGGCTTCAAAAGTTTTCCAAAAATGTATTTTCAAAATTGTTCCAATTTAAATGAATTAGGGAGAAAATTTGACCTTGATGTTAAATAGGTCAAGGTCAACCTAGGATCATCATTTGAACAAATTTGGTAGGCCCCACATCCCAAAAGCTACATACCAAGCCCCAAAGTCATTGGCCTTCAGATAATGATTGAAAATGATGACAAAGGGATGGACGGATAACAGAGTCATTGGTATATTGTTACCTCACCCAAAAGCCTTCGGCTCAGATGCGCTCAAATGTCATGTTTCCGGAAACAGATCAATATCTTTAAGAGTTGGTAGGTAGCAATTTTTGTTTCTATAGGAAAATCATGAAAATTATTCATAATACCCTTAAAATAGAAAAAATCTCAGACGTCTAGAAAAAAACAAGAGTAGGCCTCAAAAATGTAGCGTCTGTAGGGTATCCAGAAACAAGAATTTTTTGCCTAATGAGGGAAGCTATCACTGACATAATAATTGAGCTGTGACATGTGATTTCCAACAATGTGGCATTCTGACAAGTGTAGACTCAGACGAGCCTGTGCAGCTTCCTTTTAGGCTAAGAAACTCCAACTAATGTTCGGTCAGTAGCCTAACAGTCATAGAATATTCAAGCGACAGGCAAAGGCTCTGATCAGACTGCGCATATGCGCAGGCTGATCTGAGGCTTTGCTGGTCTTACATACCACATTGTTGGAAATCTCATGTCGCTGCTCATATACTTACTTTACTAACACTGAGATCTGGAATTCTAATAGTATGGTTCATATCTTTCTCTCTCCCTACAGTGGCACCGGTACACGTGACAATGAACAGTGTCCCCACACTGAGGCAGTTTGACTCTGTCACTATCACTCTGATACAAGGTGGCCAGCCTCCTGCTCTTTCTGGTAAAAGATAAAAAAAAATGCATACTTTCAGCTTTAGATTTATAAACAAAATTTTGAGCTTAAAATTGTAAATATTTTCTAATCCATCAGTTTGAACATATGTTTTGGGTGCTCAAAAGAACAGTCTCATTGAGACGGTTCTTCTGAGTACCCACAACATATGTTTTCGTTGAGAAATAAGAAATTAATTTTTTGATACGCGCTCTTAACTAAAGGCTTTTTTTTGTACAAAGTTATGCATCTGATCTGCTCACTTTAGTTAAAGATAAAAATGCAAACTTTCTAGCACATGGTTTTGAGAGTATTTGGACAAAGTTATGCATCTGATCTGCTCGCTTTAGTTAAAGACAAAAATGCTAAACTTTCTAGCTCATGGGTTTGAGAGTATTTGGACAAAGTTATGCATCTAATCTGCTTGCTTTAGTTAAAGACAAAAATGCAAACTTTCTAGCACATGGTTTTGAGAGTATTTGGACAAAGTTATGCATCTGATCTGCTTGCTTCAGTTAAAGACAAAAATGCAAACTTTCTAGCACATTGTTTTGAGAGTATTTTGACAAAGTTAAACATGTTACTTGCTCACATTAGTTAAAGATAAAAATGTAAACTTTCTAACACATAGTTTGGTGAGTATTTGGACAAACTTAAGCATGTAATCTGAGCGCTCTAGACAAAGATAAAAATTGAAACTTTCTAACACATGGTTTTGAGAGTATTTGGACAAAATTAAGCCTGTGACCTGCTTGCTTTAGTTAAACCCAAACCTTCTAAGGCATAGTGTTGAGAGCATTTGGACAAAGATTATGCATTTAACATGCTTGCTCTAGGAAAAGATGATAATGTAAACATTGTAACCCTGGGTTTTGAGAGTATTTGGACAATGTTAAGCATGTGACCTGCTTGCTTTAGTTAAACCCAAACCTTCTTAAACATAGTGTTGGGAGTATTTGGACAAAGATACGCATGTAACCTGCTGGCTTTATTTAAAGATAAAAATGCTAACTTTGTTACCCAGGATTTTGAGAGTAATTGGAAAAGTGCAGCATGTGATAAATACTTAAGTATTTTTTAGCTTAAACTTTAAAAGTAATAAGTCAAAAGAAATTTAAAACTGGAGAATGTGTTTGCAAACTATTGTGCCCCAAATTATATGCTTTCATTTGACAAATATGCCAAACTTTGAAACAGCCATCATTGTGCCAAATTTTACATGGCTTCGGTACACTACTCTCGTGCCCAAATTAGTACACAAACTATAACTTAGCTTAAATGATTCTCAAAATGTATTCCTATTAAGGTCTGTTTCTCATTTCAAAGGGACATTAAAATGGGGTTTTAAGACATAGGATATCCGTTATTTGTCAGTCTGTCTGTTCTGGTCAGGCATCTGTCAAGCATCTCAATGAGGCACTTCAGATGGATATACACACAACATGCTTTTGTGGAGATACAACCATAGGTGGTCAAAATAAACTATTCGTTTTAGACATTGTAAAAGTGTCAATATTTTCTCACCTATCAGTTTTAACATTTGTTTTGGGTGCTCAAAAGAATGTCTCAGAGAGACAGCATTGGCCTAGCTCCCATTATGCAATATACACATGCGCATAATAAAAATAGCAACATTCAAGGGAGGTCACCTAGTGTGGTAAAACATTTTATTTTCTATACTATAAGGAACTGCTCATAAAGGAAAGATTTTGCTGCCTCTGGGAGCAAATTCTTTCCTTAAAGAAAAGTTCTCATTTTTAAAAGGGACGCAATTGAAGAGAATCACTGCTTGATCCAGTAGTCTCCCTTTGATGTGCATATTTTTTTCAGCGTTCTGGCTTCGCCATTGGACAGTTCTTTTGAATACCTTCAACATATGTCTTGGTTAAGAAATAAGAAAACAATTTAGCATTCTTAACCCTTTGTTTATGTATAAAATTGTATTTTTACAAGCAGTGTAGATCCAGATGAAATGCAGCATAATGCGGCATTTCATCAGGATCTACACTGTATGTTAAGGTAAAAAAATCTTAAGACAAAAAATACAATTTTTTTAAAAAAATTATAACCTGAAGCCCCTAGATATGTACAATGGAATATCCCAAGTGTATTGTATCAAACCAGAAGGAAGAATCCATTAGTATACAAAGGGTTAACAAGAGGCATGAATAACACAAGTAGTAATCTGAATAACTCTGCTATCTAAGGCTATAAAGTCTAATCCAGATTACCAGGATCAATTTTTAAACAGTAAGAACATTTTTTCTTCTTCTTTTTTTTAAACTCTAATCAATATTGAAAAATGATTTTGATATCCACACATTTATAATTTAGCTACTTTAAGTAGCTAAATTACAATCTCTGTGTATCAAAAGTAACATGTGTGTATCTAAAGTAACAATCTGTGGATATCAGAATAATTTGTGTACTGATTTATTGAAAAAAATAAATCAATATGTACTGTCCCGCCAGCCAAGAGTGACAGTGACGTCATGTTATGTTTACAATTGTTAAGTGAAGTATTAACTGGAACACTCCACTTGAGCATATGTAAATCAATATATCACGTGTGTATTAATCCAATCCTGCGGATAGGATTAATACACATGTGATCTATCGATTCTAAGTCCCTGATAACATTGTAAACAAAAAATGACATCACTGTCACTCTTGGTTGGCACGACAATAACTTACTTGGTTTTTTTCCCAGTTGATCAGTACAAGTTACAACATAAGCAGATAATATTGTGAAAGACAGAAATAGATTAGTACCATGTTTGTCATGTTTGTCATCCATATCATCCTCACTGGTAGAATCACTCGTGTCACTGTCGGAACTACTGTCTTGGGAAAGATGGGTCATTGATTCAGTATCTGATGATGAGCTCTCTGATTCACTAATTTCACCCGATTCCGTCTCTGATTCACTCTCTGAAGAAATTATTATACTCCTATGTCTTTCTGATCTGGATCTGTGCTTTCTTTTACTGTGTCTGACCTCAATGATTTCTATATCTGAGTCATTGATGCCATCCTTTTTCTCCTTGTCTCTACTTTTTCTTCTTTCTGAAGCATCTTCCCTTTTCACCTTGTCTTTACCTTTTTCTCTATGACTAGCTTTCACCTTTACAGTCATTCTATCAGTTATATCAGTTTCTAATTCATGTTTATCATTTAGAGTCTGTTCATCATTATTATCAACAATTTTGCTAAGTTCATGCATTTTAATATTCTCTTTACCAGGTTTATTGTCTTTAATCAATTTAGCTTCTTTTTCAGTATGGTTATCACAGTTTGGATCTATATTATTTTCATGAGCATCAGTTTCCATGAATTCTTCCTTGCATTCATTTTCCATACCAAGAGGTCCTTTGTCATTCATGCTACTTGCAGTAGCACTAGCCATATCAGTTTTCACATCAATCAATTCAGATTCAACTCTAACACCTTTTTCTAAAGTATCTCTCTTATGATTTAGTACTTTTTCTGTTTTGGCTGTTAAGGTTTCCCCGTCTTTACTAATTCTTTCATTTAATATTTGAAGTATATCACTGACAGCTTCATTCTCTACATTCTCAGCACCATGTTGTATATCAGCAGAGTCTGTTTTCTTAATCACATCACCAACATCACCTTTCCCTTCACTATCTTTTATAGATTTATGTTTCTTCTTTTTATGCCTTTTTCTCATTTTATCTTCTACATAATTTTCAGATTTTCTTTTTTCATCCTTATTTCTTTTGTGTTTGCGGTGTTTTTTCCTTTCTTTCTTTTCTTTCTTTTCTCTTTTCTTCCTCTTTGCCTCTAGCTTCATCTTCATTGCCTCTCTTCTCTCCTTTCGGTTCTGGTACACCTGAAAATGGAAGAGAGACAGGATCAGAGAGTCTTACCTAATGCATTTTGTCTTGCTGATATCTTCATATCTTTAAAACTGGACAGAACGTCTTCAACTTCTCCACTCATTACCTGAAATAAATAGAGGATCTTACATGAGTGCTCATGTTTTATTGAATTTATTAAACGAGCTGGGGAAAAGAGATAAAATGCGAGGCTTGCCGAGCATTTTATCTCTTTTTCGCAACGAGTTTAATAAATTCAATAATACAGGAGCACGAATGTTAGATTCTATTTATCATATGACATTAAAATTATTTTGAAATCATATATTTGACGTAAAAACGTTAGGTTTTTGCCATATGCATGACGTTAAAAGCGTCATTTCATAGCGTTTCCCGAAAATCTATAAACCACTAGTGGTTTATCGATTTTATTGCATGGTGTGATTTCACTCCAAGACGCGACATCATATGATAAATACAAATATTATTTTGCATTTATCATATGGGCCTCATCGCGAGAAAACCTGTCTTCGGGGTGTTCGACAAAGCGGATTTCAAACCAGTCTCCTCAGCTACAGAGACCAGCTTGAAAATTTGAATTTCACCTGCAGCAAGTTTACATATGATACTTTCTAAAAAGCGAATAACAAAGGCGCTGATCAGACTGCGCGGATGCACAGGCTGGTCTGCGCCTGTGTTGTTTGCTAACCACCGAAGACAGGTTTTCTCGTGTCGAGGCCCATATGAGCCACGACATGTGATTACCAACAATGTGGCTTTTTGATAAGTGTAGACTCAGACGAGCCTGTGCAGCCTCCTTTTAGGCTTAGAAACTCCAAATGATGTTCAGCCAGTAGCTTAACACTCATAGAATATTCAAGCGACTAGCAAAGGCTCTGATCAGACTGGGTGTATGCACAGGCTGATCTGAGGCTTTGCTGGTCGCACATACCACATTGATGGAAATCTCATGTCGCGGCTCATATTATTATGACTTCACATGTGGGAGTAATATAACGCCATGTATCTAAATCAATAAACCACTAGTGGTTAACAGATTTTGATAACATTATGTGAAACATAACATCCATAGCAAATAGAGAATACAAGGTGAGTATCTTTTGATATCAAGTTTACTAGGCAAGGCATTGAGAACACTTGTTGCCAAGCCTCGCTATTCAACATGCGTTCTGGAAGCCGAGCTTGGTAAACTTGATATAAAAAGAGGAGAACTTGGTATTCTATTTATCAACTTACCCCATTGGTTCACTCTACAAAAGTGCAACGGCATGTTGACATAATAATGATACATGTCATGAGATAGACAAAATGTTTATCAGGTCAACATGCAACAATGCAGTAAATATGAGAAGTCACTGATTAATACAAATATTTTGTATTTATAATATGACATCACACCTGGAAGTGATATAACACCATGTATTAAAATCGATAAATGACTAGTGGTTTACAGATTTTGATAACACTATAAAAAATGACATCCATTGCATACATAATGACAAAATTTTAACATTTTGATGCCAAAAAAGGAAATAATGTTCATGTCATATGAGAAATAGAATATAACATCTGTACATCTGTTATAAAATGAGATGGGGAAAAGCAATAAAATCACTTTTCCCCCAACTCATTTAATAAATTCAATAATTCTTGAGCGCTCGTCTAAGATCCTCTATTTATTTGATTCATTTATATTTGTATTCCATTTCCTTAAATAGAACACCAAAGACAATAGGTGAAAGCGTAAAATTTCCAATTTCTGAATTTTAGAAACTCAAAACTGAAAACTGAAAATATAAATGATTACAAGTTTAAATGGTAAATAACATTGATTTTTTGGAGGGAAAAAATCATACTATACTTTATATACTATAATTAAAGTCTGCCTAATTCAGTATTTCGATGCAGACTTTCCATGGATATCATGAATTCAGGAATAATCCTGAAAATTTTCACTTATAAAAGAAACATCAATTATGGTATTTGAAGCCAGGAAAGGCTCTGACACACAGGAGCATCTGAGTGTTACCCTTTGAAATCCTAAACGAGTACATTTGCAAACAGTGAAGACCCAGATGAAATGCAGCATAATGCAGACAAAAAATACAATATTTTTTTGAAAATTATAACCTGACACCCCTAGATATGTACAATTGACTATTCCAAATTATTGCATCAAACAAGAAGGAAGAATTCATTAGTATACAAAAGGTTAAATACCCAAATTTAGTGTGCTAGATAAACAATTTCACTTTATCGTGAATTATCGCTATCATCACATTGTGTTGGAGGATTGATTGAAAATATTAAACATGACAGTGAAATGATAAACTTTCTCATTAGTTGACAACACCACATAGTAAAATTAATATTTCATAGCCATGAAGTTAAATATTTAAGATTCAAACATTATTAAACTAGGAAACTTAAAATTGTTGAAAGGACTACTTTTCAGTGAATGGTAAAATGAACAACATACAGCAAAACCTGTCTTAAGTGGCCACTCAAAAAGAAGACCAAAAATCTGTTTTCAAGACCAATTATTGCTTAATGCAGGTCAAAAGTAATGCAGAATGCTCCAAAAGGAGCATTTTCCTTTGAGCATTTTGCAATACTTTTGACCTTCATTAAGCTACAATTTGTCACAAGAGCTTTGTTTTGTCTATTTTTGGACGACAGATTTTACTGTATTTACATGCCATATCATCAAGCATATTCATTTGCAAGTTCTGCTTTGAAGGGTAAATTAATGAAAATTAAAAACAGTGACATTGAGTTACAGTAAAATAGTTATATACGGCAGGTGTTTTTATTTGGTGTTATTGGCGGCAAAACCAACTTGCCAACATATGAAATAGTGAAATACAGTTTCGAATTCAGTTACACAATAAGCAATAAACCGACACACACCTTTAGTATATTGGTATCGTGAAAGCAACTTTTTAATGGTAGAGAATGTTTCAACGTAGAGGAAACCATGTCTTAAAAGGGGCTACTATTAAAGGAAAGAATATGCTCCCAATAGGGGGCATATTCTTACCTTTAAAAATAGCCTATATGAGAATTGAAAATAACTTGAAAGGGCATTAAATTGAGAAACCGCCAAAATTAAACAATGCCAGTCTTTTAAAATCACCAATTGTTTGTGGGGGGTTTGTGTTTAGTCTTTGTTTTGTTACGTAGTACTTAGTTTCCTTCTAGTTTTGCAATCATATTGATGGGGAAGAGAGAGCTGGCTGATTTATTTTAATTGTCTTCCTGATGTCTTGTGAATGTTAGCGCTCTCTGACTCTTCCTCACAGTGCCATGGGTTGGTCTGCAATGTGTGATTGTGGTATTTCCTGATCATGCTCACTTTTTTCTTGCAATGAGGCACAAATAAGGATAAGTTTAATTGTCAGAACATTTAGGGTGAATATGCTCACTGACCTCTTACTTAACCCTTAAAGCGCCAAGAAAAAAAATCATCTGAAAATGTCATCTGCTGAAGTCGTCTGCTGCAAATTATTGCCTTACATTACCGACTAATTAAGTATAGAAGCAAACAGCGTGGACCCAGAACAGACTGCTCCTATCGGAGCAGTCTGATCTGGGTTCACACTGTTTGCCACAGAGGCTTCTTAAACATTTCAGCAGACGAGAAAAGCAGATGACCTTTGTTGCGATTGGCGCATTAAGGGTTAATGCCATTTAGCTATACCTACCTTTTCATCTTTATCTTTCTCCTTCTTCTTTTCTTTCTTTCTCTTTTTCTGTGTTTTTTTCAGGTCCTCCTTGGATATGATATCATACTGACTGCTGAGCTCTTGGTTTTGAACCAAATTATTCTGAAGAATACAGTAAATCTCCTTAAATTTCAAACACTTTTAACAGAACAGTCAAAAATCTTTATAACGTCACTCGTTATAACAGAATATTCAATATCCATCTTAAATTTGCTGGGAACGGATCTGTTTCCATTAAAATTTCCTCTTTATAACAGAATATTTACTTAACGACACAGACAGTAAGTTTTGGGAAAGGATATACATTTTCTTTTGAAAATAAATTCATTATTACAGATTTTTACCATGTATCAGTTAATTTGGTGATCAGGACAAGGTATTTTGCATGAATAGGTTTCCGTCACATTTGATAAGAATGAAGCTTTTTGCATTTTGATGCAATATGAAATTGAACTGATGTATACATTTGGAACATTAGCATTTAAATTCATTTGTATAATATTTTCTTTCACCAAATGATTATGATGTGGAAACCTGGTACCCGTTGGCATATAAAGAGGGTTGACTGTAAAATGTTGGTTATCAGGACTGGAATTAATCAAATGTTTGTTAGAATAGCAAACTAGGGAAGATCCTAATCAAACTGCTTGTTCAATCTCGCTGTTTTGGCAGGCAAATAGTGTTTGGAATTTTGAACATTTACCGTATACATATAGCTCAGGCCTTTAGTTAAGACTTAAGAGTATGTAACAAAAAATAAATTTTCTCATTTCTCAACCAAAACATATGTTGTGAACTTGTGGGTACTTAAAAGAAACGTCTCAATGAGACAGTTCATTTAAGCAACCACAACATTTGGTAAAATGATGGGTATGGAAATATTCACAATTGTACGCTGAAAAATGTGTTTATCTAAACCTGAGATATAGCCTTTTAAAACATGCCTAAGCTAGAAAGTTTTTAACGTGTGTACAGATTAGCAAGCTTTTAAGCATCAAGCTTATCCATCAGTTTGAACTTATGTTTGTGTGCTCAAAAGATCTCATTGAGATGGTTCATTTTAATACCCACAACATATGTTTCTTCTGAGAATAACAAAATTAGTTTTCAATAGTACCCTCTTAAAGGAGACAGCAACCCTAATGATAAGTATATTTTATCAGAAAGAGCTCTATGAACAATGAATTTTGATACAAGTATCATCAAAATCGGTTGAAAATGGGCAAGTTATGGGCATTTAAAGAATTCTATATAGCCAACATTTAGCCGCCATTTTGAATATTTAATTTGTTTTCAGAATTTTTTCAACTGCTTAATTTTTAGTAATCACTTCTATCACATCATCTGTGTTTCAGCAGATATGCAGCTTTATACATAAGGAGAACGTTTTATTAAAGATTAATGCAAATAATCCATTGGTCTGTCTTTTATTTTGATTAAGCATATTTAAGTAGGCTGAGTGACGTCACTAAGCCTACAATATGGCTGCTTCCATTACAGTCCATTTGCAAATACTCAAACGCCCATAACTTCCACATTTTTCAACGGATTTAGATGAAACTGGTATCAAATTTCATGGTTTATTAAGATCTTTCATATACAACATAGTAATCATCAGGGTTGCTGTCCCCTTTAACTACAGCGATGTGCTATGATTATGTCATAATTTTAAAACTTACACAGACTTCAGTGCATTTCCATGGGTTTTTTTTTACTTTTTTCATTGTATGCAAATGGTTGAAATTTTCATGATGAAATTTCAATATTATTGGAGCTAAAAAAAATAAAGTCTTGCAAATTATTCTATCCTTTTTAATGTTGTAAATGGAATGTGGCTGTTGAAAAAATTTCTAAATTTTTTAAAATGAAATTTTCCATGAGCCTTAAAAGGGATGTCACCGAAATTGATGCCAAATATATGACCACTTTGCTTCATAACATACAGGCTATGCACATTTTTTCAAGTTTGTTACTTTCTCAGTTTACCCAATGGATGGTAAAAGGCTTAAGTGTGCAATGCTAGGGGCCTACATCATATCGTATGAGTCTCGTCACAAGAAAACCTGACGTTATTGCATGCAAACAACAAAGGCCCAGACCAGCCTGCACATCTGCACAGACTGATCAGCGTCTTTGTCATTTGCTCTCTGGAAAATATAATAGTTAAATTTGCATTGTGTAAAGTTTCAAAGTTCTAGCTAGTCGCTGTAGCTGAGAGGGTTGGTTGAAATCTCACTTTGTCAGACACCTCGAAGACAGGTTTTGTCGCGACGAGGCCCATATAATAGCTAAATTTGCTTTGTGTAAAGTTCCAAAGTTCTAGCTAGTCTCTGTAGCTCAGCATCCTAGTTTGAGTCTTACCATGTTGAAAACCTCAAAGACAGGTTTTCTTGCGAGGAAGCCTATTTGATTGTAACCCTTTCCTTCATGAATATTCATGCTAAGCTCCACCGACTATGAATAATTATATAAATCACCTTTCACCTTAAAAATAACTTATCCTTTATCCTCTGAAAGAAATTAATTGTTGGGTCCACTAGTATAGGATCATATCTAAACATATTTCCATAAGCAAACAGAGTAGATTGAGTCTGCTCCGTTTGCAAGTGTTAAAAAGGGCATCTCTATGAAAAAAAAGGGTTAATATAATGCGGAGGGATGTCTGGGTGTTTGCTGGTTACCTATGAGATACAAACCATAATAGCTTTAACCATATTTTTCCAGTGAAGATAAAATTTAAATTTCCACTGTACTTACCACCGGGCCGCGTAGCGCAGTCGGTAACGTGTCTGGTTACAGATGTGAAGCTGACTGCAGATCCAGGGGTCACGAGTTCGATCCCGGCCCGGTCCCATACTTTTGTGGAGATTGATCATGAAATAATTTCTACGGTCATTCTCCTCCCTTCCGCTGAATCATTCATGAAGGGTTGTTGTCAGTTACAAGCGAAAGTATGTGCACGATTACTGGTGAACTGCTTGTTCAAGCTTGCCCAGGAAAAAGTGTGGTTAGGTGAACTGACTGTCCCGCAATGACCATAGCTGTTGACATGGGACGTAAAGCAACAAAAACAAACAAACAAACAAATCCACTGTACTTTAGCAGATTTTTTTATCAAATACTGTTAATCACACACATTTTTGCACCTACCTGACCAGACTGAGTTGTTCCCCTTGCTTCATACTGTTGTACACTGGCACCTGATTGGTGTTGCCATTGGTAACAAGTGACATCAACCTGAGAATGAAACTGGTACTCGCTTGTCTCATGATTGTAATAGAAATAGGTACCAGAGTTTGGATCATAGTAAAGTGATTTCTCCTGCAATAGAAAACATGGATCCTACTATCACGAAAAACATGGGTCATACTATCATACCCAGGTGCTTAATGTTCCCTGATACAACTGGGCAAGCACCAGCTAGTATTTCATTTCAATGAAACATCTCATTATAAGCTGATGACAACATATATTGGCAGTCTATA
Source organism: Loripinus fragilis (assembly GCA_964019695.1). Classification (NCBI taxonomy): domain Eukaryota; kingdom Metazoa; phylum Mollusca; class Bivalvia; order Lucinida; family Lucinidae; genus Loripinus; species Loripinus fragilis. The sequence goes on along the minus strand of OZ026522.1, from coordinate 39,091,620 downwards.
ATAAGTATATACCACATTACGTGGCAGGCCTCCAGATCCAGATAAAGAGTAGGTAATTGAAAACTATTTTTCTTATATATCAACCAAAACATATGTTGTAGGTAGTCAAAAGAACCATCTCAATTAGACTGTTCTTTTGAGCACCCAAAACACATGTTTAGATTGATGGGTAAGAAAACAATTACAATTTTACGCTCAAAAAGTTTCCATATCTGGACCTATGACGTGGACACTTGTTCATATCACCAGGAGAAAGTTTTAGATGAAATACTCTCTTATTTATCCAAAACATATTTTGTGGGTCTACATTGGATTTGCCTGCAAGACGATTTCCATGTGTACCCAAATCAGATATTTACTGGGAAAAATAGATGACTGGAAAAAAAGAAAATTATCTTGAAATCTAAGCTTTTTAAAATGTGAGTATGACCAGGATATACCACAATCACATGCTGCAGACCAACCCATGGCACCATGAGGAAGAGCCACAGAACAATAACAGTCACCAGACATCAGGAGACAGTTAAAGTAAAGCAACCAGCTCTCTCTTCTTCACCAAGATGATTCCAAAACTAGAAACTAGAAAGAGCAGTCGATGGGGCGCAATCGCGAATCCCCACGCTAAAGTTTTTGACCCAAACAGCACCCCCAAGACCCACCCCTGGGGCATGACCCCAGTAACAGAATGAAAATTCTGTTCAATATGTTTTCTATCTTTTATTTGTAAGAACGCATGCAAAGATTGGTAAAAAAATCTTAGAATTGACATGGTAGTCAGAATTTAATGATATTTGACCTTTTGACCTCACCCCAAGGTCACCAGTTTGACCCTACGATGAAAATTTTACTTGCAATCTGTTCTGCTCCTCATCCCCGTCGATTTGATATGCAACATGACCATGTTTGAAAAAAAAATTTGACCCCCTGGGCACCCCCAGAGCCCCAAAGTCCCACCCCTTGGGCATGACCCAGTCGACAGAATGAAAATCCTGTCCGATATGTTTTGTATCTTTCATTGGTGAGAACACACACAAAGTTTGGTATAAAAATCTTTGAAACTGACTTTGTAATTGAAATTTATGATATTTGACCTTTTGACCCCTTCCCAGGGAATTTAGACGTTGCACGCCACATTCATTTGAGAAACTTACACACCAAATTTGGTTGAATTTCCTCCAATGGTTTAGGAGGAGATAGCATAACAGTTACTGACAGACGGACGTATACACGGACAGAAGGACAAACAGAGGCGAATACAATATCCCCTTCGCTTTTTTAAAAAAGCGTGGGGATGATGACACTCAGTACTGCATAGCAGAACATAGACCAAACACAGAACCCCCATAAAGAATGGGAGCAACATACAATGAATTAACAACAGAACCACTGCTTTCAATTCTGTTACCTACATCTTTTTTATAACATCCTAACTGTCAGTCAATACTGAACCTTTGCATACTAATGGATTCTTCCTTCTGGTTTGATACAAAGAACTTGGGATAGTCCATTGTCCATATCTAGGGTTGACAGAATATAATTTTCAAAAATTATTGTATTCTTTTGTCTGAAGATCTTTTTTACCTTTACAAACAGTGTTCATCTGGGTCTTCACTGTTTGCAAAAGTATACATTTAGGAGTATCCCGAATACAAAGGGTTAAGAAAATGTAATCATATGGCAAATTGTATTTAAATGTATTAAACCCTTTGTATACTGGAGACTTCAAAAGGAGTGCTTTAGTAAACAGTCGAGACCAAGATGAAATCTGCAAAATGCAGCATTTCATCAGGTTCCTCACTGTTTGCTAGGATAAAACAGTCTTCAGGGATATAAATACATCATTATTTGGAGATTCCCTACTCAAACCCCTTAACATGTATAATGGACAATCCCATGCTTATTGTTATCAATCTATAGGGGAAAATTCATTAGTTGGATCACTCCTACAGTAAAATCTGTCTTAAGGGGCTACTCAAAAATAGACAAAACAAAGGTCTTAAAGGCAGGTGGTAGCTTAGTGCAGGTCAAAATTATTGCGGAATGCTCAGGAGCATTCTGTAATACTTTTGACCTGCATTAAGCGATTATCAGACTTGAAAACATATTTTGGGACAGCTTAACCATTTACTCCATAATACTGCCTTTTGATGCCATTGAAATATCATGTATTTGAAAATTTTACGGAAAATGGAGCATTTTCCATAATACTTTCAAAAGTATTCAAACTTTACTTAAATTTTTCTTGATTTTTTTTAATGTTCAGTTGTCTAAAAATAGAAAATGATGTCATGATTTATAAAAAGCCTATAGAGTAAAGGGTTATTGTTTTACTGTACTTACATTATCATAGTAGTAGCCTGTGTTATAGTCATAATACAATCCAGAATTCTGGTCATACACAAATCCAGACTGCTCCATAACAACAGCCTCAGCAGTAGCCTTCAAACTCTCCGCTATTGATAATTTCTCTCCACCAGCAGCCTACAACAGATAAATGGAGCCAGTACAGGAATTTTCCAACCGGTCGAAATTTTTAATTTCAAAAACTTATCTCTTTCAGTTGAATCAGTTCTCAACAAAAATGTTGGTTATCAGGGCTGGAAATCACAAAATGCTTAAGTCAGAATAGCAGACAGGGAAGACCCTGATCAGACTGCTTCTTAAGAAGCAGTCTGATCTGGGTCTGCACTGTTTGACAGGGAAGAACCTGAACAGACTGCTTCTAAATGCTTCTTAAGAAGCAGTCTGATCTGGGTCTGCACTGTTTGTAAAGGTATTTTAGGCAGGCAACTAGTGTTTGAAAATTTTAAAACATTTACCGTACTACAGTAAAAACTTGATGATTTGCACTTTGATGTGCCAGTTTGTTTAAATTAAATTTGGGATAAATTGGATTTAGAGAATAGGGCATATTTTTAAACTGTTTTCAATTATTTGAAATTTTATTCAAACCATATGTTCTTGGTGCTTAAAAGAAATGTCTCAGTGAGGCATATCTTTTAAGCGCCATCATTTTATGTTTTAGTAGGATTGTGTGATTGTGGCAATTCCTGGTCATACTAACTTACTTTTTGGTATTTTTGTGATTTTTCATAGCCATATCTCGAGGTCCTGAACAGAGATTATCTTGATCCCCTGTTTGTATTGTGAATGACCCCAACTTTTTTCTTAATTACCCTATAAATACATATTCTTAATTTTGAATGGAGGGGGTCATTAGACCTTCAAATGTGCAACTTTAAGGGGTTTAGGGAAACCCTGGCCCCAAAGGATGCATAGTTGTTGTTTGTTTTCTCAGAGGACCCAATCAGGGTTTTGGGAGTCTAGAAATCAATATCTCAAGTCAGAAAAAAACTTGCAATAATATATAATATTAAAGTTACCTGATCTGTGGCAGTTTCATTAATGCTTGGATCTGTTGTATACTGGCCTTCCTGCCCTGTTGTACCCCAATCTGGTAGAATCAGTTCACCTAAAAAAATAAAGTGAGAAAAATTACTAGAAAAGTCGGACTCGGACAAAGGGCCCCGCCTAATGCCCAGCAGCCAAATGGGGATATCTGTTTTGGCGAAAATCTTGATAATCATTCTTCTGACAAAACCCATATTCAGACTTGAATAGTTTGATGAAAGTAGTCTATGTATGAAATTTGAAAGAAATTGGGTGATAAATGACTAAGTTAGAGTGTCCACAAGTGTAAACTGATAGGTGGCAGCCATTCTGGCGGCCATCTTGGTTATTTTTGGTGGCTATCTTGGTTATCTGACAAACCGAGAGTTTGATATGAAATTTGGAGGTAATCTGGTAATAAATGATTATGGTTGATTGTCAACAAAAGCAAATTGATAGGCTGCGGCCATTTTGTCGGCAATCTTAGTTATCGTTCGTCGGACTAAATTTGAACAAGAGTTTGATGGAAGCAATCCATACATACAAAAAACATGAAATTTTGAAGAAATCCGATAAAAAATGACTTAGTTAAACTGACCACAACAGCTAACACTGATAGGCGGCGGCCATTTTGTCAGCCATCTTGGTTATCCTTCGTCGAACTTGAATGAGTATTTGATGAAAGCAATCTATATATGAAATTTGAAAGAATTTCCGATAAAAAATGACTAGGTAAGAGTGACCACAACAGCAGACATTGATAGGTGGCGGCCATTTTGTCGGCCATCTTGGTTATCGGATGTCGGACAAAACCCGTATTCAAACTTGAATGAGAGGTTGATGGAAGCAATCCATATATGAAATTAGGAAGAAATCCGATTATAAATGACTGAGTTAGAGTGACCACGGACAGACAGACAGACAGACCAACAAGTCGAAAACAATAGAGCTCCGCTAACGTTCGTTGGTGGGGCCCTATTAATTCTAATGCACTTGCTATTGTAATGGAACATCTGATTGCTTGCTTTTGTAACATCACATCTGATTGGATAATGTAGATATTTTGCGACAGTATAGACATACTGACTGAAATATATGCAGTTTGATGTCAATAATTATGTCACATTTCGTTGTATGACATGCAACTTTATGCAGCTTGCAATTGCTCCAATTTGAAAAGATAAACTGCAGGAAGCATTAGAATTGCGATAACTGTATTCAAAATTTTCATTTGGGGAGGTAAATCATCAGATATATGTTCTGAAATCATGTTTTACTGCTCCACTCGCGCGTCAATGTAAAGCTAAATTTCCAACCGCATATCCAATGATACACCTCCCCAAATACAGTTATCCACTAATTATATAGACCCCAGATTAAAATGCATAATTTCGTTTTATTCTTATTTTTCAACCAAAACATATGTTGTAGGTACTCAAAAGAACCGTCTCAATGAGATGGTTCTTCTGAGCACCAAAAACCATATGTTTAACTTATGGTTAAGGAAATAATCACAATTTTATTCTCAAAAATTGTGCTTAGATCCTAACTCATGATAATACACGTTGTATCAAAGTGATGCTGTGAGAAAACTCTCAGTCTTTAAATTATGTTTTACAAAAAGACAAGATAAGTTTTGTGTACTGTACTTAAAGGAATCCATAACAAACTTTTTGGAGGAAACAATGAAAATAATTCAGAAATATCCTCTTTTCTCAATCTAATGTCCTTTCTTTACTTTGTCTTAAGCATTGGTACATACCACTGCAGGAACAATTTGATAATCTTTTTCACTCATCAATACTTTTGCTAGCCATGCTTACAAGATTCGAACCTGGGCAGCAGAGGTATCTAAGTGGTCAGAGCTAAACACACTACCGATTGAGCTAACAAGGTGCCCCTTATTGCAATACTGTGAGAAGAAAAACACAGTGAAGTCCCTTTATAATGCTATTTTTGAGGTCCATAGGAATGGATGGTGCTATAAGTGAACCATGTTATTAAGATAGAATTTTACAAAGGAATTAAAGGAAAATGACCATTTTGTGGTCATTTTCCTTTAATTCCTTTGTAAAATTCCATGGCTAAAAAACTTGGCAGTCCAGGGCTTCATGACTGTGTTATATCCAAATCAGGGTTATAATGAGGTGTGATATAAAGGGATTGCTATGCATTCACATTGTATATACTATATATATAATCTATAAAGATTAAATTCACCTGTAGCATACTGGATTAACTCATCCTTATCAACTTGTACATCCACTTCTTGTGTTGTTCTGTGACGATATCTATGGATCTCAGCACTCAATGTCTCAACCTACCAGAAAAACACAAAAATATTTCATAGCGTTACTCTTTTCCAGCTAGTGGCGACCATCCCTGGCTGATAAAGTTACAAACACCGGGATTAGAATGTGCTTTTGCAGGCTCCACATGCATATGCAATTCAGTCAATATGATTGGATTCAATCCAGCAGTGTAGGAGGAGATAAAATAACAGACAAACAGATGGATGGAGAGACAGACACAACAACAAGATCCAGAATATATTTTGGAAATAATTTCAAAACTTTTAGCTTTTAATTCACATTTTTGCTGTTTCACACACTTAAATTGTGCCATATTTTTATGGTGATAAACTCATCTTGGTTAAGATTTCAGCAATATTTTAAGATGAGCAAGTTCAATTAACAAGTATTTACCATTTTGTAAGTATTTCCCAGACTGGTAAATACCAGTAAATACTATATCCTACTGATAATTACCTGGGGATGCATTTGTTTACCCTACCTTGTGCTCAAAAAATGATTCATGCACCAGAAGTGGATGGAACATTATTACCATATTCACCCTAATAAACACACTGTATGTAACTTTCTAAATATTATACCATTTTTTGAAAACAGTGTAGACCCAGATCAGCTGGCTTTGACCAGGATCCACACTATTTTCCATCTACATGATGAATTCATAATAACAATTAAATTACACCATTGGCACTCGCCTGCCTGTAAATCAAAAATCAAAATACATTCATGAAATAGCATTCATGACTCAAAAAAGGACTCTGTGTGCTCTTAAAAGAGCATGAACATTTAACCTTTTATCTCATAGAAACACCTTTTAATGCTTTTGCAAACAGAGCAGACCCAGATCAAGCAGCACTTGTAAGAGCTGCCTGATCAGAGTCTACTCTGTATGCTTAAAGAAATATGAGATATCTGATCCTACACTAGTGGACCAGACAAGTTATCACCTTCTTTTTTCCAACATTAAAGTTTATTTATATAATTATACATAGTGGGTGGAGCCTAGCATGAATTTTCATGAAGGAAACTTAAGGTTAAAAGGTTGAATATGGTAATTCAGCAGGAAAATGGTTAACCCACCCAAGCCACTGCAAACAATGAAGACCTAGATAAAACCCTGCAAAAGTGGTATTTCATCTACAGGGTCAGGGCTCTCGTTTGCCAATATTTGGGCCATTCCCAATGACAAAAAGTATCTTTTTTCAAAATCTGCAGTCAAAAATTCCCAAATCCTATCCTCTTACAATCTATGTTTTTCATTTGTTATACTGGTACTGAAATGCTATTGTCATATTGCAAAAATTCATACCAGTTACTTCAGCATGGTAACCTGTTACTAACTGATTAACAGCTACAAACAGCAATTAAGCATTTTTTACATGAAAGACAGAAAGTAAAGAGATTTAAACTGGCCTGCAAGTCATAATGCTATCCCTGAATTCAAGTTCTTGTGAATAAGTAAAAAAAATAATAAATACATTTTTGAAATCACAATTACTTTTTCCCCAACTTCACCGGCCCCAGTCCAAATATGTAGCAAGACCCCTGAGGGCACACTTCTGATATTCAAGACATGCTAATGGCAGGGGCACTCAAAATATAATCATGACATTAAGACATGTGAGGCTGTGACCCCTAAAATATATATCATAGAACACCCAAGCCATATTGTATCAAACAAGATGAAAAAAAAACAAGAAAGGGTTAACCTTTTCCTTCATGGATATTCATCCTAAGCTCCACCCACTATGAATAATCATATAAATAAACTTTCACATTTCAACTTTTGTACATAAAACAAAGAAATTACTTGTAAGGTTCACTAGTGTATGATCATATTTCCATAAGCAAACAGAGAGACCCTGATCAGGCAGCTCTTGTAAGAGCTACCTGATCTGGGTCTGCTCTGTTTGCAAAAGCGTTAAAAGGTGTTTCATAAGTAAAAGGTTAAGTACTATTTTGCACAATTGTTTACCTGTTTTCTCAGATCTTCATTGTAGTTATTGGCTTTTACAAGCTGTCTCTCCACTTTTGTCAGTTGACTTTTTGTTGACACTAATTCTTGCTTACAGGCCTTCAACTCAGACTTAATTTCTTCATATTCTACAAGTTCATCTCTCTTCTGCGACTGACTAGAAATGAAGCTTTTTGCTGCAGAATCCGACACTTCAACCTCCATCCCGGACTCCGTCATTTGCGAATGGGTAACTGATTCATGTAAATCTAGGCTAACCGTTATTACTGCATCATTATTTGCCACTGCTTCATTTAGTTCATCATCCTTGTTTGTCTCAGTTTTTATTACTGGTATTATATCTCTTTCTGAATTTATTACTGTCCAATCGTTATTCTCTAAATTCTCACTTATTGCTTTAGAACAAGCACCAGAAATTGTATCCAATTGTCTAGGTTCTTCATTGATTTCTGATACCATATGACTAGAGTTTTCTAATGAATTAAAATTAGTTTTTTCTTCATTTACTGACCAAGGAGGATCCAATACAGTTTTTGTGACTTCTGTATCCTTTGTCTCAATTTCAACTAACTTTTCTAAATGCCCAACTTTTGTCATTGAAACTTCAGGATTTACAACCAGATCAGGTAAACTTGTTTTTACCATCATAATACTATTATACTTTGTCTCTGAGGTTGAAAAAGTAGGAGTTGTAACAGCTTCAGGCATACCATACTGAGAAAGTGCATGTTCATCCTTTGTCTCAGATTCTGGTGAATTAGGGATGTTTAAATTAGCTTCAGTTGTTTTGGTATCAGTCTCCATAAGAAATGGATGGCACTCAATTATACCCATGTCATCATCAGGCCTATCTTTCATCTGATCTAAGACACTGCCGCTTACTCCAGTGGCAAATTCATTTTCAGACTTTTCAGGTTCATCTTTCAGGACAGAGGGGTCTGCTGAAATCTTATTTTCCACCAGTTCCTGTGAAATAGAAATTAAACGTATACAACTGGGGGGGAATGTGCAAATCCAGATCAGCTGGCTTCTGAAAGTGACAGTCATCAACTTAGACATCCATAATTCATCTTTACGAAATCCAGGCCCACTTTTAACTCTTTGTTTACTAGCGTTGTCTGCAGATAACCTTTGCAAACAGTTTCGACCAAGATCAGGCCTGACAAGATGTGTGGGCCTGATCTGGATCCAAACTCTTTGACACTGATGGTATCCCTCAAAGAATTTCTTATGAAAAAAATCAGCTGCCAAAAAAATGCATGTCAAATTACCCCGCATGCAAAGAGTTAATCCACTAATTGCAAGGTAAACCTCGGATTAATTGTGGGAGATTGAACATGTGTGATTATGTTTGTGGGACTATGTAACATTTTTAGTAATCTTTGCATTGGTCAGTTATACACTATCAGGTGACATAAAAGTGACATTCTGGACTTTGTTCTGAAATGTCTATTTCATTGCGCCAAAAACAATAGAAACCTTGCTTCTTTCATAGATCCAGATAAGAAAATTTTATGAGCGTAAATTGCAATCACTTTCTTACCCATCAATTTAAACATGTGTTTTGGGCGCTCAAAAGAACCCTCTCATTGAGACGGTTCCATTGACACGAGTGGGCATCAGCGGAACTACTGTGGAATCGCGTCAACGTAAATTTGTTCCTTCGTCACATCCGGGACCTCTCACTGTAGTGGCAACGTCACAGAAAAGCCAAACAAAGGTAGGTACTCTCGCTTGTTTTGATCTTTTGTAAAAGAATGGGCTAACAATGTAAAAATCTGGCAATGCTATTCCATGTAGATATGATTTACCTTGATAAACAGGCCAAACGTGATGTTGAAAAAAGCTTTGCTTTGAGATTAGGGCCGTAACCAAATGGAACACAGAACGGGATTTCTTCAGTTTTATGCCAAAACGAAGAAAGTATGCAGATGTTTTGCCAGTTTTAGCTCAGAACAAGCGCATTTTACACATGGCATGTACGTAACAGCCCTTATTCTTCCTTCTGACGTAAAAAAATCGAACAGATCATGTTCTATGAAGGAATGGTGTCAAAGTTTTCAGGCGCAATAGCGCCTTCACCATCGCGGTAGTTGTAACGTCACGCTCTAGTTCCTTGGAGTATACAATGTGAGTGCATGCAGGCGCGCAGAGAAATGTGTGTAATCCTGTAGTATCTACTGATACACACCAAACCACCACCAATTTTGCTGAAACAATGTGTAAAAACAGATATAAACTCTGTTGTAACTCGAAGCAATATAGTAAATTGCTTTGAGGTTGTAAACAGTGAGGATCCAAATCAGCTGGCTTCTTCAGAAACCACCTGATCAGGATCTACATGATTTCCATACTACATGTGAATTTGTAGCAATAAATCAAAATAGTAAAAGGTGTTTTAACTTAAATTAGTGAAAATAAATGTCTAAGTCTTATGTGTTCTACATGAAATGGGATAAGGACGGACACGTCGGGCATTGTATTTCCACATCCTGCTGAGGGAGTTACCCTAAGCTGCTTGTTTGTTTTCTTTGATTTGATTCTTTACATCCCATCAACAATCTTTCAGTTAAACAGGGGCGGGTCTTCCTGGGTTGAACCAGTACTAAGCTAGGATAAATGTGTCTTGCTCAAGTCACAACACAGTGACGCCGGTGAGGCTCGAACCCGTGACTCCTTGGTCTCGAGTCAAGCACTCTACCACTGACAACTGCGCTCCCTACTGCTTGTTTGGTAAACAGTGAAGACCCATATAAAATGCTTCATTATGCAGCATTTCATCTGGGTCTGCACTGTTTGCTTCTAAAAACAAAATTAATCTTCAGAGAAAGAAATACATTTTTCGGGGAACACGGGATTTTAGCATAAATACTGATGCCCTAAATATATACAATGGACCATCCTGACATAATTGTACAAAATGTATGCAGTAAGGCTGACCTTAAAAAAATGTTGGTTGTTTTGATTTTTGTAAAAGAATGAGCTAACTAAGTAAAAATCTGGCAATGCTATTCCATGTAGATATGATTTACCTTGCTTAACAGGCCTAACGTGGTGTTGAAAAAGCTTTGTTTGTAGATGAAAATCGTAATCAAATCGAACCCAGAAGGGGATTTCTTCAGTTTTATGTCAAAACGAAGTAAGTATGCAAATGTTTGCCAGTTTTAGCTCAGAACACGCGCATTTTATACATGGCATGTACAAAACAGCTCTTATCCGTCCTTCGCACGTAAAAATCGAACCGAATATGTTCTATAAAGGAATTATGCCAAAGTTTTCAGGCGCAGTAGGGCCTTTGCCGTAGTTGTAACGTCACGCTCTAGTTCCTTTAAGTATACCATGTTAGTACATGCAGTGCATACAGGCGCGGAGAGAAATGTGTGTAATATTGTAGCATCTACTGAAACACACCAAACCACCACCAATCCAGCTCAAACGCTGCTCCCCATGTACAAACACGCACACTTACCCCTGCCCCACTCCAAATCCTCACCTCAAAGACCCACAAAGCCTTTAGCTCAGCCTTTTGCGCAGATGCGGTACAGATGTAAATACTTGAAGTGTATATCATTTATCTACATGTATATATGTGTCAGTACATGAGATTTTGTCACTTATCGCATGTGCCTCGACTCAGATTAGCTTGCGCATTTTTAAAGTTTCACCAGAACTTTTCGGCTGCTCGCACACTGCAAAGTATGGATGTAGATAAAGACAAGACCAACTTTTAGACCACCCGCTGGATTCGTCAGCATAAGAGTATTAAGAAGGCTTATGCGATACTTACCTGTATATATCTCATGTACTGACACATATTTACATGTAGATAAATATTATACACTTCAAGTATATTTAATTATGGTATATTCTATATTTAATTAAGGTATATGCTATATTTAATTATGGTATATGCCATATTTTATTATGGTATATACCATAATTAATTATGGTATATGCTATAATTTATCTTTTTGCTCCTTTCGGTACATCACAGATAAATGATATACACTTCAAGTATATTTGGGTCAGTGGACGAGACCTGATGCTTACATCTGTAGCGCATCTGCGCAAAAGGCTAAGCTAAATGTTGTGGGGGTCTTGGAGGTGAGCAGGGGTAAGTGTGCTAGTTAGTACACTGGGAGCAGTGTTTGAGATGGATTGATGGTGGTTTGGGATGTTTCAGTAGATATTACACACCTTTCTTTCCGCGCTTGCATGCACTGCATGTACTGACATGGTATACTCGAAGGAACTAGAGCGTGACGCTACATCTACCGCCATGGCAAAGGTGCTATTGCGCCTGAAAACTTTGGCACCATTCCTTCATAGAGCATGATCGGTTCGATTTTTTTACGTCCGAAGGAAGAATAAGGGCTGTTATATACATGCCATGTGTAAAATGCGCTTGTTCTGAGCTGAAATTGGCAAACCATCTGCATACTTTCTTCGTTTTGACATAAAACTGAAGAAATCCCGTTCTGTGTTCGATTTGGTTACGGTCCTCATCTCAAGGCAAAGCTTTTTTCAACATCACGTTTGGCCTGTTTACCAAGGTAAATCATATCTACATGGAATAGCATTGCCAGATTTTTTACATAGCTAGCCCATTCTTTTACAAAAGGTTTTAACAAGTGAGAGTACCTACCTTTGTTTGGCTTTTCCGTGACGTTGCCACTATCGCGAAAGATCCCGGATGTGACGAAGGAACAAATTTACGTTGACGCGATTTCGCGGTAGTTCCGCTGATGCCCACCCGTGATTGAGTACCCACAACATATGTTTTGGATGAGAAATTAAGTAAATAGTTTTCCAATATGCACTCTTATCCGGAGGCCAGTTCTTTATTCCCAGATTCTGAAAAAAAGTTCAGAGTCATGCAGCCAAAAGAATAACCTTCCATTGGGGAACTGGAAACATAACTATTTTTATTGGCCTGATGCTTTTGAGCAGACCTTTAATTAAGAGTGTGTACCAAAAGATTAATTTTCTCAACCAAAACATATTATATGTTGTGGGTACTCAAAAGAACCGTCTCAATGAGACGGTTCTTTGGAGTACCCAAAACATATGTTAAAACTGATAGGTAAGAAAATCTTTACAATTTTACACTCTGACAATAAACTATTTATCTAAACCCTTGTTATAAATTATGATGGTAATTACAGTGACAATGAAGTACTGTATCAGCTAGGAGACTACATGGTGCTTTAGCTTTTTCAGGAATATTCAAAATTAAATAAAATCAATCAAGACCTTGTTTGTCAGAAAGAAATTATTGTCAGAAAGTCTTGGCGAGAGTGCTTTGAAGGTTACTGGCCGACTCCGGCAAGTGTAAAAAAAAAAGTTTATTTCCCTGCATGGTTGTAGATTAAGATATTGAAAAAACAAACTAAATAATGCAGTATCTTGTCAGATATAGTGGATTTGTGTATATTTCAAGTGGATTTGGGTAAATACAGAGGATATGGGTAGATTTTAGCATTTTGTCTTACTCCTACCTGAGGTCCTGGCTGAGGTCCATGTCCTTGATTGGACGATGAAACTGAAGCAGTTATGAGCTCCAATAATTCTTCTGCTTTTGAAATCTGCTTCTGTGACATGGCAGCAAAGTAACCAAATAATCTGAAAAAATAGATAAAACAAAAAAAATTTATCATAAAATAATTAATATTTCTTACCCATCAGTTTTATCATATGTTTTGGGTACTCACAAGAAAGCATCACTTATGGTTTAGCCCTCAGTAGATGTAGCCGTTTGTTTACTAACGTTAAAACTCCGTCACACGGCCATCAATTGAGGTGGCTAAGATTCTTCTTGAATGTTTAAAAAATTATTAAAACATGCATAAATGAAGAAAATACCTGCTGTTGTCGCCTGATATATATGATGTAAAAAAATTGTAAAAAATATGCTTCCAGGCTTGTTTTATGAAAACTCAGACCCAGTATAAACGGACTGGTCACTGGTGGAAATACAAAGTTATGTTGTCAAGGCTTTTTTAGCGCTATTTCGAAGTACTACAGCCTATAAAATAATTTAAATTGATTCTGAACATACCCGAGACTATACGAAGTAAATCCCAGTATGCAAAGTTGGAATATTACAAGTTAAAGTAAATAAAATTGAAGTTTTATCATCTTTTTAGATTGATCTCTGATGATTTTCGTTTAAAAGTGCCGAAAATATCTAAAAAGAGTACCTTGGTTTCTTGCTGACGTTCATAAAGATGGATAAACTTTCAATAAATATAACAATACAGTCTTAAAGATAGTATATTGAACCATTGCTTTTTGAAGAAATCAACAGATAAGCAGAGAAATAATAGAGATATGATTATCAAATCTTCAACATACGTCAGTTTTGAAAGCTCAGCCTCAATATACACATTTACCTGTATGTCAGTTACCAGTTTGTGTATACTGGGTCTGAGATGAAAATAAGTCCATTTTTGCCAATTTGGTTGTCTGCCTTGATTACCGCATCATATTAAGTGCTCTTTGACAATCTGCTACCATTTTAGGGTTACCTGGTTAACGAAATTAGCCCAGCACAGAGTGGCAAAGATTTGTGTACAAGACTAGGGCCATGCTCGATTTCGCAAAATCTGAGAAATAATAATAGGCAGGACCAACACCCCGGAACCACTTCCCACAGCAGATCAAGTACTCAAATTCAACCGAAAGGATGTTGCAACTGTTGGGGAGTTTGGCTGCACAAGATATATGACCGCACCAGATATATGACAGTACCAGTATCATGGTTACACCGCCATTTGCATTCTGAAAAACCTGTGAGTTGTGAATTTTTTTTTTTTTTTTTTCGTTACACACTCTTAACATTGCTTAACTAGAGGCCTGGTTCAGTGGCCTCTATGTCTTCAGATCTAGATCTAGATCAAAATGTAGATATGGTGAAAAAGAACACAATTTCAAGACTGCTTACTTTCACCCAGATCTTACCAGGAAGCAAAGGCAAGAGGCATTTGAAAGATGGGAGGCTAAAAGACTTTTGAAAAAGGCTGAAGAGCAGAAAGCAAGGGAACTATTTGAGAAGCAACGCAGGCAAAGAGCCGATGGGGATGGCCCCGGGGATGGTGCAGAGCCTTTTCCAGGCTCTACACACTAGAAGTTTTCCTGACGAAGCAAGTCAACCTGTAAATGAGTTAAATCCTGTAAATGCGTTAAAGTTCAATTGCTCTACTGAATTCGGTAGTTTAGAGTTAATTGTTTGTTTTCATGAGGTAAATGATGATACAGATATTCAACATGTACTTTCTTTGAAATGTTTTGAAGTTAACTTAGATTTAGATGATTTTAAATTTTTTAACAAAGGGGAGTATAAATCTTATGCTAGCTACACATCGAACTGCTGTTGTTATGTCGAACCTTGTGGTTGTGACACTTTTGATTATAAAACTTGTGATAGTGACACATTATTGAACAGTAATGAAGATAGACCTTGCTAGCATAGATGATTGTGGTATTTTAAATTTACATTTAAATGTCACTCTTGATACAGTTTTATTCTCCCAGTTAGAAACAGAAAGCGATAGTGACACTTTTAAATCTGCTCAGAACAGTGAAAATAATAATTCTAATACAGTTATATATTCTCATTAAAATCTAGACCCTGATGTTTCGGGAACAGTTATATATTCAGATGAATCCTTTGAAATAAGTGAAATAAGTAGTATAAATACAAACTCATCGTCTGATCAGACAATTCAATATGACTTAATTTCAGAAGAAAGTATCTTAATTTATTACACAAATGCTGACAATTTGATCAATAAACAGACGGAGCTTCGTGCGAATATTGAACTTTACTGCCCAGATATTACTATAATCACAGAGATTTTTCCGAAAAATGTTGATTCAACAAACATTATGGGTGTAGAAATGAAGTTAGATGGATATACTTATTTTCAAGGAAGAACTAGTGAGAAAAGTAGGGGTGTTTGTATATATTGAAATGAACTTTTATCAGCCCAAGATTGTAAACTGTTAAATGAACATGAATATGACGAGTCTTGTTGGTGCGAAATAAAGCTAGAATCAAGTGAGAAACTTTTATCGGTGGAATATATAGGAGTCCTTCTTCTACCCAAGAAAATACTTTAAGATTGAATGATTTGATATGTTCTGCTATGGATCAACATTATAATTATACAGTAATAGTGGGTGACTATAATTTCCCTTCAATTAATTGGGAGGATTGGACCACTACAGAAAGTAACAATCATATCTCATTTAGATTCATTGAATGCCTCCGGGATAATTTTTTGATACAATTTATTACTCAACCGACAAGATACAGACAAGGCCAAACATCAAAAATACTTGATCTATTCATAACTGATAAATCGGAAATAATTCAGAATGTCTCATATGGCTCGAGCTTAGGTGCTAGTGATCATATTTCCTTCACAGTTGATTTGTTATGTAGCTTAAATAATGTTGAGAGTAACACTGTAAAAAGGAATTTTTATAAAGGGGACTATTCTGCTGTCAGAGATTACTTATCAAGTGTTAAATGGTCAGAAATGATCAGTATGGATATTCAAGAAAGTTGGGATTTGTTTAAAAAACATGTATCAGATTGTGTGGAAAAATTTGTTCCGCTGAAAAGACAAAATCCAAATAAAGTGAAATCCAAATGGTCAGATGCTCATTGTTTGAGATGTGTGAAGAAGAAATCAAAAGCATGGAATAGATATTTACATACAAGAGACCAACGGGATTATATGAAATATTGTGCGGCCAGAAATAAGGCCACAAAGGCCACTATATATGCAAAGAAAAATTATGAACATTGTTGTTGTTGTTGTTGTTGTTGTTGCTTTACGTCCCATGTCAACAGCTATGGTCATTGCGGGACGGTCAGTTCACTTAACCACACTTTTTCCTGGGCAGGCTTGAGCAAGCGGTTAACCAGTAATTTGTGCACATACTTTCGCTTGTAACTGACAACAACCCTTCTTGAATAGATCAGCGGAAGGGAGGAGAATGACCGTAGAAATTATTTCATGATCAATCTCCACGAAAGTATGGTACCGGGCCGGGATCGAACTCGCGACCCCTGGATCTGCAGTCAGACACGCATCTGTAGCCAGACACGTTACCGACTGCGCTACGCGGCATGAACGTAACATTGCTCAAAATATACAGGAGAACCCTAAAAACTTTTGGTCTTATGTAAGGAGTAAAACAAAAGCAAGGACAGAAGTAGCTGATTTAAAGGATAAAGAGGGTCATACAGCTTCCACAGATATTGAAAAGGCAAATCTACTGAACAATTTCTTCGCTTCAGTGTTTACAAAGGAAAATACTCATTTGTTACCAGTTTTTGACTTAAAATATCAGGGTACACCTATAACCCAAGTAGTAGCTACGAGAGATAAAATTTTAAAAGAATTAAAGAACTTAAATATATCAAAATCTATGGGCCCTGATGGGTGGCAACCCCGTTTCCTTAAAGAGACTTCAGATATTATTTGTGAACACCTGGAAATAATATTCAATAATTCATATCAGGCTGGCAAAGTGCCAAAAATCTGGAAAGATGCAAATGTTTCAAGTTTATATAAGAATAAGGGGAATAAATCAGACTGTGGCAATTATAGACCTGTGAGTTTGATATGTATACCATGCAGGATGTCTGAAAAATTTGTATGTGAAGTAATTATGGACCACATGAACTCAAATAAGCTTTTTAATGACTGTCAATTTGGATTCCGTAGCAAAAGCAATTGTATTCTTCAGCTACTTGATGTTTTTGATGACTGGGTAAAAGCATATGATGAAGGCTAACAAGTTGATAAAATTTACTTGGATTTTAAGAAGGCTTTTGACAGTGTTCCCCATGGTAGACTTTTAACCAAGCTAAAAGGGTATGGATTTGATGGCACACTTCTCAAATGGATAGAAGATTTTTTATCAGAGCCCAGACAACGGGTAATCTTAAAGCTGCATAGTCTGTAACTTTTGATCTTTTTATTTTAGAACTACAGTTTCTATTTTTCAAGAACACAGTAAAAAAACTAAAATTTAGGTATACATTTTAGCAAATTCGTAAATCTTAACAAATTATCAGTATCAAAACAACAGCATTTATGTTAAAACTACCTGTCTATAATTATTGGAGGGATGCAAATAATTACCAATAAGAAAAAAACACACCTGTTTTATAAGATAATTCACTTTTCCGTGCAGTTTTCAGCCTTAGTGAACAGATTTATTGTGAAAACATAACTTAATTCCACTATTACAAATGATTTAAAAAGATTTTTTTTTTTTTGAAAAATGTTCATAGTTGCAGACTTAGTCTCTTTAAATGGTGAAGAGTCAGAATGGATACTTGTAACATCTGGGATTCCTCAGGGTTCAGTATTAGGACCTGTTTTATTTATAATCTACATAAATGACATGCCAGACACAATTAGATCTATGTCACTATGTGTAAGTTGTTTGCCGATGACAGTAAACTCTATCTGACTATAAAATCCAGAAATGATCCAGAAATGATCAAGAAATTATTCAAAGTGATTTATTTAAACTCTGTGATTGGTCAAAAGAATGGTTGATGCCCTTTAACATTGCCAAGTGCAAAGCTATACACTATGGAAATATATTGTTTGACACCACATATCAAATGAAAGACAATGATGGACTATTAAAAGACCTGCCAGTTGATACTGAGGAAAAGGACCTTGGAAAAAAATTTCATAGTTCAATGAAATTTTAAAGTCATATTAGCTCTGTTGTGAATAAGACCAACCAATTGATAGGCCTGATAAAGAGATCATTTAGTTTTATGGATAAAGAACTATTTCTCATATTATATAAAACACTTGTAAGGACACATACAGATTATGGAAACTCTATTTGGTACCCAGTCACAAAGAAAAATAAACAAGCTATTGAAAATCTACAACGTCGAGCGAACAAAATCGTGCCAGAGACCTATCATATGAAGAAAGATTAAGGGAACTAAACCTACCAACACTAGAATATCGTAGGAGAAGGGGAGATCTTATTCAAATGTTCAAAATTCTTCATGGTATTTACGGTCCATTGAAACACCCCAAACCACCCCAAACCTCCACCAAACCACCCCAAACCGCCATCAAAACAACCCCAAAATGCCATCAAACCACCCAAAACCACATTAGTCCAGCCTCCCCGAATATACAAGTACACCTTCGACCCCTCCCCTACCCCCTACACTCTCGCCGGACCAAGTCAGCCACAACCTTTATATTCCCCCCTTTTGCTTCACGCCAGCAATTCTTTCATTAACGTGCTGTATTGTATTGTCAAATAATTTACAAACATTTGAAGTTATATACTATACTATTACAATATACTATACTATTACATTACCATTGTGTGTCATGGTAGTATAATTTCCCAGATTCTAATAGGTTTATGTACCCCAAGATTGAATTCAATGAAGTGTTTGGTGTCTCTCCAGTATGAACAATATATAGTGAGACACCTTGATGCTTATTTGGTTTGATGCGTTTTATGGTGATCAGAAAGTTTGAAATGAGTTTTTAAAGTGGTTTGGCATACCACTTGTGGATGTTTGGGATGGTTTGGTGTAGTAATATGTGATCTAGGGACCATCGCTTACTGTCGAACATTTTTACATTTTTCCAGTATAGATCATGCAGTTAGGCACTGTTATTTGGTTTTTGACCCTGGCATGGTAATAACAAAGTATAAAATGCGTTTAAAGTTGTTTAAACATGTGGTAGGAGTGTGTTTGGAGGTGGTTTGGGGTGGTTTGGTGGAGGTTTGGGGTGGTTTGGGGTGTTTCAATGGACCCTGGTATTGATGATATTGACAGTTCCAAGTTTTAATATTACATTGAATGAGAATACAACACGTGGTCACTCATTAAAACTAAATAAGCCTAGGTGTTTAAAATCTTTACTGCAGAATGCATTTCCTGCTAGATGCATTGATGATTGGAATTCCTTACCAAATGACCTAGTTTGCATTGAGAAACTAGAAACGTTCAAGAATAGACTAGATGTATTGTGGAGAGGCAAGCGATTCCACACTAGTGATATATATTGAACTATAATTACAACATATACTGGTGTTACTAATTACCGCTGTACTTACTGTTTAAGACAGTCTATAAAACAAACTATCTTACAGAAACCAATAAATTACATCTTGTTCAACTATTTATTCATTTATTCAATGAAAACAAACGATATATGCTTCAAAATAAAGTTGAATTTGCTGAAAACATAATTTATATTGGGCTACCCTAGCCGATATTTTGAATGCTCGTTGTTACTTATTACCGTTGTATATGTCAACAGATGCTCTTGAAAATTATCTCGGGTAGAAAACTCTACATGTGATGGGTTTCTATATCGAAAGGATTAGTGACCTTCAAAATCATAGTAGTAAAGTGCCTGTCTGAAAGCTAGTTATGTTTTTTTTTTGTCTGTTTCTTGTAAGGTATACCATTTTTTAATGTAAGTGAAAAAAAATATGAGTCAACGCTGCAATATTTTTACAACGAAAAACTTGTTGTCTTTCATTTGTGGTAACTAATATCATCACAAATATGTTTCATAATCATAAACAGACTACACTGTCTAAATTGGGCATTGGCCTTACCAGAGAGTGCACCAAAAGGGCGTAGACAAACAAGATAAAACAGAGGTGGCACTTTTTATGTCTACACCTTTCAGCCATATTTGGGCATAATGTGACCCATGTGCTGAGACAAAGCTTGACGTCATTTTCAATTTTTAAGCAGGGGACCAGGCTGTCAAAACATTCCACAACAAGCAGACACACTTTTCCAACGGCAATTTTTCATTTATTTTCAATGAAAATATCATTTTAATGATATATAACGAACAAATCCGCATCATGATTTAGGACTACATAAACAAGAATTAAGTCATTTACTCTCAAAAATGACACTTCTCCTTTTTTTTCTTTGATAAAGAGAGAAAAATGCATTGTAAACAATGTTGAGTGGAAAATTCCGAATGATAATATCGCACGTGACAGTCATTTGGAGGAAACGAACTACACCGGTAATTAGTGTACACCTGTAATTAGTGAACAAGGGATACTACAGTGTTAAAACTAGATATTTAAATTTTAACCGAAAATAAATCGGAAACCAGAAAAGTCAAAAGTCAAACCAGGATCGGGGGATAAATACAAGCTGAAAGAGCTTCAGAATATCAGAAGATTGAAGTAAGCCTTGAAGTAAGTAAGCCTGCAAACTTTTTTTCTGAAAGTCAATACTTGTATCAGTTAAGATAGTGCTATGAATATATACGGCTCTGCTACAAGTAGGGAAATGATTCTCGTCGGGACTATATCTAAACGTCTAAGAAATGACCTGGCGCGTCAAAAACACTGAAGAACCGCTCGTATGTCAAGTTTCGGAGTTTTATTTTCCTTTTTTTTTACTTGATTACTTGCAATAAGCGTTTCAGCTACACCGAGTAAAATTAGACGCTTGGTTCAATAGAAAGGAATAGAATAGAGGTGCACACTATTCGGCGGGATCCACGCTTTTATTATCCGGGATCCCTGGTGGGTGGTGATGGTTCGACATAAATATCTCGATAACTGCATATCAGATCTTTAAAACTTTGGTATCAATTTAAAGGGGAGTTATTTATCTTTCATGTGATGTAAAGAAATTGCAAAAATTCGTATTTTTCATATGATTTATTTACTCGCAAAAATTGCGGGATCCTCGAAAATACTGCTTTTAACATCCGGGACGCATGGGAGTGGTGTTGTTTCGACATATTTATCTCAAAATTTACAAATCATATTTTAATAAACTTGGTAACATATTAAAGAGGAGTTATATATCTTTTAGATGATGTAAAGAAAATTAAAAAATTCGGATATTAAGTATGTTTTTGTTACCTTCAAAATTTGCGGGATCCTCTAAATTTTGGTTAAAATTACGCGGTATGCATGGGGGTGATGTTCATTCGTCATAGATATCTCAAAGTATACACATCAGATTTTTATAAACTTGGTATCAGTTTAAAGAAAAGATATATGTCTATAAGATGGTGTAAAGAAAATGCGAATATTCGTATTTGTTCTATGATTTTTTTACTCGCAAAAATTGCGGGATCCTCGAGATTTTGGGTTTAATTATGCGGGATGCATGTGGGGATGGTGTTGATTCGACTTGAATATCACACTATTTGCACATCAGATTTTTATAAATTTGGTATCAGCTTAAAGAGAAGTAATATATATATTAGATGGACTAATGAAAATGGGGAGATTACCGAATAATGGTTTGATTTATTACTTTCATATTTTGCGGGATCATCGATAATTTGGCAATTTGGCATTACACATGTTTAATTGAGAGAGCTGATTGCTTTGCTTAATTTGTCTTCCTGGTGTCTCGTGATGGTTGAGCGGCTCTTCCTCGCGGTGCCACGGGGTTGTCTGCAGTTTGTGATTGTGGTATTTCCTGATCATACTCACTTACTATTTTTTCTATCTTTGTGCAATTTGTAGCATCCCATTTTAGAAAAGACGAGACATATAAATTTACTTCCGTTAGCCAGAATTAACTTTGTACAGAAAGCTAATTCTGTTGCCCCCTGCTCACCACGGGGAGGTGGAAGTTTTGAGCAGGATGATTTTGGTTATTATTTCAAAGTGTTAGACTAATCTTTACACCAAAGTAAGAGGCAGGTCAGCTGCCAAGAAATTTGGTATAAAGTTTCTCTTATCCTGATACTATATGAAAGACAGATGTTTTTTGCAAGGACTGTTATCGAACAAGGCTTCGCTTTAAAAAACTGATTATACAAAAAGAGTGGCAGCTCTGCTGCCATCAAATTTGGTGTAAGGTTACTGATATCTGATACTATATAAAAGACAGTTGTTGTTTTTTTGCACGGACTGTTATCGATCAAGGTTTCACTTTAAAACTGGTTACACAGAAAGAGTGGCAGCTCAGCTGCCATCAAATTTGGTGTAAAGTTAATCTAATCTGTTACATTGTTGATTTTTTTACTCTGACTGTTTCAATCAGAACTGACGAATAGTAATAGATGTATCTACACGGTAAAAAATAAGTTATTGTTCGTGTCAATACACTCGATCAGGGCCAAAAAGTGCAGTTCAGCCGCCATCAAATTTGGTGTAAAGTTGCTCTTATCCATTACATTGAAGAAAAGTTTTTTTCCAAAACAGTTTGGACCCAGATCAGATGCGACGTTTGTCGAGCCTCATCTGACTTCAAAACTATTCATAACTATTAGATCATAATTATGTTTTAATGCGGACTTTTTAAAAGTTATTTCTGACAGTTTTTACTTACCATTTCAAATGAGAAGAGACGCGAAAGTTGTCTGACTATTGGACACATAGTTTGTTCATACATGTATTCAAATCAGTATTCAATCATTCTGTATTTCACATGACGGGCACTGCCACTCGTTTCTTTGGGAATCTATGTTTAAACATTTCCTATGGAACCAAGTTCTTCACTTTCTGTTATCACAGCAAATCATATTGTCTATGCATTCAGGCATTTTCCAAATACATCATATCGGAATTTTGAAAACCTAACACGTGAATGAGTCGAGTTTACATCTGCCTCTTACTGCTTCCTTGGGAATTTCAGTTTTATGACATATGTTGAATAGCGTTTTACATTTTTTCTTTAATATTATATTTCGTGAACAAACAGTAAAGAATCTGATCGACGCTGCATCTTGCGACTTCTGATCTGGTTATGTACTGTTTACCGATGTCCAACAAAAGGACTATGGTTATATTAGACCAGGGTTCGCAACAAGATCCTCAAAACTGCAGGTACATCAACGTCATGAGTTTAAAGGTTTAAAGGTCAAAGGTTTAAATTTGTTGTCAGATTATTGCAAAAGGTGGAAGCTTAAAATTAATGTCTCAAAAACTAAAATAATGATTTTTAGGAAAAGTGGTCAGTTACCCAGGAATATGGCATTTGTTTATGATAACGAACCTCTGGAAATAGTAAGTACTATGCGATATCTTGGAATTGTCTTTACACCAGGAGGGTCCTTTAGTGAGGCACAAACACATTGGCGGGGCAAGCACAAAAAGCAATTTTCAAAATGAATAAATATTTACACAAATTCACCTTTTTAACACCAAAACACAAGCTAGAGCTATTCGACAAGTTGATTACCCCAATACTTAACTATGGATGCCAGGTGTGGGGCTTTATACAAGCAAATGCCATAGAAAGGGTACACCTACAGTTTTGTAAACGATTGCTTGGAGTGAAGAAAACGACCCAAAATGATTTTATCTATGGCGAGCTAGGCAGGACAAACTGCATTACAAAACGGTATATATTAATTATTAAATATTGGTTCAAAATTTTGGATGTGAAAAGTACTAAGTATATAAAAATAGCGTATAACATGATGTTACATGATATGGACCAAGCTGCAAACGCAGTCAACTGGGCTTCCTTAGTGAGGCATCTTCTATTATCACTTGGCTTCTATGAGGTATGGCTCAATCAAGGTGTTGGAAATTATAAATCCTTTTTATCATTACTAAAACAACGTTTAACTGATACTTTCATACAAAACTGGCTGGCTAGACTTGGGGAGTCGACACGTGCTGATTTTTATAAAACTTTTGCAAGGTTCCAAATGCAGCCCTATTTGGAAAAGGTAAATATATGCAAATTTAGTCAGGCCTTTAGTAAATTAAGAGTATCGTCTCATAGATTAGAGATAGAGGCAGGTAGATGGACCAAGCCAAGAACTATACCACGTGATGATAGAAAATGCCATATCTGTGAAATATTAGAGGACGAATTTCATTTTGTAATAGAATGCCCCATGTATTTAGAATTGAGAAAACGATATATTTCAAAATATTACTGGAGAAGACCTAGCATGTTCAAATTTACTGAGCTTATTAATTCCTCGAATACAAGTTGTATAAGAAAATTATGCACTTACATTTTTCATGCATTTAAATTACGGTCAGAGCTATTATACAACTGATTTCAGGTACCAATCTTGCATTAATAAGGTAAAAGTGCAGACTCAGATGAGATGTCCACGTATATGACATCTCATCTGGGTCTACACGTTTGCTATAACAATAAGTATGAACGTGTTAGAAATACATCATATTATATGTATATCCTACCTTTGGCGCATGTACTAAATCCATAGACAATGGTACTAACAAACAGGCGCCCGAACGTTTTGAAATTTTCATAACATTTACGGCTAAATTCAAAAGCTGTGTAAAATATCATCAGCCTATATAGTCATATGTTGACGTCACTTTAGATCTGACGCTGATCTAGCGTCAATCCTGCGCAATGACGCTGCACTGACGCTAGCTTGACGTTAGGTGCTTCTGAATAATATGGCGACACGGTCAGTAGTGGACGTGGACCACCAGTCCACCGGTGATCAGGTGCGCGTAAAACAATGCCTAGAAGTAAGCATTCACTTACTGACTATGGACTTACCTTACTTGTCACCTGCAAACTAAGATGTCCGTAGTATCTGAATTTAATATAACATTTTGTTCTGTTCCTCTATAATCCACAACAAACATAATGATAAATCCAAGTCTGAAAGAATGTGCCCAATGATTTAAAAAATACACCGGCTTATGCTACACAGGAAATTCGTGCCGGCTTTATGACCGACTGACCTGATTTATGTGTGACAAAATAAGGTGTAAAACCTTCAGCGATTGAGCCGCGTCATGCGGTGGCCGAACTTACAATACGAGCAACGAAGTCTTATGCGAGACTATGCGGAGGCGCAGACTCGTATGTGACGTCGCTGGTCGTATTTTTGTTTCTGAGAGACATCCCAGCCAGTACACAGTGTCGGGCCACCATAGGCCCGCCAGCGAAACGTCATTTCAATGGCGCTTCGCTGGAGGGCCACTGGCGACCCACTTTAAGAGGTTTACCGGTTTTTCCTATAGACGTATCTCATCCCTTTCCTTTGTCTCGGTATCCATAATGAAATGAATTTTCTTGTATGTGTTACACCATGATATCCGTCTATATGTGTAGCGCTATTGTATATTTAAATCTATATTTGAAATGTTTTGCGCGTTTTGAAATGCTTATATACTTCTTTCAAAAAGTAATAAGAAAAATAACACAATACACGGACCCCCAAACCAGTCTTTAATTTCGACTTTCGTAAAGGCTGGAGACAGGGATCGTGTAATGTGCACAAAGTATAAATGGTCTGTGAATGGCTACCATAGACTTCTTTCCCTGAAAGAAGACGTGGTCCTGCACACGACAAGGCAATCCTTTAAAACACCTTCTCCGAAAAAAGAGGATACTTTTCATTGGAGCACTTGCATATATGCATATATTTGTAGTCATGTTTGAAATATATATGTTATGTGTCAGTTCTGACATCAGCCATCATGTATATTATATTTTGTATTATACCATGTTGGGCTTTTTAGCCTTATTGGAATTTGAAATAAACTATCTATCTACCATGAAAAATGATTTGTTGAATCTTTTCAGAGATAATAATTGATAATCGGGGCCACACTTCACAAATTAAGTAAACTAATTATATTAACGGTCCATTAACGCCGATTTGGGAATTAACGACCCGTACAATTCTCTCTTTGCCAGCGGCGAGTTAAAGCAGTTAGGACGGAGGCCAGCTAGAACTCAGCTGAGCACATACAGTATGCATGCTCTGATCTGAATCCAAACTGTTTGAAAGACAAAATAAAAAAATTAAAACAATTACATGCTGTGTGTGAATTTTGCTTGTTTCATTTGATTCAAATTTTTAGTAATGAACTGGCTTTGGTATTCTGATAGCCTATTTAAAAAAAAAGAAATATTAAAATTGAATAAATATCATAAACATAATTTATTTAAGAAAAATACAATCTTAAAGAAATTTACAAAAAAAATAATCATAATAAAAAATACATAGTAACATTAAATATAGGATATGCATTTTAAAAACCTTTATTCTTTTGAGAAAATCTGATAGCGTATTTATTTAATAAACCCTTAAAATATAAACATTAATAAAAAGAAAAGTTTTCACTTTTCAAATAGTACAATATGCATTGGAATAGGAATTTATCAAAGTATCACAAGTTAACTAAATATGATGGTAAGTTGTTAATATGCGTCACTTAAAATTCATCCCGCATAATTATACCCAAATTTCAAGTTTAGGATCCCGCAAATTTTGACAGTAAAATATTCATATAAAAGGTCCTAATTTTTGCAATTTCTTAACATTTTCGAATAGGTTTATACCTCTTCTTTAAAGTGACAACAAGTTTACAAAAATCTGATGTGTATGTATTGAGATACCCATGTCGAACCAATAACACCCCCATGCGTACCGCACACAATTAACCAAATTTTCGAGGATCCCGCAAATTTTGACAGTAAAATATTCATATTAAAATCCCGAATTTTTGCATTTTTTTTTAACTTTTTCGAATAAGTGAATACCTCCTCTTTGAACTGATAACAAGTTTATAAAATTCTGATGTGTATATATTGAGATATCTATGTCGAACCAACAAGACCCCCATGCGTACCGCACAAAATTAGCCAAATTTTCGAAGATCCCGCAAATTTTGAAAGACATAAAAACATACTAAAACTCCGAATTTTTCCAATTTCTTTAAATTATTTGAAAGATAAATAACTCCTCTTTAAACTGTTACCAAGATTATAAAAATGTGACGTGAAGATATTGAGATAACTATGTCGAACCAACATCACCCCCATGAGTCCCGGGTGATTAAAGCAGTATTTTGGAGGATCCCGCAAATTTCGAAAGTCATAAAATCATACAAAAATTCCAAATTTTTGCAATTTCTTTACATCACCTAAAAGATAAATACCTCCTCTTTGAACTGATACCAAATTTATAAAAATCTGATGTGTACCTATTGAGATATTCATGTCGAACCAACACCACCCACCATGGATCCCGGATAATTTAATATAGGATCCCACCGAATAGTGTAGGCCTAGAATAGATTAGAATTGAGCAGGGCCCTCTCTGGAGCATTATCGCACTGAGTATCTGAGGCGTGGTTAAAAACTGATAAAAGCGATTTAAAAACAGATAAAAACATTCCTCAGTTGTATCTAGTAGTGACCGGGTAGCCCTCCCTTGAAGGTCTCCAAGGTTGGCGCTGTGACGACACACTCTGGCAGCTGGTTCCAAAGGCGAATCCCTAATGGAAAGGAGGAGCACCGATAGGCGTCGGTTCTACAGAATGGTTGTAGGTAGCGCATGGAGTTCCCTCGTGTACTGATAGTGGCTGGATCAAGAAGAGATATAGATGATATGTCAATAAGGTCATATGTAATCCTGTACATCATCACCATCGTTGCATCTGTGCATCTTTCTTATAGGGTTCCCCATCCGAGCATATTCCAGGATGAGCCTGACCAAGGTTTGAAAGCTCTGCGCTTTGGTGTGGCCTGGGCAGTTGTAAAGGTTTCTTCTCAGGAAAGTTATAATTAGGCTGTTATTTGTCTACATAGGCATTTCATGAGAGGTTGTCTGTAAGAGTGACGCCAAGGTACTTCCCGCATTTGGCGGTGGCGAGTTGGTGACCATGGATGGTATAAGAGCCAGTTATCTGAGTCCTCTTTTTGCTAATCCTGATGACATCACACTTCAGTGGGTTGAAGGATATCTGCCAGTCCCTTTCCTAGGTCTCTAGACGACTGAGATCTTCCTGTTGTATGCGGTGATCTTCTGTAGTCCTAATTCTTCTGTATAGGAGGCTGTCATCCGCAAAAAGCCTGGTTGTTGAGGTGACATTCTTCGGGAGGTCATTGATGTAGATTAGGAATAGCATCGGGCCGAGAACAGTGCCCTGAGGAACTCCAGATACGACAAGAACAAATGACGATGTTTTCCCTTCCACAAGGACCTTCTTGCTCCTGCCAATTAGGAAGCTTTCAATCCAGGAAAGAAGTTGGCCTCTGATCCCATAGTGCTGGAGCTTCAGCAAAATGCGTTTATGGGGAACTAAATTTATTGCTCAGTTATCAGGACTCTGAGAATTGGTAATCAGTAAAATTTAAGCCAAGAAGTCGGTAATCGTTAAGAATGAGGGCCTAGATCGGTAATCAGTTAAATTTAGAACCAAAAATTTGCAATCAGTAAAATTTTGGCCCAAAAAACGGTATTCAGTAAAATTTAGGCCAAAAATTCGGTATTCAGTAAACTTTATGCAAAAAAAATCAGTAATCAATAAAAAAAAATGGCCAAATCATTAAATTATTTTAAAAAGGCTTTTTTGGGATAGAAATATTTATTTTCTTACTATTTAATTCATTTCCCTCTAGATTAGAAACTAGGATATCTTATTCAAATTAAAGTTCCACTGTAGCTACAAATATATGTATCTTTCAAGAGCCAGTGACATATATTACATGTAGATCGTGTTGAAAATTCTCCTTAATGCACTGCAACAGCCTTGTGACCTTGCAATTCATAAGACGGTCTGGAACACTGTGGTCATACCACTACGGCAATTTGGGTTTCGTCACTTATTCCGGTGTTAATGTAACTTTCTCATCATGTTCAATTTCTTCATTTAATAACAGATAAACGCCCCAAAATGCTTGGGTTTCGATTGATTTTTGTTCATCAAATTCACATTGTATCTTTTAGCTTTAAAATTATATGGAAACTTTAACTTTTTATGTCTAGGCATGAAATTACTCATTACGGTTTTGTCATCTTGGAGAATTAATCAATGACAAAACCGTATAATCATAACTAATTTATATTTGAATAAAAACAGCAGAGTTTGAAATTGTCGTCTGCTGCAAATTATAGTTGGTGCGTTGGTTGCATTGAATAAGCTTACACTCTATCCTTGATCAATGCAATTTGTCACGATCTGTGAGAGGATGAAGAGGCCTTCTTTGACCAATGAGAGCTGGACAGATTAGAGAATATGAGCCCAAAAAATAAAGAATCATTCTCTTTTTTAAAGGATAACAGAAAAAATAAAGAATACTGAAAAATATTTTTTAAAGAATAAAGAATAAACCAGATAGTACTCCAAAACTGGAAAGTTGGATGAACCAACCCTGGTGGCCTGAGATGGGAAACAAAGCTAAGAAAAATTTAATGATAAGACGTAATATTATATAAGATGTATCATTTTTGTAAAAGAATAATGGAATTCTTTTCAATGAATTTTATTGAGATTAAATAATTGGCTGAATTTTTAATGATTAGAGAATACCAGACCCCATCCAGATCATCATTATATTATAGTCGTTACATTTGGATTACTACATGTGGACAATCACATGTAGTAGTTTTATGTTACAGGGGTGGATCCAGGATTTCTGGAAAGGGTGTTCGTATGTATAAAAGTGTGGTGGGGTTCGCTTTGCTGATATTATCTGATTTTTCTTAAATATCCCATGAAAATGAAATAATTTGGTCTCACTGAGACCAAATTATTTCCTTTCCATAGGATATTTAAAACAGGTGGTTGGTAGGAGGGCTCAAGCGAACCCCTGTACCCTCTCTGGATCCGACGCTGTGTTAGCTGTTATTAATGAGCCAGCACATGAGTTTTTGGAACTTATCACATTGATGAGCCAACATGTACAGACTCCAATCCAAATGTACAGACTCAATTGATCCTTCGGTGCTAGCATACACAAAACTTGTATGGATGTAGATGAAGGCTGAGACTAAAATTTAGACCCTCTATCCCAGCTGGATACGCCAATATGGGCGGTGGAAGGAGGCGTGATCATGAGGCCTTTGTGCATATGCAATAAGTACCAATATCATGTGTTTGACCATTTTGTTCTCGTGCTGTGCATAAACGCATACACACGGGATGGAACACTTGATTTCTGACGTCATCGTACCAACTTTGTGACCACAGCCATTTTAAAACTTGTCTCCATGCCTGCATTTCGACGATATGATTTTATCAGTTCTGCGTCTATTTAAGAGGTCAGCAAGAATTGATAAGTACATGGGTTGTACTTTTTGCAGTTGTGTTGGCAAACAAATGCACTTTATGCTTTGTACGAGACATGTTTCATGTTTATTTGAACAGATTTGAATTTCACTTTTTGTGATTGCATATAATTAAAACAAACAAATTTTGCTTTTTCATGCATAACAGACGTGTCCCTGGTATTGGCAAACAGACTAGATGGCAATTTATAGCATAGCCATGACACGGTGGCCCTAAATACATCCCCACCCCATTTTTACTGATTTTAAGAGCTAAAACGGGTGTATCTTCTAAGAAAATACGTATTTAAGTGTGAAATTTTCTTTTAAGTTTAGTGGCACACTCAGTCTATCATTAAGACGAGTAACAGCCTATGCGTGCCTGTTTTTGCTTGGAAACTGGGCTTCATAAGTTCTTCCATAAAAGTGTCCAAATGGTTATCTCATGTATTAAATGTGTCTTGGAAGAAGTTTGAAAAGCAAATTCTCAACACTCACAGCCGACTTAATTTCTTAGATATTTTAAGTATCTATTACCGATAAAACTGATCACCAAATATTGCATTTGAGTATTTTGCATACAATTTAGTGTTGCTATGGAAACTGTAAACCCTAAAATTTGATGTAAAAGTCGCTTCCAAAAAGTAAATATCCTTCTGGAATGCTTTATTTTCAAACAGTACATACTTTAATTATCTATGTACAATATATAAAAGGTTCCAAGAGAAAAACGTCATATCTTTTAGAGAAATTGTTTGAGAAAAGTCTAGTACATTTCGCTTCAGACAGCATTTTTAAACGCTTAAATTTTGACTACTCATCTTCAGAGACTGTTTTAAACCAGAAAATAAAGATTAAGAACTATTTTCTTGATGACTGTGTATTCCTGGGGATCAGACTAACCCATGGAAATCAATTATTACCCGAGAAATAAATGAATAACGGCATTTTCAAATTTGTTCAAATAAACATGAAATACCTCTTGTAATTTGATAAAAGCAAACACGTCGACTCAACCTATTCCGTTATGACAGTCACAGTGACACAAAGACCTAGTTAAACACTTGTGTCGAAGCAAAAAGAATATAACAACAACAAGCAGCATGTGGCCACAAAATGAAAAACATTTTAAATTACTTAAGCTATGAGCTAGTTCAAATGGTTGCTTGCTTTTGCAACTTTTGTGTTACAGAGAGTAAAAAAGACAAAAACTTAAACTATATGATGACAAGTTCCAAGATGACTACCTCCTTACTGCAAAAATATGACGTGACAAGTCACTTGTTCCCTTAATTATCCTGCATAGATGTGTGGATAGATTCGTGCATGCGTCTTACATAATTTGCATATATATGAGGGTGGTCTGGAAGGGATTAAATGATTAGCGAATAGTGGCCTTATTGGTTGTTATTTTGTAATGATTAGAGAATAAGAACAAATATTGAATGAATAGAGAATATAATGAGGTCCTAAAATAAAAATAAAAATACGATATTTATTTTTTAATGAAAAGCAGAAAAAAGTAATGAACAATAAGTGATAAAAGAATAAAGAATATCCAAAAATAAAATTATAAGATAGATAACTTTTATTTAAAAGAGTATTGGAATTCTTTTTAATAATTACGGTAGCAAACGTTTTAATGAGAGTGAATAATTGGCTAAATTTCTTAATGATTAGTGAATACCAGGTCCCCACCCAATCCAGACCTCATACATACATACATACATACATACATACATACATACATACATACATACATACATACATACATACATACATACATACATACATACATACATACATACATACATACATACATACATACATACATACATACATACATACATACATACATACATACATACATACATACATACATACATACATACATACATACATACATACATACATACATACATACATACATACATACATACATACATACATACATACATATTGATACATACATAAATTACATGCACGCACGCACGCACATAGGCATATATACACATACGGATGGACGGACGTCCGTACGCCCACACATGCATGAATCCATTCACTCAAACTGACGCACATAATACACATAAACATGCATACTCTCGCATGTGCACACGGTTGGGCTCACGCGCACACTTCATTACTGTTCTATTCCGTTCTTTTCAGATTTGGTCATGTGACTTGGTCAAAATGGCGGAAGATGTTCAGGAAAGACACCTAAAGTGTTTTGTTTACAAATTTCAAAATGATAACAACTTAAAGACAATTCGTTTCATGAAACAATGTCTGATTGACAAATGTTTGGTTTACTTGCGCGAAAATGAAACCCTTGAGTTCGTTGGACTTGATAGAAAAAGCTCAGATAACTCAAGCAGCATCTCAAACGTCAAAAGGTACAAGCGTGGGCTTATAAAAGTAAAGCGTAAAATTGAATCTGTTAATGGTAATTTAACCATATAGTATAGCAGTTGTTATTCAGATGTTTGTACAATTTTAGTTGTGATGTTTTGAAAGTGAAAAATTAATACATTAAGGGACATTTCTTGGTTGGACGTATCTCCCGGTATGGTATTGTATCTCCAGACCACAAGATACAGGAAACTTTATTTAGCATCAAGATCTGAAGATCAAGATAATTTACTGATGAAAAGCTAAACTGACAATCATTCACCATAACCTGTGATTGGGAAAATTGGTGGTTCTAACCAGGGAAGTCAACTGAGCAACACAGAAACTGTACAGCCCCCCCCCCCCCCCCCCCCCCTTTTAAAACCTTTAATTTGCTGGAAAAACCTTTAATAACCTTTATTTGATTAATATACCTTTAATTTTTCAAATTCAGTTTGAACATAAGAAATAGACGATACGTAAGTTGACAATTCAGTAATGTCTGTGACATCTTGAGCTTTTCAGAAAGCTGTATATATTCATCCTCAGACCATTTGTCCATACCTACCTTTTGCACCAGGGTGAATCTTATAGTCAATTTTTCTGATGCTTCAGATTAGGAAGCTATAAAAAAAGAGTGAGGTAAGGTAAATTTAAATGCTTTTGGGTTGATTTCCATGCTAAACAGCTGAGTAATGTCTGAATCACTATTTGATCCTAACCACCCTTTTCCTAGGCTGGCTTAACCCATATCCTTTTAAAAGTACTCTATGATCTTGGCAGAATTTTTTGACTTTGATGTTTTAGCTTTCACGGAAACTTGGCTTAATCCCAATATAACGAGTGGCGATATCTCATTAATCTCCTATCATCATCCAGAGCGTAAAGATAGAGTTGCAGACAATCACGGCGGTGTAATTGTCTATATAAAGGATAGCATACATTATGTGAGGCGTAGAGATCTTGAACCAAATGGAGTAGAGTGTATTTGGGTCGAATTGACCCTGCGACAGAAGCATGTCCTCTTTGGGGTATTCTATAGACCACCGAGTGCTGATGCTCTTTATTTCTCATCCATTGAAGACTCAATACATCTGGCAGTTGATACGGGTATTAATGATATAATTATTACTGGCGATTTTAACTATAACATGCTTAACGCACACACATCAAATAAAATCAAAAGCATTTGCGAGCAGTTTTCCCTCACACAAACTATCGACAACCCCACCCACTTCACTGAACATTCTTCGTCTCTAATTGACATAATACTAACAAATAACGAAACCAATATGGTCTACAGCGGAGTTGGAGATCCTTTCTTAAACCAAGAAATAAGGTTTCATTGTCCAGTCTTCGGCATTCTTAACTTCACCAAACCAAAGTTTAAATCATATACCCGTCATACCTGGTCATACAACCGAGGTGACTACAATCTTCTTCGTGAAAAAGCTGCAGATACAAACTGGAACATCTTGTCTGACCCTGACATAAACATACATACTAAAAATATCACAGATCATATCATCAGCATATCTAAAGCTTGCATACCAAACAGATTAACCAGAATAAAACCAGATGAACCTCTTTGGATGAATACCAATATAAAACGCTACATCAGAAAACGTAAAAGAGCCTATAAACAAGCAAAACGCACAAACATTCCATCTCACTGGCGAAAATTCAGAGCAATCCGCAATAGAGTGATAACTATGATTCGAGAATCTAAGAAAACTCTGAACGAAACAATTGAAAACAAACTGAATTCTAACACATTGACCTCAAGAGACTGGTGGTCAACACTTAAATCTGTCATATCACCAACTAACTCATCTTCAATCCCTCCACTTGAAAACAATGGACAAACTTACACTGACAATCTGGACAAAGCAAATCTTTTAAATAATTATTTCCGCGAACAAACTCTTATTAATGATGATAATGTGAACGTACCAGATGTAGCTAATTATGACATAGAAAATGAACTTAGTTCCATAATTCTCACACCTGCAGAAATCGAAATAGTCTTAAAATCTCTTCCTGTTGGAAAAGCGGTCGGACCTGATGGCATCAGTAACAAGATTCTTCGTGAATTGTCTGTTGAACTCTCACTGCCATTCTGTTCTCTATTCAACCAGTCTCTACAAACAGGTGTGTTTCCAGATTGCTGGAAGATATCAAATGTTTGTCCAATCCCTAAGTCAGGGAATCGCTCTTCTATATCGAACTATCGACCTGTTTCTCTTTTATGCACATCTGAGAAGGTTTTTGAAAGAACTGTTTTTAAACACATTTTCAATCATTTTCAATATAATAATATTCTCACTCCTCTTCAATCTGGATTCATACCAGGAGACTCAACTGTTAATCAACTTACCTATCTGTATGATCCTTTTTCACATGCTCTTGATTTTGGAAAGGAGGTAAGGGTAGTCTTTTGTGATATTAGTAAAGCTTTTGACCGTGTCTGGCATGAGGGTCTCCTAAAAAAGCTTGAAGCTTCAGGTATAACTGGGCACCTTCTAACTTGGTTTCGCTCTTACTTGTCTGACAGAAGACAAAGAGTTGTTCTTCCTGGTGTGGAGTCTGCATGGAACTTCATCCGGGCTGGAGTTCCACAAGGATCTATTTTGGGACCACTTCTGTTTCTGCTTTTTATTAATGATATTGTAACAGACATTGGCTCAAATATTCGACTTTTTGCTGATGACACTAGCTTATTTATTATTGTTGAAAATCCAGATATGGCAGCAGAACTTTTAAACATGGATCTAGAAAAAATAATGGAGTGGGCTAAACGTTGGCTTGTAACTTTTAATCCTACAAAAACAGAATCTCTTCTTATATCACGTAAAATCAATCAACCTGTTCATCCACCTCTCTTTATGGATAATCAAATCATCGAAGAAGTCTCGTCTCATAAGCATTTAGGCATTTTCCTTTCAAATGACTGTTCTTGGCATAAACATATTGATTACGTTAAGGAAAAAGCTTGGGTTAGAATTAACGTAATGAGGAGACTCAAATTTAGACTTAACAGAAAATCTCTTGAGACGATATATTTTAATTTTATTAGACCTTTATTAGAATATGCAGATGTTATTTGGGACAATTGTACATATTATGAGAAACTTGAATTAGATAAGATACAGTCAGAGGCAGCGAGGATAGTCTCAGGAGCAACGAAACTTGTCTCTTTACACGCTCTTTATGAAGAAGTCGGATGGGAAAGTTTGGAAAAAAGACGTAGAAAACACAAGCTTTTGCTTCTTTATAAAATGTTCAACAATCTGTCACCTTTATATCTTTGTTCCTTAATACCTCCTACTGTAGATACACAATCTTCTTACAACCTTCGCAATGCACACAACATTCGTACAATACACTCACGAACAACACAGTATTTTAACTCTTTTCTGCCTTCGACCATCAGAGAGTGGAACACTTTACCCCTTGATGTGCGAAATTGTGATTCGATTAACAGTTTTAAACGCAAATTGAACTCAGATATTAATGTTGTCCCAAAATATTTTTACACTGGTAACAGAAAAGCCCAGGTACTTCATGTCAGAATTCGTACCAAATGTAGCTCTCTAAACAATGATCTCTATCAAAAAGGAATCAATGAATCGCCTCTCTGTCTCTGTGGCCATGTTGAAAATGCCGACCACTTTCTCATGAAATGTCATAATTATCAAGCACAAAGAGTTGAGTTCGTACGTGCTGTTTCTCAGCATACTTCCGTAACACTACAGACTCTCCTATTTGGTAACAACTCGCTCCCTATGAACATAAACATCGAAATTTTTGAAGCTGTGCAAACATATATTGTTAACACCAAACGATTTTAAAACATCACCTATCACATAGAAGTATAAAAACGAAAAGTAGGAAAGATGGTACAAGGTTTCAGATTCGTGCCCCAAGTCTACTCATTCATCATCATTTTTTTTCTATTTTTTTTTTTAAGTATTCAATTTTCATAGATACATTTAGTGCATTTCTGACATTATACAATTTCTAACGTTGAAATCAACATTAACAAACTACTAGCTTGCATTTTCCCTCTCTTTTCAGTGATTTTTGTTATAAAGTATTTTTTCTGTTCTACATTTTCACATTACGTTAACAGACCTTTGCACCAAATAGAATGATTAGACCTGCTAAAATTTCAGATCGCCATAACGAAGTGCTCAATAGTGCACATAATGTATGTGTTAATTAAAAGTGAGCAACAGCACAATAACAGTGCCATTTATGAAGACGTAACATACACATACTTGGCGCAAAGGTATGTTGACGTAACAAGTAAGATTGTTTTAAAGTATTATATTTCAACAGCTTAAAAACAACGCCATTATATTTACATCTGATTATTGCTAGGAGAAGAATAACATAAGCTTCCAGCTTTCGTTCTAATCCTTTTACATTATGTAGCTTGTATATATTTGTATGTGTATCTTACCAAGTTGAAATAAAATATGTTTAAACTAAAAGTACTCAGTGCTCATATTTAACTAATAAGGCTAACTGACAACTACTGTAGTATAGCCCTTCAAATGGAACACTGTTTTTTGGCAATAACATTAAATTTAAAATGCGAATTTTATATTTAATTGGAAATATATATTTAAACCAAAAAGTGAAAAAACCCTAATCAAAAACATTTTTTGGACGTTTGCATGCATTTTCATAAATGCTGTGATAGGATGGAATTTTAACATTCTTAATGTTTTAGGCCAAATAATATTCCATTGGCTTGCGTTGCCGTTTATCAGCCTAGTCAATAATGTTTCAGCTATTATTTCCAACCTTGTCGTGAAAATGGTGAACCAAAAGAAAGGCAATTATTCGTAGACCTATAAAAGCAGCTTGGATTGCATCCTAAGCCGATCAATTTGATGCCTTCAACAAGATAATCGTCTGCTGTAATCTCTAAGAGACATTTTATAGATGAGCAAATACTGGTATATCTACCCCAGGTGCACCGACAGTACAAAAATAGGTACTGAAAGTGTATTTTCATGCTAACAAAAACTAAGTTATTTATTTTTACAAGATATCAGAGCTGTAAAATAGATATCAGTCTCCGCCAAAATTTAAATCTAGTTAGGGTTTTACTATTTCTATGCGAATGCAAACTTTCAGTGTGAAGTAACATTTATGTAAAATTTTAAAAACGAAAAACTGTGTTCCATTTGAGGTGCAATATACCAGTAGTGATAGAATGTGCCGGACCTGGGAATAGAACCTGCAAAGCTCAAGACCTAAGGTTGGACACCCTACCAACTGCAATAACTGCTTCAACAAATATTAATGGAAAGCATCTATTGGGCTTATTGACTTCTGAATAATGTCCTGATTTTCTTATGTCACTGTCTAAGGTTGTCAAATCTAAACAGTGTTATCTACACCTCAAGACTAATACAAATGCATATATCATGTCTAAATTTATATATTTAAACAAGAGCATACAATACACGGGTGGTAAACCTAGGAACTACCACGAAATTGTGTTAACGTAATTTTGTTCCCAAGCCACATCCGGGACACGTCGTGGTAGTTTCCAGGCCGAAAATTGGATAAAGAAAGGTTGGTGTCACTTTCATTTTTGTTTTATTTTACAACTAAGAACGAACAATGGTAAAATCCGACAATGTGGTTCCGTGTAGATATGTCTCAGCGTCCCCTCTAGCACAAATTTATGTTTGAAAAGTTATTTTCTTTCTTTAGGTTCGTGTTTCCCCACTGAGCATCGGACCAATTTTCCCCAAAGTTCGAAGGATTTTAGCCCATATCTGTCAAATTAAATTGAATTTGATATCATTTGACGATGGAAATGATAAAAAGACCCTGAATAAACATTCCTACACAGAAAAAAATCTGAGCATTTACTCGTAAACGATTCATGCCCCGTTCGTCCTGTGTGGTAGTTTCCAGCTCATCGTGGTAGTTAAGATGCCATCGTGGTAGTTTCCAAGACTATGTAGGAATTTAGTAGTAGTTCGCATCAGCAGATGATCACTATTCAGGGGCTACTTCATTTTTATAAAGACAGGGTGTGCGGGCTGAACCTTGACCTTGAATACCCCTCGTATTCATACGAAGACCTTTTCAAACAACCTTTTGCCAAACAACAAATGTCGACTGCCTGAATTTTAATTTTAGTGGGCTATTGAAATGATGAGAAGAATGAAAAGAAGGGATATTCACATATTTGTTTTTGAATAAACATGCTTTTTAATTATCAAATAACATGCCCGTTCATCGTCGCACTCACATGTATATAAAAGGTGTTCCAACCTGAGGATGTTTTCCTTTTTTCTGAAGCGCAAGTACTAACGATACTTTGGGCCAGTAGTCTTAGCCTGCCATTTTATCTTAAAGTTGACTGAAGATGGAAGAACAATGTAGCGAGTGACGCATTTTTTTATATCATTTTTTTGTCTGTTGCTTGGTCCACCACGGCTCAACTGATTACTGTTTTTGCTTTAGATTTCCAGAGGTGTTGTTTGGCAGTCCATGGCATGATCTCCACCTGTCAAGCATCACATTGAATCTCTTGTCCTCAGCTTAGCTTCTTCATGGTGTTAAAAAGTTGATTTATTTTTAACTGTGGTAATTAATTGACGAGTTCAAGGGTTATCATGCGAAACAAACAACCACTATAATGTTTTGTTACACTTCAGAAGCGAATCCTACAAAGTCTTGGAAACTACCACGATAGCATTTTAACTACCACGATGAGCTGGAAACTACCACACAGGACGAACGGGGCATGAATCGTTTACGAGTAAATGCTCAGATTTTTTTTTCTGTGTAGGAATGTTTATTCAGGGTCTTTTTATCATTTCCATCGTCAAATGATATCAAATTCAATTTAATTTAACAGATATGGGCTAAAATCCTTTGAACTTTGGGGAAAGTTGGTCCGATGCTCAGTGGGGAAACACGAACCTAAAGAAAGAAAATAATTTTTCAAGCAAAATTTTGGGCTAGAGGGGATGCTGAGACATATTTACACAGAACCACATTGTCGGATTTCACCATAGTTCGTTCTTAGTTTTAAAATAAAACAAAAATGAAAGTGACACCAACCTTTCTTTATCCAATTTTCGGCCTGGAAACTACCACGACGTGTCCCGGATGTGGCTTGGGAACAAAATTACGTTAACACAATTTCGTGGTAGTTCCTAGGTTTACCACCCGTGCAATAGCTGGGAGCAATATCCTCTGAAATTTTTCATTTACTGAAGGTAAAATTTTCCTTACAAAATGACCAAAGATGGCTTTTTTTTTCAAAAAATTTCAAGGGAGGACCCCCCCCCCCATCAAGACAACAAGAACAATTTCTATTGATTTGTGATAAATGGGCTATAAATTTATTGGCTAAGGATTTGCTGCACCCCTTTCATACCTTCCGCTATCATAATATGGATTTAAAGATCAGGGTCGAATAAAAATACTAGAAAATTTGATGTTAATTTGCTCTTTATTTTTGTTAGAATTTCAATGAAACAACCTTTATTTTGCCTAAAACAGCCTAAAAAAACCTTTAATTTCATGAGAGTCTGCTAGGGGGCCTGAAGTCTGTAGTCTGTACCTGAGATCTACATTTAGGGATACAGCACTGCTCCTTGAGACACTAGTTTCTTATTTTTCCCATTTTGAATAAAGAATATATCTTACATTTTAGCGTCGGTTTACAGGACATGCATTTGATGTCCTGTATATATAAATCCCTGGACAGGAGCCAATGCAGCATTTTTTGTTGATTAATTCATTGAGGAAACTCTGGTACAATGTCTATTGATAAAGACCTGACCCCTGACAACAGGTCAATGATATTGGTAACCAGGGCTTACCCTGGCTCATAAGTTGTAATGTTGTAGCCAACACTTTAACCAAATGTAAAAGTTATAGCCAAATGAAATTGACTTTAGCCAAGGTTTTAGCTAGAAAGTAGTATCAAGAAGTTTTTCTGTATTTAACTCTTTGTCTGCTAGCAGTGACTTTTGTCATCTGCTGATAACCTTAGCAAGCAGTTTGGACCCAGATCAGGCCCGACAAAACATTGGGCCGACAAAACATTGGGCCTGATCTGGATCTAAAATGTTTGACACCCTGATGGTTTTGAAAAATTCCAGCATTCAAAGAGTTAAAAATTGTACAATAATAAAGCGTGAAGGACTGCAACACATTATCACACTCAGGCTTGGCAAACCTTAATACAAAGAAAAGAATGTTTTATCCTCTTATTATTTCTGTTGCCTACAAAATTTTTATAAAAAATAAATGGTGTGATTTAGTGGCATACAGTGGGTCCTGTGCAGGTTTTTGTATGTGGTTTGTTTAAAATCTGGGTAGGTAGGTAGCTTTTTTTGCCTAAATATATCCAAGAAAATGTTTGAAAAATACTTTTACCTGGGTATCTTTTTATACCCAGATAAAAGTTTTTTTGTTTTTTTTTTTTAAATTATTTTAGCCACATATAGGCATTTTGCTCAGTGAGCAGAGATGAAATGCAAAAAAAACAACACTAATTCTGAGGCTATAAAAAGTTTTGGATTGGGGTATAAATTACTAGGTAGGTAGGAAAAGGAAAACAAACCATTTTTTCATTTGGGCCCTATGCATTAACCCATTTCATGTAACTGTCCTTTTCAGTGTGATGCTAAATGATAGTGCCCAGTCATCATCTCTACAAGGACTAACCCTTGGTGTGGTAACAAGTGACCTTGACCTTGTTATCTATAGTTACAAAGACAGCAGTGTAACATGCATAGCAACTACTTCTGTGAAAGAACTGGTTCCTGCAGAGATAGGTACGTTGATTATTGGTCTATAGATATATTAACCATCATCGTGATTGTCTAGTGTGCCTACCATATTCAATCTTGTAGGTGCACATCCAATTATAAACACCATATGTTTAGATTAACAAAAATTTTGAGCATAAAATTGTAAATATTTTCTTTTCCATCAGTTATAACATGTATGTTTTGAGTGCTCAAAAGAACTG
Source organism: Loripinus fragilis (assembly GCA_964019695.1). Taxonomy (NCBI): domain Eukaryota; kingdom Metazoa; phylum Mollusca; class Bivalvia; order Lucinida; family Lucinidae; genus Loripinus; species Loripinus fragilis. Next base: position 39,049,506 of record OZ026522.1, on the reverse strand, counting down.
TCTCATTGAGATGTTTCTTTTGAGTACCAACAACATGTGTTTTGGTTGAGAAATAAGAAAATTAATGCAAGCAAGTCACCGTAAAAATAAATTTCTGACCGTACATGTATATAAGAGGATAAAGCTCCCGAAATGAAAATTTTAATTGTTATCCCCTAACTGAGCACACTAGTTATATATTTACTGTCTTGCCAACCAAGAGTGATAGTGATGTAATATTTTGTTTACAATTGTTAAGCAGAATGTTAATTTGTACACTCCACTTGAGCTAACGGGAATCAATAGATCACTTGTGTATTAATCCTATCCTGCGGATAGGATTAATACACAAGTGATCTAACGATTATAAGTCCATGATAACTTTGTAAACAAAACATGACGTCACTGTCACTCTTGGCTGGCAGGACAGTACCACTCCAGGTTTTTTTTTTTTTCAGATATTGGAAGCAGTTTAAGGTCAGTGGAAATTGTGCAGTTTCTAAATGAATTAATCACTCTCAATATCAATGGTAAGACGTTATTCAGTCTCCAGTTTAAAGATGGCCGCTTCTCACCGCTGGCTGCCATTGAAATGACAGGACAGCTTCATGGGAAAAAAGACTTCCAGATCATAGGTGATGTAGCTGCTGTGTTCCAAGTGGAAGCTGAGAAAATTTGAATCCTTCATCTTGGGGGACTTTGTAGCAAGTACAGGCCTCTAGTCTAAGAGAAGATAATGATTACAATTTACATCATAGGTTTAGATAAACCAAAAAAATCAGCGTAAAATTGTAAATATTTTCCTACTCATAATATTTAGCATATGTTTTGGGTTGCTCAAAAGAAGCGTCTCATTGAGATGGTTCTTTTGAGTACCCACAACATATGTTTTGGTTGAGAAATAAGAAAATTATTTTTCCGTTACGCACTCTTAACTAAAGGCCTGTACATGATAAGAAAATACATGTACATGTATTATCATCATCATCATCATCATCATCATCATCATCATCATCATCATCATCATCATCATCATCATCATCATCATCATCATCATCATCATTATCATCATTATTATTATTATTATTAAGGGTTAGCACAGTGATGCTTTTTCAAAATTGTATACCCTTTATTTGAAAACAGGGTATGGTAACTAGGGTAAAGTCGGGTATATTCGGACAGACAGCTAAATTCGGACAGCGACCTTGTTTGTTTCATAGTTCATTTATTAGAATAAAAAATAAATTAACTAACCAAACAGTGAAAATCCTGATGAGACGGCTCATAAGGAGCCATCTCATCTGGATTTCCACTTTTTACAAGTGTGTGTCCGAATTTACCTGATGTCCGAATTTACCCGACTTTACCCTACCTTGGTGATCTGAAATCTACCACACCTACAAAGTGGGGCATGATCCCTTTACTACATGTAGTTGATATTTGATTATTTTGTTCTATGTAGAAATATTTAGTAAGGGCCTTTTTATCATTTTCACTGTCAGTTGTCGGCTCAAATTGAGGAAGACAGGCTAAATCCCTTCAAATTGACATATTCTTCTGAGAAAAGTTGTCGAAAGCTCATACAGTGCAACAAGAAAGATCTAAAGAAAGCAAAATTACTTTTCAGATAAAATTTGGGGCTACACTAGAGAAAGCTAAGACATATTTATGCAGAACTACATTGCTTGAATTTGCTATAATTTGTTCATCGTGGTAAATTGATATAAAAGTAAGAATGACACCAACCTTTGTTTATACTTTTTAGCTCAACTGAGCCGAAGGCAGAAGGTGAGCTATTGTGATCGGTCTTTGTCTGTCGTGCACAGTGCGTAATTTTTTCTTCAAACGACATCTCCTCCTGAACCACTTCAAATTTAAAATAATTTCACATATTATAAATGTTCCCGTTAATGCCCTCTACCATAATTGCATAAATGGTTCCGCTCTAAAGAACATGAGGGCTGCCAGAGCTCTAGATAAGAAATATTTTAAATGACTTCTCCTCCTGAACCTCTGGTCCAAATTCAAAATAATTTCACAGAAATGTTCCTCATAAGGCCATGGTCTAAAATTGAACAAATGGTTCCCCTCCGCTGAACAAAGGGCCCACCAGAGCTCTAGATGAGAAATGACGGCTTTAAACCGCATGTCCTTATCTACCGGTCCAAATTCAATATTGTTTCACAAATTGTTCCTTATAATGCCCTCTACCAAAATTACACAAATGGTTTGACTGTGCTGAATAAAAATGCCACCAGAGCTCTAGATAAGAAATATCTTTAAATAACATCCCCTGAACCACTGGTCAAAATTAAAATTAATTTCACAGAAATGTTACTCATGATGCCCTCTACTAAAATTGATCAGACTGTCCTGAACGTTCCTTAAGCCACAGGCCATTACATCACCTCCAGGATTCAGGTGAGGGATCCAGGGCCCTAGGGCTGCCTTGTTTTAACATTGCAATAACCCTGATATGTCCCACATGTGGCATGGAAACAAAATTAAATTAACACAATTTTGTTATAGTTCCTAGGTTTACCACCTGTGTTAACATACACATATGGGAATAACTTTAATACAGTAAACCTACTATACATGATAGGTCGACTATACATGTATTAAAGTTTATCCTATGTAAATGTCCCTACTGTAGACTGTTCTGCTACTATTTTTAACTAATACTTTTTTTTAAAAAACTTCAAAATGATGTCTCCCAATTTAATCCTTTACAAAACTGCATCTGAATTTGTTCATCTTTAAGTTATCCTCTTCAAAATTGCCAAAGACTCCTTTCAATTGTAACAAAAGGCACAAAAGCTAGCTCACATGGCAAATGCTGTACATTTTTCCCAAATGACTGTTATGATCTGCCAGATTGATAATTCATCTTTCAAAAAAAAAAAAAAAAACGCCTACTGGAACTGTTAACTAATGTCGTCTGCTGATAACCTTTGCAAACAGTTTGGAACCAGATTCGGCCTGACAAGATGTCAGGCCTGATCTAAATCCAAACTGTTGATACAGTGATGGACTTCTTGAAAGATTTTTTTGAAAAAAATCAGCAGACGACGAAACATGTAAAAATCTCCCAGCATGCAAAGAATTCACCCTTAATGCGCCAATCGCAACAAAAGTCGTCTGCTTTTCTCGTCTGCTGAAATGTTTAAGGAGCCCTCTATGGCAAACAGTGTGGACCCACGCTGTTTGCTTCTATACTTAATTCGTCAGTAATGTTAGGCAATTATTTGCAGCAGACGACATTTTCAGATGCATTTTTTAGCTTGCATTTTTAAGGGTTAAATCCGTTCACTTAAGGTAAACTTCGAATTGATTACAGGAGATTGAACATGTGTGAATTAGTTTGTGGGACTACTTCAGATGCCACTAAGTCGTCGTTGCATTGGTCAGTTATAAATGCATTATCAGGTGACTTTTGAGTGACATTCTGGGCATGATTTGGAAATGTTAATTCCAGGAAATTATAAAATTTTCTACTTGTCCACGGACAAGTAAATGGCAATGATATACTTGGACAAAGGAATTTTTACTTGTCCGTAAGAACAGATTAGCTTATACATGTACCTTTATGTACTTAAACAATTTACTCTTTTGAAATATGAAACCTGATATGAACTCTCTTGTAAATAGTGTAGATCCATATCAGCTGGCTTCTGAGGAAGCTAGCTGATCAGGGTCCACACTGTTTTCAATGCATTATGTGAACTCATAATAATTAATCAAAATATGAAATACAGAATTGTATTAACTTTATACATAAATTTGTACTTGGCCAAGGACAAGTAAATATAAATTTTCAACTTGTCCTGAATGAAATGATTGCTAATATCCTTAACCAGTATGCAGTTTTATACAGTTTATTAGATGGTCGGCCATTAACAACACTTGATATCTCATTTCTCAATATCGATCCAATGTCAATACAAAGCTGGCAGATTTCTGATGACCTTAAAACTCTGGTAACAATCTTCCAGTCAGGCGACCTGATCTATGTAGACCTCGTTAACTCTGTGAAAGACTGGTCAGAATTCCTTCTCCGGGAGAAAAACCCAACATCAGAAATTGAGGGGAGAACGAAGTATTCTAAGCCAGCCGGTTCCCATCTTCATACATGTAATATTGGGGATTCCTCATGGAGAGACAGGCTAACTTCATTACACCAGGGAACCAGAGTGGAGAGAAAGTTTACTAAAAATAGGAAGGCAACTGATGCTAGCCTTGAAAGAAGGAAGAGGGTTGATAAACAAGTAACCAGGTTTAGGCCAAAAGACAAGAGACTGATTACTGCTGTTGCTAGTGGTATCACCAGTATTGTAGCTCCTCAAGGTCTCCATGGTTACAGTGTTGATGCTTTATCTATTGGAATATCCACACTAACCCTGGTGTACACCTACAATGATGTATCAGTGCTGTCTACTTGTACCATTCAATCTGGTTCCTGGTCTATACAGAGGTGGGTATACTGTACATAGATGATACCTTTTGATTTAAAGAAGATTGTTGCAATTTTTCTACAAAAATATGCAGTTTTAAAAATACATGTATCCAATTACTGGTATCCGTGATACTGGTTGATTTTCCCTTCCCTTCTATCCATCATGCAGTGAAAATCTGTATGCATATACTTTCAAAAGCTACCATACAACATTTTTGAAAAAATGAACCTCTTAAAACACATATTATATGACAATAATGTCTTTTATTGGATAATATAATTTCATAAAAAGTGATATTAATAAAACAAACCATGTATTTGTACTGCCAATGCAGCATCGGTAACAACACTATGTTTTCTTTTAAAAAATTATCTTCTTTAAAACCGAAAATCCTGGTTAAAATAGCTAAATGATAAACAGAGTCTAATATTTGTGACCATATCATATGAAATGTACATGAATCTTGTGAAAGCTGGTTTCATAAATTTCATATTAACTCTTGGCATACCTGATAATTTTTCATGCATTTGTTGTCATCTGTTGACGTTTTTAAAAATTTACTTTTTCAAAATATTATTTCAGGAAGGCTAACAGAGTGTCAAATGGTTTGGATACAGATCAGGACTGACATTCTGTGGGTCCTGATCTGGGTCCAACCTGTTTGCAAAGGTTATAGCAGACAACAAAAGTCGCCACTATCAAGGAAAGAATTAAATAACCACTTGTGGAAAATCCTCTATATATAGTTGTATTTACTGTCACAACCTCAGGAAATGTATAACAACACGAAAAAACGGGAGCGCAGTGGCTCAGTGGTAGAGTGCTTAACTTGAGACCAAAGGGCCGCGGGTTCGAGCCTCACCGGCGTCACTGCATTGTGGTCCTTGAGCAAGACACATTTATCCTAGCTTAGTACTGGTTCAACCCAGGAAGAACCGTCTCTATATAACGGAAAGATTGTTGATGGGACGTAAAGAATCAAATCAAATCAAACAAATAACAACATGAAACATGGTCATTTTCAGCAATTGTATGTTTATTAAAATACCTCTATAATTTTCATTCAGGTTCATTGATGGAGAAAAGGTATTATTATCAGCCAGTCCCAGCATGCCTCACATGATTGTCACAGAAACTCACCTACTTTGTGCCTTAACAGACCAATCTATGGACCAGGAACATTTTGTGTCATTTAAACTACCTCTTTGGTTTTAATTCAGGTTCATTGATGGAGAAAAGGTATTACTATCAGCCAATCCCAGCATGCCTCACATGATCGTCACAGAAACTCACCTTCTTTGTACCTTAACAGACCAATCTATGGACCAGGAACATTTTGTGTCATTTAAACTACCTCTTTGGTTTTAATTCAGGTTCATTGATGGAGAAAAGGTATTACTATCAGCCAATCCCAGCATGCCTCACATGATCGTCACAGAAACTCACCTTCTTTGTGCCTTAACAGACCAATCTATGGACCAGGAACATTTCGTGTCAGAGGTAATCATTTCTTTCGAAATTTAACACAGAAATCAAATTGTTGTCATAAGTGCACTTGCCAGAAATGCACTATGTTTAATTTAACCCTTAATGCGCCAATCGCAACAAAAGTCGTCTGCTTTTCTCGTCTGCTGAAATGTTTAAGGAGCCTCTATGGCAAACAGTGTGGACCCAGATCAGACTGCTCCTATAGGAGCATTCTGTTCTGGGTCCACGCTGTTTGCTTCTATACTTAATTCATCAGTAATGTTAGGCAATTATTTGCAGCAGACGACTTCAGCAGATGACATTTTCGGATGCATTTTTTTTCATGGCGCTTTAAGGGTTAATACAGTCTGGGGCTAATGACCCACAAGGATTGATGCATCCTTTAACATCAATTACAAACAGACAAATAAACAAAAATGCACTATGTGTTGACATGTGCCAAATGAGGAATGTGTTCTCTACCTATCCATACACTGGAGATGGGAGTAACTACTGTTGTGCCAACCAAAAGTGACAGTGACATAATACTTTGTTTACAATGGCTTAGTCAAACACTAACCTGTACACTTCACTTGAGCTAACGCGAATTCATATATTACTTGTGTATTAATCCTATCCTGAGGATAGGATTAATACACAAGTGATCTATTGATAACTTTGTAAACAAAACATGAAGTCACTGTCACTCTTGGCTGGCAGGACAGTAGGTTTTCATTAAACATTATATATTACAGTTGATGGTATATGCAGGAGGGACTATAGCAGATGCATTATGCCATATCAACAAGTGGGGGAGATGTTCTCTACCTATTCATACACTAGAGATAGGATTAAATGTTTTATCAAACAGTCTATATATATTACAGTTGATGGTGTATGCAGGGGGAACTATAGCAGATGCATTATGCCATATCAACAAGTGGGGGAGATGTTCTCTACCTATTCATACACTAGAGATTGGGTTGAAACACAGACAAGTGGACACGGTTGCTTTCTTCTTGAAGAGCAAGGAAAACAGTAAGTTGTCTTTTATACCTAATATTTAACTGGCATTTAATGACAATTGTTTTCTGCTGGCGTTAACTGCGTATGCACCTTGGTAGCCTATATAATTGCAAACAATATGGAACAATTTCAGACTTCTCTCTTAGGAGCAGTCTGATCAGGATTCATATAGTGTTTGCTTCCATGATAAAAGGATTCCAGAGTGCATGTGAAAATATGCAGCAGATGTACATGTAATAAGCAGACAACATTTTCAGGACAAAAATAATTGTTAGGATAAAGTAATCAAACACAAACAAACAAGGTTTAAAGTCTTGCAAATAGAACTGTAGGTCTGATTGGATAGTAGTACAAATATGAAATAGTCCTGTGTGTCATTACATTATGTTGCTTTACAACCAAGCAACCACCAAGGTAGCATTTCATTCCAATGATACATCTAAAGATAAGCTGTCAATAATATAAAATTGGCTATCTATTATTGTCATCAAAGTGCATGCCAAACTACACAAAAACTTGTTCATTTCGACATGCTCATTACACTGAAACATAAAAAGTAGTTGAGAAGTTTGTGAAAACCCGGTTTAATGTTGAAAAAACACTCATTTATTAAATGGACATATGTTGTAGGTGCATATTGGAATTGCCTCTATGAGGCAATTCCAATGTGTACCAACAACATATGCTACTGAAATAAAGGAACCCTATTTTGAAATATACACTAAACAAGTATCATGTCCATTGGCTTTTCTCTTTTAAACATCTCAAACTGCCAGTCAGTATTAAAATACCTGTCACTATATGGCAAATTGTTTATATTTACATGACAGCTATATCACCAAATTTGATTTTGTGAACTACGCTTTTGCTAAGCTGGTAGTTGCATGGTTGTAATTGCTTGGTGTGTGGGTTAATGCAGCTAGCAGCCAGGAGTGTTAGGAAAACGATAATTTTTTCATGTTTTTCATGAAGAGGCAGTGGCTCAGTGGTAGAGTGCTTGACTTGAGATTGAAGAGTTGGGGGTTTGAGCCTTACCAGAGGCAGTACTGGCACTGTGTTGTGACCTTGATATTTAATCCTCTGCTTAGTATTGGATCAACCCAGGAAGACCTATCCTGACATGACTGATAAATTGTAGACTAGACGTAATGAAAAAAATATCATGTTTATTAAGGAGATGCATAAAAAGTCACTTAGAATGGGGATAAAAAGGGGTACGTGCATTAAGGGGCTATTTTGGCCCCCTCTAGAGCCAAAAACTGAATGTTGCTTTTAACCAATTTCATCTTATTGGTTTGTTAGAAGAATAGCCTAAGTATTAAATTCTGGCATTTATTTTACTTCTGCCGGTTGCTTTGGTAACCAAAATGGCCAACAAAATAGGCTTAAGATAGAGAAATTGCCATTTTAGGCCAAATTTGAGGCTTTTTGAGACCGACTTTTTAAGAATTAGATATCAACACAAGCAAATACCAAAAAAAGCTTTTAATATATTGTGTGCCGTGAAAATCTCATCATCTGTTAAAATATATTTTTGGTATTTGCTTGTCCTCTATATTAATTCCTCTGTTACATGCCTCAAATTTGCTCCAAAATGGTCATTTTCCTATTTTCAGCCTATTTTGGCGGCCAATTTTGTTACCATAGCAACCGTAAAAGTAGAATCAATACTAGACCTTTACACTTTGGCTATTGTTCTAATGAACCAATAAGAAGAAACTTGTGAAGAGCAACTTTTATTTTTGACCTCATAGGGGGGCCAATATAGCCTCTTAATGCACGTACCCCTTTCAAATTTTGTATGCTCAGGTATCATGTTTTTCAGCTCCAATTGGCGATAAAACTAAAACTTTTACCAATATGATAACAATATAATAAAAATATTGGCAGGCTAAGGCTTAATGGCTGACAAGTTTCATTTTCGTGGTCAATCATTAATTTATACCATCAGCTGTTGCTTGTTTTCTTTGGGTTTTCAAAGTACTGCAAGGAACGCAGTGGCTCAGTGGTAGAGCGCTTGACTCGAGACCGAAGGGTCGCGGGTTCGAGCCTCACCGGCGTCACTGTGTTGTGGTCCTTGAGCAAGACACATTTATCCTAGCTTAGTACTGGTTCAACCCAGGAAGACCCATCCCTATATAGCTGAAAGATTGTTGATGGGATGTAAAGAATCAAATCAAACAAACAAACAAAGTACTGCAAGTCATGGATAATTATTGTTGACTTTATTTTTCAGTGTTCACCTCTAGCAAGTTAGAGGCATCCAGTCCCCAATCACCCATAGCATCACCATCATGGACCTCTCAGTTCAATCACTATGACAACCTCACACAACTGGAGCCAGCCTTACACCATCTTCTCAAGTCAGCCAGAGACTCCATGTGTGATAAATTGGCTCAGATATTTGCTAAACAGGTGCTCGATACTACAATGGATTTCCTCTATGGCCTGTTACTCGATGGCCTGGGGTTGGCAGATAGTTTAGCTGAAACTCTAGAAAAAGAGGATTTACATAAAGCAACAGGTAGGTATAACACTTTAGACCTGAAAAATGCACTATGTACGTAACTTTTTCAAAATAAGCCGCGGCATGTGATTTCCAACAATGTGGCATTTTGACATGAATAGACACAGACAAGCCTTGAAACCTTCTCTTTAGCTTAGAAACTCCAAATGCTGTTTGGTCAGTAGCTTAATATTCACAGAATATTCAAGCCACTAGCAAAGGTTCTGATCAGACTGCGCGTATGCCCAGGCTGATCTGAGGCTTCGCTGGTAGCACATACCACATTGTTGGAATTCTCATGTCATGGCTCGAATTCTAAACCATCCTTTGAAAAATCGTGTGTATCCCGATCAGCTGGCTTCTTCTCCCTTGATCTGAAATTCATTTCTGGTTATATTGTGCACACTTGTAATCCTCACAGGTGAAAAGTCAAAAGAACATTGGTCACAAGCAAGAAATGTTACCCTAGCTGCCTTGGTTTTGGAATTATCTGTCTTAGTCTTTAACTCATATCCAGGATGTATTTCATACACTTTGCACAAATGCATTCATGTGCAAAATCATAGGAAGTGCTACTGTTAGGGGTGGGGGGGGTGGTCATGTGGAATGGACATCTTCTAGTCTAAATATGGAACAATGTCACTCATACCTTATAAACAAAGACCATTTAAAAAAAATGTGTTAAACACTGGTATCCCCCAACCAGTAAAACATATACCAGCAGAAATTATATCTGAATAGATCCATTTTCTCTGGTTTTCTATTTCAATTTAGCCCTTAAAGTGCCAGAAAAAATGCATCTGAAAATGTCGTCTGCTGAAGTCGTCTGCTGCAAATAAACGCCTAAGATTACTGACAAATTAAGTATAGAAGCAAACAGTGTTGACCGAGAACAGACTGCTCCTATAGGAGCAGTCTGATCTGGGTCCACACTGTTTGCCATAGAGGCTTCTTAAACATTTCAGCAGACGAGAAAAGCAGACAACTTTTGTTGCTATTGGTGCATTAAGGGCTAATAATCAAATGATCAATTTGACTCTCAGCCTTCTAGTGTCGTCTGCTGATAACCTCTATAAACAGTTTGGAACCAGATCAGGCCTGTAAGAGTGTCGGGCCTGATTAGGATCCAAATTGTTTGACACTCTGATGGTATTCCTGAAAGAATTTTTCAAAAAAAATTAATTTTGAAAAAAAGTCAGCTGAAGACAAAAAAAGCATACAAAATTACCCAGTAAGCAGAGTTAAATCATACATACAATATCTACCAAGTTCTTCTTAACTCTTTGCATGCTGAGAAACTTTTCATATTTTTTTTGTCGTCTGCTGATATTTTTCAAAATCATTTTTTTTTGTAAAACTTTTTCAGGAATACCATCAGAGTGTCAGACAGCTTGGATCCAGATTAGGGCTGACTTTATTTCGGTCCTGATCTGGGTCCAAACTAATTGCAGAGGTTATCAGCAGACGACAAAAGTCACAGCTAGCAAGGAAAGAGTTAAGTGAACAGATCACAATTATTTAGACCATATCATGAGAAAATGTGTTTTATTATTATGTGTATGCAGGATTCGCACAGGCTTGAAAAGTACTTGAATTTAGAGGGCTTTCTTGAAAAGTCCTTCAAAATTAAATCTGCTTTGAAAAGAACTGGAAAATCACTTAAAAGCCTTGAAAAGCCCTTGAATTCTACTATTTTTTTTATAGGAATTGGCACTATTGATTGAGACATGAATCAGTATAAAATTGTTGGGCCTTTATTTGGCATTTTCCAGTACTAATGTCTCCATTATATCAGTCTAGCATTTCTGAAGTAGTATTTTAACACTTACATCAGAATTTTTTATTAAACTTTTAGTCCTTGAAAACTGTAGGATAGTCTTTAGAAGTCCTTGAATTTTACTCAAACTTGCCTGTATGAACCCTGGTATATGATCAACGATGGCACAGGCTAGCCTGTACATCTGTTAAGTCTGATTAATTCTTCATTTTCTCAAGTTTGAGATTCAACAAGACAGCTTTCTGAAAATAAAATTTGGCCCTGGCCCCTAACAAAGAGGTCAGGAGTATGTGTACTGGCTTTAAGAAAAAATATTTTATACTTTGTGTTTAGATAAAGAAAAAACTTTGAGGCGTGATTGTACTTATAATATTGAAAATACAGATCTAGAAACAGGGGTTTCATAATATTTTGACACACATAGATGTTCCAGCCAAACTGGCTCATTTTACGTGTTATGCATCAACCTTTTGAAATAGAATGACTCAAAGGTCAGTACTCAGGGGTTGTGGTACATCTATAATTGATGTACAACATGACTTTTTGTCTGCAACATACAATCTGTAGTGAATGTATCATCAAAACCAAAATTCACATGATTCCCGACCCTGTATAGGTATATTAGTGACAAGGATCAATTTCAGCTCTTGCTAAAATCAATGAATATTGAATCTTCAATTTCCTAGTTTCTTGAGTACCTGAGTTTTTTTATTGAACTCAGTCGAAATGAAAAGGGAAGTTGAAGAACAACTCTCACAAGTGAGAAAATAAATCACTCGGGAATCAAATCTAAGATTTTTAAAGCTGCATACTCTGTAACTATGAACATTTTTCGAAAAAAACATATTTTCTTTTTAAATCATTTGTAAAAGTAGAATAAAGTTATGTTGTCACAATAAATCTAATTTCTACAGCTGAAAACTGCATGAAAAAGTGAATTATCTTATAAAAACAGGTGTATTTTCTCTTGTTTGTAATTATTTGCGTCCCTCCAATAATTCTAGACAGTTAATTTTTAACATAAATGCTGTTGTTTTGGCACTAATAATTTGTTAATTATTACGAAAAAGGTAAAACGTATACCTGAATTTTAGTATTTTTACTTTGTTCTTGAAAAATAGAAACATTATTTTTAAAATGAAAATATCAAAAGTTACAGATTATGCAGCTTTAATCACTTGCTTATAGCAAGTGATTAAAAATCTTACATTTGATTCTTGAGTTGCACACATATCTATGCAATGATTTTAGATAAACTACTGGAGTACATTGAAGAGACAAGGAACTGTATAAGAGAGTTGGAACTGAAGCCAAGATACAGTCGCACAGGAAGTGAGACTACCGGTTCCCTGGCCACTATGAGTGTATCTAACATGAGCATGGAACTAGGGAGTGAAAAGGACATCTATACTACTGATGAGAACTACCACGGCTGGGACAGCATGGACCTTGAGGTTAGTTTTGTGTACTTTGGTTCTTTACATCCCAGTCAACGATATTTCAGTTGTGTCAGGATGAATCTTGCTGGGTTGAAACAGTACTAAGCAAGGATTAATGTGTCTTGCTCAAGGACACAATGCAGTGACGCCGGGTTAGGCTCAAACCCGCAACCCCTCGGACTTGATTTTGAGGTTAGTGAACAGGTTTCAGATGTAATCATCAATGGCGTATCTTGAACACTGAAAAAATTACCCACAACAAAGGGAGACTACTGGATCAAGCAGTGATTCTTTTCAATTGTGTCCCTTTTCAAAATGGGAACATCTCTTAAAGGAAAGAATTTGCTTCCAGAGGGAGCAAATTTATTCCTTTAAGAGCAGCTCCTTATGGTATGATAAATCACTTATACCACATTAGGTGACCTCCCTTGAATGTTACTATTTTTATTACGCATGTGCATAAATGCATAATGGGGACTACGGCAGTGATCATCATAAGAGGTAGTAGTGTGTAAAGGTCATTACCATAATCTTCATAATAAGCACACATGAGACTAAATACACATTGAGTACATATAAGGGGGTTATCGGTGTCTGGCAGTAGCAGTAGCTAGCGTCCCATTCTGCCTCACCCTGTCAATTTGCTCGGTAAATTGCGCAGGTAGATAGTCTCACTTTTGAAAAACATTACAAAAGAAACTGGGCTTCTGCCGCATAGTGAAATGCATAATTTGCCTATTAGACAGGGGTTAACACTATCACCTATAGAAAATTATCAGGTGTTCCTTTAACCCATAAACGCCTAGCATCCTTTTTGTGGGACATAATCAAACAGTGATCAGAATCTTCTCTGTTTGCTTACAGTATATTCAATTAAAATTGTAAAAAAAAAGAGAAAAAACACCACCCAACACCTCTAAAACTGAAAATGGGCTTGTCCTACTGACAAGGGTAGGAAAGCCCATTTGGCCTAAATGGGTTAAATATTTTGAGCAGTGTATTACCTAGTCATTATGTGTTGTTTCCCATTTTATCCAGGCTGTTATAGAAGATGGCATTATGACCAACAGGATTCCAGAGTTACAACATTACCTTCATGACAGAGGAGAGTCTGCCAGGGGAGAGTACTCTAAGTTGGAGAAATCTGGTATTGGAAAGGCTGTGGTGTACATAAAAGAAGGGGACATGGAAAGGGCAAAAGAAATAATCGCAAAACTAGTATGTTTTTTTTCTTACTTATGATAGGATTACTCTTATTTATTCTTGTAAGTACACATGTTCCTATAAGTGCATTCTAAGGGGAACTTAAAATTCCTTGGTAACTAGTGTCGTCTGCTGATAACCTTTGCAAACAGTTTGGACCCAGATCAGGCCTGACAAAATGTCAGGCCTGATCTGGATCCCTACTGTTTGACACCCTGATGGCATTTCTGAAAGAAATTTTTGAAAAAAAAAAAACAGCAGATAAAAAAGCATGCAAAATTGCCCAGTAGCAAAGAGTAAGATAGTTGTTCACATGTATTTAATGAATCTTTAGATTTTTGCAGCCATTCATAATCCCATGAATGACATAAATATTATTGACAGCTGCCAAGTCCACTTGCCCATGGGATACGCTTCAAACATTGAATTCATTTGCCAGAAGTGACACTGGTGTTGTGATTGATAGCGAGCCACACCTAATTCTCACATGCAAAACTAGCATCTTGTTTGCTCCATTGGCTGTCTATGCTCACACTGGCTGTTTCTGCTTTTCCATTTTACAAAACCATTAATTCGATTACATATTTTAAATACAAAACAGTTTTGTTTCTTAAATTATAGATAATTTCTATATTTTAGATATTTATAATGTAAAGCAATGAATTCAATCTTTGGTCTGTAATACTTCAGGTCTCTTGCAAAAAAAGTGAAGCGCTGGCATGAATACTTCGGGTCTCTTGCAAAGTTTAACTTACTTTGCAAAAGACCCGAAGTATTCATGACTCCATGAACAGACCAAAAATTAAATTCATTTCTTAGATAATCAACTAATGAAACAAATTAAAGATAAAGATTTACTAAGAAACTTGTGCTACAAACTGTTAGCTAGTGAGAAAAATAATCACTTGCTTTTTTAACAAGTAGTTGAACTTTATTCGTATGAAGTATACAGCAAATTAACCCTTTGGATACCAGAAACTCATAAAAGGGTACTTTGGCAAACAGTGAAGACACAGATGAAATGCCGCATAAGGCAGCATTTTGTCAGGGTCTGCACTGTTTGGCAAGACAAATTGATTTTCAAAGAAATATTTCTTTGGAAATTATGATATGTGACCCTTAAATTGATAGCTCCCACTCTACCGATAGTTACTTACCTTTGGAATATAGGTCAGTCATCTTGATGGTCAAAAGTGAATAAGACAAATAGGCAAAAAATAGATAAACCTATTTTTCTAAAAATCTCTGCATCCTTGTGCCGTGACAGTTGCAATATTTTATGCAAAAATGGAAATGAAAAATAAAATGTTTGGTTTAACATGAAAAAAAAATCATGCTAAAGTAAAAAAAAAAAAAAAGAAAAGATTTTCTATTTTTCCACTATGTGGTCTATTGATTTTTGACCTACATCATGGCTGACCATTTTTTCAAAGGGAAGTAAATATTGGTTGAGTGGAAACTATAAATATATATAATAGACCATCCTGACTTCTTTGCATGTAGTTTTATAGAAAATTCCATTGAATCTATGAGTCTTTTCCAGGGACTGAATGTTGCCAATCGATTGTGGGAAATGGCTCTGTACACATTAGACATGTCCCTTTGTAACTCCATACTGAAAGAGCTTCAATCATTATGCACTTTAAAGCCAGATCAGGTTGCTTTGGTTACATTCCTGAAGGAGCTTAACACTCTGTATCCATGTAGAAACTTTGAATATCTGAGGAACAGACAACACCATGTTAAAGATAGGTAAGATTCTATACTTAAAAGTTAGTGACTATGACCAGGAAATGCCACAATCACAGACTGCAGGACCAAGGCACAGCACCATGAGGAAGAGACAAAGAACACAGAGAGCCACAACACAATTGAAGTAAAGCAACCAGCTGACTCTTCCTCAGCAAGATGATTGCTATACTAGAAAGAGCACTAAGAAACACACCACAAAATGAAGCAAGGGCCCAGCACAACCCTCCTACACAATGGGAGCAACAAATAATGATTAAACAACATTTGAATCACCATCTTAGAACAGACAGCAGCCTAGGTCACTGGGGGCCTCAAATGCTATTTGTACTGTAAAAAAACTTTATGCGTACTTTGGCAAAAAGTCAAGACCAGGTTTTTTAGTTAAGAGTGCATACCAAAAGATTATTTTTCTTAATTATCAGCCGATGTGATGTGGGTACTCAAAAGGGACAGTTCTTTTGAGCACCCTTGAAACATGTTAAAACTGATGGGTAAGAAAATATTTGCTAAAAAAGTTTGTTTACCTAAACATATAAAACTCCCTGATGAAATGTAGGAGAATGCCAGCAGATGATTTATATGTAATTCGTTATTTAGCTTCTGAACACTTTCCTTCATGAATGTTTATGCTAAGCTTCATCCACTATGAATAGTTATATAAATAAACTTTCACATGATTTGTACATAGAGCAAAGAAATTACTTGTCAGGTCCACTAGTAAAATATCATATCTAATCAAATTTCCATAAGTAATCCAAGTAAACCCTTATCAGGCAGATAACGATTGCAGATTAAATTGGAAATATTCAAATAACGAGAAATATTTTTTCCAAAGCTCATATTATCTCCTGGATAAAATGTTAAAATTATGGCCAGTTCTGACCACCATAGTGATAAAATTCTTAGACCACTGATAAGGATTTTAGAACTTAACTAGCATGCTAACAACAGCAGTGCATATAAAACAATGACAGTGCATTGGAATCATGCAGCCATGGTGATTAAAATTCTTAAAGAAAGAACCATTGGGTATAATTCTCTGAAGAATTTACTTCTTTTTTCACAGAAACATATAAGTGATGACAGTGTTGTGCCTAGCGCGCAGCATTGCGGGATTCCCGCGATTTTACCGTCATTGTCCCTTAAAAATGCACCCAGTGCGGGCCTATGGGCGCGCCCTCGAAAAAGCCGCTGGTTTTATGCTATTTAAACCCTGTTTCTGTATTTAGCGTAACCCAGTAAGGGGAACTAAAAAGCACAATTTAGACTGTGCACACAGTTTTTATTGATGATAAATGTTGCAATGGATATTGATTTCTCAACCAGTCCAATACATGAACAATGGGGGGAAAAGGCAAATTTTATTCAGCTGAAGGCCAGAAAAAGTTATTTTAATGTAGAAATAGAATATTTGCTGGGGAATTCAAAACTACGGCAATGTAGAAACTACTTCACTGTAATCTGCACCCCTTCTTGAGACAAAACTATCGACATCAAGCTAAAATTTAAATAAAAATGAACAGAAATTTCTGGAAAACTGTATTCAATTTTACAGGTAAAAATCAGATGGATTTGGTGTGTCCCCCAGAATTTGCAAATGTCCCTCTGAAATTCAGGTTGGGGTGTCCCCCAGAAACTTTGACCTAGGCACAACACTGGTTATGAAATTAAAGTGATTAAATGTTCTAATTTGCTGTTATGCACACGTGGAATGTACAAAGCATGAAACCTGTGCAAATTGCACAGGTGTCATGTCTTGTATGTTTCATGTGGTTGTATCCCTTTAAATAAAGAGGCTATCAAACTTGGATGTGATCAGGGGCTATACTGGCCCTCTTATTTTATCCTTTTAGTGGTTCACCAGAAACGTTGAGACTGAAGCATTTAATGAGTTCCAGCCCAAAGTTTGACTTGACTGAGCACTGTTCTAATCTTGTGTCTGGGTCATCAGAAGAACCTGGGGCTTCAGAAGAACCAACAAGTGTAACCAGTCAACTCTACAGTGAAGTAATGTTGGACTGGTTACAGGAGTGGGACCAGAAAGCTAGAGATCTCGTTAGACTAGATGCTTTACTATATATTGAAGGTATTGTAATCTCATATGCTTGTAACCATATGTACTATATCTACTGTAACAGTAAAACATGCGTAAAATGGCCACACTCAAAATGACCACAAATTGGTTTTCAAAACCAATTATCGCTTAATGCAGGTCAAAAGAATTGCAGAATGCTCCCTTTGGAGCATTCTGCAATACTTTCGACCTTCATTATGCTACCATTTGTCGTTAAGACCTTTGTTTTGTCTATTTTTGAGTGGCTGTTTTACGCAGGTTTTACTGTATTCTAATAAAAGACCCCACTTTAATATATGTACCCTTT
This sequence comes from Loripinus fragilis, assembly GCA_964019695.1. Lineage (NCBI taxonomy): Eukaryota > Metazoa > Mollusca > Bivalvia > Lucinida > Lucinidae > Loripinus > Loripinus fragilis. The sequence continues at coordinate 39,031,519 of OZ026522.1, read as the reverse complement.
ATTTTAAGAAATAAGAGAATATAAAATCTTACCATGCTGGATAAATTTCTAGAGTATATGTTCCGTACCCAATCCCAAATAATATTCATTTCCTTGTATACATAATACACAGAACTTTCACATTTTAATCCAACATTTGATACAGCAAGAGGTGTATCTGACAATAATTCACAAACATGACCCTGTAAGGTGACATGGCTTGGTAAAACTGGTGGAAAAGTTCTACTCAAAGGAGAAGGACATACAGTAATCTTAGTGTTTGGACCAACTCCTGCACAGTAAACATCTCAAAGCGGACAGTGATCAGACACCTGCGAAACGCCTTTTGAATGGCGTTTTGATGTTGGTGCCATGGTAGCCTGACACTCTATGCTGGCTAAGTTATCCCGAAACCAAACAGTCATCTGAACATTCATGTATAGCTATCATGTTAGGTAAAGGACTAAAGGTTGGCGTGAGCCTTTAACTTCATCCCTGCTTCATAGGTCAGGATGAGGAAATTTTTATGCCTCCAAAGTCGGCTTCGGAGGCATATAGTTTTTGAACTGTCCATCTGTCCCTCCATCCATGCATCTGAGCCTTATTCATGTACGGAGCATATCTTGTATATTATTTGAGGTAGGATTCCCAAATTCTATGTGTAGATATACCTTGTTGTCCAGGAGTGTCGAGTACTATTTCCTGGTCACCTTTACCTTGACCTCTGGCCTCAATTCTAGAAAAAATGTGTCCGGAGGATATCTCCAATATTATTTGAGGTAGGGATCCGAAATTTGGTGTGTGGATACACCTTGGGGTTGCTGAGTGTCACATACTGTCTTCAAGTCACTGAGACCTTGACCTCTGGCCTCAATTCTAGAAAATCTGCCGTTGTGCTCATTTGTCAGATTGTGACACATTTCTTGTTTGAATGTATTATTGTAATTATTTTATTACACGTCAATTTAAATATGTCTTTTGGTTTCTCAAAAGAGTACCCATAACATATATATTGGTTAAAAAGTAATAAAAATAATTTTACAATGCACACTCTTACCTGCTACTTTGTGTTTGTAAGAATCAAAGGCTCCGACAAATTACTCAGAATATGAAGCAACCCCAAATTAGATCTCTAACCCCACTAGATAGCTGTGTATGGTGCTTGTTCTGAGAAAGAGGGGTTGCAGGGTCAAGCTTCACCAGAGTCACTGCATTGTGTCCTTGAGCAAGACACATTTTCCTTGCTTAGTACTGGTTCAACCCAGGAAGACACGGAACTTCCTGACATAACTGAAAAAATGCTGACTTGGACATAAAGAATAAAATCAAAATAGCTGTGCATGCATATTTTAACCCTTAAAGTGCCAATCGCAATAAAAGTTGTTGCTTTTCTCGTCTGCTGAAATTTTTAAGAAGCTTCTATGGAAAACAGTGTGGACCCAGATCAGACTGCTCCTATAGAAGCAGTCTGTTCTGGGTCCACACTGTTTGCTTCTTACTTAATTCGTCAGTAATGCTAGGCAATTATTTGCAGCAGACGACTTCAGCAGAGGACATTTTCAGATGCATTTTTTTCTTGGGGCTTTAATGGTTAAGAGTGACTTTACTCATATGTGAAACTAAAATCTCATGTACTGGTTTAACCCTTAAAGTGCCAATCGTAACAAAAGTCGTCTGCTTTTGTCTTCTGCTGAAATATTTTAGAAGCCTCTTGGTCAAACAGTGTGAACCCAGATCAGACTGCTCCTGTAGGAGCAGTCTGACCTGGGTCCACACTGTTTGTCCACATACTTAACTATGTTAAATTATGTTAGTAAAAATTTGCAGTAGACGACAAAAGCAGATGTAATTTTCAGATGATTTTTTTTTCTGGCGGTTTAAGGGTCAAATGAGGTACGGTAAATGTTCTAAAATTCAAACAATTTTCTTTTTCTGTTCTCAAATAAAATGTAGGTTATCAGGGCTGGAAGTTACATATGCTTGGCTGAATAGCAAACAGGGAAAACCCTGATCAGACTGCTTCTTCAGAAGCAGTCTGATCAGGGCCTGCACTGTTTGTCTTTGACTTTTTGGCAGACAAATAGTGATCAAAATTTTAGAACATTTATCGTATATTCTTTTAGGCTCAAAATTGGAAATGTTCAATAAAGAAACTATCTGGGAATACCTGCAAAGTTACAATATGTCAGAAGTGATGCTTGACTGGATACACAACAGTTTCCATGGCAACGAGTCAAAACCAACAAAATGGCCAGTTTCTCATCTCGGGATTATCCCCCCTGAGTTTGTAGATCATCTGGAGTTTTGCCCTCCCTACACAAAGTGGAAAGTACGAAAAGCATTTGCAAGGTAAATTCATCTATTTTGTATATGACATAAATCCGTGGAATACTGGAAAATATATGATTCCATAGGTTTAGATAAACAAAAATGTTCAGCGTAAAATTGCAAATATTTTCTAACCCATAGTTTTTAGCATATGTTTTGGGTGCTCAAAAGAACCGTCTCATTGAGACGGTTCGTTTGAGTACCCACAACATATGTTTTGGTTGAAAAATAGGAAAATTATTTTTCTGGTACGCACTCTTAACTAAAGTCTTGGGTTCAGATATTGCAATTTTTACTTTGTAGATTTAGCCAGGATAAAATCATTAACTTGAAAGAAGGGTATCTTTTGGATGTTATAATCAATTGAGACCAAATCAAAGTTGCATTTACTAAAAGAAATTTTGGATACATTTCTCTTATTTTTTATGGACATCACAGAAAAAATGGATATGAGCCGTGACATGAGATTTCCAACAATATGTGCGACCAGCAAAGCCTCAGATCAGCCTACCCATATGAGCAGTCTGATCAGAGCCTTTGCTAGTCGCTTGAGTATTCTATGAGTGCTACTGACTGAACATCACTTGGAGTTTCTAAGCTTAAAAGGAGGCTGTACAGGCTCCTCTGAGTCTAGACTTGTCAAAATGCCACATTATTGGAAATCACATGTCACAGCTCATATCTTTCATGTGGTCAATTATACGTTGACAGATTAGACAGATCAGCCATCCAACTTTCAATTTCAACCGCAAGAATTAATATTTTAATGTGCAAATGAGGATCGTTTCTATACTTGTGAGAGCATTGCACCAGCCTGTTAACCATATAATTTAATTACTACTAGGCCATAAGATGGCATTGTATTTTTCAAAATGTATTGGGTAGGCATTGGGTCATTTTTAGGTTGGTGTTGGAAGTGAAATTTTTTTGGCTGATGTTCAGGGGGAATGAGATTTAAAAAATTTTCTAGCCTTGGTACAAGCTCATTATTTTTTTGTTCTGTTTTCAGTCATGGTATATTTGACAAAGAAACAGTAGCCAATTTTAGTCAAATGCTTCAGAGAGTAAATGAAATAGGAGGAGTCCTGTCAGTACCCCACCCATTACAGGAATGTCCATTGGTTGGTGTGGACCAGTTCCACCTAGAATTACTCCAATATTGTATAGAGCATGGTCTCCAGCACATGCTATGGTCCTACTGTACCACACATAGGTAGGTTCCCTGTTTTTGTTTGCTTTGCTGTACATAGTTTGACCTACATTCCGTATTGTTTTTAGGCTTTGCTGACCTTGAGCAAGCTCCAGGTCAGCAAAATTGAATGCTATAGCCTGTTGTCTGCTGTCCATCATCCATCACTAATCCATGGTTAGCTTTTCAAATTTTCCACTTTGCCTTTTCACAACGGGTAGGTGGCAATCGAAAATGCTCTTCACAATCGACGAGCCTGGATAAAAAAGTCCTTAGAAGCATAGTTTTTGTTTGCCATGTGTGGCCAGTTGGGCGACAAATGGCAATTAAAAACTACGTTTCTAACGATTTATGACCTATGTTGGTTGATATTATTAGTGTTTTTGACTGCCACGTACCCGATGGGCTTCTGAATCATTAGTCAGATTGAGCTTGTTCGCAAACCCCCATCACAGATTGTCACGGCTGTTATGGACATATTTATATAATGTAACTAAATATGTAATCAACTAGTGGTTTATTAATACATGGCATCATATATTATAAAACTTAATAGATTTGCAGGGGACAAAAATATTCCGATATTCTACTTGTCCTGCAGGACGAGTGACTTACAATATTCACTCTACCTGTCTACACATGCACTTGTCTTTTAAAAGTGTATGCAATAACAATATAAGGGAGTAATATGTAATATAACTTTGAGTTATTCTTCCCAAAGCACTTGTCCTACAGGATGAGTGCTTTAGGAAGAATTACTCGTCCTTTCTAGATTTCACTAGTAATCACTAGCGGACGAGTGGAATTTTTGTCCCCTGATGATAATTTCCTATCAAAACATATGAGCCACGCAATGCAAAAATGTATCTTCGGGAATATTCAAAGCAGCCTCCGCAGCTACAGGATTGAAATTCTGGATTTAACAAGAGTGGGTATCCTGCTATCTATGCAGTGAACAACAAAGGTGCTGATCAGACTGCACGGATGCACAGGTTGATCTGTGCCTTTATCGTTCGCAAATGACATTAAGCAGGTTTTCGCATGGCATGGCTCATATGCTTTGGGTGCATAAAAGAATCCTCGCCCTGAAATGTTTCTTTTACACACTCTAAACATATACTGAGATGTTTCTTTCAAGTAACCAGAATATATAATGGCCTGCACATATGTCAGCATGGGTGTTTAAAAGGAGGTTTTTGCGTATATGCGATAAGTACCAAAATCTTGTGTGCTGGCCAATATGTTACGATAGGAAAAGCTGAAAATAATCATTTTTGGGGTTATTCACATCATTTGCTGTCTACCTTCCTATAATTCAAACCAATGATAAATTGGACTATTGATAATTTGAAATGGAACAATTGATAATTCAAATAAAACCTATGCACATGAGGACTTCAAATGAATGAGATTCCACTTTATTTAGTACAGTGCAGTCCCTTTATAACACTATATTTGGGGTCCATAGCAATGGACTGTTATAAATGAATGAGGGAGAATTTTACAAAGAAATTATTGTAAAATGACCATAGTATAATTCCTTTGTAAAATTCCATGGTAAAAAATTCAAAAGCCGCTACATGGATGGGTTATTTCTAACTTGGTGTTATAACGAGGTGTGTTATAAAGGGAGACTACACTGTATGTGATATTTCAGAGTAAAGCCTGAGTTTCTACACAACCTCAGTCAAGCCTTCCAGTCAGATTCATGGCTGCCAATGTTCACACAGTTTTATGCCCTTACCAAGGAAAAGAAATATGGTAGGTCATCCTTATATGAGCAGGTATCCAGCTTAAGGAACAAGTTGGCAAATGCATACAGCAAAGATTCAAATCAGTCTTTTTATCCACGCAGTCAAATCAGAGTGTTATTTTTCTGCTTGAAGAAACATTGGAACCTAGACTGCCCAGAGAGTGTTGATCAGACTGCCCAAATGTGCATGCTGAGGCCAAATAAAAAAAACACCTGTGTTTAGGGCAACCCGATCCTACCTAAATTTACTGTTGAAACCTAGATTTTTTCTGGACGAAAATTCTGTTTTTCTGGAAGAAAATAAAAATTCATTTTAATTATTTGAAAGGCGAAATGCCTTTCAAAATGCATAAACTTATATTTTTTTCCAGCAAAAAAAATAATTTAAAAGAATATGTGTGCCTACCCTACCTTAAATTTTCAGACCTGTTTCCAGAAATACACTTATTTTCTATTTGGCCTGATTTGAGTCTTTGATTGGCGCATATGCCAGCTTGTATCTTTTGCTGGACACCAGCTCACTTATACATTTAAGCCAGGCCACAGGAACCAGTCCAGTTTTAACAGTATGTCACAAACTATATGGACTGTGGCACGAGAAAACCTGTCTTCGGGGTTTCCGCCAAAGCTAGACTCAAACCACTCTCCTCAGCTACAGAGACTAGCTAGAAAAGCTAAATTTTGCTTGTGTGAATATATATATGATACTTTCCAATAAGGAAATAACAAAGGCGCTGATCAGTCTGTGCTGATGTGCAGGCTGGTCTGTGCGGATGTGCAGGCTGGTCTGTGCCTTTGTTGTTCGCAACCCCCAAAGACAGGGTTTATCGCGTCGAGGCCCATATTTGAGCTTATTGTGTCATCTGCGAAGCATGGCAGACTCATTTAGATCATGTCTCCATCCGCATCTTAGTGGGTGTCGTCAATGTCATCGTCAGCGGCGTCACACTTTTCTGGTCTAATCAATAACTTCTAAAGGGATGCTTCAATTTCATTCAAAGATTACAGAAGGGTAAAGCAAGGGTAAATAAAGGTCAAGTATAAATTTGGAGATCATCAACAAATTTTTGACTGAGTTATGAACCTTTTTTGACTTAAATTTTGCCAAAACAAAATTAATGTTAACGATTTTATACTCAAAAATATTGTTTATCTGTATTTATGAGGCCTATGTATTTACACCATTTACAGACCACCATCTGATGTATCAAGCAAGTGTATCAAATGCCATCAATGTTTGGGGTAAAGAGACAACATGTGTTGGAGAAATGATGCAACAGGGTCATATCTTATCTGCCTTAGCAACCCTAATGTACTCCACCCACCAACTTCAACAGGTACTATGTTATATGTTTGCTTGTAACTCTTATGCAAAGAATCAAATGCCCAAATGAATTTCCATCAGCAAATAATGTTTATAAATTATATTTTAGGACAACTGCTAGCTACAATCACACAAATATTGGTAAGATTGGTGATAGTAGCTGTGAAATATGTTATATTTATAAACGTGTCCACTACATCTCTGCTAAAATTATCCTTGTGTCTCTCGCTTTGATATTTGTGGGTGAATGATTATAAAGGCAACTGCATTTCTGGGTGTAACCATTATATATTCTGTCCAAGTGTGATGTTTTAAAAGCACTGCCTGCACTGCTTAGTTTTGACAGACACTTATTTGTATAATTTTACGAAGGAAAAAATTTACCTTGTAAATCAAAGATGGCACCATACTACAGGGTTCCCACAAGCACTGGAAATCATGGAAAACCTGGAAAATCACCAAAAAAAGTTCCATGCATGGAAAAATCATGGAATTTGAAAAAACCTGAATAATAATGGGAAAATCATGGAATTTTGTGAAATAATTTGACGGAACCACCAGTAGCCAGAAAACTAGTTGTCAGACACACAAGTTTTGTGTGTCTGACAGCTAGTTTTCTGGCTACTGGTGGTTTCAAGTTTTATTATTTCAAAATGCATGCATAGTCTACACGCATGCTTATTTAAATACATTACTGTTGCTGCATTACGCATTTATGCTTAATTGTGGTGAAGATGCCACTAAAAGGGGAGGTTGGAGGCCGTGCATTAAATAGTCATGGAAGTTACATTTGTTGATCGTTGAAAACCATGGAAAAATCAAGGAATTGAGTTTTTGAATTTCTGTGGGAACCCTGATACTAAGTGTTTGCAACATCCATACTATGACGTAGATTGTTACCCCTGAGTTATCAGTTACTGATGAAAGATTGAATTTACTTAAGTGCTAAGTAACTGGCTATGGAACAGTGTTATTAAGATAGCACTGACCATCTTGATATGACAGAAAAAAAATGTTGAGTGTGATGAGCAACCACAACACAACTGATCAGCTGGTTTCATCAGAAGTCAGCTGATATAGGTCTACGCTTTTCCAAATAAAAGGGTAAAATTTTGAAAAGTTAAGCACACAGTGTGCTTGTTAGGGCAAATAAGGTATTCCAATAGGCTTTAAAGTCCATGAGCCCTTTTGACACATGATAGCTCCATTGTATCTATAGTGCCTCAGGCCTTCAGAAAGGAGTAAATACATAAAAATGATTTTTCCTATATCTCTACATATGTTGTGGGTCTCAATGAGACGGTTCTTTTGAGCACCCAAAACAAATGTTAAAACCCATGGATAAGAAAATATTTACAATTTTACGCACAAAATTTTTGCTTAAATGGCCTATGGTGTCTTGTTCATTTCCAATATGAGCCATGGCATGTGATTTCCAACAATGTGGCATTTTGACATGTGTAGACTCAGATGCCTCTGCAGCCTCCTTTTAAGCTTAGAATCTCCAAATGGTGTTCAGTCAGTAGCTTAACAATCATAGAATACTCAAGCAACTAGCAAAGGCTCTGATCAGACTGCGCATATGTGCAGGCTGATCTGAGACTTTGCTGGTCGCACAAACCACATTGTTGGAAATCTTATGCACTGGCTCAAATATCTTTTCTATCATGCAGGTGACCTTTGTAACACAGCAGTTAGAAGCCTTCGACGGTTTATCCTCCGAGACAGTAGAGCGGGCAATACAGGCCTTCCCTAAACTACGAGTGACATTATTCCCGACAGCAGTCTCTGACTCACCTCAGCTAGACATCTCTGTTTACCAGCTGCTTGTTGGAAATGCACCTTTTGACCCCAGCAGGTTGTTTGGCTGGCAGTCAACCAATCAGATTGCAGGAGAAGGTAGGTCAGTCCTCCAGATAAGAGGAGGTGATAATGATATGGGCCCTGAGGTAATAAAACTTTTTTCATGCTCAACTCAACTGAGCATGAAATTTCAACTGCTCATAAAAACTTAATTACCCATAAATAAAGAAGGTTCTTGCCTTAAGTCTCTCAGATGTTATATTTATCATGCTAATAAATGTTAAAATGCCAACATTTGTTGGCATTTTAATACTTATGTGCAGGATAAATTTCATGCTAGGATGAGTTGAGCATGAAAAGAGTTGTTTAACTTCAGGGCCAGAAAACCTGTCTTTGGAGTTTCCAACAAGGTAAGGCTTAAACCAGACAGCTCAGCTACAGAGATTAGCTAGAATATTGAGATTTTGCATATAACGACTTCTATACTTTACGGGTAGGGAATAACAAAGGCACTTATTAGACTGCGTGGGTGCAAATTACATGTATCAGATGTTAAACATCTATTTACTTTAATCAATGCAATAAGAGCAAAGTTATTGCATTTAAATACATTCTGTACAAGAAGATGCTAAAAAAAAAATTGAAACATGCATATCAGTTTAACCCTTATCCGGCCACTATTTTTTTTGTCCTGAAAATAGTGTTTGCTGCATATAATATTCAAGTGCATAAATTTCAGACTAGATTTTTTCAAGGAAGCAAACAGTATGAACCCTTAATAGAGCAGTCTGATCTGGTGACATATTGTTTGCCATATATGCTACCTAAGAACATAAGCAGACAAGAGCAGCAGACAACAAAAAGCCGTGACTTGCATGCTAAGGGTTAATAAAGAAAATCTTTTCATTTCAGATGCTCCAAAAGAGATGCCATATTTTTCTCAAGCACAGCTGGTAGCTCAGTTTGCCTATTCAGAGAAGCTTAGATATACCTACTACCTTAAACAAGGGAGACCATCCTTTGCATTTGTTACCTTCCTTGCTGAAGAGCTCACAAGTGGTGTACAAACTGTTTCAAACAAAAGGTAAAAGTCTTAAAACTGGCTTATAACCAGCTTATAACTGGCTTGTTGATGTCAGAATTCATGAAACACAGGCCTTCAGTTAAGAGTGCATACCAAAAAAATATTTTTCTTATTTCTCAACCAAAACATATGCTGTGGGTACTCAAAAGAACCGTATTATTGAGACGGTTCTTTTGAGCACCCAAAGCCTATTTTCAAACTGATAGAGTAGAAAATATTCACAATTTTATGCTCAAAATGTTTGTTTATCTTAATCTATGAAACACTAACTGTATATAATTGAAATACCTTATTCATGCTTATATGCAAACTGTGTGTATACATTATACTAATGCACTTGCTTTGTAATGCAGCGTCTGATTGGATAATGTCCAAAATTTGCGACAGTATATCCATTGATTATGTCACATTTTGCTGAATGACATGCAGCTTTATGCGGCTTGCAATGCTCCAATTTGAGACAAAACTGCAGAAGTGCATTAGAATGGGGATAACCATGGTCAAAATTTTCATTTTGGGAGGTATATCGTCTGATATACGTTCAGAATTTTAGTTTTACGATGATGCACGAGTGGAGCAGTAAAACATGATTTCTTACTGTATATCCAACAACAAACCTCCCCAAATGAAAATTTTGAACATGGTTATCCCCATTCAAATGCACTTCTGCAGTTTTGTCTCAAATTGGAGTATTACAAGCTGCATAAAGCTGCATGTCATTCAGTTATCCCCTAATTAGCTCTCCTGGAGCAAAGCCTCAGGTAAATTGTAAGCTAATATTTTTTCTTCAGATTAATGGTTGCAATAGGAACGTCACTTTGGATAGGGGTGAAAAACTATCACCACTCACAGGTGTCGTCTGCTTGTGTCTTATTTCAAGAGTTGCTGGGACATGACAGCATTCTTCTCAGAACATATATACAGGTAGGTGCTTGAAATTTCCCTTATAGATGTGTAGAAGTCTCAGCAAACATGAGATGCCTGTGTTTGCCAAGAAACATAGTGCATTATCCTGGGGCCGAAATTTGCCCAGTTCCAGTCATAAATAGCAAATTTTTTTCGAATGATTTCATTATTTTCCCCATACAGTAAAACCTGTGTAAAACTATCACTCTCAAAGAGACAAAGTTTTCAGGACCAATTATGGCTTAATGCAGGTCAAAAGTATTGCAGAATGCTCCAAGGGAAGCATTCTGCAATACTTTCGACCTTCATTAAGTTATCATTTGTCATTAAGACCTTTGTTTTGTCTATTTTTGAGTGGCCATTTTACACAGGTTCACTGTATTTAAAAAAAACCTGGTAAAGTAAGGGCCCAGGGGGAAAATTCACTTATCTTGTTGGAATTTTAACATTTATGAGCATGATAAATTTCATGCTCAGTTAAGTTGAGCATGAAAAAAGTTTTATAACCTTGAGGTAGGGGTAACAGGGGCCATGGTAGAGGTAAGTGAGAGTCAACTTTATCTGAAACCATGTGTAGTAATTGGTTTCTCAGGACTTTAGTTAAGAGTGTGTAACGAAAATTCAATTTTCTTATTTCTCAACTAAACATATGTTTTGGGTACTCAAAAGAAGCGTCTCAATGAGTCTGTTCTTTTAAGCACCCAAAACATATGGTAAAATTGATGGGTAAGAAAATATTTACAAATTTACGCTGAAAATTTTTGTTTATCTAAACCTGTGTTTCTGTATCTGTTACAGGTGGGTAATTTGATAGTTAACCACAGGAATAATGCAGTGACTGGACCAATGGACAAAAGGAGAGAGATGGTGAAACAGAATGAGACAGACACAGGTAAATACAGGCAGATACAGGTAGATACAGACAGACACAGGTAAATACAGACAGATACAGGTAAATACAGACAGATACAGGTAAATACAGACAGATACAGGTAAATAGATTCAGATACAGGAAAATATAGACAGATACAGGTAAATACAGACAGATACAGGTAGATACAGACAGATACAGGTAAATACAGACAGATATACTAAAGGACTTTGAAAATGCATCACCAAGATTAAATCCTTTATTTCACAAACCCTGAGAATGTCAGGAAGATAATTATTATTGCATATCATAGTCTGACCATCTTGTAGTGTGTCCTAGAAATTTCATGGTTTTAAATTTACTTTAAGGTATTGAAAAAGTATCCGTTTTAATACAGGGGTGGTGGATTTTGAACGACACAAATTCAGCTGCAATTTAACACGCGTTAGTTTTGATTCCTGACTCAACGAATTTGCGTCCTTTGCTTCCTTCACGATTGCACATTCATCATTGAAGGATTAGAAATGAATTAAAAGTTTGGTATGCTCAAAATTACACCCTTTTAAAATTACCGACATACCCCACCCACCCTGATTACTATAGTCTAGTAATAAAATTCAACGTCTTGGGCCTTTCAAAGTGTCGATTTCTTACGTGCGGTTTTATTGGGAGAGGCTAAGGGCATACGCAAATGAAAGATTATTCATAAATTACGCTTGTATCACGTGTCTTTTGTATTGTGCAAGTGACGTTAACGTAAATTTTTAAGAAGTTCTTGATCACATGACAGCAGATCTCCTGCAACGATTTACATCAAAACGTCTTCCCCACATGCTTATCAGCGTATGTTATCAATATCAGTAGTGAAAGCGTGCATAAAAATAACAAATGGAGATGTTTATTTTAAAAAGGAGCTATAAATTGATGTTCAAATTTGACGTTTATTTTCGAAATTTTGGAGCTATCAATTACTTTTAATTAGAAAATGTCTATAAACTCTTTTGGCTACATGGCATCATATACGCCACAGTTTATACATAAAAATAATCAAAAGCTTCATTCGTTTGTGCTGAAAGGTGCTGGATGCTGTGTGTACCCATGTGACGTCATCAGCAGCGTCGCGTGATAGTCCAGTCAAATTAATGACTGATTCATACCAATTCTGGGTTGCACATTAAAACCTGCCAGTAACTTTTCAAACGCATATACGGTTTGCAAGAAAAGTGCAAAAATATGGTGATGCATTTTCAAAGTCCTCTAGTATATATGAAATACAGACAGATACAGGTAAATACAGACAAATACAGGTAAATACAGACAAACATATATGTTAAGGTAAATACAGTCAGATACGGGTAAATACAGACAGATACAGGTAGACATATCTTAAAGGCAGGATTCCTGGACTCTCCGGCAAAGGAGTGGTCATCTATATTAGGCAATATATGTGAGACGCGGGATATCTTGTAAACTATACGAGCTACAGCTATAATTTTTGCTGGGCTGATAAGAGGTTGATGGGTGGTCCAGAGCGAGAGGAGACAGGAGGTCAGGACTCACCCCTGGAAAATAACATGTTGCCATAGGTTTCCTTAGAAATACTGGTACAGACCCCACTTGAGAAGAAATTGGCAGCGAGGGGTCCAATTGCTTCTCAAGAAAGGTCAGTACCCCTTTCTGTGATATTTCAGGAACCCCCGACCCCATGTTGTACCCCAATAGAATTTTCTGGATCTGGGCATGATGTTATGAGTGGATTAGCAGAACAGATTTGAAAGAAACCCAAAGTATTACTTGAGTTAAGAACCTTGTTTAAGAAAGAGTACTACCCTTAGAGACAAGCATATAGTTCGGGCATAGTGTTTCACAAACATACAAGACCTGTTTCATGTTTTTTAACAGACATGAATTTCACTTTTTTGCTATTACAAATAAATAAATTCAACAAATTTTACTTTTTTATTAGTAGCAGACAGGTCCTGGCATGGCTAAATTGTGATAACACATTTTCAGAGATCAGACCAACATGTGTAAAATAAATATTACATATTCTAATGAGAAATATTGTATTGTGACACATTGTTACAACAATTTCAAATTTATTCAAATAAACATGAAACACCTTTTGACATTTTCATTTCAGTTGATTTATTGTTAAAATGTGTACAGAACAGTAAAAAATGTGGACCAATGGTGTTACAAGCTCTAGAAGCAGCAATTTTGGAATCTGTTACAAGAGATAGGCTTACATCGTAAGTATTAGTGGCGGAAAAAATAAACCAAACTCTTTAAGCAATTTTAAAAACAGTGTAAATCCAGATCAGCTGGCGTCTGATGAAACCAGCTGATCAATATTCACAATTTTTTGCATCACATGATAGAGTCCATATTAATAATTGAATTCAAACTCTGGAATGACTGTAAATCAGGTAATATCATGTAATCAACGCAGAAAGTCTATACAGGACTCTATACACAATTTTTAAAAATAGCCAGCTGATCAGTATACACACTTTTTTTGCATCATATGGTGTATCCATATTAATAATTAACCTTTTGTATTCTGTTGGATTTTCCCATACGTATTGACAAAGTAAGTAGAGGACTGCACATTGTGTACTTTAAGGGGTCACAGGTAGAAATGTCTAAATTATAATGTCACTTCTGTCTCAGAAGGTTGTTTTATTCTTAGCGAACAGTGCAGACTGTGATGAAATGCAGCATCATGCTGCATTTCATCTGGCTCTTCACTGTTTGCCAAAATACCCATTTAGGGGTTTCCCGTATACAAAGGATTAAATTTAAACTTTGGATTGACTGTAAATCCGGTAATGTAATCAACGCAAAAAGTGCTCAGTTTGGTCTAAAAATAGCTTATTGTGTTGAATATGGTGCTTCAACTAGATGCTGGGTCTTTCAGTATGATCATAAGCAAGTTGTAATAGTGATTTGTGACCTGTTAGTTGTAAGTGGGTCACAAAGTTGAACCCTGGACTGGTCTAAAATTTACAGGGATAAACTATTTAAGTTAGTATGGAAGTTCAGAAACATGGTGATGAAAGTGGGAAAAATAAGGACCAATCAGTTAAAGTTTTGGTCATTAAAAAAATTGCCACTCAAATGATCTAGATTCTACTGTTTTAGAAATGAAAACAGTCTAAAATTTGATTGGTAAAATTTCTGCAACTCAGAATATATACAGGGGTCCAGACTGAGAATAAAGGATTTGCATCAGCTGTATACCCCCAAAAATTAAGTATAGTAGTGCGTGTTTTCTTATCCATCAGTTTTAATATTTGTTGTGGGTGCTTAAAAGAACCATTTCATTGAGATGGTCCTTTTGACTACTGACAACATATGTTTTGGTTGAGAAATAATGAAATTATTTTGTAATTACGCACTCTTATCTAAAAGCTTGACTGTATTCTTAAATTTTCATTTTGATAATTTTAGGTCAAGCTACAAATGTGGTCAGCGCTGGTCTATAGCTGTACTGTTCTGTCAGTTGATGCGGCTGCCCTATACGACAGTCTTTCTAGAGTCATGTGCTCAAACCAACCAATGGCTGCCTTTTGTCTGGTTCGCTCAGCTGCATCAGTATAGTAAAGAGCAGGTAAGGGCTTGGTATGCCAACAACTTTGAAAAAACTGAAATGACATATTGCTAATGGCATGTCTGTCCTTCTGTCTGTCTGTTGAGCTGGAAAAAGGGCTACAGTATTAACATTTGTAACCGGAAAAGATATGCTATTTGGATTACCCTGATAGACTTTTGATGCAATTTAAAAAATATTGCTAGAGTTAAGGCCCATGTTAAGAAAATGTACCACAGTACCACTCATATATTATTAAAAAGCAAAACAAATTGTTGGGGGCACAATGCCTTACAAACACATTTTCTAGTTTTATCAACAATTTTGTATAACTTAAAGCTGTCCATTTATCACATATATGTTGACCAATTAAAATGTAGCAATTATTTGCTTATGAGGAAATATCACATTTAGTATGAATTAGTATGAAGGGAAATAAGATATGAAACATAGAATCCCACCCACCCTGGAATATTTATTTCTGTATTTGACATAAAAAGAAAACTGTGTGCATAAGTTAAGTTAAAGGTTCTCAACTCTCTTTTGAAAAAAGTGTTGATCCTGATCAGCTGGCTTCATCAGAAGCCAGCTGATCAGGATCCACATTTTTTTATCCATGATTTGTTGGTTTTGTTGCTTTACGTCCCAAGTCAACAGCTATGGTCATGGCAGGAGGGTCAGTTCACCTAACCACACTTTTTCCTGGGCAAGCTTGAACAAGCAGTTAACCAGTACTTCGTGCACATACTTTCGCTTGTAACTGACAACAACCCTTCTTGAATGATTCAGCGGAAGGGAGGAGAATGACCGTAGAAATTATTTCATGATCAATCTCCACGAAAGTATGGGACCGGGCCGGGATCGAACTCGCAACCCCTGGATCTGCAGGCAGACTCGCATCTGTTGCCAGACACGTTACCGACTGCGCTACGCGGCCCGGTATTTTTTATCCATGACATGGATCCACTGAATTGACTGGTGATAATGACATTGACTAATGGTAATGTATAACACAGCTGAATTGACTGGAAATGATTCACAAAATGTGAAAAACAATAACTTATAAGTACTTAGTGTGTGTTTATAAGTCTATATTTACATTTCCACTATGAGTCTTTGAATGAACCTTTACATTTGGGATGTCATTCATTCCTTCATGAATGGATCAGATTAAGCTACGCCCACATATGTGCCATTCGGTGGAGCAACGTACTTGCCTATTGATGTTTGCATGATGTTGACAATGTATTGCCATCATGATATTAAGAGCAGAAATTTGGCATTTCCGCTATTCTGAAACCTTTGTTATGTCTGATTTAATTCAAAATATCCCGAAAACCAGCCAAATTTGGTATGAATTGAAAATTGATACCTGACTGATAATATAAAATGTAAATATATGTAAAAAGTTAAATTTTTGGTCTGTTCATGAAATCATGTGTTCATTGGGTCTCTTGTAAAGTTCAAATGAAGCCCTTAGAACTTCACTTACTTTGCAAAAGACCCTATGTGTTCATGATTCCATGAATCATAGGTTTAGATAAGTAAAATTTTTGAGTGTAAAATTTTAAATATTTTCTTACCCATCAGTTTTACATGAGTTTTTGAGACTCAAAAGAACTATCTCATTGAGACAGTTCTTTTGAGTGCCCACAACATATGTTTTGATTGAGGCCTGCATTGACTTTATTTCTTAAATGGGTGTTTTAAGGATGAATATGGTTGTTCACCGTAAATCT
Organism: Loripinus fragilis; assembly: GCA_964019695.1. Taxonomy (NCBI): domain Eukaryota; kingdom Metazoa; phylum Mollusca; class Bivalvia; order Lucinida; family Lucinidae; genus Loripinus; species Loripinus fragilis. The sequence continues at coordinate 39,014,951 of OZ026522.1, read as the reverse complement.
TTATTCCCGTTTTCTTTTTTTCTACAGCTTCAGAACCTGCTACACCTGTTCAAGAGTCCCTACCTCCAGGAACATCTCCGCTACGTTCTCGTCAACGCTGATGTTGGCTGTAATCAAGAGGAAGAGAAAAAGAAACTCACCAAGAAAAGATCGGACAATGCTGCTAAAGATGTACGCTCCACGCTCTACTCAAGGATAGGACTCACCTTGGAGAAGGACTCGGGTTAGTGTAGCTACCATATTACACAGGTTTAGATAGACAAAAATTTTCAGAGTAAAATTTTAAATATTTTCTTACCCATCAATTTTAACATACGTTTTGGGTGCTCAAAAGAACCATCTCGTTGAGACGGTTCTTTTGAGTACCCACCACATATGTTTTGGTTGAGAAATAAGAAAATTAAAATTTTCGTTACACACTCTTAACTAAATTCCTGATATTAGTAATTAAAGGGGAAAACCATATTCATTAATTATCCTTCATGAGTATTCATGCTAAGCTCCACCCACTATGAATAATAATATAAATATACTTTCATATTTGTACATAGAACAAAGAATTTACTTGTCAGGTCCACTAGTGTAGGATCATATCCAACCATACATCCATTGCCATAAGCAAACAGAGCAGACCCTGATCAGGTAGCTTTTACAAGAGATGCCTGATCTGGGTCTGCTCTGTTTGCAAAAGTGTTAAAAGGCATCTCTATGAGGTAAAGGGTTAAACAAAATAATAGATATTATCAGATTGCACTTTTATATGCAAATTTGATAAAAACTGGATGTAAAATAAGGATATTATTATAAAAACAGTTAAAAATCAAAAATCTGAGCACTTAAAAACCAAATTGAATGGATGCTGCCCTTTTGAATAATTAAGCAGCTGTAAATTTTGAAAGTCCAATAAAATCCCAAATTTCATAGCAAACTGAACAATTATTTTTTCAAAATCATCTATTTTCAGCAGAAGAATCAATTGAAATGCAAAAAGTAAAGTTTAAAGTTAAAGGGCAATGATAAGTTCATGCATATATAATTAGGACTGTGTGGAGTCACACAGCTTAAAAATGGCTTCCCTCTATCGCTTCCCATTCTCTACTACATATTTAAGTATCTAAATTTCTTAATTTTCGTTTGATTTGAATCCTGTTTGCGACAGATTGGATGGTTTGATAAGGACTTGCATGTGAAATTCATAAGATTTCAGTGTTCCTCTTAAAAGAGCATTCTGAGTAGTTTATGGGTAGGTTACACTATATGAGTAGAAGAGTGCAGTGGCTCTGTAGTAGAGTGCTCAACGTGAGATTGGGGGTTACTGGTTCCAGCCTCACGGGAGGCACTGCATTGTGTCCTTGAGCAAGACAGACTCACACTTTATTCTCTGATTAGTACTGGTTCAACCCAGGAAACGTTTCAACATGGCTGAAGAATTGCTAACAAGGACATAAAGAATCAACTCAAACAAAACAACAAAAACACAATATGAGCTTCTGATATCCAGTACAATCTAGTTGTGTACATGTATTATTATCAGGGTTTTCCATGACGCGCATTTTTGTGCGTTTTGACGCACATTTGGACCAAATGACCCAAATCACTATCACTACTGCGTCATGGTGGACGCAAAGCTGTGTGCGCAGCACTTGCTTTTAAAAAGAATGATTCAGATCGACGTCGGCGCCATTTGTTATCTCCGAGTAAGTACAATGCAAACTTGGGTCCGAATCGCCAATATTGGGGAGGAAACTGTAGACTGTGTCAGCGTCCAATTCTTCGCTTCTAAGCGACCGACTTTGTGCATACACTATTGATATGCAATAAACCAGTCTACGAAAATGTCGCAGTCAAAATTGATGCTGTTTTTCTCGTCTGCAACCGAAAAACGAAAAAGAGATAGCAATGACTCTGACGAATCGCAACCTGGGCCGAGCACGCCTAAGAAAACATCAAGACCAAGGGGGTTTTGTGATGACTGGCTCGTGAAATACGACTGGTTGTATTTAGAAAATGGCAAAATGAAATGTCATCCGTGCATAAACACTTATACTTCTACTTTAATACTGCCCAGGGCATCAGCATCACGGGCAGAATTACCCATTTTCAGCAGGTTCGGGTTGCACATAGTTCAGTTTTACATTCTGTTTTCTGTAAACAGACTTAACAGTAATAAAACAAAATGAGAAAGCACTAGTCTAACAAGTGACATTTATAATGATGCTACCAGTATATCCTGTAAGAGATCAGTATGTGACCCTCTCAAATTGAAAATGACCCCCAAAGTCAACTACCTGGGGGTCACAATGACCCCTGAAAATTTTTTTGAAGGGAAAACCCTGTATTATCATTAACTCTTTCCTTGCTAGCAGTGAATTCTGTCGTCTGCTGATAACCTTTGCAAACAATTTCAAGAACACTATTAGAATGTCAAACGGTTTTGATCCAGATCAGGAGCGACAAACTGTCGCTCCTGATCTGTGTCCAAACTGTTTGCAAAAGTTATCAGCAGACGACAAAAGTCGCCACTAGTGGGTTAAGAGTTAAAAGTGTGAATATATACTGGACCCCAACAATACCCAGACAGCTTAGAGCTGAGAACCTCGCTTTGCACTACCGACTATTAGCACAGAAGGAAGCCAGTCCACAGTCCTCTGTGGTCAGCCAGTCAGAGAACTCCAGCTGCTTGGATCGTACATCTGATGATTCTAAGTCATACCAGCTGCAAGAAACAGAGACGGTAGCCAGTCCACAATTTTCTGTGGTCAGCCAGTCAGAGTCAGAGAACTTCTCCTGCTTGGATCATACATCTGATGTTTCACAGTCTTCCAGATATTTAACCATTGAAGGGGACGTTGTCAACACACTTTTCACAGCCCAAGTTCAATCATATTTAAATAAACTGTCTGCAGAGGCTGCAGTTGAGCATTCTAGTATTTCAGTGGATAAATGTTATGATTCGGATATTGTGTGTACACGTTGTTTGAAAAAAGGAAGTTTGACAGCTTTACGTCGCTGTACAGGCTGTAAAAGCTCCAGCTACTGTAGCAAAGACTGCCAAAGATCAAATTGGCCCTCGCATAAGCAGCTGTGCAAATCAATCCAATCTCAAAACCCACAAAATTAACTGTAATAGCTCACTTTGTACATAGAACTTCAGGTGAATGTGTTTGAGACTTTTAAAACTGAAAAAGCTTATTCTTGTACATAGAACTTCTTGTGGTGTTGGAAGACTTATTCAATTGATTACTCACTGTGTTATATTGTACACTGGTGTTGGTGACATTTAGTGTTTAGAACATTTTTATCCATTATCCCCCTTTTACCGGTTTATCCGGGTGCGCCGATAAGTCAGCGGCGGAGCTCTACGAAACAACAACAACAACAATGCATGCCTCACCAAAGTAAACGCAGAAATACTGTTAGGCCCACAATTTCACCAGACTGAAATTAAGGGATAACTCTATTAAAATTTTTCATATGTGGAGGTATAATGTCAGATATATGGTCGAAAATTAAGTTTAACGTCTCAATTTGGAGCGTTGCAAGCCACATAAAGTTGCATACGGTAAATCTTGTATTAGTTCGTACACTTAAATAATTCGTACACCATAAATTATTCCACGGTGGTCGGGCCAAAATGTCATGTATTAGTTCGTACAGTGGTCATTTTTTTATTTGTAATTTTTAATAGTTCGTACACAACGTTTTTCCCCTTCATTTGGAACCTGCATGGCTTTTAATCAGGGGGCTGTCTAAGATACTTTCGTTTTCCTTCCGTCGAGCAGGCCCAGCGGAATAGGAGATGATGAAGTACGGAATCTGGTTCTACATTCATTGCCATTATCATAATCTTAGAATGCTAACACGAAAGGGGGTGCGCAAGCAAGCTGAGCTTAATCTCCACAAGAATATATGAAAATCACGATGAAGACACAAACCAACCTGTGCAGAAATAGGTGTTCATACAAAGCCTTTAAATGGAGTGAGCATTCGCAAAAACGTAAGTTGTGGTTCTTTTTACAATATGGAGGCAGAGAAATGTACTACTCCCATTCATGAGAGTTCTCCATATTTCACATTACTGGGTTCAGTTGTTTAGAAGTTCTATTTTCATTCGGAACGCGCACTCCATAATCAATAAATGAGTGCATGAGTACGTCTAACCTGTTGGACTAAGAAATGTACACTAAGGACATAAAACATTGTCTTGTCTAGTTCTTTGTTGCATTTTTGAGGGTTCTAAGAATGCTTTTACTTGTATCATGACTCAAAATTAAAGCTGCGATATACGTCAGCTTTACGTTCGGTTGTGAACAGAAGTTGTGTTTTTTGTGTAACTGTTATGATTCCAATCAAGACAGTTGTCATAGAATGAGTCCAACGTGTATCACCACAACGAAACATCCCATCCGTAAAGTATAACCGGTATATCGCATGTTGCATGTGATTCTTAGCGGAAAAACGGCACAGTAGGTGATTATCCCGACTTTTATGTTTGGTTGTTTATTTTCAATCTTTCACCATGCTATTAAGAATGTTAGTTTAATTGAAAATACTAATCAAACATTCAATCTGTGATGAGGCTAAAAGGATACACATAAATTCCTTCATCTTTGGCAATTTTCGCATGATTTTGGCCCTGTTTTATCGATCTTCGGAAAATCATTTTATTGGTTGGTACAGTGCCATTTTTCAGGAATTTTTTTTTTTTATTAGTTCAAAAACAGAGAAAAATAATTATTTTTTACTGTACGAACTAATACAAGATTTACTGTACATGTCATCTAACTAAATGGTACATAATTAATGATGACAAACTATTTCTGACAGTATATGGTGGGTATACTGTTGCAAATGTTTAACGTTATCCATCCAGACATCACATTACAATTATAGCAAGTGCAATAGAATCCTATAAATATATCTTTTTTATTGACTAGATGGCACAAGCACATCAGAAGATGAGAGTCCATCATTACTGACCAATGAACACTCGGATGATGATGTGGAAGGTTGGTACATCCTAAATTCTTATTCTACAGGTACCAGGCCTCCAAATAAGATAGAGCATTGTTTGTTAATTTTTTAGTTTCTAAACCTGCAACATCTCAATTCTGTATTATCTGGACCTACATAAGGTATCATTGGTTGGACATGAGCAGGTGTTTTAAGCTGCTCACACGAGATGAAGGCCATGGATGAGCTAATATTATACCTATTCAAAAGCCAGGTGAATAAAATTTATACTGACGGACTTCAAAAACGCAACACTAACTTCCCTTTATATCTTTCAAAAGACGGTTGTATGAAAGCTTCCTTTACATCGATGATGTAATCATGAGCTGGCTTCTTCAGCCAACACTTAAATTTTAATTGTCCCAACTAAACTCGACGACGTTACTCTTTTTTATGAATTTAGTCAATTAAACATTTCTTAAGTAGAGGAGATTTTAAGTCATCAAACAAAAGGATATAAATAGATAAACCTCAAATATGCAAACAAGCTGTATCACAGACCTGCCAATCAATGCAAGAGTGATTCCTCGATAACTAACAAAGTCCTGGGTACAGATTTGATGCTTCTCGTATTTCTTGATTTAAGGAAATAGGGAGTCTTTCACTGATAACATTTTGTCACATAAAACATATCTCAAAAAGTTTACACTTTTATGTGTTTTAATTCATTTTAATTGATCAAGTTTTGCATGTATTATTTACAAATTAACATACAATCAAAATAATTGTTTTACCTTCTTTTTCGAGGCATATTTAAAGCTGCTAATCCAAGTGTTGCGTTTTTAAAATCCGTCTGTATACACTGTTTTTAAAAGAGTTATAGAATTTTAAAAAATGAATGTGCATAGTGTCCTTAATAGGTTGAACATGGTATGTTGAGAAGTCACCTAGCATGCAGTCTACAAATTTGCCAATTTGGTAAGCTATATCTGCACAATGGCAATATTTTATCTTTTGATGCACATCAAAATAAAACCTTAAAGCGGCAAACAACAAAAGTATTCTGCTTTTGTCATCTGCTGAAATGTTTTTAGAAGCCTTTTTGACAAATAATGCAGACCCAGATCAGACTGCTCCTATTGGAGCAGTCTGATCTGGGTCCATACTGTTTGCCTTTATACTAGCATTAGTACAATATGCAGCAGATGACTTAAGCAGAAGGCATTTTCAAATGAATCTTTTGCAGGCACTTTAAAGGTTAAAATATATCCTGTTCATTACAGAGATTCAGATGTCCCTTGAAAGTTCTCCAAGTGATGTATTCGGAGTGATATTTGCTGCCCAGAGTTCAAAGTGTACCTGGAAGTCCCTACTGCTGTACTCAATCACACTGAGGAATCCATTATTTGCTGAACTTGCAGCCTCAGATAAGGTAACTTACCACAGATTACACTGACCTCCAGATAAGGGTGCATACAGCTCAGACCCTTTATAACATGATATTTGGTATCCGTAAGAATGGATCATGTTAAAAGCCAATGGTATTATAAAGGGACAATTTTACAAAAGAATTATAGGAAAATGACCATGAAATGGTCATTTTCCAATAATTCCAAAATGACCATGAAATGGTCATTTTCCAATAATTCCTTTATAAAATTCCATGGTAAAAAAAATTTGGGAGCCACAACATGACCATGTTATATCCAAATCCATGTTATAAAAGGTGTGTTATAAAGAGACTGCACTGTAATAGAAAATCTTATTTCTGAACCAAAACATATAATGTGGGTGCTAAAAAGAACAATCTCAGTAAGATCGTTCTTTTGAGTACCCTAAACATATGTTTAAATGGGTTGATAAGAAAATAATAACACTTTTATGCCCAAATGTCTTTGTTATCTGGACTTGCGTTTATTTAAAAAGTGCACAAAGTCATGTTCTTACAAGCACAGACTGAGTTCTTGCTCTTTTCCTGCCAGTCATGACTTTGTCTCATCTGCTTAGGTTCTTAGGTAGCCTATATTGCAAACAATATGGACCCAGATCAGACTGCAGTCTGATCAGGGTTCATTGTATTTGCTTCCAAGATAAAACCTAGTCTGAAGTGTTCTTTACATCATATTTTTTTGACCCCAGAGGCTGTGATCCCTTAAAATATATATTAGACAATCCATAACATTGAATAAATATGTCTGGGAAAATCTATTCATATAAAAAGTATTAACTCCTTCCATGCTAGTGCCACTTTTGTTGCCTGCTGAAAAGCTTTACAAACAGATTGGATCCAGATCAGGACCAACATAACGTCGGCCCTGATCTGGATACCGGGCCGCGTAGCGCAGTCGGTAACGTATCAGGCAACAGATGCAGATCCAGGGGTCGCAAGTTCAATCCCAGCCAGGTCCCATACTTTCGTGGATCTTGATCATGAAATAATTTCTACAGTCATTCTCCCTTCCGCTGAATCATTCAAGAAGGGTTGTTGTCAGTTACAAGCAAAAGTATGTGCACGAAGTACTGGTTAACTTCTTGTTCAAGCTTGCCCAGGAAAAAGTGTGGCAAGGTGAACTGACCGTCCCGCCATGACCATAGCTGTTGACTTGGGACGTAAAGCAACAAAACAAACAGACCGTTTGACACTCTGAAAGTGTTCCTGAAAAAAAAAATTTTAAGTTAATTTTGAAAAAAGTCTGCAGACGACAACAAATACTTTATTGTGCCATTTTCAGGCATCTACAACGATAAACTGTCTTTGTTCCTGGCTTGTGGCCATGATGGATGTCAGGGAGCATGCTCAGTTCTTGGAGAATCATGGGAAGTTACCATGGAAATACTCACTGCAGACGCTGGATGCCATCCTAGATATATATGTCAACCAGAAGTGGGGATCCATCCTGGTGACAGGATTTGATATTTTCCAGCAGGTCAGTTAACCGTTAAAGTGCCACCTATAATTTGCAGCAGACGACAATTTCAAATTTTGCTTCTTTTTCAAAAATAACAAATAAGACATGATATTTCATGAGAATGGTCTGCTGGCAGACGAATTTCATAAAATATCATACCTTATTTTTTCGAAATATGGAAAGATGTCCCAAAATTTGTCGTCTGCAGCAGTCCTGATTGGCGCTTTATGGGTTAACCATTTCCTTTTATGAATATTCATGCTAAGCTCCACCCACTGTGAATAATTACATTTCTAAACTTTCACATGACTGTTATACATAGAACAAAGAAATTACTTGTCAGGTCCACTGGTGTATGATCAGATATATCATATTTCCATGAGCAAACACAGTAGACCCTGATCAGGCAGCTCTTAAAAGAGCTGCCTGATCTGGGTCTGCTCTGTGTGCAAAAGGGGTAAAAGACGTCTATGAGGTAAAGGGTGAATAGTGATATAGTGGTTACACATGTAGGACTGATTCCATGGGTGAAGATTTTCAGGATTATTCCTGAATTCAGTATTTTGATACTAAAGTCAGCAAGTTTTAAGATTTGAATTTCTGAAGTTCAGGAGTTTGGAAGTTTTGGACTTTCACCCTTGTGATTTCAGTGAATGTTGCTCTGAGTAAGGATATCCAAGAAAGCTTATCACCTTTTGATAAAAAAAAGTGTAGATCCCAATCAGATGGAGCTGATCTGGACCTACACTGTTTTCAAAAGATGTAATAGAATTACTAAATAAAGTAAATTCTCCAAATTTGGAACTTGATTTTTCGAAATACATGCTAATTTAAAATAGATTTGGAACACACTAAGTTCAGGTAATAAGACCTATTCATGATCTATTCTAATAAATGCCTATTATAACATATGTTTTGGATGTGTAAAAGAAACATCTCCCTGAGATGTTTCTTTGACGTGTCCAAAACTTATGTTTGATGGAAAAAAATATAATAATTATATTTTGGGGATGTATATATTTATGTCTACCTCCCTATAATTCGAACTACTTAAAATTGGAAATAAAACCTCTAGTCCCAAGAACTTTAAATCTACCAGATTCAACTGCAGTTATTTGGTATTGTATGTTAGACCATTTCAAATCTTGCTTTATTAAACTGGATGAAACATTCCATCAGTAACTTGAGTAAGGAAATTTTGATGTTGAACACACTGTGACTGCTAACTTGTTATATTTATTTCAGAATTCTGCCTTACTTCCCTTTCTACAGTTCTACTCTGAGTTCACGGAGAGGAAGAATTACGAAAACTGTAAACTTTTACTCAATGAGTTTAAAGAATGTATTTTCCAGGTAGGTTGTAGAATGTATTATTTAAGCTTGAAATTAATTAGTTTTGTAGGCATACTGCAAGTTTTCAGATTTGAATTTCTGAATTTCATGATTTTTGACATTTTTTTGCTTTCTTCTTTGTTGTTTTGTCACTGCCAAAGTTACAATTACTGGAAAGTTATGCTAAGAAATATTTGTTGGATTTATCAGATCAAGAGTAAACTTTTGATTGTCTTAATGTCTACATTCCTTGCAGCAAAACTTACATAGAATAAGAAATGGGTCAGAATTATTCTTAACCTTTAAAGCATCAACAGAAATTTATCTAAAAATGTTGCCTGCTTAAGTCGTCTGCTGCATATTTTTGCTATCATTATTTGACTTATGAAGGTATGGGGGGAAACAGTGTGGACCCAGTTTGGGTCCACACTGTTTGCTAGAAAGCTTCTAAAACATTTCAGTAGAGAAGATGATATGGAGGTAAGGCATTTTAGTTTTCATAAGGGTGGGAGTATGGGGCATGAAATGGCATCATAGTATATGAACATTGGGTGGTTTATAAAAGTTGATTTTCCTACAGCTCTGCACCATAGTTTTGATACACACTTTTTGTTTTGCTTTAGTCTCCTGTTCAAAATTACCAGTTTGCATTTCATTGATGGCATGAAGAGTGAAGACAGTCAGATCATCTGACAGGTCTAGTTCTTGTCAGCCATAAAAATACTGAAGTTTCTGAGGTGACCAAAAATTAAAAAACTTTTTAACAAGTTTAGAACTAATCATTGTTATTTTTGCAACTCTCCATTTTTCTGCTACAGAATTTATAATAAGTTAGCAAATATGAGACGCGACATGGAATTTCCAACAATGTGGTATGTGCAACAGCCTAAAGGCTAAGACCAGCCTGCGCATACGCACAGTCTGATCAGAGCTCTTGCAAGTGGCTTGACTATTCTATGAGTATTAAGGTACGATCTGAACATCATTTGGAGTTTCAAAGCTTAAAAGGAGGCTGCACAGGCTCCTCTGAGTCTACACTTGTCAAAATGCCACATTGTTGGAAATCACATGCGGCGGCTCAAATATGTTTTGCACACTTGATTATATGCTTTTTACTTTTTCAGTATCACCATGAGAAGTCAGAGAGATCAGGTGACCAGATTGGCAGCTCTGATTGGCTGGAATCAACAACCTACAGGATCATACACTATATGCTGACAAGCAGTAACAATGTATATGAAGTGACCCAACTGTTGAAGATTTTGGACAGTGAGAGTATAACATTGATCTTTAGTAAAGAAGGTAAGGATACACTATATGCTGACAAGCCCGCAGTGGCTCAGTGGTAGAGTGCTTGACTCGAGACCGAGAGGCCGCGGGCTCGAGCCTCACTGGCGTCACTGTGTTGTGGTCCTTGAGCAAGACACATTTATCCTAGCTTAGTACTGGTTCAACCCAGGAAGATCCATCCCTGTTTAACTGAAAGATTGTTGATGGGACGAAAGAATCAAACAAACAAACCATGCATGATTTCCATTAATACATTTGATTCTGAGGCTTTATGGAAAACATTGCAGATCCTGACAAGCAGGAACAATGTATATGAGGTGACCCAACTGTTGAAGATCTTGAAGTAAAGAAGGTAAGGATACCATATTCAACCTTAGTGCACATGTGTGGTAAATGTTTTAAATTTTCTAACACTTTTCTCTTTCTGTTCGTAAATAAATTGCTGGTTTTCAAGGCTGGAATTCACAAATTTATTATCAGAACAGCAAACAGAGAAGACCCTGTTCAGACTGCTTCTTCAGAGGCAGTCTTATCTGGGTCTGTCATGTTTGTCTAGGCCTTTTTGGCAGGCAAATAGTGTTTGAATTTTTTTGCCGTAATAATAAAGGAACATTGAGTATAACCTGCACCCCGTTTTTTCACTATATTTCTGTCGAAAAAAGCTTTAGGTTACCGATGACTAGGTATGGTAGCTGATTAGTTGCAGGTGCAGTAGATTTCACACCTATTCTTGTGCTTTTTTCTTGGGGGGTCAACTACAGAAAGCCTCCACATAACGGCATATTTAAGAATGTAAGAGGCGAACATACTTGATAATTTCAACCTTCAGCTCCTCATTATAAATAATAGACACTTTCAATGGGATAAAATACTAAGGCTAGAATGTTCTATCCTGAATAACTGGGGTTTAACACATACTTGTTTTTTCAGATCCAGACTTCAGGAAACAGAGCCAGATGATGCAGGTGATCCAGTCAGCTGGTATAAGACATGTAGACTGTGTCGCATTATTTTCTCCCATGTCACCCAGCTACCAGATAGAGTGTAAACATGTGACCAGTCTAATGATGAGTCAGCAGTTATATGATGAGGCTAGAAAGTTTGCTGCAATATCAGAAACACCGGCTGATCATATAACAGTAGAACAGGTTAGAGGTTTTATCATTTTCAACCCTATGTTTTAATGGAGTGCAGTGGCTTAGTTGGTAGAGAATTAGATTGGGTATCAAAGGATTGCTGGTTTGAACCTCACCGCAGGCCGAGTGGCTGTGTTAAAACACTGTATCTTCTGCTTAGTACTGGTTCAACACGGGAAGACCCATACCGGACATGACTTAAAAGTTGTTGACTGGGAATAAAAGAATAAAATAAAGAATAAAATAAAGAATAAAATCAAACAATATCTGAATGGTTAACACTTTTCGTCGTCAAAATGTCTACATTTCGATGTATTTCTGTCCCTGAAGATTGTTTTTGTCTTTGCAAACTGTGCAGACCCTGATAAAATGCCGCCTTATGCAGGTGATCTAGTCAGCTGGTATAAGACATGTAGACTGTGTCGCATTATTTTCTCCCATGTCACCCAGCTACCAGATAGAGTGTAAACATGTGACCAGTCTAATGATGAGTCAGCAGTTATATGATGAGGCCAGAAAGTTTGCAGCAATATCAGAAACGCCTGCTGATCATATAACAGTAGAACAGGTGAGAAGAGTTATTTCCGTTGTAAGCATGCATTTTCAATCAGAGTTAATTCAGTTGTAAGCATGCATTTTCAATCAAAGTTGAAAACAATGTGGATCCTGATCAGCTGGCTTCATCAGAAGCCAGCTGATCTGGATCTACAGTGTTTTCAATAAATGATAAATCCAGGTTCAGCACTACAAGGGATAAGTGCTCAAGTACTTCCCAAATATAGTGGAATAGTTTGTTGAATGACAAAGGGAAACCCAGCAACCAGATAGAGTGTAAATATGTGACCAGTCAAATGATGAGTCAGCAGTTATATGATGAGGCCAGAAAGTTTGCAGCAATATCAGAAACACCCGCTGATCATATAACAGTAGAATTATCATTTTCGACCTTCAATTTTTAATGGAGGGCAGTGGCTCAGTTGGTAAGCATTAGACTGGAGATCGAAGGATTGCTGGTTCGAGCCTCACCGGAGGCAGGGTCGCTTTGTTATGTCCCTGACCAAGACACTTTATCTGCTGCTTAGTACTGGTTCAACCCAGGAAGAACAGTATGGGACATGACTTAAAAATTGTTGACTGGGGCCTAAGAATAAAATTTAACAAAATCTGAATGTTTAACCATTTTCATGGTCAAAATTTCAACATATTTCTGTCCCTGAAATTGTTTTTATCATTGCAAACAGGGAGCACAGTGGCTTAGTGGTAGAGTGCTTGACTCTAGACCGAGGGGCTGCAGGTTCGAGCCTCACCAGCGTCACTATGTTGTGTCCTTGACACATTTATCCTTGCTTAGTACTGGTTCAACCCAGGAAGATCTGTCCCGACATAGCTGAAAAATTGTTGACTGGGACGTAAGAATCAAATCAAACAAATAAAATAAAGTCTCTGCAAAATTGCAGACCCTGATGAAATGTCTCCTTATTCGGCATTTCATCTGGGTCTTCACTGTTTGCCAAAGTACTTGTTGACTAGCATCCAGAATGAAAAGTCAAGTGCTCAAAACCTTCCACCTTTTATAGTGGAATAGTTTGTTTGCTGACAAAGGGGTAGGGCATCCTGCTATCAGATAGAGTGTAAACATGTAACCAGTCTAATGATGAGTCAGCAGTAGACAGGAAAAGAATATAGGAATCACACATGTTTTTTCATGCATTAACATTTGCCGGGTCTTGAGGATGCTGTTTGAACACGAGGCTGAAAGGCCGAGTGATCAAACATCTTCCGAGGGACCCGCAAGTGTTAATGCAATGAAACAAACATGCGTGATGGTTATTCTTGCATATTCTTCCTTATTCCAACACAATTCGAACTGCTAAAACATTAAATTTTCCATTTTCTTACACTGGATTTCTCTTAACAAAATACTTTTGAAGGCCATAACGTCGTCACAACGTCATAATCGTACGTAACGTTTTCGCAAACAAAAACATCAGCAAAATGATCAGTCTGGTCCGTAACGTGTTCTGTATAATGTCATGCAAATAATGCAGGGCTCATTTAAAGTATTTTCATGGTCAGACCCATGTTCAAACAGCCCATGAATCTCCTGATTTGAACATGATTTTTTGTTCATTGACAATTGGTGTAAACAGCTATACGAATAGACATCTATGCAAGAATGTGTAATCAATATTTTTCCCATATGCTATATTTCAGTTGGAGAAACAGAAAGAAAAATTGTCTGGTTCTCAGCTCTGGCTCTCTATGCCCGCGAGGTTCAAGTTCTACCTGGGCTGTGCTGAAACCTTCAGGAAACACTCTGTGTCTTCAGTTAAAGTAGTCGAGTATTTTGAGGTAAGAACAACAGAGTACAGTATAGATCAATACTCTATTTTTGCCACCCTGGTGTAGTGGATAAACTACTTGCTTTGTACCCAGGGGTCCTGAGTTCAATCCCTAGCTCCTCCAGTCTGTTGGATGAAATTCTAAGCCATGGCCCCATCTTCATATATATGACCTTAGCTTTATATTTGAATTTTTCTTCTTAAAAAAGGTTTTATTTTGTTTAAAATGGATTTTAAGATATACGCCCGTTGGAAATGAACCAAATATGAAACCTGTGCATATTGCACAGAATTCTTTTTTTTTTACATTTCCTATCTTATGATTCCCTCTGGCCGTCCCCACTGAACACCAATGATGGTTTCTATCTATCTCACTCTTTCCTGGCATAAAAGTCATTTTCACCACAGAAATATTGGGAGCCCAGTGGCTCAGTGGTAGAGTGGCCGACTCGGGACCGAGGGGCCGCGGGTTCGAGCCTCACCATCTTCACTGTGTTGTGTCCTTGAGCAAGAACATTTATCCTAGATTAGTACCGGTTCAACCTAGGAAGGCCCATCCCGCATAACTGAAAGATTGATGAGTGGACGTAAAGAATCAAAACAAACAAAAACCACCTAATTAATTTTTGATGTTTTGGCCTGTTACCTCTTAAAATTAATAATAAGCCTTTCCACAATGTTAGAAACAATATTAATGACAGGTTATGTTGCCCATCAATGGGTAACTCTATTTGTTTTTAACTGAACTGTTTCAGAAAGAAGCAACATTAACTGAGAGTAGTAAACAGAAAGCGTTCCTGTACCAACTGTGCCTATCACATTGCCAGGGAGATAATTCAAATGAAGATTTGGATAGAGTGATGTCCCCTGATTTGTACAGGAAAATGTGGCTTCACAGAATACAAGAAAAGGTTAAGGCCTCAGAGGTAAGCAAATATACTGTGCCTGACACATTGCCAGGGAAATAACTCTTATGAAGATCTCGATAGAGTGATGTCCCCTAATTTGTACAGGAAAATGTGGCCTCACAGAATACAAGAAAAGGTTAAGGCCTCAGAGGTAAGCAAATATACTGTGCCTGACTCATTACCAGGGAGATTACTCTTATGAAGATCTCGATAGAGTCATGTCCCCTGATTTGTACAGGAAAATGTGGCTTCACAGAATACAAGAAAAGGTTACAGCATCAGAGGTAAGCAAATATACTGTGCCTGGCACATTTCTAGGGAGATAACTCTAATGAATATCTGGATTGAGTGATGTCCCCTGATTTGTACAGGAAAATGTGGCTTCACAGAATGCAAGGAAAAGTTAAAGCCTCAAAGGTAAGCTAAAACATGAATACAGAGTAACATGTTTTAAGATGCTTGGAAATTCAGTGAAGTAACTCAGAAAATTGCTAATCATTTAAAATTTGGCCACTTAATCATTTATGATAAAATATTTGCCTAATAGATAACATTCACCTGTTTATCAGTAAAATCTATAATTGGCATTGTAGAATGTGTTTAATTGGTAATCACAACTTTTTTTATCCTCATTATATTTTAGGCAGAAAGTTGTTATATTTTAGACAAAAAAAAATTGCTAAACATAATTTTTTGGGGCCAATATAAAATATGGCCAAAACTTGTTAAACCAATATACCCAATCCAGGCCCTCTTATAAGGTAATGTAGTACCCAATATTGTACTATTTTAAATTCATGGATATAATTGTATACATTTATAGCAGCAGGGGAGGGTGGAAAGAACAGCTGAAGATGATATGTTTGGTGATCTGGAACTGACCAATCAGAAGCCAGCATCAGAGGCCAAGAAAGAGTTGGCCTGTTATGGGAAGATGCCCCACCCAGAGGACAAACCCAATGGTCTGGATGACAAGGTAAGATATGGTCCTGATAAGACCTTAATTAACCCATAAAGTGCCACCTATAATTTGAAGCAGACGACAATTTCAAATTTTGCCTCTTTTTCAAAAATAACAATAAGGCATGATATTTCATGTGAATCGTCTGCTTGCAGACGATTCTCATGAAATATCATACCTTGATTATTTTCTTTTTTATACCTTATTTTTTTTCAAAAAATTGAAAAGATGTCACAAAATTTATCGTCTGCTGCAGTTTTGATTGGCGCTCTAAGGGTTAAAAAAATTGTTTGCCACTTCCTACCTATCCAGCCAGCAATTTACTCCCCCCCCCCCCCCCCCCCCCCAAACTTTTTATAACCTCAGAATTAGGAGATTTTTACTTATTGTTTTGCTTTTCATCTCTGCCCACTGAGCTATAGTGTATATTTAATCTCTAACACTTGTATAAAGGTTGAATTCTGTAACCTTTTCTGACACTCCTTGGCTAAAATATATATAAAAAACTTTTATCAAAGTTTTTATTAAGTTTTTTTTTTAAATGTTGCATATACAAAAAAAGCTCTTCCAAGCTCTAAAACATCCCAGCAGGAAATTGAAACACAGATATTTTTAAACATGGCCTAAACATATGAATTTATGAGAGAAAAAAAAAAGAAAGTTCAGAGATATGATTAGGCACAGTGACTGTGTTTTCTTGTAATGGCACCTAGAATTTGCAGCAGACAACATTTCAAGTTCCTATTTTTATATTCCAAATTAGACTTGTCATTGTAGAGACACTTATTATGCAAAAACTTTCTTTTCACTTACATTGGCAAATTTGTTTTCCCATGAATTGAGACTCCAAAAGGAAAAAAGCCATACTTGCATGAAATGCAATGCCAGCTATATAGCCCCTTCAGTGTAGTGTCCATATAGTTTTAAGGTGTGTTGTTAGACCTGATCTGGGCATGAATTCAAAATAATTTCACACAAATGTTGCTCAAATGGACATCTACCAAAATTTGCACAAACCATTCCATTTTAATGAACAAAATGAACAAAATTTTTCCTGAACTACTAGCCCATTTTTTAAGATAATTACACTTTGATATATTTCTTATAATGCCCTCTTCTAAAACTGCACAAGGTTCTGTTCTGCTCCACTGAACTAAATGGCCCCCACAGCTAAAAAGGGAAAAAAACAGCTTCTGATGAACTTCTAGCCCAAATTTAAAATGATTGCACACAAATGCTCTCAGACTCTACCAAAATTGCACAAATTTTTCCACTCCACTAATCATAATGGCCACCAGAGCAGAAAAAAAATAAATGACATCTCTCGAACTACTAGTTCAAATTCAAAATAAATTCGCACAAATCTAAGGGTGCAGGTAATACCAAAATGTGGGTTTCAGTATACGGTATGTCCCAACATTTTTGCGGAAAAATTAGTTAACATGTCACACCACTTTTATAACATGGCAAAGATGATACTCTTTGTGTAATCAAATATGTGTAATAGCATAGCAAAAAAATCTTATCTGTGTTTTGTTTGTAGGAAGAACAAGCACTGAAATCTCTGTTAAATGAACTGCTAGAAAATGGGGAGATAACTGAGTCTTGCAGAGTTGCCACTGAGTTTGGTCTTTATTCTAAAGATCTAGCTGTTATTCTGGTAAGTAAAAGTAAGGAAGAAGGCAAAGACCAGGAATCGATACACAAGTTTGCTTGTTTTGGGGTCAGCGTCAATTCCAACCATATATAAGTCATATTATAATTATCAATTTGCATATCACGCTTTGGCTATTAGTTCACCTATTACATTTAGGCAGGCATCATCATAACTTATGTTACCATACTCATGTTTTTAAATATTTTCTATGGCCATTCTCGTTGTTCCCCTGATTCAAGAAGAGCTGTTGTCAGTTACATGTAAAACTATGTTAACTGTGTACTGGCCTTAAGGCTATTAAACTTTTTTCATGCTCAAATCAACTGAGCATGACATTTATCATGCTCATAAATGCTAAAATGCCAACAAGTGTTGGCATTTTAACATTTATTAGCAGAACACATATCACATCTGAGTGTTTTAAAGCAGGAAAATTGGTAATTTCTAATTATTTTACTTTCTTTGAGCAGTTGAAAGTTCATGCTCAGTTATGTTGAGCATGAAAAACCTTGGGGCCAGTACTTTGTGTCACCATACTTTTTTCAGTTATTGACATTTGCCTCAGTCAGCATTCTCTATGATGCATTAGGCAAGGTTAGGAATTGAACTTTGTGGCACTTCCTCTTATAGGCCCATACTTAATCCCTTCCCACAATTCATAATAATTGTCGTCTGCTCACTTACCTGTATATACACTTAATATGCATATATTACAAACAGTATGAACCCAGATCAGACTGCTTCTTGGTAACAGTCTGATAAGGGTTCATAGTGTTTGCTTCGTTGGTCAAAAGTAGTTTGAAGTGCATTTGAATATATGCAGCAGACGTAAAAGCAAAAGATATTTTCAGGACAAAAACCTATTTGCAGGATAAGGGTTAATTATTTTGAGTTGTTAAAGCTGTATCAACTTCAGTTTTCTAGCCAGTTAAGTATAATAGAAATTTCATTAGTAATATGAACGAAAAACCATGTAGGTCATAATCAGCTGGCTCCACACTGTTTTGTAAAATCATATGAATTTATGAAAATGCTGTGCCCACAGTGTATTTATCAGTCCCAATATGGTCATCTTCGAAAACAAAACAGTGATTAATCCTTTCCTTCATGAATATTCATATTAATCTCCACCCACTATGAATAATAATATCAATAAACTTTCACGTTTATACATAAAACAAAGAAATTAATTGTCGGGCCACTAGTGTAGAATCATATCTAATCATATTTCCTTTCCATGAGCAAAAAGAGTAGACCTTGATCAGGCAGTTCTTACAAGAGCTGCCTGGTCTGGGTCTACTCTGTTCTTACAAGAGCTACCTGAACTGAGTCCACTCTGTTTGCTCTTATTAGAGCTGCCTTATACAGACCTGCTCTGTTTGCTAATGTGTTAAAAGGTGTCGATATGAGTTAAAGGTTTAATTATTAGTTTGTATTTGGGATCGCAGTGGCTCAGTGGTAGAGTGCTCGACTCGAGACCGAAGGGTAGTGGGTTTGAGCCTCACCGGCATCACTGTGTTGTGTCCTTGAGCAAGACACATTAATTCTAGCTTAGTACTGGTTCAACCCAGGAAGACCCATCCCTACATAACTGAAAGATTGTTGATCAGACGTAAAGAATCAAATCAAACAATAAATTAGTTTGTATTTGATTTATTTGCAGACCTGCATCAGGATGAGTCTAGGCACTCTAAATCTGGATCAGTTTGAGCCCCACATGTTAAATCTGGTGAGAAGTGAACCGGGAAATGTTCACCGACAGTCCATTGCTGCCCCAGTTCCCCTTCTCAGGAATTCTAGTAGTGAGTATTGACTAACCTTTAGTAAATGTTATAAAAAAAAGAACTGGGAAATGTTCACCGACAGTCTATTGCAAGAATTCAAGTAGTGAGTATTGACTAACCTTTAGTAAATGTTTAAAAAAAGTGAACGGGGAAATGTTCACCCACAGTCCATCACTGCCCCGGTTCCCCTTCTCAGGAATTCTAGTAGTGAGTATTGACTTACCTATAGACAGTAGTAAATGTTTAAAAAAAGGAACCGGGAAATGTTCACCGACAGTCCATCGCTGCACCAGTTCCCCTTCTCAGGAATTCAAGTAGTGAGTATCTTAAAATCATATTCATCTTCTACCAGTTAATATCATAGTCCAGTAAAGTTGCATGCAGTGTTATCTGTGGTTATACATTTACTTTGGAAGCACTATGCAGCATTTCACCTGGGTCTTCACTGTTTGCCAGAGTACCCATTTACCGTGTTCCAGTATACAACGGTTTAAAAAAACTTCTTATTTTTCCTTTTTATCATCTTCAGTTTAAGCATGTAAATTTTTTTGCTTGTTTAGATACAAGTCAAAATAATTCCAGCATTATACGAAAAAATCTGTTAATGCCATATGCTAACACCAAAGGCACAGATGAGCCTGTACATCTGTATAGTCTGATCAGTTCAAATATTCTTCACTGCCTAGCTTGTTTAACATATGGGCCTCCATGTGAGAAAACCTGTCTTCAGGGTTTCAGACAAAGTGAGATTCAAACCTGCCTGCTCAGCTACAGTGATTAGCTAGAAAATAGAAATTTCGCTCAAAGCAAGTCTAGACATGAATTTTTCCAATAAGCGAATGACAAATGCGCAGACTGCAGGGATGCGCATCCTGGTTTGTGCCTTTGATGCTTACAAACCTCAAAGAAAGTTTTTCTGGCATCTAGGCCCACATAAATACTGGTTAAAAATCTTGTGTTCTATATTTTTAGCCATTAGCCTGAGTACTATTCAGCCTGTATTGGATATCTTGTCAGAGGAGAATGACGAGAAGATTGTTGTGATGGAGAGAATACTACGTCACTGCCAGAAGGGAGTGTCTGTTTGTCGGAGAATTATAACCGCCTTTAAAATGGCCGCAGTAAGTGCTTTATCGTGAAACACCATTCAAATTGGGGCAAGGATGAAAGGGTGGGGGAAATGCATAGGGCTGTTAGTCTGCCAAGCATTGATTTCAGTGGGTAAAGCTTGAACATATTTTATTTCAATTAAATGAGATACACATATAAACATACATGTATAAACATTTATAACTAGCAAAATTTCAAAGGATTAGAATGCAAGCTTGAGATCCCTATAGTACATGTGGCAGTGGGTTTGATCCTTAGATGGTCACATACTTTGGAAAAGAGTTGTTTTGAATGATACTTACAAAATATGTTCGTATTGTGTAGTGAAGACTCAGACCAGCTATGATATTAACCCTTTAGATGAAAGTCTTCAGACTGCACTCAATAGGTAGTTAAGGATTCCTATCTCACTTACAGACAGTGAAGACTCTGACCAGCCTGAGTTTGTTATGCTCTGGCTCATTAATAATTTCTGTGATTATTCTGTAGGCTGTAACTTTTAAGCATTTTCTAATCTCATGCCAGGAGAAGTGAACTTAGTGGCTCAGTGGTATAGTACTTGACTTGAAACAGTAGGGTTGCTGGCGCAAGCCTCACTTGAGATACTTTGTTCTTGAGTAAGACATTTGTTCCTCTGCTTAGTACTGGTTCAACACAGGCAAGCATCCCAACATGACTGAAAAATTGTTGACTGGGAAGTAAAGCATGGACAGAAACAAATCATGCTAAGAGAATGCAATAATAGAATGTAAAGGAAACCAGAAAATCTACTAAAGTCTATGGAAGTTTGAAAATCTTCACATACTAAACTACTGTTCAAGACCGTGAGATAAGAGTGCATAATCAAAAAAAAGTATTTTTCTTATTTCTCAACCAAAACATATGTTGTGGGTGCTCAAAAGAACCGTCTCATAGAGACGGTTCTTTTGAGCACCCAAAACAAATGTTTAAACTGATGGATGAGAAAATATTCACAATTTTATTCTCAACATTTTTGCTGATCTGGATCTACACTGTTCATTTCAGGTTCTAGGTATAGGCTATGATGATGTTGTTCTTGGAGACGACTATAACATACTCTGGTCCCTACTCAAGACAGAATGTTCAGGAAAATTCAGATTAGCTCAAGATTTCCTGGGAACCAGCACATTGTCTGCTGCCGAGGTGGGCCTTTCTTTAAGTTTCTTATGCCATGTACTTTCAAAATAGTTACAGTAAAATCAGGATAATTTGAGCTCTGATTGTTTGAAATACTTGGTAATTCCAATTAATTGGGACAACACTTGAGTCAGAAAATAGGGCCTATTTATAAACTATAATTTTATTTCTGTTTATAAAAACATATGTTTTTGGTGAGTAAAAGAAACATCTCTCCCAGATGTTTCTTTCACACATCCAAAACATAGGCTAATCTGTCTTCCTTATTTTCTTTGCAAACAATATTTGATATTTCCTTTGAATCATTTGCTGACATGTTTTGCTTAACCGTTTGCATGATGGGTAATTTTTCATGTTTTTGTTGTCATCGGTTGATTTTTTTCAAAATTGACATTTTCAAAACATTTTAAAGGAACACTATCAGAGTGTCAAATGGTTTGGACCTAGATTGGAACTGATTGGGACGGACACTCTATTGGTCCTAATTTGGGTCCAAACTGTTTGCAAAGGTTATCAGCAGATGACAAAAGTCGTGGCTAGCAAGGAAAGAGTTTATTTTTCTTGACTTCTGCTTTGAAGTATCTTCTGCAATAGTTTGCTGAGTTCCTGCCTTGTTACATTTATGTTGTTGTAAAGAGGGCAGTCATGTTGTTCTAAAATTCTAGGTTGCTGGTTTCCTGTCTGATGCTATCATCCAGTCATACAGAGTGAGTTTAGGGGACACAGCAGGAGATGAAGAGCTGTTCTTTGACCCTGGGGAAAACTTTGCTGACTTTCACCAGATAGTGCGGCTATGCAAGGAACCGTCATTGCTAGGAGATAGGTTACTGGGAGCTGTTGCTGCTATGGCTGAGAGTATGGAACAGATCAGTGACAAAGGTACATAACTCTTTACCTACAAGTGTCGTCTGCTGATAACCTTTGCAAACAGTTTGGAACAAGATCAGGCCCGACAAAATGTCGGACCTGATCTGGATCCAAACTGTTTGACACTCTGATGGTATTCCTGAAAGAATTTTTAGAAAAAGTTGGTTTTGAAAAAAATGAATCGGCAGACGACCAAAAAGCGGGAAAATCATCAACACTTAATTCCATATTTAACCTAATAAGCACACAGCCATGCTCTGAAGAGAGGATCTTACATGAGTGTTAAATCTTTTATTGAATTTATTAAATGAGTTGGGTAAAAGAGAAAATAAGAGGCTTGCCAAGCATTTTCTCTTTTTTGGCAACAAGTTTAATAAATTCAATAATACAGGAGCATAAATGTTAGATTCTGTTTATCATATGAGTCTAAAACTGCTTTGAAATCGTGATTTTGCCTTTTAAGGCTTAGGTTTTCTCATATACACTGAATACTCTTTATACTTATACTCTTTATAACAGCAAAATTCTTTACAACATCAGTAGTATTTGCACAAATATGCCAGCAGTTTCCCTTGTATTTGAGTTCAGTACAACAGAAGTTCAAAGGTTGTCTGTATATGTGAGGTTATAAGGGCTGTCAAAAGACAATGTTACTAAAACCTATAAACCACTAGTGGTTTATTGGATTTTAATGCATGGCGTTATTTCACTCCCAGGCGCTACATCATATGGGCCTGGACGTGAGAAATCCTGTCTTTGTTAGTTGGCGAACAAGAAAGGCGCAGACCAGCCTATGCATCTGCGCAGACTGATCAGCGCCTTTGTTATTCTTTTTTTGGAAAGCATCATATCTAAACTTGCTTCAAGCAAATTTAAATTTTCTAGCTAGTCTCTGTAGCTGAGTAGACTGTGTTTGAGTCTCGCTTTGTCTGAAGCATTGAAGACAGGTTTTCAAATTTGTCGCTTTGAAGCCCATATATGTAATTCTTTTTAGCTGTTAATTGCTATATCAACTACTGATTTCCAGCCCATCCAGTTGTTCAATTTTATCATTTGATTTGGATTCATTTTGTGGATGGAAAACAGTGTGGATCCTGAGCAGATGGCTTGCCATGCCATAATGACTCCATAAACACCTAATGAGATTGTAAGATGGAGTTATTAAAATTTTAACTCTATTCCTACCATTCATGACTTTTGTCATCTGCTCTGTTGTCTGCTTATGCCTATTTTCCAAAACTATGGACATGGAATGATCAGTCTGGGTCTGATCAGGGTTCAAAGTGCTTGTTTCCATGATAAAATTAGTTGAATGTGTACAGCAGACATAATAAGCAGACAGCATTTTCTGGAAAAAAGATATTGACAGGATAAGGGTTATTCATACACACAGGATAAAGACATCTGAGACTTTACCCTGGGGTAGAAAATCTTTTCTTGGGCACAGGATAGGATATCGGAGATTTTACCCTGGGATAGATATTCTTTTCTCCCACCTTTGCCCATGTAAGATAGGCTGTAAGCTCATGTAAGGAATTTCTATCTTACATGACCATGTGACTGCTTTCTTACATGGGCAGATTAAATATTATTTTAGTCCAAAAAAGGATATTCAAAGGACCAACACATTGTGCCTAAGTAATTCAAAGGCACCAAGCAAGCATGTGCGTTACTTGCTGACGTCATATAATGTTATTGACGTCACTGAATGTGCAACGCGTGACAATAATTGCAATGTGACGCTTATTGTTCAGGGAGCATGCAGGAATTTATTTTGCATTTTGCAACTTAACTTATTATCCAATCGTGTTTTCCAGTCAATAACAAGGTTATTTTAAACCCGATATAAACACTCGTGAACTCGGAAATAATGTAAATCCAACGAGTAAAAAGTTACACTTTTCACGTTTTTGCACTTTTTATGTTTGGACAAAAAAAACTTCGAAAAGTGGGAGAAAAACAATCCATCATGAGCCTGTCCATGCAGAATAGAGGTATCTCACCCGAGGGGTCGGAATTTTAACCAGGGACTCAGCAAGCCTCGTCCCTGGTTAAAATTCCGACCCCTCGGGTGAGATATCTCTATCCTACATGGATACTCATGGTAGCTACATGGATACTCATGGTGGATTGTTATAATCTTACCCTGTTATCTTACAGAGGCTGTCATGTGAGAACTACATTGGTTGTATTGGAACTCACGCACATGTTTGTCAAGTGATGTCATTGTTATGTTAAAGTGATGTCATCATATCATGTCTCATCTCAGGTTATTCAATTTCTTGGAGCATTTTTTAAGCATTAAATGCAGTATTTAATGGTGAGCAAGAAAAAGAATCCATTATTTGTGTGAGGATGGGATTGTAAAATCCGTCCCTCGTGATCACGGTTTGTCATCACTCGGCAAGCCTCATGATGCCAAAAGGTGATCCTTGGGATGTATTTTTCTTTCCCACCCTCACACTCATGATAGATTCTTATACACTGCCCAAAATGAAAACTTTACATAGTATTCAAAAGTATATATTTTGATGATAAATTAAGTTCCAGGGTTAATTTTTTTGGTCATCGAATCTTCAATGCCGTATTGATGTCACTGAAAAAAATTATTGGATGAAAATCATGAATTGCATAATTTTTATGAATAATTTAGTTCAGAGGGGTCAAAATGAAAATTTCTAAAAACAATTAAAACAGTCACAGAGATCTTGGAAACAGGAAATTACTGACTTGGTGCTTTAAGTGATGTTAAAAAGAGCATCAATAACCTGTGTGACCTCCATTTTTACGAATACTTAGCAGAATAAGTCGCCTCATAGAATTTAAGTGACGTTGTATGAGCATGTTAGGGATACGTATGTAATGCTAACAGAGGTGCATATTGGAGTCATTTAACGCATCCATTTGATGATTGGTCCTGACCCTCCGACCCAATTCATCCTATACGTGTTCTATGGGTTACATGACACGGAATGAAGCAGGCCAAGGCAAGAGGTTGACATTATTTTTAGCATGGAATTATGTGTTTATTTGCGTGTTGTGTAAGGCCTTGCATTGTCATGCTGGAAAATGCCAGGTCCGTTATTTTGCACGAAATGACTAATTATCTTTTGTGCATGAACCCCCGCAAAGATGAGCAATAATGGTTGCCGTTTAAAACGATTACGTGGGTGAGTTAATGAATTAACATGACAAGGACGTAACGATGTCACACGTGCGCATCCAGGTCTTGAATGAACTCTGACATACCCAGTTTTGTTGTACCGGTTCATAAGATAATGAATAGTCTGTCTAGAGCAGCCAAACTGATGCTCGATATCATTTACCGTAGACCCCGCCATGAGCACATCAATAACATGTTTCTTTGATCTTTTGAAAGACGTGCTGTAACTAAATAGAAGCGTTTTGTAACAATAAATTGTTTTTTATATCCAGTACTCAGCTGCAAATGTTTTCTTGTCGGTTTTAAAGCTGTTAATGAACCACCTGTTCCTCAGCACGTGCAACTTAGGAACACGTTTTTCAGGCGTTGACACTTGAATAGACCTGAGATTTGAATAAAAATTGCATAATCGTTATTTGTGACGAGGTCTCGATAAGCATGCGTTTATCTTACAAAGACATGTATACTAACAAAACAGTTATTCGAAGAAATATAGTGTTAAGTTTTCATTTTGGGTCAGTGTAGTATGAATATCAGATGAGGTGTCAAAATATAACAGTTTGATACTTTGATATTTTTGATAATGACTATGTTTCAGTGTTGACTCTGCAGACAGAAGTACTCATTCTGGCCCATGAGTGTCACACAGCAGCCTGTAACATGGAAGGTATCTCTAACATACTGAGAGCTGCCAGGATTCTCACCGATTTCCTAGAATCTTCCAATGAATTCTCTCTTATGGTAAGTACATGAATGGATTCCCTAAGATAATGAGGACTGCCAGGGTTTTCACCAGTTCCCTAGAAACAGTGAAATCACTCTAATGGTAGGTACATGGAAGGGATCCCTAACATACTGAGCACTGCCAGGATTCTCATCAGTTTCTTTGAGTCTTCTCAGGAATTATCTCTTATTGTCAGCATGGGAGAGGGATCTTTGCCTTACTCAGAGCTGTCAGGATTCTCACCAGTTTCTTAGAATCTCTCAGGAATTTTCACTTATGGTAAGCATGGGAGAGGGACCTTTACCATACTCAGAGCTGCCAGGATTCTCAACAGTTTCTTAGAATCTTCTCAGGAATTCTCTCTTAATGGTAAGTATGGGAGAGGGACCTTTACCATACTCAGAGCTGCCAGGATTCTCAACTGTTTCTTAGAATCTTCTCAGGAATTCTCTCTTAATGGTAAGTATGGGAGAGGGTCCTTTACCATACTCAGAGCTGCCAGGATTCTCAACAGTTTCTTAGAATCTGCTCTGGAATTCTCTCTTAATGGTAAGTATGGGAGAGGGTCCTTTACCATTATCAGAGCTGCTAGGATTCTCAACAGTTTCTAAGAATCTTCTCAGGAATTCTCTCTTATGGTAAGCATTGGTGAGGGACCTTTACCATACTCAGAGCTGCCAGGATTCTCGCCAGTTTCTTAGAATCTTCGCAGGAATTCTCTCTTATGGTAAGTACGGGTGAGGACCTTTACCATACTCAGAGCTGCCAGGATTCTTACCAGTTTCTTAGAATCTTCTCAGGAATTCTCTCTTATGGTAAGTATGGGTGAGGACCTTTACCATACTCAGAGCTGCCAGGATTCTCACCAGTTTCTTAGAATCTTCTGAGGAATTCTCTCTTATTGTAAGCATTGATGAGGGACCTTTACCATACTCAGAGCTGCCAGGATTCTCATCAGATTCTTAGAATCTTCTCAGGAATTCTCTCTTATGGTAAGTATGGGTCAGAGCTGCCAGGATTCTCACCAGATTTTTTTTCGAATCTTCTTATGAATTTTTTCTTATGGGAGAGGGACATTTACCATACTCAGAGCTGTCACCACCCAAAGAGCCTCAGATCTATTAAATTGTTCTAACTCTTTTAGTCAATTCAATAACAATAAGCACTCATGTTAGAGCCTCTATTTATAACCACAATACAGTTCCTTTATAACACACCCCATTATAACAGAATCGGAGATAACACAGGCATGTTGTTGCCCAAAAATTTTCATACCATCAAATTTTACAAAGGAATTATAGGAAAATGACCATAAAATGGTCATTTTCCTATAATTTCTTTGTAAATTTGTCCCTTTATAACACAATTATCTTATAATAAGATCAATTCCTAAGGACCCCGAACATAGGGTTTTAAAGGGAGTGCACTGTACTTCTGTTTGTTTCAGACAAGACTGTTGACAGGAGTTGGTCGCTATAATGAGATGATCTACATATTTGATGTTCTCAAACAAAACCACCAGTTTGAGTTGTTGCTAGGGAAGGGAATGGAAAAGGTTGGTAGCATAGTTACCCTAATTGAACAATATTTACCAAAAACGTTCAGTATTTACCTTAAATCAGGGTTCCCACAAGCTCTGGAAATCATGGAAAACCTGGAAAATCACACAAAAAAATCCATGCATGAAAAAATCATGGAATTTGAAAAACATCTGAATAACCATGGAAAAATCATGAAATTTTGTGATATAATTTGACGAAACCACCAGTAGCTTGAAAACTAGCTGTCAGACACACAAATTTTGTGTCTGAAAGCTAGTTTTCTGGCTACTGGTGGTTTCAAGTTTTAATTATTTCAAAATGCATGCATGGTCAACAAACATGCTTATTTAAATACATTATTGTTGCTGCATTCCACATTTATGCTCAGCGTGGTGAAGTTGCTGCTAAAAGGGGAGGTTGGAGGCCATACATTAAATAGTCATGGAAATTACATTGTTGATCATGGAAAATCATGGAAAAATCATGGAATTGTGTTTATGAATTTCTGTGGGAACCCTGTTAAATGTTCAGTAATTAACCCATAAGCTCAGAATTTACCCCAAATTATCAGTATAACTAATACCCTAAATGTACAGTACCTACCCTTAATGTACAATAATTACAAAAAAAGTTACACATTTACACTAAATGTCCAGTAATTGGCTGCACAACAGTTTGTCTAAAACCGTTAATCGAGCAACCATTTTGTTTAAGAGCAATTTGGTTGAATGATCATTTGGTCTAAAGGTTTTTTGATTGATTCACCATTTCGTCTAAGCAACAGATTGTCTAAAAAGCTTAAGAGTTACTCAAGGTGTGACACTTGGTCAAAAATTTGCAGATCATTGCGGTGATCAACACTAAAGATTTATTACCATGGTTAGTCTGGCCTCTAGGCGTTAAAATGAAAATGTCTACAAAAGGGGTCTAAGATGTACACCATATGGCTAGTCTACTCATCTGTCTCAATTTTAACATCAGATAAATTTAAGCCAAAGTATGTAAAACAGACAATGTAAGCTAGACTTGCTATTAAAAAGGGCCAAACAGTTTCTAACTTTTACAGAAAAAAAATCAGTCTCATTTATCTGACTATTAGCGAGTCTACGTCATGGTTAAATCTGAAATTTGTTATGGATGTGCTTGATATTTGTCTATAGTATGTCTGTAAACTAGCCTGAACACCATAGAAAATGAGTTGAGTTCGCTAAGGAGTTAGATAAGCTTTCCTCTTATGAACAATTCAGTAAAATACCCTGAATCAATGAGAAAATTGCCAGAGTCTTAAAAGAGTTCCAGTTCCGACCCCCATTAGAGTACATACAACATACCACATTGAAATTTGTGTATTCCTTAATGGTTGCATTAAAATATAGTGTTTACTCCATTCTATTTGTTGCAGCCTAATTGAGCACTCCATTACAAAAAAATGATAATACTTATGAGTGGCTTCCATTTCTATGGAGAGATGTAAACACAATTTCCTTTCTTACACAATTAAAAAAATGAATCTTTTACCCTTTTTCGGCCAAATGTTCAGACATCTTTCAATAAAGTTAGACAGAAATGTTATTCCATGATATGGTTCATTTGACGATATGGTTTAAGAGGAAAAACCCATTCGACATATTGGTCATCCGACAATATGGTTCATACGACCAAATTGTTTTAGGCAAAGTGGTTTTAGATGAAGTTTCAAGGATCCCCAATTATTACCATTAATGTACAATTCAAGTTCAGATTTACCCTAAATGTCCAGTAGTTCCCCTAAATGTTCTTTATTTACCCTAATTTTCAGTGTTCAAGCCTATCTTAACTGATTCCATTTACCCAAAAATCTGAATATCCCAGTTTATCATATGACGTTGGGTCTGGGAGTGTAATGATGGCTTGCAATAAAATCGATAAACCACTAGTGGTTTACAAATTTTGGGAAACGTAATGACATTCATAACAACATTACGTAGATAATGACAGAATGATTATAACGTTTTTACAGCAGAAATGAGATTTCAAAGTAATCTGAATGTCATATGATCAATAGAATCTAACATTTATGCTCTTGTATAATTATATTTATTAAACTCGTTGCGAAAAAGAGGTAAAATGCTCGGCAAGCCTTGCATTTTATCTCTTTTCCCCAATTCATTTAATAAATTCAATAATACATGAGCACTCATGTAAGATCGTCTGTTTACAACTTGAATAGGTTTAAAAAAGGTGGTGATTAATCAGCAACTAGTGTAAGTCCTGATCAAATATTTTCTTCAGGAGTGGTCTGATCTTGGTTCACACTGCTTGTTCAGACCTTTCTGATTGAATATTTAGGTTAAATATATTAGTTTTTCGTAGTTTCTTGTGTCACGCTCCTTGAGATTTATTACTTGATTTGATTAATTTTACATAAAGAATCTTACATGAGTGACCATTTAATACAGGTGAAAAAATATTTCAATATTGCACTTGTCCTGCAGAATGAATGACTTACAATTTTCACTCATCCTGCAAACACATGCACTTGTCCTTTAAAAGTGTATGCAGTATAGAACATAAGGGAGCAATATGAAATATCACTTATAAAATTCCTTCTTTCTTTGCCAAAATGATATTTACCCAGTCCGACTTTCATTAAACTGCGTCCCATATACTGACAACAGGATTTCACAGTCAATTCTCAGAAAATGCTAGTTTCACCCGATGATTTTTCATCCTCACCTTCAAGTAATCCTTTCCAAAGCACTCCTCCTGAAGGATGAGTGCTTTGGAAAGAATTGCTTGTCCTTTCTAGATTTCACTAGTAATTATGAGCGGACGAGTGGATTTTTTGTCCCCTGTAAAATGAAATTAATGAAACAAGTTTTAGGGAGTTTCATAAATTTGGTATAATAATATTATATTTTCTTATTATTATTAATGTTTACTGTCTGAAGATGTTGCAGCGACACAGCTGTGCTGATTTTTATTATTCCATACATATGAATTTATGAGATATGAAATGACTAAATTGTACAAATGTAAGATTCTCTTAGTTTTGTAAGGATTTTAGGGATCCTAATATTTGGAGTATACATTGTAAATTTTTCTTTCTAGTTTAGGTAGCCATTAATCCCAAACCATTTCAACATAAGAAAAGTCTTTGCCTAAGCACACAAATCATAATTGAGCCATGACATGTGATTTCCAACAATGTGGTATGTGCGACCAGCAAAGGCTCAGACCAGTCTGCGCATATGCGCAGTCTGATTAGAGCCTTTGCAAATATTCTATGACTGTTCAGCTACTGGCAGAACATCATTTAAAGTTTCTAAGCTTAAAAGGAGGCTGCATGGGCTGGTCTGAGTCTACACTTGTCAAAATACCACATTGTTGGAAATCACGTGTCATGGCTCATATGTGATGGCATTGGCTCATATATGAGAATGTTAGTTGAATCTACACATGACAAAATCAACAATTTGACCCCACAGCAAACCTCAATTCAGCCTTGGCATTCATCCAGTCTTATCAGAGTCTCTGCTATACCCTCAAAAGATAGTTAGGGACTGAAGTAGAGGACTAGGCAGATGTCCAGGCAAAGTGTTGGTTAAGTCATGTGCAGGCTCAAATTCAAGGGTTGGATGTGAATTTATTGCTTAAGGCAGGTGAATAGTTAATGTAGGTGAATTGTTCTTTGGGATATATTTTGTCCATGTCTTCGACACTTTGCTTTTGCTTAGACTTGTATATGTAAGCCCTAAATCAAACTATGCCAAGGATTTTATTCGAACAGCCATTTAGTCTTTATTTCATTTATGCTTGTCTTCAATATCTCTGGTGTTTGTTTAATGATTAGGCATTACAGGTAAGATAGTACAGTCACCCAATTATGCGCATAACCATAGACCATATGGGCCTTGACGCAAGAACACCTGTCTTCTGGGTTTGTGAACAACAAATACCAGCAGACCAGCCTGTGCATCCACTCAGACTGATCAGCTCCTTTGTTATTCACTTTTTGGAAAGTATCATATCTAAACTTGCTACAAGCCAAATTTCAATTTTCTAGCTGGTCTCTGTAGCAGAGGAAACTGGTTTGAGTCTCCCTTTGACGGAAACCCCGAATACAGGTTATGTCATGCCAAGGCCCTTATTTCAGAATATTACTGATGCTTGATATTACAGATGCATAAAAGCTGGACATAAGCTTTAAGCTGCTTTTTGTAACCTGCTTTAATGCTTCATGCTTATTGAATACATCAAGAATTAAACACCTGCATTCTTGGATTTAAGTAGGCTTTCCAATAGATAAATTTTAGAAGAGTCCATTCTCTGTAAACAGGATATTACCGGATATTATAACAGGACAGGATATTATAACATTCAAGTTTCCATCTGTTCATCAAAACAACACCTATGATATAAAATGCCTAATTTCTACCAAACTTCACTGGCGTGACCATTGGCAGGTCTAGTTGTAACTATCATTAGATACTTCCACTTTGGTCTCATTTCCTGTGTACATCCAACAAACTTTAATGTTGGTCATAACTTTGGGAATGCCCTGTGCTTAACCTGGGGCTTTGATGTTTCACATCTGCCCAGCAGGCACACAACCTTAGGCCAGAATTTTTTATTAGTTGATTTACGAACCCTCCTACTGTAATTTTGCAGAAAGTAGAAAAAAATGAAATGTAATTTCTAAAAAAGATTTTTTATTTTATCCGCCGACTCTAAATATTATTTGTTTTGTTGAAAAAATCATGTATTTTTGAGGTTCTGTTTGTGTATTTTTGAGAGTGACACTGTTAAAAGTGATTGTCC
Organism: Loripinus fragilis; assembly: GCA_964019695.1. Classification (NCBI taxonomy): domain Eukaryota; kingdom Metazoa; phylum Mollusca; class Bivalvia; order Lucinida; family Lucinidae; genus Loripinus; species Loripinus fragilis. The sequence continues at coordinate 38,982,316 of OZ026522.1, read as the reverse complement.
TATGCAGAAAAATTATGAAACTTTTAAAGAATTATTACAGACTGTTGGTTTACTTTACTAGTCTAACTGTTTGTTCTGGAGAAATTTAAAAAAAAAAAGCTCTGAAAATGAAAAAAAAAAGCTCTGAAAATGACCAGTCAATTGATCTTTTCAGAGCTTGTTTCTTTTTTTTCCCGTCCCCCCGACCCTAAATGTGAAAAAAATACCTATAAATCAACTAATAAAAATTTTTGGGCTTTAACGCAATGTCGCATCAACGTTGATATGACATTGATTCAAAGTAATGTGCCTGCTGGGTGTATACCTGGTTGGTAGAGCTTTTTAGCTCACCTGAGCCGAAGGCTCATTGGTGAGCTATTAGTATACCAGTGACTCCGTCGTCCGTCCGTCCGTCCGTCCGTCGTCCGTCAACATTTTCAAACATCTTCTCCTCTGAAACTACTGGGCCAATTGAACTCATATTTCATATGGAGACTCCTTAGGATGGGGGAACCAAAGTTTGTTCAAATGGTCTTGGTCACATGACCAAGATGGCCGCCACGCCCATATATGGTAAAAACCCTTAAAAATCTTCTTCTCCAGAACCAGAAGGCCGATGACCTTGGGACTTATAATGTAGCATTGGGGTTGTGGGGCCTACCAAGTTTGTTCAAATGATGATCCTAGGTTGACCTTGACCTACTTAACGTCGAGGTCAAATTTGCTTCCTAATACATTTATATGGGAAAAATTCTGAAAAGTTGATTTTTTTGAAAACTGTGGAAGGTTTAGTCATTATTCTCACTTGATATGTTTAACCTAATGAGACAATGGCTATAAATAAGTTTCAAAGGTCAAGGTTGACCTTTGACCTTTCAGCTTAGGTCGCTCATATTGGAGACGCACCAATATATTAAAATATAGTTTTCTCACAAACCATTGGCCCAATTGAACTCAAATTTCATGTGAAGACTCCTTATGATATGAAAGCCAAAATTTATGCAAAATATTTTGGTCACATGACCAAGATGGCCACCACACCCATATATGGTAAAAACCATTCAAAAATCTTCTTCTCCAGAACCAGAAGGCCAATGACCTTGGGACTTGGTATGTAGCATTTGGGATGTGGGGCCTACCAAGTTTGTTCAAATGATGAACCTAAGTTGACCTTGACCTACTTAACATCAAGGTCAAATTTGCTTCCTAATGCATTTAAATGGGATTTTTTTTGAAAATTTCTTTTTTGAAAATTGTTGAGACCAAAGTCATTATTTTCACTTGATATGTTGAACCAAATGAGACAATGGCTATAAATAAGTTTCAAAGGTCAAGGTTGACCTTTAACTTTTCAGCCAAGGTCGCTCATATTGGAGTCCCATCAACACATCAAAACATAGTTTCCTCAGAAACCACTAGGCCATTTGAACTCAAATTTCATATGAAGACTCCTTAGGATAGGTTAGCCAAAATTTATGCCAAGTGTACTGGTCATATGACCAAGATGGCCACCACGCCCATATATGGTAAAAAACCCTTTTTCTCTTCTTCTCTGGAACCAAAAGGCCAATGGCCTTGGGACTTGGTATGTAGCATTGGGGATGTGGGCCCTACCAGATTTGCACAAATGATTAATCTAGGTTGACCTTGACCTACTTTATTGCAAGGTCAAATTTGATTCCTAATGCATTTATTTTGGAAAAATCTTGTATTAAGTACCAAAAGCCAAGCTGACCTGTGACCTTTTATCCAAGGCCACTCATTTGGACTGCCACACACCTATCTAAACATCTGTTTCTCAGAAATCACTGGGCTGTTTGATGGATTATTCATTAGATTGTTTAAGTCACTTGACCAAAATGTCTGCAACCCCCATATATGGTAAAGCAATTTGTTCCATTATAAGCTGTAGTTGACCTTGACCTATTTTAACATAATTAAGGAGATCAGGTGAGCGCCTTAGGACCTTCAGGTCCTCTAGTTTCAAATATAATAAAATATATGAGCCGTGACATGAGATTTCCAACAATGTGCCATTTTGACAAGTGTTGACTCAGACGAGCCTGTGCAGCCTCCTTTTAAGCTTAAAAACTCCAATTGATGTTCGGTCAGTTGCTTAACAGACATAGAATATTTAAGCGACTAGCAAAGGCTCTGATCAGACTGTGCGTATGTGCCTGGCTGTTCTGAGCCTTTGCTGGTTTCACATACCACATTGTTGGAAATTTCATGTTGCGGCACAATTATGGCTTTAAAAAAGGCTTTATACATGAAATCCCGCAGCAACAGTAGCTCATATTTTACAGTTGTATATGCTTTTAATATCAGACATGGTAAATTTTCTAAAATTTCAAACACTCGACAAAAATTGCAAATTCCACTTTATAAGCACACAGTTGATCATGCTGCTATAAGTGCACACTGACCTCATCAGTAGCAAAGTAAGTAAGGGTGCAAAGATCAGGAATCTGATCTGGGCCTGCCTTGTTTGCCGAGGTTTTTTGTTAGGCTTGAAATTTTAGGACCATTACCTTAGCTTCAATCAGTGACCTATATGATATATTACAGAGACTGAAAACTCCAGTAAAGTATTAATGCTTTTCTGAAATATCTTTGTCAGACATTTTACACAGTTAAATGAAGGGACCAAAATTTTATACTCTTTTTCTAAAACTAATATCTTTAGTAATGCAGTCTAGCTTTGCAGAAGTAGAATTTTAATGTGTAAATCAGTATTTTCAAAAGTTTTCAGTCCTTGAAAACAGTAGGAAAGTCTTTTAGAAGTCCTTGAAAAGTCCATGAATTTTACACAAACTTGCCAGTATGAACCTTGCAGTATACTCAACCCCTTTAACAAACACCAAAATAGAATAATAATGATAATTGTTATTGACAGTGCATAGTACATTGTTAATGGAAATCAATAGAGACATAGACATAGACATATTTGAAGCTCTATTAGCTTCAGTAAAAATTATATTATTGTAGCCATGTTTGACAATTCGGTCAATTTCATAAAATTAGCCCCTTTTTACAATCATGGTCATAATTCCATAGAATGAATTTTTAAAATTTCAGAAACAAGACTTAAATGCACATAAAACCTGTCTTAAGCGGCCACTCAAAAAGAAGACTAAAAATTGGTTTTCAAGACCTACTATCACTCAATTCAGGTCAAAAGTATTGCAGAATGCTCCAAGAGAGCATTCTGCAATACTTTTGACCTTCATTAAGCTAACGTTTGTGTTTAAGACCGTTGTTTTGTCTTTTTTTGAGTGGCTGCTTAAGACAGGTTTTACAGAACATGAAGAGCTGAAAATTGTTTTTGCTCATCTGAAAAAAAGACTAATTGGAGAGATTATAGTATAAACTATAAAACGGTGAAAAAAATTGAGCTTGGATTTTTCTAAATACTCCTTGATACAAAATAAATTTGGGACACATTGGATACAGAGAATAGGACCTATTCATGCTCTGTTTTAATAACTGCCTCAAATAACGTATGTTATGTATGCGTAAAAGAAGCACCACCTTGAGACATTTCTTTTACCTGCCCAAAACTGATAGAGAAAAAAGTGATTATAACCATTTTTGAGGGTTATATATTTTTATATCTAAATGAACCTCCCTATATTCCAAACTACTGACAATTCAAAATGAAACCTTTCCAGAATTTGACTATAGTAAGATTTTTCATGACTGGCAAGGGAGAACTGAAGTCAGCATGTCTAGAGCACAGTCAAAATGGCCATTTAGTCAACGAATCAACGAATTTTGTTAGAAAAGCCTTGGCCGAAACCATTTGGAAATCAGAGTGGCCATTAGTTTCTGTTAGCATACGGTGCATAATTGACATTATTTTTCAATTTCGTCAAAATGAAACCTTAACCCTTAAAGCGCCAATCACAACTGCAGCAGATGACAAATTTTGTGCCACCTTTCCCAATTTTCTACAAAAATAAGGTATGATATTAGATGAGAATTGTCTGCCAGCAGACGATTCTCATGAAATATCATGCCTTATTCGTTATTTTTTAAAAAGCAGCAAAATTTGCAATTGTCGTCTGCTGCAAATTATAGATGGCCCTTTAAGGGTAAACTTTTTTCCCACCAAATATTACAATTGCTGTCATTCGTGAAAATAAAATCCTTGCAATAATTACCAAATGTATAGTACTCACTTACTTTTTGATCGTTATTATTGCCTAAATTCAATGATATAAATACCAAAATGTACAAAAAGTATGGCACTAGTCTATGTTTTGTCACCATTTCACTGTCAACAGGTGGTTAGAAGTTTTCATTGACATTTGTGTTCCAGGGCCAAGCCATATTTAAGAGCAATAAACAGATCAGCTGTCATAAAATTTAGAGTCCCGGAATTATTGTATTTAAGGAACTGCATAGCGCAGTGGCTCAGTTTGTAGAGCTTTAGACTGGGGATCAAATGGTTGCTGGTTCGAGCCTCACTGCCTGTGGAGTCTATGTGTTGTGTACTTGGACAAGACACTTTATCCACTGCTTAGTACTGTTTCAACCGGGCCGCGTAGCGCAGTCGGTAACGTGTCTGGCTACAGATGCGTGTCTGACTGCAGATCCAGGGGTCGCGAGTTCGATCCCGGCCCGGTACCGTACTTTCGTGGAGATTGATCATGAAATAATTTCTACGGTCATTCTCCTCCCTTCCGCTGATTTATTCAAGAAGGGTTGTTGTCAGTTACAAGCGAAAGTATGTGCACAAATTACTGGTTAACCGCTTGCTCAAGCCTGCCCAGGAAAAAGAGTGGTTAAGTGAACTGACCGTCCTGCAATGACCATAGCTGTTTACATGGGACGTAAAGCAACAAAAACAAACAAAACAAACAAATCAACCCAGGAAGACCCATACCAACATGACTGAAAAATTGTTGACTGGGACATAAAGAATCAAATAATAAATAAACCCCTAAATAGGTACGTTTAAAAAAAATGTTAAAATGATATTCAGACAAAAGAATATATTTTTTTAAGATTATGACCTGACGCCCCTAGATATGTACAACGAACTATCCTTAGATTATTGTTTCAACCAAAAGGAATAGTCCATAAGTATACAAAGGGTTAAAATATGAGTTGAGTTTCTGTATTGAATACCCCCATAGCTCTAGATAAACAAAAAATAAAGCATAAAATTGTCAATACCTTCTTATTCATCAGTTTAAACATACTTTTGATGCTAATTGAGACGACTCTTTTGAGTTCTTACAACATATTATGTTTTGATCATTGAGAAATATGAAAACTAATTTTAGATAATGCACCCTTATTTAGAGACCTGTACTATCTCTCATATACACTGCAGTACTTAAAATGAAGTTAAATCATTTTTGCTGTATATATGTTATTGTGGGGAAATATTTAGAGATGCTTAGTATGTATTCATAAAAAAAATAATTGTGCAAAATTTAATTTTGTGATCTAAATGCCAAATATGAGGAAATGAAGAGGTGGTCATCTTCTGAACCTTGAGAACTTTGAAGTCAGTGATGTTATGTCTGAGAATTTCTACCTTGATTATCTCTACTAATTTTCACATAGCTTACAGATTATTCAGACTCTGACAATGGCATCAGCGATTCGACTCTTTGGCTCAGTTGTTAGATTTCTCTACTAAGGAGCCAGACAAAACATCCCATACAGATTTGCCACCTAGGCGGTAAATAGCTGTACATATAGCAAATGTTATCTCTGTTTATACTCTCTGACTTTAAATAAAATTTGTCTAATGTCTTACCCTGGACAAGCATCCCACACAGATTTGCCACTCTGGACAAACATCCCACACAATTGTTCAAAATACTTAAAGATATTGCTTTGTCAAATAATGAACTAACAGAGTTTAATAAAGATTGGGAACCTTCTGAAATATTACTTAATAATTAAGAATAGGTATATAAGCATACATACCAACCCTCACATACCAAGAATAAAACTGACACTCTGAAATACATGTATTAGTGATTCATTATAGTAACCAGTACAGCCTCAGGAACAGGAAAAGTATACCATACAAAAATGTCTTGTTTCTTTTTAGTTTGTATGACTATATAAATAATAAATATGGAGTAATCACAATAAATTTTATCCATTATCCCATCCTTTTGTACACTTGTGCCTTAGAAATTTTCGCTGTCAAGACTACCAGATGGAGTAAAGTCTTGCTTTTACATTTCGCCTTTTTCGCTTTTAGGGCACCTGCATGTCAAAAGGATGTGATCACTTTGCAACATAATTTCTGCCTCACTGTTTTCTACCCTGGATTCTTTAAGGGAAGACTTTATGTTACCCTTTGAGTGCTACTTGCATTTTCCGTCCGCTATGCATCTTCTATAGTATACTATTTTCTTAGTCCCCTATTTAACCTTTTTATAGAGAGATAATTTTTTAAATAATTTTGTTTTACAACTCAAGTTTATTTTCAGTCTTACAATGTATATATATATTTGTTTATAAAACTACTTTGCATGCTCTATGATATATTCTATGTTTGTTCTCTTCAATTTTGTTTGTCGAAGTAAAAGCCCTACAGGGCTTATGTTACTTGTTATATGTATATTCGACTCAAAATAAATCTTCTACGAGGGTCATCCAATAAATAGCGAGAATTTCCTTATAATGTAAGAGGTTTTACCATTTTAACATCACAAACAGGACCATAAGGTAGCATAATTTTTTGGGCATGCAACAACATATCCAAAAGTTTGACAGAATGTGATGTCTCTTGTTGCTTAGCAACGCAAACTCATACTTAAAGCTTACCTGGTTGGATACCTTAAAATGGTTGCCATGGTTACAGGCATGTGCAGATCAGTTCCAAAAAATTGTATTATATAAACGACAACATTAGGTAATTATTCTGTAAAATTCATTGACTTCTTTTGAAAAATGTCAAATTGACAGGGACATATAGCGTAAAAAAGCGACACAAATGCAAAATTGTGGCATCAGAAAAGGGGGTATGGGTCATAAATTTGCCCTTGAATTATTGTTGGTTGGTATAAAAGTTTTAAACCACCCTTAAATAATTTAATATATTATATATTTCATAACAGTATCTTTAAAAACCATGTATACCATGTGTCCACTGTTGCCTAGCAACAGTAAATATAGACTTAGCAAATAATCCAATTTTCCACAAGTGTCTGGTTGCTAGGCAACCATGACTAACTTGAACATGTTAATGACCATATTTTATATGTAACACTGAGAACAATTGAACTATAACTGATTTAAGGACAATCTACGTTCAGATAATTGATAATAATTTAATGTCAGGCTATGTTTCTTTAGCATTAGCTTTTTGTATGTGGAAAATCTGGTCAGGCTAGCTTTAGTATCACTTTTTGGTTGCTTAGCAACAAGCATCCTCACTTTCCAACAAAATTTAGGATACGCTGCTGCATGCCAAACAAGTTATGCCACCTAATGATTACATTTGCCATGTTTTAATGGTACAAGCTCTTGCATTATATGGAAATTCTCTCTATTTATTGGATGACCCTCGTATGTCTATGTCTATGTCTAGTAGGGATAAAAATGAAAGTCAGTGCATACTGTTTTTATCTTTATTATATACTGTCCTGCCAGCCAGGAGGGACAGTGGCCTCGTGTGTTGTTTGCAAGGTTATTAGGGACTTAGAATCAATGATCACTTGTGTATTGATCCTATCCACAGGAGAGGATTAATACACAGGTGATCTATTGTTTCCCATTAGCTCAAGTGGCGTGTACAGGTTAATGTTTTAATTAACAATTGCAAACAGACCCCGACGTCGCTGTCACTCTTGGTTGGCACGACAGTGGATAACTTTACTGTATATATATATACCAATATATGTTTGAGAGTCGTTTGAGAGAAAGGAGCATCCTTACTATGTTTTTCTTTAAAAAAACATATATGTACGACAGGATCCAGACTGTCAGGGAGAGTGTTGATTAAGGGTGCTCATTTTATGTATGTACAGTATGTATGGCTGGATACCCTTCTGAAAATGCCTGGGTTTCAGAGGTGAAATGAAACAGGAATATAGAAAATAAAAGAAACAAGACTAAAAAAAAACAAGAAAAACATCCCACACAGATTTGCCACCCTAAACAAACATCCCACACAGATTTGCCACCCTGGACTAATCATCCCATGCCATTTCTGCCACCCTGGACTAAACATATATGCCATTTCTGCACAATGGCAAATCTGTGTGGGATGTTTTGTTCAGGGTGGCAAAAATGACATCGGATGTTTTGTCTTGTGGTTATTTGTCCTATTATTTGTCATTGGACCAGTACTAATACTGGTATGATTTGGGTAAAATACTCAGCCAGGGTGCAGAAATCTTTTCAGCTTTGCTTTATACTTGTTATAGCATTCTTGCATGTCGTAGAGTGATAACAAATAATAATACTTGAGCATTTCTTTGCTAGGAGACCAAGCTTAAGACTGCCATATTGGACTACTTGAAAAGGTACCACCCTACCGATACGGAAACCTACTCAATGGTGGCTCTCAATCTGATGATGTACAGAGAGATAGCTCAGCAGTTGGAGAACAAAGCAAATAAGGGGCTGGACAGACTGAGGGGGAAAGCATTGGGTAAGTAGTCAACATTTATGAACTCAAAGTTCAAGTTTCATTTAAGAAATAGATCAGCTCTAGCAGTGAATTGTTGAGTAATAGTAATTCACTGTTAGGAGGTCAGTTGTAAAGAAGATCAAATCATGAGCGTGCAGCACGAGTGTTTTTTTTTTTGTACAACTGACAAACAGTGTATATTTACTGAACAATTCACAGCACTAGAGCAGATCTATTTCGATTTTAACAGACAATAAACGACAAAAACACATTTGAAGTCTTCAGCTTCTTCCAACTTTCTGCAATTGCGCTGAAGAAATCCTGCCATAGTTGGACTGTTCCGCATAGGCTTACATGTAATTGTAACCTCTTTCAAGCGTCAAAATGATATTATACCGTCTAACGCCATGACTGACGTCATTTTGCAGTGGCAATTGATGTCAGCTAGATGCGCTTGCCTTACGCTTTCAAAACTGTGACTTTGTTGTTTCATATAACACAATTTTTAAGCATTGGCTATATAGGCGAGGCTTGTTGGAATAGCTCTTTCCTTGCTAGCAGTGAGAGCTTTTAATCTATAAAGCTTCAATAGCACAATTTAATTGTTCTGCTGAAAGAGATCAATTTCTTTGTTACACACATTCCAACTGGCACTGAATACTAATCGACAAACATTCTACATGGGTCATGTATATTCTCGTCAGTTGATTTTGTTCTTATTTCCAGAAAATAATTCAGAGACAGAAATAACACTCAAGAATATAACACAGTACTTTTCTGAAGCTGCTGAGTCCTATATTAAGGTACAGTAAAACCTCCAAAATTTTAACTTCAATTTTTCCAAATACAGTAAAACCTGTCTTAAGCGGCCAATCAAAAATAGACAAAACAAAAGTCTTAATGACAAATGGTAGCTTAATGAAGGTCAAAAGTATTGCAGAATGCTCCCTTTAAGCGATAATCGGTCTTGAAAACCTAGTTTGGTCTTCTTTTTGAGTTGTCGCTTATAGCAGGTTTTACTGTACTCGCTAATTCAAAATAATTTTGGGACACTTCAGTGAATAGAAACTATTCACGATCTGTTTTAATATCTATCTATTATGAATTATGTTTTGCGTGCGTAAAAGAAACATCTCCTTTAAGCACCCCACACATATGTTTGATTGGAACAAAAATTGATAAAAAACAAATTGGGGGGTTATATACTTTAATGTCTACCTCCATATAATTCGAACAGCTGATAATTATGCCCCCGCCATTTATGATGGGGGGGGGGGGGGGGGGGGGGGCATATAGCATCACCCTTGTCCGTACATCCGTATGTACGTCCCGTACATACCGTCCTATCCCGTACATACTAAAAATGGTTTCCGAGCGATATCTTTTGAAAACATTAGTGTATTGGATTCATATTTCAAACACAGGTATATAATCATAAAATACAGGTCAAGCTCGATTATGGACAAAATCCACCAATTATTATCAGAGTTATGGCCCTTGATCTCCGAATGAAAAATGGTTTCCGGGCGATATCTTTTGAATACAGTTATGTATTGGATTCATATTTCATACACAGGTATATAATCATAAAATACAGGTCAAGTTTGATTACGGGTAAAATCCACCAATTATCATCAGATTTATGGCCCTTGATCTCGGTACGAAAAATGGTTTCCGGGCGATACCTTTTGAATACATTAGTGAAATGGATTTATATTTCATACACAGGTATGTAATCATAAAATACAGGTCAAGTTTGATTACGGATAAAATCAACAATTTATTATCAGAGTTATGGCCCTTGATCTCCATATGAAAAATGGTTTCAGGTTGATATCTTTTGAATACGTTGGTGTATTGGATTCATATTTCATACACAGGTATGTAATCATAAAATACAGGTCAAGTTTGATTACAGATAAAATCCACCGATTATTATTAGAGTTATGGCCCTTTGTTAATGACAATGCCTTATTTATGCGAATTTGGCAATAGCGGGGGCATCCGTGTCCCATGGACACATTTCTAGTTTGAAATAAAACGGCTAGTCCTTAAGAATTCGAATTTAACTGTATTTTGAATGATAGTAGGAATTTTGTTTGTTTGTGTTGGTGGTTTACATTCCAGTCAACAATATTTCAGTCATGTTAGGATATTTCCTGTGTTGAACTACATGGAATAAAGTGTCTGCCAATAGATGGATTTTCATGAAACTTATACTGACTATATATGACCATAGTGTGGTCATGCATGTGAAGTTTCATCAGGGTGTCATCAGTTATAGAGGAGTAATTGCCCTTTGATTGCTTTAATATATAATGATTTTTCTGTCCTCAGCCATAACTTTGTAACCAATGGATGGACTTTCATGAAACTTATATTGAATATATATGACCATGATGTGGTTATGCACCTGATGTTTGATCAGGGTGTCATCAGTTATAGAGGAGTAATTGCCCTTTGATTGCTTTAATATATAATGATTTTTCTGTCCTCAGCCATAACTTTGTAACCAATGGATGGACTTTCATGAAACTTATATTGAATATATATGACCATGATGTGGTTATGCACCTGAAGTTTGATCAGGGTGTCATCAGTTATAGAGGAGTTATTGCCCTTTGATTGCCTACATTTTGATTTTTTTTCCATCCTCAGCCATAACTTAGTAAGCAATAGATGGATTTACATGAAATGCACATGAAATTTTATCAGGATATCCAAGGTAATAGAGGAGTTATTGCCCTTTGATTGCTTACATTTACATAATTTTTTTCTGTCCTCTGCCATTACTCAAGCACAGGCTACACAACAAAACTTTGTTCCATGAAACTTGAAAGTTGTATCAAGTTTGATCGTGTAGCCCACCTTGAAATCTTGTTCTATGGAACTTTTTGGAGTTTCATGAAACACAGTTTTGGATAGAACAGGTCATATTCCGTACAACTTCAATTACTTGTTCTATGAAACTTTTCTGATTTTTCAACCAAAACACCAGCTGAAGAAGTTCATTAACCCTTAGAGCACCACCTATAATTTGCAGCAGACAACAATTACAAATTTTGCCGCTTTTTCAAAAATATCAAATAAGGCATGATATTTCATGAGAATCGTCTGCTGGCAGATGATCCTCATGTAATATCATACCTTATTTTTGTTGAAAATTGGGAAAGATGTCATAAAATTTGTCGTCTGCTGCAGTCATGATTGGCGCTTTAAGGGTTAAAAGAATTCAAGTCTAATCGGAGAAAATTTTATAACCCTTTTGACCTTTATATGACAATTCCTCAAGTAATGCATGGTATGCTCCAGGGTTTGCACTGGCTTGAAACAGGGTTCCCACAAGCACTGGAAAACCTGGAAAATCACAAGAAAAAGTTCCATGCATGGAAAAATCATGGAATTTGAAAAAACTGAAAAATCATGGAAAAATCATGGAATTTTGAGAAATAATTTGTGTGTTTGACTGCTTGTTTTCTGGCAACTGGTGTTTTAAGTTTTTATTATTGTTTCAAAATGCATGTTGGTCCACAACAGGGCCTGCACTGGTTGTGCCTGATTTTTTATAGTCAGATACATGTAGCCTTAAAAATGTATGCAATTAAGGCATGTCAGAAGTATTCTTTTATTCGTATATAAGGTCTAACCAAAAGATATTAATACGTTTTTGAATGGAATGTAGAAGCCACGTTGAATCTTTTGACCTATCAGATTCTTAATTTGCAGGGTGAATGACTGAATCATATAAAACTGGCATTCAAGGGGGCCTTACAATTCATACTTTTTTTGTTCTCCTACTTTTCCCTACATTTTCATGAAAATGCCTTCCTGCTTCCCTCTTTAATTGCACCTCGGTGGGTCGGACTTCAGACTCAGTGACGGTTCCGACTTAAGGCTTATCTATTGATGAGATGGTAGGGGCCTGATGCTTTAGCTGTTGTCAGGCCCACCAGGGTTTACCTGTTGGATTTCTTTTGCTCCGGTATTTAGTTTTATGTACTGTTGAGTCCTTATCTTTGCTTTATATCCTTTTTATATCTTGATTTATATGTTCTAGGAGATGATGCATGGATAAGTTAGGGGTCTTTCATGCAAACCAAAATCTATGTGTCTTGATCCACATCTGAACTAAAGGGAGCTCAGTGGTAGAGTGCTTGACTCAAGACCGAAGGGCCTCGGTTTCGAGCCTCACCGGCGTCACTGCGTTGTGTCCTTGAGCAAGAACATTAATCCTAGCCTAGTACTGGTTCAACCCAGGAAGACCCGTTCCTTTATAACTGAAAGATTGTTGATTGGACATAAAGAATCAAATCAAACGAACAGACAAAACATCTGAACTAAGGGTGAGGTTGGCGCAGTGAAACTGGTTTAAGCCCTCCAGTAAAATATTTTTACTGACCGTTCCAAGGCGGTACTTCTTTTGTGGATCATTTGTGTTATTTATGTCTTGTGATTGTCATGCTTTTGCGTCCGTTCATTGCTGCATTGTGGTCACCTGCTGGGAAAAGGCTGACCTCTTGGCTCTTGTTTGTGATGTTTATTATGGTTTTGTTACTTTCCCATGTGGTATCCTGGGTCAGGTGTGGTACTTGATTGTATCGATTCCTGATCTTTGCCATCTTTCTTACTTTTACTATCCTAACTTTCTCACTTAAAATGTCATTTATGCAATAAAATGATCAAAACATTTTCCCCGCTCGCTTCGCTCGCTCAGATTTCTCAATAATTAAACTTGTTTTTTGGTAAATGACCACTCAATTTCTCACTTTGAAATTTTCAGCTGCAAAAGTCATTCTGTTTTTGGTTAATTTTATTGTCACCACTTTTATCCTGCTTATTTTGATCTATTATCATTCATTTAATAACTCATTGTTATGGATTATTGGTTTGAAAAAGCCCTTAGACTTTCCCTACCTTTTACATTGGATAATCCCTACTTTTTCAAAAAAATTATCCATACTTTTTCCCTACTTTTTCGTGGAAGGGCACTTGAAAGCCTGAATAAAAGTTAATCAAAATACATCATCATAAAACTTTTGGAGCCATTTCAATTCAATCATCCAGGTAGTATGGTGTTTCTGATTTTAAAATTGGCCATATATGTGATCTTTTCTGCTAGTTATTTGGGAAAAGATATAGAATGATGAATTATTGAAAGAAATATTGAAAGAAATATTAAAAAGATATAAGAAAGACATGTTCTAATAACAGTTAGTCACAATTATGCTCAATGTGGTAAAGAATACTGAGGATGCTGCAAAGAGGGGAGGTTGGATGCCGCACGTTAAATGATCATGGAAATGACATTATTGATCCTGGAAAAATCATGGAAAAATCATGGAATTTTGTTTTTGAATTTCTGTGGGAACCCTGTTGAAAAGTACTTGAAATTAGAGGGCTTTCTTGAAAAGTCCATGAAAATTAAATATGCCTTGAAAAGTACTGGAAAATCACTCAAAAGCCTTGAAAAGTCCTTGAATTCTACTCTTTTCTGAAGGATTTAGCACAGTCGATATAGACCTAAATCATTATAAAATTGTTGTGCCTTTATTTGGTGCAGCATATGCTGCACCAAATAAAGGCACAAAAATTTTATACTAATTTTCTAATACTAATTTCTCCATTATCTCAGTCTAGCATTTCTAAAGTAGACATTTAACACTTAAATCTGTATTTTTCATAAACTTGTTGTCCTTAAAAACTGTAGGAAAGTCTTTTAGAAGTCCTTGAATTTTACTCAAACTTGCCTGTATGAACCCTGTGCTCCATATGTTTCTCTCCTGCTGACCCATGGTCACACTTAAAAGCTTCTTCTGCCCCCCTCAACTGATGTAGGCCAGCACAAATTATAATAATACATAATGGAGCAATAGTTTCATCTGCATCAGTAGTTTTCATTGTGACAGTTTGTCGGGAAAATGTTATAGATTTATGATAAGGACAGTAAAAGTTTTATAGATCAAGATATATCATGTAGCCCTACAAGTTTGATGAAACAGAAAGTTTGATGAAACCTTTTTCATGAAGCTTGTTTTATGTCTAGCCTGGGCAGCAATTGATCAAATTTCATGAATTTTATTCCAAGTATATATGACCATATTATAGTAATGCACATGAAGTTTTGTCAGGATATCCTAGGTAATAGAGGAGTTATTGCCCTTTGTGTTTCAAAATATCAATGTATTTTTCAGTCCTCAGCCATAAATTAGCAAGCAATAGAAGAAATTTCATGAAACTTATACTGAGTATATATGACCGTAGTGTGCTGACGCATGTGAAGTTTCATGAGGATGTCATTGGATGAAGAGAAGTTATTGCCCTTTGAATGCCTAAAAATCAATGAATTTTGTGTGATGCATATTCATTAGAATACAGGTGTTATTGCTCTTTAATTGCCTCAATTTCAATGAAAAAATCACACATAATTTCGGCAGGGGATATCAATTTGTTGTCGAACTTGCTTGTTTTGTTTTGTTTTAAAAAAATGAAAATTTCAAAATTTAGCTAAGTCGACATAGCATGAAAGGCATATGATATCATTTTATCACAAATGAATTCCCTACTCACATGCATGTATTTCCCAAGATGAAATCGACAAGATATGAATATTTACTGTATCATCATGCTTTTTGTGGTCTGCTATTTTTTTTTTAAAATCAACTATTTCGAAAATTCTATCAACAACACTATCGGAGTGTTGAACAGTTTGGAACCAGATCAACCCCCATGTTTTGTGAGGCCTGATCTGGATTCAAACTGTTAGCAAAGGTTATCAGCAGATGACACTAGTGCAGGCAAAGAGTTGAAGTTGCCACCTTAGTGAAGGCCTGTATGCGCTATACTGAGGGAAAAAAGTTTAGCAATATACTTTGAGGATTCACAGTTTAGAAAAATTGGACTTTTTATTTCATAGTGTCAAAAATAAATGTTGGCAAACGTTCACAAATACGATGACATTAACAGGTTTACATTTCACATAATGTAAAGTCTGATTTTATGCCCCCTTGCTAAAACAGCTAATCTGGCAATAGCGTGAATAGTTTTCGACTAAAAAGTTCATTTTTCTGTCCAATGTTTAGATCCAAAAGCAAGAAAGAGAAAAACGGTTTAAAACTGAATGTGATGTTCACCCTTTTAGTACAGTTTTTGGTTGAAAATCTTATTTTTCCAAATTATCTCCCTTTCAATTGAATAACGTTAGAAATTAAAATACTCAGCAGATCAAATCCTAACTATGAAGTCGGATTTTGTTTCTTTTGACCACTTGCGGTTAGCCATTAGGTCATTTTCAAACAACTGACATGTTTGCGAACCTGCCAATTTAAAAGATCTAATGCTTCAAAGATCACCTATGGGAAACCTCATTATAAATAATTGCTAACTTTTTTCCCTCAGTATATTATCAGTAAACTCTCATATTAACTGCATTGTTGCACGTTGCCTGATAAACGTTTTCTATCTTACTGCATGTGCCTTTATCAGGTCATGATGATGTTGCACTTTTTGAATTACGTCGCTAATGATGCTGAATCGACACAAAAAGCAAAATTAACTTAATAATGGCTAGTTTGAAGAGTGAAACAATGGGTAAACTGATAAATTGAATACCAGGGTTGCGTCTTTTGATATTAAGTTTACCAGGCTCTACTTTGAGAAGCCATGTTGAATCGTTTGGCAAGCCTCGCAATGTCAACAAGCGTTCTCAAAGCCTTGCCTTGTAAACTTGATATCAAAAGACACTCACCTAGTATTCTCTATATCTCGGTAAGCCACGCGATGTCAACATGCATTCTCGAAGCCTTGCCTGGTAAACTTGATATCTAAAGACACTCACCTAGTATTCTCTAAACCTATTTTTAGGATAATTGCCTGCGACATGCTCAGACCTGCGTAAGAAGAGCGAGACTGGTAGCACTTCAGGTTAAACATCTTCCATCAAATCAGCAGTTCATTAACCTTACAACAAAGGGAGCTAATCTCCTCATACAAGATCATCCTGTCTTTTCAGAGGTAAATATTTAACTTGTTTTATGATATCATCCTATATATATCTTTACAGGGGTTATTTTACCCACTTTTTTGTTAGAAAAAAGGGTATATTAATTTCGTACCAAAGTTGGTCCGTCGTCTGTGCATCTGTCCATCAATCACGTTTCTTGTAACTGTATCTTCTCCTAAACTGTTGGACGTAGCAACTTCAAATTTTGCAGGTGCATATGTCATTTGATGTAGAGGGTACTGGCAACATTTTATGTGACCGTGACCCGAAGGTCAAGGTCATACATATAATGTATTTTCCTGTAAATCCATCCTCTCCTTAACCGTTGGACATAGCAACTTCAAACATTGCAGGTGCATAGGTGACATGATGTAGAGGGTACTGGACAATGTTTTGTGTGACCTTGACCCCAAGGTAAAGGCCAAAGGTAAAAAAGTTGGGATTTGCAATGGTGTACCATTGACTGCTGCTCTAGTATTCAACTTGCATTTATAACACCCTGCTTTATAACTATACATTCTTGCATAAATACCCATGCACACACTATAGCTGTTTGAAGCCATTGTTTAATTAACCAAACTCCATGCTCAAAGCATGAGATTCATGTTTGAATAGGAGTTTTGACTTGACAATACTTAAAATTAGCCCTGAATTGACAGTGTTTGTATGACATTTAATGGGAAACTGTTGCTGCCTGGACTAATCATTCACTGATGCTTTTATTCACAAAAACATTGTGTGCTGCTATGAAGTTGTGGTGACATTATGACGTTCAAAAGTTTGAACTGACACTATTTTGCTTGGAGAAATTCCATGTTAGAAAAGGAATATTTTAATATTTTGCGGTGTTTTCAGTGCAATTTTGGATAGAATCAAGTAAAATTAACAAGAATTATGATCACACTTGTTCTTTTCATTGTATTTACACTTGCTGGGTCTAGTTGGGGCCATTTGAACATGAGGCCGCCAGGCAAATGTTAATGCATGAAAAAACATAAGTAATCCCTATATTCAACTTGCATTTTTAAAGTTACAGAGGTAATAGTTAACTTGCATTATGCTATGGAATTTTTTACTTCCAAAGACTGGCAGCTATGGGGATTGTACACTACCATTTATAACCAAATTTTTTCCCCATTCTTCTTATCAAAATATGTAGAACTAACTCTTTAGTTAATTAACGTCTTTTTTCAGGCTTATATTGTTAGTGAGGCTTACTCCAAGAGGGACAATTGGGCTACGGCACTGTGCAATAACGTCATTATCCGCGGAGATTTGAAATATCTTCAAGAGTTCAGATCTCATCTTAGATTAACACCATCACTTGTCCAAGATGCCATAGAAAGGTAATACACATAAGTCCTTTTTAGTTAATAACACTTCTTGTTGTAACAGGAATTCAGATATAACATGGTCATGTTGTGACTCCAAAGTTTTTTGACCATTCTATTGTTAAGTCATCCGGGTATTTTAGGCTTTATGTAACCTCAACACTGAAGAGCTCCGCTGAGATACTCAGTGAAAATAGTGCCAGACGCTTATTAAAAAGCGTTCAAAATCCTGAAATTTTAGTCAATAATATGTCCTAATATATGTCTGATTATTTTATAAACTATTTCTGTATCAAAAGAAAATCATATTTTTAAACTATACTGAAAATTTTGCAGCAAAATTTTGAGTAGTTTTAAAGATATTACAAGTTATAATTTCGCCAAAATACGTTGGGATAACGGAGAATTACCTGTGTATTCACCGAGTGCGTAAAGCGCCATGATGATCCAGAGTGGGAAATGACGTATCACTGTCTAAGAGAATGCATAGAAAATTACAAAGGAATTAATTCCTTAGTAAAATTGTCCCTTTATAAAAAAGCTCACTTATAACAGTAAACAGGGTCCATTCCTATGGAACCAAAACATATCCTTGTAAAAGGACTACACTGTACAGACGTACACATGCATTAACCCTTCTCCTGCTGCACCTGTATAAATATCCCGTTTGGAAAACAGTGTAGATCCAGATCAGATGGCTTCAGATGAAGCCATCTGATCAGGATCTGCACTGTTTTCAATGCAGCCTCAGAATCCACTGTATTACTTGAAATCATAAAACTAAACTAGCTGGAAAACAGAAGTGAATGAGCCAAACTAATTTGTTCAGCTGGGCACGAGTTAATGGAACCAGCTCATAGGAATTTGGTTCTTATAGAGTGAAACCTCAGACCAGGCCCCTAGATTATAAAGCTTTTTCCATGCGCAACTCAGCTGAGCACGAAATTTATCCTGCTCATAAATGTTAAAATGCCAACAATTGTTGGCATTTTAACATTTATTAGCATGATAAATGCAACATCTGAGAGACGTAAAGCAAGAAACGTCTTCATTTGTAGATATTTTAGTTTTAATGAGCAGTTGAAATTTCGTGATCAGTTGAGTTGAGCATGAAAAAAGTTCTATAACCTCGGGGCCTGATGGCCTATCTGCACAGTCCCTCTGGATGTACTATGAAAATAGAAAGTTCAGATCAAGTATTAACATTTCAGGGGTGGTAAAATTCAGGACAAATCCTGAGTTCAGAATTTAAGCTTATCAATTGGTTAATATTTATTATTGCCTAAATGAATTAATAATGTCTTAAGATAAGTAATTTTGGCTAGTAAATGCCTTAAAAGTTTGTTATTAGTTGTATTTAAACAGTTTAAAAGTCGTGGCAAGTCAATATTTAAATTTCAGGAAAGAATATTATGGATTTCAGGATTTTGATTATCTGACTGTTATCATTCCTGATATTTAGCCTCACTGGATAGCTGTACATGTATGTTAAACCCTTCACCTGACATAATCAACATTTTTTCAGTCATGCCATGATGATTTCCCATCTTCCTGGGTTGAACCATTATTAAGCAAAGATACAGTTTAGCTCAAGAACACCACACAGTGTTTCCAGTGAGTCACAAACCAGCTACTCTTCCACACACACAGGTTTAGATAAATGAAAATTTTCAGTGTTAAATTGTAAATATTTTATTACCTATCGGTTTTAACATATGTTTTGGATGCTCAAAAGAACCGTCTCATTGAGACAGTTCTTTTGAGTACTCACAACATATGTTTTAGTTAAGAAATAAGAAAATCAAATTTTCGTTCCACACTCTTTAACTAAAGTCCTGACACATGTCTAACACTCTATAACTGAGCCACCATGCACCTTATAAATATGTTTTAAGTTCTCACTGGCAGTGTCTAATTGATACATTTGTTCTTCTTATGAGGGAGAGCAGTGGCTCAGTGGTAGAGTGCTTGACTCTAGACCCAGGGGCCGCGTGTTCGAGCCTCACTGCGTTGTGTCCTTGAGCACGACACATCCTAGTTTAGTACTGGTTCAACCCAAGAAGACTCACCCTGACGTAACTGAAAGATTGTTGATGGGACATAAAAGAATCAAATCAAAAATCAAATTGTTCATCTTATATGCATCACAACAAATATGTTAAGAACTAAATAAAAAATTTGATCATTTTTTCTGTTTATAACTGTCATACAATAGGATATGCTTTTTTTTTATTTTAGATACCGACAGATACAGGATAAACCTCCACAAGCCCTGACCAACATCAAGAAACTGTTACCATTCTGCAAGGACATAAAACTACAGTATAAACTCGCCAGAGACTTGGGCATGAGGGATCTAGTCAGTAACATTGAGAAAGGAGACTCCAAGAGTTACATACAGGACATAGTAGCATCAGTTACTTGACAGTAACTCGAATGGTTTGAGCTACTGTAAATTCAGAAATTTTTGCTAGAATTTTATTTTCACGAATAGCATTAAAAGACATATTTGCATATTTGCCACGTAAAAAATTCGCGACTGGCATGATTTACTTAAGTCAGTAAAGGACAAAGAGTTTTCCCCATTTAGCACATCTGTGAAGTTTCGCGAAATAAAATCCTCACAAAATTTTTTGAATTTACAGTATCATATGATGGCTAGAAAACCTGTGTTCAGAGTTTGCCATCAGGTTATGCTTGATTCTTTACCCCATAGAGACAACTTTGAATGCTTTTGCCAACAGAGCAGACCCAGATCAGGCAGCTCATAAGAGCTGCCTGATCAGGGTCTACTCTGTTTGTTTATGGAAATATGATATATCTGATCCTACTCTAGTGGACCTGACAAGTAATTTCTTTGTTCTATATACCAACATGAAAATTTATTGATATAAATTATCTTAGTGGGTGGAGTCTAGCACAAATATTCATGAAGGAAAGGGTTAAACCAGTCTGCACAATTACAGTGGCACGCTAGACTTTTGAAACTTTATGCATAGCAGGCTTAGCTATCATACTTTTCAGAGAGTGACTAACATTGAACCTGCTGGTCTGTGCCTTTGTTGTTTGCATGCAACAAAGTCAGTTTTTTTGCAATGAGGCCCAGGTTTTTCTGCAATGAGGCCCATATTTTGACTTAATTACCTTTGTATACTTGTGACTCTTAAATGCATACTTTGGCAAACAGTGAAAACCCAGAAGAAATGTCGTATATTGCTGCATTTCACGAGGGTCTACACTGTTTGCTTGGATCAAAACAATCTTCAGAGAAACACCATTCTTCAGAGAAAGAAATACAATTTTATATTGAAATTATAACCTGTGACCCCTCAAAACATACAATGGACAATCACAAGTTTATTGCATCAACCCAGAAGGAAGAATCTATTAGTTAAGTGAATAGTTAAGCACAAGTGCACCCTGTATACTTTATGCATTGTTTGTGCCTTAGCGCCTCACTGTGAAAAGGACCAGGTAAGTCTCAAAATTCAGGCACCAAGGTTATAAAAAAATTTCATGCTAAACTCAACTGAGCATGAAATTTATCATGCTAGTTTGAAGCATACCAGGAAGTAAACCCTTAAGCCATATGAAGGCAAAAAAGATGCAGGTCAGCTTATGCATCTGCTCAGTCTGATTAGCATCTGTGTTGAACACTATTTATATCATATAAAGCAGTAAGTGGTATTCTCCAAGCTTCCAATATTATAGCTACTCTCTGTAGCTGAGTAAACTGGTTAGAGTCTTCCTCCGTGGCAAAGCCCGAGGTTGGGGGTTCCAGCCTCACCTGCTTCACTGCATTGTGTCCTTGAGCAAGACATAGTACTGGTTCAACCCAGGAAGACCCGTCCCAACATAACTTGAAAATTGTTGACTGGAATGTACAGAATCAAATCAAACAAATAATCAAAGCCCAAAGATAAGGATTATTAACCATTTTCATTCTGGATACCAGTAAACAGGTACTTTAGCAAACAGTGAAAACCCAGATGAAATGCAGCATGAGTTGGCATTTCATCAGGGTTTGCTATGAAAAAATGCCCTGTTTGCCATGATAAATACAAACTTAAGTGACATAATTATAAACATCATGATTTAGAAATTTCAACCTGTGACCCCTTTAAAGAAAATGGACTATCCCATACTTATTGTATCAATATGTTCGGGAAAATCCATCAGAATGAAAGGGGTAATGGTATATCTGTTTTGCAACTTGTCACAATTGCCACAATTGTATAGTTTGTGATGAGGGGTCTGAGCTTTAGTCTGCAAGTGTCTTAGATGTTCACTGACTGGTTTTGCCCAGTGCACATAGCTCAATGAAACGTAAGTGATGATAAAAGCAATATTTAGGGACAAAAAATACATTATAATATAGAAATTGCAACCTGTGACCACTTAAAAACAAAATGGACTATCCCATACTTACCATATCATTATGTTTGGGAAAATGCATCAGAATGGGATAGGTTAACGGCATATCTTGCTTTGAATTTGATGCCACAAGTGTATAGATTGCGATGAGTGGTCTTGATTGTAGTCCTGCAAGAGCCTTAATATTGTTAAGTACATTTAACATCTCTCTTTTTCAGTGTAGTAGCACAGTCATTAGCATCTCAGATTCATAATAAGTTATGAACTGCAATAGAGGTGCTGTGAGTTTGAACCTCTGTCGGCTACTGGTTCTGCAAGTGCCTGAATTGTTAACTAATTTCTCTTGTCCTTTGCACATAGCTGAGTCATTAGCATGTCTGATTAATAATCTTACTTTTATGAACTGCAATAGAGATGTGAGTTCCCCCCCCCCCTGCCTGACCACATACTTCCATAGATATTATTCTCTCCTTACCTATGATTCAAGTAAAACAGTTGTCAGTTACTGATGACAGTATGCATAAACTATGATTGGCAACCAACTGAACCCTTGTCCTACTACTATGAATAAATTGATATTATGGCATGTTCATTTCTGTTTTACAGCCAGTTCAGATACCTGATTTCATCTAAGACAGTGAATTCTGAGGCTGCATGGAAAACTGTGCAGATCCTGATTGGCTGGCTTCTGAGGAAGCCAGCTGATCTGAATCCACACTGCTTTCAAAGTTGATATATTGGAGATCAGCAGGACAAGGGTTTAAAGCATGGAAAAACACAAGACCTTTAACGATAACATAAACCTTTCATTGGAAGATATTTTGAGAGCTACAAATACCCATTGGTAGTCTTAAATAATGGTAGTGTCCGAACGGCTGATTAAACATCTTCATAAAAGAGCTTTCCTGGTCAAGACAGAGTTGCCAGTACCCTCTTGTTGCATCAAGCACATTGAAGTATTTTGCTCCAGATAGCATTGCTTTGATATCATCAATGCTGCATATTTGATAATGCAGCCTATGAATATTGTCTTTAAGTGCTTTGGGGTTCAGACAAATCTGTATTTTACATTAGGTTTCTCTACACAAACATATTCTCTGTTCACCATTTCATGGACTGATTTTACAGATTTGCATAGTTTTGTAAAGTGATCGTAAATTGAGCACTTTGCAGGGCATTGGCTCCTAGAAGTGTCCTAGGGCATTGGCTCATATAAGTGTCCTTGTTATTTCTACAGTTCTGACATTTCTGCGCATGTTGAACATGTTGTTTCCCTTGACCTTGCTCGCTGTCCATCTGTCAGGCTTGGCTAGTAAATTTTCCGAGTCCCGTGGTTCTGAAACAGCTGCGACCTCGGGATTGGTACAAAGTATCCCAGGCTTTTGGTGTTGCCTGTGTCCCTATTGCTTGGGCTTGTGTCTGGCTCAACTCATATGTGTACACATTTTCTAAGCTTTTTCTAGCGTCAGCTCCAATCCTTCCATGATCATTGTTTCCTGGATTTTGCTCGAACAAACCCAATAGAAGATGTAATCTTGTATCAGTTCATTTCTGATCTCTGCTGGTTTATTGCAGTCTCTTATCAGAGTTTTCGTGTACGAACGGTTCTGACTCATTTTGAACTGGTGATCTGAACAAATATCTGTTGTAGATGTCATTACTTGTTGGCCTGCAATACTCATTACACTTGTGTAGTGAGTTTTCAGTTTTTTCTTTTATCATTTGTTAGTGTCCACATACTAAATACTATTTGGCTTCCTGTCTACTCTACCCTATCTAGAGCATTAAATAATTGCTAAATAATGTTTTTAAATGCTACACTCTGCACTGTGCTGAAAGGCCGCATATCATCAACCAAATATCTAGCAATACTGTCAGTTATTCTGTGTGTCTTTGTCTGAGGTAATTTCATCCTTTGTGCCATAAGAAATGGATTGTTGGCAGATGCTGGGGATGAGCTACTGGTAGTGGTAGTGCTTGGTCTGAACTCAGGTGTCAGTGATTGTGAGCGGACAGCCTCTGAAAATAAAATAAAACCATTTTTAAAAACAAATGCAGACCTTGCTGTTCCCTCCTCTCTTACACCCCAACCCCCAATAAATTTCATTAATTTATATCTGTACCAGCCCGTGGGAAAGATAAAAAGCAACCAGCTGCATGTTTGTCACACGTCAATCCATGACATCATTGTAATGTTAAAATGACGTCCACGTCGCATCTTAGCATATTCTGGATTTTCAGGAAGTCTTTTTTCATGCTTAGGCTTGATTTTAGTGATCAATCAATTTTTCTTGTTTTATCTAATCTTTGGTTATTAAATTTGATGCTACACAAATGGATTAATTTTTCACCTTTTAAACCGTTACAACAAATGAGTAGCGATCTCCTACAACATTCCTTAGCACTCTATCTTTAAGTATTCTTAAGTATATCATCCGCTGTATCCTGAAGAAACGTTTCAGCAACTTCATTGAAAAATGTGATACCTTTCGAAACGTTATCTTCTACTACAGTGGCTGTGATGGTTAGACCTTTTGCACTGAAATGATATTTCTTTGTACTTTAGTCACATGAGTATGTATTTGTATTTTCATTAAAATTTAATGATTTCCTACAACCTACCATGGGGCATTTGGGATAGGTTTTTAACAACAGGTATATCTACAACTGTGGCATGAAAGTTTTGTTTTCCGGTCCTTTGGTGCAGCTCATTTATAGTTGTTTGCCGTATCTCTTTTTTTTTTTTTGGTGGCACGTGAATAACATTCATTTAAGAAGTCATTGAAAAGTCCCTGAATTTTACTCAAACTTGCCTGTATGAACCCTGCTGAGCCTCTGGGCCAATGTGAAGATCAGATAAACACTTAAAATCATGAAAAGTTTGGGTTCACATTGTAAGTGCCAGTATTGCCTTGCACAACATGATAACTGCCAAACACCTTTGCAATAGTAATACGTAACAACAGTATATCACCTACTTCCCCACAAAAATTATGGGCTGCATCACCAAAAATGATTGACACATCAATATCAGCTTCACAATTGGAAAATATCAGCCCAATTCAAGAATCAAGCCTTGGATGTATGTAAGGCATAGTATGTATGAAAAAGCTGCATTTTGTTAGCCATGACTGGCGTTAGGAAAATCAGTTCGGTAGCATGTTGGTTCAGCCTTGTTAAATTCCATTATTCTGAATACTGAAACATTTTATTAATGTTATAAAAGAAGTTTTTTTTTCTTCAAAATATCGCTATAACATCTAAACTTCATTTATAATAATGTTTATTGTGGAATGTTGTATCGGTTTGTTTGGCTGCTATCACACTTGTTATTGTGTTTGTATTGGTTCTGTGACGTCAGCGTCACGTCATCAAAGTAGACCCTCTACATGTATGTACCTCAGAGATCTGATTTCACAGAATTGGTCTAGGTAATTCCGATTAATCAGCTGCAGTGTCTCTTAATTTTAGCTTCAGGTGATTGCGTTGAACACATTCTTTGTCCTCAGAGCCTACATTCGTGTCTTGTCATTGTTTTTCTACAATAATCCCAGCTATATTGCATTTGGTCTCTTTCTCACTGATTTGTGCAAAATCCTTAACTGGAATTAAAGTAAATGGACTCTTGTAGCTTTTGATCTCTTATATTATTTGAGGTAGGAATCCCAAAGTTGGTGTGGGTGGACGAAGTGCGCCGTACCATCGTTATGTCACTGTGACCTTGACCTCTGACATAGTTTCTAGAATCGGCATTGAGTATGGTGCATATCTCTATAATCTTTGAGGTAGTAATTCTAAATTTGGTGTGTGAATGCATATTGGGTTGGCTGAGTGTGGCATACCATTTTTGGGTCACTTTTACCTTGACCTCTGACCTAGTTATTGGCTCACCTGAGCCTAAGTCAAACATTCATAATGGCACCTCGGCCATATTTAAATATCAGATTTATGGCATCGTCAATGGTCACGTATGAAAGAGAGAATTGTTCTTTGTCAATTAGCTTGTTAATACTTTAAACATCCTCCTTGTCGTAAGGTGCGGATAAATCCACTATGAGTCATTTCTTTTTAGAATAGATTCCCTCAGCAACACCTATGGGAGAGATTCTAAAACATTGAAAGGAGGCTGTATTAATGGCCCCAATAAATGTCCTTTCTTAGAATAAGAATTTATAAGATCTTAAACAACGGCAGGCTGTAATCTAGCTGACATATTGTTTCTGCACATGATTGTTGATTTTGGATTGTCCTTGATCCCAGGATTAAAGTCATCAGTAAATCCAGTTAACAATTTATTAACGAAAGTCTGGTCAGAGTGGCAGCTTAGTTCTAAGTGTAACTGTTTAATAAACCTCTAGATGTTATGTCACTGAGACGAAGAAGCGTTTTCTACCTTTCCATTCCGTTTCTTATCAGTCCCATTTATCTCCATATATGTCTTTATCTTATTGTCCTATCTACTTTTTGGATGAGGAGAATAACATTCTGAACACAATTGTACGAATCTACATGCTAGTCTAGTGCAAAATCTCTCATTAAAGTTATTACACAAGGTACTCCTGGGAAGGTTTGAAAATTTCTTTTACCCAGCTGTGGTGCATAACCTGAACCAGTAAAACGTTGAAAACCGCCACTGATCTGTTGGGTAGCCCTTTTCCAGTATGGGTTTACTACAAGCGAACAAAAGTCAAAAGTGTGGTTAATACTAGAACAGTTAGAACGTTATTAGGCATTAAAAGTAGAGCTAAATTAATGTCTACCTAAAAGTATTTGATTCATCAGATTAGGCGATTCATTTCCACATTTCTATACTGTTCTGATGGCACGAAGGGTTGTCTCATATTCAGTAAAGCATACTGCATATCCGAACCGGTTTCGAAATTGGCTGTGTTAAATTTTCCAATCCAATGTTTCAAATCTTCTAGACTAGGAACGTTCGCCTGTTGTCCATTTCTTTTAATCAAAGAAGCATTGATGTCAGCGAGCCTTTGTAATTCTGTTGGCTGTCACATAATTCTTGACTCCGAAGCACTCAAATTGGTCAGGCCAACTCCCTTTTACAGTTCATCTCAGAAGGGCTCTTCTCTGTACCAGATAGTATGTTTGGCGGTTGTAAAATAACGTACTGGTTGTCAGTGCTCGCAGTCAAGTTAAGATATGATTCAGATTTATCCATATTCTCATTAAATAATTTTAATAAAGTAGCAAGTCAGAAAGAAACTGACACATTAATTCCACGCAAATGTAATTCTTTAACAAGTTTTTTTTTGTTCCAAACTTTTGGCTGGGAAATTTCTAATGTCACTTCAGTTATTTTCCTTTTCCTATAGGTCTCCGAGAAGACATTGTTATATTCAAGTAAATATCCCCATTTGAAAATATGCTATTAACACAGCCTTCGCCCGCTGATGAAAACTAATGAATGCTATTGAATGAAATATAAAAGCATACTGAAACTTGGCTCCTCCTTGATATACTTTGACAGTTAGGGGCGTTACTTGATCCAATAATTATATTATATTACATATATTCTATATTATAACTCTAAATTTCCCCTCTTTTTCAGTCTAGTAAAATGTTTGAAATGAACTCCCCTTTATCTGTTTGATAAACTCTTTCAATAATTTTGCATTCTAAAAATCTTTGCAGCCCTGTTTCAATCTTTGCTGTTTCATTATCACTGAATTTAATTTAAGATGGTGCATAATTTTGCTCTGGCAAATCCATTAGTTCTACTGAATAACCACAAACAGTGTTAAGCACCCATTTATCACTGGTTATTTTTTGCCATTCATTGAGATGCTTTGCTGTTTTTCCTGCTAGGAAGTTTTTCTTTTGTATTCGTAAGTGTGAGAATACCCTTACTTACAGTTAATTTCTCCTTTGACTGTTCCTTGCTCCTGGTCCCTTTTTGAAATTCTGACATTTCTTGTAGCTGTTGTTGTTGAATCCTTTGTAGGTCTTGTATGGAAAGCTCTGGGGTGCTTGTAATTCTGACTCCCACTTCTGTGTAAAAAGGGACGGCTTGATCTGGGTCTACTAAATTGGCTCTCCACTGTAAGTGCATATAGCTTTTCACTGAGTACCTTCATTTCATCTTTTAGTTGATCACAAAACAACAATGTAGGAGAGGTTTTAGGTTTCAGCTAGTATTGATTTCACTCTAGGTTTTAAGTGAGTTTCCTTCTTGATCCTTTCTTTTCGCTCATGGATGTTGGCTGATAAACAATGGGCCATGATTTTGAAAGAATCCATTACCAGTTCCCTCAACTGTTTCTTATCTTCATTTGTATCTGATGGATTCAAGAAAATCTCTAGCGTTTTGATGGTGGGTCCCAGGCATTTGTTCATGATATCCATACTTTTCTGTAATTGCACGTCTACTGACCTGGTAGCCATATCTATTACGCACCAGAGTATTTGATCTACTTTTGAAATCTGCAGATTATCCACATTTTCTGGCTTTTGTACTTGCTTACAGTGTTGTTTAGTTTCTCTTCTTTGGGGTCCTCGTGTAAAGCCATGTCTATTAATGTAGCCAACTTGTCACTTATTTTAGTTCCGATTTCTGTTTGCTAGGGGTGACTATTGCAGCCAAAATTGACTATTGGGATAGTATTGCAATTGCAGAAAGTACCATTGCGATACTATTACTATTGTGGGGTACCATTGCAATACTATTTCTTAAAATAGAAATACCGGTTTCAAAGAGAAAATAAAAAAGTGATACCTTTTAGACTCTGTTTTGAGTGTTTATTATTGACTAGATATCTGTCAAGAACTGGGTAATTGACATATTGAACACAAAAATGACTAGATATGTGAAAAGACCAGGTTTAACAATTTTTAAGACAGCTGAACTTGTAGGGTTTTCACCTTTGATGTCTTTCTAAAGGAAAGAAAACTCCTTTTAGAAGTCAATATTGTCCAGTGGCCCATGATGCCACAATGACAGCAAAGAAGCAATCATTTCCTTTGGAAAGACACCCTTCTAGATGGGTGGAGTAATAAGTACTAGTGCACCCTAATGAGTAGCTGAAAAAAACTTAAAATCTATTGAAAAGAATACTGGGTTCCAGTTCTTTTCTTAAAAAGAAAATAAATAAAGATGATAGTATGTCCTGCTAATAACTATTAACTTAAAGGCTACCAGCCTATTTATGAACAAAACTTCCAAACAAAATGTTTTTGCTCTCATAACATTTGTTGAGTGTTAAGGCAAGACCTCTCCAAAACATTTAAAAGAACAATGCTAAGCCTAAAATTGTGTTTTCACTGGATCCCAATTCTTTTTCAAAAAAATAACATGTCAACAAGCCTAGACTTCAGTTGTGACCTCTGAGCAGCTACGATGTCCCCTGCTGTAGAAAACACTTGTTCTGATAGGACAGAGGTAGCTGGAATGCACAAGTATTTCCTAGCAAGCAGGGACAAATATGGGTATTTCTTTCACTTATTTCTCCACCAATTTAGTGGAGTTTGTGTTGCACAGATAGGGGGTTCCTTTTTGTATTCAGAAACTTCCGACTCGCTACAGACTTACAGATGTAATATATACATCCAGAAAAAGGCTAGAAATAGCTGAAGGCTTTATGTCAACCTCAACAGGCTCTGCATCAGGCTTAGATCTACTAGATTGATCTATTTCAATTGACTCTTGCTTTAACTTTTTAGAAGAGGGGCTTGGGCAAGAATTTGAAGCTGAATCATATTCTTAAGTAAGTTCAGGCATAGTTGGAAGAGTTGGAAGTCCCTGGATTGAAACAGTTTGCTCTGTTTTAATTGTGACTGTCTGTTAAGCTTTAAATGCCTCTGCAGCTGAAACAGCAGCAACAGCCAGAACATGGAAGGCTTCAAGCTTTTCCTTCTTAGACAAAAATGGAGCGTGTATCTATCAGGGAAGCCAATGTTAGCTTTGATTTTACATCACTATCAGAGTACCTTCCTGATAGATCCGTAAGAACAGCCTTCTTGACTTTTTTGATAAGAGTTGTGTCATCATTTTTATCAGCCATGAAGCTGGAGTGGCAGAATTAATGATACAGTTTGGACTTTTTCTTCACACAAAGCTACAGTAGCAATTTTCAGAGGAGTTAGAACTTGAACAAGTTCTTCTGTCTCTGAGATGTCAGACTCAACCAAACTTGTGATATTTACTTTGCTCTTAATTCTTTGGATGTTAGTGCTCCATACACTGCTGGCTGTTGTTCTAAACACCTACTGATCATGTCCAGAGCCGAGTTCCACCTTGTCTGAACATCAATGATTAGTTTATGCTCTGGTAACTTGAGGAGTTTTTGTTTCTCCCCAAGAAGTTTTTTTGCTTGACAACTTCTGTGGAAAAAGGCCACAATGTTTCTCATTTTCCCAGAAGCTTAGCAACAGAAGCTATTTAAAGGCCTTCTCACAGGCTAAGTTCAGTGTATGAGCAAAACATGTCACATGTATTTCTGCTTCAAACTCTCTGGCTGCAACAATCGTATTTGACGCATTGTCACCACCAAGTGGGGGAAGGTGCTGTAAACACCATTCTTCTGTTGATTCTGTCAAGACGGCTGCAATATTAACGCCTGTGAGAGATACAGGCATAGCCCTAGTCTGAAATAAAGAATGCAGAGTATCCTGAGAATGCATTTGTTATTTATGTTGAATAGTTTGAATTGTAGTATGGATTTAGGCTTTCACTTTCAGCTTTAGTAGTAAATAAAAGTATTTCATTTAAAATAATTCTACTTAAGCTGACAACCTAAATGAACGCTTTTTTGCTTTATGAAAGGAGTTCCTTTTGACTTACATGGAATGATTACCTTTTATGTGCAATTATTTGTCAATTTTATTTATTTTCAAAATATACTTATAGTTTAGTCCCTTCTGGACAAATCTTTTACTTGAATTTTATAGGAATATTTTAATGGTCCCTTTTGACCATTTCCAATTGAAGAAGAATGGGATCACCTTACTTTAATTTAGAAAAAGGCAAAAGCTTCTTCATTGCCACAGGTTTAGATCAACAATTTTTTCCCACGTAAAATTGTAAATATTTTTTTACCAATCAGTTTAAGCGTATATTTTGGGTGCGCACATTAAGACGGTTCTTTTGAGTTCCCACAAGATACGTTTTGGTTGGAAAATAAAAAAAGTAATTTTTCGTTACACACTCTTAACTAAAGTCCTGATTGCATAAGTCAAGTTTTTTCCAAACGCTGCGGCAGTATGCAAAGGGTAAACAAAGTTTCCCTGACATTACCTGAAGGACATAATTTTTGATGTTCCAGATCTCATCAATGTGGCTGCTGGTAATTGTCACATAGGATTTTGTTGCTCAACTAGTCCACCCGTCTGTTGTTATGGTAACATAATTGCCCTTCAGCTCTAGCTTCAGCTGTGAGCTAACCTTGGTATACAGTTCAGGGATAACTTTATCCAAAAAAATGCTGCCTTGCTGGAATTTTGTATTTTGGTTCCAACACCTTAATCAGATTCTTGAACCTGAGTTTGCAACAACTGAGAAAGGACGCAAGTCTTTAACCATAAACTGAGCCATGGCAGATGTGATTTCTTTAGCTCTCCTTGATGTGGGTTGAGGCTTATTGGAACCAAATATACTGTGAAAAGTTTCTGTTGAACTAGAGTTTGGAAGTGGACTGGCTACTGGTGAACTAGGTGAGGGTAATTTTGATTTCACTTGTGAAGTTTTGTAAACTGTGGGGTGTTTCCTTCTTAGGTGGTCTGTCAAGTTTGTTGTGTTTCCACTGTACTTTAACACACAATTACATTGTCGACAAGCGACTATCCTTTTGTAAATGTCATCGTTCATCTTAACGAAGCCATAGTAGGTCCAAACTGAAGATTTGGCTGCTTTATTTTGTACGATCGTAAAATCAGGTTCACATTTGGCCACCATATTGGATACAAGATATGCCTATTTGTATGACTAGCGTGTATGTTGGAGCGCGGACGTCTGGTCCCTGAGCATCCCCAATTACGAATTATTCTTCATGCAAATCATTTAAAAACCACAAAGCCAAGTTTAATGCTTCCTTTATTGAATGTTTTTAAAGAAATTAATAGCCGACAGAAAACTGTCTTCCCGCTACCCGTGACTGGCCTACAGGGGTGCATGGTGGTGCTCTGACACGGGTGTTGTGCAAACGGTAACCGAAGGGAAATAACTGTTATAAACATCCGCTAAAAATGCAAAGAAAACATCGATCTAAAGCAACACTTTTAACAAAAAGCTTTTCATTAAGGCAACAATCGAAACTATCAATAGTTCCAGCACTATCGGCGATAGTCATCGATGTATAACTTTACCATCGATGCAGTACTATCGACCTAGCTACCATCGCAATGCACTGATGGTCCAATGTATCGTTACACTCCTACTGTTTGCAGTACAAAGTATTGATCTAGGTCATCAAATATGTCTTGGCTGTCACTCTTTGCAGACTCTTCAGGAGCTACCGCCATTAAATCCTCTTTGCCAACCTCAGAACCAGAAGTTTCGTCAGTCATCATTCCCCCCCCCCCCCCATCGTTGATCCAGATGGTGGTACTGTAGCCACAGTTACATCACTGGAGTCCATTCTTGTTTCCTTCCCAGATTCCTCCGTTTCATCGGCATTGTTCATCTTCATGTCTTGCATGTCATTTTGAAGGTTTCGCATCATAGAAGTAGGCATATGTAATTACCCTGCAGGCTCTGCTAAATCCTGTACTGTCTTGGCTGAACATCTCAATAATTCACCACCATATTCATGTGATTTCCCCTTAAATGTCCCCAATGGATTGTCAGTGGTATCTTTTTGGGCACACTCGCCAAGACTATTTGCCATGTCAGCCATTATCTGCAGTAAACGAAACTTTATTTGTTAGCCATGATCTGTTTGGCTTTTATGTGTAATACAGGAGTATGCATGTAATTTTTACAAACTCTTTGGCCCTGTCGCCAATCTATTGCTCACAATTGCTTTTTCACCATTAACTCAAAGTGCCTTTTCTTGTACCTCTTTTATTGAGTATTTAATCAGGATTTTTCTCTACATAGTTGTTATCGGTCAATTCATTCCTTGCTAAGATGCCTACCCCTCCTTCTGGTGATTAATCAAAAATTAACCATTGTAAACCTTTTGTCTAGCCATTATGTAGATATTGGAAGCAGCTGTGCATCGACTTTCCAAAAGTGTTAATTGCACGTGCTGTCTATTGTCTCTGATAAAATAATACTTTTAACCTTGTGATCGAGATGATACTTTAAGCAAGTTGCACTATATCTCACTGCACATTAAATGTAATAAACTTCACAATTTACCATTTTTTGAAAGGTATATGGAAAATACGTTAATGCTTAATTTAGCATGAAAAACACAGAAATGTCTTTTATTTAAAAGCAAAAGCTAAACTTTTATTTCTAATTACAAGTCACACCAGTTTGTCATAATCTGTAAGTTCACATTCCCTTTTTTGCTGTATTGGCAGTGGCACATGGCCTGGAATGTTTAGATTCAATGCATGCTTGAACAAAGCTGTCGCATAGTTGCTTCTTTGAACATGAATCTCAGAATTTTATAAATTCTGCTAATCCAAACTGAAATTGATATACATGTATGAAAAATTAATAACTTGCTTACCAGTATACTTTAAAATCCAGTCTAAATATATTCCTAAAATATATAAAACACTTAATTCTTCTTTGTGTTCTGTACTTGCGACTTTCCAGTGTTGATGCAGACCTCGAAGTGAAGTGTTGGTCAGACTACGTTATCTCTGTTTATTCCTTAAGTGGTCTTATCAGTCGCTAAAACATCTCTTGTGTATCTGTCAACCTGTAATTGATCCCATACATTTACTCTATCTTTTAATCTACCAGCTTTCGCATTGCGGTCAACAGAAATACCTGTACTGTTTTTAGTCTGATCATCATTGATTTTACTACACAAATATGTAGATGCATCAAACGGGGTATTTTTGCTCTAAGAAATGTGAAGAGTCCCGCTCACTTACAAATTGGTACTTATCTTATCTGTAGACTTTGAAGCATTCTCCACTGCCAGATATTGGAACTTCCAGTGTGAAGTGTAATATTACCTGCTAAATACATTCTTGCTGGCTCTGGGGTGAACTCTTCTTTAGTCTTTGGACAGCACCTCAGAGCTCGGTAGATCCGTCTGTTCCGTTTGACGTCTCAGGACAGAATCCCTGCAACATGCTCTCTAACAGCATCAGCTGTTCTTGCCTCAGCTTCCCATTGGTCAGAACTTTGGGTCCCATCTTCCAGTATTCCAGGGGCTGTCTTCGGGATACTTCGGCTATCTCCGTGGTCCTTCCGGTTATAATAGAATAGAATACTCGCCTACCACTACACTCCCCCCACTTTAATTTGAAAGTGCTTGATCTAGGGGTCAAATTAACAGACAACTGCTGTGAGTATTCTTTTGACACATAACCATAGCCCCACTGTGAGGCGTATTCCTATCAACCACATCTCTCATGTCAAAGGGATCCCGAACCACATAGCAAACACCTTGGAAGATAGGATAAAGACGGCACTGCTCCAGGCCTCCAAAGAACTGAAGCCGTCTAGATGAAAAATCTTCAGCTAGACGCCAAGCGAAACTAGCATGATACACCTATAAGCACTGGATCGGGTCAGGGCGCCTGGCACCCACATATCCTTTTGCTCCATTCCACATCTAGTCCACGTCTCTCCAATGACTATCTTAGGCTAATGGTGAACTTGGAAGTAACACTTCTTCTTCCGTAGTCAGACAATACAAATCATCCAATGGCTGTAGACGATTAAGGGGTTGATCTCTGGCTAATAACCGCAACACCACCTGCCAATGAACCAGGACCCATTCT
Organism: Loripinus fragilis; assembly: GCA_964019695.1. Taxonomy (NCBI): domain Eukaryota; kingdom Metazoa; phylum Mollusca; class Bivalvia; order Lucinida; family Lucinidae; genus Loripinus; species Loripinus fragilis. Next base: position 38,947,164 of record OZ026522.1, on the reverse strand, counting down.
TCATTCCCAGCTTGGGACAACACAAATGACGATGGGGGTTTGGTTCCCATCTCAACACACATATCTAACATAGCACGCTGCTGATCCTGGGTGACGCTCTGGTCAAATGTAGTACCTGCATCCATAAGATGAAAATAGTTCGCTAACGAAGGGAGAGTAGCACGGTCTACAAGAAGCCATGACGCAATCATTGATTACGCACCCATACGACGAATGGTGATTTTCTGACCATTGAGTTCTTCTCTGAATATGGCTGGTAGGTGGCACTCGAATGTATGTATCTTGGAACCATCACCGGAACAGTTAGGAATGGGACATTGTGCCCCACTGGATCCTGGTGCAATAGTAGGACCCGGCGAATCAAGGAGTGGCATCACCACCCTCATCTGCTGTTCCCTCGGTCTAACTACCGTTTCAAATTTTGGTGCTTTCTCCAGGTCACCGTTACCAGTCCTCTCGTGACGACGACGTCTCCTACGTCTACGCTGACGAGCTCTAAGTCCACCACCATGATGTGGACCACTAGACATGGATGTATTAGTACCTCGGACGGTACGGACCAGCCGCTTGGAAGAAGTAGTACCCTGGCTGGTACTAACTGATGGTCGTGAAGAAGTAGTACCCTGGCTGATACTAACGACTGATGGCTGTGAAGAAGTAGTACCCTGGCTGGTACTAACAGACAGAACACGGGCAACAGGGGGTGGCACCACCCTGCCCCCTGGCTGTGGGAATCTAACCTTCGAGCAGGTACTCGAAGAAGGCCTAGCCTGGTCTTTGGACCTCTCCCCACGATTGGGAACCTGCAACCTCCATGGCTGCAGCCTTGCATCTGAGTTGTTAATATATTGGCGAATCCAATCATGGTCCCACACATTTTTGGATTTTGCTTCATGTGCGGCAACCTTTATCCACCGATTATCTAAACGACCACGAGCTAAACGGACTTGACCTAGTAAAGCCTCATCACGTCTATCAAAATTATGCCGAGGACAATGCCCAAGTTGATCTACGACCTCGCGAGCTGGTAAAAGTCAACCAAAGCTTTTGGCAGACTCAATGGAAGTGAGGAGATCCTCCACCAGCCTCTGGATATTCACCTCATTAGCATCTCGACTGATGCTAATCTGATTAACAGATTTGAAATGACAAACCTTAGGGGACCCAGTCCCCCTAGAATCCATTAGGATGGGCTGAGCACGTATTTCCCTCAAAATGGGCTGATCTGGAAATTCCCTTGAATTATCCTGATGACTGGGTCAGGGATTGGCCCCCACTCCTGACCCTTGGTCGTTTACATCATTGTACCCCTGGGGAGCTTGTACTGTCATGCAGTCCTTGGCAAAATGCCCCCTTCCCCGTATGCAAAGCATTCCTCATCTTTTATCCAATCCCGACCACCCCTGCCTGGCGCCTTATCCATTCGGTAATTACCTCCCTGATGGTGCTGAAGACGGGGTTGAGCAAACTTCCACAGCTTTTATACCGCATTCTCGAGTTTATAAATTTCCCCTCCATGGAATCAAGACGGTTCTCGCCTTTACTAACTGGCGGTTTCGCCACGGGTTCCGAAACACTGCGTACCACAGTAGTCTCTCTATTAGACTCATTTAGGAAAAACTGATCCAGCTCGCTTTAATGCCTCTAATTTCTTCCTGGAGATTAGCCAGCTGAGGTGAGGTAGAGAATGCCTCCACCCCTCCCCTGGTGAATGTCTCCCATACCTGATAGATATTAGCGGGTTCATCGTACTCGTGACTTTGGCTGTCTCTACGTGTCTCAGTGTACATGGACTGGTGTACATACTGGTACCACTTTATACCATTAAGAGCTTGTTCCATAGATTTCGGTTCTTGGATACAAACATGATGACCGGCTTCTTTATCAGTCAAGCCTTGGCAGAACCTCACAACAGCCTGGCTATTGGAGTAATGCTCCGGTAGATCTTTGAACGCGCGTGTGGCCAAAGTAATTATCCTATCAGCCCAGTCCTCCAGAGTCTCTGGGGGCCTGGGTTGCTTGCTGGAATAATCCCTGGGCCGTGGCTGGGAGCTCTTTAGCCCCAAACCTAGACTCAAGCTTATTCAGCAATTGTCTATAATTGAGGGTATGTTTCTGTTCCAACAGAATGGCATAAAAATCAGCCACCTTCCCCGTAAGACTCCAGCATAGACAATTGAAACAATCTTCCGGTGTCCAGCCTAGCTGAGACGCATACAATGAAAATTTATGCTTAAAAGCAAACCAATTGCTTTTCCCATCAAAAATCAGCCCTTTGGGCAAAGCCTTCATCACATCCATTGTATGTCTTCGCTGTCTCTCAATGGCTCTCATATCAGGTATGGGGGCTATACCACTAACATCACTTACCTTCAGTTCACCCAAATCAAAGCTTACCGTTGGTGCAGGCTTTGAAACCTGAGGATTAGACCTGTCCTCAAACAGCAGCCTCCGTCTTTCTGGCACATTAAAATTTCGGGCAAAATTACCGTCAAGCGATTCCGGTATTTTGGGCTTAAGAGGTGGGACCGTGGCACCTGCGAACGCATTAGGCCTAGACAGATATGGAGCCGAGGTAGCCTGGTGGGGTAAACCTGACTCGGCTGGCTTAGTTCGTACATCTGGGAAGGGTGTGGGACTAATTATCTCCTGCGCTTTGCGAAGTTGACCAATTAAATTGTCCAAATCGCCATGAGTCACACTAGGTGTCTCCGCGGCCGTTGGCGGAATTGGTTTCTTCATGCTGTATGAAATCCTCATGTCCGGTATAATGTCTCCCTTGCTAGGGGTAGTGAACCCCTTCAGCGTACCGAGATTTTCACTAGCCTTATGGTTGACGTGAAAAGTGAAGCTGCACCGCCCCACTGCGCACGTAAACCTTCCGACGGATCCTTCTTAACTGTAGACTCTAGCGTCTCAAACAATGAGTCTTCCTCGTCAGCGAGGGCTTCGTCAAAAGTGAAGTCAATATTGTTAATGACATTATAAGGTATTTTACCACGCGTGAGCGTCAACAAAACATCTGGAGCTATATTCCCGTTGTTCTCCCTAACAGACAGAATTGTTCTGGCCAATTTCTCTTTCACTCCCGGAATTGTTTGCAACTGGTCGAGAGTTGCAAAGTTAATTGCAACAGCAGACATGTTTTCTGAACTCGTATCAGACACTAATCAAAATAAACCGAATGCCTCGAATATAGCAATGTCATAGAAATAGGGTGACACGAAATTCGAACACAGAAAAATAAACACAGTGAGAATTTATTTCAACCCTTAGTTTGGGAACACAATTAACAACACAAGGCCACTTTATTTAAAACACTGTGGGCTTATAAAAACGCGCTCTTCAGCGATTTCTTCTAGAAAATCCAAGCAGCACGATGCATCATCAATTTTCGAATGTGTCACAACTGCATAACAATCGCTAATCTGGATTAAACAACACTATTCAACGATCACGCTGGTGGGGGGATACATGACGACAACTATAAGTCAATTGCTTTACTAACAACTACCACAGTTTGGCCAATAAAGTATAAAATATTCTATGGACCTGTTCTCCTGTGTTTTTATTCCTTCATATCCGCCATCTTATAAAAGGGATTCTGGACTAGGAAATGGCGGACAGTTTTGCTGTTCTATTTTCTCACTGGCCCTCCAACGAGGTTCCAACCACGTGCTATCCCTGAGACCGCAAGTCAACAACGATCGACTCTTTCTCTCTCAAAAATTCGATCTACTGCTATTTGAGCTCTTTAGTGACTGTGCATTAATCTGTTTGGCTGTTTTTACTAAATTTAGACTGCAGAGCCAGCTACAATTGCCGCAACCTCGAACAAAATCAGCAAAGGCCAAGATTTACAAAATCAATCAAATTTCCACAATTTCAGGCCTGGGATCGCATACCAGACACTTTCTGACACCAGTGAAGTGTAATATTACCTGTTAAATACACTCTTGCTGGCTCTGGGGTGAACTCTTCTTTAGTCTTTGGACAGCACCTCAGAGCTAGGTAGATCCATCTGTTCCGTTTGACGTCTCAGAACAGCATCCCTGCAACATGCTCTCTAACAGCATCAGCTGTTCTTGCCTCAGCTTCCCATTGGTCAGAATTTGGGTCCCATCTTCCAGTATTCCAGGGGTTATCTTCAGGATACTTCGGCTATCTCCGTGGTCCTTCCAGTTATAATAGAATAGAATACTCGCCTACCACTACAAGTGCCTGGATTTACCAAACTGTAACATACCCATGGCCTCCCCCACCTAACAGGTCTGAGTGTTGAAATGACATTTCCCTGCTGTAGATGCCCTGATGTCGTTGTCACTGTAAAAGTATCTGTAGGTTGCTGGTACAGCTGGAAACACTGGGGCATGCAGACAGCCTTCTGGAACCTGCGTTGTTAAAGTTTCTTTGACACTCTGGCCTCGGAGCGCATCATGCACTTCTTGTCTTCCCATTCAGAAGCTAGCAGGTTCGCCCGATATTCTTTGACCACAAACCAACCCTTTTCACTAGAGTCTGCCAAAAGGATCACTTTTTGTCTTTTAGAAAGTAAGTCCAAGCCTTCAGAAATGGTTTCACTGGTAGCAACAGCATCTCCAGATTTAACAGCACTAGCAGCATCCTTTAGCTTCGTGGAAAGTTTGATGTTAAACTAATTTGATTAGAGTGTTTCTCCATGATGATTGATGATACATTGCATTAGTTAGATGGCCTCCATGCGAGCTGAACATTTCTTGTACTTCAACAACAGCAGAATCTAGGGCGAAGATTTGGTACCAGTAAAATGCATTTAAGCCCCCCCCCCTTCCCCCCCCCCCCCCCCCCCCCCCGGTGGCTTAGGCTGCTGTCCCTTCTAAGGCGGTGGTTCTGTTGTTGTTTACTTTTTGTTTATTGTAATTCCCATTGTAATTGTTCTGTTTTGTTGTACGTTACTTTATGTCCATTCTAGTATTGCAATCATCTTGATGAGGAAGAGAGCTGGTTGCTTTGCTTGATTTGTCTTCCTGGTGTCTCATGATGGTTGAGCGGCTCTTCCTTACTGTGCCACGGGGTTGTCTGCAGTTTGTGATTGTGGTATTTCCTGATCATACTCACTTACTATTTTTGAACTGGGCCTCACAACTTTTGCGCTTGAACACATAATTGTCATTCGTCAACATATCCTCCTTTGTTTTGCCTAACTGACTGTCCTCAATGTTCGTCTGCGTATCTGTTATTCTGCTCTCAAACGACACTAGTTTACTTGAAATGAGCTGGTCCAAGTGCGACATAAGCTCATTGTTCACAATGCCGCCCCAGGGCCTCGACTCTTCACCAGGGTCCATAGCCTAACTTGAGTTTCGACACGTCATAATAGATTGAATGCTTTGCTAGAACTGAGACGCCACATCTTTGAACCATGAGGCTCGCCACTGCCACACATTTGATTGACCATCTCTTAGTGAAACATTTCAAAGCAACAGCAAACAACCGGTACCATTTATATACTACTCGAAGACATAATTTTTACGCTATACTGTCGTAACCCGGAAAAGTGATAATTGTGAATACCAATATTGTGAATATATAGAGGTTTCTTTGAGGAAACATCATTGTTTTTGTCCTTATATGATCACATAGTATCGAGAAATATGTCAAAATATGCAATAATGACTTCAACCAAACCCATATGTTGTGTGTACTCAAAAGAACCGTCTCATTTAGATGGTTCTTTCTTTTGAGCACCCAAAACATATGCTAAAAATTATGAATAAGAAAATCTTTTCAATTTTACTCAGAACTTTTTTGTTAATCTAAGTAAGAAAGAGTGCAAAGATCATCAGGAATCGATATAACCACACCTGACCCAGGATACCAATGGGAAAGTGACAACTTGGCAATAAGACAGCACAATCGAAGGCCAAGATGTCAGCCCTTTCCCAACAGGTGACCACAAGGCATCAATAAACAGACGCATACAAAAGCATAACAAACACAAGACAGAGATAAAATAAATGATCCTCAAAAGAAGCACCACCTTGGAACAGTCAGTAAGATATTTAATTGGAGGGCTAAGCCTTTTTTTGTAAAAAATGCACCATTTTCATGATTGTTCTCCACATGCTGTACCAGAAATGGAGCTAAACCCACTCTGGTGACAGAATCATAACACATTCCCTGTCTTGTGCTAATTTTGACAAACACTATGGTATATATCTAGAAGGAACCAACCAGATACAGTCTTTGCTCCAACACAGGTCGAAAGCATTCACTGCCTCTGCTTCAGGAAGCCATTTTCTTACATTTATTCTGATATATTTATTAGTTCACCTTAGCTGAAGGCACACAAACGGAGTATAAAGATGTTTTGGTCCAGCGCCTCGTTGATTGGCTGGTCAAACTCTCAAACACAAATATCTATTAAACCTTGTAACGCTGTTTGGTGGAGAATTGACTGCATAAAGTTTTGACACAGATTGAATCATATTGTTTGTTATAACAATGTCAATAAAGCAATAAAAAGTCTCATCGTTGATATCATATCAGCTTTTGTGTTGGATTCTTGACAAGTCCATTCTATTTCGATAGAAATGCTATGACTGCTGCAAAATTGGAATATTTCCAGTGACAATTCTTGCCAATCTCGCTTCATTGAACTCTTTATGCCAATCGAACTAACATATTTATTGTCTGTAAACCATTTAACTCTCTCTGATTTTCGAGTATGTGCTTTATTGCTTACAGAGTTCGCATCACAGCGCAAAGTTCATGCCTAGTAGATGACTGTTAACTTTTTTCCTTAGTCCACATACCATGCACCATACCGTTAACAGTATCTACCTCATAACTTCCTTACCCGATGCTGCTAGCATCTGCGAAAACAATTTTAGATGTCTTGTGCACGGCTGACAATCTTTCGAATGCGAAACCGGCGGTTCAGCAAAGTCATCCGGGCGATTAATATCCGGTTTCGCAAAGAGGATCCGCAAAAGGTAAAGAAACAACGAGTGCTCTCGTTTGAAAGCCGTTAATTTGAACTAAAATGGATTTTTTTGAAATAAAGAATGCTATTTTGTCAGTTTTATATCGGTTTCTTCGTGCACCAAAGGATATGGTTAGGTGTTTCCTCGTTGTTGTGAATTTTCTTCCGTTCCGAGAAACACCTGTTAAGATGAAGAAAATATGGGATAAACACGACAATATTTTGCTAGTTCTGACAATTATTGCCTTGTGGCCTGTAAAAAAGACGCCATGCTGAGTGTGTATATAATACGGGGGGTCTGTAATAACTCCACATTGGCGTAGGGTATTACATTTTGCAGATTTGTAGGCTAATTCGGTCTCAAGCTTTTGGTTTAGCATGTAAATGTTCCATAAGGGTTGAAATAATTCCTTCATATTTTAATGATTACATGCCGAACCAGGAAGAATCTTCCCTTTCAATCAATATTCTAAAATATGCTAAACGCTGTGTTAGTTGGGGCACATTCGCCGACTTACGAAAATATAATTCAAACAATTAGACAGTGAATTTTTTCATCAAGACTCACTGATAATGGCAAAATGCTTTATTTTCCTTTGTATTTTGGCGACCTTGACCGTGTTGAAACAGGAGTTTCGGAGGAGGGAATAAATTCCTTGAAAGCCATGCCAAAATCAAGCGAATTACTTTGGCGTGTCAAAACACTAATTATTAACTGACAAAATAGCATTCTAAGATTTTTGATTTACTTTCTGTATAAGTAAATAATCATCATTGAAATTGGAACAGGTACACTTTGTCTACCTTTTGCCGATCCTCTTTGCGAAACCGGAAATTAATCGCCCGGATGTCTTTGCTGAATCGTCGGTTTCGCATTCGACAGATTGTCAGCCGTGTTGTGGGCGTCCTCAAAATTTCTACAATTTTTAGATGCAGTAAGCCCATCTTTAACATTGAGCTCTTTGCCGACTCAGTACCTTCACTTTGAAACTGTGCTGGTGGAAGGCTGCTCCAAAGCAATGTGCGGACAGTTCTTCCTGAAGTGACTGAAAGATTCACAAGTGAAACAGGCTCCTGAGAATGGAACAGTTGCGGGCTGAGCTCTGTAGCCTTTGATCATGTCTTTGAAAAGAAGGAGGCAACCTGTGCCTCGATGAAGCATTCTATGTGGTACTAGTAGAAGCGTTACTAGGATAAGGTGAATAACGTGCCATGTTCCTGTTTGTGCTTGGTCACTTCTGGTTCTTCTTACGAACAGCTCTTGAGTCTGTTCTCTTGAGCTGGAATTCATCCTCGCTGTCATCAGCCAGGGGACTTGCCTCATACTGTCTAACTGTCCCCCAGCCCCCTTCTGCACAGATTTACTGTTATCCAATGCCCAGCGAATTTGTTGAACTCATACTGAATTTTATTTCCCTCGTATTTCCAAGCTAAATCTCTCTGAATTTTTAGGGTTTTTTTCACGTCTGATAAAACAGATAAACCGTTTTCTCTGACGTTTTTTATCGATGATAACTCCCGTCCCTTTAATTCAGACAAAATGTTAGTAAGCGTCACGTTTATCTCAGTATACGGTAATTACTCCTCCGCCATTATTGTAAATAAGCCAATTAAAAATTAATGTGTATTTATTTTCTCCCTCTCTTTGATCATCCGAAAATAAATATTGTCTTTTCTAACGCTCTAAAGGTTAGATCATAAATTGCAAACCAGATTTACAATTCAAAAACTATTCTTTAGAGAAAAAGAAACAAGGAATGCCAATTCTGCTATAGATTTTCAACAGTACTTTTATTTACTTATATGTTTAGTACAAAAACAAAATCCACATAAACAACAAATTTTTCCCGATTCTTCTTGTTCATCTTGCCACACAGTCTGTCAACCATACCAGCCTGAAAAACTTAGAAATCATGTTCATAAACGCTGTTTCCACATATCTCAACACTTCACAGAATTATATCATAATATGCCCTTTTATCTTTTTTTAAAGTTCATATATGTGCTGTATCTTTCCTAAATCTACGAGCTGGCTACCCAACTCTAACTCCCTGTAGGAGGGGGAGGTAGGATTCTCCCATGCTCTGACCATCAAGCCGTTCACACAGAGGCATTTTCACAAGCTAGAATTTAAACCTACAGAAAAATTTCCTGAAACTTTCCTATCTCTTCCGTACGTTCAAAAACTTTTTATATAGAACCTCAACTCTATGCTCTTTACAAAATTGTGTATAACTGAATTTCTCCTAATATAAAGCATCTACACCCAATTTTCACATGTTGAAACACTTGAGGCCCTATAATACCAGATATACAAGTTCAGTTAAGATGTACATTTTCCATTACTCTTTGATAAATAAAATTAATTTAAAGTTAATAATTGTCTGCAAAATTATTCTTGAAAACAACTTAGTCAGAACCATAGTGAAAATCTCATGGTCTACGAATATCCAAACTTTATATTATGCTTTAAAGTCTGAAATGGAATCATGAACTACATAGTGAAACTACAAGTGGATATACTTATGATACGCTGGTGGACTGAAATATTTGACAAGCAAAGAAATACATATACCTTCTACATCCTTTTGCTTTCTGTAGGAGCAGTCTCGTTTTTTCCAACCAATGAAGCAACCAGAGCACTACCATCAGTATACACGCCTGTTAATTACCAGCCTGAAAAACTTGGAAATATTTTCAAGACCACTGTTATGACATATTACACACTTAACTGAATTATAACTTAACATGATGTTTTAAACTTCGATTATAACTAAGTTACTCTTCAAAGCAACTTTACTCAAAAATCAAACCCATAAACCAGAACCTGTCTAACAACTATCTCGCAAAATCTTAAAATATTCAAGCTTCATATTAACCAAAAAAATCCAGAAACTGATTCATGATCTATAAACTGAAACTGACTATGAAAATCTACAATTACATGTTACAAGAAGATTCCTACAGTGAGGTCATTATATGTTTTGGTATTTAATTTAAGTTACCACTAGATTTCATACAGTTATTGAAAACTATAACGGTTTTGGGATTCACCTAACGTCACTGTCATAAACTGTTTGTGGAATAGTAGCTACTGAATTTAAAAAGGTAAAAATCTGATACATTGAAAGATTTGTCGTACAAAAATAAAATACTCTTACTTTTGTGAAGCAGAAACGTCGACTGAGTTATAAAAAAAAACACACTAGAAACTCCTTACATAGAATCTGATAAAAGCTCACTGAGAAAAAGCGTGATTTAATACTATATTTAGAAACATACTCACATATTTCATGCTAAAACATAAAACCTCAGCCTTGATAAATAACATTCACTAGAAAGACCAACAGAAAAGAAATTAATTTAATCGGTTGCTCTTCGACTGAATGACGAATTACATCACAATATCTAGGTGCCTCCTAAAAAGCGACAGTGCCACTTAGTGGCTCTCACTTAACAAGGGAAAGCAATTTTTGTCTAATTCTTTCCATTCAAACAACAACAATTACATTATTTTGCAAATATCAAGACTATTATCAGTTATTTTTAAAATTGATGTTATTCATGTGCAGTATCATATTCGTCAAAATAAGCACACATGGCCTTGCAAAAGTATAATGAGTACTTATGGGCTAGTTACAGGTGCGGATCCAGGATTTCTGGAAATGGGGCTCGTATGTATAAAGGTGTGGGCGCTCTGCTCATTTTTCTTAGATATCCTATGAAAATGAAATAATTTGGTCTCACTGAGACCAACTTATTTCATTTTCATAGGATATTTAGAAAAGGGGTGGGTGCGGGGAGGGGGACCAAGCAAACCCCCTGAACCCCCGTTGGATACACCACCGCTATATGAACTTCTTATTCCAAGAAAATCCAGTAGAGTACTTTAATTATCAACAAATGAATTTATTCCATAAAGTTTGATACAGCTCAGACAGGATGGTACGTTGTTTTAATTGAGGGGTCGCATCTTATAATTTAAACTATGATATATTTCTTTTTCTGAAGATCGATTTTGTAAAATCAAACAGTGCAGACCCTGATAAAATGCCTTATTCAGGGTGTTTACTGTTTGCAAAAGTCCCCTGTTTTGGAGAAGTCCAGTCAATTAAGGGCTAATATAGATTTTTGTTATATGACTGGAGAGAATCCTGTCTTCCGATTGGCTCAAATTGTCTGTATAAATCTCTATGTCTACCTGAAAACCGCTCTAATTAATATTGCACGGAAATCAGCTCAAACTATACTGAACCACACTTCTAACGCAAAATCAAACAGAAACTTTAATATTACATATATTGTTCATTGCAACGCAATTTTATCAAAAATTCGAACACTTATTGGTCAATTGTTCCCTTTTAATCATAGCCGGTTTTGTGAATGTCTGTCATAACCCCTGACCGGTACAATGGTTTTGACATTTTTCTTATATCACCCTCTGGAGGGTTAAAATAGTATGCTGAGTATAAAACTAGCATGTGCTGCATGAAATTGACACGATTTGCTGTTTCAAATCCCAATTTCGGTAGGCATAAAGATTTATCTACCCTTAAAAGTGATATTCACCTTGGCCTAGCGGCCTCGGTGAATTATCACATTTTTGGATAGATAAATCCTCATGTCAATTATTGTATAATATTGAGAATGAAACCAGACTGAGTTCGAATCCTGATTAGCTGACTTCTGATGAAGCCAGCTGATATGAATCTACACTGTTTTCAAATAATCGGTTTAAACTTTGTTTAAGTAATGCACACAGTGCACAAAATAGGTCAAATACGGTTTCCATTATTTTTGTTATGTTTATATAATTAGTATATTTATTGAAAATGTTAAACTAATAAATATTCTATTTGTATGTAGACTGACTTCATTTAGTTATTATTTCCTTACCAGGCCCCCCCCCCCCAATTTTTCATTTGTAGTAATTTTTTTTTAATTTTGTTAAACTAAACATATTTCTAAGGATAAAGTTATAATTGGCAAGACCTACATTAATATTCTTGCCAAACGTTTTCACAGCGAATTAACACACAGTGAATGGACGGATTTCAACAAGTTATACGATATGCATATAGCTTGTGACATAATATTGTGTCACGATAATGATTATGATTGATTCCAATCATTATCATGTCACAAGCCCAGTACCCCGGCATCCAATTTAGGTTACCTTGCACCCCCCAGGACAATTTTTCACGGGTGCCAAATTGTTCATTGGTACCCCCTGGATGGGAAACGAACGTGTCCTAAAAAAAAATTTGGTTTGGGCTATGTGAAATTGCATGGTTTCTATGGCAACCCATAGCGAATTTGAGAAGGGGGGTCTGCCTACAAAATTGCTCATATCTCAGCTGTTACTTATCCTAGACTACTAAACTTAATACCAAATGAAAGCTTAGACATAGGCCTATTATCCCTTTGTTGCATATGCAAATTATCTAATTTGCATACTCATAAATATATATGAATACATTAAAGATGTGGTTCACGAATGGGGGTATACGTACAAGATCAATAATAGCTCAGCTGCTTTTTGTAGTAGATTACTAAAATTTGTACTAAAATAAAGCTAAGACATAGGCCTTTCATTCCATGGTCAAATATGCAACGTACCATCAATACAATTATAAATAGGCTGATTTCATCCCAATATTGTCATTGTTGCATGTTTCAATTTAATCAATGGACAGGTACAATCATCCAGTGGTCCTATATGAATATTATCTCATTTGAATCTTCTTAAAAATGCATGAAAACTTAAAAAAATGAGGGAAAATCACGTAAAAACCATAAGCCTAGGGGAGGGGTTAAAGCTGCATACTCTGTAACAATGAACATTTTTCGAAAATTTTTATTTTCTTTTTAAATCATTTGTAAAAGTAGAATTAAGCTATGTTTTCACAATAAAAATGTTCAGTACAGCTGAAAACTGCATGGAAAAGTGAATTATCTTATCAAATAGGTGTATTATTCTCTTGTTTGTAATTATTTGCGTCCCTCCAATAATTCTAGACCGTTGAATTTTAACATAAATGCAGTTGTTTTGATAGTGATAACTTGTTAAGATTTACGAAAATGGTAAAATGTTTACCTGAATTTGAGTATTTTTACTGTGTTCTTGAAAAATAAAAATATTATTTTTAAAATTAGAATATCAAAAGTTACAGACAATGCAGCTTTAAGGTACGATCTATCCTGCACTCCTAGGGCCTTTTAAATTCATGCCAAATAGTTCAGTGGGACCCTCAGAATGTTAAACGAAGTTCTCTTCAAAAGAAATTTGGTATGGGCTACGAGAAAATGCATGGTTTCCATGGCAACCTCATATGATTCTCGAGATTGGGGGGTAGGCCTACAAACTCAATCATATCTAGGGTTCTACTTATCCTAGAACACTAAAATTGGTGTCAGATTAAAGCTTAGACACATGGCTTTCTTCCTGTGGTCAGATTTCTAAATAATCTACTTTGCACATTTATGAATATTAATGAAAACCTACAAAAATGAAGTAAAATCATAAAAAACAGCATAAATGAACATATTTCAGCACAAAAACATCATCAAACCACCATTGTTGCCAGTTTTTATATCCTCAGTGATTCAATTTGATAGATTCTTTCTTCCAATGGTCCTAGATGAAAATTATCTCATTTGCATATTCATGAATATTAATGAAATCTTAAAAATGAGGGAAGAAACCATGGGTAAACTATAGTATGCAACGGGGTAATCAGACCTAAATTGATCACATAGGACATTTCATTATGGGCGCAAATTTGTCCAATAGGACCACTTAAATGCAAAAAATATTGTCCTCAAAAATAAATGTTCTTTGGGTTTTTGAAATTTCATTGTTTCCATGGCAACCCATTATGCTGATTGTAAAACAATGAGGGTATACGTACAAAAAATACCCATATCTTAACAACATCTCATCCTAGATTACTAAACATGGTACCAAGCTAATCCCTGGACATAGCAGTTTAATTTGGTAGTTAGATATGCTTTTACCTTAAGTTCAGCTTTAAAAAATAGTTAAATAATTATGAATTTTGATTAAAACAGAAGAAATTAATGAAAAATCGCGGAAAAATCAAGGGGGGGGGGGGGTACTTACAAATCTAATAATATCTCAAATGCTAAGCGCCCTAAAGTACCAAAATTGGTTTTAAACTAATGCTTAGACAATAGTATGTTTAACAAATTATCAAATTTTAAAATGGTCATAATATAATATTAATGAATATTGATGAAACCATGAGCATTTTGAGAAAAACACTCGAAAGTTAAGGGGATATACCTACAAAATTACTCATATCTCAGCAGCTTATAGCCCTTACGTAGCAAACAAGATGCCAACTTATTGCTATGATACAGCCCTTTATCTCAATGGTAATACTTGCCAGTTGTCGCATTTACATATTCATGAAAATTAATATAAACATTAGAATAAAGAGAAAAATTGCCGAAAAATGAATGGGGTATACCTACAAAATTACCAATATCTAAGCTGCTAATTGCCCTAGAGTAACAAACAGTATACTTAATTTAAGTCTATGCATAACAGTTTTACCTAGTGGGAAGATATAAGACTTAACTAATTTTTTTAACATCAATATTACTAAAAACTTTAAAAATACGAGAAAAAATGTATACAAATTGATAGCAGTGTAACTACAAAATACTCATATCTCAGCTGCTATAAATCTTATACTTTTTTTTCTTTCACTCAAAAACACTTAAAATTATGCTGTTTGATATGTTACCAAGCTTGCTACTTACTATTGGGCAATTGAAAGCTAAGATATGAATCACTCTGTAGGTATACCCCCTTAATTTTCCTGTATTTTTCTCTAACTTCTCATGTTTTCATCAATATTCATGAGAATTTAAATTTAATGTGTTATAAATTGGATCATTTTGGTAAACATGTTGTGTCTATGCATTGACTTAAAATCAGGTTTGGCACTATTGGGCACTTAACTACTGAGATATGAGTAATTTTGGAAGTGCACCCCCTTGATTTTTCCGCAATTTTTCATTCATTTCTTCTGTTTTCATTAAAATTCAAGAATATTCATGATAAATATTTTTTTATATTATACCTTATGGCAAAAGTACAATGTCTAAGCATTGAATTGGCACTAGGTTTGATACACTGGAACACATGGTAGGTGAAATATTTGTCATTTTATATGTACATCCCTTAATTTTTCTAAGATTTTTTCTTTCATTACAAAAGTTTTCATTAATATTCATGAATATGCAAATAAGATAATTTTTATATAGGACCACTGGATGAAAGCACATATCAAATTGAATCACTGAGGATATAAAAACTGGCAAAAATGGTGGTTTGATGATGTTTTGTGCTGAAATATGTTCATTTATGGGGTTTTTTTTAAATAATTTTACTTCAGTGTTGTAGGTTTTCATTAATATATATAAATATGCAAATTAGATTATTAACAAATCTGACCACAGGAAGAAAGACATGTGTCTAAGCTTTATTCTTGCATAGATATCTATTCGTATAGCTGTTTACACCCATTGTCAAATGAACGGAAATCCATGTTCAAATCAGGAGATTCACGTGCTGTTTGAACATGGGTCTGAACTTGAAAATACTTAAAATGAGCCCTGCATTATTTGCATGACGTTATACGGAACGCATTGCGGACCAGATTGATCATTTCGCCGATGTTTTTGTTCGCGAAAACGTTGCGTACGGTTATGAGTTTCGAAAGTACACAGCCGGCGCCATTTTGTTTAGAGAAATCCAATGTAAGAAAATGGACAATTTAATGTTTTAGCAGCGTATTCAGTGCGAATTGAGCTGGAATAAGGTAAAATATGCAAGAATAACGATCACACATGTTTGTTTCATTGCATTAACACTTGCCTGGTCCCTCGGATGATGTTGAACACTTGGCCTATCGGCCTTGTGTTCAAACAGCATCCTCGGGACCTGGCAAATGTTAATGCATGAAAAAACATGTGTGATCCCTATAACCTGACACCAATTTTAGTGCTCTAGGATAAGTAGAACCCTAGATATGATTGAATTTGTAGGCCTACCCCCCAATCTCGAGAATCATATAAGAGGTTGCCATGGAAACCATGCATTTTCTCGTAGCCCATACCTAATTTCTTTTGAGGAGAACTTTGTTTCTCATTCTGAGGGTCCCACTGAACAATTTGGCATGAACTTAAAAGGCCCTAGGAGTACAGGATAGATCGTACCTTAACCCGTCCCCTAGGCTTATAGTTTTTACGTGATTTTCCCTCGTTTTTTTAAAAGTTTTCACGCATTTTCATGAAAATTCAAATGAGATAATATTCATATAGGACCACTGGATGATTGTACCTGTCCAATTGTAACATTGATTATATTATAACATGCAACAATGACAATATTGGGATGAAATCAACCTATTTATATTTGTATTGATTTTCCCTTATTTGTTAGCGTTTTTATTAATATTCATGAATATGTAAATTATGCAAATATGGTATGTTGCATATTTGATCATGGAATAAAAGGCCTGTGTCTTAGCTTTATTTTAGTACAAATTTTAGTAATCTACGACTAAAAGCAGCTGAGCTATTATTGATCTTGTACGTATACCCCCATTCGTGAACCACATCTTTAATGTTTTCATAAATATTTATGAATATGCAAATTAGATGATTTGCATATGCAACAAGGGGATAGTAGGCCTATGTCTAAGCTTTCATTTGGTATTAAGTTTAGTAGTCTAGGATAAGTAACAGCTGAGATATGAGTAATTTTGTAGGCAGACCCCCCTTCTAAAATTTGCTATGGGTTGCCATAGAAACCATGCAATTTCACATAGCCCAAACCAAATTTTTTTTGAGGACACCTTCGTTTCCCATCCAGGGGGTTCCAATGAACAATTTGGCACCCATGAAAAATTGTCCTGGGGGTGCAAGGTAACCTAAATTGGATGCAGGGGTACAGGTGCGTACCCTAAAAATATTTTCTTATTTCTCAACCAAACATATGCTGTTGGTACTCAAAAGAATCGCCTAAATGAGACGGTTCTTTTGAGCACCCAAAACATATGTTAAAACTGATAGGTAAGAAAATATTTACAATTTTACGCTCAAAAGTTTTGTTTATCTTAACATGTGGATTGAATAGTCCATACATTTGCCATAGAATCGTGGCCTCATCTTGCATTTGGCTTAAAATCTTAACGATGTGCAAATGATTTTCAACCACATAATAGTCGAGGGCTCATGATAAAAATGTATTTCTTCCTCTGATAATTTTATCGTGGCCATCAGTGTAGACCTTGATGAAATTCCACTTCATTCGGCATTTCATCTGGGTCTTCACAGTTTGTCAAAGTACTAATTTAGGAGTCACCTGTATACAGTATACAAAGGGATGTGAGCTTATGAAAAACTGTATAGGACGTGTGCGTAGTATAACTCCATTGCTCAACCAGCTTGCTATTATACTAGTTACATCCCTTACATTACTAGTAAAATGAATGAAGTATATCGCTTCTCGCTAGGACATAAGACCCTTTTGCAAAGCTACTTATTTAAAGTTGAAAAATAAAAGTCTTATTAATAAAGCTAAAACCTTAATTTTCCTAAAAGTATTAATGCAAAAAAAAACGTTTATATCTAGAAAAAATATGCCACATACTGCAACTGCTAAACGTTTATATCTAGAAAAAATATGCCACATACTGTAACTGCTGTAACAAAAGCATAACTTTGAAGAGCATGTCGCAACGTTATTTTCCTGATTTTATGTTCATTTTACAGCTTCTATTGTCCACCCTGTTCATTAATTTCTTAGGTCCATGGGCGTAGACAATCATTGAAATGAGTTTATTCAGAAAGCAGCAATTTTTGTTTACGTCGTAGACAAAAGAAATGTCAGGTATTTTCTTGGGTGCTAACCAGTACTGAGCAGTGAGGATACCACGTCTTGCTTAGGATTACAAAATAATATCTCCATAAGGCTCAAACCAGGGACTTCTGGACCTCAAATTGAGAATTCAACCACTGAGCCAATGACCAAAGCAGCCATGATGCGAAAGTTGTTGTTGTGTTTGTGTTTAACGTCCCACCAACAGCTAAGGTCATATGGAGACGGGGCCACGGCTTAAAGTCCCATCCGACAGACTGGTGAAGCCGGGAATTGAACCTGCGACCCCTGGTTTACAAGGCAAGCGGTTTATCCACTACATCACAGCGGCTCCTACATGATGCGAAAGTTTAGTTCTTTTCATAAAGGTGATTAGTGAAGCGGCTCAGACTAGCATGCACATACCTCATGGATTTCATCCAACTACAAGGGGGAACCGTCATATTTACAAATGGACGTTAACCAGACCCCAAGTTTATAAAGCTTTTTTCATGCTCATCTCAACGACTTCTCATAAAAACTAAACTGCTAAAAAGGTAGTTTTCTTGCTTTCAAACTCTCAATTGTTGTATTTTACATGCTCATAAATGTAAAAATGTAAATAATTGTTGGTATTTTAACATTTATGAGCATGATAAATTTCCTGCTAAGTTTATTTGAGCAAAAAATAGTTGCATAGCCTAACCTCGAGACCACAGCCTGCGCTGACCAAACAACACTTGTACTAATAGACATAAAAACCAGAACCGGACTGCAAAAACTTAACTTTCTTTGCTGAAACAACGTTGTTTCAAGGCAGGTCTTATGAGCATCAACGTTGACCAGAATATATTTCGACCCTGCCTGTCCGCTAGCCTGGGGGTCTTCTAGCGAGTTTGTCCAAAGAGGCTGTTGCTCGGAGTTTTTCCTGTTTTTATTCACTGTTATTTGTTAATTGAAGCTTTTATAAAACCAAATAGAACTATGGTCCGACTTAACAGCTAAGTTGTGGTTCTTGATCACCTAGATAATCGATAAGTCAATTGTCCCCCTTACACCGCGGCGACTATATCGCGAAATCGATTGTATCTGAGTCCAGGTATCCATGGTATTTGTCTGGCATTGAGCGTATAGTATTTGCTGTATAGTTTTGTGCTGACGAAAGAGGTCTAAGAGGGTGCCCGATTTCATTTATGTTACATAAATAGTTCAAATTGGAGTATGCATGCTCAACTAATTGAAATCAAGAAAAAGACTTTTCATCTCCAAATGTAAAACATGTTTGTCCACTATTCGTGTGTTCTGAATTGAGTACATTAGCACTTGAGTACTGAATTTCTTAATGTTCAGAAAACATAATATGGACCACTGTCTTGCGGGGTTTTGCGAACAACAAATGCACAGACAAGCCTGCGCATCCGCAGTGATTTAGAAATAACACAGCTTCACCAAACAAGATGGCGGCGGTTTGGTCGCTCCAGTCATGACCACTTTTTAGGCAAATAAGGTTTTAACAGGGCCATTTTTTTGGTCCGATGTGCTTCATTGGTCTGGTCTGGTCATTTTTTCAGTTTTCTCTAGACTTTTTAATGCGGTGTTTTTTCATGTTTACCCGTATCAGTATTGTAGATGCGCAGCTTGATTTGGGTCTTCTCTCGGTATAGGTCTTGATAAGAGAAAATCCAGCATAATATTGTTCCAACATTTTAGCATTTGCTTTGAGCGCTCAAAAGAACCGTCTCATTGAGACCATTCTTTGAGTACACGTACCAACAGTATTTGCATGTTCAGGTTGAAAAACTGAGAGTGGGTAAGCGGATAATTACTCAGGCTTAATTTATCAAAAATAATCAGATAACGAATTATCAGAAATGTGGCGAGCTTGATCCTTATCTGGATCCACACTGTACACTTTTTTCGAAAATAAAATCAGCCGACATCTGTAAAGAATCGGACTGGGTCCGAGGTAAAGAACGTTGAGTTTGACAAAAGAGGTCTGATCAGCGTCTTCGCTTCAAGTTAAAAACATAATACAGGGTTATAACGCAGTCAAAATTAATGAGAACAGTCGCTTTAGGCCAAATCCTTATCAGCTATTTTCACACTTTTAACGCAGCTGAGCGAACTCCCACTGAGTTCCCGCTGTGTCAATAAGATGACCACATCATAAAACGACTGCATGATTTTATGTTTCAGCTCTCCAACAGCGAACATTAATCAGGCCAGTCTGTGCATATATTACATGCTCATCGCAGTTTCTTGTGTTCACTGCTCAGATGCTACTGTTAAGCATGAATTCTCGGAACAACATATGCGCATAGTAAATTATCTGCGCATTCTGATCAGTCCTATTGCTGTTTACTGTTGAAATAGCTTTGCCCTTTATAAATTGTTTTTGGTCAGTTCTGGTTCTTACTGGTCCCGATCAGCTCAGTGTGAAGAGATTTGTTTAAATCTGTGTATTTTGGGAATTTTTAACTGAGAGATATGGACCGCAAACAGCAATGACCGCGCTGTGCCATCTCACCCGAACCTTGCTGTTCGTTCAAGTTTAACCTTCTCCGGAAGAATTAAATGGCATCACTTAAAACTTAAATATCATTTAAATGCTCAATTATTACAAAAACACAGGCCCGGAGAGACGTCTTGTTATGAAGTATCTGGATCTACACTGTTGATTTTGCTTCATTTTTAGTACTCTTCGGCATATTATATGCATGTCTTTTATTGTAATTGCAAAACCTAAATAATAGTAGAATTTCAAACGACACCATTTGCGCAGTCTGAGCATCTACCCATGAAGTGACAGTTTTGGTAGTATGACCGAAAAAAGTTGATATACTGAACAGTAAAGACCCTGACAAGACGCCGCATGACAAAACTAGTAAGGTGTACAGAGCACGAACACTGTGTTCAGCCTTGGTATCTGATACACACCATTTTATTTTACATAAGTCAAGGCTTCCACACATGACACTTTATAAGATCAAAACCGTAAAATCAGTATTTTATGACACAGATAAGACCTTAGCCCCAGGGATTATCTGACACCTAGGATTATCGCATATCCCGGTATGAACGTCTCAAAATCGTTTCTCACCAGAAGCACACCCGATAGGTGGCAATCGAAAACGGTCTAAACAATCGACAGACGCGGATCAAGAACAGATTGAAACAGTGTTTTCAATTGCCATTTGTCACCATTCGGGCCACGAATAGCAATCGGAAACTCTGGTTCTAAATATTTTGTCTTCGTTCACCGATAATATAAGTGTATTCGATTGCCGCCAATCCGGTGTGAGAATGAAGTACGAATATACTGCTAGATGAAAGTCTTTGAATAAATTTAGGCATTAATAATAATGATAATAATAATAATAATAATGATAATAATTGTTATATTTAAAATAAAAAATAAATTGAAGCAACTTGTAATAAAATGATTTTTATTTCAGTGTGATAAGTTATGGTAATGTTATTTTCTAACAATTTACTTTAAGATTTCTTTTCATTATCTTGTCTCCCAATCAGCTAAATTTTCCCCTTAAATTTCTATTTAAAAATGATGTTAGGTTTCTTTAAAAATGATGTTAGGTTTCTCGACATTATCAGCATATTGAATAGTGCGGAAACATAATAGACACAAAATATGAGAACTTAGACATTCTCTCCGCCCTTTCAAGAAGGCGCTTAAACTCAATTTTTAACCTAAAAATGAAAGAACTAAAATTTATTTTATTTCTGTGAAACTTATATGGTTGATATCGTTGGGTGATCGAGATACCATTTATAACTTATAAAACATTGAGAAAATATCAGAACATGATTATTTTGGGGTCATAAAAGGCTCACCCAAGGCATTTTCAGTCAGTTTACATAGAAATGAATGGGATTTTACCAGTCAAAAAGATGAACAATTTGACAAAACTAAATATTAAGTTATTTCGTATTTGTTTATATCATTATAAAGATAAAACATTAAATTTTCTTTTGATAACTTATAAAACAATGGCAGCTTAATAATAAGTTAGTTATTAATAATTTATTTAAAGGTTTGCATACTTTTCTGTGTAATTGATGCCACAGATTTCAACAGGTAAGTTGCGGGAGTGGTCAATATTCAAGGGAGATAATCGGGCAGATAAAACCAATAACAGCTAATATTGTCCCATATGATGTAAATACATAAATATGCCACATACTGTAACTGTACTTACAAAAGCATTACTTTGAAGAGCATTTGTCGCGACGCCGTTTTCCTGCTTTTTTTTGTTCTTTTTACAGCAACATCTCTCATCTACCCTGTCCATTGATGGGCGTAGACAATCATGAAAATATATATTATGCTGTCCCTTATATTTCACTCATAATTTTGGAGGTTAAATGCAGTACAAGCAGTTAAACACACCCTTTACATAGGGAGAGTGGGGATAAAATTCATATATGACAACAGCCATGCTTTCAAAATTATATTAGACAAAATCAAAAAAGTTGACCGCATAAAAACTGTCTGCATTCTTACTGGTAGAAAAAGGAATCTAAGCCGGTGAGTGCGTGCGCATCGTTGGTTAACGCCATTATGGGTGACTGCACAACAGTAGTCAGGATGATTTTGATAAACCCGAGCCTCACATACGAGCATTATGGCGCCGAGGGAGAAAACAGATCAAGGAAAATTATATGAGATGTGAAATTAATACTGCTTT
Source organism: Loripinus fragilis (assembly GCA_964019695.1). Classification (NCBI taxonomy): domain Eukaryota; kingdom Metazoa; phylum Mollusca; class Bivalvia; order Lucinida; family Lucinidae; genus Loripinus; species Loripinus fragilis. Next base: position 38,924,600 of record OZ026522.1, on the reverse strand, counting down.
CTATCAACCCATGGGTTTTAAACATTAACAGCTGAATAATTCATCTTTGTTTTATCATTAGAGTCGAGGTGAAAACATTAAACAGAACAAAAGATAATATCAAAATCTATTGAACAGTCAAAACAAGAAAAAGAGCAATGACTTGTTGATATTGTGTGTTGATATTATTTTCATATGCTTGTCCGTCGGGAATATTGGGTTCTGTCAGACGGCAGAAACCAGACCAGACGCCACAGAACGCGACGTCTGATTAGGGTCTGCACTGTTTGCTTACAGAATGTAATTCGAAATAGATTCGTCCAATTGAAAAGGGTGGGAAATCCCACTAGGCATAAGTGGGAAAGCATCGTAGTTCTGTTCCTGGCTCTTGTTGGGTCATGATTTTCGCTTCAAAGTTTCACACCACAAACTTCTTTTGTTCTCCATTTATATAATAAAATGTAGTATGACAAAAAGTTTGAACGTGTAAAGAGAAAATAAGTTTGACTTTTTGTTTATTGTTACTCCCATTGTGGGAGTCTGTGATTGTTCTATGTTTTGTTGTGCGTTACTTTATGTCCATTCTAGTGTTGCAATCATCTTGATGGGGAAGAGAGAGCTGATTGCTTTGCTTAATTTGTCTTCCTGGTGTCTCGTGATGGTTGGGCGGCTCTTCCTCGCGGTGCCACTGGGTTGTCTGCAGTTTGTGATTGTGGTATTTCCTGATCATACTCACTTACTATTTTTGGCTGTAACTTTCAAGCCAGCAAAGTCTCAGGCCACTATCGGCCCGCCAGCAAAACGCCAGTCAAATAGCGTTTTGCTGGCGGGCCAATAGTTGCCCTTATTTATATGCATGCTGGGTTTGCTCCTCAAAACAACAAGCCCCTTTTCCTGTCTATTATTTCACTTATAAACCAGCTTTAATGCATTTAATGTAAGATAACTATATCATATCAATACATTAACCTTGATCTTTGAAAACGAAAGAAAATTGTAAATGATCATCAAACGTTTGTAAACTGGTTAAATAATAATAAAATGATATTTTAATATGTCTAATTTCTTCATGTCGTTACTGTGTTATTGGGCGCCTAAGTGTTTTTGTGGCCAAAACATGATACACGACCCGTGACATAGTAAAACGGTAATGTTGTATAAGGCTTTGCTCTCAGTTATGACACAGACTGCTATTTATGTAACAAAAAAACGATACTTACAATTACAGCAACAACACATTTTGTAACTTCTATCTCTATACAATAAAAGCAAAAGGCACATTTTGTAACCTCTATCTCTATACAATATAAACAAAAGACACATTTTGTAACTTCTATCTCTATACAATATAAACAAAAGACACATTTTGTAACTTCTATCTCTATACAATAAAAGCACTATACACATTTTGTAACTTCTATCTCTACAATAAATGCAACATAACCTCTATCTCTATACAATAATAGCAACAGACACATTTTGTAAATTTTATCTCTATACAATTCAAGCACACTATGTGCAACTTTTATCTCTATACAATAATGGCAACAAACACATTTTGTAACTTCTCTATACAATAATAAGAACAGACACATTTTGTAAATTCTCTACATAATAACACAAGAATACAAATTTTGTAACTTCTCTTTACAATAATAACTTTAAAAACGCATTTTGTAACTTCGATCTCCATACAATAAAAGAAACTGACACATTTGTTAACGTCAATCTCTATTCATTAATAGCAACAGACACATTTTTATAGCACCAATCTCCATACACTAAAAGCAACAAACACAATTTGTAACTTCAGTCACCATACAATAACAGTACCAGGCACATTTTGTAACTTTTAACCTCCATACGATAAAAGCAACAGACACAGTTTGTAACTTCAATCTCCATACGATTACAGCAGCAGGCACATTTTGTTACTTCAATCTCTATACAATATAAGCAGTCAGCACATTTTGTAGCTTCAATCATTATACAATAATAACAACATGCATATTTTGTAACGCCAATCTCTTAACAAAATTAGCAACATACACCTTTAACTTCAATCCTTATAATTATGATAATAGCAACAGGCACATTTTGTAGCTTATATCTCATGACAATAATAGCAACAGGTACGTGTTGTAACTTCTATCTCTATACAATAAAAGCAACAACCTCATTTTGTAAGTTCTATCACTATACAATAATAGTAACAAAAGCATTGTATACCTACTATCCCTATACAATATGCGAAACAGACACATTGTGTAAATTCTTTATACAATAATACATGTAGCTACAGACACATTGTGTAATTTCTATCTCTCTACAACACTAGTAACAGACACGTTGTATGATTTCTTTCGCTATAAAATAATAGCACCAGACACTTTAAGCAACTCCTATCTCTGTACAATAATAGCTAAAGACACATTGTGCAACTTCTATCTCTTTACAATAATAGCAATAGACACACTCTGTAACTTCAATCAATGTACAATAATAGCACCAGACACATTTTGTAACTTCAATCTCTGTCGAGATCTCCATACAATAATTGCAGCATACATTTTGTATCTACTATCTCTATGCAAAAATAACAACAGGCACATTTTGTAATTTCTATCTCTATACAATAAAATCACACATTGTGCAACTTATATGTACAATATGACTTATTTGTACAATAACAACAGCACATACATTGTGCAACTTTTATATACAATAATAATAACAGACACCTTTTGTTACTTCCATATCTGCAACAGACACATTTTGTAGCTTACAATAACAGAGAGACACATTTGTGATTAGACAATACTAGGTGAGTGTCTTTTGATATCAAGTTTACCAGGCAAGGCTTCGAGACCGAGATATAGAGAATACTAGATGAGTGTCTTTTGATATCAAGGTTACCAGGCAAGGCTTTGAGAACGCTTGTTGACATCGCGAGGCATGCCAAGCGATTCAACATGCGTTCTCAAAGCCCAGCCTAGTAAACTTTACATCAAAAGACGCGAACCTGGTATTCTATTTATCAGTTTACTCATTGTTTCACTCTTCAAACTAGCGATTATGGCGATTTTCTTGTTTTGATTCAACGTCATTAGCGACGTCATTCAAAAAGTGCAACGTCATCATGACCTGATAAAGGCACATGCCGTGAGATAGACAATGTTAATCAGGTAATGTGCAGCAATGCAGTTAATATGAGAGATAACTGATTAATATATTTGTACACTCTCGATACTATACAAAACGGCCATGAATCCCGAGTTCGCAAACTGTTACAGTGAGAGTAGACAGTTTTCATAAGGCATGGCTGCCTAAAAATGATCTTTGATCATTTAAAGATGATACCTGGTATTTCATTAAAGCAATTTTCAAATCAATCTTACAAAACAATTTATGTTTAAGTCAATTTGTGTCAATTAGCCACTTCACTATATAAGCGATTTAGTTAAGGGTGTCGTTCGTTAGCCATGTCTAAAGAAACGCTCATGCAACACTTTTGGGGAGATACGACTTCATCTTCGAGGCAACTGATTATTTTTTGTTTCCAAAAATGGTATCTGCCGCCAATGACACATGACATGCACATTATTTCTTTTTCTGTTGAAAATCTTTCTATGGTGTCGAACTGCTCTGCAATCTCATTTACGCATATTCATATCATTTAATTGATTCGAATGATCGGATTGGTTGTAAATCAAACGTAGGCGCGGCTAGTTAATTTATTCACCGGGACAAGGTCGAAGGTTAAGTAACGTACACTACCATAATAAATGATTGAAATGAATCATCTTTTTTAATCTCCTTACTTCACAGTGAAATAAGCAAAGGAAAGCCACAGACAGATCTAGTTTCTGTTAATTGCCGTAATTGCTTGTTACCCGAATTAATACATATAAAACCACAAAAGGGAATTGGGAAGAAAAATCATTTTAAAAATGAGCGATACACTCAAAATGGCGCTTTTATATACATGTCGCTGATTCTCGCGACCAAATCATTTGAGTTGATCAGCTGAAGAAGAGGAAAATTGGCTAAAAGCATGCCCAGCTTCACAAAGATGAACAGTGAAGCATCGAGCCTAAGCAGGCTGATTCAAGGCTATTAGAAAACTCCCATTTTGTTGGGGGGTCCTGTTTCGATATATTGGTGTGTGGTCGCGGGCGTTTTAAGTCTTAACCCCATATAACGTCATTTTATTAGATAAAAGCAAACAGTGCAGACCAAGATCAGACGCCGTTCTGCGACGTCTAATCAGGGCTTACATGTCTGCTAACAGACTACTCTATCAAAATTTAAATAAAAATGTTAAAAAAAAAACCAAATTGGAAATCGACAGGCAATTTAACCCTTTTTTCATTCTGGTGGGTTTTACCAAACATATAAGTAGATCCATGAAGATTGTTTTTATCTTAGCAAACAGTGCAAACCCCGGTGAAATGCGTCTGAGCCGTCGCTGCTCGCCGATGTGATAACTTCAGAAATATCGTGCATTGGCAAATATCAAGGTCGAAAAAGTAAGCAGCATAGCAGAAAGAAATAAGTAAGTTAGCAGTACGTCTAACAGCTGAGAAACGGTAAGGTTAGCAGCATGGCAGCACGGCTTATAAATTGTATATTCAGCAGTAAATAGTAAATTCAGCAGTAAATGGTATATTCAGCAGTAAATGGTATATTCAGCAGTACAGCAGTATGGTTAATGGTCAAGTTAGCAGCATATCAGTACGGCTGGTGGAAAATTAGCAGAATGACAGTAAAGCAGGCCGTACTGACATGCTGCTAACATGACAATTTGCCATACTGCTATGCTGCTGATTATACCATTTTATAAGCCGTACTGTCAAGATGCTAACATTTCCATCAGCAGTATTGCTATGCTTCTAACTTTAGAAATTTCATTCTGCTCTGCTGCTAACTTTACCAATTTCATCCTTCTATGCTGCTAACTTTACCACTTTCATTCTGCTATGCTGCTTTACCAATTTCATTCTGCTATGCTGCTAACTTTACCACTTTCATTCTGCTATGCTGCCAACTTTACCAATTTCATTCTGCTATGCTGCAAATTTTCCGAGCCCAAATATCGCAAATTTCAAAATGCGTTCCTTGCAGAATATAATGAAATAATACGATTGCGATTGGGATTATATTATTGTGGTAACTTCTCTAAAAATAGACGAATCAGCTCGTATTTCACAGATATTAGAACTTGACAGCCCTCAATATTTGATGATTGTTAATATGCATAGACACCTATTAACACCTTTTGTTTTACCAGGGGACCGTACTATCGGGTCGATCTTATAAGTGGCCTAAACTCGGTGAAATAGAGCCTTCTACATAACGTGGCTATTGCAGTTATAGAATAGCTCTTATCCCCTTGCATTATAATGGATTTTCCCATACATAAGCTTACATTAAGAATAGGACTGTCCACTTTGTACATTAAGGGGACACAGCAGATAGAAAGTTTAAAACTATGATGTATTTATATACATGGACGCTGCTTTAATCTCAGCAAACGGTGCAGACCCTGGTGAAATGCAGCATAATTAGCAAACAGTGCAAACCCTGAAGAAATGCAGCATTATGCTGCATTTCATTTGTGTCTTCACTGTTTGCCAAGGGAACCCGTCGTCCTCAAACTAGGAAGCTTGTGTGTAAATATCGGTGCCTGTCGCGACATAGAGTGGATCGGTACTGATTTGGAACAATACGTAACCCAAATGAACCTTCATTTAGTATCAGACAATATCAATTGATCGTTTACCATTGGTTAACAGTTTCCTTTATTTTCTCAAGTGTTTGTCATTTAAAGAGACCGTATTGGCTTCGTCTCAATTCTCCATGTTTGATAACATTCATTTATATTCAACATGAAACGATATTAAACACATATGTTAATTTTACTCTTAACTCAATATTTCGGTCAGAGAAATCATGCACTTTGATATCAACTGCAAAGTCACTGTTCCACCATTTTGTACCAGTTGATTCCTTCCAAATATTATGTTTGCTTTTGGAGACACTCAGGGGAAAGAGAGACATTAAAAAGGTCGTAAAGAGGAGCTGATATTGCGTCCTTCAACTCTTTTAGAATTCTATTGTTGATGGCATCAGGGCCTGCTGTTTTACAAACATGCAACTAGCAGGTTAGCAAAGAGTAAGTTCATGAACTCGAATTTGGAGAGATAGCTGTCATGCAAATATAAACAATTTGCAGTAGAGTGACAGGAATTTTAATACTGATTGGCAGTTTGGGATGTTTAAAAGGGGTAAAGACAATGGACATGATACTTGGAAAACGTAAATTTCCAAATAGTTTCCTTCCTTATTTTCAGTAACATATGTTGTAGGTACACATTGGAATTGCCTCTATGAGGCAATTCCAATGTGTATCTTCAACATATGTCTTTTCAATAAATGAGTTTTTCACCATAAGCTTTTTTTTAAAAAACAAATTCTCAACCACTTTCATTTATTCAAAGAAATAGGCATGTAGAAATGAACAACTTTTCATGTAGTTTGTCATGCACCTGGATGACAAAAATAGACTGTCTATTTTTTGCTTCGAGATGTTTCATGGGGGTATATTGCTAAATTGCTAGTTGCCTGTTTGTACCTAATTTACCAGTTGCAGAGATAGATTCGACGGCATAAGAGGTTACAATAATTGAGTCAAGAATATAGTCTGGTAGGTGGAGATATGTAGGAAGAGATGCATGCGTATCATCAAGTGATGATTGCTCAGTGAAATAAGCATTAATGGTATTTGCTTGGTCTGTGCTGTCATAGTAGATAAGGTCGTCAACAATGTGTGGGGGTATCGATGATGTTTGTATCGGTTTAATGAATGTTTTGAAAATTTTCCACCAATCTTTTGGAATGCTTGTGTCATCTCGTAATTTATCTGATAATTTGTCAAATTGAAGCTTTTTAGACGTTATGATTTCATTTGTTAGTTTATTTCTAAATGATTTATAATTGTTGAAATCTTAATAACTTTTTATTCTTTTAAATGTATCAAAAAGGCTTTTTTTCTACTAAGCTTTTTAATTTGTGGTTATCTAAGGGGGATCTGATGGTCTAACTTTAACAGTTTTGTTGATGATTTGTTGTTTTATGTGCCTCCCATTGTTTGTGGCCGGGGGTTCTGTGTTGGTCTTTATTTTAGTATGCATTTACTTTGTGACCTTTCTAGTTTTGCAATCAATATAGCGAGGAAGAATGAGAGCTTGTTGCTTTGCTTTATTTATTAAATGTCGTATGTCTTGTTACTGTTTATGTTCTGTGGCTCTTCCTCAAGGTGCCGTGTGTGATTGTGGTATTCCTGATCATACCCACCTTTTGTCATAACTTTGTTTTTGGCGATATCTGTAATATGGGTTGCCATGTTTTCAGCATATGTGTTTATGTTGTCATGTTTCAGGACGTTCCAATTAGTATTACGGGCCTTGTGATTTATTGATTGTCTCCTCTGCAATAAGCCAGGTGTGAAGAGAGAAGGTTAAGGAATCATTTTTGTTGAATTTGAAAATGCAGTGTATTGGACAGTGGTCTTTTATAATTTGATCCAAGAATGGCTTATTTGGAATAACAATGTGGTTTACAGACTACATGAAAGATAGAAAACAGAGAGTACTTTTCAGGTAGTTCTTCACGCTGGACTTCTATAAAACAGGCGTACCTCAATGCTATATACTAGGCCCTCTTCTTTTCTTTATATATAATAATGTTTTTGTACAACGTATTAACTCTTCAATAAGACTCTTTGCTGATGACACAAGTATTAATATTGTAGTGGAAATCCCAATTTTGTCATCTACTCTCTTTAGTTCCGATCTTACTGAAATCTATGAATGGGCATCCAAATGGCTTGTCACTTTAAACCTTAATAAAACTGATTCTGTACTTTTTTCTCAAAAGGTTAATAAACCAGTTCATCCTGTACTCTACATTAATCACCAATTAATCAAATGACCTCTCATGGCACGAGCACTTCGATTATATCAAGACAAAGGATTGTAGCCATATCCACAATATTATGAGAAAACAACAGAAAGTCTCTTCAGATAATCTACATATCATTCATAAGACCATTTCATGAATAAGTAGATGTAGTATGGGGCGATTGTGCGCAGTATGAAATAAGAAAAAAAGAGACTGCTGGTATTGTTACAGATGCATCAAAACTATTATCAATCGACAATTCTTTAAGAGAAACTGGTTGAGAAATGCTATCTTCAAGGAGGAAGGAACATAAACTAATACTGTTTTACAAGATGCAAAATGATTTATGCCCTACATATCTATCCTCCAGTATCCCCCCTACTGTTGGAATAACACTACTTATAATCTTCGCATCTCCTCAATCATACAAATTAAACATTCAATTACTCAATTTTATTACAAATCATTTTACCATCAGTAATACGAGACTGGAATGATTTTCCACAGGAAGCTCGAATAGTCTCTCTATATTTAAACGTAAACTTAATGTTGACTTATTGATATTGTGTTGTAATGTCGTGTCTGTTCTTTGCAGCCTTGTGGTCACCTGCTGGGAAAGGGCTGACCTCTTGGCTGTCGTGTGTATTTAGTTTTGTCACTTTCCCAAATGTGTCTTGGTCCACATCAGAATCAAGGGTGAGGTTTGCGCCGTGAAACTGGAATAAGCCCTCCAGTAAAATATTTTACTGACCGTTCCAAGGCGGTACTTCTTTTGTGGATCTTTTATGTTTTTGTTCTGTCTTGTGTTTGCTATGTCTTTGTACGCGGGTGTTTATATGTGCTTGTGGTCACCTGCTGGGAAAGGGCTGACCTCTTGGCTCTCGTTTGTTGTGTCAAACTGTAAGTTTATCACTTTCCCATTGGTATCCTGTGTCAGGTGTGGTACTTGATTGTATCGATTCCTGATCTTTGCACCCTTACCTACTTTAATATGCCCCATACCTACTATAACGAAGGCACGCGTCTTGGCCAAATATAGCATGTACAACTAAGAACACAATGTAGCTCTTAAAATCATCAGATCTACCTCAAGAATACTGTAGCAGGACCTTTATGTGTATGTGGCTCAGTGGCAACTACGAGACATTACTTATTAGAATGCACTAGGTTTGATTTGTGACAAAGAATGCTAAATAATGTATCACATCTGAGTCGGCCATGACTCACCATACTAGTTATAAAAATGCTACAAATAAAAATATCATTGACATTGTTCAAAGACTATACAAACGTATTTTAAACACAAAGCCATTTCATGTACAGTAATGATTGCACCGACTTCTGGAATAGCCTGTAACTCTAAAATATGACAAAACGTCATCATCGCTTGTAGCTGCTTAACTGCATAATGCTTGTTACCAAGTGGGGCCACCAGAAATAAGAAGCGTTATAAAATATGTTCATAAAGATTTGTATAAAGATCTTTGTGACACATTTTTCGAATGTGATTACCTGCGTCGCTTTAGTGAAAGCAGGTCTTGAAGTGGGTCCACTCCATTCGTTTGTCAATCGGCCCGTTCGTCTGTCTGTCCACCCACAACATATTTGGGGTAGCGCCTAGTTTGTGTAATCTGTTTCTCGAACAGTTTTCATTCCTTTATATTCAAAAATTGCATAATGATTGTTCATACATTGAAATTTTGCACCTCATATTTGAACAACATATAAATACTTTCTAAATTTTGAGGGGTGTTGAACTAAGGCATTTTTTCTCATCCGAAATGCTTAGGGGATGTCTGGTTTGTGTGATATGTAACTCCAACAGTTTTCTTCCTTTATGATCAAATTTTGCATAATGATTGTTCGCACATTGATGTTCGCACATTGAAAATGTGCACCTACTATTTTGTGCACATATCATGAATGCTTTCTAATTTTTGGGTCTTGAACTTAGACATATTTCTGTTCAAAATGCTTAGATTGTGTCTGGTTTGTGTAATCTGTAACTCTAACAGTTTTCATTTCTTTTCAAACTTTGCATAGTCATATTCCATACATATAAGATATGCACTTCTTATTTTGTGCGCATTTGAAAAATATTTTCTAATTTTGCTGTTGAACTTAGACACTTTTTTACATCCAAAATGCTTCGGAGGTGTCTGGTTTGTGTAATCTGTAACTCCTGCAGTTTTCAACTTTTGCATATTGAAGATGTGCACCTCCTATTTTGTGCACATCTGATAGCATTTTATTATATTTTGGGAGTGTTGAGCTTAGACATTATTACGTTGGAGTGCTTACATTGTGTTATCTGTGTGTAATCTGTAACTCCAATAGTTTCCATTCCTTTATATTCAAACATGCTTATTCACATCTTGAATATATGCACTGGCGACGAAGGTCCGAGGCGCAGGTCTAGAGCAAAGTTCGGCTTTTTTTCCATTGTAATTGTTATTATACCAAATCATAGATAAATTAAACTGAATTTGACACAGATTATTATCAATCGAAAGACTTTCTATTGAACCCCTGTGTATGCTAATTGTGATCGCTATGCAAATAAAATAGTTTAAAACAAAAGGGTCTTGAAATGTCGGAGGCACTGGCTACGTGTTCCAAGCAATGTATATTGCACACGCGAAGATTGTGTCATCTTTTAAACACACGACACAGTTTAATTTTCAAAATTATCTAACGTCTTTTTTCGTAAATTGATACATAGCCATAAATAGACTCCCCCATGTACTTACACATATGACTACTGAATGTTGCAATGAAGAATGTAACCACAGTCGCTGAGCTAATGTTGGTAGTTGAAGGACAACAAGGTTAGCTTTAAAAAAAACTTAGAACCATTGCATGGCGTTTTACAGTTATTAAAGAAGAACTTTCATAGTGTTTTAATATTGCATTTGCTGAAGCCACTCTTTTCAGTGCTTCATGTGCTTCAAGCTCTGAGTATTTTTGTTTTAGTTAACGATTTGTGCTTAGGTGATCCATTGATAGCAAATAAAACACAGGAAATATGCATTTTCCAGTAAGAGTATGCTCATTGACACACTGAATAATGGTAGATTTTACCCCCTCCCCCGCAGTATGTATAGGTCATACAACCGTTTTCCTTAATCGAAGTCAATGCACATTATGCCTAGGGGGAGTATTGACACTGACCCATCTGCATCTAGTTATTTCGTCACACTTAGTCTTGAATATCCGAGGGGTCCATGTTTGATCGCGATTCCAGCTCAGTGGTAAGGTCTCTAATAGGCCTTTTCGCTTTTAGAAGCAATCCGGTATCCAAAGTATATCAACATCGCTCGAGCAATGGTGGAATTTAGGAAGTAGCTTGGTCGACGGGGAGTCTGAGAAGAACAGTAAAAGACACTGCTGCTGGGGAGTTAACATCCAATCCATTTCCACAACTTGCTAATGGAACGGCCCGAATCGAACACGCACCCAATGGAAGTTTACTAACGTATATCACCATCGCTGACGCGATGGTGAAAAAAGTGACACAATAAACGATCAGACGAATGGAGAAAGATAGAGATTTAATGTTAACAAGCATCTTTTTCAACAAGTGAAACAAAACATATGACTTCTGAATGTTGCCATAAAGAAGGTAACCAAAAGGTCATTGTGTGTGCGCTATCACATTCAACTGAACTATTTTGAAACCGTGGAAGAGGCCAAAAATCTAAAAGAAGTTCCCTTTGTTCTAATAAGAGTAGAAACGGTGCCTTTAAAACCGCACAAGAATATTCAAGTTATCATTATGAAAGGAAATACGGAGAAATATCAAAACAAATTAAGACGAATATGATACTAATATTTTGATCTTGCGTGAGGGACCCCATTGCAATAAAACAATAACAAATCTCTAAACAGAACAAAGACAAACTCTATCAAAGATATAGAGAAATTCGACCCGTCCCTTGGGGAAAGGGTTTTTATAACTCGTAATCAAACATCGAACAATAAAGTGAACTTGCTTAGTTTGCCTAAACTGGGTAATTTTGCATGCTTTTTTGTCATATGCAGACTTTTTTTTAAATTCACTTTTTTCAAAAAAGCCTGGAATACCACCAGTGTCAAACAGTTTGCAAAGGCTATGCAAAAAGGCAAAAAAGTTAATGGCACTATACTTGGTATGAGGAAAATGTACATAAAGTGAATTTAACATAAAACTTTACTGAGAAAGCGTTTGAATACATTGAAGAACATTTAGATCACATTGTGCCAGAATGGGATGAATAGGAGATCTTCATTGGCAATCAATATACATGTATCTGGCCCGCGGAAGGTTCATGGATGAGCTAGTAAAATGTACTAATGACTGCCGTGCCCGTCCATCGTCCATCAACATTTCAAACGTCATCTCGTCTGTAATCACCAGATTATTTGAACTCCAATTTCATATGGAGATTCCTAAGGGTAGGGGGGAGTATTTTGAAATTGCTCTGGTAACAAGATGACTGCAACGCAGATATAAGGTAAAACCCCATTAAAATCTTCTCCAGAAGCAGAAGGCTGATTACCTTGGGCCTTGGTATGTAGCATTGGGGATGTAGGCCCTACCATGTTTGTTCAAATGATGATTTGCCTACTTTACGACAAGGTCAATACAAGTTAAATCTGGCACATATTGACAAGATTGTCGAAGCCAAAGTCATAATACTTACAAGATCTGTTAACCTAATGAATATAGATCAGTACCAAAGGTCAACGTTTGACCTTTCACTCATACTGTATTGCCATCAGTCAGTTTACCATGTACTAAAAATGTTGTTTTCCTCAGAAACCACTACGCCAATTAAACTCAAAGTTAATATGGAAACTTCTTGCACCTAGGGAGTGAAAGTTCTCTAATAAGACAATGACAAGTTTCATAGGTAAGGTTGGCCTTTGACCTTTCAGCCAAGGTCGCTCATATTTGACTGCCCTTAATATATATATAAGCATACTTTACTCAGAAACCAAAGTGCCAAAAGAAGTCAAATTTCATATAAAGTATCTATTAGATTAGACAATCTACACACATGACCTAAATGGCTACCATGCTCATATAAGGTAAAATTTCTTCATCTCTAGACCAAAGAGCATGGGCTTTAGTATGCAACACGAGGTATTTAGACTTTACAAAGTGGTCCAAGGTTGACCTTGGTCTTGTTTACGACAATTTCAAAAAAAAAATCTTGAAAACATGATGTTGTGATTAACTGCTGAAGCCAAAGTCATTATACTTACTAGATGCGTTTGATCAAATGAGAAAAAAATGACTATATGAATCTGCCAATCTTATATTTATGTTACTAGAAAAGTTGCTCTAGTTGTTTGTTGTTGTTTTAGCTTTCGCTTATGAACAAGGGGCCGTTTTCTCGCTAATAGGATTTTTTTTCTTCAATTGATCGACTTTGGTATCAGTTTCCAATGGTACTCGTTTAAATCTGATTTCTCGTATTTAGATCTTGTCACAGTCGCTGAGCTAATGTTGGTAGTTTAAGGACAGAAAGTGTCACAATAAGCGATCAGACGAAAGGGGAAAGATAGAGATCTAAATGTTAACAAAGCATCTTTTTTTAACAAGTGAAACCATACTGACAAAAAGAAAGAAGAAAGGAGAAAATAATAGACCCTTATCATGCTGATCACAAATATATCCTATTTTGAAACAATGTAGAACCAGATCGACTGCTGGTTGGTGTCAAGCCATCTGATTAGGGTATATATTATGCATTTTTGTGTTCAGCCAATGATTTAAATATTATTTTATTAATGTAGTGCAGGGACTTCTATACCAAGTCTAAATAGAGAGTTCTTGTGTAGTGGAAATATATTCAGATAATAATGGGATAGCGCAATGGTCATAAGCCAAGCAAATTTCCAGGACGCATGGAAAAGTGAAGGTCGTTTAAAGTCACGGGCGCTGCCATTTTGAATATCAAGTTGATATTTACGCCCCACCCCATCCTCTTAAATTGTTAAAACATTTCAAAAATACCCAAGTTAAACATTATACGCCAGCAGTACCAACATATTATGTTAAATTTTAGAATACTTGTAAAATTTTAACATTAAACATTTAAAACATTTATCCGTTTTATCAAAGGTCTACATAAGATACAAATTTTGAACTATTGTTTTAAGGCAGGTCTTGGAACGTTGATTAATATTTCGATGATTTTAATCCTTTTATGGTAAATCATTTCAAAAAGGGTATGATTCGTGTCACGTTTTTATAACATATACATGGTTACACTTACAAAAATGTGTAGACCCAGATTAGATAATACAGAACGCGACTTCAATTTCTGCCGAAAGAAAAAATACAGTAACATTTCTGTCCTACTATGGTTGTGGACACTCTCCAATCATATTATTAACCCTCCAAACATTATTGTTGTACTCTATGAGGCAATTCCAATGTGTACCAACAACATGTTACTGAAATTAAGGAAACCTATTTTGAAATATACACCTAACAAGTATCATGTCCATTGGCGTTCCTCTTTTATACTTCTCAATCTGCCTATCAGTGTTAAAATACCTGTCACTATATGACAAATTGTTTATGTTTAAATGACAGCTATATCACCAAATTTGATTTCATGAACTATACTTTTGCCAAGCTGGTAGTTGCAGTGTAGTATTAAATATTTCTACCTGTTATTGTTGTTGGTGTAAAATTACGCTTATCTTTTTTTACAGTGCAGATGTAGGTTTTCTCGTGAGGTAGCGCAGATAATATCAAATCAACCAATAGATTACAAACTAAACCAACAAGAGGTATATTTGCCAATTAAATGCCATCAACCTGACCTTTTAATGAGTACCTCTTTATATTACTTATTTCGGCTTAAATGCATTTGAATTGGTGTTGAAATATGTAAATATTTTTCGCGATCATTGATACACTTGTTGATTTAGCAAATCAATCATGTCATATTGTCTTAAAGACACTAACCATTGTCTTGTTGGGATCAAATATTTCTTGCATTTGATAAACGTGTATCTTCAAATCTGATCTAGATTGGTTTGATCAGGATCTACCCTTTTTATCATACAGTCTGCATGATAGCAAAATTACATTGTCCAATGGCACAGCTGGTGGGAAATAAAGCAATTATGAACATACATGAAGTACTTATATATTCAGCTATAATATGGAATTATTCTCTTCAAAAAGCAATCACAAAATATATACCCATCCTACAAGAGAAAACATATCTAATAGCTAAACTTAATCAAACATGAAGTTAGTATGACAAACCAACCCACGAGTAAGAGTCACAGAACACTAACATCACCATGGCAGTAAAACGCTATTAAACCAAAGCAACCATCCCTCCCTTCATAACAAGGACCGAACATCCCACACACACAATGGGGACAACAATAAACATCGTTATATGACTCTTATAAGAGACCTCCTCTGACTGGCTGTAACTAGCTTCCACTGGTTGCGACAGATCTTTATGTCTACCAGTGATGAGCTAAATTAAGCCCAGGACAGGTAGACATCAGACTTTGTCAGTGCTGACAGACAGCTTAAACTGATTGAACTAAATTTAGACCAGGACAGGCAGACATCAGGATTTGCAGTGCTGACAGACAGCTAAAAACAGATTGAACTAAATAACCCATGACAGGTAGACATCAAGTTTTATCACTGCTGCCTGACAGCTTAAAATAGACATTGGAAAAATTGTCTCGCTGAGAGATAAAGAAATCATGTATACCACAGACCAGTTTAATGTTTTGAAATACTTGTTAATTTTATGAGAACAGTAATTAAAAAACACAGTTATTTTGCCAATCTAATAAGAGTATCAGAAACCCGAAAAGCAGTTGTTGAAATAATCTGACTTGAGTATCTTTATAAATATGAAAATAAGGAAAAGAGAGACATGCAGTGTCATGTAACAAAACAATCGATGCATTCTTTTGATGTGAACATCAGGATTTGTCAACCCTGGACAAATCCTGATGTTAACCACGAAAGAATTCATCAATTGTATAATGAATGAAGAACCAAAATAGTTAGTGAATATGATATTGAAACACCAGATAACAAGATGGACAATTTCTCTATTGGTCCCTTCATGGCCACTATTTTAGCTTACACACGCTTTGTCATTATAATGCATTAACAGGATGTTATAAAATCAAGTAGCAGTTTGAAATATTTAGAATACGAAAACTTCCTTGTGATACCAATAATAATAATCCCCTAACTAATGTAAATGCCTTCAATGTAACGGACACAGTCGATGCAAATCTACAGTAATAATATCTTATATATCTAATCCATTGTTACGTCCATTTGCTTCGTTGTCAACTTTCATTCAGTTAGGAAAAAGTATAAGGCACTTATGAATCCATCAGTCAAGAAAATGGAGGATTGGACTATATTTTAAGGCACGGTTTACCGTTGCCCAGTGATATCGTATCATATGTACTGCACGTTTTTTTTTCTCTCGTTTAATATTGGTTAGTTTGGTACAAAATTTAATATTCTAGGATGAGTTGCTGTTGAGATATGAGTATTTTTGTACGTACACCCCATTTTTTGTTTTTATTTGTTTGTTTGATTTGATTCTTTACGTCCCATCAACAATCTTTCAGTTATGCAGGGACGGGTCTTCCTAGGTTGAACAAGTACTAAGCTATAGGATTAAGGTGTCTTGCTCAAGGACACAACGCAGTGACGCTGCTGAGGCTCGAACCCGCGGCTCCTCGGTCTCGAGTCAAGCACTCTACCACGGAACCACTGCACTCCCTTCATTCTTTGGTTTAAACTTTATTTTATTTGTATAGTATATGACAAGTATACAGAGCAATACAGAATATGATTACAAAATAAACACCATACAAATGGGATTCAGAAGACAGTCAAATGACTTACCCCATTATTTAAAGTTGCTTAATGGGTTGCCATGGAAACCATGAAATTTCATATCGCCAAATCTCATGTAATTTTAGGAAATTTTTTTTTTGCATTTAAATGGTCCTATTGAACAAATTTACACCCATAATGAAATGTCCTATGCCATAAATGTAGGTTTGATTACCCCCTTGAATACTAGTTTACCCAATGTTTTCCCCTCATTTTTAAGTTTTCATTAATATTCATGAATATGCAAACGAGATCGTTTTCATATATGATCACTGGGTGAAAGAACTAATCAAACTGTAACACTGATGATCTAAAAACTTGCAACAATAGTGGTTTGATTATGCTTACGGGCTGAAATACGTTTATTTACGTTTTTTATGATTTTACCTCATTTTTTAGGTTTTCACTAATATTCATGAATATGCAAATTAGATGATCTACATTTCTGACGACAGAAGGAAAGGCATGTGTCTAAGCTTAAATTTGAATCAAGTTTAGTGCTCTACGATAAGTAGAAACCTAGATAGGATTGGATGTCCGAAAATGGTATGGGCTCTGTGAAAATGCATGGTTTCAATAGCAACCCCTTATATGATTCTTGAGAATGGGGATAGGCCTACAAATCCAAGTGCCATCTGCTATGAGAGTTGTGAGACATGGTGCCATGCAAAGTGTTTGAATATGAAAGACGAGATCTACCTGCCACACACGCAATCTGATGAAACAGTTGACCTGCTTCAACTGTGGTTCCTCAAACTTCTCACGTGGACTTTTTGACACAGTCTTTGGAGATTCAGCCAGCATCAACAGTCAGAATTCATCAGAATGTTCCATCTAGAGCAGTGATATCCCAGAGCCAACTCGTAGCAGTACCTCTTGTTATACATCGCATCTCTAAATCATCTTAAATTCCTCAACAAATAATTTTCCAGCACTTGGTGAAAATGGACGGCATCCGTTTTGCTCAAGCCCCACAAAAAAGAACCCACATAAACTTAATTCAGGTAATATTAAGCTTGCATCACTTAATATCCAAAATGTCATTAGCCTATGAAAAAAACACACCTAGTTTTGGAACCTTTTTGAAAACGTTCATAAAGATATCGTTTGTGGCTGTGAGACTTGGCTATCCCCTATGTGGAGAGAAAGTGAAGTACTGCCATCTATCAGCCCTTATAACATTTGCCAGGCCCGTAATTAAAACTTATTTTTCTTATTTCTCAACCAAAACGTATGTTGTGGGTACTTAAAAGAACCGTCTCGATGAGACGGCTCTTTTGAGAACCCAAAACATATGTTTAAGCTGATGGATAATAAAATAATCGCAATTTTACGCTATTTTGGGGGGACTTTACTGGCCCTACTGACTTTACTTGCCCTATGTTTACAGAAAGGATATGCCTGATGGCTGTGGAGGATCACTCTTATTGATAGAAAATGACATTATCAGCGAACCTGTATAGACATCCAGGCAAATTGCGACAAATTTCGAAAGATCGAGTGCTCTTACTCTCAAACACTCATCATTGGCTCGGCATACAGACCAACAAACAATGCCATAGACTATGCCAACGACATTGTTGACGTAACTTGAAGCATTGTCACAAATATAAGGATGCAGTAGTCTGGTTAGCAGGTGACTTCAATCTCCAAGACATCGACTGGTCAAAGAGTACTATATAGAGAATACTAGGTGAGTGTCTTTTGATATCAAGTTTACCAGGCAAGGCTTTGAGAACGCATGATGACATCGCGAGGCTTGCCGAGCGATTCAACATGCGTTCTCAAAGACGAGCCTGCTAAACTTGATATCAAAAGACGCGAACCTGGTATTCTATTTATCAGTTTACCCATTGTTTCACTCTTCAAACTAGCGATTATGGCGTAATTTTCAATTTTTGTGTTGATTCAGCGTCAGTAGCGACGTCATTCAAAAAGTGCAACGTCATCATGACCTGATAAAGGTAACATGCAGTGAGATAGGAAACGTTTATAAGGTTATGTTGAAACAATTCAGTTAATACTAGGGTTGACTAATAATACTGGATATCAGTATAGAAAACAACCCATCAACGCTTGGAAGCGACCTGCGCATGTATCAGTTCATTGACATACTCACCAGAGAGGATAATATACTTGACGTCTTCTTCACGAACAGACCATCTCTTGTTAACAGATCAACAGTTATACACAGAATAAGTGGTGACTATGCTGTTTATATTCACTCGCGCATCCCTATGGCTAGACAGAAACATGTTAAACGATCCATCTTCATGTGGGGTAAGGCGTATACCCAAAGAATAGAAGAGATTTGTAAAGAACTCTCCAATTCTACCATCAACCGGTTTGCATCAAATAGCAACATCAATGATGGCTGGTCATTCTTTAAAGATGGATGCCAGAGGATAATCAAGGAAAATGTACCATCTCAAACAACTTTACAGAGATTCACACAGCTCTGGATTAACAGAAACGTATAAAGCATCACCCATCTAAAAAGGCGCTGATTTTATTTAGAAGAGCCAAGAAATAAAATTTCCCTCAAGACTGGCTCAATACAAAACTCTCAAGAAACAAGCCCAAAAGCCCTGTCGTGAAACACATGACCATTACACCAGTGACATGTTGAGGAACGACAACAAAAACCTAAAACCTTTTGGAACTTACTATAATCCTACAAGAAGGACAGCACAGGTGGTGTCCGTTTGAAGAAAGATGGACTCACCTTCTCAGACAACCTCAACAAGGCCAACATTATAGGTGATCAATTCTGCTCAGTCTTAACCCAACAAGACCTGTTAGACCTACCAGATCTGGACCCAAGTCGAACACTCAATGTGCCACCCATAACAGTCAATGTTAGAGGAGTCCTCAAGCTAAAACAAAAGTACATCAAGCCCCCACAAAGTGACAGTAAAAGCTGGTAGCATTTATAGATGATTACTGAAAGAAGCCACAGAAGAATTAGCTCTTCCACATCTCAATGGACAGCGGCAAGATCCCACTGAATTAGAAATTAGTCCTTGTTGTCCAATTCTTCAAGAGAATAATCCAACTACATGTCAATATCTCTAACGTCCATTTTTAAGGCTACTGACAATGTTGCATTTTAGGTGTGTTGTTGCGTGTGGAGAAAAATCTGTGTTGGTATGTTTTGGATGTTCTCGGTGTAGTAATTTGAGGGCTACTTACATGTATTTAGGTTGCAGCCCACAGTTTTGCAGGAATGGCCCTGGGGAAAATTTGAAAATATCAAGGGATAGGGTTGTATGTCACTCCGTATAATGTGGGTTTTTTCTAAATTTAATGAAGACAGGTTGGCTTGCACCTGGCAGGGTCTTAGCCAGTAGTGAGAAAAATGCTTTTTGTCAGTGTCACTTGACCTTACTATTTTTGTTAGAAGGAATGAACGAAACTCTTGAATTTTTACTGGTTGTCCGTTTTCACCTTATTGATATTGGTGCATCAAGGTAGCAGAGGTGTGCTAAAAATTAAAGCTGGTGATTGATAATGAATTGCTGATATACTTATTTCTTTGGAGTGTCTCTGCTAACAAATTGTCTTATTTCATGATTTTTTTTGTGTGTTTTGGGAGTGATAAACTTTTGAAAAGTTGTCGTTTAGGCTTAAAATATGTCATTTACATAAGGGTCTGACTTTGTTTACATGCATGAAACAACAAAGTGTGCCGTGATAGCTTTTATTTTCATAAGTCATTGTGATACATGTCTGGAGTTATTCCTGCTTGTTACTGACTGTCCATATACCATTGCATTGAAATTAGTGATACTTTTCTTCAGGACGAATAGACAGAGCCTAAAATGGGTTTAGAAACTGTGTAATGCAAACGTAATAGAGGCGTTATTTGATAAAGGAGGATAGATGATGGAAAACTTAATGCAAAGATGCCTATATTGAATTTTGTTAGAGAGAGAGAGAGAGAGAGGGAGAGAGAGAGAGAGAGAGAGAGGGAGAGAGGGGGGGGGGGTAACCACACTTGTCCTGTGTCTTTTATATGAAACATAGGTAAAGAGTGCAAACCCAGATAAGACGCCACATAATTCTACGCCTGGTCAGGGTTCCAGGAGCTTTTCTTTGTGTTTACCATCAGTATATGTGTATGTGTGGCATTTCCTGATGTGTTTTGTATCTTAGTTTGGCAATAATTTTGCTGTGTAAGAGGGAACTGTTTTTGTTTGTTGTTTTTTTCGTGTTTGTGATTTGTTTTATACCTAGCTGGTTTGCAGGTGTTCCTGGTTATATTAGAGAGTTTAACAGAGATGAAAATAAACCAATAAAACCTGTCTTCAGGGTTTCCGGCAAAGTGAGATTCAAACCAGCCTGCTCAGCTACAGAGACTAGCTAGAAAATTGAAATGTTACCTGTAGCAATTATAGATAAGATACTATCCAATAAACGAATAACAAAGGCGCTGATCAAGACTGCGCGGATGCGCAGACTGGTCTGCGCCTTTGTTATTCACGAAACCCCAAAGACAGGTTTTCTCGACTTATGTATATAAACACTGGCCATATTCAGGGTGGGACTGTTGTTGGCTTAATTCTTTTTGGAAAAGGAATAAAAACGAACTACATCTGGTGTTTCTCTATTTTTATTTATATAAAGATCAACATGTACACCATTTTGAGACATTGTATAATTTTCATAAAGGAGTGTGCAGTTTGAAATATCGGGTCATGGTGCCTATAATGTATATGCCTCCATTCATTTATGCAGTTTGATCCGATAACACAGGAATCAAATCTAACATATGCTAAAAAGAGGGTCTTACACAGGTGCTCATGTTTTATTTAATGTATTAAACGAGTTGAGGAAAGGTGATAAAATGCGAGGCTTGTCGAGCATTTTATCGCGTTTTTCGCATAGAGTTTAATCAATTCAATTATACAAGAGCACGAATGATTACTTTTAAATCTTATTTCTGGCGAAAAAAGGTATATTTTGTCATAATTTGCGCATCGTTGTTATGGACGTCGACGTCGTTTCAATCTGTAAACCAATTTTAATGTATCACTTTGGCGTTATTTCACCCCAAAACGCGACGTCAAATGATAAATGCAAGTAGTGTTCTTCAAAAAGTATAATAATGTGCCATCACGTACTAGCATGAAATACCAAGTAACCACTACCACTACTGGTTTGTAGTTGCAGTTAGCCAAAATCATGCAATTAACATCTTGGCACAAGTTTTTTTCCAGATTATTTCATGGGAAACAGTTCGAATCAAGACCAGCCAACCTGCTAGCCTGGGTCCACATTATTTGAAATGTTGTCAAATTGTGGTTAAAGAAATTTTAGATCAAGTGAATCATTCGAAATATTTTGAGCGTTTTTTTCTAATTGCTTCTACGATCTACGAATGCAATAGTACACAAGTACAAAAGGTTGCCCTGACTGATCAGATTCTGCGTGAGGAATGGTTGCAAAAACATATTATGATACATTCCCATATTTCAAATGTGCACTTCCCATTGTAAAAATCGAAAATTTTAATACATTTAATACAACAAAACATTTGACTGCACTTTAGAAAAATGACCACTCAAAAGTATGGACAAAATACAAGTCAACCTGTATAACACCATTCTGACTTTTAAGCTCCATTTCCTAAAAAAGGCTATTAAGGTCTAAAGATAGTATTGTCTTCTTTTAAGCCTCGTTTTGGAAGACGGTTGGATGGTCGGCGAAGTTTTTTCTTGATTTTTTTATCATAGAATACAAAACCTCCTGGCTTCATCAGTTTGTTGTTTTCTATCCGATTTGGTCACACATTTGAATGGTCATTTCCCATGGATCAGTCTATTATATGGAATTAGATTATATATGATGTGAAAATGAAATGACACACTTTGAGATGATGTTGATGAAAACAAGGATATTTCTCCAGAAACCAGCAAAACTTAGCCCATCCAAGTGGATTAAAGTTAGATTAAGCTTTGAATGAGATTTAGTATTTTAAGCATTGGTAAATCAAACATATATATATATATATATATATATATATATATATATATATATATATATATATATATATATATATATATATATATATATATATATATATATATATATATATATATATATCAGTTTTTGGTGACCATCTATATTTAAATGGATTTCAGTCTCAAAATCTAACTAATGAAACTACAAGAATTGAATGTGCTATCAATTTATCAATATTTGGTGTACGCACAGTTTTGATGGTTTCTGGCGGATAATAATCCTCACTGATATTGCACTACACAAGTCATCAAAATATTTATACTATAAAACATATTAATAACATTTAAAGAATCAACATACTTTATTCAGGGATAATGTTGCATTATTTGCAATTTTTTTCCATCCAACTCTCTCAGGGACATATGATAATTTTGCAAAATCAAGCTACTTAGATATTTCTACCAACTGATTTATAACAATTAACCCTTAAAGCGCCACCTATATTTTGCAGCAGACGACAATTTAAAATTTTGCCGCTTTTTCAAAAATAACGAATAAGGCATTATATTTCATGAGAATCGTCTGCTGGCAGACGATTCTCATTAATATCATACCTTATTTTTGTCGAGAATTGGGAAAGATCTCAAAATTCGTCTTCTGCTGTAGTTGTGATTGTCGCTTTAAGGGTTAAATCTAGTCCAATTCATAGAATTGACTGTCTGCTTTTTCATATAAACAGGCTGTATTATACTACATTTAGTCGCTTTTTCTGAAACAGTTATAGAGAGTGAGCTGTTATAGAGCATTGTATTCTCAGCGTCAAATGGGTGAAAAGCAAACTTACAGCACTGCTGGGGAGTTCATTTATAGAATGCACCTAACATGACTGCACAATGAGGTATAATATATATTTTGATATGCAAAAACAATGATTGTCACAAAATAACGATCTTAACCCCCTAAACGAGTACTCTTGCAAACGGTGATGACCCAGATGAACTGACGCATTTCTTCTGAGTCTGCACTGTTTGCTATGTAAACATCTGTCTTCAGAGAAAGAAAAACAATATTTTTTGAAAACTGTCACACGTGATACCTACCCCCCTCCCCCCCCCCCGCCAATATATATAATGGACCATGCTAACTTAACTTTATGGAAAATTCCATTGGTCCAAAAAGGGTTTATATCTTGCAACTAGATAGACCCTGATTTTTTTAGTAGACCTAGCTTGACGAAACCATACGACTCGCAACATGAACCATATAATCTGGCATTTTACTGTTTGACATGGGTGCATTGTCAAATTTGTGATTTGGCTATGTTAAAACTATACCCTAAAAACATGACAAAAACTTGAGTCTCTTGGAATTTACACGGTTCTGTCTATATATGTATACATTGTTTGTAAGTATGTGTAATAGTAACAGTCCTCTAACGAGTAAAATGTGAAATTTGCATTACCATCATTGTACACACTCACATTATTATATGAATAAATATATTTTAAGTCTTCCGACAATTGAATATTTGAAAGCATCTCTACGCCTGATTGGTCAACTAATCTACCGATTGTCCATTTTAACACTACCTGCTATCGCAGTTGACCAATCACATTATTTGAAAGCAACCGTGTGCCTGATTGGTTATCTACTCCATCTATCGTCCAATGAAATACTAGCTGCTAACATCCGACTGACCAATCAAATGCATCCATGAGCTGAAGCGCATGACTACTGTGGCTTCCGCTTTCTCTTAGCCAGTGCGCTGTATTCCGTGCACGATATTCATGGAAATTCCGTGGATATTCTCACTGCATGTATATTAGGCATGCTTTTGACCATTGTCTAACATTTGTTTAGTGTTTTGGCACAAAAGGCATGTTCAGTTTAGTTACTATTCCGCGGAATATGGAGCACAATATTGATGCGACAGAGGGCGCTGATGTTAATAGAGGACCAGCTCCTGCCATTAATAACGTCCTCACAGGCGTCTAGGTTGGTGCGCAAACAACACACCTTGGTACATAATGCCATTTATTTCCATGCTTATAACCAATGAATTATCCACCTCTGATCGTCCATCATCTGCAAAGAAAACAAAAATCATTATAAGTATAATAGTTTTAAAAATGGCAGGACAACTGATACTGAAATATACCATGTTGCACCTTATAAGCGCAGTTGCGATTTTAGTGCTATATAAGCACAGTCGCTATTTTTAGTGCACGATGATACCGTTCGCTAAAAATAGCATATGCGCTTATAAGGTACAACATAGTGCACTTCATTATCATGAGTACAAGGAATTTACTCATGAGTTTCTGGTGCTTAACAGGATTGTTAAGCGGTACTTTAGAGCATCAACCGTATATATGCTCTGTAGGTTGAGAAACAAGAGCAACAGAACATCAAAATTTTCTTGTACAAATTTCGTTCTGTTTGAGTACATATTTGTCACATGATTCCAAATATATCTTAAAATCTCTGAATCTTAAAACTGGAAGGGATAAAAAAAATGATGCATTTATCTCTGAATTTGATTTTCCAAACTTTTGAATTTTTTAGTGAAACCATACTACATATATTTTGAAGCCAGTTAGGTAGGTCTAGAGGGTATCTTCTGCATCATCACCCCGAAACGCATCTGCATATGTTAGTTGACCTGATCAAACTGTACTAATTGGTTCTTTGTTACTCTCATATTAAACAATTCCGTGTCCATAAGTCACATTGTTTTCATCTAGATAGTCCGAGTTGTGGTCAATTAGTTTCCCAGAGCCTGATATTTATGTATTCAATTAGTTAGTTTAAATATTTAATGGCGATGTTAGAGACTAATCACTCAATACCAAGATCCTTAAGGATCCTGAGCGATGACGTGATAAATTATTGACCAAGATTTTTATTCTCCCTCTCACTCGCCTTGCATTTCAATGTAGGCGATGCATCGCCCTTATTGAAATACAAGACAAGAAAAATGTGGTATTTCTCTCGTCTTGTATTTCAATTAAGGCTATATATGATTTGGATCTGCTAGCAAACGAATTAGAAAGCTACAATAGAATCTAGGGCTTGCTGGACTTGCACACTATGCATCGCCCATATTGAAATACAAGATGAGAGAAATATGGAATTTCTCTTTTGTGTTTCAATTTAGGCTATATATGATTTGGATCTGCTACCAAACGAATTAGAAAGCCTCTATGCGAGCTGAGTTATTTATATGTTTTAACAACATCGCTAGACTCGTACAATATACATCGCCAATATTGAAATACAAGACGAGAGAAATATGGTATTTCTCTCGTCTTGTATTTCAATTTAGGCTAAATATGATTTGGATCTGGTGACAACAGTAAGCTATCAAACGAACTGGGAAGCCTTATGCGAGCTGAGTAATTTATGTGTTTTAGCAACAATATAATCTAGGGCTCGCTGGACTCGTACACTATGCATCGTCTACATTTATATTGGAATACAAGACGAGGTAAATGGGGTATTTCACTCGTCTTGTATTTCAATTTAGGCCATAATTGACAACAGTTTTTATCTACCGAACTAGCAAGCCTCTATGCGAGCTAAGCAATGTATGTGTTTTAACAACAACAGAATCTAGGGCAAAGATTTGGCCAGTAAAATGTTTTGAGGCCTCCAGTGGCTGTGGTAGGTGCAGCTGGCACATGACGTCCAAACAACGTCGTATCTACGTCAATGCGACGTCAACGTCGCATTGATGTTGATATGACATTGTTCTTCGGTTGCGTGCCTGCTGGGTGATTTTGTAAGCCAGATCTTTGTTGTTGTTCTTATTGTGTGCGTGTGTGGTGGAGGAGTCGATTTTAGTTGGTTTTTTTTTTTTGCTACCTTTCTAGTTTGGTAATCATCACGCTGAGAGAGAGAGAGAGAGAGAGAGAGAGAGAGAGAGAGAGAGAGAGAGAGGGGGGGTCGATTGATAAGTGTATTCTTGTTTTTTATGTCTGTTTCATTGTTTGTCTGTGTTCAAGTGTCTCTTAGGTTGGTCTGTGATTAGCGATTTAAGCATCATTTTTTGTGAATTTATCCATTTACTCATTTATATTAATTTCTACAACATGCTCACTGAATTGTGAAGATCACCAATAAGAGACATCTAAAGTTACTGGTAAAACTAGAAATTTTAAAGGTTTTCTGGAAAAAATATATAATTTTATGCATTTTGAAAGGTGAAATGCTTTCAAAATGCATAACATTATATTTTTTTCCAGAAAAAAAATTATGTGTGCCTACCCTTCCTAACATTTTCATACCCGTTACCCGAAACACAATTATTTTTTTTATTTGGCCTTAAGTAGGGAAAAAGATTATCTAGTCTATTTTGACTTTCCATTTGCATTATATGTAAGACACTGTTAGTGAATTCTCTTTATGTATTCTATTCGTTTATATTTTGATGTGCAGTCCCTTTTTTCATTTTGAGATGCGACTAAGGTTGTAAATTAAAACAATAAGATAAGGTTATAAAATTGTATATTTTGAATTATTAAAATAGCAGAAAATTAAAGTATGACATCAAAAGGCCAAGTAATTCATTGGGGCGAATTTGACATTTATTGCACACTAATTCCTAGTTATCATCATTAAATATGAATGTTTAAACAGCTTACAAACAAAACAAAAGTGATAGCATCTAAGTTAGTATAATAATTCCATGCTCTATTAATTCGTCACAGTTCATGGAAGTCCGTCAGATTACCACTGGCTCTAGTGCACTGAGTGAAGCAGGGTACAAGTATAGTAAGATTTTTAAAAGTTCAATTTTGCATCTGTCAAGAACACTAGATTATATCTCTACTGAACAGTTGATTCAACGTCATTGACGACGTCATTCAAAAAGTGCAACGTCATAATGACCTGATAAAGGTACATGCCTGAGATAGGCAACGTTTATCAGGCCAACGTGCAACAATGCAGTTAATATCAGAGGTAACTGATAAATGGTAAGGACCTCGGTCAGCCTTAATGAAGGATTGCTCATTAAAATGACCAGATAAAAGTATCAAAGAAAATGATATTTTTTCTATGAAAACGATAGTAGGTTCAATCCTTGACTCATCCACAAAAGCCGTTTTCTCATTGGACAAATACCGATTGAAAAATATGGGCTGAAAACTCTGTTTTTGCTATTCAACATATAATAAATAGAAAAAGTTTTACTGAAGTGCTCCCCCCCCCCCCCCCCCGTGACCAAACTAATCCTTTTGCATACAGTTGTAGTTTTACATTTCACACATCATATAAAAACGGCATGATTGGTCACGGGGGGGAACGATGTCAAAATGCTCAAAAACACTTTATTATAAAACCTTATTAGAAACTTATTTTGTAAAAGACCTGTAGGTAAATGGCATGAACCAGGGCTTTAGTTATGAGTGCTTACAAAGTAATTAATTGTCTCATTTCTCAACCAAAACATATGTTGTCGGTACTCAAAACAACCGTCGCAATGAAACGGTTCTTTTAAGCACCAAATTATAGATTAAATCTGACGTGTAAGAAAAATATTAACGATCTGTGTTTATCTAGACTATGATTTATACAGTATGCAGATATGATACACCTCAGTGCACAATTCAACTGGATAAACTTGAAACATTACAGGTAATAGTCAAAAGTCATTGACAGCACACTTCTTTAGATGAAACGATGTAATCTTCTCAACCCTAATTTTATGCAAACGCATCATTTTCGTCTCAAGTTTTATGCCACAAACATTATATTTACATGTATTTAGGTGAATACTCGACGAATCTTTGACTTTCTGTGAAATAAAATTTGGTCACAAAAAATACCCCCACCCCCTAAACCCTAAATTCCTGGCATATTTATGCAATATTTTCAAAATATTCTTATTTTGCTAGGTGCACTAAATGTAAGGGTTTGATTTAAGCACAAAACTATAGTTGTCAATTATGCATTATGCTAGCCACAGGCTGTCAAAATTTGGGCAGATTGAATAGGAAACTGTCCGAGGTCCTTTCTTACCTGTGACAATATGTAGCTTAATTGTGTAAAGCATTAACCTAAAAATGTGCGACAGCTGTCATTTTGTTGATTCTTTGAGAAACAAAACGGCTTGATATTTCATCACATCTGAATCGTCTGGCAGACGATTCACATGCCATAAAACATCAAGAGGTTTTATTTCAAATATATCATTTCATCCCACATGATATTAGATATCTCAAAATTGATCGTTAAATGCTGAAGCTTGGGTCTAAGCCTTCCGCCTGTCTACGCCCATGTAAGTTATCAATCTGTACTTACTTCTACTTGTAATCTTGAGGTGAGCACTAGGCATAGCTGGGTGGGTCATAATTCTTTCTGAGAATCTCTCCTCATCTGTCATGAGGCGTTTCCTCGGTGGTCCTTCCTCCGCCAAGGCGGCGGCTCGTGATGCCTCCTCCATCTTGCGCGTGGCTTCCTCCATGGCTCGTGAAGCTGCCTCCATGGCGATTGCGTCACGTTCCGTGTAACGTTCTTGTAAGGATCTGTGGGTGGGGGTTGGTGGTAGACTGTCTTCATCACCTTAAAAAGAAAAACATGCTCAACGTTATGACAAGTTTAGGAGCATTATTGATATCACATTCGACCTAATAAGCGTACATGCTCCCATTAACGCTTACTGAGAACTTTTTGAGTTGTTTACACTAAATAAACGTCCGATCTCTAGTCAATCCATGTGTGAAATTTCACCACATATATGAATTATTTGTGTGTGTATGAAATACAGTGTGGATCATGATCATTTGGCTTTATCAGAAGTTATCTCTTCTTGTTCTGCATTTTTAAACCGGTAAGAATCCTGAGAAAGTTGAGTATGGTCTAATATAATAAGTTGTTTGGGGGTATATATGAAAAACATGTAGCCTCCAATCCCTTACTGCTTGTAATATGGGAGAACAGAAAACACAACAAGTTTGCCTGATTTCGCTTAAATTAAAATTACATTTTCACTGCGTATTCACTCCAAAGCAAGCATTTGCTCGAATAAGGAGCAATGGCATTGCGTAAAAAATGCTCTACCACTCCAAGACGAACCCCTGGACATTTTAAATGTAGATGAGCAGACACAGCTTCTTCCTTATATTCAGATTCCTTTTGTGATTAGGGTCATTTGCATTTTTTTTCTTGACGTCTCTATTATATTTTAAGTTAAACCATAGACTGGCAGCTCAAGAATAAAATATATTTTGTTCCATACAGTTAAAAAAGATGATAGCAACCCTCCATGTGCAACAAGCTACCATTCCTGTACACATGTGCACAATATCTGATTGCAGTAGATGCTGTACTTTTGTCAAGCTTTAGGTCACTTTTTCCCAGAGGGCGCTCATGTGATTCAGACCAGCCTGCGCATGCCCAAGCTGCTCTGAATCACCTGGGCGCTTATGCTTAAAGGTACGTATTCTCATGTCGCATCTTAAGTGTAATTGGAGATCCCAATTAAAATGACATTTTGCCCTTCATCATAAAGCTGATGACTGGTAGCGAGCAAGGAGGACATGGTGTTTATGGGTGCAGCGGATAAAGTTTCATCAAAATTAGACATTAGAAATAATATGTAGCCATCTAGAGGTGATCGCTGTCTGATACCCGATAATTTGTCAGTTGAATAATGGAGGTTGTGCACAGCAAATAGAAGAAATTGGGGGCGTGGCAATAGAAAAGGCCCTCTATTGTGGTGTACTGACACAAAGGTTGAATGGTTTTGGAGATGGATGATTTTCGTTTAGACCATTTTACTCGTTCTTTCCACAAAAGTTGGTCAGTGCAGTCGCTGTATTGCTGTGTGTGGGTGAGGCAGAGAGTGGGAGAGGGGGTATCGGTCTAGCAAGCCAATCTAAAACAATTATTGAGGGCCTGGAAGGGGATCCCTGGTATCCCGTATCCCTTTAAATAATATGAAAAGTATCCCATCTCCCTGAAAAGAAATTGGCAAATATCACAAAATTCACCCAAATTAAGAAAGCTTTGTATCACCATATCCCTAAAGATACTTTGGATTTTCACAAAATTATCCCATATTTGACCAATATCCCTTTATCCCTAAACCCCTTCCAAGGCCTCATTATTACACGGAACTGCTTGCTAAATGAAAATTTTCTTGCGGAACAAGGTTAAGGTTCTTAACATTAGATGTCTGTTTAAGGCATTGTAAAGTATCATACATGTATGTCTTGTGTTTTGTGACGGTTCAGAAGCTCATACAGTTCCTCGAGTCAACTTACATCCATCCCTTAAATCAAATCGCCATTTCTCATGAGAAACTAAGAACGAATATGGGCAATGCTCATGGTTAGCATACATGTAAGTGAGAACAATTTTTCGTGTGATGGCGAAGGGGATAAATGATCTAAATTTTCAGCCTATAATTGCTGACCATTGTTGAGGTATGAAAGTAATTTCAACTTCACAGCCACATCATATAGTCATACCAGAAAACTCTTCTAATACTGAAAAACCAGTGCTTAACTTTCAAAGTAGCTCGTTCTATGAAGTCAAATCACATCAATTGGTAATCCCTACCTTTTTCAGCAAAAAAATGAAACACGTCTATAATAAGGCTAGTTAGTGACGTATATTACATGGGCATAAAGACATTTTTGAATGCATATTCTCAACTGTTCAGTAGAGATATAGTGTTTAATAAGTCTGACCACTCAACTATTGCTATATCATGTATACTTTGGGTAAGCGAACAACTAAGGTTCAGGCGAGGCTGCGCACATGCGCAGCCTCGCCTGAACCTCCGTTGTTCGCCTATGCAGTACGAACCAACATCTCTCTCGAGCTATCTAAATTGTAGAAATAACTGCACTGAGGACTGGGACAATCTTCATAGTAAGGATATTGACGTCGGACATGCAATATAGCCATCATTTTATTCTATAGAGTCTCAGTATTGTCGGATGTATTTAGCTGAACCCCTTGCTTTGATTGAACTCATTTTGAAGTCATTTTAAGCTTGAGTTTCATTGGACATTTCCGCGATTTATAATTCGCAACCGATAGTTTAATCGGAAGAATTATAGTCGCATGGCCATTCAATTTAGAAAACGTACACTTTTCTGTGATAAAAGACCGCAAGGAAATGACAATGTCTCAGACAATTACTGCTCAGTACGAAAATATTTATAAATGTCATGTGACCTCGCATTTGACATATTAGATTAAGGATAGAGAAATTCGTTGGAGTGAAACTACATGATCCCTTTGATATATAAAAAAGAATCCTACAAGCCTTAATTGGAGAGATGTATAATTCATAAAATATCCAGAATTTTACAGACACTGAATTCAGGCACCCAGCACCTCTCTCTCTCTCTCTCTCTCTCTCTCTCTCTCTCTCTCTCTCTCTCTCTCTCTCTCTCTCTCTCTCTCTCAGAATATAAAAAGTTAAAAAAAGTGTCATACATTGTCTAGAAAAGCTATGGCTGGCTGTTTACGATTGTTGCAAGTTTGACCAATTTAAGCCACCTCCATGACTCAAATAGCCATGTTTCTCCCGTTACGAAATGGGTCGTTAATTAACATTTTAAAAATACTAAAACAAACTTTCGATAAGCAATAAACTTACATAATTGTGGTGTTTGTAGCTGCCAGAGCTGACGTAAGCTTGTGACTGGAGATGGTCGTTCTGAGAAAAGAAAAAAGCATAATGTTTAGTACCATGAAACACAAAAAATGCAAAAAATGATTTTTAAGAACAACACATGAAGAGAAAAGCATATGAGAGTTTAATAATAAAATTCATCAAATTTTGAATTCTAAACATTTACCAGAATGTGTTATGCTGGAAAATCGGTCTTAATCAAGCATACGAGGAATGGATAAGCAACTTATTTGCTGAAGTAATGATAATACGAATGGTATTGCATTATTTGTATCGAGTGAAAAATGCTTATTTTAGCAGAATAAATGAACTTTATCTTGTTTATGCTGGACCGTCATGAGTCCCTGCAGTGAGGCTTTATTATAAACGTCCAACTTTCGTCTTGTATTGAGGTCGACTTCTAGACAGCTACTGGTAAGCATTTTAACCCATTTAAGCCTAGCGTCCTTTTTGTGGGACAAAGACAAACAGTGGAGACCCTCATCAGACGCTGCAGAATGCGGCTTCTGATCAGGGTCTCCACTGTTTGCTCACAGAAAGTTCTATAATAATTTCGATAAAAATGAAAAATACCAACCTAGCAACCCTTAAAACGGAAATGTACTGGTCCAATTGATAATAATGGGATATTCCATTCGGCTTAAATGGGTTGAAATAATGTAAAATTCGTAGTTAAAATACAATATGTATACCTGGATCCATGCCATGGAATTTTCCTCCGTTCATCATACCATTAAGCATGGCGGGGTGGGGTGAAGTAGGGATAAGTGTTGGCCCCGGAGATAGATCATACCCGTATCCTGACCGCCGCCCCTCCCGCCTGTTCCCGTCTATAGCCGCCTGTAGTTCCTGTGGTGAACTGAGGTGAAGCTTTT
This sequence comes from Loripinus fragilis, assembly GCA_964019695.1. Lineage (NCBI taxonomy): Eukaryota > Metazoa > Mollusca > Bivalvia > Lucinida > Lucinidae > Loripinus > Loripinus fragilis. The sequence continues at coordinate 38,891,272 of OZ026522.1, read as the reverse complement.
CACATTCATATGGATATAAATATTTCATGTATCTGAAGAAAAAAAACACATTTTAGTATCAGCAGGATCCATGCAGGATTTCTGGAAAGGTGGTTCATACAATATATATGGGCCCCGAAGCGAGAAAATCGGTCTTCGGGAGTTTGCGAACAACACAAGCGCAGACCGGCCTGCGCAGTCTGATTAGCGCCTTTGTTATTCAATTTTTGGAAAGAACCGTATGCAAACATCCTACAAGTGAAATTTCAATTTTCTAGCTAGTCTCTGTAGCTGAGGATATTGGTTTGAAACTAGCTTTGTCAGAAACCCCGAAGACAGGTTTTGTCGCGACGCGGCCTCTATATAAAGGTATGTGTGTGGGGGTCTCATTTTTCTTAAATATTCCATGAAAACGAAATAATTTGTCTAAAAAAAATTGGATATTTAAAAACGGGGCGGGGCGGGCGGGGAGGGGGTTCGAGCGAAACCACTGAACCCCCTCTGGATCCGCCATTGTTATTTACTAGTTTAGTATGCTTATAACTTTTTGCAACCAGTTTGGACACAGATCAGCCCGACAATAAGTCGAGCCTGATCAGGATCCAACCTGATTGACACTTTGGTGGTATTCATGACAGAATTTTTCGAAAAAGTTGATTATGAAAAAAAATCAGCTGACGACAAAAGGCATGCACCCAGTAGGCAAAGAGTTGAATATCAATAAAAAAATCAATATTTGAGTCAGTTCATGAGATTTTGTTACTTATCATATCGTCTTTAAACACGCATGCGCAGCTATTTTGCCCCGAATCTTTCCCGAATCCCTACTGCCGCGTACCACGGTATTTTAGATTTTCTTTGACGCAGCAGGTTATGTTAAGCATCTGGTCTGTTCAGACTGTTCCACCCTCGAACTTCTTGATGAAATTAGAAATCTGGATTTATATTAAATTTAATTAAACTTTAATTAAATACAGGCTATACCCTACCTGTGCACATATCAGAAATAATTGATACCAACACAATATTAATAAAGTATTTTGAAATTCTTAAATTTAAAAACACTAAAGTTTTTTTTTCTTTTAATTAACCCAATGAAGTGTTTCATCATGAACGGAATTGCAAAAATATCTAGCTAAGCCTGTTTTTGTAAGACCAAACAGCACCGTTCCTAATGATACACAGCTTCCCCTGGTGTTTCATCAGTGTCTACACTGATTGTAATTGAAACACGATAGACATAACAGAGTTTGGACAAAAGAAAACAATTTGAAACGAGCTGCTATAATTGTTATTTTGGGGTCCATTTTAATAGATAATCAGAATTAAGAACAAAACAAAAACATTCAAAATTACGGGTTCAAATTCATAAAAAATACATGCAATTTTATTTTGGAGTATCAAAGTTGTTTTTTTCTAATTTGTTAATCTTTTGTGTGCGGGGTGGCGGTTCTGAAAAGCTAGAATTTGGTCGGTTGCACATAGGCACATAGTCATAGACCATAGGAGCTTGAAGTTATGTCTTTATCTCACCTCTTTAGCCTCAAAACCAAATTCTCACAATGTCATTACGTACGAGATATTCAGCTTTAGGGTTTAGAAGTGATATAAGGATCGAACTTCGAGCTCCTGTGCATAGACATAGGGCCAGTTTAGCCATATTTTTCAGCGTAAAATTGCGATAATTTTCTTATCCATCAGTTTAAACATGTGTTTTGGGTGCTCTTTTGAGTAAAAAAGAGAAAAAAAAAATCGTTACGCAGCCTAATCTGGGGCCTGATAGAATACTTACTGTGTTCTAAGGGTAAATGCAGCACTAGTAATTGATGAGGGTAAGTTGAGTCCTTTCGTTATTTCCCGCCATAATTTCTTGTTGATTACCTCCACCAGCCCACCTTTTGAGACCACGTGTTTGAACAGCTCGTACAAGTCTAACGTCTGTTTTGCCATTATAGGAATACGGTTGACCGGGGTCCCTGGAAATATAAAAGGATGGAATTAAATTTTGATTCAATACTGGGGAGTTCCTATGCGATCTGCAGATTATCTGAGACTACCCAGTAGTGCTTATTTCGGGGTGAGGTAGACTGCTTCACTGCCCCCTCGTATGTGATATCTGTATACGAGGTCGGTGAAGCAGTCTAGGGGTGAGGCGCACACTGTCATTCGCTCAAGCCCTATAGTGGGAACATTTAATATGTATGCATTCGAGATCATGAAATTTGGTAAATGAAAAGATGCAAACTGTATTATGCATTAGATGGGGATGCTGGAGGACTACGTGACAAATGGATTCCCGGGTTCCAATGAAGAAACAACAGAAAATGCATTAAATATGTCTGTATCTGATGAAAGAGTATGATCAGTCAGGTCTTGATAATGTGAAATCAATTCCTGAATTTCATATCGTTTTTGAATCAGCATAGCACACAAACGATTATCAACAATATATAAATAATTAAAGGTTCTAATAGGCTTGAACTTATGGCCTACTTCTGACAAACTTTCTGCAATTCATCCGGGCTAAAATATGTGCATATTAATAGTGAAAATAGTGCATGTGCGTTTCTTGACCAATATAACCGATACTGTAATTTCGATTGGGTATAGGCACCCAGATCAGATCCGCAATACGCTGCGTCTGACCAGGGCCTCCAATATTCGCATACATAATTTCAAATCCGAAATGAAACAGAAATAACAAAACTATAGATTGCATCCCAAAACTAGAAATTAATTCTTCCAATTGATAGGAAGTGGATAATTCCATCCGGCATATATGGCCCGGGTTAATGTTCTACGACTGTGGAAGCTCAAATGACTGGATACCTTCCGACACATGACTGTGAAAAAGCATGCGTCAGTGTTGAAAAAGCTACTAAACTATCTATGCTAAATTTGAGCCGCCAACAATGTGGCATTTTTACAAGTGTAGACTCAGACGAGCCTGTGCAACCTCATGTTAAGCTTAGAAACTCCGAATGATGTTCGGCCAGTAGCTTAACACTCATACAATATTAAAGCTACCAGCAAAGGTTCTGATCAGACTGCGCGTATGCGCAGGCTGGTCTGAGCCTTTGCTGGTCGCACAAACCACATTGTTGGAAATCTCATGTCGCGGCTCATTAATCATAATCGTCCTTACAGCTTCCATGTTAGTTGACAAACTCTAGAAATGTTGACCAAAAAAAAGTAAAACGTTGCGCCCACTGTCTATTAGACTGGCAATATGACTCTAATTTGCTCTAATTGGGGGTCTGTTGTCACTAACTTAAGGTTTTATGTTCTTATTCCTTTTTTCTATTGAATTAAATGGTGTTTAATGATCGCCTGGTATCAGGGCACAAGACAGATTAGGCGCCCGCGACCACCTGTTGCCCTGTGAGGCACGGAGGCTTACTTTCCTACAGGGTTTTCAGTAAATTTTAGAGCAGGCTGCTGTATTAACTCAAATTGTTTGGAATCTTTAACTCCTGACAATAAACCAATGTTTTGTTCAAATATGATACTGGCGCTTCTTAGCAGTGTATCAGTGACAGTGGTTCGTGTATTGACGATGAGGTTAATTTTACTACAATGCCTTTTAATTAACATTGTAATTTTCAGAACCAATCGTACAACACCACGCGAAAAGAAGTCTGTTCCCGTGAGCTGATCGAGATAGGGGGAGGGGAGGGGGCTGGGGTCAGGAAACCCCTGGAAAATCACAAGTGGTATAGAAATAGGGCCCCCTGGAAAAATTAGACCTTCCCCATGGAAAACCTTAGTTTCCTTCGGAATAGACGATTGGACTAAGTACAATAAGTTAAGGACTACAAGCAACTTGTCCTCTGGATATTATTTACAAGCACCAACGCTGCGCATTCTGTTAAGTACACATGCCACAAGTCAAAAGGTTATTCTACATTTCGAATAGAACCTTACATTTTTATACTTTATCGTGTTCGAATAGTCTTTTATTCATTACAAGGGGCCGCTGATGGAAATTTCAAAACTATGAAAAAATGTCGAATTTGGGTTCAACGATATTGAAGTATTAGCAAGTCCTAATGAGACATCTCATCTGGATCTTCATCAATTCACGAAACACCGGGCGTAGATGGGTTAAGAGTTTCCATGCTCCCAATTAATGAGCAAACCAAAAGCGTTATGGCCATAGTTGCGAATTGTTCCTTTTACTCGTGGTATGGCACCCAATTCATAACCAGCATCTTCAACGCTTTAAGCTTCATTGAAATTTATATCTATTAAAATCATTTTCTCAGACGGGCCCAGGGGACCCAGTTTTATCTAAATTGGAAATTTGGCATCAAAGTTCTAAATTAATTTCTCACCTCTCTTTGGGTTTAATCGAATATACGGCATTCAATTGAAGAGCGTTTAAAAACGGTTAGACATCTGCATAATTAAAGCGGATGAACAAAAATGAGAATAAAATTGAGTAATTCTACTCAAAACAGAAAGCTGTGGCCGTGTAGTCCGTTACTGTATAGCGGTATCCACCTTTATCTCTTGGAATGAAATGGTATTCTGCAATTTTGCAGAGACTTGTCGCAACTTTAGGTCAAGGTTCATACAGGCAAGTTTGTGTATAATTCAAGGACTTTTCAGGGACTTCTACTGGACTTTTCTACTGTTTTCAAGGACTGAAAACTTAATGATATGAATAAAACTGATTTACATGTTAAAATTCTACTTCGGAAATGCTAGTCTGATTTCCTAAAGAAATAAGTTTTAGAAAATTAGTATAAAATTGTGGTGCCTTTATTTGGCGTAGCATATGCTGCACCAAATAAAGGCACCACAATTTTATACTGATTTAGGTATCCAAAGCCAGTGTTGAATCCTCCTGTAAATGGTAAAATTCAAGGACTTTCTAAGGCCTTTTTGTGTTTTTCAAGTACTTTTCAAGGTAAATTTAATGTCCAATGACTTTTCAAGACAGTCCTGTAAATTCAAGTACTATTCAAGCCAGGCGTCCAGCAACGGCTCAGATAAGCGTACACACGCACGTTCTGTGCTGTCTGGTCTGTGTTTGCTCTATCTGTATATCCCCAATTAAAAGGACGCTGTATTTATATAGGTTCTGAACTTCACAACGCTAACTACCTTTTTTCAAATTCGCAATATTTCTGGGCGCGACAGTCGTGTCGAAATCCTACAAAAATAAACACATCTTCTGTATAAATAATATTTCGTGACTTTTTATTTTTTATTTTTTAACATCTCTTCATCAAAAAAAAAATAATGCTTTCCCATGTGACATAAAAGTGTGAGTCTTGGGTTATGTAATTTCGTGACAAACTGATATCAAAAACAGCATTATTCTTTTCAAACTCTCCAGTTTTTGTCTTTTATTTTCGATTGTTTTAGATGATCAAAAATCCCTCACCCCCATGAGATTCATAATCACTACGCAGAGCTTAATAGAATGTCATATGTCTTGCTTTTCAGAGATACAGATCAATGATAGAAAATTACTTCGCACCTTACTTTCCATCAGCCAGATGGGATCCCATCTCACGCGGGATACTTTACCGTATTTCTGATGATTTGCGAATAATTGTATTATTTCTATACAAAACTTAACTTCTTAAGACTTTAATCATGTAATTTATTATTCGTCTTATTCAGAACGGTTGTAGCGGATCCAGTAAATTCCGCCAGGGGGTTCCTGACAAGACTTTTTCCCCCCAATCATCAACGTATTTCACAGAGAGCCGTACGGACCTCCGACTCGAGAAGCAACCACAAGGCACAATTGCTTCTGGAGGAGGATTCGTACCAGTACCACCCAACTGGATCCGCGCATGGCATACGCCCAACAACGACCGTTTGCGAGCTGATGGTGCTAAGACGGAGACTGTACATGCATTATCTATTTTAAGCACAATCGGTTTAAATAGTTCATGTGATCCTATATTATTATGTACCAACTCAGTCATATAACTTCTCGAAATAGCTGGAGCATAGTGCTTTTGGTCCGTCTGTCCGTCCGTCCACGAGTCCACCCGCCGCGCGTCTGTCAGGCTAGTTATCTTATACTTTGTTTGAATTGATGCTTTACGGACTTTTGTCAGTTTCTGCATGAAATGCCATTAATGTAAATGCAGAATTCACTTTTACTGAAAAGATAGAATAATTTAAAACATACATCATCTCTCAACAATTTAAGAGAGACATTAATCGTTATTTATTTCCATTTTCTAGTTTAGGACAACTTCATCTTAAAATCCATATCAAGAAATTTATGGTCTCTAAGCATAGTCCCGAAATCAGTTTGTCGGTCATAGATACTTTAATTCCCTTATCCATACGAGATCTACTCTTGATAAAGTCATTTTAGACAAATATTAACTGCTTGAAAATAAATATATCAATTTCTTTATGTAGATAAAATCTACACCAAAATGCAGCGTATTTAACTCGAATGATACCGCAACATCAACCGGTCGCCTTCGATTAGCGCTTTGGTCACCCTTCCGGTCGCGCGTCAGTATACCATTTACCTTACAGACAAAAAGTTTAAGTACGTATATGAACTTTAAAACTGCAGAATACACCACATGACACTTTGAACATGCTTATGTGCATGGGATGCCATGCCTTTTGTTTCTTCTTCGGAAACTTAATTGCTTTAGGATCAAAAACTCGTATGAATTCAGCAAGTTAAAGTTAACAGGTCATTATCACGCACGACAATTGTGCATCTTGCTGTCTGAAGCAATTTTCGGAATTGACCATGTCATTATAACACGTGTCAAACGTTTACAAGACGATGGTCAATGATCTTGGTCATTTTGTGGCTTATTGTTAAGTTGACCGACGTGACCAATAATCGCATATGGAAACAGTGCGGTGGCATCTTCATGCCGATGTTATCATTCGATAGTATGCGGCAAATAATTTCTTGACACGTAATTACATTTCATGATATTTTGATCTGGTTAAACCCTCCCCCGATAATTCGCAGCTATTTGACTCCGAAAATTCGTCCGTCATGAATCATGTATATGATGGCGAACTTCCTTTTAACATGAGTTATAGAGTATAAGAAGATATGTTCAAACGCCTTGTAAAGGACCCTAAGATCCCGAAAAAAGTAGGCTTTTCAGAAAACGACAAGCCCAAACAATAAACATTTTTTGCGGGGTGCCAGAACATTTCCCAGTAAACATTTAAAAGTGGACCACCATCGGCCCGCCAGCGAAACGCCATTGTAATGGCGTTTCGCTGGTGGGTCAATGGTGGACCGACAATATAATGCTGTACGACATAAGTCGTGCACCTTTCATCCCTTGTGGTTTATATGTGTACCTTTATTTGCACCAGTTGCACACATTAGAGTCCGTGCTCGATAAGAGTAGAGTTATGCGTAGTTGGTCACGTTATGGTACTTCATTCATCTGATTTGACAAATATAGGGTTTTCATTCATACTTCTAACTGTAAATCTGTTTCGTCACCATACTCTTATCGAACACGGACTATACTCTGCTATGTTCTTGAAATATACGAATTCGACAGATTAAAAAGTTAATCAAGACCCTTTCATTAGTAATATATCAGCTTCTGTTGTTATAACATTAACTCGTGCTAATTTACCCCTGCTGGTATTAATAACTTAGACGGGACCCACCAAAAGCTACAGATCGCCATGTCCTAGCTGCAAAAAATCAGTCGGGTCCGTAAGTTTTTATACCCCGTCCTTAGATTAACTATTGTCACATGGCAGTTCATATTGGCACTAAAGGTTCAGATGTGCTTGCGAAATTTCGAAGGCAGGTTTGAGTCTTCCGAACCCGCTCTTGCCGAACAGTATGTTTTGGTGAGTGCCGGCCCACGTTAGCATTGACCAGGTGAACTTCGATCAGATCTATAGTTAGTTAATTTGTAAATAAATCTACCTTCATCTGCATGCAATCGCTCGAGATTAACTTGCATTAGGATCCGCTACTTTCGATCCTGCAGTAATCCACTACAAATTATGTATGTTTGTCTTTAGACGCTTGTCGGACAGAAAATGCGTAACAGTATTTGTTAATACTCTCTTATAATAATGGACCCATGTCGTGAGTTTTTGGTCCTTATTGTCCTCCATAGAAAGTCATTCTTTAAAAATACCCAGTGGGACTAGATGTCAAGTTTGTCAAAGATGCCTTCCTCTACTTCAAAGCTTTAAGCATGCGAACAGGGAAGGCTCTGGCGAGAATGCGCGGGTGCGCAGCTCGCCTGAGCCTTCGCAGGTCGCATTGTATTTAGTACCGCTTTCGAGTGACTTGGCACAAAGCATTATTCCGATTCAGAAATTGATTGCAGATTCATTAATAAGATAATTAACAGTGTGTTATTTTCGGTAAATATCTATGGATATCTTGCCATGTAATTGACATGGTAAGCTGTAAGGATTACTGCGCCTTGACCAGAATATTGGCAGCAAGAATCCCTTGTTTAGCCGAGCCTTATTACTGAAATTATTGATGCCATTTTATAATTCAAAACGTTCATCCAGTCATGAGCTCCACCAATCAAATATAATGTCTGAATAAATTTTGTGTCACATTCTGTTCCTATATGTATAGATAGGTCATTAACTAGTGATTAGGTTGGATTATGACTGCTTAAGAAAAATAATTCCAAAATGACATATTACATATTATACAATTATTGACTTATGTTGAGGTAGACATGGAGTGTTATTGAACAGTAAACGTCATATTGACCGACGCGGAGCGGAGGTCAATATGATTAAGTTTACTGTTCAATAACACTCCATGTCTACCGAAACATAAGTCAACAATTGTTTTATTATATTACAAATGTATGTTATGCATTTCCTGCCATTTAAGACCATTAAAACGTTGACGTTACGCATGGATCATGCGAAATGTCTTGACGTTCTGACGTCACTTCCCGTAAGCCAGTCAATACATGGACGTATATATAAGTATACATCCGTGGTCAATATAATCTCGTGCCGTGTGCTTTGCAACGTCACGTCCGGCAAACCATGTAATATGTAGTTTTATTGACTCGGGTGGATATGCATCTGGGCCAATCAGAAGATGTTTATTTATAGATTATATGATAAACATGTATAATTAATATAACCCATCGTATAAGAATGCCATTAAAACTATTATACCCATCCTTTTAATAGTCAAAGACAGGACATTTTGGGTGGTTATTTGACGTATTTTAAAATGCACAATGTTAGAAAAAAAACGCGAAAACTGAATATACATTAATTGTTGGATGAAACAATGGAATTTGTCCTCAGATATGTCAATTCTTTCAGCGTGCATGATGCAAATTGTCTAGATTTAATCAGGAACTTTATCAGGTCATTTCCATGATCTGTGTCAAATTGCGGGTGCGAACAGCGAAGTCATATGCGAAACGGTTCACCTCAGTTTTCATATCAGCTGACTCGTAAATCTGGTAGCTGCATTATAGAATCAGGCTAGACACCACTTTGACTTTCAAAGAGTAGAACACGGGGACCCGAACAATCATTTAAAAGTTGCAATGAATTCGAAAGATCCACTAGCTCAGGTGGTATAGGTAAAAACAAATGGAAGACAGAGTGTGGAAACAAATGTTTGTTTAATGTACATTAACAATTTATTTATACTTATTGTTAATCATCGCCACGTGTTCCAATTTATAAGCATCATTTATGAATTACCGTTAGAAATATACAGTTCGTTTCCTTCATATGTGTGTGCCAGGTACCAGCAAACCAACACCATTGCGATACAACCATGGAGCAACAACTGATCAGCCGTATCCATTTGATCATCTTGGTCAGATTCTTCGATTTCTTGTCAATGTGTACTATGGAGCTTAAAGATTATTCAGGGAAAGATTGAAAGCTCTGATCAGTCTGCGCGAATGTATAAACTGATCTAAAACTTAAGCGTTTATGCCACAGACACGGTCGGTTGTTTGTACCCCGGCTCAGTTCATATAAATGATAAGTATCAAGATATTGGTATATAAACATCCGTCAATTTGCTTTGATCAGCGCGGATATTTAGAACGATAAACACAAATTGAAACTCCTGTGGTTGCATTGTATCTTATTTATATCAAGAAAGTTCCTTACGTTTCCTCTTCTTTCATAAACAGGAACGAATTTTATTGTGTGTGTAACATGACGTTCGGATGATTGTAACTTCACCATAACTATAGTTATAAACGAATACACCAAAGTTGGGGACATTCGAGTAGTCATCTTGCAGACCGTTGCGAAAATAACTATCAAGCTGAGCTAGAGGAAATTTTGTAATTAATTTCTCGTCCACTTTTGCAGTGTCCACAACATATGAATATGAGTGTTACAGAACCATCTCAGCCCGAGAGAGAAAATTTCATAGGCACTCTCCCTCAAAATGAGTTACCGCTACCGTGTTTACCTTCAAGACTGAACTGATTGACTTTGTGCCTGGCGATGACTGAGAGAAGCTTTCACTTCCGCCTTATTCGATTACATTTCTCGCTGGGCGCTTGGAAAAACAAATCAACTAATACTGCATTAGCGCAGTAAAAACTCTGAAATAGTTACGATATTCAAAAGGAGACTACCAAGACGAGCATTGCTTCCCGCCAATTGCGTCCCTTTTCCAAATTTGGACTTCTCTTGAAGGAAGGAATTTGCTCCCAGAGGGAGTGAATTCTTTCCTTGAAGAGAAATCCCTTGTGGTATGGAAGAATGCTATTTCCACATTATTTGATTAACATTAAATGGCAACAGTTTTCCTTACGCATGTGCGCAAGTGTGTAATGGGAGCTATGCCTGTTATAGATACATTTTAGGCCACAAACAAATTATATAATAGCTACTTTTAGGTGACTCAAAAATACTCATTGGTTGCTCTTCGGTCTTAAAATCATGCAATTGGTACAAGGGTCATAAATGTACCACCCAATTGCAACTCTGTGTCGATACTCTTCAGTCACACACTTAACTGTCCTATTGAAAAAGCCAAGCATTCTGAAACGAGGCCACATCCACAACGTTCAATGTATTTATTGTATGTCGTTAATACTGATGTTTAGGAGAATTTGATGAAACTCAAGAAGTTAATGACAAGGATTAGCAGCTATCATATTTTATGATTATTTCAATAGGGCAATAAGATCAAAGCACAAATTAAAACGAGGCATAATATTCGTCGGGATCAAAACTGAAAACTATCGACATTCTTCATTGAATTCTAGATATAAAAATCAAGAATTGTTATCACAAATTGCAAAATATTGTAAATTAATTCTTGAACAATCAGATGATACGTATCTATTGGTTTTCCATAAATTACGACAATATAAAGACCGAATGACGGTTGACTTCCTTTAGATACAAAACGTCAATTACGACACTCCATATTTGGTATAATCGTTTACTCATGCAATTGATATCATTTCATATCAATGCGAATGATGAAGATAACAAAACCAAATGGGTTTAACATGAAATAATTCTATTGAACAGTTTTCAAAAATGGTGTCGGATTCGCTTTTAAAATGTTATTGGTTTTCAGTAGCAGTGAATGTGCTTCGATCAGCATCAGTCGTTGATGCACACAACGGAAGAAACAAATGCATATTTTATTAAAAGCAGTGCCCCCGCGAAACAAAAAAAAACATCCACGGAATCCATTGTCTTTCTTTAAATGATTATGGAATGTACAACTATCCAGTGGGATTGTGATCTTTTTCTGACCAAATAGAGTTAACGAGATACGATTTAATTTGTTTTTGCAACTACGCCAATGCAGGAGTTGGCATGTATCTGCTCTGTTACTACCATGCAACTACCAGCTTAGCAAATGCATAGTTCATGAAATCAAATCAAATTTGGTGATATAGCTGTCATGTAAATATAAACAATTTGCCATATAGTGATGCAGGTATTTTAATACTGATTGGAAGTTTGAGATGTTTAAAAGAGGAAAGCCAATGGACATGAGCCATGTTTAGTGTGTTATTTATAAATAGGTTTCCTTAATTTCAGTAACATATGTTGTTGGTACACATTGGAATTGCCTTATAGAGGCAATGCCAATGTGCACCCACAACATATGTCCATTCAATAAATGAGTGTTTTCCACCATAAAACAGGCTTTTAAAACTTCTCGACTACTTTTTATGTTTCAGTGTAATGAGCATGTAGAAATGAACAAGATTTTGTGTTGTTTGGCGTGTACCTAGATGACAATTATAATAGATAGACAATTTTATATTATTGAGAGCTTATATTTAGATGTTTCATTCGAATGAAATGCTAACTTGGTGGTTGTCTGGTTGCATTTGGCGAAGGATAAAATAACGGCACATTGCATCCCTTAATTCAAAATGTCAAAGCTAAAGAAGCAGAAACATTCAACCCTGCTGAGAAATACCATTTCCCAAAAATGATGGCACTTTCATCCAAGAGCAATAAATAACCCGTTAATGCGAATAAAAGACTTTACAAAAATGCACATAGCTCATTTCAGCATATAATGTGTGAATAAGCAAAGTCTTATACGAGACTTAAATTTTAACTCGATGAAGGATCCAACATTTCCAAGGTCTACAGACACTAAATGCTGGTCAGTTAATACGAACAGGTAGACATATAGCAGTCAACGTTGCTTTGCACAAGCCGTAAGTTCCGGTTTACCATGTCTATCAGGAGTTATTAAATCCGTAAATCTCCCCAAACTGCTGACAACTGTCTTTTGATGCTAACAGGGATAAGATTTTATATCTTTTATTAATTGGGCATAAAGATTTTGAATTGGTCCCTGTCTCGGGGAGTTTACAGCCTCTTAAACTCAACATCTGCTTCCAGTCGTCACTTTTCTTACGTTGCAACTAAACAGCAGCGCATTATTCGAACCGCAACGCCCACAAATGCATCTTATGACATGCACGTACAGTAAAAAGTAGGATAAGCCTGTGTGATACACAAGCTAATCCTTATAGTCTATTATGTTCGCTGTTTGCCCGAAGAGCTACACAGGCTTTTATATGGTATTAGTTCTGACCTACCTGGGCGTAGACGCAATATGATTTTTCTGCTGTTCTCTGAGCACAGGACAACTGGTCCGGTTTCACGAGTTTAGTTCCATATCAACTTTATATTTATTTATTGTTTCTCTATAAAACCATTATGAGCAACTGATGTCATTTTTCATGAATTAACCAAGTACCTTGTGAAAAGGTGAAGATCCTCATCCTCTTATTGCCCTTTGATATGCAGAGAAATCGAAAGTAAGTCGTTTGTGAAAATTATGGGATTATGCTCTACGTGTAGTATATCCTGTCTCTCTAAATGACAAAGGAATGTCAAAATAAATGTACCTATTGTAGGCTTCAGTTGCGCCTCGTCAGTAATGAATGTGCCTTGGTATCAATATTAGTAGGATGCATGATAAGCCCAATGGACAACCCTGGTGCTTTAATTGTACCTAGACACTACCATGGATTTAGTATACATTGTAAAAACTAGCCTTTCCAGTGTTAAAAAACAACACAACAGTGGATGAGCATAGACACACAATACTATTCCACCAAACATTTTCCCAGTAAAACATCAGATAGATTCATCCAAATTTATTCAGATTTCAAAATAAATGAGTTTGTGTATATAAACAGCTGATGAATAAGTAACACTCAAGTTTAACAATGCCACTTAATCCTATACTCCACACAAGCGCCTTTGGACGCCTTTTTTAAAATATTATGAAAAATGGAACATTTGCAAATGTTCCATTTTCCATAATATTTTCAAAACTATTGAAATGTAAAAATATTTTTTGGAAATATATGAAAATTTGAATTATTTATAGTAAATGATGCAATGTTCTAAATATAGCCTATGTGGTAAAGGGTTAAACATCACGTGACCAGGCAGCTTAAAGTGGAAACTGTGACTATACGACCAACGGTCCACCTGTCAACTATGACAGACAGACTCACATGGGCGAAAGCTCAAAATTTCGAAAATCCTGAACTTTAGAAATTCACATTTTTAAACATGCAGGATGCCTACAAAACGACAAATTTCATGTTCAAATGGTTAACTATGTTTAGATAATCTGAAAATTAACCAGAAAAGCTATTATAACCCTCCTAATTCAACATTTTGAGGATGACTCAAAATCCTGAATTCAGGATTAATCCTGAAAACTTTAACCCATGGACTCATATTTGCAAAGGGGAAATGTCATCCCATTTCTTCACAGTAGAGTAGCAAAGGAGATTTCCGATAATTCTGAGATAATTCTGATAACTGTGCCGAAAGCTTCTGATTGTAAAACATACTTACTAAAGTAATTGACATTGACATGCGCAGATTTCAAACAAAACCACAAAAGAAAGATAAAAGCAATAATCTTCAGCATGTTAATAAAATGGCAGATTCCAAGAGAAACCAATTTCGAGCTACGGTTTCACTAATTCGAAAATCAGCTGTTGTCCGGACAGCACCAAACTGACCTTTGCCTGTCAGAAAACAAGCCATTGAAACTCGTTGCCTCCATCATTGCCTTGAAGTGGCCAATGCATGCGCCACATATTAACTGCCAATTAAAGCGATTAGATGCACGTGCGCACACGCTTTCTATCAATAAATAAATAAGAGTTTATTTATGTTTTATCTTAATTCGATCTGTATTTTATGTATGTTTTCCGTTATTTGATGGACATAAAAATGAATTAAGGTCAATAGCGATGCGCTTCTAAGGTAGGAAACTTTCGGTGCCATCGAAACATATATGATTTTCTATTTGTGAGGGCAAACTATTTCCTGGAGAGTAGCCCCTATCTTAAATTATAGGTGGAAGTTTACAAGAATATTCCTGAATTCAGTATATTTCGGATGACTTTCCATAGAATATCAGCTTCAAATGCTGAATTAAGCAGATTAATATTATGAGGCCCTGTAGGGGGGGGGGGGGGTGTCCCTGCCCTGGTATTTCATATCCCTGAAAATAAACTGGCAAATATCACCAAATTTCACCCAAATTCAGAAAGGTTTGTATCACCATATCCCTAAAAGTATTTGTATTCTTGCAAAAGTGTCTTATATCCCTTTATTTATTTGGCCAATATCCATATATACCTAAAACCTTTCCAGTGCCTGTATTTGCAGTGGCTCGGTGGTAGAGTGCTTGACTCGAGACCGAGAGGCCGCGGGTTCGAGCCTCATCGGCATCACTGCGCTGTGGTCCTTGAGCAAGACACATTTATCCTAGCTTAGTACTGGTTCAACCCAGGAAGACCCGTCCCTGTTTAACTGAAAGATTGTTGATGGGACGTAAGGAATCAAATCAAACAAACAAAACAATTAGCCAGTTTAACTTGAAGTTACTTTGATGGCACATAGCAAGTTTGAGATTTGAATTTCTAAAGTTTATGATTTGGGAATTTTTGAATTTTCATCCTTGTTAAAGCGGGTTCAAATACCAACATGCCTGTGGGTGGTTGGCAGATTAGTGGTGACCAGACTCCAAGAAACCGAGTTCGCTGTTTTCAAAGTTTGAATGTTCTCTCTTTTTTTGATGGATCCGTTTTGTTTAGAGTATAGCAGAGGTCGTAGAACTTCATACTCCTACATCGATATAATGTTGATTTTCTTTTCATATTCTCGTCCAGCATGTGACCTATATGTCTATACATGCGCAACTGCTGGGGAGTTTGCTTTGCCAGTAGCCTCACGGACAGTGTTTTTACATATTAAGCGAAGTTTTTTTCTCTCTCAATAATTAACAAATGAAACAAATGATCTAGTATTTCTTTTTCATCTGACATCTTCGTATTTTCACAGTTTTCTGTTTGTTTACGTACACGTCTGGTTTGATTATCCGCCTTCAATGAAGTGCTAAGGTTTCATATTAATGAAAGTTCATCGAAATTCTTTCCTGACATAGAGACCATTTGCTCCCAATTTGTCTTCATTTATTTAATATGTATTTGCTTAGAAATAAACAATTTCGCTAGAAAAGAAATCTTATCAGGTATACGGAAAACGTAGGCAATGACCAACCCTGTGCAGCTGCACAGGGCTGGTCATGGCCTGCGCTGTCCGTGAAAGTATTCCACAGTGTTGATAGGAAGCAGAAACGTAGGCCTGGGGCATGTTGTCCAAATGCCCTGATTATGGTCAAATGAATATTTAACAGGGTATTTTCGGTTGAAGAGGGTTAACATTAAATCGCTATCACTATCTATAATTACCGTTGTAGATAAAATCAAAAGAAAGCCCAATAATATATTAAGGCTTTAATTGTGGCAATGATTTAAGATTTAGACACTCTTCTTTGGCACCAGAATTCTTTGCTGGTGTCGTGGTGATGTGTCTGAGATATTTGCCTTATCATCATCTGAGGGTGTAGACAATTTAATAAATTAATTAGTGTACGGTCCAAGGAAACAGCAATCAAACTGCCCGGACGAATGTGCACCAAGTAACTACACCTTACATACCCTTTCAGTTTTCTGCACTAAAATTTTCACACTGAATATTCCACAAAGTGTTAGACTGATCAAGTGTTTGCTGCACCTATCATTGACAGTTCTTTTATGAAAGACAATACTTGTGACAGGTACACTTTCAATGAAGGGACGTAATGCAGTCCTGCCTGAGGTTACTCTGAATTGCGAAATGACCCCTTTTCGCGAAAAAAAAGTATCCCACGGCCTGCAACTGCAGTCCTTTAATAATTCGATTTAAAATATCGGATACTTTTACTACGAGAGAAAGGTGTTTGTGGTAGTTCTGCCATGCTTAAAGATCAGTAGCAAGGTGTAGATTTCAATGGTACTTGTCAGTCAATAGTCAGGTGAACAGCTGTTAATCTACCTGTAAAATTACGCGCCAATAGAAACCCGCGAGAGAAACTCATACATATGTATTACGAAACATTGCATATGTAAAAACTCTGCTGACATTATACCGCCTACAATATTACAGAGTATCGGTTTATATATTCATTACAAATGCTGCAAGTAACGCATTCGATCTCAACGTACAGTTTAATCCCTGCTGAGAGAAACTTGGTTGATGAGGGGAGAGATGATCCAAGTACCACTATTCACAGGCCATCATCGGCCCACCAGGCACGAAATTTGGCTATGCAGAAATATTTTGCAAAAGTGGGCCCAGTGTTTTTTTCACAAAGATATTTGGGGTTCCAAAGGATGCACATGTTGTTTTTTTTCTCAGGAATTCCCATAGAGCGGTTTGTGAGGTTTGGGACTTTATGTGATTATCATGCATCTGTGAAACCAAGAGCTCATGAACCTAGTACTTGTATACATCGTTTTCCTCTCAGCGCTTCTCAGCGGATGTCAACCACATGAGTGTAATGTTATTTCGTATGTCAAGAAATAGCGGAGTAATTTTTCATAATCAAATTAAATAAGATTTCCATGGAATTTATTAGCAGATTTCCGCGTTCGCTCCTTGTCTAATGCGTCTCAAGTGCTCTTGAGAGGAGGCAGGCGTGCAATAGTGAAGTTTTTATGTCATACCACATATGTCCAAATAAACAAAATTTTTGGACGTAAAGTTGCGAATATTTTCTTATCCGCAGGTTGAAGTATTTGTTTTCGGTGATCAGAAGAATCGTCTCGATGAGACGGTTCTGAGTACCCACAACATTTGTTTTGGTCGAGAAATAAGAAAATTAAATTTACATTACGCATCCTTATCTAAAAGGTCGGATTCCGAGGGCCTGATACAAACTTCCTTCAAGAAACGTGGACAATGAGAAAAGTGTGTACATCATGATCAGATATACATAGGTTGCATCCTGCTCCGATTTCTTTTCTGTGATACATTTTGTATATCGTTTGTTCGTTAAGACTGTGTGCTTCAAGCGTAGAGCAAGGGGGCTTATAAGACCTTTGATTTAAGGCTCCAATTGTATGGAGTATACGGTACCGATCTTTAATAGCGCAAGCGTTCATAATTCTGGCATCTGGTTTCATAAAAACATATGCAGATTTTAGATATATCCATAAATACAAAATAACTATTTTCTCATCATTTTTGATTTTGACAGTTGCTGTTTTTATATAAACGCATCTCTCCCACTTGAGGATTAATTGATTCCATTCCGTGGAACTTCTCAGCACTGGGGGTACGTAAGTGAGTTTGACGGTTATGGTTTGAAATTATAGTGAACGGAACGTATTAATGAAAATGCCATGCACACGCAAATGAGCCGCATCGACAAGAAAAGGGCAGCATGTTCTGAATTCCAGTGCATCGGGCGATTGCCGAAGATGGGCATCCTATTTTATTGGGTATCCAATCATAAATTATGTTATGAGATTGGCTATTGCACGCGCATAATCCATGCCCTTGATGAGTTCTTAGCAGGCTACTCCAATGACTGATCATGGGAGATAAGTCTTAGATGCCGTTTCCATCATTAAACACGCAAAATATCCATTGCCCAACAACGAAAGCCAAATTTAACTTACAAGCCAATTACTCTCAGTCCTTCAAAGTTAGTTTTAAACGACCTGTGATCGTAGTTTTGATCAGTCAATTAGACTGGTCTCCCCTCGTTGATTAGCTCCCCTTCGGTACGTACCGAAGGGGAGCTAATCAACGAGGAGAGACCAGTCTACAGTCAATGCATTTGCTGTTCGTATGCACATAAAGGTATTTTTCGCTTGATGAAGTTGATCTTACCAAGGAGAAAAGCTTTTATATTACATTGTTAATTCCAGCTTGCTAACAACTGGTGGCCTCTTAAAACGAGTAGTGCTACTTAAAAATGACATTTCAAGAAAAATCATGCAATATAACGTTAATACGTATTTTCAGACAAGGTAAGAAAGAAGGCAATGATCAGGAATCGATACAATTAAGCACCACACCTGACCCAGGATACCAATGGGAAAGTGACAACGTCACAATTAGACATAACAAACGAGAGCCAAGAGGTCAGCCCTTTCCCAGCAGGTGACCTCAAGGCATCTACAAACAGACGTGCAGACCGCATGCGCTTAAAACTAGACAAAAAAGGCTGAAAATGCTCATCCAGAGATACACTTCACCGAGAAAGGTAATGAAGGGTTTTCGGTGTCACGACACTTGATTCTATGATGATGTTGATGATGAATATTATTATGACTATGGGATATCTGCATTCAAAATGTTCGGATTACCATCGGGTATACGGTAAGAAATATTGCTTCTTCGACGTATAAACCAAACTTTCCGACCGTATATCCAATGGTAAACCTCCCCAAATTGAAAATCTAGAATATGGTCACATTAGTAGTATGTTCATTCAAAAAAGAGATGTAAAATGTATGACGCCTTCAGCCTGAGCCGCCAGCTGCGCAAAACGACTCGCCAACCAATCAAAAGCAACGTTGCGTAATGGCGTCAGGTTTCCGACAGTATTTTGCAGGAGGTTTGGTGGCGATTTCCATTCATTTGCACATGCATTAAATTTTCGCCTTGCAAGCGATGTCTTCAAGTAGAGACGTCACCGATTGCTTTCATTCCCAACCAAGGATTTCACAGTTAACAGGGATGAGAACAGGATTTTTTTCAAAAAAGAGGAATTCCTGTCAAAAAAGAGGAAACCCCCTATACCCCCCCCCCCCCTTCAAAATGCAACAGATTTGTACATATTGGGTCAAACCTGAAACAATTGATTTCAGCAAATATTGGTCAAAAAAGAGGAAATCCTCTAAAAAGAGGAAGATTCTCATCCCTGAGTTAACGTTCACCCTTGAATGAAACGTAACTGTCGTTCACAAAACATTTCAGAACGAAGTGGTCATTTCAATAACTGGATGGACAAAGAACAGCGCCTGTTTACACTCATATTTTATTACCAAATTCATTATCTTCGCACGTGGGGAGAGCATTAGTAATTATATCTCTTATATACCAAAGTATCCATCAGCCGTAAATGTATTTTAGCAATCGTCTACAGGGATGGGGTATATATCTGCTTAATGAATATCGTGCAGTAAAACGTTTATTACAGTGAAGTATCCGTCGCTAAAATGCATTATTCGTAATTTTCTAAAGAGCGTAAACCTGGCGTCGCTAATGAGGCTGTATTAAGACGTCAAAAAATGTTGTTTTAATGCATTACAATCCTATTGTATTAATGCATACAAAATGATATTCCACTCGTACATACGGAAGACACTTACAGCGAAATTCCAGAATATAATGGCATGCTCTCTTGATGAAAGTGGATTGACCTCAGTGTATAACATAGCATAAACAAAAAAGTTCAAATGAATATGCTTAAATCGCACATTGTCAATCTCTCTCTCTTTTTTTTACTTTGTTTTGCAATAATGAAAATGAAATAGAAAAAGGTGATCATTGCCAATGTCAATGTCGTGGTGCTGAATGTTAAATATGTTGCGTCACAATTTACCCGACGCAGTAGTTACCAGTATAACAGGTACCGATTGTGGCGTCTCGACTGAAGCAGCAAAATAGATCGCGCAACATGAGATTACCGACAACGTGGTACGTGCGTGTAGTTGGCCATCTGGATCCGCGCATGCGCAATATCACAGAATCGACAGTGTCCTTTTTAAACGTGAAGGCACAAATTAATGTTGATACTATCTAATAAACTTAATCAGAACATCTATTAATGTAGTTGGCATTAGAAGCATAAGGAACTGTCATGCAAAACAGTCAAACAACATAATGCCTAACTTCGTTAATGGTCCCATCGTCACATTGGCAGTGCCTACTTCAAAGTCCGAATCTAATTGACAGTTTGACCTGAGACCTATGCGATTTAAAGAAAGACAAACCGTGACGCACAAACCCAATTCTGCGCAGTCTGGAGGTGAGTCTTTAGTGATCAGTAATATATGTTTTTAATAATTCCATTTTCTCCCAACATGCATCAGGTGCTATAACCATCAAAATTGCTCAGACAAAGGTTCTGCCTCCTTAATCTAATTATATGTCAGGAGTACAACGCTAAAATTCTCCGCGAAATAGATTCTTATAGTTTTGATATTTCTTTTACATACCGAAGCATTTTTTTCTGCTTTCCATAAAGTATCATGTTTCGTATTTTGGATTTGTGAAAATTACATTTCCACTCACGCGCAGCAGACCCTATATTATGAATATTCCATTTGTTTATGATTGCTGACACGCTTGTAGACATACCATTCCAATTATACACAGTGACAAGCAGAAATGCACATTATTGCCATTGAAAAACAAGAATTGAGCCACGTCATGTGATTACCAACAATGTGATATTTTGACAAGTGTAGACTCAGACGAGTCTGTGCAGCCTCCTTTTGCGTCTGTTCATTGCTTCCTTGTGGTCACCTGAAGGGAAAGGGTAGACCTCTTGCTCTTGTTTGTGATGTTTATTGTGATTTTGTTACTTTCCTATTTGGTATCCTGGGACAGGTGTGGTACTTGATTGTATCGATTCCTGATCCTTGCTGTCTTTCTTACGTAGAAACTCCAAATGATGTTCGGTCAGTAGCTTAATATTCACATTATAATCGAGCGACTAGCAAAGGCTCTGATCAGACTGCGCGTATGCGCAGGCTGGTCTGAGCCTTTGCAGGTCGCACATACGACATTGTTGAAAATCTCATGTCGCGGCTCAAGTTTTTATTCTGTTATGATGCCGCCCTGTGGTCACCCGCACGGGTTTGTTGTGAGTAGTTGTTTATGCCGAACTTTGGGATCAACCCATCAGCTGAGATTGTAATGTTAAGAGCCAGTTTCTTTGGATATGACAGGGCAGGAATTTGGCTGAAAGCATTTTATTATTGTTTTACCTCGTGCCATTTTATAGCATAAAAGAAGGCATGTTAGATTTGCTCAATGGATGTATCAAATCTGAGTTGAAAGTATACTTCACAAAATTGTAAAGGGGAGTTTAGGCTTTGTGTTTTTCGCTAGTCGATAATGGCAACAATGATAACCAACCCAGTGCGCCTCCCATAATCTGCTGTTCCGCGCATCCTTTCGGTCAAACCATTTTTAGAAACAGATTTGTTTGTATAGTTTTTGTTATACATGTATGTGACATTTTGCTTAGTAAATAGCTAACACATTTTGCATTTATATCGGACATATGAGTGATCCTGGAAAACTGCAATTTTGTATTCAACTCTCCTCTGTCTGAAAACCTGGGACCGCATTATGCGAGTATATTTAATCACATGAACAATAACTGGAGAAGACATACATGATTATACACTGCATCAGCTTTCAAGCCACTACCAGTTTTGAAAACGGGAGTCTCAGGGCCCTATTTGCCAAAAAGTGGGAGTCCCACAATACAAATGAATATAGCCTCCTTCAAAAAATAAGAGTCCCAGCATCAAAAATGGGAGTTCAGAACTGCAAATCGTCAGTAAGTGAGAGCTCTGACTACAATGAGTTTTGTCTTTAAAGCCTTATGTCCTTTAATATGTTTATCATAACATGTACTCGACTTTTTCGTCTTTAGCTGTACTAAACTGTGGTCAAACCTCTCCACAGGTTTGGCCATTGTATTAATTACCAATATACATTCTATGCAGGTATTTTAGATTGGATAGTTTCTTCTCAATCATGTCCTGGTGCAAATAATTTAAAGAGCTTATGCATTTATTTCTTTTTCTCTGATAACTGCAGTGATACGTTAACTTTTCTTGTTCAGTATATAGCGGAACGTTGTTCCGCCCCGTTTTATAAAAAGGCCATGTTTTATCAGCTGTATTATAAGAAACAAATGTTTGTCTAATGGAACCATTTTGATATAATTGCACATTATTTAAAATGATGCATGTAAGTGGCCAAATGCTCGTAAAGTGACACGTTTATTATAACCAATTTACAGCTGAAAAATGAACGTGTGATGGGGCTTCCTGTCGTGTAAACCAGTATCAATGTGCTCACGATAGGAGGATATTTCACTGCGTCTACGTTCGTAGAGGTAGCATACGTAAATGACTTTTTATTCACACAAAATACATGTACAGTTAATGCATTGTTGTATAAAAGGTAGTGTTGTATATATGAGATCAAAATAAGATGGGTTTGCTATTTTTTATGTTTTTTTTTTTTTTACTTTTCACGCTTTAACTTCCGGTATCCTGTAAGTATGGCATAAGCAAGGGTGACAATGGACTCGCAAGAAGAACAACATTCACAGTACTAAGCGTAAGACATTATATGGGACACCATAGAAACTATTAGTTATAACATATATTCATATCTCAATTAAGTCCTCCAGTATAAATATTTCAAACTTCTGGCTACATTGGAAATAATTCGAACACCAATAATTCGAATGTATCGATGTATCCAAAATTATATAATAATAGTTCGAACACCTTAATATTTCCTAGATAGTTCGAACACGATTTACTAACGTTTTCAATCAGCTGAAAAACATCTAAATGTGTTGTATATCATTTGAACAAACGTTTTTTTTACAAAAGCAGCCCAAGGTGTTCAATACTATTTAGAGCATTATCATGATTATATTTCAAAACACGTACATGTTCCAGTACGAAGGCATCTAGGTTTTTTACTGCTTGCCATGCTGAGTCCATATTTATCCTTTTTTGAAAACATTGCAGATCCATTTCAGTTGGCTTCTGAGCCAGCTGATCATGATCCACACTGTTTTCCATGTTGATTGAAAATATATGCTTATAACTGGAATGCTGCAGGTTTACTGGATAATTATTGGGGACATGGGCGGATCCAGAGGGGGGACAGGGGGTCCGGACCCCCCCCCCCTTGAAAAATCACAAAATATAGAGTTTCTTAGCAATACTGGTCCAGATCCCCTGAAAAATCACAAAGACACCAAGCCAGCATTAAATGTTGGGCCATCATCGGCACGCCAGCGAAACGCCATTTAAATGGCGTTTCGCTGGCGGGCCGCCGATGGCCCGCTTATAATGGTATTTGGATCCTCCCTCCCCTTATCAACTAAAAAAACGTTGTCAAAGTTGGACACACTCTGACAAAACTTCCTGGATCCGCGCATTACATGGGGGAGGAGTGTAGTTCATACAAATATTCAGCATGACAAGGGTTAACATTACCTCTAAAATCACAAGGTCAGTAACTTCTGATATTATTTTATTCTGGTAATAATTATGCCAGAATCTCTCCTGCTTCTTTTCAGTAATCAAAGATAATTTCAAATCACGAATTTCATCGACGTATATGAACAATAAAATTGAGACACGCCGTGCGAAAGTTCCCTAGTAACATGCACGAATGGAAAATCCAAAATTCCTGTAAGCCTACGCATTTATGTATAATTTTCATGGTCCTGAGCTTGCACATACATGTACATATTCATCGGGTAGGTTCCTGATCGCCACTGCATCACTGCAGCACTATTGTGGTACTTTCTTTCGAGGGGCATGTGCGAAGATTGAATTGTTTTCAAAGTCTCAAGTCATTCATTTCTATTTTTTCTTTCTGATAACACCGTCCATATCGCATTGTTTTCACCAATATAAACCGGATTAGAATTTATGTGCATATTCCACGTGTTCCATAATGAAATCCATCCATCCGTCTGTGTGGGGCCTGGGTTTTATCAAGATTTGATATCGCATTTATCTCTCTTCCTTTTCTCAATTTCTATGATTCCACCTGAATCTGACATAGTACAAAGTTTTTAATCCATTTAGTATCAAATAATATTAGAGATAACAAACCGTGATGAAGGCAATAAAGATGGAGAAAAGATGGATACACGGTATCAAGACAATATCATGCCGTCTGTCAGGAAGCAAGAAAGCATCAAGGCTTATCAGGCTTATATTCCTCATAGAAAACTATCCTGATGTGATCCTATAAAGATTAGGGAATCAGTCTGTCAAATTGACGGAAATAATGATTTACGAAAAATGAGGCTGATTTCAGCAGGAATTATTTTATATGAAAATACGGAGAAAAACGTGTACCATTTTCGATGAAATGTGTGTACACCCTATATGATAAGAAACCCCTACACAAAGAGAGTACGTAAGGGTGCAAAGATCAGGAATCGATACAATCAAGTTAGACACCTTAAACGAGAGCCAAGAGGTCAGCAGGTGACCACAAAGCACAATTAAACAGACGCGCACAAAGACATAGCAAACACAAGACAGAACAAAAACATAAAAGATCCACAAAAGAAGTACCGCCTTGGAACTGTAAGTAAAATATTTTACTGGAGGGCTTAAACCGGTTTAAAGGTGCAAACCCCACCCTTAATTCAGATGTGGATCAAGACACATAGATGTTTGGTTTGCATAAAAGACCCTTAACTTATCAATGCATCATCTCCTAGAACATATAAATCAAGTTATAACAAGGAGACCTATTTCATTCACATTGGTCGTCTCAAGAGGTTTCTCAACTTGTGAATATAATAGGGTTCATTGTGAATGATATCGATTTCATTTTGAATAAAATAGGGTTCGTTGTGAATAAAATAGGGTTCATTATGAATAACACAGGGTGCAACGTGAATAAGATTGGGTTCATTGTGAATAAGATTGGGTTTTAGCGACATGAGGGATAAGGTCGGTGATAAGCTCTCTGATTTATGAAATGAGTTTTTATAATATGCCCAGTGCAACCCAGATGATCTAGTCGATTCATCAAAATGCACATGTATGTCTCTGATCAATTTTATCTAGTTATGTGCAAGCATTTCTGAAATAAATTGATGTAAAAGAATCTGGTATTGTAATAATTTTGACAGTTTAGTATCTTGGCCTATTTTGATTGATAAACAAAATCTTATCATTATAATATTAAATGCTCTGTAATTTCAGAGGATGGCTGAATCCTGAACATGATGGTGTCATCAGCATTAAGCATATAATACTGTAATGTTCTAAAATTTCGATACTAGTTGCCAGACAAAAATGCATAGGCAAAAAGTGCAGACGCAAATGAAGAAGCAGCCTGGTCAAGATATTTCCTGTTTGCTATTCAGACAATCAATTTTTGACTTCCAGCTCTGATAACCAACATGTTATTTGCGAGCAGAAAAATGTCTAAAGGAAAGTGTCGACATTTTAGTACTTATACAATACACAACATGGTATGTTTCTATATGTATTTCATGTGAGCTGAATCGACAAGACTGGTACGTTTGTGACAATGTCTTGCACAACTGGGTACTAGTAGTTATGTGTGCTCGGTATTAATACTTATGAATTAATTTATAAATTAAGGATGCTTTTACAATAATATTTAACCGTCATTGTAACAAAAACTTATCCAAGGCGCCACATAACCACACCACCCCGTCTCCAAAGGACAGTAAATTTTAACCAGTCCTTGAAAACTGAACCGCTCCACCAAAGTATGGGTGACCCAAAGAAGTGTTAAAATTCCATTTAAATATTAATCATTATAGAAAGTTATGTAGCATTTTGAAGATTATTTATTTATTCAGCCATGTTGTATTTAAAGGAACCCTGATCAGTCAGATCTGCATATGTATAGACTGAGTTAAAATTCCACATGTCAACCTTTCTTTCAATCTCCCCCTTTTCATTATGGTTCAGTCTGTAGAAGTAAATGTTTTATGTGATCAGTATAGTTAAATATTTCTTTAATATAATTTGAACCATGCCACGAAAAATATGTCTTCGGAGCTCACTGAAACCAGCCTGCTCAGCTACATGTACAGAGCCTATCTAGAATTTTAAAATTAGACATGTAACACGTAGTCGTTAATACTTTGGAGAAACCATACAGCACTGACACTGATCAGCAGGCTGAGTTGTACCTCTGTTGTTCAGATGATTCATAAGCCTTTTCATTAAGTGGCTTACTTGAGTCTGGTCAAATCAGCAAAGATGCAAACATAAAATACTCCGATCTATCTATTTTCGCATGCATATCCAATCCCCCAAATTCAAAGTAATCTATTATTAGCTTATTGTGCACGAGGAGCATCGAGAAAGACCACTGGGTACTCATATAGTTTCACATTATGCCTAAGAGGTTGGTTTTCCATTTGTCACGAACATTTATTTTATCAATTTAAGATGTTACTTTACAGATTAAATGATCTGACAGTGCAACATAATTTTCCCTATCATTAATCCAAGTAATCAAAAGCAAAATTTGTCAAATATTAATTTTATTGGGTTATTAAAAATCTCTCAGATCGCCTCCCATGACGGTTGAAAGCTTGTGCACTGGTTGTCATATAGATTTATACGAATAAATTGAATCTTGTCTGAACCAAGGAGTTTATCAAACATGATAGAATATCCCAATCAAAGGAAGAAACTTTTTTGGTAAACCCTGGGCATTCATAGGCTGTTGACATCTGGTATTAGAAAGGTTCATCTTGTTGGATATACAAATGCATAAATATTGTATTGTGCACTCATACTGTGTTTAATCTTATGTAATAATACTAATAATAATAATAATAATAATAATAATAATAATAATTATAATAAATAGTAAAAATAATATGAGATTTCGAACAATGTGGCATTTTGGCATGTGTAGACTCAGGCAATCCTCTGCAGCCTCCTTTTAAGCTTAGAAACTCCAAATGCTGTTCAATCAGTAGCTTAACAATCGTAGACTATTTAAGCGACAAGCAAAGGCTCTGATCAGACTGCGCATATGCGCAGGCTGATCTGAGACTTTGCTGGTTGCACATACCACCTTGTTGGATATCTCATGCACAGACTCAAATAATTATACGCCTCATGGTAGCTGTAGCTAATGTCTGTTCTAAGGCGGTGTAGACTAAGATGGAGTTGTGGGTAGGGGTGTGGAAGGGGGGAGGGGGAGAGGAGACCTAAAATAGAATGTAACGCTCTTACCACGTTTCTGCATAAACTGAAAGAGGTCATCTAAAAATTCTTTCCTCTTTGGGTCATCGCTGATCTCGTACAACTGAAAATACAGAAAATTATCATTGGTTAAGAAAGACAAAATTAAAACAAAATTTCTGAGCATAAATTTAAGGTAGGGCAATAAGAATAGTTAAATGAAAAGCCTATCTGGGTAGTTTTGTCGAAATGTCTATTTTTTAATATATTTTTTGAGGAGGTGGGGGCACTTGACTCAATAGTTTTCTTTCCACTAAATATGTGTTTAGTCACATTTTTTCAGGAGACGTTCAATGTTTTCTTTAATTGGGCATGAGCGCCTTCTTGGTTATATGAAAATTAAAGAATTTCTGAATAAAAATGCTATGGCCTTACACATTGATGCTCCACATAAAATTTGGCTTCAGTTTGTTTTGTCATTTCTGAAGATAATCTGTTGTTGTTATGGTTATACCATGTTTGTGTGTGCGTATGTAGCGATAATAGTGCACGTACTCGTGAACACAAACCGTGGAGTAAATGATTTTTACCATAACAAGCCACATAAACCTGGCGTCTAGATAAATCGTCTTGAGTATTGAACATTTTAGTTGCTGCTTAAAGATATTTCGTGTTGGTTTTTTTTTATTGAAAATATTGCAAAAATCAAAATCATAAAATCATTAAATTCTGAAATAGCAATCAAACCTATACATAATTAATAAAAGAAATACATATTAATGGGGTGTCATATTTCAATCTTTTAAAGTGACGACACTGTGTCTGAGCGTCATAATTTATTAGCCTGTCCTGATTATCACGTTATTGATCCAAACATTGTCTTAGCAATCTCATGATTTTAGATTCAGCTTTTGATAATAATATCTTTGATCAACGAACAGGAATAAAATCCATAGGTTCAGATTTTTTTTCAGGGGAAAATTGTAAATATTTTCTTACCCATCCGTTTTAACATTTGTTTTGGGTGCTCAAAAGAACCGTCTCATTGAGACGGTTCTTTTGAGTACCCACAACATATGTTTTGGTTGAGAAATAAGAAAATTGATTTTTGATGACGAGAACAGTGAATGAACATGCCAGACTGCAGAAGCAGAGTGCTATTTGAAAATAGCGTATTCTATTCAATTAGCGCATATGTTCTTCGCGTGTTTGTACAAACTTTTGATTTCCAAATTTTATGAAAATAGCAGATTCGTTGTTGAGAGTGAATGGTGCTGCAGTGCTCATGCCCATAGCCGCTGATGTAAGCGTTCGTGATCAGAACGGACCAGAAAATATTAAAATACTGAAAAGTTCTTGTTTGACTTGATTCTTTACGCCACAGTCAATATTTTTTCAGTCATGTCGGGACGGGTCTTCCTGTGTTGAACCAGTACTGTACTAAGCAATGATAAATGCGTTTTAGCAGCACTTGACGAATACTGAACAGACCAGAATCTCAATCATTGGCAACTTTGGCTTTAGTATTAAAGAGTTTTAGTTTCAATCGAAAATTAAATGTCAAAACTACTATTTTGGTTTCGTTTTCGTCTTTAGGCGACCAGCGAAGGTTCAGACTATCGCAAATATCCACGCAGCCTCACCAGAGCCTTTATTGAAGTAGGCGCAGTATATATGGTATAAGATGAAGGTTCAGGGGCACCAAGCCCCCCCCACCCCCCCCCCCCCCCCCCCCCCCCCCCCCCCCCTAGATAGCTAAACATGGATTGCTAGTTCCATATGAACCTGGTAATTCGGTTCTTTTTAGATACGGTTTCTTTCGGTCGGTTTGGTTTCGGAATTGTCACTGTTGACACATTACCCGTGCGTCAACACTGACGCTGTCTATACCCCCAACAACTCTGGCTATCGTGTGATCTTTACGGTCATCGCTGAACACAGTCGATAAGAATCTAAAGTCATCGCTATTGTCATTCTATTTAATCTAACATTATCATTAGTTTATACGTCTTAATGTCCGATAAATGCTGAAATCGTCATTAATAAGACAGGATAGCTGTCGATATTTTCAGGTAGGGGGTTGGGTGGTGACAGTTATTATCAAATTAATGGGTTATTACACAACCAAAGAAAGACAGGTGATATATCGGTTTATTAGTTTACATTTTAATTAGCCATATCAAAACATTACTGATTTATTTAATTGTTGTTTATATATTAATCATCATACATAATGTAAATTGGGGATACTTTTTGTACTTTTAAGGTTAGGGGATACTTTTTGTACCTTTAAGGTTAGCCAATAATTGGCTAACCTTAAAAGTACAAAAAAGTATCCCCAATTTACATTATTGAATAGGGTAAAATCCTAACATCTGCAACAAGAGGAGCACTCAATCAGTAAGGTACCCTATTTTAAACATGATAAGCAGCGGTTACGTCAGAAGACATTTTCAGCAACCAATATGCTGGGCTCCAAGCAGTAATACCGTGCATAAGTTTGCGATCTTGGAAATCCTCGCTCAAAGAATTTATCAATGTGTAAGCTTTTGACTCCAGCAAATCAAATTGCATGAAACAATCGTCATGCCTATGAGCTTAAGAAAAAGCAGCTGTTTAATGCAGCTACCCTTCACGAGTAAAAGAAAACCGAATGCATTTGTAAATATTTGAATTCAGCTGATGGAAGGTTGGGGATAATCGGTGCTGTTTCGTCCCGCTTCGCGCTAGCTTTAATAGATAAAATTATAAAAATATTGACAACAGACGAAACGTTATACCTCCAAAATTCAGGTATTTCTGCTTTAATCATAACAGAAAACTGACGCTACTTTGTCTGTTCCGATCAAATTAATATCATTTTATGTGGCTGAATATAAAAATTATGTTTTTTGTGAAGAGGCAGTCACAATTTTGAGAAAAAATGTCTTAATTGAATCCTAAATCTGATATATTAACGAATTAACAGTAATTGTACGATCACTATTGCTTGATATCTGTTTTATTTAATGATGGGGAGAAAATTTAATGTTAATGGTCCTCTGACCTGTGAAGTGGTCTTACGAGTCGAAGAATGACTGAAAATGATTGATATTCAACGATTAAATTGAAATATCAAGGAAATACAATCCCTCTGTGCTCGAATTTCTGATATCAAATCTTTTTATTCATGAATTAAAAACTTGTTTGAAATTAGGTGATATTATCTATAACATCCCTGCTATAAGGGGTCATCAAAAGACTTGAAACCATTGTACACCCCGCAAACGAACCGGTATAATTTGAAAGTATTAAACTATTTACTTCATTCATCCGACATCGCATGATCTATCAAATCTTTTTGCACCAATTACACGAAAAACTATGCAAAACGACTGCATACCCGAACATTCTCAGATCGCAATCAAACCGCTGCGCATGTGCATCTGTCGATGCGCATGCGCAGTGGTCTGATTGCGATCAGCGAAGCGCTAGCGAGCAATAAGTAAAACGAGTATTCCGTCGAAGACTGCGGTGTAACATCAAGTTTTTTGACAAACAAACAACCCTTATTGTTTGGTTCGACTTATTAAGTGTGATCAAAATTTGTTACTTGATATTGCTTAATACAAGGTTTTGTGAAAAACAAGTTGATCGTTTGATATAAAGGTGAATTAAACGAGTTTTGTCATGAGTAGTTCTTTCTTTCTTCAAAGCATACTAGTTCACAATAAGCTTTATAATATGAATGTATTCCGACTGCGTATTGCGAACGCCGATGAATAACACACACACACACACACACACACACACACACACACACACACACAGAGAGAGAGAGAGAGAGAGAGAGAGAGAGAGAGAGAGAGAAAGAGAGAGTTTAATGCAGCTTTCAGGTGTTATATGCAATTTCAGATTTCGTCAAAAGCAACGCCAATGCCAATGCGTTTTTTTTTTCTTTTCTTACAAGCTAAATTATTCATGGCATAAAAACCAATTGAATTTGATCGGTATTACATGATTTAAGAAGTGAACAGATTTTGTTTCCTAAATTTGACTTTCGGGACGCACGCGACGGCTACATGGAATTAATTTCTCATGTCAATTAACTGTGCTAACTTTAATTAAGCGCACGCGATTCTTATACGCTTTTATTAGCCGTTAACAAAAAGAAGCATCGATTATTCATTGATTCGTTTATTGACCATCTTGTTTTGATAACGTTTTATATAAAAGTCTACAAATGTTAAACAAATATTTTGAATGGGCTGACACTTTCTGAGCTAAGAATCAATAAACAATTAATGAACCTACAAAATGCCCAATCGGTTTTATAAATGCATACATTGCGCTTCTCATAAGTGTCAAATAGGTCGCATTCAGTTGTAGTAAAAGATATTGGCTACATAGGCCGTCCTGTTAAAGGCATTTATATCACCCTTACCAAAAGCACAAAATATCCCATGATGTGCAAGGTCCTCAATGATGTAGATGGTATGCACTACTTATACCATGTTTATCCGCCTGTACATAAGATAACCCACTCGCTAAAGCTCGTGGATTATCTCCACGTATATAGGCGGACAAGCCATGGTAAACTATTACTTATTCCTGTCTATTTGAGGCATTCTACATAAGAACAGTTTAGTCCTATTGTACTTTTAATGGGACACGCGGCGTCTGATTAGGTTCGACACTGTTTGCTTACAGAATGCACTTTTGACAAGTTCAGTCATTGAAATTTACTACCCTTCAGCCCTCAGTAAATTCGAAATGGATTCGTCCATTTGATTAGGGTGGGGAATTCCATCAGGCTAAAATGGGTTTACTGCTGCGAGTCTGCCAACAAAGTATACTATACAGACAATGCACACGCTGATCTGAGTATTCACTGGGCGCGGGTTTCAAGTTAACGAGAGTTGACTTTATCTAGCCGGAAAGCTTTTAGGAATATAGAATTGTGTATGCACATTAGTATTGCTATGAATCTTAATAGAATGCAGTTACTAATTCAGGTGCACATACATTCAATTCTTGCGATTTTCGTAATACTTGTTCTCCGAGTGCTACCGCACTGCGTGCGGTACCGCATATAGAGTCCGGTGCGCATAGAGTCCGGTGCTTCTAGGTGCTGTGCGCGCACTCTATTTTGATTGATGGTTATCCAGTACAACTGTTAAACGGGCCATCATTTGTTTCAAACAGATTGAGCCCCGTTTGGTTCGATCCAAACCGTTTGACACTGAAAGAATATTTTGAAGAAAAAAAAGTTATTTTTGTAAAAAGTCAGCAGACGTCCACATTGGCTCGTATCTTTGTTGCGTGCGTTGAACAAACACACTTTGTATTCGGCCGGGTCATTAATGATTCTGCTTTTGTGACTTAACCAGGAATTAGAGTGGTATAAAAGTAATCGAATAAACCCTGATCTATATAAACAACCAATAAATACATTAAACATTGATCAAGACAGTCTACACAATTTGTTGTTCGTTTCCTTTTAACCGATGGCGGCAAACACTTCGCGGGCCGGTGCGAGAACAAGACAGATGGTCCGATGTAAACTTTATACCCGTCTGAATCCTTTTACTTATTTATACCCAATAAAGGCTAATAAAAGACCAATACAAAATATCAATTAATGCATAATTAATGGAATAAAACAAGAATCAATGTTATTACCCTATTGTGACTTATCGACTTCGGTCTCTCTGTGTAATCAAAGAAGAGTCAACAGTTTAACAGAACAATACATAATAGAACAGAATCAAGCAGAAGAGATTCGTGCACATCATACAATACGGAATAGAACAGAACCAAGCAGAAGAGATCGAGCACATCATAAAATACAGAACAGAACAGAATCAAGCAGATCAGAGTCGAGCACATCATACAATACAGAATAGAACAGAATCAAGCTGAAGAGATTTTACCATATCATACAATACAGAATAGAACAGAATTAATACAGAATAGAACAGAATCAAGCAGAAGAGATTCGTGCACATCATACAATACAGAATAGAACAGAATCAAGCTGAAGAGATTTTACCATATCATACAATACAGAATAGAATAGAATCAAGCAGAAGAGATTCGAGCACACCATGCATGATCGTAGATACGTCTGGAAATGTTCACTCATGTGTTATGGCATCTTGTTATACCAAGGGTTGCTATTCGCTATCTTTGTCGAAAGGTAGATACGACGAGAAGATGGTGTTTTGGTTCACGATGGGTTTAAGCGGACGCACGCAAGGTGACAACGACAACGAAAGACTCTGGTGTGCCATATTATCTACTTATGCATGGATATATTTCACTACTATAATTTTAAAATCGTTAACGCTTGTCCAAAGCAACGTTTTCGATTGCCAAAACGTGTGGATCACCAGACGCAAATTTAACAATTTTCATTTCCAACAAATATAGTAATTTTGGCAACCAAAAACGCTTTTTAGCAACCGGGAACGAAGTTTTCTTTAGAATTTATACTTTCGGGTGGTTAAGAGGTTTAGGTGCAAAAGCATCTCTCCGATTATATCATTATCAAGAGCTATCGTACAATATGTTTGCAAACAATCATCTTTCGATGGCTAACAGCTGTACAGTGAGATTAATGGGAATTATTGCTAGGGTGTTAATTTGCGATCAAATATAAGGTGTTCAAGGTAACACTTACGAACAGAATACAAATGTACAAAAATTAGAATTAAATTCCACCATTTGTAGATATAATGCCCAAGCAAACAAAGATCCTTGAGTTAGGTAATATGAAAGTGGACTTATTTCACAGGCGATCAGCGATGGCTCAGGCGAGACTGCGCGCAGTCTGGCCTGGGCCTTCACTGCTCGCACGCACAGTGTATGTTAGTAGATAAAGGGTAATCCCAAGCATATACATATATTCCCACTGGATAGCTGCAAATGCGCTGCTAACACAATAATTGACAGGGGACAAAGGTTTTAGTTTCTCACGGTACTACTGACTCCTTCCACTGTTGGCCAAAGTAGGAAGTTTTATGTTGTGATTGTCTGTTCAAAATATGTTGTTTTCTCAAGAATTATCTGCTATAATGTAACTTAATGTTCTATTTTTCTGAATAAATTGACCAAGTACATAGCGTGTGCATCTTTCCTTTTTTTTTCCATGCCAACATTATCCAATATGAAGTACTGATAACCCTTGTCCCGCCAATATTTTTGTCCTGGAAATATCGTCTGCTTTTTACGTCTGCTGCATGTATTCAAGCGCACGTCGGGCTTAATCTTATCATGGAAGCAAACGCTATGAACCCTGAATATAGGCTAACTAAGAACACAACAAAGCAAACATTTTCTTGTTTATAATATGCATAATGGAATCATCCGTGCTAGATGTTTTTATTTGTTAATGTGTTATCAAACAATGCTATACAATGCACTCATGGGTTCAACGACAATTTGGTGCTTGTAATACATTGACATTGAAAATATGATCTTTACTTATAAAATGGGGGGAAAGGTAGAAAGCTAAAGTAATATTTCTCTTTGAATCAAATAGATTGACCAACAGTGAAGACCCCGCCATCTGGATTCCAAAGTAGAACTGTTGTGGACCCTTTAGCATATATAGGTATATTGTTTGAGATTGAAACAATTGTGCCAATGATCCATAAAGGTTCACTAAAAAGTATGTATGGTTTTATTTTCAATATTGTAATACGAACAGACATAACGTTTCGGTTGACTCATGAGAAATACACTCCTTGCACGAATGTGGAGAAATAACTCTTTGCATGCTGGGTAATTTTACATGTTTTCCTCGTCCGCTGTTTTTTTTTTCAAAATCAACCTTTCCGAAAAATTCTTTCAGAAATATCATCAGATTGTCAAACAGTTTGGATCCAGATCAGCCCCGACGTTTCGTCGGGTCTGATCTGGGTCCAAACTGTTTGCAAAGGTTATCAGCCGATGGCGCTAGTAGGCAAAGAGTTGTCCCTTAATATGCTGGGTATGTTTATGTACTACACTCCAGCCCCTATTTTCTATCCAAGTAACTTATAGGATTCTGGCTATCACCATGTATTAACTGAGTGGAAAACATTGTGGATCCCTGATCAAGAAACCAGCTAATCTGGATCTATGAATGTTTTATAAAAACAAACAACATCGGGCTGTAAGCATGGTAAAGGTATTTTTTATTGCTATTAGTGCAATAAGGTGTCTTGTAAGGTTTGGTTGAAATCTGAACCAAGTTCCAAACGAAATCAAGAATGGGTGCCTAATTAGTGTGGGCTTATTTTTTACAGTGAGTATGCATTTTTCTAATTGTTTCCCATAAGAACAAACCTTATATATGGTTTACTCACTAAAATCTATATGGCGAGACGGTTTGAAATAACTATGCCACAACACTGTCTATGAGAAAAATTAGAAAATGTGTTTCTTTTTCTTTTTTAGATTGTATTACAGCAGCTGTAAGCTTTACTTTCTACATGATTCAACTTTTCTAGCTAGTCTCTGTAGCTGAGCCGATTGAAGTTTATTGCAACCACCGAAACGCCGTGGATTGCATATTGCCATTGAGAACAGAAATAGTGTACAAAAACGCTAAATTCAGAAGTAATTCAGTAAACGACACAAAACTGATTTTTATTAGATTTGTGTAATGTGTCAGCAGTTTCGAAGGTTTTAGGTTATTGTCATCGCTTAGCTTTTATGCAGAACGTAATGGTTTGCGGTTTAGGTGTCTTTTTTCAGTAATAATTAATATAATAAAAATATTAAAGTGTTCTTCAAAAGGACATTCAGACAAATAAATTATATTTCATCGAACCCTTAAGCTTTACAAGTTATATTATTAAAGGCAGTATCAAATCCGTGAAAAAATGCAGCAGCAAAAAGCGCAACAACAACGACGATGATGACGAAAAATAAATAAATAGATAAATAAATAAATAAATAAATAAATAAATAAATAAATAAATAAATAAATAAATAAATAAATAAATAAATGAGGATCTTACACGAATGATCATTTCAGATGAAATTTATTAATCGAGCTGTTGTCGAGTTTAATGAATTTAATATGAAATGATCACGAGTAAATAGGCCTAAAATGTAGAAAGTCAGCCCCAAAACTCTGAATACAGGAACGATCCTGAAAACTTTAACCCATGAAGCTAAACAAAAACCTTCAGAAGTTCAGAGACATACGTAAAATAAAGTTCTAACATGCTATCCCTTAAAATGTACACATTGGACCATCCTTTTTATCTTTTACTATACATGATGAAAGATTCCATCAATGCAAAAGGGTGTAGAAATTACATGAATGTTATTGCACATGCCAGAATAAGAAACATATTTTCTTTTAAAGCAAACAATTGACCATTAAAACATGGAATTGTAAGTAGTTAGCATGTTAGTCGGCATACTGCAAGTTTTGAGATCTAATCTAATTTTGCTTTTTTGCATTGTTGTTTTGTCTTGGAACCAAGACAAAAACAACAATGCAAAAAAGCAAAGGATAGAAGGGGTAACCTGGAGATAATGGTTGAAAAATTCATAAATCCACAACTTTAGAAAATTAGATCTCAAAACTTGCAGTATGCCTACAAACTATTTACAATTTCATGTTTTAATGGTCAATTGCCTTTAGATAAACTAAAACCAAACCAGTGAAGACATTGTAAATGGGCTTATTTAGCATTTTGAGGCTGACTTTCTATCCTCAAAGGTAGGATCAGGTTCATCAACTGTTTGATGGTTTGCCACAAAATAAACTTTTACCTTTGTAGAATAGTTAGGCATTTTGTTCAACTCAACATGCTCAACAAATATGTATTCTCTTACGTTTAGTTGCTTTTCACCATTTTGAAATATCAATATTAAGATGGCAAATATTTAACATAAGTAGAAAATATCAAACATTCAGTATAGTAGTGGCAAAATTACTATCAATGATTATTGGCAAATATCATAATAAAGAAAGAAAAATACAGGGTGGCAAATATCAAATATTCAGTAGTGGCAAATATCAAACATTAGTGGTAAATATCAAACATTCAGTAGTGGCAAATACCAAGTACTATGGGCAAATATCATAATTAAGAAAAAATACAGGTGGCTAATATAAAAAATAGAAAAAGAGAGAAGCATTGGGCGGGCTCAATACATAATTATAATGTCCATTTATGCATATATATTTGGGTTTGTTGTGGCCAATGATAGATTAACTCTTTGCCTTCTGGATATTTTTCACGCTTTTTGTCGTCTGCTGGCCTTTTCAAAATCAACTTTTTCGAAAAAGTTCTTTCAGGAATAACACCAGAATGTCAAACTGTTTGGATCCAGATCAGGCCCGACAAAATGTCGGGCCTGATCTGCGTCCAAACAGTTTGTAAAGGTTATCGGCAGACGACACCAGTAGGCACAGAGTTAAAACAAATGTTAGAACAGTCTCCCTCTTGAATCATT
The DNA here is from genome assembly GCA_964019695.1 of Loripinus fragilis. NCBI lineage: Eukaryota > Metazoa > Mollusca > Bivalvia > Lucinida > Lucinidae > Loripinus > Loripinus fragilis. The sequence continues at coordinate 38,853,071 of OZ026522.1, read as the reverse complement.
GAATCTTGAAATAAATCTTGAATCCCTACCTGTTTAAATTGCTCCTCAAAGGTCCAGTGATGTGCTGGTCCCTCCCCACTGAGGGGTGACTGTGAGGTAACACTCTCCGGACTGTGAGACCGAGGGTACCCGGCAGCAGCGGCCGCGGCAGCTAAGTAAGCAGGGTGATTTAAAATGTCCAACCTTGGTGCAGCAAACTCTTTGAGCGCAGACTCTCTGAGCGCTCTGTATTCCTCTCGTTCTCTTTCCCTTAATTCACGTTCTCGTTCTTTGTCACTTTTATTTACTCTTAAATCCTGTCCCCTTTCCTGTTCTATTATTTTTTCATGAATTCTGAAATCTCGTAATCGCAACTCATCGTGTCTTTTACTAATCGCTTCCTCGTGCGCTTTAAGTTCACGTTCAATTTCTAACCGTTCTTCTTTTTCTTGTTTCTTTAATTTTTCATATAATTCCCTGTCTGCAGGTTCGAGTTTGTCAAGTTTTTCTGGTGTCACGTCACTCACTGTGTCCTGACCTGTTTCACTGCCATTGTCAGAATCCATACCGGATTCTGGCGGACGCTCTCCCGTAGACTGAAAAATAAATGGAAACTTTAGTACTATCGCATATGGGTAAAGTCACCATTTAAATATGCATGCGCAGCTATCAAGTGGCCATGGTAGACTTAAGTTCAAAATTTCAAAAATCCTGAACTTTAGAAAACTTGCAGGATGCCTATAAAATTGAATAATTTCAAGTTTAAATGATGTGTTCAGATAATCTGAAAACTAATCAGAGAAGCTATTATAATCTGCCTAATTTCTATGGAAAGTCAGCCTCAAGATCCTGAATTCAGGATTAATCCTGAAAACTTTCACACATGGCCTCAGACTTCATCTATGTCCTTACTTTTTTGTGTGTGCATTTGCGTAGGCTCATCTGAGCATTCGCTGCTGAAATGCGGTAATAAGCATCAACGTTTGATGTGCTAGCCAATTTTATGACCACTTTATACATTACAAGAACCCTGTCACGCAAAGTTGCTAAATAGTCACACCAAAAGGATTTCCCCCTTCAATTTTTCGCATGCTTTAAAAATGTAATTTTTTCCAAACTTGATTTCCAGACATATTTTTATTCGGCACCCTGTGCTGAGCAATCTCAAATAGGTTGGATTTAAACTTATTCATGTTATTTCTATGAGTGAAAATTTGAGCTGTGCAACTACAAATTAATTTTGAATGCTTTTCGTTTTAAAAAAACAACAATCTGCAATGTGACATTGATAGACAAACCAACATGCACAATAATGTATATATATATAAAACAATTAAAAGCGTCAAATAAAATAAGTAAAATTCAGTTATAGTTTCATTGCAGCCTTAGATGCACTTTTTAGTCTTTAAATTAATTTCAACGTATATATTAATATTAAATTCTTCAAATTTACTTTTTGGATATATCCACTCTACATTTTCTTGCTTATTTTCTTTCCCAATGTTTTCACAAGAAAGTATGTGTGTGAGTAGTTGGTGCTAAAATTAATGTTCCCTCACAGCATGGCTTCTGATTTTACTCAGAGATATTTTCCGCTCCAGGAAGCTGCATGCGAGCATGTACAAGACACGCTTCATTAATCTCATTAGTACTTGCTGTGTAATTACTTTTCTCCTTGCTGGGGGTCTCTTTAACATGAACAGGTTTTCTGCTGCGCTGAATAAAGACTCTTGGTAAGTGCAAATGTATTTTTTGAGTAAATTTAATTTCTATTGTAATGTGAGAAAGAAGAAAGAAAGTTTTGTTTTAAGCTTTTTTCCATGTAACATTTATTAAGCAAAGATTAAAAATAAATAAATAAGTAAATAAGTAAATAAGTTTAATAAATAAATAAATAAATAAATAAATAAATAAATAAATAAATAAATAAATAAATAAATAAATAAATAAATAAAATGGAAAACTAATTTAGTGAAATCAGAGATTTAATGATATCTCTGTTGAAATAAGAACAAAAACGCCAGACATACTTTAAAATTAGTTGCTTTAAAAATCAGCAATTTTTATCACAAACCAAGGAAAAATGAAAATATATTAATCCAATTTTATAGGTATATATTCCACCAGTTTATTAAAATTAAATTCCATTTTTAACTTACAACACTTCCACCGTCTATGCTATTATCATCGCCTGACATTTTCTCAACTCCAAAAGACTTTTTTGATAGATCCACAATCATAGGTTCGGTTTAGACGTCCTAAGACGATTTGAGTTAATATTTCTGTTCTTGACTTTATCAATGATTGGGTATCTCATCTCACACTCAATTAATGCGAATAAGCACGTGACTTTTCCTGAAAAAAGTACAGCAACATAACCTTTGACATTTGAATACGATTTGTCTAATTATCATAAGCCCCGCCTACTATTGACAAGCTGCTCTATCAGTCGTTGAAGCGATTTTTGCGCTAAATAATGGATTAAAAAGGTAAATTATTCAATCAAAATAATATTAAACATGTATTGGATATTTATTCGCATAAAATAGTGACTTATTTATTATATTTGTAAAAAGAAAAACGCATTGTTCGTAGAGATTATTTTTCAAGATGGCGGCCCCCTTCAAGAAAACTTCGGTAAAGGTTCTACCACGTATTGGCGAAAAAATCACTACAGATACATTATATTGGAAAAATTTGGAGGTAAATTACTAATAAAGAAACAACTCTGTGTACTGAATATATTGTTAAATTCGTTATGTTCTCCATTTGGTTTCTGTAATAAAACAAAGCATCGCCACATGCTTTGTTTACATTACTCCACCCACTATTTATTTCGAACATTTTGTGAAAACGGAAAAAAATACAACCTGGCAGTGCAGTTTAGTACAGGCAGATCATAAAGCAATATCTCAGTAACGCCCCATTCAATTTCAACCACAGCCCACCCTAAGGTCGGAGAATAGTGGAGATGTGACTTCATTCTTCTTGTAAGGGGTCTTCCCTTGACTTTTTCATTTGGGGGTCCCTAGGTATAAAATTTAGATGTCATTTCCAGTTCTAGGGGTCATTAAAGATAGCCCATGTCCCCTAAAATTTCAAGTTGAAGTATCAAACAGTAACTTAATACTTATGCACCTACTGTCAGCTAGCTGAAACACTTCAGCCAATCATCACAGAAACCACGAGTAGTATAACCCCTTCAGTTTTTATGGCAGGACGCTCAGATCCCAATGCTTCCATGCTTGCCTTATTAATCAGTCCAATTCCATGATTGATTCTTCTGTGAGTCAGATTAGCCAATGAATGGCGGTCCTGTTTTTCGTGGGACAATTTTAGGACATTTTGGATTTATCAGGTTGGGGAAAAGCCTAAAAGCCACTATTAAAGCTTCTTTCGGCTATAATAGCTTCAAATGGCTAGCAAATTGGTCACTGGAAGATATGTTTTTCGGAAATACTTTTAATCTGAGTCGCACCTCCTCCCTTTTACAACACCCACGAAAACATAAGACTAATGTCCGCTGTATCTTATATTCTATCAGCACCCTCCAGGTTTTGGGGTAGAAAACACTATTTTTGCTGTTTTTATTCAATAGACTGATGATTTTGATAAAAGAAACAGATTAAATGTTTATTTCTTCAATTTTCTTGAAGAATATCAAAAGTTAGACGTTCAGATCCACCATTGATATCCCAGAAGCAGCAATTTAAGTCTGGTTCCCCGCCTGCAGCTACTTTCAGAATCCATTGGGTAAAGTATGGTGGATAATATGTACCTTGATAGGCAATCGGATGATTGAGTTAGTGTAGTTATGAAATTGAATGATCCAGAGCAGGGGTTTTGCTAAGTCCCAAAATGCCACTGGCCCGCAGGGCCATCTGGCCTGAAAATCTACTGGCCATCCAAATTTTCAACTGGCCGGACTATTTTTCAATATAGAGGCCACTTAGGATGTGAGTGCACTGACGTCCTTTCACCCCTAGCTTGAGCCCTATAAATTGTAAATGAACTGGAAGCTACAAGAAAAAGATCTGGAAATTATTTTATTTCTTAAAACTCTTCTATCATATCAAATTCAAATAGAGTCGGCATCTGAATCAGAATCTGAGTCCACATCCATAGCTTTAAGAGTATCATAGTGCAATTCCACCACATCCCTCTGAATGTCCTTCTCTACCTGCACACCAGAGTTGAGATTAGGCCCAGCTTTTCAATCAGGGTTCCACTCTCTGAAACAAAAAGAAGTGATATAATTTCAGTTTCCAGTCTCTGAATTCTGAAGAACTTACATGCTTGAATTTGGATAATGGGCTTAGTTTTTATTTCTATTGCAGATCAAAACATGAACAGCCAGCGTAGCCTACCACCTTTCCCCCTACCCCAACCTCCCACCAACCACCGAACAAAAAATTAAGCATTTAAACTTTTAAAGGCCCTTCAGAACTCATGGAAATTATGTCAAGATGGTAGGGAAATTGAACAGAGAACTTTTCTCTAATATAAAATGCTTAGCCCTCTCCCACTGCCCGCCCCCCAAAAAAACTAAGTCTAACCCTTAAAAAAAATTGGGCATAGGTTCCCCTGTATTTTGTACTTTTCTACTCACCCCCAACCCGATAACCCTGGCCATTGAAAAGTGTTGGACAAGAAGAAAGAAGGGGACAAGGTGGGTGGGGTACATTGACTCGTATTGACAAGTGTCCGTGTTCAATGTACCGCCTTGTCCTCATTTAACTTAAGATAGATAATAAAATGAGCCATACCTCTCTCAAAGAAAGCAAATACGCTTGGCTGATTTGTTTTGTTCTGGTTATTTTTACTGTCTTCTGTATTTCTTCTGTGGCATTTTTTCCTTTTCATTGAACTGCCAAACTCCCCGACAAATGCGTCCTGCTAGCGATCATTTCTTCCCTGATCCCAAGAGTTTGCTCGAGGAGACACTGTGTAGCTATAGGGGGTGTACGAGTCCGTATTCTATTCTATTCTACCGCCGAACTGGCAACCGGAAATCGACACGAAACGGATAAAACCGAGGCTCTCCGCATGCTGTTAACAAAACGAAAGTACAGCAATTTACCGATAAAAGTCGGACAAGTCCAGCATAGCATTTCCACAGCCCTGCCAGTGTGTGTACCCTTGAACTTTTTGGTTACTGTAAAGGCGGCACCTCATGAATACATAATTAGGTCTGGTCTAATACAAGGGTAAAAGCTGAAAATGAGGTGTGGTATCTGTTTATTGTTTAACATAAATATAGACGCAGACAGTGTAGACCTAGATCAGACTGCTCCAATAGGAACAGGCTGACCTGCATCTACACTGTTTGTTAAAGAGGCTTCAGAATTGTTCAGCAAACAACAAAAACATACAACTTTTAGTGATGGGCACCTGAAAGGTTAATGCATAGACTTTCATGGAATGCCCACACATTTATGCCGCTCAAAAAGCTTAATAACTTTTTACCAATTATTAACAAAACCTGATTTCCCTTCCTTATTAGAAGAAACAGCCAAGCCACGACCAGATATGAATAATTAAGTTGCTGCCTTTACAGTTAGCAGAAAGTCTATTAATTTATTATACACTGATTTTATTTATAAAAAAATTGTAGTCTGTAAGGTGTGAGAGGGGGATGGTCCTCCCCGACCCCCTACACACCAATGGACGGGGAGAATAAAGCAATAACAACTAAAAAAAAAAAAAAAAAAAAAAAAATTTACCGATAAAAAATCTACTTTCAGCCAAAAAGTAGCCGGCGGTAGCATGCGAAATCGTCGGGCACCGAGGCTTACAGAGAACACTGATCATGGCGGATGTTTTCAGCCGAAAACACCGACTTCTGATTCATTTTTCAGGCAAAAAATTCAACTGGCCTGGCGGACCTGCCACAGCGTGATTTAACTGGCCCGAGCAGAAAATTTACTGGCCCGGTGTAACGGTCAGTTTTTTCCCCAGTCAGTTTTTTCCCCGGGGAAAGAATGGGCCGGCCCATTCTTTCCCCGGGGAAAAAACTGACCGGTCAGTTTTTTCCCCCGGGGAAAGATTTGACTAGTCAGTTTTTTCCCCACCCAGTCAGTTTTTTCCCCCCCATGTTATTTTTTCGGAAAAGGCTTGAAAATAATATATGTGTCATTGTGCAGTTAAATCAAATTAAATATCATTCTGAAATAGCTGTATTATAACTCTACCACCCTCAACACAGCACAAAAGTGCAGAGGGTGTAGAAGGATTTGATTATAAATGGTTAGCCTATTCAAAAAACAAAATGAGTATGTTCTTTATTCAAAATGGTTATTTGAATGGGTCAAAGGAAAATCGACCCAGTCTTACCCCAACCCACTATTGAGAAGAATCAATTCACTAAGATAAAATACAAAGGTTGGAACACTTTGGAGGGAGATAACTAATAAACTTTTTGGTTTGAAAATTTGATTATCTCTTTGGAATGAGTCATTCATAAGTCTTCAGATACATTAAAAGAATAACATTAACTGAAAGACTGAAAGATAAATAGAAGGATTAGAACATTTAGGAGGGGTGAGGGGGGGGGGGGAAAGAATGGGCCGGCCCAGTCTTTCCCCACCCCACAAAGTAGCAGTACAAATAAAATGTTTGGTTTGAAAACTTGATTCTCTCTTTGGAATCTGTCATTCATAAGTGTTAAGATACAGTGAAAGAGTAACATAAACCGAAAGACTACAATTGTAACTGATCAATAGAAAGATCTGAAGATTTTGGAGGGGGGAAAGAATGGGCCGGCCCACTCTTTCCCCACCCAACAATGTAGAAGTACCAATAATCTTGTTGGATTGAAAACTTGATTCTCACTTTGGTATAGTTCTTTCATAAATGTTAAAATAGAGTGAAAGAGTAACATAAACCGAAAGACGAAACGATCAATAGAAGATCGAAAGATTAAGGAGGGGGGAAAGAATGGGCCGGCCCAGTCTTTCCCCACCCTACAATTACAAATAAACTTGTTGGCTTGAAAACTTGATTCTCTGCTTGGTATAAGTCAAGAGAGTTCAGATACAGCAAAAGAATAACATACTACAAAAGTCTAGAGGATAAATAGAAAGATCCCAACATTTTGGAGGGGGGAAAGAATGGGCCGGCCCAGTCTTTCCCCACCCAACAATGTAGAAGTACCAATAATCTTGATGGATTGAAAACTTGATTCTCACTTTGGTATAGGTCTTTCATAAATGTTAAAATAGAGTGAAAGAGTAACATAAACCAAAAGACGAAACGATCAATAGAAGATCGAAAGATTAAGGAGGGGGAAAGAATGGGCCGGCCCAGTCTTTCCCCACCCAACAATGTAGAAGTACCAATAATCTTGTTGGATTGAAAACTTGATTCTCACTTTGGTATAGGTCTTTCATAAATGTTAAAATAGAGTGAAAGAGTAACATAAACCGAAAAACGAAACGATCAATAGAAGATCGAAAGATTAAGGAGGGGGGAAAGTTTGGGCCGGCCCAGTTTTTCCCCACCCTACAATTACAAATAAACTTTTAGGTTTGAAAACTTGATTCTCTGCTTGGTATAAGTCAAGAGAGTTCAGATACAGCAAAAGAATAACATAATCCAAAAGTCTAGAGGATAAATAGAAAGATCCCAACATTTTGGAGGGGGGAAAGAATGGGCCGGCCCAGTTTTTCCCCAACCCACAATGTAGAAGTACCAATTAACTTGTTGGTTTAAAAACTTGATCTCTCTTTGGAGTAGGTCATTCAAAATTGTTCAGAAACAGTCAAAGAGTAACATAAACCGAAAGACTAAACAATAAATTGAAAGATCCAAGCATTATGGAGGGGGGGGGGGAAAGAATGGGCCGGCCCAGTCTTTCCCCACCCAACAATGTAGAAGTACCAATAATCTTGCTGGATTGAAAACTTGATTCTCACTTTGGTATAGGTCTTTCATAAATGTTAAAATAGAGTGAAAGAGTAACATAAACCGAAAGACGAAACGATCAATAGAAGATCGAAAGATTAAGGAGGGGGGAAAGAATGGGCCGGCCCAGTCTTTCCCCACCCCTCAATTACAAATAAACTTGTTGGCTTGAAAACTTGATTCTCTGCTTGGTTTAAGTCAAGAGAGTTCAGATACAGCAAAAGAATAACATAATACAAAAGTCTAGAGGATAAATAGAAAGATCCCAACATTTTGGAGGGGGGAAAGAATGGGCCGGCCCAGTTTTTCCCCACCCCACAATGTAAAAGTACCAATTAACTTGTTGGTTTAAAAACTTGATCTCTCTTTGGAATAGGTCATTCAAAATTGTTCAGATACAGTCAAAGAGTAACATAAACCGAAAGACTAAACAATAAATTGAAAGAACCAAGCATTATGGAGGGGGGGGGGAAGAATGGGCCGGCCCTCTATTATTTTCTAACCTTTCTATTTATCTCTCAAATCCAAAAGTCTAGAGGATAAATAGAAAGATCCCAACATTTTGGAGGGGGGAAAGAATGGGCCGACCCAGTCTTTCCCCAGCCCACTATTGAGAAGGATCATGCAGTTAGCTAAATGCTTTCTTAGCTTGAATTTCTCCTTAGGACAAGACAATCATGAGTGTTCAGATACAGTGCAAGAGTAGGTTAAACCTTACGACTGAGAGATAAATAGAAAGGTTAGAAAATAATAGAGGGGGGAAAGAATGGGCCGGCCCAGTCTTTCCCCTCCCCTATTTAGAAGAATCATTTGGTTGAATGCTTTAAACTTGGAATTTCTCCTTGAGATATGTCAATCATGAGTGATCAGATTCAGTTTAATAGTAGTTTAAACCAAGGACTGACAGATAAATTGAAAGGTTAGAACCCAATGGAGGGGGGGGGGGGGAAGAATGGGCCTGCCCAGTCTTTCCCCACCCCACTATTGAGAAGGAACATGCAGTTAGCTAAATGCTTTCTTAACCTGAATTTCTCTTTAGGACAAGACAATCATGAGTGTTCAGATACAGTGCAAGAGTAGGTTAAACATTAAAACTGAGAGATAAATAGAAAGGTTAGAAAATAATAGAGGGGGGAAAGAATGGGCCGGCCCAGTCTTTCCCCACCCCCTATTTAGAAGAATCATTTGGCTGAATGCTTGTAACTTGAATTTCTCCTTGAGATATGTCAATCATGAGTGTTCAGATACAGTGCAAGAGTAGATTAAACCTTAAGACTGAGAGATAAATAGAAAGGTTAGAATATAATAGAGGGGGGAAAGAATGGGCCGGCCCAGTCTTTCCCCACCCCTATTTAGAAGAATCATTTGGCTGAATGCTTGTTACTTGAATTTCTCCTTGAGATATGTCAATCTTGAGTGTTCAGATTCAGTGTAAGAGTAGTTTAAACCAAGGACTGACAGATAAATTGAAAGGTTAGAACCCAATGGAGGGGGGGAAAGAATGGGCCGGCCCAGTCTTTCCCCACCCCCCTTTTGAGAAGGAACAAGCAGTTAGCTAAATGCTTTCTTAACTTGAATTTCTCCTTAGGACAAGACAATCATGAGTGTTCAGATACAGTGCAAGAATCATGAGTGTTCAGATACAGTGCAAGAGTAGGTTAAACCTAAAGACTGAGAGATAAATAGAAAGGTTAGAAAATAATAGAGGGGGGAAAGAATGGGCCGGCCCAGTCTTTCCCCACCCCCTATTTAGAAGAATCATTTGGCTGAATGCTTGTTACTTGAATTTCTCCTTGAGATATGTCAATCATGAGTGTTCAGATTCAGTGTAAGAGTAGTTTAAACCAAGGACTGACAGATAAATTGAAAGGTTAGAACACAATGGAGGGGGGGGGGGGAAAGAATGGGCCGGCCCAGTCTTTCCCCACCCCACTATTCAGAAGGAACATGCAGTTAGCTAAATGCTTTCTTAACGTGAATTTCTCCTTAGGACAAGACAATCATGAGTGTTCAGATACAGTGCAAGAGTAGGTTAAACCTTAAGACTGAGAGAGATAAATAGAAAGGTTAGAAAATAATAGAGGGGGGAAAGAATGGGCCGGCCCAGTCTTTCCCCACCCCCTATTTAGAAGAATCATTTGACGGAATGCTTGTAACTTGAATTTCTCCTAGAGATATGTCAATCATGAGTGTTCAGATTCAGTGTAAGAGTAGTTTAAACCAAGAACTGACAGATAAATTGAAAGGTTAGAACCCAATGGAGGGGGGGGGAAGAATGGGCCGGCCCAGTCTTTCCCCACCCCACTATTGAGAAGGAACATGCAGTTAGCTAAATGCTTTCTTAACCTGAATTTCTCCTTAGGACAAGACAATCATGAGTGTTCGGATACAGTGCAAGAGTAGGTTAAACCTTAAGACTGAGAGATAAATAGAAAGGTCAGAAAATAATAAAGGGGGGAAAGAATGGGCCGGCCCAGTCTTTCCCCACCCCCTATTTAGAAGAATCATTTGGCCGAATGCTTGTTACTTGAATTTCTCCTTGAGATATGTCAATCATGAGTGTTCAGATACAGTGCAAGAGTAGGTTAAACCTTAAGACTGAGAGATAAATAGAAAGGTTAGAATATAATAGAGGGGGGAAAGAATGGGCCGGCCCAGTCTTTCCCCACCCCTATTTAGAAGAATCATTTGGCCGAATGCTTGTTACTTGAATTTCTCCTTGAGATATGTCAATCTTGAGTGTTCAGATTCAGTGTAAGAGTAGTTTAAACCAAGGACTGACAGATAAATTGAAAGGTTAGAACCCAATGGAGGGGGGGAAAGAATGGGCCGGCCCAGTCTTTCCCCACCCCCCTTTTGAGAAGGAACATGCAGTTAGCTAAATGCTTTCTTAACTTGAATTTCTCCTTAGGACAAGACAATCATGAGTGTTCAGATACAGTGCAAGAATCATGAGTGTTCAGATACAGTGCAAGAGTAGGTTAAACCTAAAGACTGAGAGATAAATAGAAAGGTTAGAAAATAATAGAGGGGGGAAAGAATGGGCCGGCCCAGTCTTTCCCCACCCCCTATTTAGAAGAATCATTTGGCCGAATGCTTGTTACTTGAATTTCTCCTTGAGATATGTCAATCTTGAGTGTTCAGATTCAGTGTAAGAGTAGTTTAAACCAAGAACTGACAGATAAATTGAAAGGTTAGAACCCAATGGAGGGGGGGGGGAAAGAATGGGCCGGCCCAGTCTTTCCCCACCCTACTATTGAGAAGGAACATGCAGTTAGCTAAATGCTTTCTTAACCTGAATTTCTCCTTAGGACAAGACAATCATGAGTGTTCGGATACAGTGCAAGAGTAGGTTAAACCTTAAGACTGAGAGATAAATAGAAAGGTCAGAAAATAATAAAGGGGGAAAGAATGGGCCGGCCCAGTCTTTCCCCACCCCCTATTTAGAAGAATCATTTGGCCGAATGCTTGTTACTTGAATTTCTCCTTGAGATATGTCAATCATGAGTGTTCAGATACAGTGCAAGAGTAGGTTAAACCTTAAGACTGAGAGATAAATAGAAAGGTTAGAATATAATAGAGGGGGGAAAGAATGGGCCGGCCCAGTCTTTCCCCACCCCTATTTAGAAGAATCATTTGGCTGAATGCTTGTTACTTGAATTTCTCCTTGAGATATGTCAATCATGAGTGTTCAGATTCAGTGTAAGAGTAGTTTAAACCAAGGACTGACAGATAAATTGAAAGGTTAGAACCCAATGGAGGGGGGGAAAGAATGGGCCGGCCCAGTCTTTCCCCACCCCCCTTTTGAGAAGGAACATGCAGTTAGCTAAATGCTTTCTTAACTTGAATTTCTCCTTAGGACAAGACAATCATGAGTGTTCAGATACAGTGCAAGAATCATGAGTGTTCAGATACAGTGCAAGAGTAGGTTAAACCTAAAGACTGAGAGATAAATAGAAAGGTTAGAAAATAATAGAGGGGGGAAAGAATGGGCTGGCCCAGTCTTTCCCCACCCCCTATTTAGAAGAACCAGTTAGCTAAAAGGGTTTTAAAGTCCAAGATCTCTTTGACATGTCATTCGAAAGTATTTCGATACAGTGAAAGAGTACAATAAACCAAAAGACTGATAGTAAAAGTGAATGGTCTGAACCCCTAGAAATCACAACCAAACAGCAATAAGTATGAGTACTTTTGAGTCCTATCGCTAATTTAATAGAGGCTTTTTAAATTTATACAAAGAAATAATAATTCCATTATGATTTTTGAAATTATTAGTGGGGGGGAAAAAACTGACTGGGTGGGGAAAGAATGGGCCGGCCTATTTTTTCCCCGGGGAAAAAACTGACTGGGGGGAAATTCCGGCCTGTTACACCGGGCCAATGGACCCGCGCTTAAAAAAAGCCCTGCCAGAGGGGGGGGGGGGGGGGCAGGGGGTCTGGACCCCCTCTGGAAAATCACAAAAATATAGGGTTTCCTTAAAACTTTCTTAGCAATACTGGTCCGGACCCCTTTAAAATCACAAAGCTACCCATCTAGCATTCAATGGTGGGCCATCATCGGCCTGCCAGCGAAATGCCATTTAAATGGGGTTTCACTGGCGGGCCATTGATGGCCCGCTTATAGTCGTATTTTGATCCTTCCTACCCTCATCAAACTAAAAGCAAAAAACAAACAAAGAAAAACGTCAAAGTTGGACCCCTCTGACAAAAATTCCTGGATCCGCGCATGTTTATTCAGCTGCCATGAGCCATAATTAAATCTTTTTTTTTTGGACATCAGTATGGTGTCTGTAATTCAAAGAACCCATGCACCATATTAACCCAGTACTCAAGCTATAAAAGTCGCTATAAAAATTCAGGGGTGTGAACAGGGTGTCATTGAAGAAGCAGATGTATAAAAAAAGAGGACCCCCTAACCCCTATCAAAAATACAAGAGATTTAGACACTTTTTGTTTCAGCAATTATTATTGAAAAAGAGGAAATCCCGCCTGAGAAAATGTCGATTAGTGAGAAAAAAAAGTGCATGAACAACTGGTATACACGTATCAATGGTTTGCCTGTCATCTTCGAGGTTTCTGCAATGCACAGGTGATTTCATGGCCGAACGCTGAGAACTGCACTGCCGCCCCCCACCCCCAGAACAGTTGGCATCTTAGAAGCAGAGCTGCTTAAGTCTGACTTCTATCTCCAAAAGGCCTAAGTATAAAGGCACTTTTGCAGTGGTCATTTATTGTTGTCATAGCTTGTGACAATCAAGCAAATCACTCGAATAATGCAGGAAATGACAGACATGTCTGCATGGATTTTGTGAGCTACACATGCACTAAATTCTATACATGTATAAATAAAACGTCAGTGAAATGTGCATTCTATCCAGGACACTGGCAAATAAATAAATCAATAGTATTTTTGATTTCATATGGTATGCATTACCTACCATACTTTATCCAAATGATTCTGAAAGAAGCTGCAGGTGGGCAAGCAGGCTGAAATGCTGCATCCTGGGATTGCAATGGTGAATAGAAACAGTAGTTGATTGAAATTCTTCAAGAATTTTTACAAAATAAGCATTCCATCGGTATCTTTTATTGTAATCGATCGTCTTTTGGATAAAAAAGGCAAAAACAGTGTTTTCTACACAAAAATCAGGAGGGTGCTGGAAGAAAGTAAGATACAGCGGACATAAGTCATATGTTTTCGCGTGTGATGTAAAAAGGAGAAGGTGCGACTCAACGCGATTTAAAAGTATTTCTGAAAAACATGTCTTCCAGTGACCAATTCGCTAGCCATTTGAAGCTATTATAGCTGAAAGAAGCTATAATAGTGGCTTTTAGGCTTTTCCCCAACCTGTTTATAAGTTACTTTCTAGCTGAGTCTTTACTTTTTTCTACATTGTTATATATTATTCTTGCTTTGTAGGTTGTCAATTCCTAATGAATTTTTTGATCTAGTTATTTTTCACGTGGACTAACTTCGTGCCAATTTTTGACCTCCAACTTCCGGTCTATTTATCAACATCAAATATAGATGACTGAACATCCTGTAGGGCTGCCATGTTTACACGTTTAAACGGCACCGTTTCGTGTTTTTGCAATAAACATTTACAAAATTGGCCTACCGTTTACACAAACTTTGCCACGTGACCAGCATCGTGGTTTGTTAAAAGCATTTTCTAATGAAATCCCACTCTGGATCATCAATCAGTTTGTTTGTTTTTTCAGATTTGGTTGTATTTGATAAAGTATCTACTGCAATTAGAATTACGACAGACATGCTCAACTCACAGTATCTTACTATACACAGCATTTTTTCAAATTCTTTGCATATCAGGCCATCGCTGACAGTATGTGGCTCAACAGGCCATAAAAATGTCTCACTTAGTCACTGCTTGGAGCAATTATATTCTTGCATTTTTAAAAGTTATGTAAAGGCATGTCTTAATATTTGGTGGAGACGCATGTATGGCTAAAACTTCTTTTGTTTACTTCCTATGGGCGTGTGTATCAATGCGTATATGATGATTGGCAGTTATGTCTTGTGTGAGTCAACTCATTAATTACACACTTGCAACTGAAGAAAATGTCGGTAATATACCAGTCTGCCCATGTTGTAATCACAATTTCGAATATTCGCACAGGGTACAAGTTTCTCAAGGAAAAATATCAGCGATTTTAGTAAAATTTAGCGATCTGCATAATGAAAACAATCAAATTTGGAAGTTCTGTGTAAACAGAATCGTTTCGGTTATTGGAACTCGTGTAAAGGTTTACCAAATTTCGTAAACGTGGCAGCCCTAACATCCGGTAATAAAAAAATTCACAAAAACTACTCTTATTTAATGTTCTAGCTCATAGGTAAGTTGTCCATTGCAATTGAGATCTCAAATTATTGTTACGCTTGACCCAAGACCCCTCTACAGATCAAAATTTAGAATCAAAACTCCATTTTAGCTAGAAAATGAGCATTTAATGACATTATTCTGATTGTTGGATGTTTGCTATAATTAGAGTTGTTTTTTTTTGCAAAACAGTGGTTTACACCCAATTGATATTCCTGTCGACTTCATCCTGTGTATTCAACTTCAACCTTGATCATGGCAAATACGATCAATCTTTGTTATTACATCCCACACCTGTGTACAGTCTCTATCCTAAACAAAAGAACTCGGTTTAAGGATTTTCATGGCTTTAAATTTTAATTGTCTGACCTTCTTATATTTATTCTTTATCCTGTGTGGCAATTGCTGGGACATCAAATCAAATCCAGGTCCTAACTCCCTTAATGGCACCTCACACTTCCCATGTGGTGTATGTGATGCTGATGTTGGATGGGTGGACCGAGGGATTTGTTGTGTTACTTGCAATATCTGGTATCACATAGACTGTCAGGAAATGTCATCCACTATGTATAGCATTCAGGTAAAAATTTTGAATGGGAATGTATGAAATGCCAAACTTTTCCACATCATTGTTTGATACTACAGCTTCTCTGGAAACCCACAATAGATTTGATTCTTTATCTTTACTGTCCGAACCTGAAAGTCCGATACCAGATATCATCGCCCCCACCCCCCCACCCCCCCCCCCCACCCCCCCACCCCCCTGCAGCTTCCTCATAGTCTCCTATAGAGAAGGAGCCTAAGGGAGCTAAAGGGAAGGGTACCAAGTCTGCCTTAGTTAAATCATCCCCTCAGAGTTTTGGTAATGAATTGTCAGTCAATAAACAACAAGAAGGCTGAACTTCATACAATTATCGACTGGGCAAAACCAGATTTCATCTTGGGGAATGAGTCCTGGTTAACCACTGATATGATAAACTTGAAAATTTTCCCTGACTCTTTTAATGCAGTTTGGAAAGACAGAGCAAGCTCTCGACCAATCAGAACGGCGCACAGGACAATAATGAAAGTTAACGTTACATCACTCGCACAAAACAAAAGAAACGTGATATTCAAGAGTAATTTATGCGTATGAAACACACTGATAGTTGACCAGATGAGACATTGCATGGACTCACACTGGTAGTTGACCAGATGATACACTGTCCTGGACTCAGTTTTGTAGTTGACCAGATGACACACTGTCCTGGTCTCACACTGGTAGTTGACTAGATGAAACACTGTCCTGGGCTCACACTGGTAGCTGACCAGATGACACACTGTCCTGGTCTCACACTGGTAGTTGACCAGATGACACACTGTCCTGGTCTAACACTGGTAATTTACCAGATGATACACTGTCCTGGTCTAACACTGGTAGTTGACCAGATGATACACTGTCCTGGTCTAACACTGGTAGTTGACCAGATGATACACTGTCCTGGTCCAATACTGGTAGTTGACCAGATGACACACTGTCCTGGTCTAACACTGGTAGTTGACCAGATGATACACTGTCCTGGTATTACACTGGTAGTTGACCAGATGACACACTGTCCTGGTCTCACACTGGTAGTTGACCAGATGACACACTGTCCTAGGCTCACACTGGTAGCTGACCAGATAACACACTGTCCTGGTCTCACACTGGTAGTTGACCAGATGACACACTGTCCTGGGCTCACTCACTGAAAGTTGACCAGATGACACACTGTTCTGTTTTCACACTGATAGTTGACCAGATGACACACTGTCCTTGTCTCAACACACAGTGGTAGTTTACCAGATGTCACACTGTCCTTGTCTAACACTCTGAAAGTTGATCACCAGATGACACATTGTCCTGGATTCACACTGGAAGTTTACCAGATGACTAATTGTCCTGGTCTCACTCTGGTAGTTTACCAGATGACACACTCTCTTTGTCTCACACACTGATACACGGCCTCCAATCTCTGCCTCCTTCTCCAAAAAGAGCAGAACGTAAAGGGAGGCGAAGGCCCTTCCGGGAAGCAGCCAGTGGGCATAAACAATGGAACACGGTTAGTTGTGTTGACACATTTTCAATCATAAGTAAATTTTCAGCGCAAAACCCGAAAATCTAATAATGCTATGCTTCGGGCAATTGTTCAAGCTATCCGTAGAGCATGCTGTTTGCACATTTGAACTTAGTTTGTAAGCGTGAGAGCTTTTCTCCCGTTGCACAGTTGTCCAAGAAACGGTGGTTCCCGCATGGTTTTGCCTTCTAAACAAACAAATAGTAGCGTTTGGACCCTTATTCATACTACCGAGGCCCCTCCATACCCATGTTGTCCCAAATGCAATTTTTCGAGATATTTCAATGATATTTGAGTGATTTAGAGCCAAATTTCTTTAGGAGCAGGAGGCGAAGGGCAGGAGAAGGAGGCTTGGAGAGGAGGAGCAGGCGGCGATGATATCAAAATTTGCATTGATTTTGCTTATTTTTAATAATATACTTATCCGATCTAAATCAAACTTGCATGTATGATACGAATGATTACGCTTATTCTCCCATTGTGTTGATTGTTTAAACCCAGAACGTCATGAGCTTGCTAGAGGTATATATATTATAAGAGAGGTATATATAGCAATGTTTGTGATCAGAATAATTCAGTTAACAATAACGTTTAATCATTCGTATCATACATGCAAGTTTGATACAGATCGGATAAGTATATTATTAAAAATAAGCAAAATCAATGCAAATTTTGATATCATCGCTGCCTGCTCCTCCTCTCCCAGCCTCCATCTCCTGCCCTTCGCCTCCTGCTCCTAAAGAAATTTGGCTCTAAATCACTCAATTATCATTGAAATATCTCGAAAAATTGCATTTGGGACAACATGGGTGTGGAGGGGCCTCGGTAGTATGAATAAGGGTCCAAACGCTACTATTTGTTTGTTTAGAAGGCAAAACCATGCGGGAACCACCGTTTCTTGGACAACTGTGCAACGGGAGAAAAGCTCTCACGCTTACAAACTAAGTTCAAGTGTGCAAACAGCATGCTCTACGGATAGCTTGAACAATTGCCCGAAGCATAGCATTCTTAGATTTTCGAGTTTTGCGCTGAAAATAAACTTATGATTGAAAATGTGTCAACACAACTTACCGTGTTCCATTGTTTATGCCCACTGCCTGCTTCCCGGAAGGGCCTTCGCCTAACTTTACGTTCTGCTCTTTTTGGAGAAGGAGGCAGAGATTGGAGGCCGTGTGATAGTTGACGAGATGACACATTGTCTGGGATTCACACTGGTAGTTTACCAGATGACACAATGTCCTGGTCTCACACTGGTAGTTTACCAGATGACACACTGTCCTGGTCTCACACTGGTAGTTTACCAGATGACACACTGTCCTGATCTCACACTGGTAGTTGACCAGATGACACACTGTCCTGATCTCACACTGGTAGTTGACCAGATGACACACTGTCCTGGTCTCACACTGGTAGTTTACCAGATGGCACAACGTCCTGGTCTCACACTGGTAGTTGACCAGATGACACACTGTCCTGGTCTCACACACTGGTAGTTGCCCAGATGACACAATGTCCTGGACTCACACTGGTAGTTGACTATATGATACATCGTCCTGGACTCACTATGGTAGTTGACTAGATGACACACTGTCCTGGTTTTACACTGGTAGTTGACTAGATGACACACTGTCCTGGTTTCACACTGGTAGTTGACCAGATGATACATCGTCCTGGACTCACTATGGTAGTTGACTAGATGACACATTGTCCTGGTCTCACACTGGTAGTTGACCAGATGACACACTGTCCTGGTCTCACACTGGTAGTTAACCAGATGACACACTATCCTGATCTCACACTGGTAGTTGACCAGATGACACACTATTCTGATCTCACACTGGTAGTTGACCAGATGACACACTGTCCTGGTCCCACACTGGTAGTTGACCAGATGACACATTGTCCTGGTCTCACACTGGTAGTTTACCAGATGACACACTGTACTGTCCTGGTCTTACACTGGTAGTTGACTAGATGACACACTGTCCTGGTCTCACACTGGTAGTTGACCAGATGACACATTGTCCTGGTCTCACACTGGTAGTTTACCAGATGGCACAATGTACCGTCCTGGTCTCACACTGGTATGTGACCTGATGACACACTGTCCTGGTCTCACACTGGTAGTTGACCAGATGACACATTGTCCTGGTCTCACACTGGTAGTTGACTAGATGACACACTGTCCTGGTCTCACACTGGTAGTTGACCAGATGACACATTGTCCTGGTCTCACACTGGTAGTTGACCAGATGACACACTGTCCTGGTCTCACACTCGTAGTTGACCAGATGACACACTGTCCTGGTCTCACACTGGTATGTGACCTGATGACACATTGTCCTGGTCTCACACTGGTTGTTAACCAGATGACGCACTGTCCTGGTCTCACACTGGTAGTTTAGCAGATGACACACTGTCCTGGTCTCACACTGGTAGTTGACCAGATGACATACTGTCCTGGTCTCACACTGGTAGTTGATCAGATAACACATTGTCCTGGTCTCACACTGGTAGTTGACCAGATGACACACTGTCCTGGTCTCAGACTGGTAGTTGACCAGATGACACACTGTCCTTGTCTCACACACTGAAAGTTGATCACCAGATGACACATTGTCCTGGATTCACACTGGAAGTTTACCAGACGACACACAGTCCTGGTCTCACACTGGTAGTTTACCAGATGACACACTGTCCTAATCTCACACTGGTAGTTGACCAGATGACACAATATCCTGATCTCACACTGGTAGTTGACCAGATGACATATTGTCCTGGTCTCACACTGGTAGTTGACCAGATGACACACTATCCTGAACTCACACTGGTAGTTGACCAGATGACACGTTGTCCTGGTCTCACACTGGTTTTTTACCAGATGACACACTGTCCTGGTCTCACACTGGTAGTTGACTAGATGACACACTGTCCTGGTCTCACACTGGTTTTTTACCTGATGACACATTGTCCTGATCTCACACTGGAAGTTTACCAGATGACACACTGTCCTGGTCTCACACTGCTAGTTGACCAGATGACACACTATTCTGGACTCACACTGGTAGTTGACCAGATGACACATTGTCCTGGTCTCGCACTGTTTTTTTACCAGATGACACACTGTCCTGGTCTCACACTGGTAGTTGACTAGATGACACACTGTCCTGGTCTCACACTGGTTTTTTACCAGATGACACATTGTCCTGATCTCACACTGGTAGTTGACCAGATGACACACTGTCCTGGTATCACACTGTAAGTTGACCAGATGACACACTGTCCTGGTCTCACACTGGTAGTTGACCAGATGACACACTGTCCTGATATCACACTGGTAGTTGACCAGATGGCACACTGTCCTGGTCTCACTCTGGTAGTTGACCAGATGTCACATTGTCCTGGTCTCACACTGGTAGTTGACCAGATGTCACATTGTCCTGGTCTTACACTGGTATTTGACCGGATGACACACTGTCCTGGTCTCACACTGGTAGTTAACCAGATGACACACTGTCCTGGTCTCTCACTGGTAGTTTAGCAGATGACACACTGTCCTGGTCTCACAATAGTAGTTTACAAGATAACACACTGTCCTGGACTCACACTGGTAGTTTAGCAGATGACACACTGTCCTGGACTCACACTGGTAGTTTAGCAGATGACACACTGTCCCGGTCTCACACTTGTAGTTTAGCAGATAGCACACTGTCCAGGACTAACACATGTTGTTTAGCAGATGACACACTGTCCTGGTCTTACACTGGTAGTTTACCAGATAACACACTGTCCTGGACTCACACTGGTAGTTTAGCAGATGACACACTGTCCTGGTCTCACACTAGTAGTTTACCAGATAACACACTGTCCTGGACTCACACTGGTAGTTTAGCAGATGACACACTGTCCTGGTCTCACACTGGTAATTTGCCAGATAACACACTGTCCTGGACTCACACTGGTAATTTAGCAGATGACACACTGTCCTGGTCTCACACTAGTATTTTACCAGATAACACACTGTCCTGGACTCACACTGGTAGTTTAGCAGATGACACACTGTCCTGGACTCACACTAGTAGTTTACCAGATAACACACTGTCCTGGACTCACACTGGTAGTTTAGCAGATGACACACTGTCCTGGACTCACACTGGTAGTTGACCAGATGACACACTGTCCTGGTCTCACACTAGTAGTTTACCAGATAACACACTGTCCTGGACTCACACTAGTAGTTTACCAGATGACACATTGTCCTGGTCTCACACTGGTAGTTTAGCAGATGACACATTGTCCTGGTCTCACACTGGTAGTTTACCAGATAACACACTGTCCTGGACTCACACTGGTAGTTTAGCAGATGACACACTGTCCTGGTCTCATACTAGTAGTTTACCAGATAAAACACTGTCCTGGACTCACACTGGTAGTTGACCAGATGATACATTCTCCTGGTCTCACACTAGTAGTTTACCAGATTACACACTGTCCTGGACTCACACTGGTAGTTTAGCAGATGACACACTGTCCTGGTCTCACACTAGTAGTTTACCAGATAACACACTGTCCTGGACTCACACTGGTAGTTGACCAGATGACACACTGTCCTGGTCTCACACTAGTAGTTCACCAGATAACACACTGTCCTGGACTCACACTGGTAGTTTAGCAGATGACACACTGTCCTGGTCTCACACTGGTAGTTTACCAGATAACACACTGTTCTGGACTCACACTAGTAGATTAGCAGATGACACACTGTCCTGGTCTCACACTAGTATTTTACCAGATAACACACTGTCCTGGACTCACACTGGTAGTTAAGCAGATGCACACTGTCCTGGACTCACACTGGTAGTTTAGCAGATGACACACTGTCCTGGTCTCACACTGGTAGTTGACCAGATGACACACTGTCCTGGACTCACACTGGTAGTTTAGCAGATGACACACTGTCCTGGTCTCACACTAGTAGTTTACCAGATAACACACTGTCCTGGACTCACACTGGTAGTTTAGCAGATGACACACTGTCCTGGTCTCACACTAGTAGTTTACCAGATAACACACTGTCCTGGACTCACACTGGTAGTTGACCAGATGACACACTGTCCTGGTATCACACTGGTAGTTGACTAGATGACACACTTTCCTGGACTCACACTGGTAGTTTAGCAGATGACACTTTGTCCTGGTCTCACACTGGTAGTTTACCAGATAACACACTGTCCTGGACTCACACTGGTAGTTTAGCAGATGACACACTGTCCTGGACTCACACTGGTAGTTTAGCAGATGACACACTGTCCTGGACTCACACTGGTAGTTGACCAGATGACACATTGTCCTGGACTCACACTGGTAGTTTACCAGATAACACACTGTCCTGGACTCACACTGGTAGTTAAGCAGATGACACACTGTCCTGGTCTCACACTGGTAGTTGACCAGATGTCACATTGTCCTGGTCTCACACTGGTAGTTGACCAGATGACACTTTGTCCTGGTCTTACACTGGTAGTTTAGCAGATGACACACTGTCCTGGTCTCACACTGGTAGTTTAGCAGATAACACTTTGTCCTGGACTCACACTGGTAGTTTAGCAGATGACACACTGTCCTGGTCTCACACTGGTAGTTTACCAGATAACACACTGTCCTGGACTCACACTGGTAGTTGACCAGATGACACACTGTCCTGGACTCACACTGGTAGTTTAGCAGATGACACACTGTCCTGGTCTCACACTGGTAGTTTAGCAGATAACACTTTGTCCTGGACTCACACTGGTAGTTTAGCAGATGACACACTGTCCTGGTCTCATACTAGTAGTTTACCAGATAACACACTGTCCTGGACTCACACTGGTAGTTGACCCGATGATACATTCTCCTGGTCTCACACTAGTAGTTTACCAGATAACACACTGTCCTGGACTCACACTGGTAGTTGACCAGATGACACACTGTCCTGGTCTCACACTAGTAGTTTACCAGATAACACACTGTCCTGGACTCACACTGGTAGTTTAACAGATGACACACTGTCCTGGTCTTACACTAGTAGTTTACCAGATAACACACTGTCCTGGACTCACACAAGTAGTTTAGCAGATGACACACTGTCCTGGTCTCACACTAGTAGTTAATCAGATAACACACTGTCCTGGACTCACACTGGTAGTTTAGCAGATGACACACTGTCCTGGTCTCACACTGGTAGTTTAGCAGATGACACACTGTCCTGGACTCACACTGGTAGTTGACCAGATGACACTTTGTCCTGGACTCACACTGGTAGTTTAGCAGATAACACACTGTCCTGGTCTCACACTGGTAGTTGACCAGATGACACTTTGTCCTGGACTCACACTGGTAGTTTAGCAGATGACACACTGTCCTGGTCTCACACTGGTAGTTTACCAGATAACACACTGTCCTGGACTCACACTGGTAGTTGACCAGATAACACACTGTCCTGGACTCACACTGGTAGTTACGCAGATGGCACACTGTCCTGGTCTCACACTGGTAGTTTAGCAGATGACACCCTGTCCTGGTCTCATACTAGTAGTTTACCAGATAACACACTGTCCTGGACTCACACTGGTAGTTTAGCAGATGACACACTGTCCTGGTCTCATACTAGTAGTTTACCAGATAACACACTGTCCTGGACTCACACTGGTAGTTGACCAGATGATACATTCTCCTGGTCTCACACTAGTAGTTTACCCTGAGTTCTCACTAGGATTTTGAAAACAGGATTCATAGAATCCATCCCTGGAAAAAGTTGGAGTCAAAATTGAAAAATTGGAGTTTGACCTGGAAAAGTTGGAGTTTTTAGTTTTAGCCGAAATATGAAAAGTTTTATTTACGGATGTAATGTCTTTCATCCTGCAAAATGGCAATTTCAAAATCCTTTTGAGGACTAGCTGTGAACAAAAAAAAAAAAATTAGACCAAAAATAAAAGTTTGTATCAGGTTACCCTAAATCCCCCTCTTGGCCAACCCCTACACAATATTTTCTAAACATTGTTGGGGATTTCAAAGGGGTTTTGCTACATTGTTTTTCACATCTTCTACATCAAAATAAAAATATTTTCATATTTTAATATTTCATGTATCATGAAACACATATTTTTATGTTTGGCCTTAAAAATGAAAAGCTTATACTATTGAAACTTGTAGTTGTTTTATTCATTTACAAGCAGACAGACAGACGGGTAGATCTTATGCAGATGTATAGATTTTAGCCTAGTTCAATCATTTAATTATTTGCATGCAAGTGCTTTTTGCGCACCTAGTCTAGGGCCCAGGGGGGGTACTCTAATTTTTTCCGCATATGTAGGCTCGGACCCAGCATCTACCGTTCACCCCAAAAAAATATCAGGAATTTCAAGCAGCCCAAAAAAATATTTGAAATTTTAGCAACCCAAAAAAATATCCAAATTCTGTACTTTGACCTTAAAAAAAGACCCTAAATTGCATAGAAATGACCCTCAAACTAGCCCAATTTTGTGATGACCCCAAAAAAATATCCACAAAATCATCATACCCAAAAAAATATTGAAATTCAGAATTTTGAACCCCAAAAAATGGGCCGAGCCTACGTATGTGTGAAAATATCAGAGTACCCCCCCCCCCTGGGGTCTACGGCGATTGTTCCAAAATTAAGAAAAATATTTTGATTTCCTACCTACGTGCGGGACGATTTCAATGGTTTAAAATGAACGGGTTTTCTTGCTGAAAGTCATTTGTTTGCATTTAATACCCTAAGAATAGTTTATTCGGTGGAAAAAAACACACCGATAATTGATTGCATCACTCATTTGTTGCTAATGACGCTTCATTCGGAACGTTGCCTTATCGGACGTTATCCTATTTGGTTTACCGATGTCTTTTTATTTTATCAACCATCTGCGGAAGCGATTTCATGTGTTCAAAAAAGTAAGAATCATTTCAAGATTTGATTGAGACAGACAGTAACGAATGCGCGACTATCATTCTCGGAAAAGTTAAACCAAATCGACCACGTGCTTCTCAAATTTGCATAGGCGTAATTATTGTCCTGTCAATAAAAATGCAGTCGCTTTGCGACGTTCTGATTGGCCGAGAGCTAAATGAGATCACGCCTACGGACAACTGGACATTTATGACAAACCCTCGGGCATCGGATTAGCGGCGATTTTCTGATCTTTTGAGGTGGAAGCCAAATTTGGACTCCCGCTGTCGTCTTCAGGTGTTTTTAAGGAGTTTGAGACCCGTCAGCAGAAAAAAAATTGGCGTAAATTAGAATCCCTAGCAGGAAAAGTACGCGTACAAAACCAAAAGTTAGCGTAAAAATACGCCTGATTCGGCGTTTCCGAGAATTCTGTTACCAGATAACACACTGTCCTGGACTCACACTGGTAGTTGACCAGATGACACACTGTCCTGGTCTCACACTAGTAGTTTACCAGATAACACACTGTCCTGGACTCACACTGGTAGTTTAGCAGATGACACACTGTCCTGGTCTTACACTAGTAGTTTACCAGATAACACACTGTCCTGGACTCACACGTGTAGTTTAGCAGATGACGCACTGTCCAGGTCTCACACTAGTAGTTTACCAGATAACACACTGTCCTGGACTCACACTGGTAGTTTAGCAGATGACACACTGTCCTGGACTCACACTGGTAGTTGACCAGATAACACACTGTCCTGGACTCACACTGGTAATTGACCAGATAACACACTGTCCTGGTCTCACACTGGTAGTTGACCAGATGACACACTCTCCTGGACTCACACTGGTAGTTTAGCAGATGACACACTGTCCTGGTCTCACACTAGAAGTTTACCAGATAACACACTGTCCTGGACTCACACTGGTAGTTTAGCAGATGACACACTGTCCTGGTCTCACACTAGTAGTTTACCAGATAACACACTGTCCTGGACTCACACTGGTAGTTGACCAGATGACACACTGTCCTGGTCTCACACTGGTAGTTGACCAGATGACACATTGTCCTGGACTCACACTGGTAGGTAAGCAGATGACACTTTGTCCTGGTCTCACACTAGTAGTTTACCAGATAACACACTGTCCTGGACTCACACTGGTAGTTTAGCAGATGACACACTGTCCTGGTCTCACACTAGTAGTTTACCAGATAACACACTGTCCTGGACTCACACTGGTAGTTTAGCAGATGACACACTGTCCTGGACTCACACTGGTAGTTGACCAGATGACACATTGTCCTGGACTCACACTGGTAGTTTAGCAGATGACACACTGTCCTGGTCTCACACTGGTAGTTTACCAGATAACACACTGTCCTGGACTCACACTGGTAGTTTAGCAGATGACACACTGTCCTGGTCTCACACTAGTAGTTTACCAGATAACACACTGTCCTGGACTCACACTGGTAGTTTAGCAGATGACACACTGTCCTGGTCTCACACTAGTAGTTTACCAGATAACACACTGTCCTGGACTCACACTGGTAGTTTAGCAGATGACACACTGTCCTGGTCTCACACTAGTAGTTTACCAGATAACACACTGTCCTGGACTCACACTGGTAGTTTAGCAGATGACACACTGTCCTGGTCTCACACTTGTAGTTTACCAGATAACACACTGTCCTGGACTCACACTGGTAGTTTAGCAGATGACACACTGTCCTGGACTCACACTGGTAGTTGACCAGATGACACATTGTCCTGGACTCACACTGGTAGTTTAGCAGATGACACACTGTCCTGGTCTCACACTGGTAGTTTACCAGATAACACACTGTCCTGGACTCACACTGGTAGTTTAGCAGATGACACACTGTCCTGGTCTCACACTAGTAGTTTACCAGATAACACACTGTCCTGGACTCACACTGGTAGTTTAGCAGATGACACACTGTCCTGGTCTCACACTGGTAGTTTACCAGATAACACACTGTCCTGGACTCACACTGGTAGTTTAGCAGATGACACACTGTCCTGGACTCACACTGGTAGTTTAGCAGATAACACACTGTCCTGGTCTCACACTAGTAGTTTACCAGATGATACATTGTCCTGGACTCACACTGGTAGTTTAGCAGATGACACACTGTCCTGGTCTCACACTGGTAGTTTACCGGATAACACACTGTCCTGGACTCACACTGGTAGTTTAGCAGATGACACACTGTCCTGGTCTCACACTGGTAGATTACCAGATAACACACTGTCCTGGACTCACACTGGTAGTTTACCAGATAACACACTGTCCTGGACTCACACTGGTAGTTTAGCAGATGACACACTGTTCTGGTCTCACACTGGTAGTTTACCAGATGACACATTGTCCTGGACTCACACTGGTAGTTTAGCAGATGACACTGTCCTGGTCTCACACTGGTAGTTTACCAGATAACACACTGTCCTGGTCTCATACTAGTAGTTTACCAGATAACACACTGTCCTGGTCTCACACAAGTAGTTTACCAGATGACACACTGTCCTGGACTCACACTAGTAGTTTACCAGATAACACACTGTCCTGGACTCACACTTGTAGTTTACCAGATGACACACTGTCCTGGTCTCACACTAGTAGTTTACCAGATAACACACTGTCCTGGACTCACACTAGTAGTTTACCAGATGGCACACTGTCCTGGACTCACACTGGTAGTTAAGCAGATGACACACTGTCCTGGTCTCACACTTGTAGTTGACCAGATGTCACATTGTCCTGGTCTCACACTGGTAGTTGACCAGATGACACACTGTCCTGGACTCACACTGGTAGTTTAGCAGATGACACACTGTCCTGGTCTCACACTGGTAGTTTACCAGATAACACACAGTCCTGGTCTCACACTAGTAGTTTACCAGATAACACACTGTCCTGGACTCACACTGGTAGTTTAGCAGATGACACACTGTCCTGGACTCACACTGGTAGTTGACCAGATGACACATTGTCCTGGACTCACACTGGTAGTTTAGCAGATGACACACTGTCCTGGTCTCACACTGGTAGTTTACCAGATAACACACTGTCCTGGACTCACACTGGTAGTTTAGCAGATGACACACTGTCCTGGACTCACACTGGTAGTTTACCAGATAACACACTGTCCTGGACTCACACTGGTAGTTTAGCAGATAACACACTGTCCTGGTCTCA
Source organism: Loripinus fragilis (assembly GCA_964019695.1). NCBI lineage: Eukaryota > Metazoa > Mollusca > Bivalvia > Lucinida > Lucinidae > Loripinus > Loripinus fragilis. The sequence goes on along the minus strand of OZ026522.1, from coordinate 38,825,080 downwards.
CACTAGTAGTTTACCAGATAACACACTGTCCTGGACTCACACTGGTAGTTAAGCAGATGACTCACTGTCCTGGTCTCACACTGGTAGTTGACCAGATGTCACATTGTCCTGGTCTCACACTGGTAGTTGACCAGATGACACTTTGTCCTGGTCTTACACTGGTAGTTTAGCAGATGACACACTGTCCTGGTCTCACACTGGTAGTTTAGCAGATAACACTTTGTCCTGGACTCACACTGGTAGTTTAGCAGATGACACACTGTCCTGGTCTCACACTGGTAGTTTACCAGATAACACACTGTCCTGGACTCACACTGGTAGTTGACCAGATGACACACTGTCCTGGACTCACACTGGTAGTTTAGCAGATGACACACTGTCCTGGTTTCACACTCAGTCTGGTAGTTTACCAGATAACACTTTGTCCTGGACTCACACTGGTAGTTTAGCAGATGACACACTGTCCTGGTCTCATACTATAGTTTACCAGATAACACACTGTCCTGGACTCACACTGGTAGTTGACCAGATGATACATTCTCCTGGTCTCACACTAGTAGTTTACCAGATAACACACTGTCCTGGACTCACACTGGTAGTTTAGCAGATGACACACTGTCCTGGTCTCACACTAGTAGTTTACCAGATAACACACTGTCCTGGACTCACACTGGTAGTTTAGCAGATGACACACTGTCCTGGTCTTACACTAGTAGTTTACCAGATAACACACTGTCCTGGACTCACACTGGTAGTTTAGCAGATGACACACTGTCCTGGTCTTACACTAGTAGTTTACCAGATAACACACTGTCCTGGACTCACACTAGTAGTTGACCAGATAACACACTGACCTGGACTCACACAAGTAGTTTAGCAGATGACACACTGTCCTGGTCTCACACTAGTAGTTTATCAGATAACACACTGTCCTGGACTCACACTGGTAGTTTAGCAGATGACACACTGTCCTGGTCTCACACTGGTAGTTTACCAGATAACACACTGTCCTGGACTCACACTGGTAGTTTAGCAGATGACACACTGTCCTGGTCTCACACTGGTAATTTACCAGATAACACACTGTCCTGGACTCACACTGGTAATTTAGCAGATGACACACTGTCCTGGTCTCACACTAGTATTTTACCAGATAACACACTGTCCTGGACTCACACTGGTAGTTTAGCAGATGACACACTGTCCTGGTCTCACACTAGTAGTTTACCAGATAACACACTGTCCTGGACTCACACTGGTAGTTTAGCAGATGACACACTGTCCTGGACTCACACTGGTAGTTGACCAGATGACACATTGTCCTGGACTCACACTGGTAGTTTAGCAGATGACACACTGTCCTGGTCTCACACTGGTAGTTTACCAGATAACACACTGTCCTGGACTCACACTGGTAGTTTAGCAGATGACACACTGTCCTGGTCTCACACTAGTAGTTTACCAGATAACACACTGTCCTGGACTCACACTGGTAGTTTAGCAGATGACACACTGTCCTGGTCTCACACTGGTAGTTTACCAGATAACACACTGTCCTGGACTCACACTGGTAGTTTAGCAGATGACACACTGTCCTGGACTCACACTGGTAGTTTAGCAGATAACACACTGTCCTGGTCTCACACTAGTAGTTTACCAGATGATACATTGTCCTGGACTCACACTGGTAGTTTAGCAGATGACACACTGTCCTGGTCTCACACTGGTAGTTTACCGGATAACACACTGTCCTGGACTCACACTGGTAGTTTAGCAGATGACACACTGTCCTGGTCTCACACTGGTAGTTTACCAGATAACACACTGTCCTGGACTCACACTGGTAGTTTACCAGATAACACACTGTCCTGGACTCACACTGGTAGTTTAGCAGATGACACACTGTCCTGGTCTCACACTGGTAGTTTACCAGATGACACATTGTCCTGGACTCACACTGGTAGTTTAGCAGATGACACTGTCCTGGTCTCACACTGGTAGTTTACCAGATAACACACTGTCCTGGTCTCATACTAGTAGTTTACCAGATAACACACTGTCCTGGTCTCACACAAGTAGTTTACCAGATGACACACTGTCCTGGACTCACACTAGTAGTTTACCAGATAACACACTGTCCTGGACTCACACTTGTAGTTTACCAGATGACACACTGTCCTGGTCTCACACTAGTAGTTTACCAGATAACACACTGTCCTGGACTCACACTAGTAGTTTACCAGATGACACACTGTCCTGGACTCACACTGGTAGTTAAGCAGATGACACACTGTCCTGGTCTCACACTTGTAGTTGACCAGATGTCACATTGTCCTGGTCTCACACTGGTAGTTGACCAGATGACACACTGTCCTGGACTCACACTGGTAGTTTAGCAGATGACACACTGTCCTGGTCTCACACTGGTAGTTTACCAGATAACACACTGTCCTGGTCTCACACTAGTAGTTTACCAGATAACACACTGTCCTGGACTCACACTGGTAGTTTAGCAGATGACACACTGTCCTGGACTCACACTGGTAGTTGACCAGATGACACATTGTCCTGGACTCACACTGGTAGTTTAGCAGATGACACACTGTCCTGGTCTCACACTGGTAGTTTACCAGATAACACACTGTCCTTGACTCACACTGGTAGTTTAGCAGATGACACACTGTCCTGGACTCACACTGGTAGTTTACCAGATAACACACTGTCCTGGACTCACACTGGTAGTTTAGCAGATAACACACTGTCCTGGTCTCACACTAGTAGTTTACCAGATAACACACTGTCCTGGACTCACACTGGTAGTTAAGCAGATGACTCACTGTCCTGGTCTCACACTGGTAGTTGACCAGATGTCACATTGTCCTGGTCTCACACTGGTAGTTGACCAGATGACACTTTGTCCTGGTCTTACACTGGTAGTTTAGCAGATGACACACTGTCCTGGTCTCACACTGGTAGTTTAGCAGATAACACTTTGTCCTGGACTCACACTGGTAGTTTAGCAGATGACACACTGTCCTGGTCTCACACTGGTAGTTTACCAGATAACACACTGTCCTGGACTCACACTGGTAGTTGACCAGATGACACACTGTCCTGGACTCACACTGGTAGTTTAGCAGATGACACACTGTCCTGGTTTCACACTGGTAGTTTACCAGATAACACTTTGTCCTGGACTCACACTGGTAGTTTAGCAGATGACACACTGTCCTGGTCTCATACTATAGTTTACCAGATAACACACTGTCCTGGACTCACACTGGTAGTTGACCAGATGATACATTCTCCTGGTCTCACACTAGTAGTTTACCAGATAACACACTGTCCTGGACTCACACTGGTAGTTTAGCAGATGACACACTGTCCTGGTCTCACACTAGTAGTTTACCAGATAACACACTGTCCTGGACTCACACTGGTAGTTTAGCAGATGACACACTGTCCTGGTCTTACACTAGTAGTTTACCAGATAACACACTGTCCTGGACTCACACTGGTAGTTTAGCAGATGACACGCTGTCCTGGTCTTACACTAGTAGTTTACCAGATAACACACTGTCCTGGACTCACACTAGTAGTTGACCAGATAACACACTGACCTGGACTCACACAAGTAGTTTAGCAGATGACACACTGTCCTGGTCTCACACTAGTAGTTTATCAGATAACACACTGTCCTGGACTCACACTGGTAGTTTAGCAGATGACACACTGTCCTGGTCTCACACTGGTAGTTTAACAGATAACACACTGTCCTGGACTCACACTGGTAGTTTAGCAGATGACACACTGTCCTGGTCTCACACTGGTAATTTACCAGATAACACACTGTCCTGGACTCACACTGGTAATTTAGCAGATGACACACTGTCCTGGTCTCACACTAGTATTTTACCAGATAACACACTGTCCTGGACTCACACTGGTAGTTTAGCAGATGACACACTGTCCTGGACTCACACTGGTAGTTTAGCAGATAACACACTGTCCTGGTCTCACACTGGTAGTTGCCCAGATAACACACTGTCCTGGACTCACACTGGTAGTTTAGCAGATGACACACTGTCCTGGTCTCACACTAGTAGTTTACCAGATAACACACTGTCCTGGACTCACACTGGTAGTTTAGCAGATGACACACTGTCCTGGACTCACACTGGTAGTTGACCAGATGACACATTGTCCTGGACTCACACTGGTAGTTTAGCAGATGACACACTGTCCTGGTCTCACACTGGTAGTTTACCAGATGACACACTGTCCTGGTCTCATACTAGTAGTTTACCAGATAACACACTGTCCTGGACTCACACTGGTAGTTGACCAGATGATACATTCTCCTGGTCTCACACTAGTAGTTTACCAGATAACACACTGTCCTGGACTCACACTGGTAGTTGACCAGATGACACACTGTCCTGGTCTCACACAAGTAGTTTACCAGATAACACACTGTCCTGGACTCACACTGGTAGTTTAGCAGATGACACACTGACCTGTTCTTACACTAGTAGTTTACCAGATAACACACTGTCCTGGACTCACACAAGTAGTTTAGCAGATGACACACTGTCCTGGTCTCACACTAGTAGTTTATCAGATAACACACTGTCCTGGACTCACACTGGTAGTTTAGCAGATGACACACTGTCCTGGTCTCACACTGGTAGTTTACCAGATAACACACTGTCCTGGACTCACACTTGTAGTTGACCAGATGACACTTTGTCCTGGACTCACACTGGTAGTTTAGCAGATAACACACTGTCCTGGTCTCACACTGGTAGTTGACCAGATGACACTTTGTCCTGGACTCACACTGGTAGTTTAGCAGATGACACACTGTCCTGGTCTCACACTGGTAGTTTACCAGATAACACACTGTCCTGGACTCACACTGGTAGTTTAGCAGATGACACACTGTCCTGGACTCACACTGGTAGTTAAGCAGATGACACACTGTCCTGGTCTCACACTGGTAGTTTACCAGATAACACACTGTCCTGGACTCACACTGGTAGTTGACCAGATAACACACTGTCCTGGACTCACACTGGTAGTTAAGCAGATGACTCACTGTCCTGGTCTCACACTGGTAGTTGACCAGATGTCACATTGTCCTGGTCTCACACTGGTAGTTGACCAGATGACACTTTGTCCTGGTCTTACACTGGTAGTTTAGCAGATGACACACTGTCCTGGTCTCACACTGGTAGTTTAGCAGATAACACTTTGTCCTGGACTCACACTGGTAGTTTAGCAGATGACACACTGTCCTGGTCTCACACTGGTAGTTTACCAGATAACACACTGTCCTGGACTCACACTGGTAGTTTACCAGATAACACACTGTCCTGGACTCACACTGGTAGTTGACCAGATAACACACTGTCCTGGACTCACACAAGTAGTTTAGCAGATGACACACTGTCCTGGTCTCACACTAGTAGTTTATCAGATAACACACTGTCCTGGACTCACACTGGTAGTTTAGCAGATGACACACTGTCCTGGTCTCACACTGGTAGTTTACCAGATAACACACTATCCTGGACTCACACTAGTAGTTGACCAGATAACACACTGTCCTGGACTCACACAAGTAGTTTAGCAGATGACACACTGTCCTGGTCTCACACTAGTAGTTTATCAGATAACACACTGTCCAGGACTTACACTGGTAGTTTAGCAGATGACACACTGTCCTGGTCTCACACTGGTAGTTTACCAGATAACACACTGTCCAGGACTCACACTGGTAGTTGACCAGATGACACTTTGTCCTGGATTCACACTGGTAGTTTAGCAGATAACACACTGTCCTGGTCTCACACTGGTAGTTGCCCAGATGACACTTTGTCCTGGACTCACACTGGTAGTTTAGCAGATGACACACTGTCCTGGTCTCACACTGGTAGTTTACCAGATAACACACTGTCCTGGACTCACACTGGTAGTTAAGCAGATGACACACTGTCCTGGTCTGACACTGGTAGTTTAGCAGATGACACACTGTCCTGGACTCACACTGGTAGTTTACCAGATAACACACTGTCCTGGACTCACACTGGTAGTTTAGCAGATAACACACTGTCCTGTTCTCATACTAGTAGTTTACCAGATGACACACTGTCCTGGTCTCACACTGGTAGTGTACCAGATAACACACTGTCCTGGACTCACACTGGTTGTTAAGCAGATGACACACTGTCCTGGTCTCACACTGGTAGTTGACCAGATGTCACATTGTCCTGGTCTCACACTGGTAGTTGACCAGATGACACTTTGTCCTGGTCTAACACTGGTAGTTTACCAGATAACACACTGTCCTGGACTCACACTGGTAGTTTAGCAGATGACACACTGTCCTGGTCTCATACTAGTAGTTTACCAGATAACACACTGTCCTGGACTCACACTGGTAGTTTAGCAGATGACACACTGTCCTGGTCTTACACTAGTAGTTTACCAGATAACGCACTGTCCTGGACTCACACTGGTAGTTTAGCAGATGACACACTGTCCTGGTCTCACACTAGTAGTTTACCAGATAACACACTGTCCTGGACTCACACTGGTAGTTTAGCAGATGACACACTGTCCTGGTCTCATACTAGTAGTTTACCAGATAACACACTGTCCTGGACTCACACTGGTAGTTGACCAGATGACACACTGTCCTGGTTCACACTGGTAGTTGACCAGATGACACACTGTCCTGGACTCACACTGGTAGTTTAGCAGATGACACTTTGTCCTGGTCTCACACTAATAGTTTACCAGATAACACACTGTCCTGGACTCACACTGGTAGTTTAGCAGATGACACACTGTCTTGGTCTCACACTAGTAGTTTACCAGATAACACACTGTCCTGGACTCACACTGGTAGTTTAGCAGATGACACACTGTCCTGGACTCACACTGGAAGTTGACCAGATGACACATTGTCCTGGACTCACACTGGTAGTTTAGCAGATGACACACTGTCCTGGTCTCACACTGGTAGTTTAACAGATAACACACTGTCCTGGACTCACACTGGTTGTTAAGCAGATGACACACTGTCCTGGTCTCACACTGGTAGTTGACCAGATGTCACATTGTCCTGGTCTCACACTGGTAGTTGACCAGATGACACTTTGTCCTGGTCTTACACTGGTAGTTTACCAGATAACACACTGTCCTGGACTCACACTGGTAGTTTAGCAGATGACACACTGTCCTGGTCTCATACTAGTAGTTTACCATATAACACACTGTCCTGGACTCACACTGGTAGTTTAGCAGATGACACACTGTCCTGGTCTTACACTAGTAGTTTACCAGATAACACACTGTCCTGGACTCACACTGGTAGTTGACCAGATGATACATTCTCCTGGTCTCACACTAGTAGTTTACCAGATAACACACTGTCCTGGACTCACACTGGTAGTTTAGCAGATGACACACTGTCCTGGTCTCACACTAGTAGTTTACCAGATAACACACTGTCCTGGACTCACACTGGTAGTTTAGCAGATGACACACTGTCCTGGTCTTACACTAGTAGTTTACCAGATAACACACTGTCCTGGACTCATACTGGTAGTTTAGCAGATGACACACTGTCCTGGTCTCACACTAGTAGTTTACCAGATAACACACTGTCCTGGACTCACACTGGTAGTTTAGCAGATGACACACTGTCCTGGTCTCATACTAGTAGTTTACCAGATAACACACTGTCCTGGACTCACACTGGTAGTTGACCAGATGATACATTCTCCTGGTCTCACACTAGTAGTTTACCAGATAACACACTGTCCTGGACTCACACTGGTAGTTTAGCAGATGACACACTGTCCTGGTCTCACACTAGTAGTTTACCAGATAACACACTGTCCTGGACTCACACTGGTAGTTTAGCAGATGACACACTGTCCTGGTCTTACACTAGTAGTTTACCAGATAACACACTGTCCTGGACTCACACTGGTAGTTTAGCAGATGACACACTGTCCTGGTCTCACACTAGTAGTGTACCAGATAACACACTGTCCTGGACTCACACTGGTAGTTTAGCAGATGACACACTGTCCTGGTCTCATACTAGTAGTTTACCAGATAACACACTGTCCTGGACTCACACTGGTAGTTGACCAGATGACACACTGTCCTGGTTCACACTGGTAGTTGACCAGATGACACACTGTCCTTGACTCACACTGGTAGTTTAGCAGATGACACTTTGTCCTGGTCTCACACTAATAGTTTACCAGATAACACACTGTCCTGGACTCACACTGGTAGTTTAGCAGATGACACACTGTCCTGGTCTCACATTAGTAGTTTACCAGATAACACACTGTCCTGGACTCACACTGGTAGTTTAGCAGATGACACACTGTCCTGGACTCACACTGGAAGTTGACCAGATGACACATTGTCCTGGACTCACACTGGTAGTTTAGCAGATGACACACTGTCCTGGTCTCACACTGGTAGTTTACCAGATAACACACTGTCCTGGACTCACACTGGTTGTTAAGCAGATGACACACTGTCCTGGTCTCACACTGGTAGTTGACCAGATGTCACATTGTCCTGGTCTCACACTGGTAGTTGACCAGATGACACTTTGTCCTGGTCTTACACTGGTAGTTTACCAGATAACACACTGTCCTGGACTCACACTGGTAATTTAGCAGATGACACACTGTCCTGGTCTCATACTAGTAGTTTACCAGATAACACACTGTCCTGGACTCACACTGGTAGTTTAGCAGATGACACACTGTCCTGGTCTTACACTAGTAGTTTACCAGATAACACACTGTCCTGGACTCACACTGGTAGTTGACCAGATGATACATTCTCCTGGTTTCACACTAGTAGTTTACCAGATAACACACTGTCCTGGACTCACACTGGTAGTTTAGCAGATGACACACTGTCCTGGTCTCACACTAGTAGTTTACCAGATAACACACTGTCCTGGACTCACACTGGTAGTTTAGCAGATGACACACTGTCCTGGTCTTACACTTGTAGTTTACCAGATAACACACTGTCCTGGACTCATACTGGTAGTTTAGCAGATGACACACTGTCCTGGTCTCACACTAGTAGTTTACCAGATAACACACTGTCCTGGACTCACACTGGTAGTTTAGCAGATGACACACTGTCCTGGTCTCATACTAGTAGTTTACCAGATAACACACTGTCCTGGACTCACACTGGTAGTTGACCAGATGATACATTCTCCTGGTCTCACACTAGTAGTTTACCAGATAACACACTGTCCTGGACTCCCACTGGTAGTTTAGCAGATGACACACTGTCCTGGTCTCACACTAGTAGTTTACCAGATAACACACTGTCCTGGACTCACACTGGTAGTTTAGCAGATGACACACTGTCCTGGTCTCACACTAGTAGTTTACCAGATAACACACTGTCCTGGACTCACACTGGTAGTTGACCAGATGACACACTGTCCTGGACTCACACTGGTAGTTGACCAGATGATACATTCTCCTGGTCTCACACTTATTTTTGACCAGTGGACACAATGTCATGGTCTCACACACTGATAGTTGACCAGATGACACATTGTCTGGGTTCCGCAGATGACACACTGCTGGTAGTTGATCTGATGATTTGCAGATACCTGACAAAGTATAGGGTCAGAGTTGGATCCAAACAATTTGTCACTTTCATGATATTTCCTGCTAGCATTTTTCGTTAAAGTTGAAAAACCTGAAGACGACAAAAAATTTACCAGCATTCCAAGCATTAACCCTTAAAGTGCCACCTATAATTTGCAGCAGCCGACCATTTCAAATTTTGCTGCTTTTTCAAAAATAACAAATAAGGCATGATATAGACAATTCTCATGAATTATCATACCTTATTCATTTCGAAAATTGGGAAAGATGTCACAAAGTTTGCCGTCTGCTGCATTCAAGCGTGATTGGCACTTTAAGGGTTAATGCTTGCCTTATGCAGCAATTACATACTGATTGCGATGCTTTTCGATTTTATTTATTCTGTCATATTTTCTGCCATTTGGCATATTTATGATGGCATGAATTACTTAAATTATAGGCACTACCATTTATTTCATGTGTATCTGTTTATAAGCTGTTTTGTCAGTTATAGAAGGTTCACATTAAAAGGTTATGCAATCTCCATATATGATGTGGACTTTGTTCTTTACTTCCCATCAACAATCTTTCAGTTAAACAGGAACGGGTCTTCCTGGGTTTAACTAGTACTAAGCTAGAATAAATGTGTCTTGCTCAAGGACCACAATGCAGTAACGCTGGGGAGTCACATACCTGGGGCCCCTCGGTCGCGAGCCAAGCACTCTACCATTGAGCCACTGCGCTCCCTTGTGTGTACTTTAAAAACAATATACTGTCCTGCCAGCCAAGAGTGACAGCGACTGTCGATGTTGATTGTTGATGGGACATAAAGAATCAAATCAAACAAACAAACTTGTAAGCTTATTAGTTTGAATATGGTATTAACTGAAATATACATGAATAGTAGTATTTGTGAAGATGAGGCCATTTCCATTGATCAGAATCTACCCAATTAAATTAACTGCTGATATTCAATTATACACTGACGACTTTATTTTCTGATCGTCACTTCTGAATAATTTACAAGATAATTGGAGCTAAATGACTTGTTAAGTATCGCTTGATACTTTAGATATTTTCCCTTTTTCCTTAAAGAACATATGCAATGGATATACTCTTTGAAATTGTCTCAATTCCAGTGGCTACCCACAACATACGATTTTATGGACAAAAAAGGAAAATTAGAATGCATGGATTATTGTATGTTCTTTAACCTTAAAGTGCCAAGAAAAATGCATCTGAAAATGTCATCTGCTGAAGTCGTCTGCTGCAAAAAATTGCCTAATATTACTGATGAATTAAGTATAGAAGCAAACAGCGTGGACCCAGAACAGACTGCTCCTATAGGAGCAGTCTGATCTAGGTCCACAGACTCCACACTGTTTGCCATAGAGGCTTCTTTAAAATTTCAGCAGACGGGAAAAGTCGTCTGCTGCAAATAATTGCCTAGCTTTACTGAGGATTTAAGTATAGAAGCAAACAGCTTAGACCCAGAACAGACAGACTGCTCCTATAGAGAAATAGCATAGAGCTCAATCAGTTGGCTTCTGTAGACCTGGAATAGACAGTTGTCAATAAAAGAGGCTGTAGCATGGATCAGAACATGATGAGGGTTAAATGTGTGCGAGACTTAATTGGGATGCTCAAAGATGGGAATATTTACACATTTGGAGCATTATCAGGAGTTCATCGTGCAGAATGTTCCCAAGAATATAATAGGCAATTTGCCATGGTAACCTAAACAGCTACAGTAATACGACCAGATAACCAATATTTTGAGCATTAGAATTGTAATGTTTTTTTATCTAATCCAGCAGTTTAAACTTGTGTTGTCTATGTGTGTTCAAAGTGAGACAGTTCTTTTGAGTAATACACAACTTTTGTTTTGGTTGAGAAAAGAAAAATAAATTTTTAATTCATCATCATCATAATCCGATTTTTTATTAACGTGCAGGGCATCATTATCATCATCATCAGTGGGCTCCCTTCCAGGTAACTGGCTAGCTGCACGCATAGCAGCTCTCACACATGATCTCCTGAGGTGTTCCTTTTTTGAGGGTCAACTGTCGTGAGCTTCCACTCACGGTAGTCTTTCTCCGTCAGTTTCTTCCATGTTAGCTTGGACCTCCCTGCCCCCCGCCTGCCATCAATCTGTATATCACATGCTGTTCTAACTGCACCACTAGAACCCTCCACATGCCCAAACCAGCGAAGCCTCTCTCTCAAAATGAGGTCGAGGTCCTCAAGCTCAAGCTTTACCAGTAGCTCACTTAACCATACGGTGGCCACATCCTCTGACTTGATACTGCAGATCTGTCTGATCATGGCCCTATCATTGAGCTGCAGGTTCATTTTGGTAAGTGGCCAAGTTTCACTGGCATGGAGCATGGCGCTCCGCACGCAAGAGCTGTATACATGGCCACGGGTCTCGTAAGAGAGGTTGTGGGATGTGAGAACTGGTAGTAGCTCCCTGAACTTCTTCCATTGCACACTCTTATTTTAAGTGCCCTTGTTACAGTACTCAAGCAAGATCTTGCAATATACAAAAAGAGTGAACCCTTTGTATATGGGAAACCCCTAAACAGTGAAGACCCTGATGAAATGCCACATGATGCGGCATTTCATCAGGGTCTACACTGTTAGTAAAGCTAAAATAGATCTTCAAACAATTAAAAATAGGATATTTGTGTTAAATTATAAGCTGACACCATGACACCCCTAGATATGTACAATGGACTATCCCAACTTTATTGTACCAAACCAGAAGGAAGAATCCATTAGTATACAAAGGGTCAATCAAAATCTTCTACTTGTGTCTTTTCAGATTCCTGTAACAAAGAAGGAATATGGCGCCATATCAAATATTGACTTCAGTCCCGTTTCACCGCATCACCTTGCTGTCACTAACTCTACAAGGGTAAGTATTTGGCCAGTCCCCCCAACAAAGAGGGAATATGGCGCCATATCAAATATTGACTTCAGTCCCATTTCACCGCATCACCTTGCTGTTACTAACTCAACAAGAGTAAGTATTTTGCCAGTCTTCAACAAAGAAGGAATATGGCGCCATATCAAATATTGACTTCAGTCCCGTTTCACCACATCACCTTGCTGTCACTAACTCAACAAGAGTAAGTTATTTGCCAGTCTCCAACAAAGAGGGAATATGGCGCCATATCCAATATTGACTTCAGTCTCGTTTCACCACACCACCTTTCTGTCACTAACTCAACAAGGGTAAGTATTTTGCCAGTCTCCAACAAAGAGGGAATATGGCGCCATATCCAATATTGACTTCAGTCTCGTTTCACCACACCACCTTTCTGTCACTAACTTTACAAGGGTAAGTATTTTGCCAGTCTCCAACACAGAGGGAATAATGCGCCATATCCAATATTGACTTCAGTCCCATTTCACCACACCACCTTGCTGTCACTAACTCAACAAGAGTAAGTATTTTGCCAGTCCCCCCAACAAAGAGGGAATATGGCGCCATATCAAATATTGACTTCAGTCTCGTTTCACCACACCACCTTGCTGTCACTAACTCAACAAATGTAAGTATTTTGCCAGTCTCCGATAAAGAAGGAATATGGTGCCATATCAAATATTGACTTCAGTCCCGTTTCACTGCATCACCTTGCTGTTACTAACTCAACAAGAGTAAGTATTTTGCCAGTCTCCAACAAAGAGGGAATATGGCGCCATATCAAATATTGACTTCAGTCCCATTTCACTGCATCACCTTGCTGTTACTAACTCAACAAGAGTAAGTATTTTGCCAGTCCCCCCAACAAAGAAGGAATATGGCCCCATATCCAATATTGACTTCAGTCCCGTTTCTCCACATCACCTTGCTGTCACTAACTCAACAAGAGTAAGTATTTTGCCAGTCTCCAACAAAGAGGGAATATGGTGCCAAATCCAATATTGACTTCAGTCCCGTTTCACCACACCACCTTGCTGTCACTAACTCAACAAGAGTAAGTATTTTGCCAGTTCCCTCAACAAAGAAGGAATATGGCGCCATATCCAATATTGACTTCAGTCCTGTTTCACCGCATCACCTTGCTGTTACTAACTCAACAAGGGTAAGTATTTTGCCAGTCCCCCCAACAAAAAGGGAATATGGCGCCATATCCAATATCGACTTCAGTCCCGTTTCACCGCACCACCTTGCAGTCACTAACTCAACAAGAGTAAGTATTTTGCCAGTCCCCCCCCCTCGCCAGGCCTCTAGATAAGAGTGTGCATTGAAAAAGTATTTACTTTATTTCTCATCTAAAACATATGTTGTGGGTACTCAATTCATCTAGGTTTCTTTAATAATGGAACTAACAGTCACAGGGGAGCGCAGTTTTTTGTTTGATTGATTTCATCAACTATCTTTCAGTTAAACAGGGACGGTCTTCCTGGGTTGAACCAGTACTAAGCCATGTGTCTTGCTCAAGGACGACAACACAGTGACGCCGGTGAGGCTCTAACCCGTGGCCACTCTGTCTCGAGTCAAGCACTCTACCCAGCACCCTAGATAAGCAGTGTATTTGCATAAATACGCAATTAAAATCACCAAAAAGCAATTGAAATGAAATGTGTGCGTACCGAAAAGCAATTCTAACGATCAGTATGCAATTACATGCGATGTCATTGCGTACCATTTGGTCCATTTTGTTTCCATTCGGCTAATAAACAAATGCCAGTCAGGTACATTCTCTCGAGACCTGACGATACCTCATCTAGTGAGTACGTGCTAGCGTGCTGCCTGTTTACGACAATGCAGTCGGGTATTGATTTTAATTTTACTAGCGAGTGCGCAATATACTCCAGTTTTATGAAAATATCGTTGCCCCGTCCAGTATTTCGTAGAAAAACACTAAGATGAAAGTGAAACTTTGCAAAGTTTGCATGCTCGAATGTCAACAAGGGGATGAGATTTGCTTCAGGTACAATAAAATCCTTGAGTTTGATACTTTAGAAAGGCAGACGATGGGAGTGAATAAATTTGCAAGCACATTCCCGATGGCTTCATGCAATAAGAAAAGGTGTAATCACAGAAAAAGAAAATGTGGCGTAAAAAATATGAAAATATGCAATTGTTTTTACAAGTACGCAATTGAGGATAACCAGGTTGCGTAAATACCCAATTGACCCAAAAGCTTATCTAGGGCGCTGCTCTACCACTGAGCCACTGCGCTCCCCTAGGGAGTGCAGTGGCTGAGTGGTAGAGTGCTTGTCTCGAGATCGAGGGGTTGTGAGTTCCATCCTCATGGGCGACACTTAATTGTGTCCTTGAGAAAGACCCATTAATCCTTGCTTAGTATTGATTCTTTTTCAACCCAGGAGACCTGTGCCAACATAACTGAAAAATTGTTGACTGGGATGTAAAGAATTTTATCATATGATGTCGCGTCTGGGAGTGAAATAACGCCATACAATAAAATTGATAAAACACTAGTGGTTTATAGTTTTACCGGAAACGTTATGACGTCCATAACAACGTTGCGCACATAATGACAAAATTATAACGTTTTTACGCCAGAAATGAGATTTCAAGGTATTAGTCATATGATAAATAGAATCTAACATTCGTGCTCTTGTATTATTGAATTTATTATACTCGTTGCATTTTATCTCTTTTCTCCAACTCGTTTAATAAATTCAATAAAACATGAGCACTCATGTAAGATCCTCTATGAATCAAACAAACAAATATAGTCACAGTTGGTAAATAAGGTAATATCTGATTATCTGGAAAACAATTATAGTACTTTTGAATAATTAACTGTTTGATGAAGATATCTATACCTTAAAGACTATGTTTGATTGACATATGAATATTTGAAACGGTTTTGATATTAACAGTCATTTTATTGAGGCTGATCAATGCCAATTAGATTGCTAGTTATGGTGGCTGAACAGGACATGTTCTAGTCTATAGCCTGGCCTGTACTGGTCTGGTCATGCATAACTCAGGGATTTTTATTTCTCGACCTGATCATTTGTTGTGGGTACTCGAAAGAACCATCACATTGAGATGCATTTTTAAACTGATAGATAAGGAAAAATAACAATTTTACACTAAATTTTTTTCGTACCGTAATTGGACATATATGAATAAGCTGTATTGGTTTTGTGCATTATACTATGCACATTATACTATGTAGCATAGTTTAATGCACCATTGCATTACACTATGTTTGTACTATATGCCCAGTTGAGTTGACCATAAAAAAAGTTTACACATAACCCTGGGGCCTGATCTGTATTCAAACTGCTTGAGACTCTGTAGGTTCTCTTGAAAGATTATTTTGAAGAAAAAAAAACTATGTAAAAAATAAATAGCAGTTTACACAAAGCATGCAAAGTCACCCAGCATGCAAAGATGTAAAGTACTATATTAAGGGTAAACCCAGTACAAAGATCGCTATTCTTCAGGGACTAGAGGGAGGAAAACAGGCACATTATCACTGAATATGTATAAGCGCATCAAAATATCTCAAATCCACCGGGGAGATTTATAAAACCAAAATTAACGCATTATCACTCTTATAGTTTCAATAGAAACCTGAGGGGCATTATTAATCTGTATAATAAATGAAATGCCATTTGATTTGTGGAAAACTCGTCATTTCGTCTAGTGGGAGGCGATAATTGAATATCATAGATTAAATTAGCGGCTGTCTATCTTAAAGTACCTTGTATGCTGGATAATCGTGGCAATTTTGATTCAGCCGCGATAGTAATTGATCATCATGACTCTTGTTTTGTATCAAAATTGGATCTTACGGGATTACTTATACAAGCGACAATGCAAGAAAAGGTCCTTTTGGCTGTTTTCGAAAAATGAAAACCCTAATCAGCACTGCACAGTTGTGCAGTGCTGATTAGGGTCTTCATTTCCCCTTGATATTAAGTAGACTCATCCTTGACCCTTTAACCACAAAATGAGGATTCTGGCTTGAATGCGCAGTTGGCTAGGTTGAGTTGGGCATTGTGATATGCACCAAGGTATGCTTTGTTAGGTTGTGGGGGGTATTGTAGATGTGTATTTGATGGAACCAGCTTCAGGGATAAGATACGGATGACTGATTATGAATTGCATAACCAGAGTTAATTTTTTCATTAAATATTTACACATGTGGTTAAGATGAAAAAATATGGTGGAAAATGAATTATTGCTGTCAATATTAATTTTATGGTTATTAGAGTTCCGTTTTAAGTAGTTTAATTTCGGTTTATTATGTCATAATATTTTGATGGACATGGAAAATTGTTCAATTTTCACACATTTGTTTCAAGTATGTATACCAAGCAGAAAAAATAACGATTTTGATAGGTATAACTTCCAAGTGTTGACTTTGGTAATTTTACTGCTCTACCGACCATTTTCTGCTACATTAATGTAGGAAAATAGCTAATAAATTTGCTCTGCCAAAAATGATGGCCACTGGGTAGGGTGATGGTGGGGTTTCTTTAGATACTTGTATAGAAAACATTAAATATCTTGCACTTTTAATTCAATGCTATTTGTCAGAATTAAAAACTATTTGAAAGAAATGGTTTATATTTAAAAACCTTCTGCTAAAATAGCTGAAACAAATTAATCGATGCACATTACAAAACATTGGACAGAATTTTAAGTCCACATTTTCCCTCGCGGTATTTTAGACCTCTTATTTTATCACATGAAGTTTCAGGCCTGACAAGATTTCTATGAACTATCAGAAATTAAAAATGTAGTCTGGTGCCACTATTAGTTGCAACATCTGTTGTCTGCTAGAAACATTTGCAAACATTAAGGACCAGGATCAGGCTGAATAGAATGTCCAGCCTGACTTGAACCGAAACTGTTTGACGCTCTGTATTCCTGGAAGATTTGTTTAAAACCTATCTGCAGATAACAAAAAAGCATTACCCTGTCTTGTAATTAGCCAAGGATCACAATCCAATCAGTCTTTTGGTGAGATGTTAATACTTGTCCTGCTGATCCAATGATACAACTGCATAGGACAAAAAAAACATGCAAAATTATCAATCATGCAAAAAGTAAGGTATGATATGGGCCTCGACACGAAAAAACCTGTCCAAAAACCATCCGCGCAGACTGATCAGCGCCTTTGACATTCACTTTTTGGAAAGCATCATTCCTAAACTTGCTGCAAGTAAAATGTCAATTTTCTAGCTAGTCTCTGTAGCTCAGGAGACTAGCTTGAGTCTCGCTTTGTTGGAAACCCTGAAGACAGATTTTCTCGGGAGGATGCCCATATGATCTCTGTATTTTAGGTTCAGATCTACAACTCGTCATCACTACAGATACACAAGACAATCAGTCGGTTCAAGCAGGTGGCGTATAGTGGCAGTTTCCGTGATGATGGGAAGTTGCTCATCGCTGGCGGTGATGAAGGTATTGTCAGGCTGTTTGATGTTGAAGGAAGAGCTATTCTGAGGGCATTCAAGGGACATAAGGGGTAAGTCCTAACACTTGTCATGCTGAATATTTTTATGTACTACACTCCTGCCCAATTTTTATCCTATCAGACAGGGGATTTTCTGCCCTTCTCTAGGGGCCAAATTTTGAACCAATTCCCAATCAAAAATAGCCACCTTTTTTCCCCAATACCATGTCTGTATTTCCCAATTAAGAAAAGTAAGTTTTACTTTTTAGCTCACCTGAGCCGAAGGCTCATGGGTGAGCTAATAGTATACCAGTCACTACGGCATCCGTCCGTCGTCCGTCCACAATTTCAAACATCTTCTCCTCTGAAACTGCTCGGCCAATTGAACTCAAATTTCATATGGAGACTCCTTAGGATGGGGGAACGAAAGTTTGTTCAAATGGTCCTGGTCACATGGCCAAAATGGCCGCCATGCCCATATATGCTAAAAACCCTTTAAAAATCTTTTTCTCCAGAACCAGAAGGCCGATGACCTCAGGACTTGGTATGTAGCATTGGGGATGAGGGGCCTACCAAGTTTGTTCAAATAATGATCCTAGGTTAACCTTGAATGACCTACTCAACGTCAAGGTCAAAATTGCTTTGTAATGCATTTAAATGGGAAGTTTTTTGAAAAGTTGATTTTTTTGAAAACTGTAGAAGCCTTAGTCATTATTCTCACTTGATATGTTTGACCTAATGAGACAATGGCCAGAGCTTTCACAAGGATTTTGAAAACAGGAGTTCAGGACTCCCATCTGGCAAAAAGTAGGAGTCCCACTGGAAAAATTGGGAGTCCTACTCCAAAAAAGTTGGAGTCCCACCAATTTGTGCATACCGTATATCTTTTCCATTTTAGCCGTAAGTGATACATTTAAATAATTTTAAGATCAACTGATTTTAACCCTTTAAGCATTAATTGATTGTTCCTACTTAACAAAAACAAAATATTTTGGTACTATATTTTTTCATGTAACCTGAACACACATTTTTTTGTTTGGCCTTATCAAAATAAAAGATTTAACTGTTGGTACTTGTTTTATTCATAAACCAGGGTGGCCAATCACGTGATACGCAATTGGTAATCTCACATTTTTGTGTATGTTTTCGCCTCGATTTAAGGTATGTCAAACGATTTTTCGTGGGGTTTTCGATCGATTTCAGAAAAGACACTGGGTGCAGAGTACCCCAGCTTTACAGCGGATCATCCTGTCGTTGACAGATTTTAACGTAAACGTGTAGTTCTTCTGAACATCCGCGCAAAGTTTGTCCAACTGACTTGGTAGGAATCACATTTTTGTCAATACATACCCCTATGAAAGCTAATTGACTCATTTATTGAATCTAAGGTTTCTTTATGCATTTGGCCATTACCTTTAGTGAATAAGATTAAGTTTTCTATAGATTGAATGTAGGATTGCGATTCCTTGCATTGAAAAATGGCAACGGAAGACGATGGTAGGAATCACACGGTATGGTAGGAATCACACTTGAAATTTGCAGTTGCAAAATAGATAGGAATCACACTCCTTTGTGTAAATCGAAACTAGAGCTGGCTGAGCAGTCTACTTATGCTGTGGTTTGTTGTCCGTTATTGATATGTTCATCTATCTGTCTCTATCATTAACTGAATATTCATGAGTAGACCCAGAATGTTTTGTAAGAGAGTATCTGCCAGCTCTTGATCTTTTATTTCTAGTGAGGAGAGAGGAAAAGCGGCCAATCATCTACCCGCCAGCAAAACGCTGTTGATGATTAGCCCAACACTGAATCCTGTTTTTGAGATTTTTACAGGGGACCCGAGCCAGTATTGCTAAGAAATCCTACAGCTTTTTAATTTTTCAGGGAGGAGGGGGGTGGTCCTGACCCCCTGTCCCCCTACCTGGATCAACGCATGATATATTCGACATCTCCCACAGAAGAAGCATAAATATAAGATGAAACTTGATAGATAGCACTTAGGTAGTATGAACATTCCAAATTGATAAAACTGTTTGGCTTTGGTATTTGGTCGACCATGCAGCAATCCTTAAATTCTTCAAGAATTACTTCCATAACATTTGTTTGACTGTGCAAAAACTTGTTTGGAAGTATCCAGGCAAAATGGATATTGAGGAGTGCTAAAATCGTTCAGTACCAATTTCCTAAACAGCTACCATTAAGTCTCTTTTAAACTATTCAAATTATTTCTCTTTCCGAACTAAATGTCAGATTTTACTGGAACTTTTGTGGAGGCATTGATACATAAATTGAGATTCATAGTTGCTATAATCGACGATATCCAAGATGGCTGCAGTGACAGCAATCTTGAAATCTCCTCAAAAACTTAATCTTATATAGAACTGAAACTTGGCTTGGCGCACTCTGGCACTATGCTTAAATAATTACGCTTTAATACCCAAAATGGGGGCCATGGCAGTTTTCATGAAATTCTTAGAACAACATTTCCTCCCGCACCATATGTTTGATTAAGCCCAACCTTGGTAGGGGTAGGGGCTTGTGGTCAACTTCTAATCTTAGATTAGACATTATGACTCTTTTTGGATATCTTATATGGGAGCCATTTTATTTTCTTCATAATTTCGTCTTTTAAGCCATATGTTAGATTGAGCTGTAACTTTGTGGAAGACATTGGGACAATATGGATATTAAGATTTGCTAGAATCATGCGTTCATTTTTTTCAAAGTAGATTAATTATGATCAGTCTCATCAAGGTGAGTGATTCTGGTCCTCTTGGATCGCTAGTATGCTTTAAAGGGGTGGCAAGATTGGAAGCAAGTGGATCAGATAAACAGCCCCTGCCAAACCATGCAATCCTCTCCAAATCTAGTCAAGATCAGGTATAATATAAATCATAAAAAGCCAAAGCGATTAAAAAAATAATAAAAGAAGTCAATGGGCGCCAGTATTTTTTAATTCACTTTATGTTGGAAAATTCAACCAATTCCTGTCGTTTCCAACTTAACAGGGTGTCAAACAATTTGTATCCAGATCAGTCTCTCCAGTAAGACTTAGGTCCAAACTGCTATTTGCCAACACCACCGCAATAGGCGACAGAGAAGGGATGCAGATAATGTGCCAAGACTTTGTCCTTTCAAAGGCATGGGGTATAGCATAGAAACTCCCCTTGGATTTATATCGTGGGTGGATTAAAGAATTTTCATCGTGTGCACACGCGCGTGGGTGTGTGGATGGGGGAGGTAGTCCACCAGGTCAAACAGAGTGTATAGGAAATTCTGAAAACTTTTTTGAGGTGGGGGTGGTATTCTTAGTCCTCAACTTATTTTACTGAGGGGACCTATGATTTTTTCAAAGAAAACTAATCATTGAACTATGATTTGCCAAGATTCCAGAGCTCCAAGCATATCCATTGAACTTGAGATTTTATGGGAGGGGAGGGGACGGGAATGGGGGGGGGGGGGTCCGGACACTTTCCATAGAAAATCTCAAGTTCAATGGAAAAATTTGGAGCTCTGTAATCTTGGCAAATCATAGTGTCTTTGCCCATCCTCCTGGATCCGCTTGCTTATTTACCTATAGACACACTGATTCAAGAGTTCATCTGCGTAAACATTGACTTTATTCATTAATGACCTCATTGACCCATTGTGTCAGCGCACGTGTGTCCTCGACACAGTAAAAATATGTGTATTCAGTTAGAATACCTTTGGACTTGGTCAATTCTGTGTAGCTTCAAATAGGTGTGTATTGCGACGGCGAAAAACGGTCAACTTTGCAGCAAATTTGCTGCAATAAAACAAACAAACACAAAAAACGGTCAAGTTAGTAACAATAGTAAAAACGGTCAAAAATAGTAAGTGAGTATGATCAGGAAATATCACAATCACAACAGCAGACAAACTCATGGCACCACAAGGAAGAGCCACACAACAATCATGAGACACTAGGTAGATAAACTAAGCAAGGCAACCAGCTCTCTCTTCCCCATCAAGATGAGTGTTATTGTTGTTATGTTTGTCTTAAACGTCCCTCAAACAGCTTAGGTCATATGGAGACGAGGCCACGAGGTGATTTGTATGATGAAAATGTTGGTGCTTTGCCTGGTGATTTTATAATTCTCCTATGTTTATGTCATGGTGATTTAAATGGAGAGCAGCCATTCATTGGTAGTTCTGTTTCATATCTTTTGAATTGCGAGACAATTACTGATTTTCTTTTTAATCTGTGCAAACTGAGCTTGCTCTTCTTTTTAACCATCTTTAAACACCTGAAACAAAGTTTAAATATACCTCTAACCCATATAGCCTTACTCGATTTTATAAAACATAAGCAAACAGTGCAAAACCAGATCAGATACTGTTTTATCATTTTGTGGCATTTATTAGGCACTTTTTGCTTACCATCTTGACATAAAATATATCTCTATGAAATAACATCAAAACATTTCATAGGAAATGAAAGTTATGGAGCATACACTGAAAGGATGATTAGTAACCACCATTATTGCATGTAACATACTGTCTTAACAAGTTACACTAAAACGGCTCAAAGGTGATGTAAGCTATTAAGTACACAAGGTTTCACCATTCAAGCTCATTGAAGGGAAACAGCTCAAATTGGAAGCAAGGGAGAGCATTCTTTTACATACTCCTACCAAATATAATCAAAATACCTCAAATGATATAAAAGTTATGGAATGAAGAAACACTCATGTACTACTGATGGACTCACACAAGGCTGATTTTTATCTCCCTTAGTCCTTTCAAGGTTTGGGATAGATATGTTTGTGCTAGTGATTTTGAACAAAGGGTTCAAAGAATAAAATCGATTCCTAATCTTTGCACCCTTACTTACTTTAAAAGAAAGTGCCATTTCAACAGGTTAATTTTCTTTTGTTTTAACTCAAGTGACCAGGGTTTTTTCCAGCAGAGTGGAAACATCTGTAAGATTTTAGAAGAGGGAATACTTGGGAACATTTGTGAGAAACCATATATATTTTAGACAAGTGGCTCATAAGGACTGAAGCTGTCTCAAGTTTCCCCACTAAATTGAGCTCTTGTGAACATTTTATTCAGTGTTTATTCTTAATTGATACAACCTAAAGAAAGTGCCATTTCAACAGGTTAATTTTCTTTTGTTTTAACTCAAGTGACCAGGGTTTTTTTCCAGCAGAGTGGAAACATCTGTAAGATTTTAGAAGAGGGAATACTTGGGAACATTTGTGAGAAACCATATATATTTTAGACAAGTGGCTCATAAGGACTGAAGCTGTCTCAAGTTTCCCCACTAAATTGAGCTCTTGTGAACATTTTATTCAGTGTTTATTCTTAATTGATACAACCTACCTATTAGCCTTGTGCTGATTTTTGTTACCATGTGATGCCATGTGTATGATACGTTTATGTAACATATTACCTCGGCCATTTATACCATGTACATTACATACACAACAGTCGTGTAGTATACAATCCATGCAATTTTCAAATAGCAATTTACAAGTGTGATTCCTATCCATTTTGATTGCATGTGAGACCTATCCATCCTGATAAAAATAATCAGTGTGATTCCTATCATACAGTGTGATTCCTACCATTGACATTCCTTTCTAGATTTTGCTGCAAATCCCACTTTAACTGCGTAGAATATATGTCTGTCATCATTTATTGGCCAATTGTAATTTAACAAATATAATACTGTTGCTGCAGAATATTGTGCGCAGGTAAAACCGCTCAAACAAAGCATTGCTTGGCAAACATGTGATTCCTACCAACTAACATTGCACAACCTTGCGGCGATGTTTAAGAAAACTATAGAACTCTTGTCTAAAACTTAAGCCCCATAAGGAAGAGCTTCCTAGTCTGGGTACTCTGCACTAGGTGACATTTCTGAAAGCCACCAAAAAGCAGGAAAATAATTGTGAAACATACCTTGAATCGAGCGAAAAAACTAAATAAAACGTGTGAGATTACCACATGTGTATCACGTGATTGGCCCCCTTGTAAACAAGACAGACAGATAGACAGACAGACAGACAGACAGACACACGGACGGACAGACAGACAGACTGACAGCTGTCCTCCGTTTTGTATAATCTTATGCAAATGGAAGTGTTTTTTCTTCTAAAAAAACGCATCTCGCTAGTGTCCACGGCGATTGCAATGAATAGACTGACATTAATTAGTCATTTAACATGGCTTCCATGATTTAGAATGAACGATTTTACTTGCTGAAAGTTTATTAATCTAGACACTCGTCTTGAACCGATGAAAAATTTCATCGCACGGCTTGTAGTGTAGCTTCATTTGGAACTTTTCTCAGTCGGACGTTACCATATACGGCTTACCGCTATACCGTTTTTTTTCTTCAAACAATTCTCAGACTCTTTTGTTTGCCGTAGCAATGAACGAAAGAAGAAATGCAAATCCATAAAATTATTGTTTTATTTCTCCATGTTTATGTTGCTCAAATCGCAAACGAGTGCAATTAAATATGTTTTCTCTTTCATCCCCAATCAGTCGAATTCGGAAGTCGGTAGTCCGATGTTGTTTACAATACCCTATTAGTTTTTCTCCCTTTAATTAATGGTAAATCCCGATAATCCTTGCTTAATTACTTTAATAATCACCTCGTAATAATCACACTGTCCCGCATCGGTAATCCTGTCAATCACCTGTCAGAATTGCTACACTGCAGTCCGAGTCATACGATTGGTCAACAGAGACAGGAAAGCGTGTCGCGATCGATAATATCAAAGGGCTTTTGATCTCCCGGTGTGTATTTATCTCGCAGCTACTGGATTTTTAGCGCGTGCCGACTAAAAAAACATGCGTACGCGGGACTTCCGCCTAGCGAAAATCATGTGTCCCGGGGGGAAAACGTGCGTACCAATACGCGTAATTCTGCGTTTCCGAGAGCTCTGAATGGCTATAAATAAGTTCCAAAGGTTAAGGTTGACCTTTGACCTTTCAGCTAAGTTGCTCATATTGGAGTCCCAGCAATATATTAAAGCATAGTTTTCTCACAAATCATTGTTCCAATTGAACTCAAATTTCATGTGAAGACTCCTTATGATAAGTTAGCCAAAATTTATACAAAATATTTTGGTCACATATCGTAAAAAACCTTTAAAAATCTTCTGCTCCAGAACCAGAAGGCTTGTGACCTTGGGACTTGGTATGTAGCATTGGGGATGTGGGGCCTACAAAGTTTGTTCAAATTGATGATCCTAAGTTGACCTTGACCTACTTAACGTCAAGGTCAAATTTGCTTCCTAATGCATTTAAATGGGAATTTTTTGAAAAGTTGATTTTTTGAATATTATTGAATTCAAAGGCATTATTCTCACTTGATATATTAAACCTAATGAGACAATGCCTATAAATAAGTTTCAAAGGTCAAGGTTGAACTTTCATTTTTCAGCCAAGGTCGCTCATATTGGAGTCCTATCAACACATTAAAACATAGTTTCCTCAGAAACCACTAGGCCGATTGAACTCAAATTTCATATGAAGACTCCTTATGATAGGTTAGCCAAAATTTACACCAGTTGTACTGGTCACATGGCCAAGATGGCCACCACGCCCATATATGGTAACTTCTTCTCTGGAACCAAAAGGCCAATGGCCTTGGGACTTGGTATGTAGCATTGGGGATGTGGGCCCTACCAGATTTACACAAATGATGAATCTAGGTTGACCTTGACCTACTTTATGGCAAGTCCTAATGCATTTATATGAGAAAAATCTTAAATTTGTTCATTTTTCTATAACTGTTTAGGCCGAAATCATAATACTTGTAAGAAATGTTTAACCTAACGAGACAACTGTTTTATATAAGTACCAACTGTCAAGCTGACCTGTGACCTTTTATCCAAGGCCACTCATTTGGACTGCCACATACCTATCTAACCATCTTTTCCTCAGAAATCACTGGGCTGTTTGATGGATTTTTCATTAGATTGTTTTAGGTCACTTGACCAAAATGGCCGCAACCCCCATAAAACAAAATATGTTTAATTATAAGCTGTAGTTTATCTTGACCTATTTTAACATTATTAAGGAGATCAGGTGAGCGCTTCAGGACCGTCAGGTCCTCTAGTTTTAGAGACCACTACTACTGAGAAACAATGACCCATATCACATTGATACTTAAACACTTGTGCTTAAGTGGTATGGTAGGCATTATAATCTAAAATAACTTGATTTTGAGGATATATTTTGCTACCCTAGTTATGTTCTATGTCGTTAATTTTTCCAACTTTTGCTGTTAAGTCGATCATTTTTTCCCAATTTTGGCCAGGGGCCTTTTCCCAAAATTGCTGGAAAAGCCCTGTCAGAGTATTAGCTGCTTGCCACAATACGCACACTCTTGGTGGAAGGTATATAATGATGGACATACATGTATATAAAATCATGTTTGATTCAGGACTTCATTAGATTTTGTCATAATGTGTGGCTTTTGTGTGCTACACCGTCAAATAGGGTCTAGGAGCAGATGATGCCAACACAACCCGTACCAAAATTGTAATTTAGTATTTTGTATAAGTATCATTAAGAAAGAATCAAACCATATTCTTGGTTCAAATGTGTAAGGCTTAGCACATGCATTTTTGCATATACTAAGGTAAAGTCTGGTATATTTGGACAGACAGCTAAATTGGGACAGCCACCTTGTTTGTTTCATAGTTCAATTATTGGAATAAAAATAAATTAACAAAGCAAAACAGTGAAAATCCCGATGAGAAGGCTCATAAGGAGCCGTCTCATCTGGGTTATCACTGTTTGCAAACTTGTGTCCGAATTTACCTGATGTCCCAATTTACCTGACTTTACCCTACTCCCAAGAGTTTTTGACTGATCCTTTTAAAATATCACACATGTTTCATTAATGGTCTGAAGATATGAATGTGATTTTTCAGATTCCTGTAATTATCATTTTTTTTCTTAACTTGGGCATTTTTTTCAAACTCTGATACTACAAAAGTGCATAGAGAATTGGTACCTTGTTGTTTCTTTTTCTGCTTTGTGAACGTAGTCATTTTAACTTACTTATTTTAAGACTTGTTTCATGATAGCTCATATATTAAAAAAACAACATTAAGTGGCTGGGGTCTTTAATTCACTAAATTTGCTTGTTATGTTCTGTTTGCAGGTCTGTGCATGTATCCAAGTTCCTGGCCAGTCGCACACAGCTGTTCTCAGGGTCAGATGACAACACAGTGTGTATCTGGGATATTCCTAGCGAAAAAGAGATAGTCACCTATGCTGAACACAAGGTGAGTATTCTCGAGACTGAGGGGTTGCGGGTTCGAGCCCCACTGGCGTCACTACGTTGTGTCCTTGAGGCAGACACATTAATCCTTGCTTAGTACTGGTCCAAGTTCAACCCAGGAAGACGTGTCCCGACATAACTGAAAAAATGTTGACTGGGATGTAAAGAATCAAATCAAACAAACAAAACAAGGTGAACACAGTGCAGTTCCTTTATAACACACTTCATTATAGCATTGACTTGGATTCAACACGGTCATGTTGTGGAATTTGTTGTGCCCAATTTTTATATTCCTTGGAATTTTACAGTGAATTATAGGGAAATGACCATAAAATGGTCATTATCCTTTAAATTCTTTGTAAAATTGTCCTTTTATAACATGATTCTCTTATACCAGAGTCCATTCATATGGAACCCAAACACAGCGTTATAAAGGGACTGCACAGTGCCACTGTATCAGTCTAAAGTTCTAAACTGAAAAGTTAAAATGCTGTACATGTAGATCCAGCTAATGCAGCTTTCAATCTAGAGCATGCCATTGCGCCATTGGCCCCTTTTAAAGGCAACTGGCGCAAGTTGGTTGTCTACTGGCGCCAAAATGGCGCGTTACGAATCCTATGAGGTTCGAAAATATGCAACAATTTTCAGCTAAAAAACGTAAATATCGTGGTGAATAGATATAGTAATTTTTGTAAGTGGTGCGTTTTCATTGGACATGAGTATGTATTTTAGGTATCATAGAACATTAATATTGTATACATATTTGTCCCTGAAGATTGTTTTAATCATAGCAAACAGTGCAAACACATGAAAGCAATGCTAGTTAAAAGCATAATTCTCACATTTTTCTGTGCATAAATTGTAAAGAACCTCTAAATTGATTGCCTAGAATAGTCATCTTGCCTTGAAAGCAGCTATAACGTCAGGATATGAAGCTTGCCCAGGAAAAAGTGTGGTTAGGTGAACTGACCGTCCCGCCATGACCATAGCTGTTGCAAAACAAACAAAACAAACAAAACTTCACTAGCGTCATTTTGACCAGTGTGTAAGATCAAGACATTCAAAGAATCCTTCTTTTACTGATGCAAAATTACCATTTTGTAGCAAGAATATTTATTGCTCATGTAGTGGGCCGTTAACATTGATGGAGAGTAGGTATCAAGGTTTTTATTAACGCCAATCTCTAAAAGCTCGTATACACAAAATAAGAATATCTGTGTTGATCTTAATGTTGGATAATACTCGCACTGACCGACGATCCAAAAAATCAGAAGATTAAAAATGATAGCATTGCGAACAATGGCTGGCGACACACTCAAAGATGACGTCAATGATGAAATGTCAATATTTTAGAGGATTTTGATGATGTTTTGCATGTGTGTGGATTTATAGGATGGAAATCAGCATTGTTTAGAATACTAGGACTGTAAAAACCACAATTAAACATGTTACGTGGAGTTATGTCAGACTAACCCAAATTTAAGCTTACATAGTGACTTTGTTCACGTTAGTGTAGTGTTAGGTGTTGCGTCACAACTGTCAAAGTTGTTGCGAAATGGGCAAACAAAAACATTTCAATGAGCTTTTTGGGTCTTTTTGTGTACGCCAAAAATGCGATTAATGCAATTTGGGGGCTGACGGTGCGTCATGTGTTAAGGGAGCCACTGGAATTGAAATTTTTGTGTGAAAACATTGCATTTGTCCTAAATAATAAATATAAATAACACAATTTTGCACAGCTTTTGATAGGCAACAACTATGCGAATCTGAAAAGTGGTGCTTTTTCATTGGACATAAGTATATTATAAACCTGACCATATAAACCTTATTTCTGTGTTTCAGTTAGTTTTTTTAGCGGATCGAGAATTCAGAGTTTGAGGTGATTTTGATAAATATAATCACATCTCAACAGGGTCTGCATCACTTTGAATTATTTTAATTCAATCAAAGATGGTTGGAAGATTCCATCAGTATAGAAATGGTTCAAATTTGATATTTCAGTCATTAACTTTTGCATGCTGGGTAATTTTCTTTGCTCTTTTTGTCCTCAGCAGATTTTCTTAAAATAAACTTTTTCAAATAAAAACTTTCCGGAAAAGCGTCAGAATTTCATACAGTTTTGGTTCAGAACAGTCTAGAAGTTTCGTGGCCATGGTCTGGGTTCAAACTGTCTGCAAAATTTATCATCAGAAAGCAAAAGTCACCACTAATGGAAGTTTGCATTAGCTGCTCATTTTTAGGCATCTGTGGCAGTGGTAAAATTTATAAGATTTATTTCAAGCAGTCATTTTATGGATGAGTTAAATTATTGCATTTTTTACTCTCTTCAAATTAGTGAAAGGGGTTCTCCAGTTCCCTGCTGCATTCAGATTTCACCCTGCTTTGCAAACAGTGTAGTTCCTGATCAGCTGGCTTCTATGAAGCCAGCTGATCAGGATCCTCACTGTTTTACATGCATTTTAATAATCAGATTGAGCTATTTGCATAGAGCCATTTGATAGGTTGAAATTAAGAAGTGGGAGTGGCGTTAAAATTAAGTGGGCGGGGTAAGGATTAATGGTGGCACATTTAATGTGTGGCTGAAGCCAGTTGGCACCAGAAGTCTGTTAAAGAAATCATTTCTTTTATTTTTCAATTTCATTCCTGTCATTTGATCCTTATCTCAGAGAACTGATGACAAATTCATTGGTATAACAGGGAGAAAACATGCAGAAAAAATATCTCCAGGAATGTACTGTGGAGATCGGAACATGATATGGGTGGTATTAAGAGAAATGGGAAATGAGGAGGTTTTTTGCCTCACCCGCATCACTGTGTTGTTTTCTTGAGCAAGACATATTTATCTTGCTTAGCACTGGTTCAACCCAGGAAGATCCATCCAGACATTACTGAAAATTGTTGACTAGGACGTAAAGAATCAAATCAAACAAAAAAAAAAAACAAAGGATTTTTTTTGTTGCTTTTAACTCTTTCCTGGCTTTCTGCTGATAGCCTTTGCAAACAGTTTGGACCCAGATCAGGACCGACAGGTCGTCGGTCCTGATCTGGATGCAAACTGTTTGACACTCTGATTGTGTCCCTGAAATATTTTTTTTTGAAAAAGTTAATTTTGAAAAATGTCAGCAGATGACAACAAAAGTATGAAAAATTACCCAGCATGCAAATTATGGAACATATGAAAATCAACCTTCATGACTATCTTTGGATGTCAGAATGTTTACCTAAAATGTCAGTGAATATACTTTTAGCAAGCGAGAGTAATACTTTTTTACCATTTTAACCCCTTTTCCTCCTATAGATGCCTTTTAACACTTTTGCAAACAGAGCAGACCCAGAGAAGCTCTTCTAAGAGTTGGCTGACCAGGGTCTACTCTGTTTGCTTATGGAAAAATGATTATTGAGATCCTACACTAGTGGGCCTGACAAGTAATTTCTTTGTTCTAATTACAAATGTGAAAATTAATTTATATAATTATTCATAGTGGGTGGAGCTTAGCATGAATAATTCATGAAGGAAAGGGTTTAAGAACAGGTTAAAATCTTTTATTTTCGATCCCTGAAGCCGATGCAGTGGCAACAAGCACTCTTTTACTTTACCGGGCTGCATAGCGCAGTCGGTAGCGTGTCTGGCAACAGATGCGAGTCTGACTGCAGATCCAGGGGTCGCTAGTTCGATCCCGCCCCAGTCTCATACTTTCGTGGAGATTGATCATGAAATAATTTCTACGGTCATTCTCTTCCCTTCTGCTGAATCATTCAAGAAGGGATGCTGTCAGTTACAAGCGAAAGTATGTGCAGGAAGTACTGGTTAACTGCTTGTTCAAGCTTGCCGAGGAAAAGTGTGGTAAGGTGAACTGACCTTCCCGCCATGACCATAACTGTTGACTTTGGACAAAAAGGAACAAATCAAACAAACTCTTTGTCATCTTCTGATACAGTAAATATTCTAAAATTTCAAACACTTTTCTCTTTCAGTTCTCAACAAAAATGACGGTTATCAGGGCTGGAATTCACAAAATGCTTTTCAGAATAGCAAACAGGGAAGACCCCAATCATACTGCTTCTTCAGATCAGATCTGGGTCTGTGCTGTTTGCAATTGTCTTGGCCTATTTGACAGGCAACTAGTGGTTGAAATTTTAGGACATTTACGGTAACCTAGCTTTGCAAACAATTTGGAACCAGATCTTGTTTGATCTGGATCTAAACTGCTTTACACTCTGATGATATTCCTGAAAGATTATTTGAAAAATTAATTTAGGGGACAAAAATTCCACTCAAAATTCCACTCGTCCACTCGTAATTACGAGTGAAATCTAGAAAGAATGAGTAGTTCTTCCCAAAGCACCTGTCCAACAGGAGGAGTGCTAAAATCTGAGGGTGAAACTAGCATTTCCTTAGTATTGACTGTGAAATCTTTTTGTCAGTGTGTGGGATGCAGTTATGAAACAGACTGGGCAAATATTACATATAACTCCCTTATGTTGTTTATTGAATACACTTTTAGGACAAATGCATGTGTTTACAGGACAAAGGAAACTTGTAAGTCACTCGTTCTACAGGACAAGTGCAATATTGAAATATTTTTGTCCCCTGTAATTTTTTAAAAAAAATCAGCTGACTACAAAAAAGCATGAAAAATTAACTAGCATACAAAAAGTTTAAGAAATCTTTAACCATGTTCTTGCATGAACTGATCATACTGATGAGTCCCTGTTCCTTGCTATTAGCGACTTTTGTCATATGCTGTTATTATGTTCTTGAAATAATTTTTTGAAAAAGTTAATTTTGAAAAAAATACAGCATGCGACAACAAAAGCATGAAAAATTACCCAGCATGCAAAGAGTTAATACTTGCAAGGTAGGCTTAAGCAGAAAAAAGTGGGCAATAAACATATGATGAATGTTTTTTCTTGTTACCAAAATTAATATCTTTTTCAACAAGAACTTCAGCTTGAGAAATATACACCAGTTTTATAATTAAACTTATTCTTGATGTGTTTTATGTACAACATATATTTGGATGACTGATGTAAAATTGTGGGCTGGTAAATAAATTCTGGTGAAAACAAATAAGCATAAAATACTTCAAAACAACAAATGTAATTTGAAATGGCTTTCATTGTTTCAAGATGTTAATTGCGGAGGGCCAAATAAGGAGGACAATTTGTTTACAATACTTTTCCAATAGTGTTAATTTCTTCTCGAATCATATGTTGTGTGTATGCTTTGGAATTGCCTCGCTGAGGCAATTCCAAAGCGTACACACAACATACATTTAACAGCGGAAAAAAGAAAATTTGCCCACGCATATATAGGTATGGCCCTTCTCAACAGACCCTCTGTAGGTAGAACATTTATTTCGGTGGTGCCAGAACAGTAGACAGTGATTGTTTAAGCAAACACCTAGTGTTTTCTTCCATTGTCCCGTTAAAGGAATCATTTAATTAATATCACTTTCCCTTACAAATAAACAAAATTTGAAGAAATTTGCACCAATCCATATAAAATTCTTTCATATTTGATTGAAATTGGATTCTAAATGTTAGTTCTGCAAAAAACATTTTTTTCGGATGTTGGTTGTTAATTTTCGACTCGGCAGGCTAAAGGTTAATGACGTGTAATAAATTCTAAAGAAACATAGCTCACCTTATTTTCATACAACTGATGAAGGAAAAAAAAAATGCCAATCAAAAATGATGCTTATATCTGAAACCTGATTTCGACCAATCACAGGAGGTTTTCCCATTCACTGTGGGTGATTATGGAAAATACCGCTTATTGTCTGGCAGAAATGGCTTCACAGTAATTAAAAAACACAAATTCCAACAAGAAATTATTTCTCTTTTTTTTTCTGAAGCTAGGAAATTATTTTCCGATATCTTCACATCTATCTCGTCAGAAGTCACCCATAATGAGGGGAACACTTGTAAATGTGTAACCAAAAACCAGGTTCGCTACTAATGGTTTTCCCAAAATGTTGTTGTATGTAGATTCAATATGAGTGATAGTATGGCGAAAAGGGGCTTCCATACTTGCAAACAGCAAAGGCCTAGATCAGACTGCGCAAATGCGCAGTCTGATCTGCCTTTTGCTGTTTGCCGAAATTAATAACGATAGTTAATGAATTAATTGACATAAAAAAGAACAATTTACAAACTTGACTATGTATGGAGGACTATCAGGTCCTTCAATGTTGGCAATTATATCAAGGGTCATTTTTGCTGGGAATGCCTCCTATAAACTTGATGGGTATACTTTTGGTTTATTTGACACCTGACAACGCACATCCAGTCAATGCTTCCATAAAACAATCAGGATGGGATTTAGAACAACAGGCAAAAACTGGTAATTAATCTATGTAAGACAAAACATTATAGCTGGTAAACAGGATGGGAAGGGCTTATAGAAAGCCGATAATCCACCAAACATCTTATTGATTCATTAAATAAATATGTATGCGTAATGAATACCCTCTTCATAATTCTGATGATACTTATATCCTGTTTAGATCAGTTTTAATCCAAATTGAAACCAAATTTCACTTCGAATTAACTTTTTACACCAGCAAATCAAATTCCAACTAACAGTCTGTAATTTGAAGTAAACTAAAACTACAGAGTACCTTGGATGGTTTAACTTTGACTTTGAATTAAAAGTTGTGTATAAATAGCAAATCGAAGAGAAACTGCAATGAAATTTTTTAGACTGACCTCTGGCATGTTTAAGTAGTGTTTACGAACTGAGTTGCAGCATTTTGGTGTTGTTTTGTAATTTAATTTTTTTAAGTAGCAAGTCTTTTTGGCTGTGGCTCAGTGGTAGAGTATTCGACTTTAGTTTATGGGGTTGCTTGTTCAAAACGCACTGGAGGCACTGCCATGTGTCCTTAGGCAAGACACTTTATCCTGTGCTTATATATAGCACTGCAGTTCACCCACTGAGAAATTGTTGACTTGTAAAGCATCAATACAAACAAAATTTTGACCTTAAGTGTATCAAGAGCAGAGTTGCGAGACTGCACATTTTCTTGCGAATCCATATTACAACACACAATTTCATGAAAAATTGCAAATAGGTAAAAAAAATAATGATATTAATTAATAGCCTAGGTTAGTAAAAAATATCATTTTTATGTTAAAAATAGATAGCTGATTTTCCTGCATTAAATGGGATTATTTATGGATATCAGAAGATATCAGTTTTGAGGAAAAAATATTTGAATAAAATGTCAAGGTCTTTTTCTGTCATATCGATGTTTCAGACTGGAGTCAGTCTAGAACTTATTTGTTTCTCTACTTACACTTGCTTGAAAGCAGGTGGTGGTGTAGGCTCACCACCCCTAGACTTCTATGACCCTCTATGCAGAAGGGAGCCGGCTCTCATAGTACATGCCAGTGGCGACTGTTGTCTGCTGATAACCATTGCATACGGTATGGACCCTTTTCTGAGCAGGCCAGATCTATGAAATTTAGGGCCTGATCTGGATCCCAATATTTTGACTTCCTGAAAGAATTTCTTGAACTATATTTTAAACAAAACATTTTCAGGCATAAACCTGCAAAATTACCCAGCAGGTAAAGTGTTAATGAGCTGCATGGTTGACAGTTTGATTGAAGTCACTATCTGGGGGTCAGAGGTCAAACAGATTAATCCAGCTTCCATGGATGTTTCTCTAATTTGTATATAAATAAAACTGTATGTTAAGGTCATCAGAAAGTCAATCATTTAAGATAGGCAAATTGATTCTGATATTTCTAGATAGGTGAAATATTGCTATCAAAGTATTTGGGGGTTTCAGGAGAGAAAACAGTTATGATTCCATGATGATACCATTTTAGTGTACCAAGAACAGTATAGTCCCAGATCTGTCTGCATACCGGTATTTACCCTTTTAAGAACATATTTGTGCAGGATGAGTTGAGATTCCTGCTTGGTTGGCGTAATTTAATTGTGTTCCCCTTTTTACTAGTAAATTGCCTTGATTAAAATATTGGAGTATCTTCTTCTATGTTGAATGCTTGAAAAAGGGTTTTCATGTGACCATGCTTAACAACCCCTACCATGCTAAACTTGGATATAATCTGTTCTGAAAACAGTATAGATCCAGATCAGCTGGCTTCTGAGAAGCCAGCTGATCAGGATCCATACTGTTTACCATGCTGCGCATAAATACATTCTAATAATTCTAATCCTGCAAGTTAATGCGCCAATCCCAACAAAAGTCGTCTGCTTTTCTCGTCTGCTGAAATGTTTAAGAAGCCTCTATGGCAAACAGTGTGGACCCAGATCAGACTGCCTATAGGAGCAGTCTGTTCTGTGTCCACACTGTTTGCTTCTATACTTAATTCGTCAGTAATGTTAGGCAATTATTTGCAGCAGACAACTTCAGCAGATGACATTTTCAGATGCATTTTTTTCTTGGCGCTTTAAGGGTTTATTGGATAAAAACTGGGGAGGAGTGTAGTACAGAAAAATATCCAGTATGGTAAGAGTTTAGCAGATTTGCAGTTGCAGAAAATTTATTGGTACCTGTTCAATTTGTACAGTTCAAAGACAGGTGATGGAAGAGACTAAACTGAGGAACCAGTGTTTAGGGAATTTCTTAAGCTAGTTTTGTTTGATTTGATTCTTTACGTCCCATCAACAGTCTTTCAGTTAAACAGGGATGGGTCTTCCTGGGTTGAACCATAAATGTGTCTTGCTCAAGGACCACAACGCAGTGACGCCGGTGAGGTTCAAACCCGCTGTCTTTTGGTCTCGAGTCAAGCACTCTACCGCTGAGCCACTGCGCTCCCTATTCAAAGACAGGTGATGAGAGAGATTGAGCTGGGGAACCAGTGTTTACTGAATTTCTTAAGCCAACTGGTTATGATACAGTCACAAGGCTTTCAATATATTTGATATGCATGTTAAATACGGATAAACAAGCTTTATTACATACATGCAATGTGAACATATGCCTTTTCACCGGCAGTGTCAATTTGTTGTGTCCTTGACCAAAACACTTTATGGGCTGCTTAGTACTGGTTCAACTGAGGAAGACATGAAATTGTCCCGACATTACTAAAAAAATTGTTGAAGTGGACATAAAGCATCAAAACAAATAAAACAAACAAAATGCCTTTTCAAAATTCAAAAGCCATATCAAATTTTAATTCCATTTTTGCGAGAATTTTATTTTTATGAATGGCATTAAAATACATATGGGCCTCGACTTGAGAAAACCTGTCTTCGGGGTTTGCGAACAACAAAGGCGCAGACCAGCCTGCACATCCGTGCAGACTGATCAGCGCCTTTATTATTCGCTTTGTAGAAAGTATGATATCTAAATTTGCTACGATCAAAATTTTAATTTTCTAAATAGTCTCAGTGGCTTGGGAGACTGGTTTGAGTCTCACTTTGTCGGAAACCTCGAAGACCGGTTTTGTCGCGACAAGGCCCATATTTGTGGCGGTAAAAATTCGCAACAGGAACATGATTTACCTACATCAGTAAATGACAGATTGACTTCCCTGTTTTTGCGAGGGTTTTATTTTCGCCAAACTTCGCAAACTTTACATTTGCAAAGTTTCTTGAAAATGAAACCCTTGGGAAAATTTCTGGATATACAGTACTAAGATTACTGTACAATGAAACTATTATCAACCAATATGTAAGAATCAATCCGCCAAGAAAGGGTTTTAAAAATAGATTGTATTTATATTTCAGGACTATGTGAGATGCGGTGTTGCAAGTCAAGCCAGTAAAGACATAATACTCACAGGTAGCTTTATCTTCAAAGAAACTCTGATAAACTGGTTTATCTACACAGTTCTGAGCTTCACCCTAATATTCAGTAGAATCTCCTAATTTCAAAGTCCTCGGGGATCAAGGTTATAAAACTTGTTTCATGCTCAACTCAACTGAGCATGAAATTGATCCTGCTCATAAACACTAAGATACCGACAAATAAAGAAGTTTCTTGCTTTGAGTCTTTCAGATGTTGTATTTATCATGCTAATAAATGTTAAAATGCCAACAATTGCAGGATAAATTTTGTGCTCAGCTGCGTTGAGTATGAAATTTTTTTATAACCTCCGGGCCACAACTAGAGGTATTATTTCGAATTATCAGTAGTTCGAATTATAGAGGGTTGACATAAAATATGAGTTCCTTCCTAGGAACTCTGATCAGCTGCTTTATCTACACAGTCCTGAGCTTCACCCCAATATTCAGTAGATTCTCCTAATTCCAAAGTCCTCAGGGATCGAGGTTATAAATCTTGTTTCATGCTTAACTGAACATGAAATTTATCCTGCTCATAAACACTTAAATACTGACAAATAAAGAAGTTTCTTGCTTTAAGTCTCTAAGATGTTTATTTATCATGCTAATAAATGTTAAAATGCCAACAATTGTTGGCATTTTAACGTTTATGAGCAGGATAAATTTCGTGCTCAGCTGAGTTGAGTGTGACATTTTTTATAACCTTGGGGCCAGGACTAGAGGTTTTATTTCGAATTTTCAGTAGTTCGAATTATAGGGAGATAGACATAAAAAATTATTATCATCACTTTTTTTCCTATCAAACATAAGTTTTGGGTGCATAAAAGAAATGTCTCAAGGAGAGATATTGCCTTTTGCAAAGTTGGCCATTAAGATATTAATGTTATATTCTGGAAACTAATAAAGCTAGTAAATTCATACTTGGTCAGCTGATAAAAGATGACAATTAGATTACCTCGTGATATTTCTTCAAAAACAATCTTTTTCTCCGAGTTAATGTGTTTTGCAAATTATGCCATTGGAACTTTTTTCAAGATATCTTGAAAACTATTATAGCTAGGGGTTTCAAACATGGTCAGCTGATAGAGCATAATGCTTAGAATAGCTAGGAGCTTAAAACTTTAGATGACATTAATTTGTCTTGGAAAAGCATATGTTTGGGGGCACAGTTTTTCACAAACACTATTTCTAGTGTGGATTGCAGAAATTATTTGTCTTGTAAAATTGGTCATTATATATTCATTCATCTTAAGACAGGGTTCGAACAGGCTTGAAAAGTACTTGAATATACAGGACTGTCTTGAAAAGTCCTTCAAAATAAAATTTGCCTTGAGAAGTACTTGAAAAACACTCCAAGGCCTTGAAAAGTCCTTGAATTTTACCATTTGCAAGATGATTCAACACAGTTTTTTTCAGGCCTACTTCAGTATAAAATTGTGGTGCTTTATTTGGTGCAGCATATGCTGCACCAAATAAAGGCACCATAATTTTACACTAATATCTTTAGTAATGGACTCTAGCATTTCAGAAGTAGAATTTGAACGTGTTAACCAGTTTTTTTGATAAGTTTTCAGTCCTTGAAAACAGCAGGAAAGTCTTTTAGAAGTCCTTGAAAAGTCCTTGAATTTTACACGAACTTGCCTGTATGAACCCTGTAAAAATTCCTTGACTTTCAGGTGGATATGATCACACAGTAAAGATGTTTGATACCAGAATGGGAGAAAGTATTATGACAGTAGAACATGGTGCACCGGTAGAGAGTGTCCTTATGTTCCCAGCCGGCGGAGTTTTCATTTCAGCAGGTATGTGAATCAGTCTAGAACACAGTGCACCAGTATAGAGTGTCCTTATGTTCCCAGCCGGCGGAGTTTTCATCTCAGCAGGTATGTGAATCAGTCTAGAACACAGTGCACCAGTAGAGAGTGTCCTTATGTTCCCAGCCGGCGGAGTTTTCATTTCAGCAGGTATGTGAATCAGTCTAGAAGACAGTGCACCAGTATAGAGTGTCCTTATGTTCCCAGCCGGCGGAGTTTTCATCTCAGCAGGTATGTGAATCAGTCTAGAACATGGTGCACCAGTAGAGAGTGTCCTTATGTTCCCAGCTGGCGGGGTTTGTCTAGAACATGGTGCACCGGTAGAGAGTGTCCTTATGTTCCCAGCTGGTGGCGTTTTCATTTCAGCAGGTATGTGAATCAGTCTAGAACACGGTGCACCTGTAGAGAGTGTCCTTATGTTCCCAGCTGGTGGAGTTTTCATTTCAGCAGGTATGTGAATCAGTCTAGAACACAGTGACCCGTATAAAGTGTGCTTATGTTCCCAGCTGGTGGAGTTTTCATTTCAGCAGGTATGTGAATCAGTCTAGAACACGGTGCACCTGTATAGAGTGTCCTTATGTTCCCAGCTGGTGGAGTTTTCATTTCAGCAGGTATGTGAATCAGTCTAGAACACAGTGACCCGTATAAAGTGTGCTTATGTTCCCAGCTGGTGGAGTTTTCATTTCAGCAGGTATGTGAATCAGTCTAGAACACGGTGCACCTGTATAGAGTGTCCTTATGTTCCCAGCTGGTGGAGTTTTCATTTCATCAGGTATGTGAATCAGTCTAGAACACAGTGCACCAGTATAGAGTGTCCTTATGTTCCCAGCTGGTGGAGTTTTCATTTCATCAGGTATGTGAATCAGTCTAGAACACAGTGCACCAGTATAGAGTGTCCTTATGTTCCCAGCTGGTGGAGTTTTCATC
Organism: Loripinus fragilis; assembly: GCA_964019695.1. Taxonomy (NCBI): domain Eukaryota; kingdom Metazoa; phylum Mollusca; class Bivalvia; order Lucinida; family Lucinidae; genus Loripinus; species Loripinus fragilis. The sequence goes on along the minus strand of OZ026522.1, from coordinate 38,785,253 downwards.
TCAGCAGGTATGTGAATCAGGCTGGAACACGGTGCACCAGTGGAGAGTGTCCTTATGTTCCCAGTTGGTGGAGTTTTCATCTCAGCAGGTATGTGAATCAGTCTAGAACATGGTGCACCAGTGGAGAATGTCCTTATGTTCCCAGCTGGTGGAGTTTTCATCTCAGCAGGTATGTGAATCAGTCCAGAACATGGTGCACCAGTGGAGAATGTCCTTAAATTGTTCCCAGCCGGAATCAATCCAGAACATGGTGCGCCAGTAGAGAGTGTCCTTATGTTCCCAGCTGGTGGAGTTTTCATCTCAGCAGGTATGTGAATCAGGCTAGAACATGGTGCACCAGTGGAGAGTGTCCTTATGTTCCCAGCTGGTGGCGTTTTCATTTCAGCAGGTATATGAATCAGGCTAGAACACGGTGCGCCTGTAGAGAGTGTCCTTATGTTCCCAGCTGATGGAGTTTTCATTACAGCAGGTATGTGAATTAGTCTAGAACACAGTGCACCAGTAGTGAGTGTCCTTATGTTCCCAGCTGGTGGAGTTTTCATTTCAGCAGGTATGTGAATCAGTCTAGAACACAGTGCACCAGTAGAGAGTGTGCTTATGTTCCCGGCTGGTGGAGTTTTCATTTCAGCAGGTATGTGAATCAGTCTAGAACACAGTGCACCAGTAGAGAGTGTCCTTATGTTCCCAGCTGGTGGAGTTTTCATTTCAGCAGGTATGTGAATCAGTCTAGAACACAGTGCACCAGTATAGAGTGTCCTTATGTTCCCAGCTGGTGGAGTTTTCATCTCAGCAGGTATGTGAATCAGTCTAGAACACAGTGCACCAGTATAGAGTGTCCTTATGTTCCCAGCTGGTGGAGTTTTCATCTCAGCAGGTATGTGAATCAGTCTAGAACACAGTGCACCAGTATAGAGTGTCCTTATGTTCCCAGTTGGTGGAGTTTTCATTTCAGCAGGTATGTGAATCAGTCTAGAGCATGGTGCACCGGTATAGAGTGTCCTTATGTTCCCAGCTGATGGAGTTTTCATCTCAGCAGGTATGTGAATCAGTCTAGAACATGGTGCACCTGTAGAGAGTGTCCTTATGTTCCCAGCTGATGGAGTTTTCATTTCATCAGGTATGTGAATCAGTCTAGAACATGGTGCACCTGTAGAGAGTGTCCTTATGTTCCCTGCTGGTGGAGTTTTCATTTCAGCAGGTATGTGAATCAGTCTAGAGCACGGTGCACCGGTATAGAGTGTCCTTATGTTCCCAGCTGATGGAGTTTTCATCTCAGCAGGTATGTGAATCAGTCTAGAACATGGTGCACCTGTAGAGAGTGTCCTTATGTTCCCTGCTGGTGGAGTTTTCATTTCAGCAGGTATGTGAATCAGTCTAGAGCATGGTGCACCGGTATAGAGTGTCCTTATGTTCCCAGCTGATGGAGTTTTCATCTCAGCAGGTATGTGAATCAGTCTAGAACATGGTGCACCTGTATAGAGTGTCCTTATGTTCCCAGCTGGTGGAGTTTTCATTTCAGCAGGTATGTGAATCAGTCTAGAGCACGGTGCACCAGTAGAGAGTGTCCTTATGTTCCCAGCTGGTGGAGTTTTCATCTCAGCAGGTATGTGAATCAGTCTAGAACACGGTGCACCAGTAGAGAGCGTCCTTATGTTCCAAGCCGGTGGAGTTTTCATCTCAGCAGGTATGTGAATCAATCTAGAACATGGTGCACCTGTAGAGAATGCCTAAAGATCCCATCTGATGGGATTTGTCTAGAAAGTAGTGCACCAGTAGAGAGTGTCCCAAATTATTAAATTGTTCCAAGCTGGAGTTTTCATTTTACAGCCAGTCTAGATCATGGTGCACCAGTAGAGAATGGGCTTAAATTGTTCCCAGATGGAGTTTTCATTCTCAGCAGGTATGTGAATCAGTCTAGAATACAGTGCACCAGTAGAGAGTGTCCTTATGTTCCCAGCTGGTGGAGTTTTCATTTCAGCAAGTATGTGAATCAGTCTAGAACACAGTGCACCTGTAGAGATTGTCCTTATGTTCCCAACTGGTGGAGTTTTCATTTCAGCAGGTATGTGAATCAGTCTGGATTATTGTGCACCTGTAGGGATTGTCCTTATGGACCCAGCTGGTTGGGTTTGTCTATAAAGTGGTGCACCAGTAGAGAATGTCCTAAGTTATTAAATTGTTCCCAGCTGGAGTTTTCATTTAACGGCCAGTCTAGAACATGATGCGCCAGTAGGGAACGTCCTTAAATTGTTCCCAGCTGGAGTTTTCATTTAACCGCCAGTCTAGAACATGGTGCATCAATAGAGAATGTCCTTAAATTTTCCCCAGCTGGAGTTTTCATTTCACAGCCAGTCTAGAACATGGTGCGCACACTGCAACCTGATCAGTCGCCGACAGATCATCGATAGGTGGCAGGAAGGTTGCAAGATTCCAGTGACAAAGTGTTGATTAAACCAGTCAGCGACAGATTCCAGTGACAAAGTGTTGATTAAACCGGTCAGCGACGAATTGACTACTAGTTGGGGACTGAGCTGCCACTTATAAAAATCCATTGCAACCACTCTGCGATTAAAACCGGTCACGGCTAGTCTTTTGTGCCTGCTCAAAAGATTGGCTGTGGCTAGTTACTGGGGACCTTGTGGGGACCTTGTTTTGTCCTTAATCAAACCTTTTCACAACTTCTGCAACCTCTGTGCGATTGTCAATTTACTTTTGTTGCCAAGAGGTCACACCATGGTCACAAACTCTGTGGGAAAGGGGCTTAATAGAAGCATTATACAAAACTTTGATGCTTTTAGTGGCTAAATACTATTGCACCAAGAAAGGACACTTTTACTCTTACTCTAATTTCAAAAGAGGGTTTTTGTTTTGTTTGTTTGAGTTAATGCTCTATGTCGCAGTCAAAACATTTTCAGTCATGCTGGGACATTTCCTAGGTTGAACCAGTACTATGCAGAGGATAAAGTGTCTTTCTCAAGGACGCAACACAGTGCCTCCACTGGACCAGTGAAAATTGAATCAGCGATCTCTGGGTCTCAAGTCTAGCACTCTTGCTGAGTCATTGGGGTCCTCACAAAAAAAAGGTTTAGAATTTAAAACAAAAGCTTTGCCTACAATCAACTTATTAGGCAGAACATGGTAGACACATTTCCACAGATAGAAGGTGCAATTTCTGCAATTAATCTGTTTTTTGTTTGTAATTTTGTAAATTACTTTAAGTTTGTATTAGCTCTGCCATTTGATAAGCAAAGTTATGTCAATAGTTAGTGTGTTAGTTTTTGTATGGAACTGGAGCATAGAAGACAAACTGATTTGTGTCAAGAACAATTTTACCCTCTTTCTTGAAAAGGGTCAAGATTACAATGAAGCAGAGAGGATTCCAGCCATTTTTCTCAAATTCAACTTTTTTGGAAAATTCTTTCAGGAATACCATCAGAGTATTAAACAGTTTAGATCTACACGGGTGGGCATCAGCGGAACTACCGCGAAATCGCGTCAACGTAAATTTGTTCCTTCGTCACATCCGGGACCTTTCGCGCTAGTGGCAACGTCACGGAAAAGCCAAACAAAGGTAGGTACTCTCGCTTGTTTTGATCTTTTGTAAAAGAATGGGCAAACTATGATAAAATCTGGCAATGCTATTCCATGTAGATATGATTTACCTTGGTAAACAGGCCAAACGTGATGTTGAAAAAAGCTTTGCTTTGAGATGAGGACTGTAACCAAATCGAACACAGAACGGGATTTCTTCAGTTTTATGTCAAAACGAAGAAAGTATGCAGATGTTTTGCCAGTTTTAGCTCAGAACAAGCGCATTTTACACATGGCATGTACATAACAGCCCTTATTCTTCCTTCGGACGTAAAAAAATCGAACCGATCATGTTCTATGAAGGAATGGTGCCAAAGTATTCAGGCGCAGTAGCGCCTTCGCCATCGCGGTAGTTGTAACGTCACGCTCTAGTTCCTCCGAGTATACCATGTCAGTACATGCAGTGCATGCAAGCGCGGAAAGAACAGTGTGTAATATCTACTGAAACACACCAAACCACCACCAATCCATCTCAAACGCTGCTCCCAGTGTACAAACTAGCACACTTACCCCTGCTCACAAAACAATTAGCTCAGCCTTTTGCGCAGATGCGCTACAGATGTAAGCATCAGGTCTCGTGCACTGGCCCAAATATACTTGAAGTGTATATCATTTATCTGTGGTGTAGGGAAGGGAGCAAAAAGATTAATTATAGTATATACCATAATTAATTAATTATATATATTCCATAATAAAATATGGCATTTACCATAATCAAATATAGCATATTATATGTAACCTTAATTAAATATAGCATATACCATAATGAAATATACTTGAAGTGTATATCATTTATCTACATGTATATATGTGTTAGTACATGAGATATATACAGGTACGTATCGCAAAAGCCTTCTTAATACCTTATGCTGACTTCCAGCGGGTGGTCTAAAGTCTGGTCTTGTCTTTATCTACATCCATACTTTGCAGTGTGTGCGAGCAGCCGAAAAGGTCTTGTGAAACTTTAAAAATGCGCAAGCTAATCTGAGTCGAGGCACATGCGATAAGTGACAAAATCTCATGTACTGACACATATATACATGTAGATAAATGATATACACTTCAAGTATTTACATCTGTACCGCATCTGCGCAAAATGCTGAGCTAAAGGTTATGGGGGTCTTTTAGGTGAGGATTTGGAATGGGGCAGGGGTAAGTGTGCTAGTTTGTACACGGGGATCAGCATTTGAGATGGATTGGTGGTGGTTTGGTGTGTTTCAGTAGATACTACAATATTACACACATTTCTCTCCGAGCCTGCATGCACTGCATGTACTAACATGGTATACTCGAAGGAACTAGAGCGTGACGTTACAACTACGGCGAAGGCCCTACTGCGCCTGAAAACTTTGGCATAATTCCTTATAGAACATATTGATCGGCTCGATTTTTTTACGTGCGAAGGACGGATAAGAGATGTTATGTGCATGCCATGTGTAAAATGCGCTTGTTCTGAGCTAAAACTGGCAAAACATTTGCATACTTTCTTCGTTTTGACATAAAACTGAAGAAATCTCGTTCTGGGTTCGATTTGGCTACGGTTCTCATCTACAAACAAAGCTTTTATCAACACCACGTCTGGCCTGTTTAGCAAGGTAAATCATATCTACATGGAATAGCATTGCCAGATTTTTACATAGCTAGCTAATTCTTTTACAAAAATCAAAACAACCAACATTTTTTAGGGTCGGCCGTACATACATTTTGTACAAATATGTCAGGATGGTCCATTGTATATATTTAGGGCATCAGTATTTATGCTAAAATCCCCCGTTCCCCCAAAAATGTATTTCTTTCTCTGAAGATTAATTTTGTTTTTAGAAGCAAACAGTGCAGACCCAGATGAAATAAAGCAGCATTTTATCTAGTCTTCACTGATGACCAAACAAGCAGTAGGGAGCGCAGTTGTCAGTGGTAGATTGCTTGACTCGAGACCGAGGGGTCGCGGGTTTGAGCCTAACCGGCGTCACTGTGTTGTAGTCTTTGAGCAAGACACATTTATCCTAGCTTAGTACTGGTTTAACCCAGGAAGACCCGCCCATGTTTAACTGAAAGATTGTTGATGGGACGTAAACAATCAAATCGAACAAAACAAACAAGCAGCTTAGGGTAACTCCCTCAGCAGTATGTGGAAATACAATGTCCGACTTGTCCGTCCTTATCCCATTTCATTTAGGACAAGTAAGACTTAGCCATTTATTTTCACTAATTTAAGTTAAAACAACTCTATAATATTTTGATAATTACTACAAACTCACATGAAGTATAGAAATCATGTAGATCCTGATCATGTGGTTTCTGAAGAAGCCAGCAGATTTGGGTCCTCACTGTTTACAAAGGCCGAGGCTATATACACGGCGGCCGTGTCCGAAAATAATTATTTGCACGGCGGCCGTGTCAATAAGAAATTATTCGCACGGCAGCGCGGCCGTGTCAATAAGAAATTATTTGCACGGCAAAAGAAATTACTTGCACGGCAGTCAATATCCATGGTTGCGATGACATAAATTGAAGTGTATGGGTAGCCTATCTAGGATGAACTCTATATATAGTATCCCATGAACCATGGATCCTAAATTTACCCATAAATTTAGGATCCATATATGAACCCCCTACCAGAAATGAATAAGAAAAGCGTATAGACGCAACGGCGTTATATTGTACATGCGCAGATCCAGGAACTTTCGTCTGGCCGGAGGGAGGGAGAGAGAGGGGGTCCAGGCTCAACTTGCAGAAAAAAGGTCGGACGATGTTTAAACACTCGGCCTAACGGCCTTGTGTTCAAACCTAACGGCCTTGTGTTCAAACAGCTTCCTCGGGACCCGGCAAATGCCGAAGTTAATGCATGAAAAAACATGTGTGATACCTATAAAGCCCCCCCCCCCTCTGGATCCGCTTGTGTTATCACTTGTATTAAATTTTCAGAGATGACCAACAGCAAGAGATCTTCATTTTTGCCTGCACTTTAGGTTTTGGCACTTCCTTATCTCAATGGCGAGCTACCTTGGGACTACTGGCGCATCCACGCAGTCTCGTCACCCCCTCCCCCACCCCAATGAAAATTACTGAAAGTAGCGTCATGTGCTAGTTCATATCATGCAATATCTCATGAAGTACTTGTTGAGCTGACGGGATCATATGATCTCATATGCGCACTGTTAGGAAAATATGGTAATATAAGATCTCTTTGTCCCTTACATGATGAAAATGATCTTTACATCTAGTAGGCCTATATATATTTAGGGCATAACTGCATCCACTTTTTTATTTGGGGAGGTATATCGTCAGGTATACGGTCGTTAATCACGTTTGTGGCTCTGTATGTCTATATCTCCGCTCGCACGTTGCCTTAAATCTATAGTTTTCCGACCGTATATCTGCCGATATGTAACTTCCCCAAATGAAAATTATGAATACAGTTATGACCATTCTAATGCACGTCTGTTGTTGTTTTGTCTCAATTGCATAAAAAGGCACTACCAGAGGTTTTGGGGACCAGGGGGGGGGGGCATTTATTTCAGGGTAACAGGGGAACAAAGGTCAATTTCTGAGGAAACAGGGTAAAGTACAATATTGGAGAACAAGAAACATAAGAAAACCAGTGCCGGACCCAGGGGGCCTGAGGGCACGTGCCCCCACCCCGAAGAGGCCGTGAGTGCCCTAAAACATTGTTGCGTATTATATGATATTGCGAGTATATACTGTAATGCATAATAATGCGACCAAGATTACCAGTTACCCGCAATTCTCACAGTGGACCATCGTACAGTTTTTGAAATCGGGAGCTGCTACTACTGTATAGCTGTTTTACACAAAGGATCAATGACACTTGCTATGAGTAAATGCCTATGGTTTTCAGCAAAATTAAAGTTTGTCAATCCTCCCTTTCTTCACCTTGAAGCTACCCTGACCTGAGTACTTTATGGCTGTGAAATCCGTTTTCGATATTAAATGCTTCAAGGATGTAAAATTTTGGGTAGAACAATCAGTTTTACATTAAGATATATAGAAATCCGAAAACATTTTTTAAAATATCAACCACCCCCCCCCCCCCGTGTGCCAGCAAAAGCTTTTGCATGTATATGTGTTACCATATTTTACACATTGTATGGAAGTAGCTTGCTGGCACACGGGGGGGGGGGGGGGGGGGGGGGGAAGATGTTCAGCAGCCCAAAAACCCAGGGCCTAAGCCCATAAAATGCCTTTTCTACCTAATAAGAAATTAATGACAGTAATAAAGTTCTCTAGAACCAACCTCCTAAATTGCTTTGTATTCTGTGCTAGTTTAATAAAAAGTACTAAAGATTAAAAGTAGAATTAGCAAGGTTTTATGCATTTTTTCATAAGAGAAAATCTCACTGCTATTAAATGACACAATATTTTGCAAACGTCCTGTAATTATATATTTGCATGCTAGGGAATTGTTCATGTTTTTATTTTCGTCTGCTTACTTTCTTCAAAATTAAGTTTTTTAAAAATAAACCACCCAGGACCTTCATCAGAGTGTCAAACAGTTTGGATCCAGATCAAGACCGACATTCTGTTGGTCTTCATCTGGGTTCAAACTGCTTGCAAAAGACTATTGGACGACAAAATTATCCACTGGCATGCAAAGAGTTATAGCAGGTAAATACTTTAGTGTTCAATATATTGTCTCATATAGGGATATACATGCATATGTATACCATAAATATTCGGACACTTTTAATACATTCATCATGCTATGCCCTTTAAACAAAGCAAAAGTAATATTCAAAGGATCTAGTAAGAATCAGTTTTACTTTCCAATGCTAAATGGGACACTTTCATTCCTTCAAAAATATTTATTTCTTTTGTTGAGCTTTCAGTTTTGTATTATTTACGGTACATGTAGTCAAAAATGTACAGGTAACTTCTAAATTATCTCCCCAAAATCATTTTATTACAAAACATATTTTGTTTTTAAAACAATTTCATCAATTATCATGATTCGTTAATACTCTGCGTATGGTATGTTCAATAGATATTATCATGCCTACCAAATAAACCAAGAAAACGTGCAGAAATCACCTTTTAAAACACTTTTTATTTTCGTGAAATTTCAGACCCCCTCCCCTTTCCACCCGCCATAACTCTCGAATGCGTAGGAATTTTGCAAATACTTTGCTAGCTGGCTCTTGCCATTAGATTCACCTATTGCACCGATACTACGTGCACCACAATAGAAGCCCAAAAGCAGCGTGCCGGGAATCAGAAAAATAGGCGTATAAGGACCAAACCGTCAATGATCCATTAAAAACAACAACAAAAAATCAATACAATGCATATCTAACACCTTTCGAAAAGCATATGAATAGGGAGGTAAATGATGTCTCTTTTTGATTTCGTTTCAATTTTGAACCATAAGGTGCCATGTGTAACACTAGACAGCGATTTTAATGTTGCATCAGTGATTTTTTCATTCTCGCCTACGGTAAGCATTACTTTTTCATATTTAGTCTTTCTTTCGATCATTTTGCACATTTTCTAAAATATCCCAACCACAAAACAATTATTAACCAACATATTTCAGTACATCTTAGCTAGTTTTGCTTTCATTCCATCAAAATATATAATACTTTGTTTTGAACCCATCATATTGCTGACTGTACACTTAGCTGCAAGCTGAGGTTTACTCCCTGTACGAGTAGCTGTGATTATCATGGAATGACTTAACCATGCAGTTTTTGACATACAATGTAGCTGTGGCCTTAATATATCTAATTTTGATAACAGAACTACATCATTTCCATATACAAAAAGGTAAATAGATATGTTACAGTGGCGGATCCAGGATTTCTGGAAAGGGGGTTCACATCTATAAAGGTGTGAGCTTCGCTTTGCTGTTTTTCTTCTTCTCATTTTTCTTAAATATCCCATGTAAATGAAATAATTTTGTCTCAATTAGACTTGGAAATGAAATAATTTGGTCTCACTGAGAATATGAAAATGAAATGATTTGGCTTCAATGAGACCAAATCATTTCATTTTCACATGATATTTAAAAACGGGGGATGGGGAGGAGGTTCGAGCGAACCCTCTGGCCCCCTCTGGATCCGCCACTGTGTTGTCACTTTTAAGGAATTCTACCAAACTCCTAGTGTCTAAGGCAGGAGATTGCTACCAGACCCTACCCTCAAGAGATCCCTAACTTTTTCTAGCGTGTACAATATTACTAGTTTACTACATAAGACAGTCTTCGTCATATAATTCGAATTTATTAAAGTTCCTACAATCCGTGTTCTGAGCACAAACATATACTTAATCAAACAACTAATAATTGTCAAAAACAGCCGTTGAATAGCTGATAGATTCGTTTATGTAATGGTTATACCATGAGTTGTCCGCCTGTACGTGGAGATAATCCACGAGCTTTATTTAGCAAGTGGATTATCTTACGTACAAGTGGACAAACATGGTATAACTATTTTATACCACCAACATCAGTGTAGACCTTGCACATCACGAGATATTTCATGCTAAAGTTGGTAAAGGTGGTATAAAGAGTATTGTATTTCGACCTGTCATGCTAGTCTATATATGAGTCGTATATGGTTTCGCCCTAGTATGAATCATTAGGCTACACATTATTCAAGCTTTTTTTACACAATGTATCAAATCAAGCTACATTTACCTCATGGCCCACCTGCATTGCTAAAAATGAAAGAAGCCAGTTTCTTATGTAAACAAAACCATTTAGAAAATGGAAATGTAATATGTCTTTTATGAACAGTGCAGATATTGATCAGCAGATGAATGTGAACAGAGGGTCAAACAGTTTGGATCAAGATCAGGCCCAATAATATGTCTGGATCAAACCTGACAAAATGTAGGCTTGATCTGGATCATAACTATTTACAAAGGTTAAAAGCAGATGACACAAGCAGGTAAAGACTCACCAGAAACAGCTAAATGTTTTTAAGCCCTCCAGGAAAAGTATTTTACTGACCATTCCAAGGAGGCGCTTCTTTCGTGGATCATTTTTGTTATTTGTGTTTCGTGTTTATCGTGTTTTCTTGACTGTTCATTGCAGCCGTGTGGTCACCTGCTGGAAAAGGGCTGACCTTTCGGCTCTCTTGTATGTGATGTTTTATTGTGTTTTTGTCACTTTCCCATGTCATGTACTGGATAATAATAACTTCAAATCTAGAGAGCAATCATCCATACTTACTCTACCAGGTCAAGCAACAGATTTTAAGGATGGCCTCATACTTTGAACTATATAATATCATGCATTCCATTAAAATAATTATATATCGTGTATTCCGTGGCTAAGCCCTATCTTTACATGTATGACGTAAAATATTAAGTGAATATTAATTTAAGCCATCGGCTCGTGTATAGCTTCATAGTTTTTAAGTATGTGAATTTAATCCTATGGAAAGAAAATTACATTTAAGGGAGAACTGGCTTATGTTTTAGGGATTTGGAGAGAAGCTGAATTAATTTTAAGGATTTTGGGAGCAAAGGAAAATACCTTCAGTGAGCTGAGGAATTTTCTTTCAGGAAATTGGGGAGATCAATGCATTATTTTCAGGGATCAAGAGAGCACCAACCCCCTGGGGGCCTCAAGTTTATTTTTATTGCAATAAATTATAATATCAAACAAACAAGGTGGCTGTCCGAATTTAGCTGACCTTTCAAATTTACAATGATTAATTGTTTTATCTAAGATAAACAAATCATTAGATCATTTACCCTCTTATCGCCATTCATGAATCATAAATAAACTTAATGCACAGTGTAGGACCGACGAACAAGAGAAAAGCAATATGCCTCAGTGGCGGATCCAGAAGGGGTTCAGAGGGTTCGCTCGAACGCCCCTCGGTACCCCCATCCCCATTTTTTTTTAAATATTCTATGAGAATGAAATAATTAGGTCTCAGCGATACCAAATTATTTCATTTTCGTGGGATATTTGAGAAAAATGAGATAAAATCAGGAAAGCGAACCCGGGAGCGAACCCTCACCCTTTTATAGGCCTACATAAGAACCCCCTTTCCAGTAATCCTGGATCCGCCCCAGTGCCTCTCAACTCTGGCATAACATGAACCCAGGGGGGTGGTACTCTAATTTTTTCCGCATACGTAGGCTCGGACCCAGCATCTACCGTTCACCCCCAAAAATTATCAGGAATTTCAAGCACCCCAAAAAAATATTTGAAATTTTAGCAACCCAAAAAAATATCCCAATTCTGTACCTTGACCTTAAAAAGAGACCCTAAATTGCATAGAAATGACCCCCAAACTAGCCCAATTTTGTGACGACCCCAAAAAAATATCCACAAAATCTTCATACCCCACAAAAGTATTCATTTTTCTGAAAACCCCCAAAAATATTGAAATTCAGAATATTGAACCAAAAAAATGGGCCGAGCCTACGTATGTGTGAAAATATCAGAGAACCCCCCCCCCCTGGGAACATGAATAAAAGCCAATTCTCATGAGAAGACTTGTATGTTATCTGTATTAAAGATCTATATTCTTTCTCTCCCACATACTCTCTCTCACACACACACGCACGCACGCACGCACGCACGCACGCACGCACACACACACACTCTTTCACTTTTTATTATGCTTACATAATATACTGAAGGACTTTAAAAACGCACCACCTGCTTAAATGCTAATTTATGTCGGAAATTGGATATTTTCAATATGTGAAAAATAAAATTGACAAGTTCCGTCACTTAGCTTGCATTCAATAAGAAAATCGAAACGCTGTGACCTATGATTGCCGTGACGTCGCGATTATTCTGAGACAACCAAAATTCAAAAAGTCACAGAGTGCCCATACCTTCCATTATGAACGAAAAAAAGTTTTCGAACCGATGTTTGTTCTTGGAAGCAAAAGGAAAGACAAAATCAAATCATGAAGCTTTAGGCCTCTGGCAACGTTCATTACGTCTACATGACGTCATTGATTTTTGACGTAATTGGCCGTTTATATCCTGAGGATCAGGAATAATCAAAACTTTTTTGTTACCAACAGATACTCCTCAATCAGTTGCATAAAAGACAAAAGTATCGCGACATGCGCGGACGTCACCCGTCTGTTATTGATGGTTGAAAATTTAAGACTGACGTTAGCAAAGAAACGCTGCGAGTGGGAGTGTAATAAAACGACCATTTCTGAAAACTTTTGTGTTTTTCCATTTGTTAAGACATCTGGCTACCACCTAAAAGTGTTTGTTTTCAAATTGAATCAAATTCACATTTGTCAGACGACAATTGTTGAAAAACACTTACGTCGATGTTACGTCAGAATGAACAGCATGAGCAAATCGAAATCATGGCAAAACATGGTCCATTTTGCAAGAGGTTAAAAAACGATAAAGAAAACATCCTCAAATCAATCATGTGGAAGAGACAGAGAATGTAAAATGGTGCGTTTTTAAAGTCCCTCAGTATATTATTAGAAATGTTTTGCCTGGAATTTTGTTACTGAAACAGTAGCGGTAAACTATTGTGGTTTGCCGTGTCAATAAGAAATTATTCCCACGGCGGCCGTGTCTACAGAAAGTTATTCGCCCGGCCGCCGTGGGAATAGTCACTTCGGTTTACAAAAGAGTTTATATCTGATTTTACACATTGTTTCAGCAAAATTGGTGGTGGTTTGGTGTGTATCAGTAGATACTACAGTACTACACACATTTCTCTCCGCGCCTGCATGCACTAGCATTGTATACTCCAAGGAACTAGAGCGTGACGTTACAGCTATCGCGATGGCGAAGGCGCTACTGCGCCCGAAAACTTTGGCACTATTCCTTCATAGCACATGATCGGTTCGATTTTTTTACGTCTGAAGGAAGAATAAGGGCTGTTATGTACATGTCATGTGTAAAATGCGCTTGTTCTGAGCTAAAACTGGCAAAACATCTGCATACTTTCTTCGTTTTGACATAAAACTGAAGAAATCCCGTTCTGTGTTCGATTTGGTTACGGTCCTCATCTCAAAGCAAAGCTTTTTTCAACATCACGTTTGGCCTGTTTACCAAGGTAAATCATATCTACATGGAATAGCATTGCCAGATTTTTACATAGTTAGCTCATTCTTTTACAAAAGATCAAAACAAGCGAGAGTACCTACCTTTGTTTGGCTTTTCCGTGACGTTGCCACTAGCGCAAAAGGTCCTGGATGTGACGAAGGAACAAATTTACGTTGACGCGATTTCGCGGTAGTTCCGCTGATGCCCACCCGTGATCTAGATCAGGCCTGATGTTTTGAGCAGTCCGTTTGAAGCTATTGCTGTGTGTAAGAGTTTTGTCCCTTTTAGACTAGAAATGCTAAAATCTTGTTTGGCGTTTAATAGTTAAAACTTAATGGCTAATCCCTCTTCAAGAGGATATTAGGGTTTGCTTTGTGTATGTCCCTTATTTGGTGGAAATGCACACATTTTGTAAGCAATTTATAAGCACTGTTTCATTTTGTAAGAATTATGTCCCCTAATTTAAGGTGAAAAAGCTAAAATCTTATGCATTTTAAGGCTTTTATTTGTTGAAATTCCTTTTAAGTTAATGGCTAATGTTAATCTTTAGCTTAATGAACATTATTTATGACTATACTTTTTAGAATGATCAGCACTTTTGCTGTGTTCAAAATTTATTCCTCTTTCTTTTGTGAAAAATGCTGAAATCTTATGAGGCATTTAATTATGGAGATTGCATCAAGACAATGGCTGATTCTTCTTTAAGTGAACACAAGACTGCACAATTTGCAGCCTGATCATTGCTGCTGCTGTATGGAAGAGTTATGCCCCCTTTTTGGTGGAATTGCTCAAATCTTGTTAGCCATTAAATAGCTGAGATTTTCTGAAGGATTAATGTTCTTGTTTTGATTTTGTACCTTCCCGTCTACATTCTTGTGTAACAAAGAATAATGTAATAAATGCATTGATTATGTGCTAACTAGACTGGCTCCAGTCCTTAAAACAATGTTTCATCAATGTATCATATCATATACTTGTGGCCAGTCTAACTCTGATGGCTCTGTTTAAAACAGAGCCATCAGAGTTAGACTGGATTCAAGGATATGATATGACACATTGGTGTAAAATTATTTTGAGGACTGGAGCCAGTCTATGTGCTAACCTTTTCCCCACCATTCACGAGAATCACCGTCTGCTCTCTCATCTGCTTATGTACTTTGATAGCCTGTATTGTAAACAATATCGACACGGGATGATTCGTAATGGAAAGCTAGTATTTTACTTAAATTTTGAAATTTTCTCTTCTTTATCTATATTAAAATATCCCCCTTTTCCTAAAACCTAGGGGGATTTTCAAAAATTGGGGATGGTTACCCCCCCCCCCCACCCCCCACCCCCACCCTCTTTGTAGAATAGACACTGCAGGCCTCGAAATATCTGAAAATAGGCACTTGCCCTTCCTCCCAAAATGGGAAAATTTTAATTTTCACTTGAAATATCAGAATTTTCACTTGCCCTGCAGCCTAGGGCACTCGTAAATACGAGCGGACGAGTGCTATTTTCGAACCCTGCACTGTATTTCTCAAGCAAAATGCGTACTGTGACTTGACCTCCCACTATGGAGTAAGGCTACGGAAACCTATGCTCTGTATGGCATATCATAGAGATGGACATAGTTGTGTAAAATAAAGAAATTGATAAATAAATTAACTGACTTATCTGGGTCTTTGCCAAGCTAGTTCCTTATGACAATTATTTTGTGATTCCTGCCAAAAATAAAAATACCATTATCCTCACTGTTATTCAGGTTATTGCCTTTTGTAAGTTTTATTAACCCTTAATGTGCCACCTACAATTTGCAGCAGACATAAATTTCAAATTTTGCCGCTTTTTCAAAAATAACAAATAAGGTATGATATTTCATGAGAATCGTCTACCGGTAGATGATTCTCATGAAATAGCATATTTTATTTTTTTTTTGAAAATTAAGAAAGATGTCAAAAAATTTGTCGTCTGCTGCAGTCGTGATTGGAGCTTTAAGTGTTAACAGGCCTCTAGATGAGAAGACATAATTAAAAAAATAAATCTCTTTTCTCGACAAAAAAAAACATATGGTGTGGGTACTCAAAAGAACCGCCTCGATGAGGCGGTTCTTTTGAGCCCCAAAACATATGTTCAAACTGATGGATAAGGAAATATTAACAATTTTACGCTCAAAAATTCTAATTGTCTAGCTAGACCTATGAAAGATTTCTCTCTCAATATTACACTAATTAATCATAAAGAAAGAATGTTATAATTATGAGTATTATGAGGCTATATTTGTTATAGATTATTTGAAGGAGATTTATGTAATTCAATGATTAAGGATGATTGCTGTTATAATACATAACATCAAGAATGATTTCTCTAAAATTGTACAGCAGCCAATCTAAGGACCTTGGTTTAGGTAGTGCACAGACTTCCAGAAAAGACGATGGAAATAAAATCTTCTTTTATTTCTCGACCAAAATATAAGATATGGGTGCTGGAAAGAATGAATGACTTACCGTCTCCTTGAGCACCCCAAAACATTTTTTACATGTATGTTTAATGTGGTGGATAAGAAAATAGTCCCGATTTTACGCTTAGAAAGTTCGGTTATCTGGGTATAACTGATGTAACTGATGATTTTAAATCTTTTAATGAATCAAAAATCTGAGTTACCAGGATATTCAATGCCCTCTTTAAAACAAAGCTATAGGGTTTCTAGCAATACTGGTCCAAATGGCATTTCGCTTGCTGGCTTGGTAGCTTGTGATTTTTCAGGGGATCTGGACCAGTATTGCTAAGAAACCCTTTGTGATATAAAGGTATATACAGAATCTGTGTACACTTTTGTGATAGGAGATGAAGGGCAGTGCTTATTAACCTTTATTATTTTGTCTGTTATACAATTTATGGAAATAATGCACCAATTCTCTAATCGTGTTCGTCTTTCCAAAGACTTGTACCTCCAACGAAACTGATTGAAGAAAAGATAATGCACTACATTAATAAGTCGTTATGAAACTTATACCCTCGGAATAACATATAAGAAATTTTGATTAGATTTACTTGGTATGTTTTAGATGAAGAGCATTGTTAATGCTATTGTCATCCAGACGATATGAATATTAAGATAGTTAATCAGATACTGTCTAATACAGTAAAACCTGTCTTAAGCGTCCACTCAAAGATAGACAAAATGAAGGTCTTAAAGACAAATGGTAGCTTAATGAAGGTCAAAAGTATTGCAGGATGCTCCCCTTGGAGCATTCTGCAATACTTTTCACCTGCATTAAGCGATAATTGGTATTGAAAACCATTTTTGGTGTTCTTTTTGAGTGACTGCTTAAGACAGGTTTATCTGTGTAATACAGTATTTGATCCTATAAGCATACTTTTTTACGCCCCCAACATGATAATGGCCGGGGCATTAAGAGTTACCCATGTCAGTCCGTACATCCTTATGTCACATCAGTGATGTCCATTTTCTTAGTTGATTAATTTTTATCTGAGTTTCATGAAATTTGGTCACAATGTTCAGTACCAAAATGACCACTTAAGTTTGATAATGGTCCATATCACCTTATAAATGCATTCAAGAGTTATTGCCCTTTGTGACAAAATGACATTTTTGTGATATCCGGTCTCTAGATCAAGTAATTTTGAACATAACTTTATGAAACTTGCTCAATATGTAGTACAAAAATATATTCCTCATTCAATATTGGTCTATGTCACCATATGCTTTCGTGAGTTGTTGCCCTTTGTTTGTGAAATTAAGCCATTTTTGATGGTGTCCATCTGCTGCTAATATTTGCAAATAGCTTGGACTCGCTGATCATGATCTGGAGCCAAACTATTAGACAATCTGAATGGTATTCACATGCAGATCCAGAGGGGGGTCAGGGGGTACGGACCCCGCCTGAAAAATCACAAAAATATAGGGTTTCTTAGCAATACTGGTCAGGATCCCCTTAAAAATCACAAAGCTATCAAGCTAGCATTCAATGTTGGGCCATCATCGGCACACCAGCGAAATGCCGTTTTGCTGGCGGGCCGCTGATGGCCTGATTTTAGTTGTATTTGGATCCACTCATTAACTAAAAAAAAAAGATGGACCCCCTCTGAAAAAACTTTCTGGATCCAGGCATGGTACTCCTGAAAGAAATACTTTGAAAAATTCAGCAGACAACAAAAAAGCATGCAAAATTAGCCAGCATGCAAAGAGTTAATTTGATAATACCAGTGGGAAGAGGTTTTATATTGAGAGTAAAGACCAACCGCATTTGATATTGCAAAAACAGTAGGAATGTCATGCCTACTCCGTGATATAACTTTCTGACGATAATTAAGGTAAATTGATAAAAATATACAATGTGTGGATTTATTATAAAACATCATATTTTTATCCAATGCCTTTTTAACTTTGGCTGTCCATAATGCCATATTTCATGTAGCCATAGGTTAGGTTTGATACTTTCTTCATGCACAGATCCAGAGGGGGGACTCCCCAACCCCCAACCCCCTGGAAAATTGCAAGTGGCCAAGTGGCTTTAAATGTTTTCTAAGGAATACTGTTACAGACCCCCCATGCATAAAAAGCAACTAGACCCCTTCACACAATTCTGGAGGGAGGTTGGTATGGCTCTCTGTGAACCTTGATGGTTAAAAAAACTTTTGAGGACTCCCCTGATAGAATTTTCTGAATCTGCACATGCACACAAGTTTTTTTGAGTTGAAACTTCTAATATCAACTTCTGATCTCCAGACAGTCTATTGGTGCAGTTTCATTTTTATCAATATTGATTCATAGACATACAGTCATGTCCCCTAACATTGCGCGACCCCTAACATTGCGCACTAGCCCAAGTGACTATTCCACATTTAATCAGATCAAAACTTTTTTTTTATAATTAATATTAGGTTGCTTTTGGAAAGAGAAAAACAGCAAATGGTTTAGACTTTAAGCTTTCGGTGGATTTCGGAAAAAAATTGCAAAAGTTGTTAAAAATTTTCAGACCATAATTTCAAATGACCCAGACCTAGCACTGGTTTAACCCAGGAAGACCTTGACTGAAAAATTGTTGACTGGGACAATAATAATCATAATAATAATAATAGTAATAATAATGATGATGATAATTGTGGCTTGTATAGCAGCATTTCATTTATCTTTTGGAAAAATATTTGTATTTTATTAAGAATTATGTTTTACTTAGCTATAAAGTTTCAATCTTTAAGTCTGAGCATCCAAAACCAAAGCCTCTTATGCTGTTTTCCTGATGGGCAATTAAGGGGTTAATGGTAAAAACATAGACATTAAGACAATGAAATGTTCATCAGTAGTGATCAAGCCAAGATTTGAGTTGAAAAAATCCCATCCCCTGTCAACACTGCCATCCTGCTGGCAGGAAACCAACCAAAATAGCAAGGAAACAAAGAATGATGATCCATAGCTCTAGATGAGCAGGGAACCAGATTTCTTATTTTTTTATTTCTTCATGAAAGCATTTGTTGCGGGTACTCAATGGAAGCATCTCAAAGAGATGCTTCCATTGAGTACCCACAACAAATGTTTTCATGGATGAATACGGAAGATATTGCAATTGTTGGATCTAAAGAAATGACTTTTGCAGGGTTATGAAAGACACCCAAGTAATTTTAGGCATGATTGAAATTGCATTTTTATAAGAAAGAAGAGGAGTATTTTGATCATTATTTTGGTTAAATGTCTTCAGCAGGCAATATGGGTATTTAATTGATAGGTCCTGGGATATATGGGAATAGCAGGTCTTGGCTTAAGATTAAGGACAATCCATTTCAAGAGGAATAATAATTAACCATATATAATATATATAAACCATATGAAATTCAGTACCAAATGCATGGGAGAAAGAAATGACAAACAAATAAATAAATAAATTTATATAAATGAATAAATTAATTATGATAATGATAATAGTTATATCTAGGTCAGTCCATAAGGGGGGGTGGGGGCTTAAATGTCTGTACTTTGAAGTATTGAATATTTTGACCTTGACCTTTGACTGCAAGTTTATACCAGAGGTCTGAAACCTTAAAATTTGTTGTCATCTCAGCAGTACAACATACTCGGTGTGTCAAATACCACGGTACCTCTACCAAAATATGTAAGGGGAGTTTGGGGACTGATCATAAGTATTTTTGACATTGACCTTTAACTTCAAGGTCACATCGTTGATCCTAAACCTGACTTGTCATTTACACACATTAGGGGATCATAGAGCCTAATAGGAGTACCCTCCAAAAGAGGAATTTGCCACTTGAGAAAAGGGACTGCTGGTACAGGCGGACAGACTGTCGGTTTAAAGATGCATGATAATAAGACTGTACTATTTTTCATAGTAACTGTGAGGTATAAATAACAGTAAATGTATTACTGCAAGTAGAGGCAGTATAGCATATATACCTGTATAAAATACCCATTACAGTAGTTTCAAAGAGGTGATTCTATTTTTTTATGAACACTACCTCAGCCTAGAAGCCCAAAATCAAGGTAAACTAGCCAGTGTTTGTTTACAACGATTTTCATCTATCTTTGAATCTACTATACCTGGATTAGTTCTTATTTTTTGCTTACAATGATTCTCATTTATCTTTGAACCAACAGTAATAATAATAATAATAATAATAATAATAATAATATAATTTCTTTACAATAATGGTTGAAAATATTTTTTTAACATTTTGCTTTGATGTCTGCTGATATGTTCATGATCTGCTAATAGCTCTTCATTAATATAACTAGCAGACGGTCATTTAAGGATAGACTGGATGTCTCTGATTACCACTCTTGGACTGGTTCAGGAATCAGAGAAATTCTATTTATTTTGGAATAGGTTTATAATGATCAGCATAAGTTTTATCTTTCCCCTCAACTCCCCGGCCTGTCACTCAACATTAATTGGTTATTAGGAATGAGATTTCTTTCCCACCAAATTGTTGTTCCTGAAATATACCATCTTGTTTATTGCTACCTTGTAATTATAAACCAACCATATTGATTCTGGTAAAAAGGCCCTTTGACTAATTAACATCTTTTACAACGAAAAACATAAACAAAATTGCTGTCTTATTTCTTTAGATGCTGGGTAATTTTTACATGATTTTTAGTCTTTAACAGATGGATTTTTCGAAAAATTCTTTCTGAGTGATGTACCATTTTGATGTTGGCCTCGAGCACATGGCTGCTCGGCCTGGTTGTAATGGGATGAATTTCTATAAGCTGATGTAGTCATGTGATATAAGTGCATGTGACTTGAGTCCCGAAAGAAATCAAGAAAAGTACAGAAGGCCTATGAAATCAGCTATAGCTCTCATTGATTTGCATACATGTGAGCTAAATGGGAAGTGTGCGCCAATCCATGACTGCTATAGCTCTCCTTGATTCGCATACAGGCAAGCTTGGCAAGTGTGCACCAGTTGGTGACAGTGCTATAGCTCTCCTTGTATTGCATACAGGCGATCTAAATGGGAAGTATGCACCAAAAGGTGAATGTTATAGCTCTTGTATATCATACAGGTAAGCTAAATGGGATTAGTGTGCCCAATAGGTGACTGTTATAGCTGTTCCTGTATTGCGTACAGGAGAGCTTGGGAAGTGTTGGCTTATCTGTGACTGCTATAGCTCTCCTTGCATAGCATACAGGTTAGCTTGGCAAGTGTGTGCCAGTTGGTGACTGCTGTTATAGCTCTTCTTGTATTGCATACAGGTGAGCTAATTGGGAAGTGTGCACCAATCTGTGAGTACTATAGCTGTCCTTGTATTGCAAACATGGGAGATAGGGAAGTGTTGGCCAATCGGTGACTGTTATAGCTGCCCTTGTATTGTTAAACAGTGGAGCTTTGGAAGTGGGCGCCAATTGGTGACTGCTATAGCTCTCTTTTATTGCATACATGTGAGCTAAATGGGAATTAAGTGTGTGTAAATCTGTGAGTGCTTTAGCTGTCCTGGCTTTGCGAGCAGGGGAGATTTGGAAGGGTTGGCGAATCCGTGACTGCTATAGCTCTCCTTGTATTGCATACAGGCAAGCTGGGGATGTGTATGCCAGTTGGTGACTGCTATAGTTCTCCTTGTCTTGCATACAGGCGAGCTTGGGAAGTGTGCGCCACTTGATGACTGCTAAAGCTCTCCTTATAACGCATACAAGCAAGCTAGGGAAATGTGAGCCAGTTGGTGACTGCTATTGCTCTCCTTGTATTGCATACGGTGAGCTAGGGAAGTGTGTGTGAGTTGGTGATTGCCATAGGCTAGAGTTCTCCTTGTATTGCATACAGGCAAGCTGAGAAAGTGTGCCCCTGTTGGTGACTGCTATAGCTCTCCTTGTATTGTATACGGTGAGCTAGGGAAGTGTGTGCGAGTTGGTGATTGCTATAGGCTATAGTTCTCCTTGTATTGCATACAGGTGAGCTGAGAAAGTGTGCGCCAGTTGGTGACTGCTATAACTCTCCTTGTATTGCATACAGGTGAGCTGAGAAAGTGTGCGCCAGTTGATGACTGCTATAGCTCTTCTTGTATTACATACAGGTAAGCTAATTGGGAAGTGTGCACCAATCTGTGAGTACGTACTATAGCTGTCCTAGTATTGCAAACAGGGGAGATAGGGAAGTGTGGGCCAATCGGTGACTGTTATAGCTGTTCTTGTATTGCTAAACAGTGAAGCTTGAGAAGTGGGCAGCAATTGGTGACGGCTATAGCTCTCCTTTATTGCATACATGTGAGCTAAAAGGGAAGTGTGCGTCAATCGGCGATTGCTCTAGCTGTCCTCGTATTGCAAGTAGGGGAGATTTGGAAGTGTAATGGCCAGTTCCTGACTGCTATAGCTCTCCTTGTATTGCATACAGGCGAGCTGGGGAAGTGTGTGTCAGTTGGTACTTCTATAGCTTTCTTTGTAACGCATACAAGCAAGCTGGGGAAGTGTGCGCCACTTGATGACTGCTATAAATCTCCTTGTACTGCACACAGGGGAGCTTTGGAAGTGTGTGCCTGTTGGTGACTGCTATTACTCTCCTTGTATTGCATACAGGCAAGCTGGGGAAGTGTGTGCCAGTTGGTGACTGCTATTACTCTCCTTGTATTGCAAGCAGGCAAGCTGAAGAAGTGTGCACCATGCAGTCGATGACTGCTATAACTCTCCTTGTACTGCACACAGGGGAGCTTGGGAAGTGTGTGTCAATCAGTGATTGCTTTATCTCTCATTGTATTGTATACTGGTGAGATGTGGAAATGTGCACCAGTTTATGACTGCTTTAGCTGTCCTTGTATTGTATACAGACGAGCTTGGGAAGTGTGGGCCAGTTGATAACTGCTGTAGCTCTCTTTGTATTAGCTCTCCTTGTATTGCAGGCAGGCAAGCTGGGTAAGTGTGCGCCAGTTGATGACCGCTATTGCTCTCTTTGTGTTGCATACAGGCGAGCTGGGTAAGTGTGCGCCAGTTGATGACCGCTATTGCTCTCTTTGTGTTGCATACAGGCGAGCTGGGTAAGTGTGCGCCAGTTGATGACCGCTATTGCTCTCTTTGTGTTGCATACAGGCGGGCTGGGTAAGTGTGCGCCAGTTGATGACCGCTATTGCTCTCTTTGTGTTGCATACAGGCGAGCTGGGTAAGTGTGCGCCAGTTGATGACCGCTATTGCTCTCTTTGTATTGCATACAGGTGAGCTTGGTAAGTGTGCGCCAGTTGATGACTGCTATAGCTCTCGTTGTATTGCATACTAGGTGAGCTGGGGAAGTGTGAGCCAATTGATGACTGCTATAGCTCTCCTTGTATTGCATACAGGCCAGCTAGGGAAGTTGGAAATATTTCATGAAACTTTACACAATGAAACCACATGCACTTAAAGCTGTATTGCACGAGCTTTGAGATGGTACAACCCCAATTTATAGAGAAATAGAGGTAATTTCACCACCAGAAGTGGTCTTCATAAAGATATGATCTATTATAGAAATTACAACTAAGTCTTTGTTTCTGTTATTAAGTAGGTTTTGTTTGATGTTTCATATTTTTCTGTTGTACAGGTTCAGAGATCTGTTTATCTGCAAAGTGAATGGGCTAAACTGAATAAAGTCCTAGAACTCTGCCTGCTGGAGTGATTTATATAGGACTACAGTAAAACCTGTCTTAACCGGCCACTCAAAAATAGACAAAACAAAGGTCTTTATGGCAAATGGTAGCTTAATGAAGGTCGAAAGTATTGCAGAATGCTCCCATTCTGCAATACTATTGACCTGCATTAAGCAATAATTGGCCTTGAAAGCCAATTTTTGGTCTTCTTTTTCAGTGGCCGCTTAAGACAGGTTTTACTGTATTGTATTTAAAACATTTCACCCATTACTTACATGGGCTTTCAACTTTTTCTATGCGGAGTACAGTGGCTCAGTTGGTAGAGCGTTAGACTAGGAAGTGATGGTTTGCTAGTTAGAGTCTCACCGTCAGTGAAGTCACTGTGTTGTGTCCTTGAGCAAGACTTTTAATTGGCTGCCTAGTACTGGTTCAACCCTGGGAAAGACCGGTCCCGACATGGCTGAAAATTTGTTGACTGGGATGTAAATAATCAAAACAGAACTTTCTATGAATGACAACTGATTGTTTGACAATGAAACCCTAGTTTTGGTCATGCAATAAAGAAGCTGGACTGCATCTAACTAAAGTTAAATCCACATTGGTTTATTTCTGATTGTATGACATAGAGGATCTTACATGAGTGTTCACGTTTTATTGAATTTATTGAACAAGTTGAGGAAAAGGGATAAAATGCAAGGCTTGCCAAGCATTTTATCACTTTTTTGCAACAAGTTTGATAAATTCAATAATACAAGAGTCTATTTATCGTATGACATTAAAACTATTTTGAAATCTTATTTTTGAAGTGAAAACGTTAGGGTTTTGCCATATTAAAAGCGTCATTTCATAACCTTACCCAAAAATCTGTAAAACCACTAGTGATTTATCGATTTTATTGCATGGCGTTATTTCACTTCAGTGGCGGATCCAGAGGGGTTTTAAGTGGTTTGCTCGTATCCCCTCTTTGAGACAAAATTATTTCATATTCATGGAGAATTTTCAGAAAATCAGGAAAAATTAATAAATAATCAGGTAAATTAACAAATCGAAACTCCCCATTGTAAATATGAACCCCTCATCAAGGAATCCTGGATCCACCACTGCACTTCCAGGCGCGACATCATATGATAAGTAATAGTTATAGCATGGGTTGTCAGCATGTACGTGGAGATAATCCACGAGCTTTAGCAAGTGGATTATCTTACATAGAGGTGGACAACATGCTATAACTATTTTATACCACCTACATCAGTGTAGACCTTGCACATAACGAGATATTTTGTGCTAAAGATGGTAAGGGTGGTATAAAATGGAATCAACAATCCAGCTTACACTGAAGGCAGTCTGATAAAGCTGAAGATGGCAGGGTGGTATTATAATAGCATCTAAGCTCTCTTTCCAACATGCAAGATTTTGCTTGCTATCAAAGATTCATTTTGAATCATTAAATATAAGTAGCAGGGGCAATCCCAGCAATATAGTGGTATTTATGATGAATCCTAGAAAATTTTCAAGTGGATTGAGCTTTGTAATTTTATATTAAACACATGGTACAGCTGTGTTTAATGCTTGACAATATAATAAATAAAAATTATGCGATATTGCCAGATTATGCGTGGTATTGTACCCCACATCAGTCTCATAATAAAGGCGTTCATTTCATCATTAACCATCACCCCGCTGGATAAATTAATTTGCTTTACGACGTATCTGGTTTCCTACCGGTCATATTGCGTGATTCTATTTTTAGATATGGATTTACGAGCTCAATGGGAAAACAGTGTGGATCAGAAGAAGCTGGCTTCTGAAGAAGCCAGCTGCTTATGATCTACACTGTTTTCAATTGAGAGTAAATTTTCATTCCGCAAGGCTAGGGTTAATACCTATAACATAGGGTTAAAACCCATCATGTTGGAAGGTAAAAGAGGGTTAAAGTCCATCATGTTCTAATCCCTCTTAGAGATACATAGGGTTTATGGCATAGGCACTTTACAAAAAAGTGAAACTCGGAGAATATATGACAAATTTGCGGGGATCATAGTACATCGATAAGTGCCGCTTCTTGAAAATAGACAGTTATCATAGCATGCTGAATTTGAATGTTACAATGAATGGGGGATGGAACGTTGCATTGATCTGGAAGATGACGGAGCCTTCAGCAATTAAGAAAACCTACAAAATTGGAAAACAACAGACTTTGTATGGTTGAATCTGTTCTCTCAATCATCCCTAAAATGCTAAAGAGGTATTCTGCAGTGCTGGTGAAAATTGCTTTCAGATAAAATTGATCCAATGACAAATTGCATTAACCAAATTCAGTCCAGTTTCAATTATTTTCATACTAATTCAATCCCATGTCAAATTTGTTCAGCTAAATTCAGTAATGCCTAGCCAAATTCATTCCCATGTCAAACCTCCAGCTAAATTAAATCCAATGACACAGTCTGCAGCCAAATTCAGTCCCATTTGTCAAATATTCAACACAATTCTGTCTCATTTGTCAAATATACTCTGCCAAATTTATTCCCATGTCAAACTTTTGGATAAATTCAAATCTTCAGTCAAAAGTCCCATCCCCTGCGAAATTTTGTTCTACAAATTGGAGGTGTTCTAGAACTGTTTTAGAACATTTAGAACTGTTCTAGAACTGTTCTGAACAGGTAAATATGTTCGTTCTAGAACTCATGTTCTACAACTGTTCTAGAACATTGTTATAGAACAAATCAAACACATTCTAGAACTGATTTCCATTCTATAAGCGTTCTTGAAATATTCTAGAACATTTTTAGAACAAATCAAGAACCAGTTAGTTCTACAAATGTTCTAATAATATTCTAGAACATTTTTAGAACTTTTCAAGAACAAAATAAGTTGACAGAAACTTCTAAAAAATGATTCAAATTAAGTTCTAGAACATTTGTCTTACTTTTTAGAACTAGTTAATTCTACAAATATACTAATAAATTCTAGAACATTTTTGGAACTTCTCAAGAGCAGAAAGCATCAGGTAGCTCAGTGGTTGGGCACTTGCCTCTGGTTCTAGAGGTCCCAGGTTCAATCCCTGCTTGTGGTGAGGAAACTTTCTGTGTCCGAACACGCTTTCTCTGGTGTCATTTGCAGGGATGACACTAGATAAGTGCATGGTCCTTTGGATCGCGACGTTAACTGGATGTCCCCTTTGAAGGGAAGGTCACCCCTTGTGCAGGTTAAAGAACCCTACGGTAATTTAGATATGGTTAATTACTTGTAGGCTTTCATCCTGCAACCTGGAGTGTACAAAGTACACTTGCCGATAATACTCGCAAGCGAGGGTCTGGCAGTAGAAAAAAAGGGCAAAACAATTAAAAGAAAAATCGAATTAAGTTCTAGAACTCATTTAGTACTTTTATAGAACCAGCAAGTTCTAGAAATGTTCTAAAAAGTTCTAGAACATTTTTAGAACATTTAAAGAGGAAACATGTCATAACCAGATGAATGATGGGAAAAACATAGCTGCAAGAATTGGAGGGAAAATGTGGAGGCTCTTCAAAAACATTTGTTTGGGAATTTCTAGTTGGCAAACATGATAGTAGTATTGCCTGAGACAGTGAGTAGACCTGAGAAACAGTTTCTCTAAGGTTTTAAATGTTGATTAATGGTGGGGTTGTTGTTTGTAAGTTTTTTTAGCAAATGCAAGACAATGTTTTGAAATGGGTGGGGTAATACAGGGTGGCATGTTACCACAATGAGAAGATGATCATGGCTTAATTACTATAAACAGAGGTTGAGCAGTTAACATCCAATAAGTTTTCCAAAAACTACAATGTTACAGTTTTGCAATAAATGTTATTTATTTTTCAATTCACTGATAATTCGGGAGAAATATTTTACTGAAATTTACTGAACCAGCAAGTTCTACAAAAGTTAAAGAATGTTCTAGAACACTTTTAGAACAGTTCTAGAACAAGCATGTCATTATCATTAATTTAACCAGATTGATGTTGGGAAAAACATGGCTGCCATAATTGGAGGGATTATGAAGGCTGAGCCCAAAAAGCACTTGTGGCAGTTTCTAGATGGCAAATTGACAGTATTATAGTCTGGGACAGTGAGTAGGCTTGAGACACAATTTCTTTAGTTTTAATGTTAATTGTTGCTGTGTTTGCTGTTTTTCCATGGCCAAATGCATGACAATGTTTTGAAAAGGGTGGGGTAACAGGGTGGCAATAACTAACAACATTTAGGCCAACTTAGGGCCCCTATAATAATTCTCCTCCAGTTGATGTTTATTTATTTATTGTGTAATTACTTATTGGGGTTTTAAACCAATGTCAACAGTTTTCCAGATATATAAAGGTAGCATTCGATGGAATCTTATTTCCAAACCCTATATGGGACATTTTTGGGGAGGTGTTCAACAACTGTTTTAAAAAAAGTTCAGTTGTATTAGAACATTTGCAGAACAAACCACTAGAACATTCCTGAAATTGTTCTTAAACTATTCTAAAATGCTCTAAATAAATTCAGGGGCATTAATAGAATGTTTTTATGACATGATTTTTGAAGAGTTGTTCTACAGTTTTTCCAGAAAATTTCTAAAGGTTTGTTCTGGATCAGTTCTAGAAGAAGCCAAGGTTAATTCTAGAACAGTTCTATAACAAACCATTAGAACATTTCTGGAGTTGTTCTGGAACCATTCTAAAAATGTTCTAGAATGATTCAGACATTTATAGAACGTTAAATGAGACATTTTTAGGGATGTTCTATAATTGTTCCAGAAAAATTCTAAAGGTTTGTTCTAGATCAGTTCTAGAACAAACCAAGGTTAATTCTAGAAAAGTTCTAGAACAATCCATTAGAACATTTCTGGAATAGTTCTGGAACCATTCTACAGATGTTCTAGAACTATTCCGAGAAATTTATAGAACGTTAAATGGGACATTTTTTAGGTTTGTTCTACAAATGTTCAAGAAAAATTCTAAAGGTTTGTTCTAGATGAGTTCTAGAACAAACCAAAATTAATTCTAAAACAGTTCTAGAACAAACCACTAGAACATTTCTGGAATAGTTCTGGAACCATTCTACAGATGTTCTAGAACTATTCCGAGACATTTATAGAACGTTAAATGGGACATTTTACGGGGAGTGTTCTACAATTGTTCCATAAAAGTTCTAAAGATTTGTTCTGGAACTGTTCTAGAACAAACTTGATTTGTTCTAAAATTGTTCTAGGAAAAACTTTTAGAATTTTCTGGAACTTTTCTAGAACAAATCTTTTGACCTTGGCTAGAACATTTGTAGAACAAAAAATTGTCCCATTTAACGTTCTACATCTGTCCCATAAATGTTCTAGAACATATCTAGAACAGTTCTAGAACATAGTTCTAGAAAATTCTAGAACTCTTCTAGAATGTTTCTAGACCATTTCGCAGGGGATGTCAAATATGATCAGCCAAATTCAGTACCATGTCAAACTTTCTACCAAATTCAATCCAATAACAAATCTTCAGTCCAATTTGTGGAATCTTTCGCCCAATTCAGTCCTATTTGTCCAATATTCAGCCAAATTTAGTTCCCATTTGTCCAATATTCTACCCAAATCAGCCCCCCATTTGTCAAATCTTCAGCCCAAATCAGTCCCAATTTGTTAAATCTCCAGCCCAATTCAGTCCCACTTGTCAAATCTTCAGCCCAATTCAGTCCCATTTGTCAAATATTCAGCCCAATTCAGTCTCACTTGTCAAATCTGTTCAGCCAAAGCCAATATCAAAAAGTGAAACTTGGAGAATATTGGGAATCAACTAGAACATCAACAAGTTCTGCTTCTTTGAAATAGACAGTTATCTTAACATGTCGAATTTAAACATTGTAAAATGATCAGGAATTTAACATTACAATAATCTGGTAGATAATGGAGCCTTCGGCAATAGAGAAAACCTACAAAAGGGTTTCTAGTGATAAGGTAGACTGCTTCCCTAAATGGGAAGTTGTTTTTATTTTGTTAAAATTACGCCTTTAAAAGCTGTACATATTCATTAAAAGACATGATATCCCTTAAAGCACCAATCATGACTGCAGCAGAGGACAAATTTTGTGACATATTTACTAACCTGCCTGCAGACGATTCTCATGTAATATTATACAATTATTGACTATTGAGGCATTGGACATGATGTGATATCGACCTGAGAGTACCAATATTGACCGAGGCGGAGCCGAGGTCAATATTGGTATTCTCAGGTTGATATCACATCATGTCCAATGCCTCAATAGTCAACAATTGTTTTATTATATAATTTCTCTAAGCAAAAAAAAAAAGCAACAACAACAACAACAAAATCTTAGCTATGTACTATGTCTTGGACAGTCTTGAATTTCTTTTTTTACATGATGACTAATTGATTTCATTCAGTTAAAAGAGGAAAGAATGCATATTTTATTTGTAATTACAACTACAGACAGAGAAGATCCAGATTAAATGCCGCATAATGAGGCATTTCATCAGGGTCTACACTGTTTGTTACGACAAAAATGATCTTCAGGGAAAAAAACTGCAAATTTTTTAAAACCTGTGAGCCCTTGAATAATATAATGGACCATTCCAAGTTTATTGCATCAATCCAGAAGGAAGAACTCATTAGTTCATTTAAGAGTTCTGCTAATTACTATATTCAACCGCAAAGTCTAAATTACATGTATATGATGAGACACCAAATCTTGTGAATTTCATGCTGCTGTCACTCACTGAATTGTAATTACAGCAAATCAAGCACACCTGTTATGAAAAGTTTCTATGAAGTCTATTTTTAGTAACTAATATTGAATGGGAAAAACCAGCAGCCCAGTAGATATGTAGTTTTATGGACTCGAGTGGGTAGGCATCTGGGCAAATCAAAAGATGTCTATTTATAGGTTATATAATAACATGCCTTAATTGTTATTTTTGCAACAAGAAGCAAAATTTGAAATTGACGTCTGCAATTTATAGGTGGCGCTTTATGGGATATTATAGACCAGCTGTCCTTGCACTCTAAAATGAAAAGGGCTTTCATTTCTTGATAATAACCCTGCTTTTTTTTAATATAGGGATCACACATGTTTTTTCATGCTTTAACATTTGCCGGGTCCTGAGGACGTTGTTTGAACACGAGGCCATAAGGCCGAGTCTTCAAACATAGTCCGAGGGACCCCGCAAGTGTTAATGCAATGAATTTACAAACATGTGTGATCGTTTATAATTCTTACATATTTTACTTGATTCCAACCTAAACGGCACTGAAAATGTCGCTTAAACATCATTTTATCCCTGTTCTTACACTTGATTTCTCTAAACAAAATGTTGTCAGCGTCTAACTTTTGAACGGCATTTCGTCATCAACAACATCAAAGACGCTTGCAACGTTTTCGCGAACAAAAGCATCAGCAAAATGATCAGTCAAGGCCTCAACACTTTCCCATGTAACATCATGCAAACAATTCAGGGAAGTTAAAAACCATGTTCAAACAGCATGTGAATCTCATGATTTGAACATGGATCATGTCCATTTGACAACGGCTTCAAACAGCTTCGCGCAACAAATTCTATGCAAGAATGAAAATTCATTTTGATCATCTTCTGTGCTTGCTATTGTCTACATGCCTGAGCGTAGACAATAATCTATTTATGTTGCAGAATATTCTAACAATGCTCTTATAACCGGTTTTATTGAAACAGACAAAATGACATTTTTTGTGTTTCAAACAGAAAAGCTCATAATGAAGTTTGAATTCTACTTAATGTCTTCTGTGCTTTTAATGACAAACTGATGCTTAATGCAACACATTATGCCACAATAACACTTAAAAGACACAAGGACTTTAGTAGGTAGCAAAGTAAAAAACAATTAACTGAAAAATTAACTCCAAGTGGGGCTTTTATCATGAATATGAGCAGACAACTAAGTTCATTTTCAGATCACAGGTGACAAGATATAAAGTTTTGATATCATTATAGAGTATAGAATTGTCTCAATAATGGAGAAGTTGTTGATTTTTCATTTTCATGGAAAAAAGGATTGATGAATGAAAATTGGGAAAAAAACGAGGAAAAAAACAAAAAAAAACACACACAAAAAAACCTGCATTAAATCTGCATTTAAGACATCTTTCATAATTATAAACCAAATAGTGGCAGCTAAATTAAAACAACATTGTCAGCCTCGACAATTAAACCTTAAGGATATAATGGGTTTTGAAAAAAGTGTAGATCCAGATCAGCTGCCATCCAGCTGATCTGGGTCTACACTGTTTCAACTTGCTACCAAATACATGCTTGTTTAAAAAAGATAGAAATCTGTAAATTAATTGGCTGAAATTGTGGAGGAGTGTAGTGCACAAAATATTCAGCTTGATAAGGGTAAACAGTAGAAGCTATTTTGTACCATTATCACTTATATCAGTGCCCAATAAAGAACACATTCTGAGCCTTTTAGTTTCAATAAAAACAGATTCTTCCTCTACGAAACCTAGTAATCAACAACAAAGCAAGATTAAGAATTAATTCAGACAGATCATTAAACCAAATGATAAATTCACAGCATAAATGAGAGATGATAATAAAATAAGCATCATTTTTGTCTTTGAATAAAAAGGAATATCAATAAAAATAATGTGGAAATCACTTGTGTGTTATCTGTATCAATACAATGTAATGTTTTCTCTATCAGTTGAATAGATTATAATAAAACAGAGAACCAATCTAAGGCCTTTGGTCTGGTTCACATGTTCAACATCTGCTGCAAAAGGATTTTATGAAGGTAATTAATCATATACCAGTCTAGAGATTTAACATTTATCAGGATTTCTGATAGAAAATATTCACGCTCACCTTAGCGTGAAGCCAAACAAAATTATTGAACATAACGCCAAACGAAGTACAAAATTATACAACGTAATTCTCATTAAAATCGGCTATAATTATAATAAGAATTTGTAATATTGATAAACATGACAGCAGAAATATCTGGATTTGTAGACATGGAAATGAATTCTAAACACCAAACATTAGCGTCTCTGATTGAAACGAAAACTGCTGCCAACATTTCTATGCCACCAAAGTAATTTCATTCAATTTGTTATTAGATTTTCTTGCACTTAAAACAAATATGCAAATGCAATTATGAGTAAATTACCAAAGATTATGTAAACTTTTCTTAGCTTCTTGAAGACGGGGTGTCATAGCAATAGGGGATGCATGATTTATGAACCGATGAAAAACAGACTCTTTAATTAACATGCATTGAGTTTACAAGTATAAGTAATATATTACTTCCGTATAACCCAGATATGGGGCCAGCACGTGTGATAATGGTACTTATCTCATAATTAATCCTATAAATAAATGTGCAAGCGCAGCCATGGAGTGCCTCAGCGGGAACGCTGTAATAATTACGCACATCAAAGGGATACAACTGAAACGAGCGATTTTCATGATTTGTGTCCCTTTTTAAAATGGGGACTTCTCTTAAAGGAAAGAATTTACTCCCTCTTCATAGAAACAGGTAAATAAAGGTAATTATCTAATTACAGGTACGGTCAGTATAGGATATATATTTGTATAAAGCACCCGTTACCTGGATAGGTTTATATTTTTTGTTTACAACGATTCTCATCTATCTATGAAGCGACAGTATATCAATTTATTCATTATTGTGTAACTGCATTCAAGTGAGTCTCATATTTGGGAATTTTTGTTTATATTGCCAATAGTGCCAATTAAAAATACCCGCCAAATATAGGTTCTTTCAGTAGTGAGACTTTGTTAAATTGTAGGCTTGCCTAGCTTTTCCTTTGGTGATGCACAATAGAAAAAGTTCCATCAAATTTGAGTCGGCTTTTTATGCATTTTTAAATCTGTTTTTTCTATTTTGAAGAAATTTTATTACCACTATAGGGGCATAAAACCTTGGCTAGAAATTCTTAGAATGCAACTTTGTTCTTGTGGGTTCATTTATCATGTCATTAGTCAGTGACATGCCTGATCATGGAGATGTACATAAACCATCAGCATATAACACTTTGCAGAACAGTAAAACCTGTGTAAAACGGCCACTCTTTAAAAGACCAAAAATTGGTTTTCAAGGCCAAGTATCGCTTAATGCAGGTTAAAAGTATTGCAGAATGCTCCAAGGGGAGCATTCTGCAATACTTTTGACCTTCATTAAGCTACCATTTGAAATTAAGATTTTTGTTTTGTCTATTTTTAAGTTGCTGTTTTACACAGGTTTTACTGTATTGCAAAGTTATCTGGATATGGCTTGCTAGATATAAAACTACCAATATTTAACTTTTTTAGACTGGGTCTACAGGGTTTGCCATTAAGTACCTGTACCCATTTATGGGTATTCAGTAGGCAAAGCCAGGGGCTACTTGTGTTGTTTGCTGATTAAAGTCAGGTCTGATCTGGATCCAAACTGTTGACACTGATGATATTTCTGAAAGAATATCTTGAAACAGTTAATTTTGAAAAAAATTCAGCATACCACAAAAAAGCCTGCAACATTACCCAGCATGCAATGAGTTAACCCATAAAGCGCCACCTATGATTTGCAGCAGACAACAATTTAAATTTTGCTACTTTTTCAAAAATAACAAAATAAGGCATGATATTTCACGAGAATCGTCTGCCAGCAGACGATTCTCATGAAATATCAAACCTTATTTTTGTCAAAAATTGGGGAAAATTTCTCAAAATTTGTCGTCTGCTGCAGTCGTGATTTGGCACTTTAAGGGTTTACTACTGGTATCAGTAGCCAGCTAAGCCCATCAATCTGTTATCAGCAATGGCACACTCCAGTCATTAAGGGCCTGCCAACAAGAACTCCAACCAATTTAATGCTAAATAAAATTCCACATTACAGTGGGGAGGCTTTAGTTGTTAAAATGAAAGTGCTTCTGAGTCTATTAAATATCTTATGGTATTTCAATATTTCATAATGGCAATTCTGAAGCTTCTAAAATTAGTTAAAAATGGTGGAATCAATTAGATATACCACAAAAATCTTTGAAATATAAATGTATGCATTTTTCTGCTGATTTTCTTATAGCATTCTGAGGGTCAAATTCATATCATCTGCT
Source organism: Loripinus fragilis (assembly GCA_964019695.1). NCBI lineage: Eukaryota > Metazoa > Mollusca > Bivalvia > Lucinida > Lucinidae > Loripinus > Loripinus fragilis. The sequence continues at coordinate 38,750,490 of OZ026522.1, read as the reverse complement.
TTTAATCATGTTATTTATTTTATTTTTAGTGGTTTCTATAATTTTCGGCTGGCTCAGGATTGATTTTACTGCCTTTGTTGATAATAATTATTTCTTTACCATTGTTGATATTGTTTTTGTTCACCAGTTTACGCATAAAGCTTAGGATATATAAGCACTGCTTTCATAGGATGCATGGAATAGTGGGGAGGGTACGTAGGTCAGCTAGCTAGCTAGCTAGCAAGGCTTGTCCACTGTCCAGCATTTTTTCACTTTTTTGCAACAAGTTTAATAAATTCAAACACAGTGTGAGGAGCACTACATCATTACAATTACTCTAGATTCTTTGAGGGCATATGTAACATGGACCTGTACTCTGTATTACCTATAGACAATCATAACAGATTATAGTTCATATTTTTGGCTTAATACAATTAGATTTGGTCAAATCTTAAAACTGAATGTACTATTTCACAAATCGTTTGACAGTGACATATTAAAGGTATATCCCAAAATGGATAGATCACTTTCATAAACTAAAACATCTACTGTTAACTTAAATTTAGTACCGAAACATATTATGACCTCATGGTCAGACTCTCCTTGTTTGACAGTATAAACTTGAACTTATTTTAATTACCTTTTTTGTCTTGTCAGGTCCAGTCAAGTTAAGTCAACTCAAGTCAGCGTTTTACACTCAGTCCCTAGACAAAAGCTATCAGCTTATGCTAATCTAACGGTCAACAGAAGCTAGAATCAGCTGGGTTCCATGTCAGAATGGCAACAGAAGCCAACTGACAATGTAAAATATTTGCAAACCAGTCTAGATATTCTGAGAATTTTAATGAAATGTTCATAAGATTTATACCTGAACATTAACCAATCACCAGGCTCTGGATATTCAGATGTACCAGGGGTATTAATTGGAGCCAGGTTGTCTCAAAAATGATTTGTTTAGGTCTTAATTTTACAGTAAAACCTGTCTTATGCGGCCACTCAAAAAGACCAAAATTTGTTTTCAAGACCAATTATTGCTTAATGCAGGTCAAAAGTATTGCAGAATGCTCCGAGCATTCTGCAATACTTTCAACCTTCATTAAGCTACCATTTGCCATTAAGACCTTTGTTTTGTCTATTTTTGAGTGGCCCCTTAAGACAGATTTTACTGTACATGTTTTACTATCGTCTGCTGATTTTTTCAAAATCAACATTTTTGAATACCATCTGAGTTTCAAACAGTTTGTATCAGGCCAGACATTCTGTTGGACCTGATCTGGATTCAGACTGTTTGCAAAGGTTATCAGCAGACGACACTAGTAATTTCATAGAAGATGGAAAGTCATCTGGTTTTAGATGCGTTGAACCCTTTATTAATGGGAAAAACATAAATGGGTACATGAAAGAACCTCGGACAGTCTTAATGAACTATTGCCCATAAAAATGGTCGAGAAAAGTTTCAAAGAAAACGATATTTTTTCCATGAAATGATAGTAGATTCTACCCTCAAGTTATCCGCAAAAGTGTTTTTCTCATAGGACAATTACCAATTGCTCCCTTTGGAGTTCCTTATGGTATGGAAAAAACTTTTTACCGCATTAGGTTACCTCCCTTGAATGTTACTATTTTATTATCAATATATTTCACAGAGAGCGATGCGAAATTACAAATGGACAGAAGGTGTCCAATTGCTTTTCAAGGGGTCAGTACCAGTATTTACAAGGAAACCTTTTCTGCAACTTGTGATTTTCCATTTCTTGCACATGTGCCTGTTCTTGTTCTTGTCCATTTCTTAAAAAATAGGACGAGAAAAGCATGAAAAAAATACCCAGCATGCAAGGAGTTAAGTGTTACAGTCGCACAAAATGTAAATTAACTAGGACCCCATAAAATTCCCATTATATGCTTCAGCCACCTTGATCTTAATAAGTGACAAGTACATTTCATATCCCATGATTCTTTGACACCTGAAGCTAAATGCCCATGACTGTTCAGGCATTTTATTTCTTACAATCTCCCTGACCCATGATCGTCTCACACCAGCAGCCATATCAACAGCATATAAAACATTTACAGACTCTTTATATCCAAGATATCAATCAAGAACTGGGCCTGGAATATAAATTAAGGGACGGAAATAAATCGAAATCCATGATCAGTCATGTTGATTTTGGCTTTTCACCTCATTCCCTTCATCATTAATAATCATTTTAAATGCTTCAAAACACATAAATGGAAGATGTGTGATAGATCGGGATGAATCTGGCACCAAGATCAGATGATGTGAAATACAGTTTTCATGCAACAGCAAATACAGACAAAAGACTGGCATGGAACTAATTTAGTTCAGAGTTTTTTCACCTGGCAGGAGACACTAAGATGAGAAAGCCAATCCGTTGATATTTAAAGATTATTTTGTATAGTCACAAATGAACTGTTGTACCGTAGTCTAATCTTTTTGTTCTAATATACCAGATAAATGTTCTTGCTAACCCTAGCAAAATTTCATTTTTTTTTTCAAGAACTGAACAAGAACTGCTCATAACAGTTCAAGCATAATTTATCAAATGTTTAATTGAAGCAAAAAAAAAAAAGAAAAAGAACAACTAGTCTTAAGAGAATGGTTCAATAATTATATGTTTCCTGAATTCCTTACAGAAGTTCAAGAATTCCTTTAAGAAATATTTAAGATTTTTTCCCCTAAAGTTCTTGATTAAATTCTTGAACTTATAAGTTCTGGAACAGCAGTTAAATTCCGACATAAGACAAATTTTATTTAAAGTCGGAGAGCATATAAACAGAAATAACATAAGCTTTGTATAGCTGTTTATCGACTCTTGTTTTCAAGAATGGTTTGAGAATTATTACGACAATTCCATACAGGGGACTTAATAATTAGCTGTAAAAATCCAAAAATAGGTTCTAGGCTGATCCTGAACTGCTCTGAGTTGAGAACTCCAGAGGTAACACCATGTTCAAGAAAAAAATCATAAAATGTTCAAGAACTAATTTAAGGACGAGGGGCAACATCATATTCAAGAAAAGTTATTAGACAGTTTAAGAACAAAATTAAGAACAATTCAAGAACACCAAAGGCAATTCAAGAAAAGCTCTTAAAATATTTGAAAAAAAAAACGCAAATTTAAGAATAGTTCTAGAACACCAGAGAGAACACCATACTCAAGAACAGTTCATAAATTGTTCAAAAACTAATTTAAGAAAAGTTCTAGAACACCAAAGACGATGCAATATTCAAGAAAAAGTCTTAAAATGTTCAAACAAAATGTTTAAGAATAGTTCTAGAACACCAGAGAGAGCACCATTTTCAAAAAGGGTTTAAAATGTTTAAGAACAATTTAATACACTAGAGACAACGCCATATTCAAGGAAAGCTCTTAAAATGTTAAAAAAATAATAATTTAAGAACAGTTCTAGAACACCAGCGAAAAAAGTACCATCTACAAGAAAAGTTCTTGAATTGTTCAAAAACAAATTTAAGAACAGTTTTAGAACACCAAAGGTAATGCCATATTCGGTAAAAGCTCTTAAAATGTTCAAAAAAAATATAAGAACAGTTCTTGAACACCAGAAAGAACACATAATTCAAGAACAGTTAAAAATGTTCAAGAACAAATTTAAGAGCAATTCAAGAACACCAGACAAAGTCATGTTCAAGAAAAGTTCTTAAAATGTTCAAAAACTAATTTAAGAATAGTTCTAGAACACAGGAAGGAACACCATATTCAAGAAAAGTTCTAAAATTGTTCAAAAACTAATTTATGAACAGTTCTTGAACACCAAAAACAAAAAGCAGATTCAAGAAAAGTTCTTAAATGTTCAAAAACTAAATTAGAATAGTTCTAGAACACCAGAGAGAACACCATATTCAAGAAAGGTTCCTAAATTGTTCAAAAACTAATTTATGAACAGTTCTTGAACACAAAAGACAATGCCATATCAAAAAAGTTCTTAAAATGTTCAAAACAAATTTAAGAACAGTTGTAGAACACCAGAGAGAACACCATATTCAAGAATGGTTTAAAATGTTCAAGAACAAACTTAAGAGCAATTTAATAACACCAGAGACAAAGCCATATTCAAGAAAGGTTCTTAAAATGTTCAAAAACTAATTATAGAGTAGTTCTAGAACACCAGAGGGAACACCATAATCAAGAAAAGATCTTAAATTGTTCAAAAACTAATTTATGAACAGTTCTTGAACACCAAAGACAAAACCATATTTAAGAAAAGTTTTTAAAATGTTCAAAAACCAATTTTAAGAATAGTTCTAGAACACCAGAGAGAACGCCATATTCAAGAAAAGTTCTTAAATTGTTCAAAAACTAATTTGTGAACAGTTCTTGAACACCAAAGACAATGCCATATTAAAAAAAAGTTCTTAAAATGTTCAAAACAAATTTAAGAACAGTTGTAGAACACCAGAGAGAACACCATATTCAAGAAGGGTTTAAAATATTCAAGAACAATTTTAAGAACAATTCAAGAATACCAGAGACAAAGCCATATTCAATAAAAGTTCTAAAATGTTCAAAAACTTATTTAAGAACAGTTCTAGAACACCAGAGAGAACACCTTATTCAAGAAAAATTGTTAAAAATTTCAAGAATAAAATAAAAAAACAATTTAAGACCGATAGAGACACTGCCACATTCAAGGAAATTTCTTGAAGAAATATCAGAAAAAAATAAGAACAGTTCTAGAACACCAGAGAAACCATATTCAAGGAAAGTTCATAAAATGTTCAAGAACAAACTTTAGAACAATTCTAGAACACTAGAGAGAATTTACGCCATATTCAAGAAAAGTTCTTAAAATGTTCAAGAAGAAATTTAAGAACAATGTATTCAAGAACATGACAGAGACAAGGCCATATTTAAGAAAAGTTCTTAAAATATTCTAGACTAATTTAACAACAGTTCTAGAACACCAGAGAGAACACCGTATTCAAAAAAACATGTTAAAATGTTCAAGAACAAATTAAAGAACAATTCAAGAACACCAATTACAACACCATATTCAAGAAGAGTTCTTAAAAATGTTCTAAAACAAATTTAAGAAACAGTTCTAGAACACTAGAGAGAACACCATATTCAAGAAAAGTTCTTAAAATGTTCAAGAACAAATTTAAGAACAGTTCTAGCACACTAGAAAATGCATACAAGAAGTATTGTCTCAAACCAGCTGGAAGAATCCATCCATATACAAAGGGTGATTTCAGAAGAGTATCAAGTTGAAAGGGTTCAACCTCATAAACCTTCATTAGATTTTAGATCTCCCCCTGACTAACAGCCTACTGAGTTGATATCAGTTCTAATTCATTAACTACTTAATCTATCTAACAGATAATCGCTGGCATAAATCTTGTCTTATTTCTAAACACTTTTACACACTTTCTCCTATTTCTATATTCTCATTTAGCTCTTCGCCATTGCCTTCTATTGTCGTCTGCTGATAACCTTTGCAAACAGTTTGGACCCAAGCTAGGCCCGACGTTTCGTCGGGCCTGGTCTGGATCCAAACTGTTTGACACTCTGATGGTATTCCTGAAAGAATTTTTCGAAAAAGTTAATTTTGAAAAAAGTCAGCAGACGACAAACAGATCATGAAAAATTACCCAGCATGCAAAGCAGCTCAGTTTTTTTTCCCTGTGTTGAGGTATCATTGACTTCATTAATTTCAAAGAACATTTCGCATTATCCATAAATTACTGTGCCCTATTCATTAACTTCCCCAAACGACTTTACCAGATTATCACAGCTTGAAATCTTGTTGTTTACCTCATTGCATGCTGGGTACTTTTGCATGCTTTTTTTGTCGTCTGCTGACATTTTTCAAAATTGACTTTTTCCAAAAATTCTTTCAAGAATACGGACAGGGTGTCAAACAGATTGGACTCAAGTCAGACCTGGCATATTGTACGGCCTGATCTGGGTTCTAACTGTTTGCAAATGTTTTCAGCATATGACCTTTTTGTCCTAACTTGTAGGCAAAGAATATCCTCCATTATTACCTAGTCACTCTTATTAGCTATCTTCAAATACAATCTCTGTTCTTTTTGCACCATAAGTATTGTTTTACAATTTCTTTATTTTTGAAATATTAACCAATAACAACGCTTCAGAAAAAATAATTATTTTTATTTTGTCGCTATGCAGTTAATTTGTAGGCAGGACATTATGAATATGCTATTGGGGTACCTTAGGCAATCTGCTTCAATAGACCTGTCATAAATGAATCAGACACTCCAACATGGGTTTTCGCACAGTGTAAGAAAATTAACAATATAAATACCCCATAATATCTTTGACTTGTAAATAAAATTTCTCCTTAAATATGTTCGTGCTTAAAAAAAAGAAGGCGATTCTGAGCTTTGTAAAAGGTTGGTTTAATTTGCATATTAATTCGGGGTCACTTACAGGCCAACACTATATGTAGATGAAGTCTTCACCTAATTGTCCTGCAAATTTATCAGATTGTTTGAAACAATTTTCTCTTTCAGCAAGTCAATTCCAGCATACCTGCAATATGGCAAGGAACTATTTGCAGGCTGGTCATGTCATACCCACTTGACTGGCTTTCCTGGTCCCGATCCCTCTCCGATCGGCCACCCCTGGGATATTCTAGGCCGGCAGTACATTCTCAGCTGCCACATTTTCTCAATTCAAACACTAGCTGGTTGAACAATAGCAATGTATTCCACAAGGGGGTGGGGTACAACCACGGGCTTCTTTTAAGCCTGCGCAAAAGCCTCATAGAACGCATGCATAAAGGTGGCGGTCATACAAGATATGAATTGCAATATATATAAATGTATAATCATAACATGTTCATGTCTGTATTTATTTTCAACAAAGCGGTGAATCAGGGTGGCCTTCTTTTTATTAGCATGAGTATAGTTACCATTGTGATATATATAATTATAAGTTCTATTCTCAGAATATTTCTAGAAGTCATTCATGACATGCATTAATCTTCATCAGAATTCGTGGCAGCCCAATATAATTGTTGACATCCTTCATATCAAGAGGGATTCATATTTCATAACATGAGCCTATGAGAAAGAGTCTGCATGTATAGAGTAAAATTGACAGTTCTAGAACAAAGAACAGTTCCAGAAAAGTTCTAAAGACTTGTTCTAGAACTGTTCTAGAACAAACATTATGAGCTTTGCTAGAACAATTGTCTCATATAAGGTTCTATAAATGTCCCTAATATGTACCAGAACATTTTTAGAATGGTTTCAGAACAATTCCAGAAATGTTCTAATGGTTTGTTCTAGAACTGGTCTAGAGCAAAGCTTTAAAGCATTTTTCTTAAACTGTTCCAGAAATAGATTTGTTCCAGAACAGTTCTAGAACCTTTAGAACAGTTCTAGAATGGTTCTGAAACTATTCTAAAAGGATGGGTACTAAGCAGGGATTAATGGGTCTTGCTAAAGGAAACAACTCTGAGTGAGTGCCTCTGTTGAAGCTCGTACCTGCAACCCTTTGATCTTGAGTCAAGTACTTTTGCAATGCATGAGCACTGCGCTCCCTCAGCTGGGCCATATAGCGCAGTCAGTATCGTGTCTGACTGCAGATCGAGGGGTCGCGAGTTTGATCCCAGCCCGGTCATATACTTTTGTGGAGAACGATCAAGAAATAATTTCTACAGCCGTTCTCCTCCTTCAGCTGATACAAGAAGGGTTGTTGTCAGTTACAAGTGAAAGTATGTGCATGAAGTACTGTATAACCCCTTAGCAAGCTTGCTTACATATTCAAACTTGTTCGAACTTTTAGAACATCTATCTTAACCGCCCTGGGCATATTCAAACTTCCAATTGTTTTTGATAAATACTGGTAAAAGTAAACGCACATCAATGGTATAAATTTGGGAGAAAGTCGCTCATAATGGACTTCAAATGTCCCTACAACAAAATAAGAGGTGTAACAAATATTCGTTGGCAGTACACCTTACAAAACCAAGTGCATAGATGTAGAGTAAAGAATATTTGTTTGCAGTGCCCCTTTCAGTGCCTCGTTTGCAGTGCCCCTAAACCAAGTGCATACATGTAGAGAACACAATGTGGAGCATTTGCCTTACCATTCAACTATTATAATACGGCCAACTTTGAACAGTACTGTGTTCGAATTGCCATACATATAAAATATACTTAACACCATATTTTTTTTCTTCTACGTCTTAAAAGAATGAGTAATTGAGCAGTATTGCCAAATTAAGAACACATTTTGTCTTTATGTTAAGGAGAATGGCTATTAGTTTCTCGCACAGTTTTCCAATCTCAGCCAAATTAGTTAATACCCCACCATCCATCTTAGATAGCTGAAGCTAACAGGCTCTTTTCCGCTCCCCTTTGACCCAAAATCAAATCAAGCAAATTGGAAACGGTGATGAAATTTTTGCATGGGCCGATTATTCCTGCTAATTCTTAAACAATTGTTGAATAATTGATAATAAAAAGATATACAGGCCATTTAGTCTTGTCAAAGCTCTCAGAAAACAATCAGCCAATATTCAGTGAGGCTATTCTAACATAACACAGCATTGCTTTATAAATATTTCTTGCGCAATGTGAATGCTTGACGAATTGACTAGCATTTGGTTGGTTGAGCTAGAAATTAAGAAATAATCTAATTTTATCATTAATTATTGCATGTTTTTTGGTTTGGTTAAATGCTTTATGTCCCAGTCAGCAGCTATGGTCAGTTCACCTAACCACACTTTCTTCCTTGGCAGGCTTGACTCAGCAGCTTTAACCAGTACTTCGTGCATAGATTTCCGCTTGTAACTGACAACAGCCCTTCTTGAATCAGTGGAAGGGAGGAGAATGACCGTAGAAATCATTTCATGGTCAATCTCCACAAAAGTATGGGACTCATGCACGGATCCAGAGGGGGGTCCGGACCCCCCACCCCCCAGGAAAATCACAAGTTGTATGGGTTTCTATAGAAATTAGCATTTTGACCCCCCACCTCCCCTGGAAAAAGTTGGACCCCTCCCTGGAAAATGTTGAACCCCCTCTGAAACCTTGGAAATTTATAGTTGTCTTGGAAATAAGTAAAACTTCAAAAATAAGTTGAGGACTAAAAAAAATGTTGTCAGAGCTGTTTTCTGGCATCAACACAAACAAACAAACAGAAAAGATGATTTAGGCACTGAGAGTTACATACCTTGGCCTGGATTTGCTCAGCAGCATAATCTAAATCATGCCTAATTCCTAAATTACTGGGGGAAAAGCCTTCTCAGATTTTCCTCACAATGAAATTTTAATGCTTTCACACATTTCATTGGTGAGAATTGGATTACAAGTTAATAGTTTATTGGAATGATTTTTGTCTGGTCTGGGAGAATCGGAATGAACACAATGGTGTGTAATTCATACAATAATAAATCCAATCATTTCATAATAAACATGCTCAACAATCCACCCTATCCAATAATTTTAGCTCTTTGTAGGCTGGGTAATTTTTCAAGCTTGGTGAGCTGTTGTGATAGGTCTTCGTCAGTGGTGTGTTTTCTGTCCGTCGTCAGTCCTTAAACTTTTTCTTTAAATGACATCTCCTGAACCACTGGTCTAAATTTAAAATAATTTCACATGAATGTTCCCCATAATGCCCTCTACTAAAATTGCATTAATGGTTCTGCTCTGGTTCTGCTCCGCTGAACAGGAGGTCCACCAGAGCTCCAGATAAGAAATCTTATTAACTACTTCTCCTGAACCACTGGTCCTAATTCAAATAAATTTCTCAGAATTGTTCCTCATGATACTCTCTACCAATTAAAATTTCACAAATGGTCCACTCCGCTAAACAAAAGGGCTGCCAGAGCCCTAGACAAGAAATATCTTTAAACGACATCTCCTCCTGAACCAGTCTGGTCCAAATTCAAAATAATTTCACAGAAATGTTCCTCATGATACCCTCTACCAAAATTGCACAAATGGTTCCCCTCCACCAAACAAAATGGCTGCCAGAGCTCTAGATAAGAAATATCTTTAAATGACATCTCCTGAATTCATGGTGAGCTGTTGTGATAGGTCTTCGTCAGTGGTGTGTTTTCTGGCCGTCGTCAGTCCTTAAACTTTTTCTTTAAATGACATCTCCTGAACCACTGGTCTAAATTTAAAATAATTTCACATGAATGTTCCCCATAATGCCCTCTACTAAAATTGCATTAATGGTTCTGCTCTGGTTCTGCTCCGCTGAACAGGAGGTCCACCAGAGCTCCAGATAAGAAATCTTATTAACTACTTCTCCTGAACCACTGGTCCTAATTCAAATAAATTTCTCAGAATTGTTCCTCATGATACTCTCTACCAATTAAAATTTCACAAATGGTCCACTCCGCTAAACAAAAGGGCTGCCAGAGCCCTAGACAAGAAATATCTTTAAACGACATCTCCTCCTGAACCAGTCTGGTCCAAATTCAAAATAATTTCACAGAAATGTTCCTCATGATACCCTCTACCAAAATTGCACAAATGGTTCCCCTCCACCAAACAAAATGGCTGCCAGAGCTCTAGATAAGAAATATCTTTAAATGACATCTCCTGAATTCAAATTATTCCACAGAATTGTTCCTCATTATGCCTTCTACCAAAACTGCACAAATGGTTCTGATCGATTGAACAATGCCCCTGCGAAATGGTCTAGAACCATTCTAGAAGAGTTCTAGAATTTTCTAGAACTATGTTCTAGAACTGTTCTAGATATGTTCTAGAACGTTTATGGGACAGATGTAGAACGTTAAATGGGACAATTTTTTGTTCTACAAATGTTCTAGCCAAGTTCTAAAGATTTGTTCTAGAAAAGTTCCAGAAAATTCTAAAAGTTTTTCCTAGAACAGTTCTAGAACAAATCAAGTTTGTTCTAGAACAGTTCCAGAACAAATCTTTAGAACTTTTATGGAACAATTGTAGAATACCCCTCATAAAATGTCCCATTTAACGTTCTATAAATGTCTCGGAATAGTTCTAGAACATCTGTAGAATGGTTCCAGAACTATTCCGGAAATGTTCTAGTTGTTTGTTCTAGAACTGTTCTAGAATTAATTTTGGTTTGTTCTAGAACTGATCTAGAACAAACCTTTAGAATTTTTCTAGAACAATTGTAGAACAACCCTAAAAAATGTCCCATTTAACGTTCTATAAATGTCTCGGAATAGTTCTAGAACATCTGTAGAATGGTTCCAGAACTATTTCAGAAATGTTCTAATGGTTTGTTCTAGAACTGTTCTAGAATTAACCTCGGTTTGTTCTAGAACTGATCTAGAACAAACCTTTAGAATTTTTCTGGAACAATTGTAGAACACCCCTAAAAATGTCTCATTTAACGTTCTATAAATGTCTGAATCATTCTAGAACATTTTTAGAATGGTTCCAGAACAATTCCAGAAATGTTCTAATGGTTTGTTCTAGAACTGTTCTAGAATAAACCTTGGCTTCTTCTAGAACTGATCCAGAACAAACCTTTAGAAATTTTCTGGAAAAACTGTAGAACAACTCTTCAAAATTCATGTCCTAAAAACATTCTATTAATGCCCCTGAACTTATTTAGAGCATTTTAGAATAGTTTAAGAACAATTTCAGGAATGTTCTAGTGGTTTGTTCTGCAAATGTTCTAATACAACTGAACTTTTTTTAAAACAGTTGTTGAACACCTACCCAAAAAAGTCCCATATAGGGTTTGGAAATAAGATTCCATCGAATGCTACCTTTATATATCTGGAAAACTGTTGACATTGGTTTAAACCCAATAAGTAATCACACAATAAATAAATAAACATCAACTGGTTGAGAATTATTATAGGGGCCCTAAGTTGGCCTAAATGTTGTTAGTTATTGCCACCCTGTTACCCCACCCATTTCAAAACATTGTCATGCATTTGACCATGGAAAAACAGCAACTACAGCAACAATTAACATTAAAACTTTAGAAATTGTGTCTCAAGCCTACTCACTGTCCCAGACTATAATACTGTCAATTTGCCATCTAAAAACTGCCACAAGTGCTTTTTGGGCTCAGCCTTCATAATCCCTCCAATTATGGCAGCCATGATTTTCCCAACATCAATCTGGTTAAATTAATGATAATGACATGCTTGTTCTAGAACTGTTCTAAAAATGTTCTAGAACATTTGTTAACTTTTGTAGAACTTGCTGGTTCAGTAAATTTCAGTAAAATATTTCTCCCGAATTATCAGTGAATTGAAAAATAAATAACATTTATTGCAAAACTGTAACATTGTAGTTTTTGGAAAACTTATTGGATGTTAACTGCTCAACCTCTGTTTATAGTAATCAAGCCATGATCATCTTCTCATTGTGGTAACATGCCACCCTGTATTACCCCACCCATTTCAAAACATTGTCTTGCATTTGCTAAAAAAACTTACAAACAACAACCCCACCATTAATCAACATTTAAAACCTTAGAGAAACTGTTTCTCAGGTCTACTCACTGTCTCAGGCAAAACTACTATCATGTTTGCCATCTAGAAATTCCAAAACAAATGTTGTTGAAGAGCCTCCACATTTTCCCTCCAATTCTTGCAGCCATGTTTTTTCCCATCATCCATCTGGTTATGACATGTTTCCTCTTTAAATGTTCTAAAAATGTTCTAGAACCTTTTAGAACATTTCTAGAACTTGCTGGTTCTATAAAAGTACTAAATGAGTTCTAGAACTTAATTCGATTTTTCTTTTACTTGTTTTGCCCTTTTTTTTCTTTCTTTCTCTATATACTGCCAGACCCTCCCTTGCGAGTATTATCGGCAAGTGTACTTTGTACACTCCAGGTTGCAGGATGAAAGCCTACAAGTAATTAACCATATCTAAATTACCGTAGGGTTCTTTAACCTGCACAAGGGGTGACCTTCCCTTCAAAGGGGACATCCAGTTAACGTCCCGACCCAAAGGGCCATGCACTTATCTAGTGTCATCCCTGCAAATGGCACCAGAGAAAGCGTGTTCGGACAAAGAAAGTTTCCTCACCACAAGCAGGGATTGAACCTGGGACCTCTAGAACCAGAGGCAAGTGCCCAACCACTGAGCTACCTGATGCTTTCTGCTCTTGAGAAGTTCCAAAAATGTTCTAGAATTTATTAGTATATTTGTAGAATTAACTAGTTCTAAAAAGTAAGACAAATGTTCTAGAACTTAATTTTAATCATTTTTAAGAAGTTTCTGTCAACTTATTTTGTTCTTGAAAAGTTCTAAAAATGTTCTAGAATATTATTAGAACATTTGTAGAACTAACTGGTTCTTGATTTGTTCTAAAAATGTTCTAGAATATTTCAAGAACGCTTATAGAATGGATATCAGTTCTAGAATGTGTTTGATTTGTTCTATAACAATGTTCTAGAACAGTTGTAGAACATGAGTTCTAGAACGAACATATTTACCTGTTTAGAACAGTTCTAGAACAGTTCTAAATGTTCTAGAATAGTTCTAGAACACCTCCAATTTGTAGAACAAAATTTCGCAGGGGCGGGGCTGCCAGAGCTCTGTCATTAATAAGAAATTTCTTTTAACAATATCTCCTCCTGAACCACTGGTCCAAATTCAAAATAATTTCACAGAGTTGTTCCTCATAATGCCCTTCACCAAAATTGCACTAATGGTTCAGCTTTGCTGAACAAAATAGCATCCAGAGCTCTAGATAAGAATGAAATCTACCCCTGGACCACTGGTCCAAATTTAAAATAATTTCACAGAATTGTTCCTCATGATGGCGTCTACCAAAATTACACAAATAATTTCGCTCGGCCAATTAAAAGCGTAGCCAGAGCTGTATATGAGAAATGTCTTTAAATGACATCTTCTCCTGCAACCACTGGTCCAAATTTGAAATAATTTTACAGAAATGTTCCTTATGATGCCAGGTCTTATAAAATTGCACCAAGGGTTTTGCTCTGCTGAAAAAGGGGCTGCCAGAGATCTAGATAATTCATATCTTCAAATGAAATCTCCTGAACCACTTGTCCAAAATCAAAATAATTTCACAGAAATGGTCCTCATATTGTCCTCTACCAAAATTGATCAGAAGGTTCAGCTTGGCTGAACAAAATGGCTACCAAGGCTAAAAATAGAAATATCTTTAAATCACATCTTCTTAGCCACAGGCCAATACATCAACCACTCATGTGCCATTCTGGACACAGGTGAGCGATCCAGGGACATAGGGCCCTCTTGTTTTCGTCATTTGCTGACTTCTTTCAAAAAAAAAAGTTACCTGTATTTTAGGAACTTTATTAAAGCGTCAAACAGTTTGGATCCGGATCGGAGTCCAAACTGTCTGCGAAGACAAGTAGCCGCTAGCATTAGGAATGTTATTTCTTGCACACCAGTAAAAGCTATCTGAGATTTTACCAGCTATGAGGTGCTAATTTTTTCAGTCATTTCAGGATGTTTTTCCTGTCCACTACTGAAGCAGAAGATAAAATGTCTTACTCAATTAAGGACACATATCAATGCAGTGCATCCAGAGACTCTCGAACCAGCGACCTGATAAATAGAATACCAGATTCGGCAGAGCCTCACATTCTCAAAGCCTTGCCTGGTGAACTTGATATCAAAAGATGCTCATCTAGTATTCTCTATATATTCGCCTTGAGTCTGATATTCTTCCCAGGTGGCTTGATATAAAACAAATAGAGCTTTTTACAAACTACAGGAAATTGACAAAAAATTGTACATTTCATTGTTAATAGGATAAGTGCAAACATGTGCCCTCCATTTAAATATTAACTGTAGCATGCATACTTCACGTAATAGTACACAATCGTACAAAAAATAAATTCATCTTATTTTTCAATAAATATTGTTTTGTTGCGAGTGGTGTTGTCCGACTTGTCTGATCTTGTCCCATTTCATTCAGGACAATTTACTTGTCCTAGGACAAGTAACTTGTCCTGAATGAAATGGGACCAGATTCTAGGACAAGTATAAACAAGGTGATATATACACGCCTACCAAACGCTTGAATGCTCAACATCTGGTTGAATATTAAAAACAATTCCTCCAGGAAGAGAATCAAAAATCAGGGAATTTCATGCAACAGACTATGCATTCCTATGTTTGTGGTATAAATTTGAGGTCAGAAAGCTCTCTAGTTTTGTCAGATTTACATTTCGCGTAAAATAGGTGTACCAGAAATCGACAGGAACGTGTTTATCGAGCCAAAAGTAAATATGACATAATGAGAATGCTTTCTGAGCTTGTATTTATACCACAAATACAGGAATCCATAGGCTGTTGCATGACATTCCCCGATTTTTGATTTTCTTCATAGAGCAGTTGTTTTTAGCTCACCTGAGCCGAAGGCTCCGAGGTGAGCTATTAGTATACCAGTGACTCCGGCGTCCGTCGTCCGTCGTCCGTCCGTCCGTCCGTCCGTCCGTCCGTCCGTCAACATTTTCAAACATCTTCTCCTCTGAAACCACTGGGCCAATTGAACTCAAATTTCATATGGAGACTCTTTAGGATGGGGGAACGAAAGTTTGTTCAAATGTTCCTGGTCACGTGACCAAGATGGCCGCCATGCCCATATATGGTAAAAACCCTTTAAAAATCTTCTTCTCCAGAACCAGAAGGCCGATGACCTTGGGACTTGGTATGTAGCATTGGGGATGTGGGGCCTACCAAGTTTGTTCAAATAATGATCCTAGGTTGACCTTGACCTACTTAACGTCAAGGTCAAATTTGCTTCCTAATAGATTTAAATGGGAATTTTTTTGAAAAGTTGATTTTTTGAGTACTGTTAAAGCCAAAGTGATTATTCTCACTTGATATGTTAAAACTAATGAGACAATGGCTATAAATAAGTTTCAAAGGTCAAGGTTGACCTTTGCCCTTTCAGCCAAGGTCGCTCATATTGTGGTCCAATCAATATATTAAAACATAGTTTTCTCACAAACCATTGGCCCAATTGAGCTCAAATTTTATATGGAGACTCCTTATGATAAGTCAGCCAAAATTTATACAAAATATTTTGGTCACATGACAAAGATGGCCGCCACACCCATATATGGTAAAAACCTTTTAAAAATCTTCTTCTCCAGAACCAGAAGGCCAGTGACCTTGAGACTTGGTATGTAGTATTGGGGATGTGGGGCCTACCAAGTTTGTTCAAATGATGATCCTAGGGTGACCTTGACCTACTTAACGTCAAGGTCAAGTTTGCTTCCTAATGCATTTGAATGGGACATTTTTTGAAAAGTTGATTTTTTGAATACTGTGGAAGCCAAAGTCATTATTCTCACTTGACATGTTCAATCTAGTGTCTATAAATAAGTTTAAAGGTCAAGGTTGATCTTTGACCTTTCAGCCAAGGTCGCTTATATTGGAGTCCCATCAACATATTAAAACATAGTTTTCTCAGATAACTCTTGGCCAATTGAAAGCAAATTTCATTTGACAACTCCTTATGACTGGTTAGCCAAAACTTATACAAATTGTTATGGTCACATGACTAACATGGCCACCATTCCCATATATGGTAAAAACTCTTTAAATCCCTTCTTCTCTGGAACCAAAAGGCCATTGGCTTTGGGACTTGGTATGTAGGATCTGGGATGTGGGCCCTACCAAGTTAGCACAAATGATGAATCTAGGTTGACCTTGACCTACTTTATGGCAAGGTCAAATTTGATTCTAATGCATTTACATGGAGAAAATCTTAAAATGTTCATTTCTTTAACTGAGCCAGCCAAATTCATAATAGTTAAACCTATTGCGACAATGGTTTATTACTAGTAAGTACCAATGTCAAGCTGACCTGTGACATTTTATCCAAGGCCACTCATTTGGACTGCCACATACCTATCTAAACATTTTTTTCTCAGAAATCACTGGGCTGTTTGATGGATTATTCATTAGATTGTTTAGGTCACTTGACCAAAATGTATATGGTAAAAACAAAGTTTGTTCCATTAAAAGCTGTAGTTGACCTTGACCTATTTTAACATTATTAAGGAGATCAGGTGAGCGCCTCAGGACCTTCAGGTCCTCTAGTTAATATTCAACCAGATGTTGAGCATTCGAGCGTTTGGTAGACGTGATATGATTCTGTTTTTACAAAGCTGTTCAGACATAACTGTAAATTCAGAAATTTTCCGGAGAATTTTATTTTCGCGAATAACTTAAAAGACATGTTTGGGATGTTAAAAATTAGCGACAGGAGCATGATTTACCTACATCAGTAAATCACAGAGTTATTTCGCCAATTCGCGAGGATTTTATTTTCATGAAACTAAATTATTTAATCGCACAAATAAAATTGAATTTACTGTACATTCATATTGTTCAGACTGGTTTTATCATTTAACCCTTGTCCTGCTGATTAAAATTACGAAATATGGCACATTTGTTTCAGTTTTCCAGCCAATTTCAGGTGCATGATTTCAATTGGGCCACGGTGTGAGAAAACCTGTCATCGGGGGTTGGCGAACAAACATGCAGACCAGCCTGCGCATCCACGCAGTCTGATCAGCGCCCTTAATTGTTATTTGCTTAATACTTGCTACGAGCAGAATTTCAATCTTCTAGCGAGTCTCTGTAGCTGAGGAAACTGGTTTGAGTCTCGCTTTGTCGGACACCCAGATGACAGAGGCCCAAATTAATACAGTGGACTCTGAGGCACAATTAGTTTTAATTTTTGTCTGCAGGTGTAGACTTCTTGAAATCATTTAAGTACATGAATATTTCTTGAAATATTTGACAGGGATGCTTTTTAGAGTAAATGGAAGCTAATATAAAATAGCATAAGGATAATGCAAATTCAATTAAATTAAGAGATTTGAAAGCAGTAATAAAGTTGGTATGCTGACAAAATTGACATTAACCTGTTGCTGAAGCTATTATATACTGTAATAAACGCGTGACTACTTTGATATTTCCAAGAAAAAAAATCTAATTGAAAAAGTTTAGGGAACCTGGGAGAATAAATAAATGGGTCATTTTTAACGATGCCACCAACAATAGTCTTAGCTGGGTTACAGGGGCGGATCCAGGATTTCTCTGGTAGCCATGTTGTTCAGCCAAGCTGAACATTCTGATCAATTTTGGTAGAGGGCAACATGAGGAACATTTCTGTGAAAATATTTTGATAATAAATGTTTGGGGGTGGCTTTGTTGATTTTATCTCTTAAATATCCCATGAAAATGAAATAATTTGGTCTCACTGAGACCAAATTATTTCATTTTCATAGGATATTTAGAAATGGGGGTGAGGACATTTTGAAAATGGGGGGTGAGGAGGGGGGTTTCAAGCGAATCCCCTGAACTCCCTGATCCACCACTGGGTTAGACCCTGTTACGCTGACACTGACCGTGATGCTTTAAAAAATAATTGACAATTAAAAAGATGATATTGTGCAATATTTATGGCTCTGAGAGATTTTCCTAGATTGCAATGAGGTCCCAGAGTGCTGGCACATAGACTCAAGCGTAAACTAAGGTTTGGTTATATCACCATTTTAGACGTACAATCATGTGACTTGTGGCAATCATGTAATTTTGCCATTCTCACATGATGATCCCCATTGACATCAAATGAACCGATAGCATTGTTGGGAAGTATAATCTACTTACCAAAATTGTATCTTCGATTTTAAAGAACTTGGACCTGACTTGTATTGTAAAGTTCCACCGTTGCAGGAGTCCCAAAGTCAAAATGCCCCGAATTGGTCCAAAGAAAGTATGTGGTGGGGATTTGGACCACCCGGGTAGCTCAGGGCGTTAGAGCGAATGACCAGTGTGTTCTGTGGGCTGTGAGCTCAAGTGGCAAAGCCACCAGAAACCTATTTTACTGTTTGCTCTAAACAGGACTTGTTCAATTTTATAAACGCTAGCATAGACATGAAAGCTTATACTTGTAAGTTGTAATTATAAGAACATTAATTGTACATAATATTCTATACGGAAGATTTTCTAAAATTTTGAACAAGTTGGCAGACAAACAGTGCAGACCCAGATCAGACTGTTTCTGAAGAAGCATGCACTATGATCATGGTCTTTAGCTGTTTGCCATTCTGACAGGCATTTTGTGAGTTTTAGCCCTGATAACGAAAATTTATTTGAGAACACACACAGATTAAAGTGTTCAAAGTTTAGAACATAAACCATGTTATGCAAATGGTATAAATGGACCCGATATTGTGGACCCTCAAAAGAACTCAATAAACAGCTCTTTTCTCTGTGCAAAGCTAATAATACATAAAAGATATTAGGATTTTAATTTGATTAAAAACAGAAAAAATACAAACTGAGCTATAGCTTGTTTAGATTATTTCACACTTTAATAAATGGATTTGAATGCATTATATTATGAAGAATATTGCTGGCATCCCGCCCCATTGGGAAAACATTAATTTAACTATGTTTTGGATTATAAAGTATCTCTTTGGCTTGAGCTCCAGAAAAAGGTTCTAGAATTGAGATAATCATGTTCACCATAGTTTTCCTTAACAATTATTCAAACATGATTGTAGTATGAAGGCCAGGGTCTGATCCCCTGGTTGGACTTAGGGGGCTGGGCTGAGGCCAAAAATCGACTTGCAACTTTTTCAGAATATGGTCATGTTGCATATCAAATTAAAGGAAATGAAACCAACATCAAAATGCCAGCAAATAATCTGCCCTTAAACACACCCTTAACCCCTGTGTTGAGGTCAAAAGGTCAAAACTAATTTTTTCCGAAGATGGTAATGTTGCATGTCAAATTAAAGGAAATGAAGTGTAGAACAAATGCAAACGAAAAAGTTTGACCTTACACACACCCTGACCTGTCTGGGTTGGGTTAAAAGGTCAGATATTGAATTTGTGCTGCAGATTATAGGTATACCGCATGAATGATACCAAAGGTGAACATAAGGGTAGGATAGATTGGATATCATATTTTGTTAACTTTTCTTTTTGAATAACGCTTCATTGTGTGGGGTACAAGCTATCTAAAAAAAAATATGATAGTATATGTATTATGCAGATGCATGTGTGAATCCAGAAAATTCTGTCAGGGTGGGTCCTGAAATTTTTTTTTAGTCATCATATTTCACATGCAGAGGGCTGTACGGACCTCCCTTGAGAAGCAATAATTATTGGACCCAAGGGGTCCAATTGCATCTCGAGGGGGGTTTGTACTGTAACAAGTATTTCTAAGGAAACCCTTTTATCACTTGTGATTTCCCCTGTCCTCCCTTCTGAATCTGCGCATGAGATGAGAGAGAAGAGAGTTAACAAAAGTGGTGACTGGCAGGAAAAGAGCTACTGTTGTGCCAACCAAGAGTGACAGTGAGGTAATATCAATTTTTTTTTTACAATTGTTAAGTAAACATTAACTTGTATACTCCACTTGAGCTTATGCGAATCGATAGATCGCTGGTGTATTAATCTTATCCTGCAGATAGGATTAATACACAAGTGAGACTACCGATTACAAGTCCCCTGGATAACTTTGTAAACAAAACATAATGTCACTGTCACTCTTGGCTGGCAGGACAATAAGCAGTTACTTCAAGGTATCAGGATTAAAGTAATGGACAGTTTGTTGACGTTTTTCAGGTGGCAATGTGGTGAAGGTTTGGGATGCTTTAGCTGGCGGGAAGCTGCTGACAACACTGTGCCACCATCACAAGACAGTGACCAGTCTGTGTTTCTGTAGTCATTACCAGAGATTTATGTCTGCTGGGCTGGACAGGTAACTTTTTATCTCTTTCATTGCTAGGTACGACTTTTGTTGTCTGCTGACAACCTTTGCAAACAGTTTGGACCCAGATTCTGTGGATGCAGATAAGTCACTGCAAGGTTGCAAAATTTGAGAGGCAAAGTGTTGATGAAACCTGTCGACTACTGGTCAATGACCAGTTGAGTACATGTATAATGATTTAACTTCATGTTTTTTTAAAAAAAAAAACTTTTCAAAAATTTTCCCTTTTAAATGCATTAAGAATCCAGTTTGACCTTGCCATAAATTACAGTTCAAGGTCAGTCTTGAATATAAGGGATCAGACATGTTTTTCATGCATTAACATTTGCCGGGTCACAGGACCAAGCAAGTGTTAATGCAATGAAACAAACATGTGTGATTGTTATTCTTGCATATTTTACTTGTTTCCAACCAAAAGCCCACCAAAAAATACCGCTAAAACCTGAAAATACCATTTTTCATATACTGAATCACTCCAAACAAGATGGCATCAGTGTTAATTTTCGAATGACACAACGTCATCACAACGTCGTAGTGTGTTCTACGTTTTCACCGTGGAACAAAAAAATGACGTAATGATCAGTCCAGCCACCATACGCAATGCTTTCCGTTTAATGTCTTTATATAAATTATAAGATCAATTCTAGCTAGATATTCATACGTGATCATTATATAGCGTTTATCAATCATACTATTTAATATATGGGATTTATAAATCGAGGGAGGTGAAAAATCTGATAAAGAAACGAGTGCGCAAGCACAAGTTTCTTTAGATGATTTTTCACCTCCCGAGGTTTATAAATCCCATCTTTTAAATAGAATGATTCAATAAACTGTATATTACATGTATTCTGCTTGAACTGCTTGCTCAAATCAAGAAAGTACTACCGTATGCGATGTGGCAAAACTAGCGGCCCGGAACATGACATGTCTAATTCTAACACGAGTAGTAATACATGTTCCCTGCTGAAAAAATGGAAGTCGGCCATTTTGGAAACCTTCTTCATTGAGTCCCCCTCAGAATTTCAAATGTCTGAACCTTTTTTATTAGTGAACGAAAACATAAAGTGTGGGTAGTCATTTTCTTAGTTAGATTGTAATGAACATTTTGGTACTCAAATTATTGTGTTTTTTTTAGAATTTTTGGTTTTTGTTCCTCTATCCTCCATTTTCTGAGTTGGAAGAAAGAAACGTTATGCAACGTCATCGCATGTGTAAATGACGTCATTTGTTAATGTTTGTGACGTCAAAAGTGCAGAGAATTAAGCGTTAAGTTTGTTTAAAAATTGTAAAATGATAAAACGAAAATGAATATGACTTGCGTTTCATCTCATGGATGCCTTGGGTCACTTGTGGTCAAGAAAAAGGAGTTCCGGTTAAAGGGATTTATTTCCCTATAGAGGAAATAAATCTTTCTAGGCAAAATCAAAATTACCGATTTTATTTGTTGATAAAGCCTGGTATTTTTCCCTCAAACATGTAATATTTATGTATATATTGGAAAAAAAGTTATCTGCTGCTGCAGTGATTTAAACAAATACTCTTTGTGCTGAGAAGAACAGAACTAATTTATGAGGTGTAGTCACACTAACTGCCTACATACCTCCCCTCTGGTCCAGCTGACCAATCATCATAGAGCACCAGCCCCCCTGTAGAGATACAGCATTTTCATCATAAATCTCTGCTTTTATTGTTCTCTAATGTAAAACAGTAACCAGTAAATCCTGCTATGTTTGTCAACATTGTAATGAATCTTGAAACATTTCATATTTATCCTAAATAAATGGTTATAATTACAGTTAAACCTGTCTTAAGGGGCCACTCAAAAAAGAAGAACAAAAATTGGCTTTGAAGACCAATTATCGCTTAATGCAGGTTAAAAGTATTGCAGAATGCTCCAAGGGGAGCATTCTGCAATACTTTCAACCTGTATTAAGCTACCATTTGTCATTCAGATCTTTGTTTTGTCTAGTTTTGAGTGGCCGCTTAAGACAGGTTTTACTGTATCACAGATACTATAATAAGTGCACAACCAAAGACACTGCATGCGTCTGTAAACTCTATGAATAGCCTGAAATCTTTACCCTTTTCTCACAATTAACCCTTTGAATACCAGAATTGTCAAAAAGGGTTTGGCAAACAGTGAAAGATCAAGACAAAATGCCGCATAATGCGGCATTTCATCAGGGTCTGCACTATTTGCTGAGACAAAAAGGATCTTCAGAGAAACAAATACAACTTTTTGGAAAATTATAACCTGTGACCCCTCAATCGATAAAATGAACCATCCTGACTTAACTGTATCAAACTTAATGGGGAATTCCATTGGTACAAAAGGGCTAACAATATAAGGGCCTCGTCGCGAGAAATCCTTTTAGAGGATTTTCTCTCTTTTGACCAAAATTTGCTGAAATAGATTGTTTCAGGTTTGATCCAATATGTTCAAATCTGTTGCATTTTGAAGGGGGTATAGGAGGATTCCTCTTTTTTGACAGGAATTCCTCTTTTTTGAAAAAATCCTGTTCTCATCCCTGGTCAAAGCGAGTTTCAAACCGGTCTCCTCAGCTACAGAGACTAGCTAGAAAATTGAAAATTCACCTGTAGCAAGGTTAAATATGGTACTTTCCGAAACGCAAATAACAAAGGCACTGATCAGACTGGGTGGATGCGCAGGCTGGTCTGCGCCTGTGTTGTTGGTAAACCCCCGAAGACAGGGTTTCTGGCAACCAAGTCCATATGATGTCTGATTATGGGGAACAATTACAAGTGTAACACTATTTTGAATTTGGACCATGCAGTGGGTCAATAGATGATGTTAAAGAAAAAATTGATGAATGAATGACAGATGAGGACCATGCTGGACAAAGACTGATCATAAAAGCTCTCCTTGAACTGTGACTTTACAGTCGTGTTGAAAGTGCACGGCTTTACATAGGTTTAGATAAGTAAAAATTTTCAGCATAAAATTGTAAATATTTTCTTACCCATAATTTTTAGCATCTGTTTTGGGTGCTCAAAAGAACTGTCTTATTGAGATGGTTCTTTTGAGTACCCACAACATATGTTTTGGTTGAGAAATAAGAAAATTAGTTTTCTGGTACGCACTCTAAACTAAAGGCCAGGGCCCGGAATTTCAATGCCTCCTTAAAGTTAAGGAAGACTTAAGTTAAGTATTGATATTTCAACATACTATATTAGATGCTAAATAAATTGCCTGGATGGATGCAGTACTTGTGGTCAAAGACATCATTGTGATCTACAGAAAAAATGAAACTATTTTGATTGTAATCCGTTTAAAACGTTATTTTTCGCATCGTGCAAAATCGATACTTAACTTAAGTCTTCCTTAACTTTAAGGAGGCATTGTAATTCCGGGCCTTGGGCTTTATCTATATTCTTTTTAATCTTTACTGCTATAAGTAGTTATTATTTAAAACACAAAAACAGGATCACTTTTGCACTGAGATGTTTCAGATGAATAAAGAAAAAGAAAAGATTGAAAAAATATGAAACTAATTGAACAAATAACAGTAAGTTTACAGCTGCTGTTTAAATTGGCTTTATCTACATTTTAATTAACACCCCTTGTCATTCTTAATCAATTTTACCATTAAGTTTCCTTGTTTCTTTCCATAAAAATGCTAAAAACTATCAGAATGTTATCAAGTCTGCTAGAGTTATATACAGATATATGAATAACAATTTTATGACCCTCCAAGATGATTTCACTTATTTCCAGGTCAGGATTGGGCAAAATCTTGAGAATTATCTATGTGAGAGAATCCGAAGCTTTATGCAAGATATATGAGCCGTGACATGGGATTTCTAGCAACATGGCATTTTGACAAGTGTAGACCCAGAAGAGCCTGTGCAGCCCCCTTTGAAGCTTAGAAACTCCAAATGGTGTTCAGTCAATAGCTTAACAGTCTGTGCTGGTCGCACATACCACATTGCTGGAAATCTCATGTTGTGGCTCATATCTAAAATACAATTCAATCAAAAGTGTACCATCAGATCAACTGAGGGATTTAGTCAGATCTGGGTCCATTTTGGTTGCAATATACTGGCTACTATGTACATAAGCAGATGAGAGAGCCGCCTAACAAAATTGCTCAAATTGTAGTGCTCCACCAAACAAAATGGTCACGACAAGCTAAAAATAGAGAAAAAAATAAATCTTTAATTGACAGCTCCTGAACCACTGGTCCAAATTCAAAATAATTTCACACAAGTGCTCAATCCTCATAATGCCATCTACTAAAATTGCACAATTGAATCTCTCCAATGAATTGAATAAACACAGTTAGCTAAAAACAGAAAATCTTTAAACGACATCTCCCCTGAACCACTGGTCCAAAATTTAAAATATTTTCACACATATGTTCCCCATAATGCCCTCTACCAAAATTGCACTTTTTTTCCCTGCTTCGATGAATAAAATGACCACAAGAAGTAAGCTTTACAAATAATATTTTATTTCTTTTTCTGAAGATAAAAATAATTTTGTCTAAAGACCAAATAAAAAATACCTGTGTTTAGGGTAACCCGACCCTACCTAAATTTACTGGTGAAACCTATAAAAATTTTCAGGTTTTCTGAAAAAAAAAATAATTTCATGCATTTTGAAAGGTGAAAAGCCTTTCAAAATGCATAAAATTATATTTTTTTTTTCAAGAAAAAAATATGTGTGCCTACCCTACCTAGAATTTTCAGACCCCATTACCCAAAACACACTCATTTAATTTATTTGGCCTTAGCAAACAGTGACCCTGGTGAAAATTTCATCTGAGATCTTCACTTATAATTTACCAAAGAACCATGCACACAAAAGTTTAAGAAAAAGCCTTTTTCAAGATTATGTGTATCAAGAAATGAACATATAGAAAATTTTTAATTGGTTCAATTTTTCATCTCTCTCAACCAGTGGAAGATTTATTTTCCTCTAGATGTTAATGGGCTATCTCTTCAGTTAGGTGTGAAATCATTTAATAACAGAAATAAAATAAATCTCAACTCTAGGAATAAACATATCATACATTTTATAATTATACAGCTCACCGAGTGAATCCTAGACTGCATGATATTTAGTCTCCAATGCCAATTTCATTTTAGTTCATGTAATATTGTAAGAGCATGCATAGTTAGGTATTAGGAAAAAATGGTATATACTATATATAAGTGTTTGATTTTCCTCCATTAAAGTGTTTTAACCCTTTCCTTGCTAGCAGCGACTCTTGTCGTCATCATCATCGTCATCATCGGTTTTGATTAACATGCAGGCGTAGTAGCATCTTCCACATCAGTGGGCCCCTCTCTAGGTAACGGGCTAGCTGCACACAGAGCAGATCTTACTTTGGGTAAGACTGCCATTTGTATATTTGTAGCAAAGTTTTATGGCAGGATGCCCTTCCTCTCACCAACTCAGACACTTTCGACAGTCTGAGACCTCGGCCTGTACCCTACTGACTTGGGCTGTGTGCTCTACCGTTGGCACCATGAATTAGTAGTGCTCATCAGTTAGACCACTGCTACAGCACCGGGAAGTTAGCCTGTTGACTCCCACTGTGAAGATACTGTCACCCAGGTTGTGACAGGCTAGTCTCTGGCATAGCTGCCACTTTCTAGTTTTGTGTAGAGGCCTAGAGAAAACTCTTAGATGGGTGTTCCTCCTGGGTTAATGAGCCCCATCTACCTACATGTTGCAAGTGGTACTGGCTTACATGGTTACAAGTAGCAAGATTAATCTTGAGAAAAAGACATTGTCTGATGATTAACTTTGCGAACAGTTTGGACCCCCAGGTTTATACCAGATCAAAACAGACAGAATGTCGGTCCTGATCTGGATCCAAACTGTTTGACACCCTGATAGTGTTCCTGAAAGAATTTGTGTAAAAGGAAATTTTGATAAAAAGTCAGCAGACAACAACAAAAGCATGAAAAATTAGCCAGCATGAAAGAAGTAATACTGAGACTGATCTCCCAGATGATAACACCTGGGTAATCCTATCAAATCTGGCAAAAAAAAAAAAAATCATTTAATTTATTGAGTGTTGTTGAAGTGTTTCAGGGGATCAAACTAATTTGAAAATTATATAGAATTTGAATGTGTATTCAACCCATCAAAAGTATAGTGATTTTTTTCCATGGCATGATTGTGTTTTAGCCCTATTTTTTTTCAGAAACTGGATAATTTTTTGACATCAATTTAAAAATCTGTTTTGGGTGCTCAAAAGAGCATTGAGACGGTTCTTTGAGCGCCAACAACATATGTTTTGGCTGAAATTTTTTTAGGAATAATAATTTTCAAAATAAAATAATTTTCCATTTAACATTTTTCTCTAGAGACCTGGGATACATCAATTTACTTATTTTTTTCATTTGGTAGACAACTACTAGTTTATGAGTTTTTCGCCAATAACTGACAAACTACCCTACTTGAATCGTGGTTAGGGCCAGAGCTCAAACTCAAGACCCCTCTATCTTGTAGTCCATAGAGCTCAGATTGCATATCCCTCCTCTAGCTATGGATGGACTCTTCTATACAGACTGGCTTTCTTATTTGATCTTGCTACCTTAACAATTGTACAAGTATTGTGTTAGATGTTTTAGCCATTTGAATCATTAAAGTGCCAAAACAAATAGAATCTTGGCCACAGACAGGGAAGGATGATGGATAATATCATGCAAATAAACTTCCTGCTGGGGGTAAGATAACTGGGTACTTTCTCTTTTTCCTAAATAAAAAGTGCATTAATTACGCTCTATAATTGTTTCAAAGCACTACTTAGATTTTCGAAATTTGATGGAGACTTTTGAAATGGATGTGCAGTTATTTTTGCCCAATTTTTTGTGGGATCGTGAAGAATTATGGAAAAAATCTTCTGATGTAGAGCCATGACTTCCAGAAATGAAGAATATTATTTATAGTTCATCTGTGGAGCTATAAATCATGGAGAAAATTGACATCTGCTTAGAGATTATGGATGCCAGAGAAATGGAAAGGAGGGATAATTTTTTTACGATAACTTTCTTATTTCTACTCCAAAACATACCTTGTGGGTGCTCATTTGAATCGCCTTTTCAAGGCGATTCAAATGAGTACCCACAAGGTATGTTTTCATTGGGAAATAAGGAAGTTATTGTAATTTTTCGGAAGAGTTATCTTTTCTTCTTGCTCTCTAGATACTGAAGGTATTATAAGTGCTGCTGCTTTGTACTGCAGTAGATCAGGACTATACACTCTAGATACAAGTATTATTACAACTTGAGATGCTTTTGATAATGAAAAAAAGAAATGGAATGATTTTCCTGAATAACAACTCTGATAGTTTCAAATATCTGTTGTGGTTTATTATAATCAATTATCAACACTTCTCCCTCACCTTTGGCCTGCTGAGTATAATCTTTAACCACCTCGACTGATGAATTTTAGCTGATCAGAGTAGCAATAGCACATGTGATAATATAAGAATCTATCATGAGTGTAAGGGTAGGATAGAAAAATTCATCCCCCCAGAGGATCGCCGTTTGGCATCACAAGGCTTGCCGAGTGATGACAAACGGTGATCCCGAGGGACTGATTTTTCTATCTTACCCTCACACGAATAATGGATTCTTTTTCTTACTCACCACTAGTTTAATAATTCAATTATTTAATTAATTAATAATTTATTTATTTATTTTTAAATAAGCTTCCAGAAGTCCCTGAATACGCTAAGATGCAATTTTACATGCTGACGTTACTTGACTCCTGGATAAGGTAGCATGGGTAAGATATATTTTCTATCCCAGGGTTAAATCTCAGTAATCCTTATCCGGTGTGCAAGAAAGAGGGATCCTATGATCTGCTGGCTTCTGAGTCTGCATGCTGATCAAGGTTTTTAAGTAAACTGAATAACTTGCAAAATTCAAAGGAATTTTTTTTTGCACACTGGATAAGGGTATCTGAGATTTTATCATGGGATAGAAAATCTCATCTTGCCCATGTTATCTTACCCAGGCTGTCATGTGAGGGCTATACTTTGGTTGTATTTGAACTCAAGCGACATAGTCGTCACTTGATGTCATTGTCATGTTAAAGTGACATCATCATGTCATTTCGAATCTCAGCATATTCAAGAACTTCTGAGAGCATTTTTAAACATAAAATACAGTATTTAATGGTGAGAAAGAAAAATAATCCATTAGTAGTGAAAAATCAGTCCCTCGGGATCACTGTTTGTCGATCATCACTTGGTAAGTCCCGTGATGCCAAACTGTGATCCCTGGGACGTATTTTCCTATCCCACCCTCACACTCCATGGGAGCATTCTGCAGTACTTTTGACCTGCATTAAGCCATTATAGGTGGAAAACCAATTTTAAAGTGGCCGCTTAAGACAGGTTTTACTGTATATGAAATGGTAAGACAGTTTGTGAATCTTGTATCATTGTAGGCATGTAAAGATCTATGATGTGGGAACCTACCAAGTTGTACATACTCTTGACTATCCTGGTGCAATCCTCAGTGTTGGTGTCAGTGTAAGTAGTGTTACTAAGACTACTACCCCTTCATGAATATTTATGCTAAGCTCCACCCACTATGAATAATTATATAAATAAACTTTCACATTTGTTCAAAGAACAATTTAAGGAAATTACTTGTGTAGGATCATGCTAATGCTTGCAGAAATACAGTGGATCCTTGATAGTTCTAACTTCAATAATTTAAGGCGAAGCTACTTTACAGTCCCAAAGAAGACATATATACATCTACATTGTAAAACCAGTGTCATACTGAATATTTCATGTCACCATCATCCCTAATTTTTAGCAATTTGTATTGTATTACTTGATTTTCCATAGATTACAGATCCTGATCAGCTGCCTTCACATAAGGCAGCTGATTTGCATCTATACTGTCTTCAAATCAGGATATAACTGAATATATCTGATCTCGGTTTTGTGATTCTATAATGCAATGTCCTGATAATTGGAATATTTTTGGGCCCCCTGTAACTTTGAATTATTCAGGTACAATTTTATGAGTTAATTTCGGAATTGTTACCTCTTTCAGCCTGATGACAGTCTGGTTGCCGTGGGAACTGTAGAGGGTTTGTTGTCACTGCAGAGACGGAAACCGGAACTTGACCCAGTAAAGAAGAAAAAGAAACCAGTCTCCTATAAATATGGGTTGAGAGGGAAAACCTACATGCCACATAAGGTCAGGTTCACATCACCTTATTTTAATCCTTTTCATTCTGGATACCTGTTAACCCCCTGGGGGGTACTCTAATTTTTTGTCCATACGTAGGCTTGGGCCCAGCATCTACTGTTTGTTTGTTTGATTTGATTCTTTACGTCCCATCAACAATATTTCAGGTAAACAGGGACGGGTCTTCCTGGGTTGAACCAGTACTTAGCTAGGATAAATGCGTCTTGCTCAAGGACCACAACGCAGTGACGCCGGTGAGGCTCGAACCCGCGGCCATTCTGTCTCGAGTCAAGCACTCTACCACTGAGCCACTGCGCTCCCTATCCAGCATCTACTGTTCACCCCCAAAAAATATCAGGAATTTCAAGCATCCCAAAAAATATTTGAAATTTTAGCAACCCCAAAAAATATCCCCCATTCTGTACCTTGCCCTTAAGAAAATATCCTAAAATGAATAGAAATGACCCCAAAATATAGGCCAATTTTGTGGTGACCCCAAAAAATATCCACAAAATCTTCAAACCCCCAAAAATATTCATTTTTCTGAAAACCCCCAAAAATTTTGAAATTCAAAATTTTGAACCAAAAAAAATAACCTGAGCCTACGTATGTATAAAAATTTCAGAGTACCCCTCCTGGGGTTAACCCTTTACTCCATAATATTGCCTTTTGATGCCTTTGAAATATCATGTATTTGAAAATATTATGGAAAATGGAGCATTTGCTCCAAAAGAGCAAATGCCTATTTCCATAATATTTCCAAAAGTATTCAAAACTTAACTGAATTTTTTCTTGAATTTTTTCAATGTTGTCTAAAAATAGAAAATGATGTCATGCTCTTAAAATAGCCTATGAAGTAAAGGGTTTATTATAGGTTTTCTGCAAACAGTGAAGACCCAGATGAAAGGCGGCATAGGGCGGCATTTCATCAGGGTCTACACTATTTGCGACGATAAAAACAATCTTCAGGCTAGGGACAGAAAAATATCATTTTATAGAAGTTTTGACTGGCAGCCCCTTAAAATACAAAATGGACAATTCCATACTTATTTTATCAATATGTATGGGATAATCCATCACAATGGAAGGGGTTAAGAGTGACAAAGCACAAAAAAATATGTACTATGACATCTGGTGTGCATTATCTGTAAACTTATTCATTAAAAGAAATCTCCCCCTGAACCACAGATCTATATTCAAAATAATACTATTTATGATATTACACAAAGGTTCTGGAAAATTAAATCTGCTTTGAAAAGTAATGGAAATTTACTCTTCGGCCTTGAAAAGTCCTTAAAATTTACTATTTCTGCAGGACTTAACACTGTTGATGGAGACCTAAATTAGTACAAAACTTGTCCCTTTATTTGATGGTGCATCAAATGAAGCCATCATGAGTTTGTACTTATTTTTTAGTGCTGCACCAAATAAAGGCATTTTAATAGGGGATAACTGTATTCAAAATGTTCATTCGAGGAGGTTTATCGTCTGATATATGGTCTGAAATTTAGTTTTTCAGATTTCTGACCGTTTAAATGATGATATACCTCCCTAGATGGGAGAGCAGTGGCTCAGTGGTAGAGTGCTTGACTCGAGACAGAGGGGCCGCATGTTCGAGCCTCACCTGCGTCACTGCCTTGTGTCCTTGAGCAAGACATATTTATCCTAGCTTAGTACTGGTTCAACCCAGGAAGACCCGTCCCTGTTTAACTGAAAGATCGTTGATGGGACGTAAAGAATCAAATCAAACAATCAAACCTACCTAGATGAAAATATTGAATATGGTTATCCACATTTTTTGCAAAATGGAGAATTGCAAGCTGCATAAAAACGCACATCATCCAATGAAATGTGACATATTTAGTGTTGGCAAACTGTTTCCGACAGTATATTGCAGGATATTTTGTTTGTTTTGATTCTTTACATCCCATCAAATAAAGGCATTACAAGTTTGTACTAATTTTCTAATACTCATTTCTTCATTAGCACGGCTGAGCATTTTTGAAGAAGTAGAATTTTAACGTGTTAATCAGTATTTTTCATTAAACTTGTAGTTCTTGAAAGCTGTAGGGTAGTCTTTTAGTAGTCCTTGAAAAGTCCTTGAATTTATCAGAAACTTGCCTGTATGGACCCTGCAACTAGTCATTGAAAAGTTGCACAAACTTGTCTGTATGGACCATGCAACTAGTCCTTGGAAAGTCCTTGAATTTTACACAAACTTGACTGTATGAACCCTGCAGCTTGTCTTTGAAAGTCCTCGAATTTTGCACAAACTTGCCTGTATAAACCCTGCCAGGACCCTTGTTGTCCACATGTAACAGAGGGGGCACTTTTGTCCCATTGCATGTCATGTTGATTTTTGATTGTGATTTCATATTTTGCCCTCAGCATTAATTCCTCCAAATATTTACATGCTATTAAATGTGTGGATCCAGAAAGTTTTGTCAGAGGGGGTTTCTTTTAGTTGATGAGGGGCGAGAGAAGATAAAAAAAATAATAAAAAAATTGGGCCATCATATGCCCTTCAGCGAAACGCCATTTAAGTGGTGTTTCGCTGGCTGGCCGATGATGGCCCAACATTGACTGCTGGCTTGGTAGCTTTGTGATTTTTCAGGGATCCGAACCAGTATAGTTAAGAAACCCTAAAGCATTGTGATTTTTCAGGAGGGGTGTCCGGATCCCCTGTCTCCCTCTCCAGATCCAGGCATGTGTTATTATTATGTTGGGTTTTTTTTTCAGGAAGATCATGTGATTACACACAAACGTAAAGAGCAGTTTGCGAAATATGACAGATTCCTGAAAAGATTTGAACATAGCAAGGCTTTGGATGCAGCTCTTGATGTAAGTCATGCAAGCCCTTTACTCCATAGGCTTTTTTATCCCCTGACGAAGTGGGAGGGATATAGCTTTGGCTGTGTCCGTCCGTCCATTCCGTCCGTCCATGCTACTGATGTGGATTTGGGGGCCTTTTTAGTCGTCTGGAGATAGACAAGGGGCCATTTCTTAACAAGGGGCTATGGCCCTCTGTAAGTTGCCTCAAATGATTCAGGGGACCTCAGGGGAGGTAATAAGATAAACTTCTAAAAAAGGGCCATTTTATGTCTATGGTGATGGACGTCCAAACTGGAACTGGCCCGTAGTAATTTGTCAGTCTGATATTAACGGGCCAATTCGGAGCTAAACTGGCCCGTTATTTCGGACACTTGGCCCTATATTAATGGCCCTTTATAAACTGGCCCGATATTCAATCATGGGCGTACGTCCTTCCGTCCACACTTTTTGTCTGTCCGGAACCATATCTCAGTACCTATTGGTCAGATTTGATTCATTCTTGGTACAAATGATAGTACCATGAACTCTTGATATCCTATAAGTTTGGTCAAAACCGACTCCTTAACACATGAGTTATTGCCCTTGTTTTAGTATAGGCAATTATAAGACAAAACCTATATTAGCTTTTTTGTGTGATGATCTTCACATTTCATCAAAGCTATTATATTTAACAACTTCTCAATATAGACCATGATTGCCTAGTGCCTGTAGATAAGCATGGCAGTGTCAAAGTTTGACCTCATCCCCTTTGACCCCACCAAAGGGGTCAAAGGTCAAATATTTAAATTTTACATTAACTAAGGCAATTGTTAATATTTTTGCAGGCAGAGTAGCAATAAATATGAAACTTATCAAACAGGATTACAGTTTGAAGGCCTGGGTTCGAGCCCGTTGGGTGGACTAAGGGGTGGGGCCGAGGCCAAAATTAAACTTTTTTCAGAATATGGCCATGTTGCATATCAAATTAAAGCTGACGATGCTGGCAGCGACATGGTAGCAAATATTTTGCCCACAGACACACCCTCGACCCAGGGGGTGGGGTCAAAAGGTCAAACTATATCTTTTTCTGAAAGCAGTCATGTTGCATATCTAATTAAAGCTAACGAGGCTGGCAGCAACATGGTAGCAAATATTTTGCCCACATACACACCCTCGACCCAGAGGGTGGAGTCAAAAGCTCAAATTATATATTTTTCTGAAAGTAGTCATGTTTACATATCAAATTAAAGGGAGTTGAGCACAGAGCACCATGAAAGCAAATATGCTGTCATTACACACACCAACAACCCCTGGGGTGGGGTCAAAAGGTCATTTTTTTTCTTTTCTAAAAGTGGTCATGTTGCATATCAAATTAAAGTGGAAGAAGTGTAGACCTACATACAAGGTAACTCTTTAAAATTACACACACCCTTGACCCCTGGGGTTGGGTTTAAAGGTCAGATATTGAAATTGTGCCTATGTAAGTATATCTTTGTTAAACTAAGCACTAAAACATACTTGACAGGCGTTTGTTATGATCTGAATGATACCTAAGATGAACTAAGGGTTAGATAAATGGGATTTATGTTTTGTGATTTACATGTTTCTCTCAAATAACCCTTTGTCGGGGGATATAAATTCGTCGAATTTGTCTTGTTTAGATCATGATGTCATATTCTATTTTTAGACAACACCGAAATAAAATCAAGAAAAATTTAAGTAAAGTTTTAAATACTTTTGAAAATATTATGGAAAATGGAGCAAATGAGCAAATGCTCCATTTTCCATAATAATGTCAAATACGTTGTACATGGTATTTCAAAGGTGTTACTATGGAGTAAACCAGTACACAGAAAAAAGTACAAGCTGGTATGTGAGCCTAGCAAAGATCAGAGTCTTTTCTAGGCGCTCTATGGGTAACCAAGGTCTGAATGATTCCTAATATGCACAGTGGAGACTCTGATCAGACTGAATGGATGTGCATGCTGATCTGAGTCTTTACTAGGGGCTCTTAGGGAAGAGACCCGACGTGTTCATGATACCATGAACAGACCAAAAATCGAATTTATTTCTAAAATATTACAAATGTTTCAGTGAAACAGTTCTTTTGAGTGCACACAGCACATCTTTTGACAGAAAACAACAAAAATAATTCAGGGATCTTCACAAATGCTCTCTTATCTGGTACCAAGATATTTCAAACTTTCTTTGACTTAATCTGTGCTCCATGCCTCATCAGGCCTCTGGGCAAGAGTGCAGGGTTTATATGTATAAATGTGTAGGGGATTCACTTTGCTGATTTTAAAATGATTTTTCTTAAATTTCCCATGAAAATGAAATAATTTGGTCTTAATTTGGTCTCACTGGGACCAAATTATTTCATTTTCATAGGATATTTAAAAAACGGGGGATGGAGAGGGGGGGGGGGGGGTTAAGTGACCCCCCAGAACACCCTCTCTCTTGATCCAAAACTGTTGTGGGTACTCCCCGACATCATTGAATTGTGTCCTTGAGCAAGACGCATAAGACATATTATTCCTTGCTTAGTACTGGTTCAACCCAGGTAGACTCGTCTGAACATAGCTGAAAAAGTGTTGACTGAATCAAATCAAACAAACAAAACATGGATGTTGTTTATGTTTCTATTACAGATGCGTATAAGGAAGGAATCACCTGAGGTCCCCGTGAGTGTGATGCAGGAGTTGATAAGAAGGGGAGGAATCAAGGCAGCTATCGCAGGGCGTGAGGGTACTTCACTCCAGATACTACTAAAGTTTATACAGAAGTATGTATCACACTAACCAGGAAGTCCCCTGGTGCCTGCCTAGGCAGGCACCACTCCCTTCACTTCATAAAAGGCTTAATATCTCTGAAACGGTTCAGATCCCCACCCATAAGCTATATATTCATGTTTCAGATGATAAGACACATTCAATGACACTGACCAGGGAGTCCCCTGGTGCATGCCCGGGCATGCTCCACCCCCTTTACTTCATAAAAGGCTTAGTATCTTAGAAACCATTCAGATTTCCATCCCTTAACCATATATAATGATATTCCTTATGATAATACAAATTCAATAACACTGACTAGGAAGTCACCTGGTGCTTGCCTGGGCATGCCCCACCCCCTTCACTTCATAAAGGGCTTAATATCTTGGAAACTGTTAATATCCCCACCCCTTAACCATATATAACATTATTATTTATGATAAGACACATTCGAGAACACTTATGCAGAATCCTCCCTCGGGTGCCCAGGCATGCCACACCCTGTTCCAATAACAAAAGGCTTAATATCTCAGAAACCATTCAGATCCCCAAACCTGAGCCATATATATTCACCCTTCTTATGATAAGATGCATTCATTAACACAGATGGAGAGGTCCCCCCTCCCAGGAGTGCCTTTACAAATTCAATAACACTGACCATGATGTCCCCAGGGCATTAGGGACTGACACTGCTGCGTAGCACAGTCGGTAAAGTGTCTGGCAACAGATGCGAGTCTGACTGCAGATCCAGGGGTCAGGAGTTTGATCCCGGCCCGGTCCAATACTTTCGTGGAGATTGATCATGAAATAATTTCTACGGTCATTCTCCTCCCTTCTGCTGAATCATTCAAGAAGGGTTGTTGTCAGTTACAAGCGAAGTACTGATTAACTGTTTGTTCAAGCTTGCCCAGGAAAAAGTGTGGTTAGGTGAACTGACCGTCCCGCCATGACCATAGCTGTTAACTTGGGACGTAAAGCCCGGACGGAAAGCAACAAAACAAACAAACAAAAGCATTGGGGACTGGTTTGGGAGACTTTATAATCACTACATGTAGATTATAATCATATCATGTTTTTCATGTTTTTGTTGTTGTCTGCTGACATTTTTCAGAATTAACCTTTCAAAAAATCCTTTCAGGAACACTATTGAGTGTCAAAGGGTTTGGATCCAGATCAGGACCGACAATCTGTCGGTCCTGATCTGGATCAAAACTGTTTGCAAAGGTTATCAGCAGATGACAAAATTCAATGCTAGCAAGGAAATCATGATGGTGAAAATTGGAGCTGCAGAGCATGTTCATTTTAAAAATATTCTATTTAAAGGTATATACCCGTGTAAAATTTATAAAATACAAAAACCTGTGCAATTTTGCACAGGTTTCACATTTTGTACATTTTCTGGGAATGTAAAATATCAAAATACAGCCGAATCTTGTAAATTCGAAGTCGGTTTTATTTTGAATTATCGGTAGTTCAAATTTTTGGTAGGTAGAAATAAAACATATAACCCACAATAAACGATTATCTATCAACTATAAATTCGAGGAGACGTTTCTTTTACGCACCCAAACATATATATATAGAGACAGTTATCAAATTAGATCATGAATAGGTCCTATTCTCTGAATCCAGTGTGTCCAAAATTTCGAATTGCCAAGTATTTCGAAAAATCGACGTTTGAATTTTCAAGGTTTTACTGTAGAACTTTCACATGCATTATTACAAGCATGTTGTCAGCTCATTCTTGAACTTATTGGTAAAGTGCAACTGGGTTTCCCTTGCACACTTGTAAAGAATGGCAAATCTACCTGTGAAACAGATATCAGAGGTTAGGCAATTTTTAACATTGTATTTTATATCAGAAAATGTTAAAATTTGGCGGACAATGCGGCCCTCCAGGGTTTTCCCTTTACCTTTTGGAAATTGGGTCAATTGACTCCCTTGATATAAAATTAAATTATTGGGACTTGCACCTCTGTGCAGCCGCACACACGATAGGAATTCACAAAGAAACTGCAATAAGTCCTGAATCATTCCAACTAAAGAATTTTTTTTTCCGGATATACCTTCTTTCCAGTTTCCTAATGCGGGAACCTGTCCTCAATGAAAAAACGTTACTCATTGGCTATGTTTATCATTGTCCAATCAGTGCAGCTGTCATGTAACAGCTTCAGAAAGATTACATAAGCTACATCCAGTTTTATTTATAGACATGTTGGTGAACCACAATAACAGAAACGAACAGTTGTAAATGGTTCGATGCCACCATATGCTATACGCAGTAAGCAAGCGTTGGCAGGCAGGCAGGCAGGTTCAGGCAGGCAGCACAGGCAGGCAGACACAGGCAGGCAGGCATGCAGATACATCTCGCTTACCTCTAGGCTGGTAAATGGCATGTAAAATCGCCAGTCAATATAATATTTTTTCTAACTAAGCGAGCCGTTTCTAGCTTCTTAAAAAACTATCCT
The DNA here is from genome assembly GCA_964019695.1 of Loripinus fragilis. Taxonomy (NCBI): domain Eukaryota; kingdom Metazoa; phylum Mollusca; class Bivalvia; order Lucinida; family Lucinidae; genus Loripinus; species Loripinus fragilis. The sequence goes on along the minus strand of OZ026522.1, from coordinate 38,712,549 downwards.
TGTATAAAATATAAATAAACTTTCTCACATTGGTACATAGAACAAAGAAACTACTTGTCAGGTCCACTAGTCTAGTGTAGGATCAGATATATCATATTTCCATAAGCAAACAGAGTAGACCCAGATCAGGCAGCTCTTACAAGAGCAGCCTGATCTGGGTATGCTCTGTTTGAATTAGCGTTAAACGGCGTCTCTATAAGGGAAAGGGCTAATTACTTTACGCCTTCTCATAGCCAATTTTACTTGCTATTATATGGGCCTTGACGCGAGAAAACCTGTCTTCGGGGGTTTGTAAACAACACAGGCGTAGACCAGCCTGCGCATCCGCGCAGTCTGATCAGCGCCTTTATTATTCGCTTTTTTTTTGGAAAAGTATCATATGTAAACTAGCTACTGGTGAAATTTCAATTTTCTAGCTAATCTCTGAAGCTGAGAAGACTGGTTTGAAACTCGCTTTGTCGGAAATCACGAAGACAGGTTTTCTTGCGACTAGGCCCATATTATCATTAAGTTTAAATGGCATTCATTATGCTCACACCAGAAAAACTACATCGGTCATATGCATGAACCATAATATATATATCATATAGCTTAATAATGAAAGTTATATGTGACCTTGACCTTTTCCATGTCATTTACCACACTGGTTTATACATACATGTAGCTAGTTAGTTATAGGCAATAGCAACTAGCAGATATTTAAAGGAGAATTTTTCCAGAGGCTGCACAGCCTTGTAATTGGTATTGAAATGGAGGTCTGTTTTAAAAAAAAGTCCTTGAAAATGAATTTTTTTGTAAGATTAACCTTGAAAAGTGCTGAAAAGACATTCTACAGCCTTTGAAAATACCTTAATTTTACCATTTTCTGAAGGACATTAACAGAAAAACCAGAGAGAACAAGAGTAATGATGATAACCCTGACCATGCGGAACCCAGGTTTAGTCGTAGTCCTTGAAAACTGTTTGAGAATCCTTTGATGATTCTTGAAAAAATTGTGAATTTTCCCGTTTTTACCTCAACATATCGGCAATACTATGTTTATGTCTACACTAACTGATGCTGCTTCTTTGATCACATCCTAGAAACCTGTTGGAGAATCCTTTATTGATATACTTGAAATGTCCTTGAAATTTGCACAGCCTTGCCAGTATGAGTCCTGTTCCTCATTTAGACATATCACCAATATATGCATAATGTACAAGTATTATATCTACTTTCACTGATCTTGCTACTTTGGATGTGTCCTTGAAAACTTTTGGAGGATCCTTTGATGATCCATGAAAAGTTCTTGAATTTTCCATTTTTCATTTCCAATATATCAGCAATACTAGCTGTATGTCTACCTTCACTGACATTTTCACAATTTGGTGATAGTCCTTTAAAACTGTTGGATCTTTGAAAGTTCCTTGAAATTTTATATAACCTTGACTATATGAGCACTGTTATTTCATTTCAGACATATCAGCAATCCTAGGTTCGTGTCTACTCTCACTGATGTTGCAACTTTGGTAGTAGGTAAGTAATATGGCATTTTACCTTATATAATAATGAGACCCTGGAAGGGTTTTTAGGGATACAGGGATATTGGCCAAAAACTTAAAGGGATACGGGATATTTTTGTAAATATTTAAAGGGATACAGGATACTTGGATCAATTTTAGGGATATGGGAATACAATGCTCTCTGAATTTGGGGGATATTTGCCATATTTTAGGGATTATGGGATATTTTTCAAAATAATTCAAGGGATATGGGATACTATGATCCCCCATTCCAGGGCCTCAATAATAGCACAAATAGGCCTGCTGATCTGGATCTGCACTGTTTTCTTATTAGGTATTTTTTTGTTTTGTTTGATGCTAAACACCCCAGTCAAAAGCTATGGTCATGTCGGGACGGTCAGTTCACCTAACCACATTTTTTCCCAGGGCAAGCTTGACTAAGTGGTTAACCAGTACTTCAAGCCCAAACTTTCAGTTACAAGCAAAGTACTGGTTCACCGCTTAGCCCAGAAAAAAGTGTGGTTGAACTGACCTTCCTGACATGAGCTGTTGACTGGGACGTTAAGCATCAAACAAAAAATGAAATTAAAAAAAAAACTAATAAGAACACTGTGAGCTTACCTTTTTAAAGAATTTACACCCTCTTTCGAAATCAGTGTAGATCCAGATCAGCAGGCCTATTTGAACTATTTATATATAAGGTTTGCTAAACTGTTACAGGGGGGGGGGGGGATGCGTGCGTGCACAAACTTTTACACTGGCCAAATTTTTTTAACTACAGGACCAAGAGCTTTGATATTTCAAATGTGTTTACCGTGTGTGAAGAGTTTTGCTACTATACCTGTATACTAGTATACCAAAATTTATGACATTGACATGAGGGAAAGTTTTCGGGATTCTTCCTTAGTGGCTTACTTTCCCTAGAAAATCTGCTTCTAAATGATTATAATAGCTTATCATATGATGTCGTGTTTAGAAGTGAAATAATGCCATGCATTAAAATTGATAAACCACTAGTGTTTACAGATTTTTGGGAAATGTTATGACATCCATTGTGACAAAATAATCACCTTTTTTGCAAGAAAAGATATTTCAAAGTTGTCTTTTTGTCATATGATAAATAGGATCTAACATTCGTGCTTTTGTATTATTAAATTTATAAAACTTGTTGTGAAAAAGTAATAAAATGCTCGGCAAGCCTCAATAAAACTTGAGCACTTATGTAAGGTGCACTTATGTAAGATCCTCTATCTCTCTCTTTTATTTTCAGTTTCTCTAAAGACAATTGACAATTTAAACAGAAATGTGTGATATTTGTTGGCATAATGCAAATTTTGAGATTTGAATTTCTAAAATTCAGGATTTTCAAAATTATGAACTTTCACCTATTACTTATGACAAGAAAATGTTATTATGCTTATTATGTCTGCTGCATATATTTAAATACACTCCAGACTAATTTTGTCACGGAAACAAACCCTATGAACCCTGATCAGACTGCTCCCTCATGTTGTTTGCAATATAGCTACCAAATAACATACGCAGATGTGAGAGCAGATGACAATTGTGGTGTAAGGCGGGAGAAGGGTTAGATACATGTATACAATAGTTCCTTGTAGCTATACAGTAAATGGTCTAAAATTCTGTACACTACATGTAGTTGCCTGCCATAAAGGCCAAGACAAACAGTGCAGACCCAGATCAGACAGCTTTTGGAGATGACCAGGGTCTTCTGTTTGCTTTGACAAAGAGTGCAGACCCAGATCAGACTGCTAAGCAGCAGTCTGATCAGGGTCTTCCCTGTTTGCTTTTCTAGCAAGCATTTGTGAGTTCCAGTCCTGATAACCAACATTTTTTTGATAACAGAAAGAGAAAGGTGTTCAAAATTTTAGAACATTTACAGTAATGTGCATTGCAAAAGGGACATATTTTTTTTTGAAGAATGCATCTTTTTTTTCAGATTTATACTGGGAACAGCTAGGTCAGTCATCGGAAGTGGACAGATTGCTTGGTCGATTAAAAGAGACTGTTGACCAAGAAGTCGACTATATGAAAACATTATTTCAAGTCATGGGATCATTAGACACTTTATTCTCAACCTCACAACAAAGCCAGCTGACCAATCAAAGCTCGGATAGTGGATCACATGACCCCATATTGCAGCCATCTGTTACTGCACGAGATTCATGACATTTTTTTAAATAAAAGATAAAAAATACATTTAAATGTGTTTGTTTTTCATTATTCCCTTTTAGCTTTTCTATTGATAAATAGTGTTGAATTTCAGAGAATAACTCTAATATGTTATAAATTAGTTAACCCTTTACCCCATAATAACGCCTTTGACCCCTTTAAAATATCATGTATTTGAAAATATTATGGAAAATGGAGCATATGCTCATTTGGAGCAAATGCTCCTTTTTCCATAATATTTTCAAAAGTACTCAAAACTTAACTTAAATTTTTCTTGAAGTTGTCTAAAAATAGAAAATGATGTCATGACCTAAAATAGCATATGGAGTAAAGGGTTAATCACTAAACATGCTAAAGGTAGGCCTCAGTTGGTCTTTCTCAAGTGCTGAATAACTCTCCTTGCTTGAGGCAAATTTTGTAATCTGCTGATAACCATTGCAAACAGTTTGGATCCAGATCAGGACCAACAAAGGGAGTGCAGTGGCTCATTGGTAGAGTGCTTGACTCGAGAAGGGCCACGGGTTCCAGCCTCACTGGCGTCACTGCGTTGTGTCCTTGAGCAAGAACATTAATCCTAGCTTAGTACTGGTTTAACCTAGGAAGACCCGTCCCCAGGAAGAACTGAAAGATTGTTGATGGGACGTAAAGAATCAAATGAAACAAACAAAATCAGGAAATTTTGTTGGTCCTGATCTGGGTCCAAATGTTTGACACTCTGATTGAGTTTTTAAAGATTTTTTTGAAAAAGTTAGTTTTGAAAAAAGTCAGCAGATGACAACAAATGCATAAAGAATGCATTACCCAGCATGTGAAAAGTTAACAAACATATACATGTCTATAGCAACAATGGACTTTGTGATTTTATGGCATTACAGATAGACTAGATTTACAAAAGCTCCTAATTTGATATGGTCAGTAACATCATATGAGAGATTGTCCGTATATACTAGCATTCTCAAATTCTATTGTATTAATATCCCTGAAGAGTCAGTTTCTTGAACCCTTGAAATATATAATGGACCTATCCCACTTTATCATACCAGACTGGACGGAAATCAAAGAAAGGGGTTTAAACTTAATAAAAAATTATTTGGGGGAGGGGGGGTGGGGGGAGGGGGAGGATGTATGTCAAATCCCCCAGGGTATCCCTGCCACCACCACCTCTAGTGGAAACCATTGGCAAATGCATTAGGGCCAACAAAGTACTTTAGATTCAGAAATTTTCGCGAGGGTTTTATTTTACAGTATATGATTGAAGTACTTTTGTAGCAGTTTTAAACATAACAAGGGTACCCATGCTTTTTGAGCTAATTTCTTATTGTATGCTAAGTTATTGCTATCGCAGCAATGTTAAAAAAGTTACAATACTCGGCAAATAATGTATGATTCACGTGGAATCCTACAATTAAACCGTAATTAACATATCTTTAAGTAGACAAACTTTTTGTGGCTTATTGTCAATCTCTGCAAAATTGAACTTAATCACAGAAAGATTGTCAACCAAGGTATAAAATTTGAATTAAAACAAAACCAGTCTATGATACTTGGATATATTCAAGGATACAATGGAAGCAAGGAATGAAAAGGTCCCTTTTGGTGTACATTACGTGCACTTGTGGATCCAGTGAATACTCTGATCAGACTGCGCAAAAAGCGCAGTCTGATCAGATTTTCACTGGAACCCAAGAAACCTTGCTTTTGATAAAAAAAAATGAAGAATTAGATGGACTCGGAAAGTAGAATGACATCAGCTAATCATGGTCTTTCCTACTAAAGCATGTCAGAAAGGACATTTTGGAGCGATCGGGTGGATATGATCATATCGTGACAATGGAATAATTAAAATGTTTGTCTATTGAAATGAACAGGGGTGAAAGTAGAATTTAAATCGTGATTCAGTCTATTTTATTGTTATAGGGGAGCTATTGATTAGTAAATTTGGCTTGTTTTTGATATTAAAACAATAAAAAGGGTGAAAGATTAGATTTGAAGGATTCCACTTTATTGGCGAAAATTACTTTTCCCAATTTGTATTGTTATAAACGAGCGGTTGGTCGGATTGATATATAAGAAATTTGAAATCAGAAAAAGGGCCATTATTTTATATGTTTGTTTGATTTGATTCTTTATGTCCCATCAACAATATTTCAGTTAAACAGGGACGGGTCTTCCTGGGTTGAACCAGTACTAAGCTAGGATAAGTAGGAGTTATTGATTTAAGAAATAGATCAGCTCCAGCAGTGAATTATTGAGTAATAATTCACTGTTTGGAGGTCAGTTGTAAAGAAGATAAAATCACGAGCGGGCAGCGCGAGTGATTTATCTTCGCACAACTGACCGACAAACAGTGAATTATTACTCAACAATTCAGGCAATGGAGCTGATCTATTTCGATTCTAACACACAATAAACGACGAAAACACATTCGAAGTCTTCAGCTTCTTCCAACTTTCCACCATTGCACTGAAGAACTCCCGCCAATATTTAGACTACGTCGCATACGTTTACATGTTATGGTAACGTCTTTCAAGCGTAAAAACGACGTTACACCGTCTAATTCCATGAATGACGTCTTTTTTCAGTGATGTCAGCTATCACACACTTTTGCAGTGAATTATTGTCCAATACATCACAGTTTGTTACCGTTGGCTCTATAGGCGAGGTGTGTTAGATTCGTAAATTTGGCTTGTTTTTGATATTAAAACAATGAAAAGGGTGAAAGATTAGAACTGAAGGATACCACTTTATTGGTGAAAATTACTTTCCCCAATTTGTATTGTTATAAGGCCAGAATTTTGTAATTAAGTGATTTACAGGAATTTTTTTTTCAGATTTAGGGTCGGGGGGACGAAAAAAAATAAATAAAAAAGCTTTGAAAATGACCAGTTGACTAGTCATTTTCAGAGACTTTTTTTTTTTTTTTTTCAGAGCTTTTTTTTCTTTAATATCTCCAGAAAAACAGTTAAACTAGTAAGGTAATCTTTAAATATTTCATCATTTTCCTAAAAATCTGGACAGGACAATCACTTTTAACAGTGTCACTCTCAAAAATGCACAGACAGAACCTAAAAAAAATATTATTTTTTTCAACCAAAACAAATAATATTTAGAGTCGGCGAATAAATAAAAAAATTTTTTTAGAAATTAAATTTTATTTTTTCCTACTTTCCGGAAAGTTACAGTAGGAGGGTTTGTAAATCAACTAATAAAAAAATCTGGCCTAAACGAGCAGTTGGTCGGATTGATATATAAGAAATTTGAAATCAGAAAAAGGGCCATTATTTCATATGTGCAGTGAGTCCTGAGATCAGCAAGTTTTTTGAACTAATGGATTCTTCCTTCTGGTTTGATACAATAGATTTAGGATAGTCCATTGTACATATCTAGGGGTGTCAGATAATAATTTGAAAAAAATATTGTATTTTTTTTTATCTGAAGATCATTGTTAACAAACCTAAGAGAAAGCATTTGACAGTGTCCCTCGGAAGGTTATCTGGTGGGCCCTGAGAAAGCTAGGTGTTGAGGAATGGATTGTGGGGTTAGTCCTGGGAATGTGCGGGAAGGCAGGTTCATGTTGGCAAGGGTTTAAGCAAGGAGTTTGAGGTGAAGGTCAGGGTCCACTCAGTCCCTTGCTCTTCATCAGTGTGCTGGAGGCCTTGTCATGTGAGTTTTGGGCTGGTGTTTCTTGGTAGGACCTATATGCAGATGATCTAGTCATCATTGCTGAGTGCTGACTTCCTAGAGGAATGTGTCAGGAGGCTCTTGATATGGGAAGAAGGCATGAGGAAGAAGGGGTTGAGGGTAAATGCAGGAAAGACAAAGGTCATGATCTCTGGTATAGGCCTGGACCTCTTACAGAGTTCATGTGAGTACCCTTGCGCTGTCTGTCGTACAGGAGTAGGCAACAACAGCATCTACTGCAATGGCTGCAAACTTTGGGTGCATAAGAAATGCAGTTGGGCTACAATGACTGACACTAAATCCTGATTATAGGTCAGGGATCAAGATAGTGGGCGACTAAGGCGAAATAGTCGCCCTAGGGGCCGAAATATTGCCTTATATGGGACCCAGTGAGAAGTGGGAGTCTCCATAATTTTTTTTTTTAGGCAGACTCGTTTTCATTGTGTCACCACACAAACGCAAGCTGTGGTGACAATCTACTACTACTGCATTGTGTTTCTCCTTCCATTGAATGGCAATAGTATGTGTAATGGCTAATTTGTTTCTAAATTGACAGAAAATGCCGTAATTTTGCTCTATAACTTCTCCTTATCTGACTGACACTTCTCCCTAATTTTCTTGCAGGGAGAAGTTTTTTTTCCCTACTGTCAGGGCCCAGCTTGAAACCTCTAATGCCCGTCCTTTTGACCGCAGACCACAGAGTGAAGTCCAGGTCGGACCTGATAAGCTGGAGGTGGTGACTTCCTTCTGCTACCTGGGTGACATGCTTTCTGCTGGAACAAGGAGCTACTACCAGGCTTCAAGGTTATAAAACTTTTTTCATGCTCAACTCAGCTGAGCACAAACTTTATCCTGCTCATAAATGTTAAAATGCCAATAATTGTTGGCATTTTAACATTTATTAGTATGATAAATACAACATCTGTGAGACTTAAACCAAGAAACTTCTTTATTTGTCAGTATTTTAGATTTTATGAGCAGTTACAATTTCATGCTCAGCTGAGTTGAGCATGAAAAATGTTTTATAACCTTGGGCCAGGTTCTCACATCCCGCCACCTCTCTTACAAGACCCGCGGCCATGTATACAGCTCTTGCATGTGGAGCGCCATGCTCCATGCCAGTGGAACTTGGCCACTGACCAAGACAAACTTGCAGCGCAATGATAGGGTCATGATCAGACAGATCTGCAGTATCTAGCCAGAGCATGTGGCCACGGTAAGGTCAATCAAGTTACTTGAGCTTGAGGACCTCAACTTTACTTTGAGAGAGAGAAGGCTTCTCTGGTTTTGGCATGTGGAGCGTTCTAGTGGTGCATTCAGAACAGCATGTGATATACAGATTGATGGCTGGCGGGGGGCAGGGAGGCCCAAGCTAACATGGAAGAAACTGATGGAGAAAGATTGCCATGAGTGGAAGCTTATCTTTTGCAGGCGCATTTAGGCTGAATAGCAGGTTTGGGAGCATATTTTGCATGTATTTACAGCAGATGTGTTGAAGGATGGAAGGGCTGTTTTCTCGTAATATATTCTACATTGTCAAGATAAAAATTAACAAGGATGATTGGCTTATTGGTTTTGTAATATGTAAAAAAGGAATGTTATAATTAAGAAGAAATAATTTATCATTATTGGAATGAAGTGAACTTTGACCACAATATGTCAAAATCAAAGCTTTTGTTTTGGCACATTATTACAAGATATTTAGAGGCACCGCAGTCTTTGGCCCAGAAAGATAAAAGAAGAAAGGGACAAGTCATAATCCGTAAAGTGCCGCCTATCATTTCTTTTTCAAAAATAATTATGGCATGATATTTCATGGGAATCGTTTGCTATCATACCTTATTTTTTCGAAAATTAAGAAAGTTGTTGCAAAATTCGTCGTCTTCTGCAGTCGTTATTGGGGCTTTAAGGGTAAACCCTTATTATGCCGAACTTAGATATGGCTTTTATTTCTTTAAAAAAGCAGTGTAGATCCAGATCAGCTGATCAGGGAGCACAGTTGCTCAGTGGTAGAGTGCTTGACTTGAGACCGAGAGGCTGCGGTTTTGAGCCTCACCAGCGTCACTACGTTATGTTCTTGAGCAAGACACATTATTCCTAGTTTAGTACTGGTTTAACCCAAGAAGACCGATCCCTACATAAGTGAAAGATTGTTGATGAGACGTAAGGAATCAAATTAAACAAAAGATCAGCTGATCAGGATCTACACGGTTTTCTTTACAGGATGGGAATCAGTGGTAATGAATGGTATTTTTAATTGGACTGACAAGTCGAGTAGGTTTGATTTTTTCAACATGGGAAGAGTCAATTATTGAAATTAAAGTAACCAAGTACTATTCTCTGATATAAATGCAATTTAGAACAAATAGATAGGCATGAGAGAAAGGTTTCTTTGAGACACGCTATTCAGAAGCATGCTCGTACAAGCAGAAATGTTATGTGCAAGCACAGGCATATTTTGAAGGACTTTAGACAGCTATTGTAGTTTCAAAGATGCATAGTAATGAGGCAATTCTATTTTTCTGATAAACAGGTAAAGCATGACTATTCACTGCCAAGCGCATATGCAGTAATCTGTGGCAGGTTCAATATAACTACACTGAGACTACCTGCACGCCCAAAATCAAGGTAAACTTGCCAGTGTTTGTTTACAACAATTATCATCTATCTTTAAATCCACTATGGTGATTTATTATTAATATATGTATTGTTTTTACACAATTAAAGGTAGGCTTCTTAATTCTGTGAAAATGAGATTCAAAGAATTAAGAGTCCTGCCCTGTAACTCTTTCATTACTAGGGACGACTTTTTTTTTATAGCCTTTGTAAACAGTTTGGACCCAGATTAGGACCAACAGAATATTGGTCCTGATCTGGATTCATACTGTTTGACACTCTGATAATTTTTGAAAAAGTTAATTAAAAAAAAAGCTGACGGTAAAAGACATGGAAACTACCCATCACGCAGAGTTAAATTACATTTCAGAGTCTTCTGACTTGAAACTTTTATCACTATAGTCCTGCAACGCTATTTTGACTATGTTGACATCCTGTATTTACGATGATATTTACCAATAACAAAGTTATTTTTAACTCAAAATATTTTTAGAATAATACATGCATTTTATCACATCTAAAATGTTATATGCACAAACCAATCACAAGGAGAATTGGTAGCATAGTGGATGGATCGCTTGTCCACTGTCATGGAGGTTGTGAGTTCGAACCCAGTCGCCACACTTTTTTTATCTTATATTTTTATTAATTAATTTATATATTTATAGATATAATTCATAATCATTTCCAAACCTTTTTGGTTGCTGAATATCACTTTAATGACAGCAAACGATGCATACCCTATTGAGTTGATGCATTCAGTGGCATCTCACATATGCGTTTTCATGTTTGATAATGTCCCATTTGATGGACACTTTGTATAAATGTTAAAACTGTTTTCCAATAATGCTTAAAGCATACATGTGGAAATATGATATACTAAAAATAAAGAAAAAGAAACGAAGGCATTGGTGGGATTCGAACCTGCGCATTATGGAAAATAAAAGGATTTTCTGCTGCCAGCGACTCTACCTACTGAGCTATACTGACGGACTTTAAAAACGCAACACTTGGATAAAAGCTTTAATTTATGTCTCGAAAAAGAAGGCAGGGCAATAGTTTTGATTGTATGTAAAAGAGCATTCATTTGTAAGTAAAACATGGAAAACTTGTCCAACTAAGATGAACTTAATGTATTGAAATGTAAACTTTTTGAGACAGGGGTCGACTGTTTCATGTGACCAAATGTTGTGAATGAAAGATTCCCTATTTCTTTAAATCAAGAAACACTAGAAGCACCAAATTTGTATCATGGACTTTGGTAGCCATCGAGGAATCACTCTCATTTAAATTGGCAGGTCTGCGATACAGCTTATTTGCGTATATGACGTTTATCTGGGTTTACCCTTTCATTCAATAGCTAAAAATCTCCTCTACTTAAGGAATGTTTAAATGGCTAAATTCATACGAAGCAAATAACGTCGTCCAGTTTAGTTTTACAATTAAAACTAAAGTGTTTGCTGAAGAAGCAAACTCATGATGACATTATCAAAGCAAAGGAAGTTTACAATCAACAGTCTTTTGGAAGATATAAGGGGAAGTTAGTGTTGCGTAATTAAAGTCCGTCAGTATATATAAACTGATATAAATAGTTTTCAAAACTACACCTGACTGCTGAGTATGCCAGCCTAATGTTTTGATTTCAATGTTTACAAATAAACAAATGTAAACATGGTCATTAGAGCTTGGCAGCACAATACATTAAGAGACACATAAAAGATTGATATAATGCTATTCAAAAAGTTTGATAAGTTTAAGCATTGGTCTTTGTAATCTATGTCCTTCGGACACTTTTTGAATATTTCATCAAAGAACAAATTGGGAGCCCCATTGGCTCATTGGTAGAATGCTTGACTCAAGATCGAGGTGTTGCGGGTTTGAGCCTCTTCAGCGGCACTTGTCTTTGAGCAAGACACATCAATCCCTGCTTAGTACTGGTTCAACCCAGAAAAAGCTGTCTCAACATAACTGAAAATTGTTGACTGGGACAATAAAGAATCAAATCAAACAACCAAAATTCAGAAAGGTTCATTATTATGAGAAAGACAAACTCATTGATGGAACAACATATGGAGCAAAGGTCAAGATAAACAGCACAAAATTTAACCCTTAAAGCACCACCTATAATATGCAGCAGAGGACAATTTCAAATTTTGCCGCTGTTTCAAAATTAACCAATAAGGCCTGATATTTCATGAGAATCATCTGCTATCATACCTTAATTTTGTCGAAAATTGGGAAAGATGTTGCAAAATTTGTCGTCTGCTGCAGTCCTGATTGGCGCTTTAAGGGTTAAGCTAAAATTATGAATATTTCTAATCCATTAGTTATAACATAAAGTGAACCGTCTCACTGAGATGGTTCTTTTGAGTACCTACAACATATGTTTTGGCTGAGAAATAATAAAATCACATTTTAATTACCACTCTTAATCTAAGGGGCTTGTGGATTAATTTAAATTGTGTTACGGGTTGAAGTATTTTCTGAATTTTGGCAACTCTCTTTTTTCTGAAACTTGAGTAGGTTAAGTGCTCATGCACCACGAAGCAATCAATCAATACTAAGCTAACTCCATATATATCCTGCTTTGAAAACAGTAATAGCAAGGTTCACTCACTTCTGAGATGGCATCTGATCAGGATCTACTGTATTTTACTCTTTTAACTCTGTTGCTGCCAGTGTCGTCTGCTGATAACCTTTACAAACATTTTGGACCCGATCAGACCCGACAATATGTCCGGCCTCATCTAGATCCAAATTGTTTGACACTCTGATGGTATTACTGAAAGAATTTGAAAAAGTTGATTTCGAAAAAAATCAGCAGACGACAAAAAAGCATGAAAAATTACCCAGGAGGCAAAGAGTAAGCACATGCTGACTACTAGAATCCTGCAAGTTGATTATATCCTATAAGTTTTTTTGTTGTTTTTTTTATCCTGCAAGTTGGTTAGATCTCGCAGTTGATTAGCTAATGATTGGGGAGGAGTTTATACGCAAAAACGCATTTGCGTACACATTTGGACCAAACCTATGGAATTATTCTATTGGAATTTTGAGGGGTTCTTGATGTTATGTGTACAAAACGGGCGTAGAACCAATATAAATCTCTCTAAATCCAATTTTGACAGAATTTGTGATGAAGTTTGTATCACCTCCTCCTAGGCACCCACCATTTAACGCAAAGTGAATGAGGGCCTGATTATATACATTTTTTATTGTCTACCATTACCAAGAGTGTGTTTATCTTGGCAAACAGCGCAGACCCTGTTAGCAAGCCAATGAAATACATGGGAGCGCAGTGGCTCAGTGGTAGAGTGCTTGACTCGAGACAGAAGGGCCGCGGGTTCGAGCCTCACCGGCATCACTGCATTGTGGTCCTTGAGCAAAACACATTTATCGTAGCTTAGTACTGGTTCAACCCAGGGATACCCGTCCCTGTTTAAGTGAAAGATTGTTGATGGGAAGTAAAGAATCAAAGCAAGCAAACAAAAAAAAACAATGACACATAGTCTATTTCGTACCATGGTAGCAAGCCAACGATACAAAGTCCATTTTGTTCATGGTAGCAAGCCAAAGGTACCCAGCCATGGTAGCAAGCCAAAGGTACCCAACCATGGTAGCAAGCCAAAGGTACAAAGTCCATTTCGATCCATGGTAGCAAGCCAAATATGCTAAGACCATTTCGTTTCTTGTTAGCAAGCCAATGGTAGGAGGTCTATTTCGTTAGATGCTAGCAAGTTAAGGGTGCTAGGTCCTTTACGCTCCATGCTAGCAAGCCAAAGGTAGGTCCACTACGTTCCATGGTAGCTAGCCAAAGGGACAAAGGTCATTTCGTTCACGGTAGCAAGCCAAAGGTACAAAATATATTTAATTCCATGGTAGCAAGCCAATGAACTAAATCCGTTTCGTTGTAGGGTAGCAAGCCAAGGACACATAATTTAGTTCGTACTATGGTAGCAAGCCAACGATACAAAGTCCATTTAGTTCATGGTAGCAAGCCAAAGGTACAGCCATGGTAGCAAGCCAAAGGTACTAAGTCCATTTCATTTCTTGGTAGCAAGCCAAAGGTACGAAGTCTATTTCGTTACATTGTAGCAAGTTAAGGGTGCTAGGTCCACAACGTTCCAGTTTTGCAAGACAATTTCGTGCATGGTAGCAAACCGAAGGTACAAAGTACATTCTGTTTATCGTAGCATGTCAAGGACACAAAGTACATTTCGCCTCATGGTAGAAAGGCAAAAGGTACAAAGTCCATTTCAAGTGAAAGTATGTGCACGAAGTACTGGTTAACTGCTTTGTCAAGCTTGCCCAGGAAAAAAGTGTGGTTAGATGGATTGACCATCCCGACATGACCATAGCTTTTGACTGAGACGTAATGACTCAAAACAAAAATAGAAGAAGCAAACCAAAGGCACTAAGTCCATTTCATTTCATGGCAGCAGCCAAAGGAACTCAAAGGAACTAAGTCTATTACGTTCCAAGGTAGCATACCAAGGATACAAAGCCGCTCATTCTAAGTCCATTTCGTTCCATGCATGGTAGCAAGCCAAATGTACAAAGTCCATTTCGTTCCATGTAAGCAAGTCCATTTCGCTCCATGGTACCAAGCCACGGATAGGACAAAAGTCAGGACCGAGGTTATAAAACTTTTTTCATGCTCAAATCAACTGAGCACGAAATTTCAGCTGCTCAAAAAATAAAATACCGACAAATAAAGAAGTCTCTTGCTTTAAGTCTATCAGATGTATTTCTCAAATGTATTTATCTTGCAAATAATGATGAATGATAAATTATGAGCAGGATAAATTTCATGCTCGGGTGACTTGAGCATGAAAAAGCTTTATAACCTCGGGGCCAGGAATCGATAAAATCAAGTTCCACACCTGACACAGAATACCATACGTGAAAGAGGCGAAACCACAAGAAACATAACACACAAGAGAGCCAAGAGGCTAGCCCTTTCCCAGCAGGTGATCACTTGACTGCATGGAACAGACAAGACAAAGCCCATTTCGTTCCAAGGTCCATTTCATTCCATGGTAGCAAAGTCCATTTCGTTCCATGGTAGCAAGCCAAAGATACAAAGCCTTTCAAAAGAGCGTTCTTGCTTAGTATGTTAGTCATCTTTTACTTTTTAAGTATTTTATTATAACAATGCCACAATGATAATACAAGAATTAAAAACTGACTCTCTTTGATACCGTTATAATAATTGGGCCAATGTTTGTTTTCTTTTATTTCCCCTCTCTTGCACGATAGATTTGTTTGTCAATTACTGGTATATTATGACACAATAACCTTGCAATTATTTTTATTGTTAATTGTAAATAACATACATGTATGTTTGGATTATTCACTCATTTGGTATTTTATAAATGCTGCTAACATGTTTTAGCTTTAAATATTATCTTGTCATGAGCTATTGTCACCTCCGAAGCATTTTATTTTAATTTGCAACAGCAGAAAAACACAATTTAAAGAACTTCGATAGTCTTGTAACGTTTCTGTTTGGGCCTCGACGCGAGAAAACCTGTCTTCGGGGGTTTGCGAACAACACAGGCGCAGACCAGCCTGCGCATCCGCGCAGTCTGATCAGCGCCTTTGTTATTCGATTTTTGGTAAGTACCATATCTAAACTTTCTACAAGCGAAATTTCAGTTTTCTAGCTAGTCACTGTAGCTGAGGAGACTGGTTTGAATCTCATTTTGTCGGAAACCCCGAAGACAGGTTTTGTGGCGTCGAGGCCCAAAATTTTAGCGTGCCCATGTCCGCGTCAGAAGAAAAGACTTTCAATATCTATCAGACTATACAGCGAAAATAAACTGGAAAATCAAAAAGTTTATGCTGTTGCTAACTTGAGGCCAAAAGTTTATGCGTGTTTGCTGCTTTGCTAACCTGGCCAAAATGTTATGCTGTTTTGCTAACGTGGCCGAGTTACATATTATGATAAATGAGCTACCTTGAACTGACATATTTGTATTAATTGTCCGGCGATTTTTTCTAATTGGAATGAAATATGAAACTTAGTACTTTAGTTATACCATGGGTTGTCCGCCTGTACGTGAAGATAATCCACGAGCTTTAGCGAGTGGATTATCTTACGTACAGGCGGACAACCCATGGTATAACTATTTTATACCACCTACATCAGTGTAGACCTTGCACAGCACGGGCTATTTCATGCTTAAGTTGGTAAGGGTGGTATAATATATGTTTTATTTATCTTATTTTTTTTAATATATATATATATGAAATTTATTTTACTTCGTGTAATTTAGTTCTCTAAGTTTGAAGGATGCCAGCGCTAAGATGAGTTTGTACTAAATTATATGAATTAAAATCAAATTGGCATTGGAGACTGAGCATCAGTCTAGATACTATGGTGCCATACATAGCAGCTCTGCATCAGATGAAGGACACTTTCTTATTTGCAGTTCAACTGTTGTGATAGAGCTGCTCGTTCGCTGTCAGCTTGGTTACTTGATAAGTTGCAGTAGAGTAATATCACGAAAATGCTCCAAAATAACTGTCCCTAAATGCCTTTTTACAAACCTCATGGGCGCAGCTATCATATACGCGAAAAGCTTTTGCGTACACATTTGAACCGAAAAATTGACTTATTCTATCCCAGTTTATAAGGTTTCTTGGTGATACACATGCAAAATGTGTTTGGAAAAACCAATTCCAATTTTGGTTGGGGTTATATATTATGGCATTAGTCTGTTCTAAGACCTCCTATATAAGGGTTTTTCACCCATTAACGAAGTGAAAGAGGTCCTGATTCATATAAGTTTTAATATTGGCCAACGTTACCAAGAATGTGTCTGGCAAATAGCGCAGACCCTGATGAGACGCCGCCTTTTGCGGCGTCTCATCTGGGTCTAAGCTATTTCTAAACGCTCCAATATTGGATTTTTCCATAAATGCTCCACACTTGCCTACATTGAACTTTAAGCAAGCTGCGCCCATGAACGAGATAAGTTGTGGTAGAGTAATATCACCCAAATGCCCCAAAATAAATGTCCCTAAATGCCTTTTACCAACCTACAGCGAATCTCAGAAAACGGAAACTGAAATGACGACATGGCTATATTGCCCGCTTCGTTAGCCGCGGCTCATTTGAGCAATGACACCAAAAAAGCTTGAAATACTAAAACAAGACTGCTCAGCTAAAAAGAGTGGGTAAAATCTTGAAAAATACCTTGGATAGAGCTTGTTTAGCTATTTTATTTCCCAGAGTGCGAACTAATCTAGCGCAAATCAGGCTGCGCATGCACACATGCGCAGCCTGATATGCGCTACTATTATTCGCATGCAACAACGAAAACAGGTTTTCACTCGACTTGTCATTTTGTGAAAGCGAATGAATCTTTCACGAGTTTAACTAGCGTAATTAAGTCAATCACTGATTAACTTTTAAGATACGACAAAATGGTGCTATCTTGTTAAACTGTGGCACAAAACAAGTTCACCACGTCTTGTAATCTTGGCTCAATTACCAGATAGCAAAGGACGATAACATTTAAAAGAGTTGAAATCCATTTATTGCATAAAACTAAAATTATTTTATGTAGCTGCGAAGAATATTTAATCTTGATTTTACATGATTTTTTTTTTTGAAATTATGATACACTCATTTATAAAATATGAAAATCGTATGAGTCATTTTTTTGAAATACAGAAGATTTTGCAAGCGTCTGGATAGGATATTAATGTTTGATATGTGCTGGCACTTTGGGCTACTCCGTTGAACGGTTATCACACACCGTAAAAATAAGTGTAAGTTTACACCAAAGAGGTGACAATTCTTGGTGTAAACATACATGTACATTTATTTTCATTCTAAAGCAACTTGAGGCAAACATTTCTTAAATGCTAAATGTAAAATCCTACTTCATATTGCAGTAGAATCATTCTCTGGATGAATGCAACACAACAGAACATAGCTTTTAATAAAGATTAGAAAGGTTACGCCAAAACTAGTGCCAGCTTATTTGTCACAAATTTGTGTAAAGTTACGCTATGAGTCTTTTAAAACTAGTGTTGGTTGTTGCTACTGCATTTGAAAACAATACCACATTTTGCCAATATTTACATTGGGTGCCCCTCATCACTTTCTCAATTGACACCAAGCTGTAAACATATAAATGAGCTCCTGAGGTTATATCTCTAATTTGATTGGCTAGTCTATCAACATATGAAAATGAGTGACACATTTTGAGCTCAGTGACCACATGGTTGTGCCACTTGGGAATCGATTGGTTATCACATATCATCCAGAGCAGATTAGGTCATTGGTCTTATCTAGCCAGTAGCTGAGCCTTGCCCATTTACTACCTCATACAGGTAACTATTTTTTGCTGGGGGGTAGCGGGTAGGGGGTACAGGATCCCTGCCTTTAAGCTGCGGATTTGCCAGGACATAGGGTATTAGAGGCAAGTGCCTGCCATGTAGCTTGTCTGGGTTGTTGTCCGTCATCACACGCATCTGTTGCATTTGTATATGACTGAATATCGCACCTTGTCAAACAGCTACATAAATACCTTGTGATATGAAAAAAACAAGTGGTACCGGCTATACATTTGGCACTGATTTAGTAAGTGCAACAGCGAAATCTGTAAACTTTGTAAATGAAACATAATTATATTGCTGACTTTATAGAGCGATAGGAAATGCGATCTAAAAGTAACTGGATACTGAATAATATAGTTGTTGCAATCGGATGACAATAAAAGAATCAGCCAAGTGTACAGCATACGGAGAGCAGCTCTAATATTAGCGATGATTTCGACACCAAAGTGGCGCCTCTCACTTTATTTATTCTCTTTGATAAACAATTAGCTATTGATGATATAGGGAAAACATTAATGTCCGTTATCTATTTGATACGCCTTTGCTTCCGATGGCTTTGTGACAACGTATGGCTGTAGATAAATTGTCGAGTTTGAACGTGGCATCAACAAAATATACCGGACGAGCTGTTAGCACTTCGCAGGCAGTATTAGCCTCTGTCCACTAAAGGCAAGCCTCGGACCACTATAAGCCCACCAGCGAAACTTCATTCGCTGCCGGACAATTAGTGACCCACTATCATATACCTACTAGGACAACACTATATATATCATACCCTAACACGTGAAAATGTTTGATTTCTAAATGTTTTGGTGAAGTCAAATTTTGCAACCCCTACCCCCTTTGGTGGCGTCTCCTGTTTTGTCATAGGGGTCTGCCTGTCTAATTATAGCTTTATTCGTTCCCAATACATCAAGGGTCTCTTTCAAAAGGATACCAGTGGTAACTTTTTTGCGTAGGAAAGTTTTGGTAATCATCTGAAAAATATGCAGATACCCTATCAAAGTGTCAGAGGTCCACAGGTATTTTAATACTGATAGACAGATTGAGATTGTTAAGAGAGGAAAGCCAATGGACATGCTACTTGTCTAGTGTATATTTCATAATAGGTTTCCTTAATTTCAGTAACATATGTTATTGGTATACATAGAGGCAATTCCAATGTGCACCTACAACATATGTCCATTCAATAAATGAGTGTTTTTCTCAATACAACAGGGTTTTCACAAACTTCTCAACTACTTTTTATGTTTCAGTGTTACGAGCATGTAGAAATTAATAAGTTTTTGTGTAGTTTGGCATGCACCTGGATGGCAATAATAGATAGCCAATTTTATATTATTGACAGCTTATCTTTAGATGTTTCATTGGAATGAAATGGTAACTTGGTGGTTGCCTGATTGGAACGTATATTTTTGGAAGTTGAATCTTGTGGTATAGAACGCCAGACTCTGATTGAAACGTTTCGGATTGAACATTATTAAACTGACTATTTATATGCAGATATTAATCTGTATAAATGGTTCAGCTTCGACAAGTTCAGTGCTATGATATTTTATTTTATTATTTATAATTGTAATCTATTTGATCTATAGTGGTTATTGGTTTGTCCTTGATAACATCTGATTAAAGGCTGTCTTTTTTGTTTAGAAACACTGATTATCCTTTCCTTGTTTTATGTGACGACTTGGGTAGCTTTATAAGACATTAAGGCGTCTAATTTTGTCACTTGAAACAAAAGAAACGATCCTCTGACAAATAAGACTCGACTGAAAAGTAAGAAAATGTGTCAAAATATTTTTAAAAAAATGCAGTGGATATGAAAAAAATCTATAAATGAATGGCCCTATGCTAGCTAGCGATATATCTAGATTTCATTTTGGCGTATTTGGCTATAATTACTAAGTGTATCTGAATATTGTTTTCATTAATATCGTTTTAAAATAGTCTTTTTATGCGTTTATCCTTTATATTTTGTTTGTATCTTAGCTGTGCCGCTGCCATTTTTAATGATTTTGAGGGTCTTTTTGTGATTTCACAATCAACTTTTTTATCTTGTGGATTTCTTTTTTAAAAAGTGACCAACATTTCAAGAGTAACATAATATCAGTAAATGATGTAGCTGTCACAAAGGATTTAACAGATAAGATCAGAATTAAGCTTATCGCTTCACCTTAACAAATAAATTTTTCGTGTCAGCCATAGTAATGCCCAGTAATAACGGTATGAGATTGAAATATATTTGAGTGTAACTATTTTAACAATCTCTACAAATTTATTACCCATTTAATATATAGAGATATTCGATTGCTATCTAGCGTATAACAATAGAATAATTAAATGGTTCAGCCATAAAGACATCAACCTTGAAACTACGGCCATTCGACTCGAGTGCTAGTTATTTGACATCGCGTTTGTGAACCCATTCAGAATGTGTCGCGTTAAATGTGCACTTACATTTGAGCATGAAGTCCAACTAAAATTAGTATTAAGTGGGTAAAGACTGTGTTGTCCGTCAGGGGCTTCTATGATACCCACAAACTATTTTCCAGATGGCAGAGCAGTACATTGAGGGCGCTGATTTTAGTGTTGCCGTTTTAACCTTTTTTATTTGGTTTAACACCTCTTGGAGTGTTGTATTCATTTACATATCTAATTAAATGATCAAATCAAACCTAGGTCTTCAGTTTTCCAACTTTATTTACTAAAGAGACTTTCTAATTGATATTAGATGTATTTTTGTATTTTAATATTAGATAAATTGTTCCAGCTTGTATATTTGTTCAAGTGACCAAGAGGAAGGCTTTTATTGCAACAGAATGATTGAATGACTCCACTGGCAAACGTTAAAAAGCGTCATCGCAGCCTGTATCTTATATAGAAAACGTCTGTAAAAAGTCCTAACTGTAACCAGGCAAATAAGCAAAGCCTTCGTCAGAACTTTTCTAAATTGTTGGAACAATCATGTATAATAACAGATCAAAACCAGCTTAGAACTGTTGCATCATTTCTAAATATATAGTAAGAGCTTTAATGATAATCTAGTTATACAAAGTGAGAAAACAACAATCTTGGTTGGTATCAGTCTACTTACTTAAAATAATAAATGATTATTGACCCCTAGTAGCTGCAAATATCTGAACCAAAATGTCCCTATGGAACAGAAAGTGAAAACATTTTCAACACCCTATCTATGTATTGTTGGTTTACTTTGGCATAGCGACACTGTGGACCAGAACTAGGTGTCCTGAATGTTAAATGTTGCATATCTGAAAGCTATTTAAAAGCCCGGACTCAGTATACCCAGACTGGTCACTGAAGTACATTTCATATTGCTTTCAAACTTTGCATGTGAAGTTGAAATGCTCATATCTCCATTTTTCTCTGTAGATCTGTGTTTTTCTTCATAAAGCAATAGATCAACACAGTACCATTATAGTTGTTGAAAATTTATCCAGCTTTATGAACATCGACAAAAACAAGTTACCCATTTAAACTGTTTTCGTCACTTTCAGCCAAAAATCGCCAGAACTTCAACTCCATTTACTGTTGCTTATAATAGTTCTTAACTTGTTATAGACTCAGCTATTATTAAGAATCAATTTTAATGGTCGTAGCAGTTTGAAAAAGCGTTAAAATGGAGCCACGACAACACATTTTTGTATTTCTATCAGTGACCAGTCTGAGTATACTGGGTCCAGTAAAATAAACCCTAAATGGTGTAGAAAAAATAATACTTTGTTTGCCTCTTTCTTTTGTTTGTGGCTGTTCCTTGGCATTAACCAGTACTGGGCTGGGTTGGTTTATGGTTCTTGTGGTTTTATGTCCGGGAGCACCTGAAGGCTCAACCGGCAGTGGTTCCGGTTTTAAAGTGTCTCAGAAGACGGGGCCATGGCTAAACGTCTCTTTCAATTGTTACTAAAGATAGTATATCCTTCCTTGGTATCTTTATGGCCAAACTTTAAAACACGAAGGGGTGGGGGGGGGGGGGGCAGAGTCATTTTTGCTTGCCAGTCCTTCTGTACACAACGCACATCTTATTAAAATATCTTATGAACTATAAAAGGCAAATCTTAAAAGTATGGTAAGGTGATAAGAAATTATTATGAGTGGATAACATGATACATGTTTAATAAAAACGAAAAATACCCAGGAGTTGTGGCCCTTGTTTTAAAAAAAGAGTAACACCCTTCTAGTCAACCATATAGCTGGGACCAGTACGTGTTCTACTTCAAATTTCAGATGAGTATCTAAAACTTACATTTTCTCACTAAAAGGTATATTTTTGTTTGGCGCAGTAAGACTGTTTTAGACACTTGCGTTAGATTAATTGATCATATAACCTCATGCAAAGCCTATCCAAATTATTCGTTCCAACCAATAAACATGATAAACATATATCAAAAGTGGATTTCGGGATCATTGGCTCTAATAAAGGGATATTTAAAGCGATGGGCAGATAAGAGGGGTATTCTTTTAACGTCATGAGGTACAGTTGCGCGATCCGATTTATTAAGAATAAACATCACAGTCGAGTTAGCTTTAAAATTTTCTTGATATCGGTAAATTGAGATGCCCACCTAGGCTATCGGCTGGGGTATCGGTTTCACTAAAGAAAAGTAATAACCATTTGGTGAAATGTGTTTTAATTCTGAACCACTAAACCCTAACATTTAATATTTGGGCCTCGACGCGAGAAAACCTGTCTTCGGGAGTTTGCGAATAACACAGGCGCAGACCAGCCTGCGCATCCGCGCAGACTGATCAGCGCCTTTGTTATTCGCTTTTTGGAAAGTACCGTGTGTAAACTTCGCACAGGTGAAATTTCACTTTTCTAGCTAGTCTCTGTAGCTGATGATACTCGTTTGAAACTCGTTTTGTCAGAAACCCAGAAGACAGGTTTTGTCGCGACGCGGCCCATTTAAAGACGCGAAGATGATTGAAGGTTTGTGAAGATTGAACATCGATAGATGCGACCAATTAGAGTTCAAAACAAGGGGAAAAGACATTAAGATTAAACGAGAAATATAATTGAAAGTACCATATAATCTCTCACTGTGTGTGTGTGTGTGTGTGTGTGTGTGTGTGTTTTGATCCCAACAAAAAGTCAGTGTTTAAAACTGAACATGTAGTGACACCTAATTAGAGATTTGTAAACTTGATTATACAGTATATTTGTGTAACTCGCCACTTTCCCTTTCTTTTCACTTCATCTGGTGAGGTTTGTCCACAACAGGGTGAACATAATATATATATATATATATATGTTTGAGCTAAATGTCAAAGTTTAGATATTACCTATGCCATGACTCGAGAAGCATACAGATGTCAGTAAAGAATCCATACCATTAGACATTCTGAGTGCAAGACACAAAGCCACGGATATGTATGTCTATTGAAGAAAGACCAAACTTTAGGTAAAAACTAAAGAGAGGACCAATGAGAAGTTTAACTAATTTTTAATTACGTCAAATTAATTGCACAAATGTTACAATACATACCATGCAACTACCAGCTTAGCAAAAGCATAGTTCATTAAATCAAATTTGGTGATATAGCTGTCATGTAAATATACTAAAGGACTTTGAAAACGCATCACCCAGATTAAATCCTTTATTTCACAAACCCTGAGAATGTCAGCGACATTATTGTTATAATTGCATATCATAGTCTGACCAGCTTGTAGTGTGTCCTAGAAAATTCATGGTTGTAAATTTACTTAAGGGTATTGAAAAAGTATCCGTTTTAAGACAGGGGTGGTCGATTTTGAAGGACACAAATTCAGCTGCAAGTTAACATGCGTAAGTTTTGATTCCTGACTCAACGGATTTGCGTCATTAGCTTCTTACACGAGTGCACATTCATCATTGAACGATAAGGAATGAATTGACAGTTCTGTATGCTCAAAATAACACCCCTTTAAAATACCGACATACCCCCACCCTGGTTACTATAGTCTAGTAATAAAGTTCAACGTCTTTGGCCTTTCAAAGTTTCGATTTTTTTACGTCCGGTTTTATTGGAAGAGGCTAAGGGCATACACAAATGATAGATTATGTCTCCCCGACATGACTGCCAGTGTATGTAGTCAATAGCAGAAATGAAAGCGTGCAAAAAGGTAACTTATGGAGATGTTTCTAAAAAGGAGCTATAAATTGATGTTCAAATTTGACGTTTATTTTCGAAATATTGAAGTTAACAACTTCTTTTAATTAGTAAAAGTCTATAAATTATTTTGGTGATATGGTATCATACACGCCATAGTTTAAACATAAAAATAAGCAAAAAGCTTCATTAAACAGTGCAGAAAGGTGCTGGATGCTGTATGTACCCATGTGACGTCATCAACAGCGTCGCGTGATAGTGCAGTCGAATTAACGACTGATTCATACCAATTTTGGGTTGCACATTAAAAGCTGCGAGTAACTTTTCAATCGCATATAAGGTTTGCAAGAAAAGTGCAAAAATATGGTGATGCGTTTTCAAAGTCCTCTAGTATATAAACAATTTGCCAAAAGTGACATGTATTTTAATACTGATTGGCAGTTTGAGATGTTTAAAAGAAGAAAAGCCAATGGACATATTACTTGTTTAGTGTATATTATAAAATAGGCTTCCTTAATTTCAGTAACATATGTTGTTGGTACACATTGGAATTGCCTCTAGAGGCAATTCCAATGTGCACCTACGACATGATGAGTGTTTTTACCATAATACAGGGTTTTCACAAACTTATCAACTTTAGGGTAATGAGCATGTAGAAATGAACATGTTTTTGTGTAGTTTGGCATGCACCTGGATGACAATAATAGATAGCCAATTTGATATTATTGACAGCTTATCTTTAGATGTTTCATTGGAATAAAAAGTTAACTTGGTGGTTGCAAATATATTTAACGACTACAAACACTCGATGAGTCGAATGCATCTCCTCCAGCCACATCCCTACATGATGTAAACAAACACGTAAACAACCACTCTTAACATTGTATTGTGGTGACTACTTCAGAAAAAGTTAAGTCAACTCTAAAGAATCTTTCTGTTGATAAAGCAGCGGTAATAGATTCCATATCACCAACGTTTGCTAAAGGAATTAGCAGCTCTACTGTCTGAACCACTTGCTGATCTTCCGACTCTTCTCATAGGTCTGGAAAAGTCTCTAAAACATGAAAAGAAGCTCATATGAGCCACAACATCTGATTTCCAACAATGTGGTATTTTGACAAGTGTAGACTCAGACTATAGCTAGTCTGTGTTCATAGCCTCTTTTTAAGCTTAGAAACGCCAAATGGTGTTCGGTCAGTAGCTTAACTCACATAATATGCAAGCGACTAGCACAGACTCTGATCAGACTGCACATATGCGCCGGCAGTTCTGAGGCTTTGCTGGTCGCACATACCACATTGTTGGAAATCTCATGTCGTGGCTCAATTATATCAACAGTGTACAAAACAGATTACAAGCAAGAGCTACTACTGCCCTTTCATAGAGGTATCCCCTTTAAAAAGTTTTGATAGCTGCTTCAAGTCAACCCATTAATGTCTAACACATTTTTATTGGGTCATTTGAAAGCAATGTGGATTCAGATTAGATGCCACAGAGTTTGGTATCTCACCGGGCTCATTACTATTTCCATTCAAAAAACATAGACACCATATTTAGCTTACCTTGTATTTTAATTAAATCTAAATGTGATACATTTCATGAAGTGACATTTTTTGTGTTTAATTTTCAAGCTACTGGTATCATCAGCAGAACATCTCG
Organism: Loripinus fragilis; assembly: GCA_964019695.1. Lineage (NCBI taxonomy): Eukaryota > Metazoa > Mollusca > Bivalvia > Lucinida > Lucinidae > Loripinus > Loripinus fragilis. The sequence continues at coordinate 38,686,441 of OZ026522.1, read as the reverse complement.
TCTCTGAGTCATAGTCAAAGGCAAACCAGGTACGCGCTGAAAGCTCGGTGAGTCAACGAGAAAGCCCTTGTAAAATTATATTGTTAAACAAGCATATAATATTTTTATTTCAGAAAGCCTCATTTTGACTCTTTGTAATTAACATTCATTTACCATTTTTAAAAACAAGATTAACCTTCATATAATATTGACTCAATGCTCTTTGAGTCAACGAAGATCGTATCGCAGACAGTGAAATTCAATAAACTGTCTTAACACTTTTCAGTCATAAATTGCAGTCGTGATTAGCGAAATTATTTATGACCGCTATGAAAAAAGCTCATATTTGCCATATTTACATAATTGATACGAAATTTATTGACTCTGTTTTCAATCTTTGTCTTTCCTTTTTCAATGATAATACCAAAATCAATTATTTAAAATATTTAACTTAGCCAGTGACGTATATTAGATAGATCACTGACATATCTGCTAGTGTATCAGTCTATATACAGAGGAAATCAAACGTTTGCAATGCCGCTATAACAATGCTGTATACCATAACCTTGGGGATTCTAAATCTAAGGAAGCATGGCTTGTCAAGTGTGTTTATTTAGGTTGTAAAGCTAACATGCATTTGAGCACGGCAGAAATATTACAGAATAACGTATTTTCCAAAATGCAAGAAAAACTTGTTTAATTGCAGGACTGCTAAATTTTAGCAGTAATGCAATTAAACAAGCTTTTCTTGCATTAAGTTTTCTAGAACAGCTCAGAGTTTGTGGTATCAAGTTTTGTTTGTTTGATTGATTTGATTCTTTACGTCCCATCAATAATCTTTCAGTTATAAAGGGACGGGTCTTCCTGGGTCGAACCAGTACTAAGCTAGGATTGTGGTATCAAGTATACAACACTTCCAACAAGACAACATATGGGAAGCTGGTATCGATGTTAAGCTAAACTGCCTAAATGCTGATGTGTTATTTGCGGCAGAAAAGCAAATTCAGTTGGCAAAACTATAATATAAACTTTGACCTGTTAAATATATTTATATCCCAAGCATGTAAAGAGTTAACCAGGAATAGTCAAATGCTAAGCACTTGATTGTTTTTCTGCTTTCAAAGAGTCAGTACAGCTGTTGTCTACTATTGTAAAACAACCACCCATTTAACTCCTCTTTTTATCATACAGTATCATATAGCTACATTAGACTGCCTCAACTATTGGCTAGTACATCAAGAGCACAGCTTAATTTTCACCCATTTATTGGTGTTTTATAGAGCAGGCGGAGTGTTGAATGAATGAGGTATTATTTGATATCAAACCACAATAAATGATCAAGTAGCGAGGCTATTGTTGTGTGCCAGTTAGAATAGCTGATTAATATTCATGAATCGTTGATAGAATTTTACACAACTATAAAACAAACCACGTTTATATTGTTTCATTATATAAATTTTAACCCACCCCACCCCCACCCGCAGTAATATTATCGCTAAATGAATGCTACATGTAACAGATAATCGTATATTGTCTTGGCACTAAAATTGGGGCTTTTGACCAGGTACTTTTACAGCACTAGCATCTCAAAAGTTAAGGTCATCAATACTCATAATTGGATTGAAAAGGGCGTTCGAAAACTGGTAAGTTCGTTGACAACCACCACGACTAAACAGATTAAGTTAAAATAGAACTCATATATAGATGCGATTATTAAATACACACTGACTAAACAGGCTCTCGTTTGTGGTGTCTAGCTGTGAGTTTGTCACTTCACTTTCCCATTGGTATCCTGGGTCAGGTGTGGTACTTGATTGTATCGATTCCTGATCTTTGCTCCCTTACATACTTGTATTGGAAGAACCTGAATGATTGAAAAGACTTCAAGACCAGTTTCATATTTATTTGAACAGACGTGAAGTTGCTTTCTCAGAAGTAACAGACGGGTCCCTGGTACGGCCAATTAGACAATTGCAATTTAAAGAGTAACTATGACATAGAGCCCCGGAATACATACCCTCCACCTTTAAAATGCTTTTAAGAGCTAAAATGGGTGTGTATTTCAAGAAAATGCGCACTTAAGTGTACAATTTTCTTTTAGATTTAGAATTATTCAAATGAAAAACAGCTTCTAAACAGCATTTTGTTTGACAACTGGGCTTTATAACTTCTATCGTACAAGTGCCCTAATGGCTATTCCATATATAAAATCTGTCATGGATGTGAAAAATAATTTCCCCAAGCTCACAGCGGTCTCATTTTCTTAGACATGTTATGTATACACCGCCGAAAAAAGCGATCACTAAATATAGCATTTATGTATTTTGTATACACTTTAGTGTTGCCTTGGCAACGGTAAACCCTTAAAGTTGCTGTCCAAGTTGCTTCCAGATAGTTAATACCCAATTGAAATACTATGTTTTAAAATAGAACACACTTTAATCACTTACGGATTCAAAAAAAAACTTCATCTCTTCAAGAGAAATCATTCGATAACGATTCAAAACATTTCGTTGCATACAGCATTTTAACCGCTTAAATTTGACTACTCAGCTTCAGAGACTGTTTCAAACCATCAAATAAAGGTAAAAGCAATTCCCATGGTGGCGATCAGACTAATCTAAGTAAGCTAATCATTGCAAAACATAATAGGAAATAAATATGTTACGGCGATAATAAACTTGTATTTTAATCTTTTAGACTGATGTTGGCTGCATTCAAAAGTGATTTTGGTGAAGGGATGCATGGTTTCTTAAAGATTTTTGTACATATTTATAGAGCTGAGTAGTTGTTCATATTTCGATAGGTCTTTAATATTTGCTGCCGTCTTTTGTCAAGAATTGGCTGCACAGCCGTCTCAAACACAGACAAAGGATAAGAGAAAGTCTGTCCGTCTGCCCATCCGTCTGTCCGCAACACTTTTGGGGTGCCTAGTTTGTGTAATATGTAACTCAAACAGTTATCATTCCTTTATATTCAAACTTTGCATATTGATTATTCACACATTGAAAATGTGCACCTTCTTTTTTGTGCACATTTGATAAATTTTTTTCTCATTTTTACGGATGTTGAACTTAGACATTGTTCCATCCGAAATGCGTAGGGGGTGTCTGGTTTGTGTAATCTGTAACTCCAACAGTTTTCATTCCTTTATATTCAAACTTTGCATAATGATTGTTCATACTTTGAAGATTTGCACCTTTTATTTTGTACACATTTCGTGATTTATTTTCATTTTTGGGGGTCTTGAACTTAGACATTTTTTTCTGTAAAATGATGAGAGGGTGTCTGGTTTGTGTAATCTGTAACTCCAACAGTTTTCATTCCTTAATATTCAAACTTTGCATAATAATTATTCATACTTAAAACATGTGCATTTCATATTTTGTGCACATTTGATAGATTTTTTCTTATTTTAGGGCTGTTGGACTTAGATATTTTACCATCCGAAATGGTTTTGGGAGAGTTAAACTTAGACATTATAAGTCTACACCTCCTTTGGAGTGCTCGCATTGTTTATTTGTGTGTAATCTGTAATTCAAACAGATTTCATTCCTTTATATTCAAACTTTGCATAATGATTGTTCACACATTGAAAAGTTTGGTCTTGTTTTTCTTCAATTGTGGTCTGGTGTCTGTGTTTTGTATGTCTTCCTCACAGTGTCGTGGGTCTGTGATTAAGCATTTCCTGGTCATACTCACTTAATTAAAATTGTTTTCGTATACAACCAAGCTGCTCGCGTATATAGCGGTACTTTGGGTCATATTGAAAATGTAGTGTATGAAGGCAGCTTTTGACCAGATACTTTGACGGCACTAGCATCTAAAAAATTAAGGTCACCAATAATAGTATTTGCATTGAGAAGAGCGTTCGAAAAATGGTAAGATCGTTGACAACCACCAAGAGTAAAGAGATATTTGAGCACAGACTAGCTTGAACTAGAACTCATATAGATGCGAGGATATAAATACGCACTGACTAAACAGCCAGAACCAGAAAGGGCACACAACAACACAACACTAGGAACAAGCTTGGTTTTCTCTCTTCATTTAGACAGTATAAATGCAGCTGATTTAAAAGCAAAGCCAAACGCTATCAGTTAACCTTTCATAATTTTAGCTATTATTCATCATTTCAATTATGAAATTAATTACAACAAAGCGAACATTCAGATCAGAATTCCATCGAATAACTTTAACCATTGACCCTTACAGCGCCAATCACGACTGCAGCAGACGACAAATTTTGCAACATCTTTCTTAGTTTTTGGAAAAAATAAGGTATGATATTTCATGAGAATCGTCTGCCAGCAGACGATTCTCATGAAATATAATACCTTATTTGTTATTTTCGAAAAGGCGGCGAAATTTGAAATTGCCGTCTGCAGCAAATTATAGGTGGCGCTTTATGAGTTAAAGCGTCAATCACAGGAACAACAGAAAACACTGTTTGATATGTCTTTATTTCAGGGGGAAATAATTCTTGATATTGCATGTGGATCAATCTGCTAACAAATGCTTCACATGAAATATCGTGATTTTAAATAATCAACAAACTTTTGAAAATGTTGCCTGCTTCCAATTTATATGGCGTTTTGGGGGTGAGCATTGTAACACTGCTAATGGAAGCATTGTAGATTCTTATTCTGTTATAATTGTTATCAGTTATAAAAGACCATTCGCCAGCTATAATGGGTGATGTTAAAATTCCATAATTTGCTAAGATACCATTTATAGCCTTCTATTCTGATAAATTTCAACAGAAAAGGAAATAAGAAAATAACGAAAATATTTATTCCTTGGAGCTACCAACCACTATCTTGAAAAATCATAACAATTTGCTGTCGTCTGCAAATAAAGCGAAATAGTTATAGAGGAGATGTCTGCTCATATAGTCTGGTTGGTGTTTGATTTAATACGGATAGTTTCAATTGTCTAATTGTCAATTAATGTATTTTACTTGTTCTTCTGTCTTTATAAATGATATCAGATCAGATAAGGTCTTGATTACAAATACAGTCCCCTGGGTCTACCATATTGACATTGTTCTCTGTTCATATCTGACATATTGTTTCAATTATCACTGATATTATGGCAGTCATATTTACTCAATCGGGGTTTTTAGCCTTCTCACATGATTGTGGTACCATCATTCAGGTGAGCAGCGAATACTTGGGCGAGTCTGCGCATTTGCTCAGACTCGCCAGAATATTCGCTGCTCACAGACACAATGCATATAATTTGATTGAGGTCCACACCAAACGCTGGCCATTTATTAAGTGCAGCTGGATTACTGCACATGCATGCTTTTAGAATTACATCAAAATGTTATTATCTCAGGAGACCGCTCCATTGTTCTCTTCTGTTGATCTTGTTAAAGATATCATTGCATGATTTTCAATATTATAAAAGATTCCAGACAATACACTTTTTGTTAAACCATTATTTAACTTTAATGAAAAATGAAATGCTGTTTAGCGCACCTTTATATGTGATTATGGATCTAGAGAGAGCATGTTTAGTTGGAATTCTGTCTCAAATTCAATGTAGTATTTGAATATGATATAGCCAAACCAGGAACAAAGCAATATGATAAATATGATTAAATATATATTAGGCAAGAGCCTGGTCACGAAAAGGCAAGTGATAATGACCAAGAAAAAACACAATTACATACCACAGACCAACCAATGACATCATGAATAAGAGAAGCAAAACACTAACAGCCACACGGCGGCAAAACTACAATAATTAAAGTAAAGCAATCCTCTACTGCTTGACAAATGAGGACCAAACGCAAAAAAAAAACAAAAACAAAAAAAAGCACACACACACATTCATCGGGGCATCAAGGAACAATGAATCAACAACACAAAAACCAAAGCATTCGAATGGACAGTAGTCAAAACCAATTTGGTGCTTAAATCTAATTTGCTGATATTCGCTTTTGATTCTGCTGTTGTTAAACAACAAAAAATGTGTTTAGCTCTTATAGTTGTCAAATTTGGACCACTGAGCTATCTAAATTCCCAGTTTTAAATTCTGATCTACAATCAGAATATCTTTTCTGTTAGACCATTTTGAACTTCAAATTTTAAATTTTTCGAATGAATAAATCTGAGTGCGATGAGACAAACAGCAAGGATTTTTCTAATGTTTTATTAAGAACCCTATGAGACTTAGAGAGGATATAAGTCTGTGGTTGAGGCAAGGTAAATGAGAAGCGAACAGTAGAAGAGCGAACTAACACCACAAAGAGACAAAGAGGATGTTATAGAATACTCACAGTAGAAGAGCAAACTAACACAACAGAAAGACAAAGGTGATGTTATGGAATACAACCAGTACAAGAGCAAACTAACACCACAGAAAGACAAATAGGATGTTATAGAATCCAAACAGTAGAAATGCGAACTAACACCACAAAAACACGAAGAGGATGTTATAGAATTCAAACAGTAGAGGACCGAACTTACACCACAAAAAGACAAATAGAATGTTATAGGACCCAAACAGTAGAAGAAGAGGGAACTAACACAACAAAAAGCCCAGCCTCATAGTACAGTCGGTAATGAGTCAAACTGCAGATCCAGGGGTCACGAGTTTGATCCAGGCCCCATCCCATACTTTCTTGGAGATAGATCATGAAATAATTTCTATGGTCATTCTCCTCCTTCTGCTTATTCAAGAAGGGTTGTTGTCAGTTACAAGCAAAAGTATGTGCACACAGTACGGGTAAACCGCTTAGCGAAGCTTGCCCAGAAAAAAAGTGTGGTTCTGTGAACTGACTGTCTCAATATGACCATACATTATGTAGCTGTACACTGAGATGCCAAGAATCAAACCAAACCAAAAACACAACAAAAAGGCGTCAGTGTACAGCTACAGAGACAGTGGAACGTGTCAAAATTGCAGAACTGGTAAGATACAATACATAACATCTATCAAAGGAAGAAATTAAAATACTACTTGAGCTGCTTCATTATCAGGAAACAGTCAGCGTACAAACGACCTTGTACATTATTCTGTCATTGAAAACAGAAGACTGTACATACGCGCATACTAAGGAGATGGGCATAAGATATCAAAAATTAGTGTGAAGCAAAAAAAAAAAAACAAAAAAAAAACTACCACTTACAGAAGTCACGCTTCACCGCCCCTTTTACAAAGAAGGCAGTGTCATATGGACATATGTCACGAGAAATCATGTTTCCACTAGCTCATGCTCAAACCAGCATGTTCAGATACAAAGACATGCTAGAACGTTGAACTTATGTATGAAGCAAGCTTAGTAATGATACTACACAGAAAGTGAATAACAAAGGCGCTAATCAGACTTCGTGGAAGCGAAGGCTGGTCTTCGCCTTTATTGTTTTCATGAAACAAAGCCATGTTTTCTAGCGTCGTGGTCCAATAATGTTATGAAGATGTAATGGTTTAATTTATTTCGTGCCTGGATACCCTGGTAACATGATTTGGTATTTTCTGGACTTATTTCCTTGTGTTTTGGCATGCACATGGGGTAGATGAATCAAAATCATGCTTGATTTCGAGCAGAGGGACATCTGTGCAGAAGTACCTACAAAGTAGATATTTGTTTCTTGGAAAACACATCGAATGCCAGCTACGTGTATGCAAGATGAGACTCTGACACATGCAGGACTGTATATTCTAAAAGACTAAATTATACATTACAGTCTTTAATTCTTAAAGCGCCAATCGCAACAAAAGTCGTCTGCTTTTCTGGTCTGCTGAAATGTTTAAGAGGCCTCTATGACAAACAGTGTGGGCACAGACCAGACTGCACCTATAGGAGCAGTCTGATCTGGGTCCACCCTGTTTGCTCCTATACTTAAATTCATCAGTAATGTTAGGCAATTATTTGCAGCAGATAACTTCAGCAGACGTTATTTTTCAGAAGAAATTTTATCTTGGGTTAATTCTTTGCATGCTAGGTAATCTTTTCGTGCTTTTTGTATCGTCTGCTGACTTTTTTCAAAATTATTTCAAATGGATTGTTTGCATGGGCCTTACCGACAAACACCATCATATTTGTGCCGTAAACTGCAGTGAGGTGAGTATTTGGTAGCTTACATAAGTTGATATGCTAGTGTATATTTAATTCACAAGGGATAAACCTGCTAAAGCGACAAGACAATCCCTTAAAAATAAATCATTCATATATGACGATGAAAGCCATGTCATCCACACTGTTATGATGGTAGAAAATGACAGAGGGTAGTGAAGTGAAGTGTGGAATACTATTTCTATTCTCTTTGAAATGAACTAGTAAAAACCATGGTCCAACTATTAAAGGCATATACGTAATTGAATGTTCTGTTTCACATAAACGGATCAGCTTAAAAGCCAGTTTTATCATGCAGCAATTCTTTCGTTGGATTTTAATCCCAAAATTTTCAATCTACATATCAGATATACAACACCTATTGTACAGGGCATATCTTATTTGAAAATATCTATTGGCTGGGCTTATCAGAAATGATATAGCACCAATATTTAAATCAAATTGTAATTTTGAAACAATTAAATATACCAATTTGATAGACATAAATCATTATCAACTTCAAATTGTGTATCATATATATAACACCTCGATTTAGGAATTGTTCTTGTTTATTTATTGAAGCCAAATTATGTTTATTGTTTGTTATCTTGTATGAAAGATCGTAATGGTAATATAAGCATAAATATGAAACAATACTGTTTGATGATTGTTAATAAGATTTAATCAAGCTTTGTGTACTAGTTTGCAGAGATAATACATCTAAGTAGATATCAGTACATCTAAGTAGATATCAGTCGGACGCCCTAACTATTGAGTGCCTAGCAATGAATTAACAGACAACATGTCGTTATTTGGACATATTTTGAGATAACACCATCTGGCGTATGTGTCCTCGAGTGTAAAGGTTTCTCAGAACAACACGACAATGGGGCCCACTTTTTGCAAAAGAAAGGAATGGGTAAGTTACCCTATATATCAATGCAAACAGAAGTACTGAGTTGCATCACAAGAAAAATATATTGGTGTATGTGTATATTTAATTTATTTGGGGCCCAGGGCTGATTAATAATTCTGGCTGGTATTGACCTTCACTGTTTGTTGTCAGTTCACAGGACGGGTTGCTTCATAATTTCTAGACAACGACGGTCCAAATCAAGAATGAGATATCGCACATACACAAGCTGATCTGGGCCCTTTTTCCATTTATGTTCTTAGGTAGCTTTTCACCACGTCACGTTTCGAGTAATTGATTAGCACAGTACAGTCGCTATGTGGGGTACGACGCGAGACAATATGGCAATTGCTAGGGTACAGATACCTTTTTCCAAAGGGTATGTGATAGTTATATTATACCTGTACGTGGATATGATCCACAACCTTTAGCATGTTAAGCGAATGGATTACCTACATACATTTAGACAACCATCTCATATCACCTACATTAAAATAGACGTTGCGCATTACGAGATTATTCATTCTTAAGACGGCTAGGGTGGTATAAATATACATGTATGTATATCCAATGGGAGCTTGGTGGATTGAGGGTCAGGCCCATTTCACAACAGTTACAGTCACTCTTCAATGCCAGTGTTCATTGAAAACTCTACAATAGTTTCTTTTCATATCTGAATTCTATTGATATTACTTACCAAGTATCTAATCAAAAGATTTATATTTTTTTAGAGTTCCAATAATGAATGTCATCAAAGATTCTACCTTGGGCCCCTGTCGCACTTGGACAAATACCTAAAACTTAAACACTGCATGGAACACGGTCTTTAAATGCAGGAAAAACGGGTTTTAAGTTGAAGATGTCACTGCGTATAACATGTTCCAGCTAAGTGTTGACGCATGTGTGATCAAGTACGAAACTTGCTTTTCGGAGATCTTTCAGATCACACTCGCAATTACTCCATGTAAACCACATTCACACTACTGTGTCTTTCAAGGTCTTATACACTCAATCACACACACTCTGCCTTCACATTCGTTCTACAAGTGTGTTTGATTGAACAACAGTGTGTGTGTGTGTGTGTGTGTGTGTGTGTGTGTGTGTGTGTGTGTGTGTGTCCTAATGTGCCAAGGTTTAGTAATGTAATCTGTGAATGTGTCATTTCTAGGTCAAACTCAATTTTTAGTTGACTTGAAATGAAGAAAATTCAAAAGAATGTTCTGATTCCATGTGTTCTAAATAAAAATTGAAACGTTGAAGTGAGGTTCTAATACGACTTATTTGCTAAACATGACACTGACGTTTTGAGAACTTGCTGCTAGCATACAACAGGTGTGTCAATCAGCGAACGAACAAAATACAAACGTAATGTTGTCTTATACAACGTGTAATGAACGTGTATTTGCCTTTGTAATAACGTGGGTATGCAAACGCAGTACATTTTACCCGTCCATACCAGAATTGTACTACGTCAATGAATACCTTTAGTTTGATTTCGTTGTTACTACGTCAACTGTTGTTCCAACTTTCTGATTAAATTATTGTTGCACCCTGATTCAATCATGCGCTTGCTTCGATTTTTAACATATTATTCAAAATTCATCCCCCTCAGACAAGACCATTAAGATCGCATCGCGTCCAAGACCAACTAATACCCTCTTTTAACCCTTGCTAGAGTTATCGCAATCAAAATCACTACAAAATTAGCTCTGCGCATGCGCAGAAGTAAACTTTTTTTCATCATGACAATCTTTGTTGGTTGGACCTTAAGAAATCAACACAAACTGGTAATTTATACAGATTCTGGTTCAAAATTCAAGTTTGAAACTGATCTTGTAGCAAATGATCTCCCTTTTGATTAAAAATATAGTGAGTTTCAACAGGTAGAAGGGGATTCCCCTTCCCCCAAACAGGGGAGTGTACTCTACTGTTCAATGCATCACTTCTTCTTTAACCAAGCATGAAATGAACATTTGCTGTTTCTGTAATATCTTGAGGATTGTCCCTACAATCTGTTGATGGGGTGGCAGTAGCTGGAAGATATTTGTTTTCCATCCGCTTAACTAAATTGAGTACCCTATGCCATTCCAGCTTTAAACTGAATTCCTGTAAATATTGGTACTGGAAAGCACGTCTCCTACAACTTGAATTCGCACATTAAAAGTGGTTGGTATATGTAAAATTTGAATAAGCTGCCCTTTTAGTGCCTGAATGAACAAATGAAAGCAACTCTTTGGTGATTCGCAACAGACAAAAGAAACGAATCTTAAACATTTCTTTTCACAGAGAATTTTTTATATAGAATTTTTGAGCAAAGACACATGTTAGTATTAGTTCAAATTGCTGGTATACCAAATCATAAACTTGTACGAGTAAATCTTAGACTTGAATGGGATACAGACCAATACAATTCGGAAGACTTTCTTCTGAATCCTGTTTGTACACATCATTATACAACTGTATTTATGTAAATGTATATGAGCTATACAAATAAAATACGTTTAAACCAACTTTTAATTTAACTTTGCTGCTGCGAAAAGCATTGAATTTTAACATTCAATCGGTGATTTTGGAAAACGACCCCTCCAGCGTTTAAAGCGTCATTGACACCGCCACAGGCCGATAATTGCCCGCTGATAGTGGCATTTGGATTCTCCGTCCCCTCGTCAACTAAAAAACAAACAAAAAAGTTCTCTGACACTGTCAGAGGGGATCGAACTTGGCAAAACTTTCTGGATCCGCGCATGGGGTTGGTCTGAGGTCTGCGATTGTGGCATTTTCTTGCCATGCTCACCGCCTGTTTTTCATTAATCAAAAAGAAATTTCAGTTGTTATCTGAAACCATCTAGACATAACTGTTTCGTCAATATGTTAAAATACGATTGCCGGGGTCAGGTTTTCCTGGTGTATGTACGTGCTGTGCTTAAGCAGTGTAACATCGCTTTAAATTTCAAAACAAGAGACTTGTTTAAACTGTGTCATTAAAAACACCACAAAACATGATGAAATGTGTGGCATTTTATTCAACCACGCGAGTGATATATAATAGCGTCAGACGTTTTTCTTTCCTTGAATAATCAAGATAGCTATCACAGCCATCAATTTTGTTTTTGGAAATACAAGACGAAATATTTCTTCATTTAGATCCCAACAAACATTTCAAACGATATCTTTATATCAAAGCGTACCGGCTAAAACAATGGGACAAATTTAACATGATTATACGAAATTCATATCTACATTTGATCTTGCTAACTTAATATGTTTATCTATCGCCAAATTTTTAGAGACATCCTTCCTTTTGAAAAAAGTAAGAAAGCGTGAGATGAAAACAAATGATAATTATATGGAACATGGTCATATTAAAATGTTTATACAGGTACAAACTCCAATACAAACATGCAGATCAGACTGCACATTGTACGTTTGGAGTCCAGTGAGACGTATGTGTTGGATCAACTACATCGGGTAGAGTAGCATGGTCTATATACGTATTGACGCTCATATAAAGCTGTACGATTTTCCGCAAGATAAATCCTAATAAGGGTGTGATATTAACCTATAAAACAACCTCAAGTTGTTTTCATATCTAACCGATCTAAATCTCCTCATTATCAGTACACTCTAGATAAATTCCCCTCACTACAGGACGAGTAGAATGTGGAGTGTTGGCTGAACCCCTCATTGGACTCACTTTCACAAACTAGCAAGAACAAGATCACGCGTTCTGTAGACTTTTCCCGTGTACTTGATGTGATCAGATAACAATGGTGGGTACTGCCATCTCTTGAAACTTAAGAATTTAAAGGATTTCTAGCGATTGGGCGGACTGTTTCCCTAAATGAGACGTTTACTTTATTTTGTTGATATAACGTCTGGAGACGCTTAACATAGTCAACCAGTATTCATTGCACTCTATCCTGGATGTTTTTTTTTGTTTTTAAAAATGGTTTACTATTCTTCTTTTTATTACTCTGCCTTGTTAAGAATGAAAATTAATTTTGACCACGAACTATATGCGCTATTATTAGCTATATCCACGAGAAATCTACCGGTTCCAGCATGCATGAAACCGTCGATTATACTTATTTGTACAGTTGATACCAAATATAATGATAGTTTTGCAAAGTGGTTGATGTTTGTCAATCTTAAGCTTTTACAACCCTGTTCCCCCAAGACCCAAGATTCCCTTTACATATGCTGTGTATGTATGTAGCGAAATTTTGTAGTCCAAAGGGTTCCTTGGGTCTAAGGGGGGAAACACCTAAAACAAACTGATATAACACAAAATTATCATTATTTAAAGTTTCCAATGACAAACGTCATGTTTTCATGCATATTAGGTACGCATGTGCTGGAAGAATATATTATTTTTTTGGAATTGAAAGTCAGTTCTATCTTAAATATTTCATCACTTTAAATTTGTGAAAAGTGGCAATGTGATCTTTTATAATTTGATTCAAACGGTACCCAGTAAGAAGATGTAAAAATGAGGAGAGTTAGCAGAAACTGCAAGTTTTTGCTGCTTTAAAAATATTTCAGATTATTTTAAACGTATTTTGATTTTTACTTCCATAATCCTTGGGTTTTAAAAGTATTTGGATAATTTGAAAAAAAAATCGTGTTTGCTATCGTGACCAACTAGATACATGCCTTATCGCTAGAGCTCCTTATACGCATGAGCGCCCATTTTGTAATTTTGAAAGAGACCAGATCTGTGCCGACGTGACAAAACGCCCATTGTACATGTAAATGGTTTCAGTGTGCTCTCGGTTATACCCAACATATGCTTTTAAATATGCCCATCTATGGTCTATGGGATCAATGTGGTATATTTGCACTTGAATCGGTGTGGTATAAACTCCTAATTATCCTGAATATGCCCGCCTATGAAGTCAGTGTGGCATTTGCTTTTGAATATGCATACCCTACCTATGGAATCAGTGTGGTATAAAACTCTTAAGTACGCCCACCTATGGAATCAGTGTGGTATGAACTCTTAAATACGCACACATATGGAATTAATGTGGTATAACCCTTAAATATGCCCACCTACGAAATCAGTGTGTTATTTGCTTGAATACGCCCACCTATAGAATCAGTGGTATAAACTCTTAAACACGCCCATCTATGACACCAGTGCAGTTTTTAAATTTTGAAGATACCTACCCGTATGGAAACAGTGAGTTACTTACTCTTGGATACACCCGCGTATGAAACCGGTGTTGTATAAACTCTTAAATATACCTACCTGTATAATCAGTGTGATATAATTTCTAAAACATGCCCACCTATGTAATCAGTGAGGTATAAACTCTTAAATATGCCCATCTATACAATCAGTGCAGCATTCGCTCTTGAATACGCCCACCTATGGAATCAATGTTGTATGAACTATCAAATATGAGCACATGTGGAATCAATGTGATATAAACTTTAAGATATGTCCAACTATGTAACCAGTGTGGTATAAACTCTATGAAACACAACCATCTATGGAATTAGTATGACATTTGCTCTTGAATCCGCTTGGATGTAGTTCAGACTTCGACCCATTGTTTCTCCTATGTTCTTTTTGTACTAGTAATAGACGATATAAATGAGCAATGAAAGAGAGAAGGTTGTCGGAAATTGTTTAATCAACTTACATACAGACTGATACATATAACACCACGATAACGGCGCTAATTTTATTTATGCTTTCTCTAACGTCCGCGCTCAATATAGATGCTCTCTTTTACGGCCGATTTCACAAGACATGAAGAATAATACGGCATAATTATTGAGAAAGAGATGGATTCCTACTTTATATGATACGACGTTGATTTCTTCTATAACTGCGAATTAGCTGAATTTCTTGCTGACAGAAGCGAATTTATTGACTTTGATGCTAATACAGGCACAGAATGCGTCTATAATTTTATCCATTTTCATTATCATTAGATTAAAAGACATTAATGTTTAATGAATTAATCAAAGATGGGAAGAAAATAAGAATTAGATTGTCTGCTTCAAGAAACTTAGTTTAAAATGGAGTACGTGCTACACTTTCGGTATATAATTTAGGTGAAAATGCAATAACACAGAATTGTCTTCTTTTTATATGGCTTGTTTCTTGTTTAGGACAAAAATGTTTTTGAGATAATCAAAGGACATGTATTGTCACTACAGTAAAACCTGTCTGAAGCAGACAAAATAAAGGTGGTAGCTTTGTGAAGGTCAAAAGTATTGCAGAATGTGGAGCATTCTGCAATACTTTTGACCTGCATTAAGCGATAATCGGTCTTGAAAACCAATTTTTGGTCTTCTTTTTGAGTGGCCGCTTAAGACAGGATTTACTGCATTGTATACTAACTTTTGCCACGTATTATCTGCTAGAGTGTGCCAGGTAAATACACTAGCAGATACGGTTATTGTCGTAATTTATTGAGTTTAAGGAGAACGCAATGTTATGAAATAATATATTGAAACTAAAAGCATAATTCTGATACATATACGTATTTTATCAAAATGGCAAGAAAGGCAAGAAAGTTATATGCATTTAAATTTTTAAAAATAGTACGTCAGTATGATCAGGAAATACAACAATCACAAACTGCATACAAACCCATGGCACCGCGAGGAAGAGCCACACAACAATCACGAGACACCAGGAAAACAAACTAAGCAAAGCAACCAGCTCTCTCTTCCCCATCAAGATGATGCAAAACTAGAATGGACAAAAAGTAACGTACAACAAAACATAGAACAATTACAGACTACGACAACGGGAATAACAATTAACAACAAGTCACAGCAACAGAACCACTGCCTTAGAATGGACAGCAGCCTAGGCCACCCGGGGGGGGGGGGGGGGGGGGCTTAAATGCATTTAACTGGAACCACATCTTCGCCCTAGATTCTGCTGTTGTTGAAGTATAAATGTTAAGCTCATGGAAGCCTTCTAACTAGTGCAATGTATCATCATGGAGAAACAACACACTATGATGAAACAACGAAAAGGGACCACGACTCACATATAGCCAGAGCTAAAAAAAAAATTAAGTTGAGCCACGATGGGCCCAACTACAGATAAGCATCAGGCACCAACTCACCGATTACAGCTTTACGTCAGAGCCGTCATAGAGTCTGAGGCCTGACCAACGGTCGTGCAATTAAAGAGGAAACCATAGCTATACACCGTGATTGGGTTTAAAACCAGGCATGCAGACTGTCGCATGACATCCAAGTTATATCCAACCTTTATACAACGTTTGATTATCTTTTTGAATTGATCACTAAATTTAGGTCTTCCAATAATTCTTTTGAATTTATAAACTTAATCACCATAAAATGTAGGTTCTGATATGCCTTATGCCTTGTTGTAGAAGAGTTTTAACCCAATGTTGTATTTCACAACTAACTCTGAGTGTCTGTGGTAGAATTTAGAAAATGCTTTTTCGAATTTAATGATATCTATAACCTTGTTTAAATAACTTAGCAGTTAAAAATAAGTTTCTGTTGTTGAAGCCATCAACTTTAGAACACACTCTTGCAAAACGAAAAAGCTGAGAACTATATACACCATAGGAAGGGTACGAGGAACATCTCCATCAAGAAATGGGAATTAACTATTTCAAAATTAAAATCATCCCATTTATCATAAATTTTAGAAGAAACTATGCCATTTAAAAACTGCATTTCCAATTGTTCCATGGGCGCCTCCCATTTGATCATTTAATTAGATGTAATTAATTGCTATACACCAAATACATGTAATTTCTTTAATTTAGGTCATATATTTGTCCACTTTCAAACAAAAAATCGATGATGGTCTTGAGCATTTTATAAACCACAAGCAAATTACTATGAAACAAACACGTGTGTATGATATTGAGCCATTCAAGTGTGTGTGATATTGACCTATCAAGGGTTAGCATTGCTTATTTAGGAGGGTCTGGATGGGGTATAATGATTAGTGAATAATGGCCCTTTTTATAATGGATAGTGAATAATGAGTCAAAAAATAATAAATAGTGAATAATGAGGGCCTAAAAAATAATAAATAATCCTATCTTTTAAATGAATTGAAGAAAAAAATTAATGAATAATTAGATTTCTTTGCCACCTTTCTTACAGTTATTGAATAATTGGTCTTATTTTAATGAACAGCCCAAGATTTTAATGAGATGAATAATGGGCTAAATTTTTGATGAATAGTGAATACCAGACCCCCCATCCAGGCCCTCATTTATTTATTATAATCCGAATTTGACTACTGTAGCATAGCCCTTCAAATAAGACACTGATTTTTCGAAAGTTTGTATGAACATAGCAAACCTCAGCTATAAAGAATTAGATAAATTTTGAATGAGAAGGATATCAATCTTATTGCTCTGATATCTTGTAAAAATAAATAACTTAGCTTTTGTTGGTATGAAATTACCCTTTTTGTACCCATAGTGCAATGCACGTGGGACAGAGATCACAGTATTTGCTCACCTATAAAATGTGCATTAAAGATTTTCTCTAATCATAAAAATTTAGCCTATTATTTACTCTCATTAAAATTCTCGCTTATTCATTAAATATAATTCCATTATTCTTTAAAATAGATATCTTATAAAATTACATCTTATTTATTAAATTGTATATCCCCAGGGTTGCCCTACCCTCGCTCCCCATCTAAGGCCACCAGGGTTGGTTCTTTTCTCCTTGCTCACCAATTTTGAAAAGTAAGTGAGTATGATCAGGAAATACCACAATCACAAACTGCAGACCAACCCAAAGCACCGTGAGGAAGAGTCACAGAATAGTTATAGTAACAATACATCTGTAAGACAATAATTGCAAAGCAACCAGCTTTCCTTTCCTCTTCAAGGTGATTCGAAACTAGAATGTACACAAAGTATTGCATAACAAAACAATAAAATGGGTATTTTCCCATAGAAATCACACACCCATTATACAAACATAGACTGGTCTGATTGATAATGATAGAAGAATCTATTTGACATAAATATGACCAAGCTCGTGTCTTATGGTTCATTTATTATCGCAGATGTATTTCAATGTCGCGTGTTGAAAATACTTTGTTCAAAATTGTTTTGGGAAGGCCAGAAATGCTAATCACTTTGTAGTCTGCTTTCTTAAACTATTTGAATGACAAATTATGCTTCTTTAATAATTCCAGTCGCAATGTTAATGGTCTTTTATTTTTGTCTGCTGGTTATATGGAATACAACACGAGATTTTCAGGATTAAATGACACTAAATTTTGGTACAACCCAGTTAAGTGAAACTAATAGCGTCAATAAGAAAAAAACAAACCAAACTGAGAACGGATTTGGCGGCACATGGTACCGATTGATGTCACAAACTTCCATAGATAATCCAAACCACACCCAGAATACCATTCAAAATTTATCTGAAATATGCCCGGATCCCCCACCCTTGAAAAATCGCAAACATATCGGGTTTCTTAGCAATACTGGTTTGGATCCCCTGAAAAAGCAAGCCAGCATTCAATGTTTGGACATCATTGGCCCGCCAGCGAAACGCCATTTCAATGGCGTTTTACTGGCGTGCTGATGACTTGAAAAGCATACAATATAATGAATATTTTACGACAGTCTACATGCCTGGTTGTAAACCCAAACACGGTTTCCTCTTAAATTGCACAAAAATGGGTCAAGCCTTAGACCCCATGACGAGCCTGACTTAAAACTTCATCTGTAGGTTGGTGCTTGGTACGTGTCTTTGACTGGACCCAGTGAGGCTCAATTCATGCAACTAATGGTTTCTTTAACCCTGACTCTCTGTTAGTTGATTCCTTAGTTAGGTCTAAATATTATGAATGAATGTATGCAATTTAATACAATTTAGCATATAGGCCTAATATGCATAGATACGATATTGGTTGGGAATATTATGCGTAAATAACAGAATTATGAGCCTTGATTCAAGTCAAAGGTATAATTAAACAAATTTTGCATATACTTTGATATTGACAAAATCGTGGTTGTAATTGTTTAGCGCCAAGTTGTGCAAATTTATGAGAGAGTTGTGGCCTTTGTTTCATGTCAGTAATGTGTTTCTACTCAATATCTTGAGAGTTAATCAATGGAATTTGTAAGGCACAAACATGGATATTGAGGAGATATCGGTTGTGATTGCTATGCGTCAGTTTCACAAAAAATATAAAAGATTTATGGCCCTTGACTCAATTCAGAATTTCGTTTCGACTCAATAAGTATTTAATGGATGGATTTAAAAAAATGCAAACAATATCTCTGTTGGGATTGTCTACGTCAGTTTGCACAGAATGGAACTGAATTTATATCGCTCAATGTCTTAAGAAGGAATGAATAGATTTTGACAGAATTTTGCAGATGCATTGATATTGACAAACTTTAGGTTTGTTATTATTTTGTGCATCGACTGGCCCTCAATTAATGTTAGAATTGTGTTTCCGTTCGTTACTGCGAGAATGAATGGATAGAATATGCATCAATAATATTAGGAGACTTTTTTCTCTCATGCATTGGCCCCGGGCGAGGGTATCTGTGTCATGTTGGCTCATTTCTAATTTTATTTTGTATTTTTTTTTCAAGATAAGTTATTTTCATTTAAAATACACTTAGTAAAACTGGCTATATAAGCCTACTTCAGAGTCACAAAACAGGCTTAAACAGGCTGATCTGATAATTTTCAAAGAAAAGGCAAACACCTAATTATATGGACATTCAGTAACCACGTACGTACCTCATGGCCAATGGATCTTATATAAGTGTTCACGTTTTATTGAATTTATTAAACAAGTTGGAGGAAAGGCGAAATAATGCGAGGCTTGTCGAGCATTTTATTGCGTTTTCACAACGAGTTTAATAAATTCAATAATACAGGAGCAAAAATGTTAGATCACGTTAAAATTATTTTGTAATCTCGTTTTGGTATGACAACCTCTAGCTTATGCCATATGTACGCGATGTTGATATAGGTGATACCAAAATCTGTAAACCACTCTTGTAATACATGGCATTATATCAGCCATGTGATAAATGTGTGTCTTTGTCTATGTTTAGAGTCTCTTTCTCTTGGTGCCATAGGCTGGTGTCTGGTCTTTGACTGTGGCATTTTTTTCAAGTACGGCTATTTTAATTATATTTATAAGCACTTAGTGAAGTTGAGCACATAAGCCTGCTCCAGCGTCTTAACACTGGCTAACACAGTCTGATCTGATGCTTTTTCTGAGTAAAGCCTTGAGGCAGGTCCCTCATTATAAGGGCATTTAACCAGATACCTCATAGTTATTACATCGTCGCCAATGAGCGTAGTTACAGATAAATGGGAGGCTGGTGTGTATCCGAACAACTTGTTTCTCAATTTCTTATCAAAAAGAAAGTTCTGTTACTCATTGGAAGCGTCTCGGCAAGACGCTTCCAATGACTACCCACAACAAATACTTTTTATGTATAGTAAGAAAACTATGATTGTTTTTGGTGAAACTATCTCTCATCTAGGGCTGTGAATGGATAATGGGTCTAGAAGACATAAGCCGCTCCAATGTAATAGGTCATACAAAATAAGATTCCCCAAGCAGCCTAAGACTTTAATAGGGAATATTTTGTCACGTTATAAAAACATCATCGCGCTCCCAAGATAAATTTCATATCAAGACGGAAATAAGAGTATAAACTGTTAATGGTAAAATGGCTGTTTTCGAGCTCCTCTGAGGGCTTATCATTTTCAAAACAAATGAAAATATTTGACCCTATAACATTGTAATGCAATTTTGATTTCCTCTACATCTCTAAACACGCAATATAGCCTTCAATACGTTCACACATTCGCATGAATTACGGAATAGATCAAGATATTTCCATTATACATGTCATAAGCAAATGGCGCCAAATCCTCTGGGTCGCTCCCGTAATTGATAATCGGGATATTTATTCCAGTAATAGATTTGCATGCGCATTAAATTGACATGTTGAAAAGACCAACAAATCGTAACAAATTGTAACCATTCAAAGTCAATTATGTTCCCGTAATGAAAGTCAGATATTGGAATGAAGCCTTTATTTAAGAGACCGCCGGCATAAAAATGTCTTCTTTAATGTCAGCCATTATAAATGTTTCTGTCTTAGATATGATCGTAAATTGCGCGTGTTAATATCTGTCATATACTGATAAAGTTTGGCCAGTTTGATTGCTCGTCTGTCTGTTGTGTAATTTCAAACAGGCCAGAATTTCACTTAAAGTCAGAAGACTTAGTTGTGCAATATGAACCCGGCCCCTTGGAGTCAATTAAACGTCGCTTGCCCATTACGCGTTTACAATTTCTAAAGAGTTTTGAAAGTGAATAGTGGAGAGAGAGACAGAGTGAGGGTAATAGAGAGAGGGAAAGAGAGAGAGAGAGAGAGAGAGAGAGAGAGAGAGAGAGAGATCCTCCACAATATTGAATGTTATACATGAGTGTATTACGCTCAGAAAACCCTCTGATGACATCAAGATGAAAAGTAGCCTATGGGCGGATCCACACAATATTGTCAGAGGGGGTCCAACTCTGGCCTTTTTTTTTTTTTTTTTTTTCTAGTTGGGTTGTTGAGGGGATAGCAGATCCAAATACCCTAATAACACTAAAAGCGGACCATCATCGTCCCGCCAGCGAAACGCTTTCGCTGGCGGGCCGATGATGGCCAATTATTGAGTGCTGGCTTGGTAACTTTCTGATTTTAGGGGATCCGAACCAGTATTGCCAATTACTATCAAAATCATTGCATTACATTACGATTACAGGGGGTTTGATAATATAATGAATTACATTATACAATTACTCCCCAAAGTAATGCATTACATGACAATAACTTTAAAGGATTCAGATATTTTAAATATCAGGGTCTGAAACCATATAACTATAGGACCTGAAGCGCTCACCTGATATCCTTAATAATGTTAAAATGGGTCAACGTCAACTTAGGCTTATTATCCAAACATATTTCGTTTTACCATATATGGGTAGTGGCCATTTTTAAAAAGTGACCTAAAAATAATATCATATTTATATTGTTTTATCTACTGAATATATACTCCATATGAAATTTGAGTTCAAACAGCACAGTGAATTCTGAGAAAAAGATGCTTAGATATGTATAAGGCAGTCCTATATAAGTGGCCTTGCATGAAAGGTCAAAGGTCAAGCTTAGGTCAGCTTGACCTTTGGTGCTTATATAAAGCCAGTGTCTCAATAGATTTAACATTTTTCGCAAGTATTATGATTTCTGCTTAAACAGTTATATAGAAAAATGAACATTTCAAGATTTTTCCAATATAAATGCATAAGGAATCAAATGGCCTTGTCGTAAAAAAGATCAAGGTCAACCCAGACTCATCATTTGTGCAAACCTGATAGGGCCCACATCCCCAATGCTATATACCAAGTCCCAAGGTCATTATTGACCTTTTCGTTCCAGAGTAGAAGATATTTAAAGGGATTTTACCTTATATGGGCATAACCACCATCTTGCCAACGTGACCATTAACATTTGATTCAAATTTGCTCCAATAAACTTTAGGAGTCTCCATATGAAACTTGAGTTCAATTTGACAAGTGGTTTCTGAGAAAACTGTGTTTTAATATATTGATGGGCCTCCAATATGAGTGACCTTGGCTGAAAGGTCAAATGTCAACCTTGATCTTTGGAATTGCCTCTTTAAATATCAAATGAGAACAATGACTGTGGCTTCAACAGTATTAACACTCAACTTAAGGAGTCTCCATATGAAATTTGAGTTCAATTTTCAAAGTGGTTTTTGAGAAAACTGTGTTTAAATATATTGATGGGCCTCCAATATGAGTGACCTTGGCTGAAAGGTCAATGTCAACCTTGACCTTGGAATTGCCTCTTTAAATATCAAAAGAGAACAATGACTTTCACTTCAACAGTATTAAAAAACTCAACTTTTCAAAAAAATCCAATTTAAATGCATTAGGAAGCAAATTTGACCTTCATGTTAAGTAGGTCAAGGTCAAACTAGGAACATCATTTGAACAAACTTGGTAGGCCCGACATCTCAAATGTTACATACCAAGTCCCAAGGTCATCAGCCTTCTAGTTCTGGAGAAGGTTTTTACCATATATGGGCATGACGGCCATCTTGGTCATGTGACCAAAACAATTTGCATCAGTCTTGGCTAACTTAGTGTAAGGAGTCTTCATATGAAGTTTGAGCTTAATTGGCCCTATGGTTTCTGAGAAAACTATGTTTTAATATACATGTATTGATGGGATTCCAATATAAGTGGCCTTGACTGTGAGGTCAACCTTGACCTTTGGAACTTATTTATAGCCATTGTCACATTAGATAAAACATTTCAAGTGAGAATAATGACTTTTGCTTCAATAGTTTTCAAAAGATCAACTTTTAAAAAAAATCCCTATTTAAATGCATTAGGAACCAAAGACCTTACCGTTAAGTAGGTCAAGGTCAACCCAGGATCATCATTTGAACAAACTTGGAAGGCCCCACATTCCTGATACTTCATACCAAGTCCCAAGGTCATCGGCCTTCTGGTTCTGGAGAAGAAGGTTTTTATTTTTAGAGGTTTTTAACATGGGAATGGCGGCCATCTTGGTTATGTGACCAGGACTATTTGAACAAACTTTCGTCCCCTCATCCTAAGGAGTCTCCATATGAAATTTGAGTTCAATTGGCCCAGTAGTTTTAGAGGAGAAGATGTTTGAAATTGTTGACGGAGGGAAGACGGACGCCGGAGTCATTGGTATACGAATAGGTCACCTGGGAGCCTTCGCTCAGGTGAGCTACAAACAAAATGATATATTGTTTAATGTATCAATTCATTTGACAAAACTGCAGGTATTAATTGTTAAATACAACAGGTACAAATGCCCAAAACATACCCTAGGAGTGAGTGATTTACAATGCTTTAAATTTGGTAATTTTTGGCTTAAGTGAGAAAAAGATATTTAATTAATTGACAATGGATGTTCGAGTTTTTGAGATAACTGTAAATAATTACCAGCCTAGTTGTGCATTTCATCAAAGATAAAGCTAGCCCTATGCTGGCTGAATATGATCTTTTAAACAGCTTCTTACAGTTCTTATTACTATCAATTTTAGTGTTTTATATTGCATTGTTTGCATGTCATGAAATTTCATTATATTTCATATGAATAAAGTTCTGAATCCTTTAAAGTAATTGTAATGCATAACTTTGGGGAGTAATTGAAATGTAATTCATTACATTATCAAACCCTACGTAATTGTAATGTTATGCAATGATTTTGATAGTAATAGTAATGTAATGAATAACTTTTCAAAGTAAATGACTCCAGGTCTGTCCATTACTTTGAAATTTAATTCAATACAAGTACATTACAATTACTCCAGGTCTGCTACCAAATCAAATTTGAAATATTCATTACTATACATGTTATACAGTGCAATAACGTATGAGAAAACGAACAAAAACTTTTAGCTTTTGTTCAAACCCTGTTTACTGTATTGTATGTAATTATTTGTATTTATATGTGTCTATTTGAGTAATAGTATGTTCAAACTAAACCTTAATTTACTTTTAGACATTTGAAGAAAAAGGTCCATATATTCCTTAAGAAGTCTGTGTATGTGCTTGCAGATAACAATGTTGTGGTCATTTGGAGAAGCCAAGAACTTAGCAGTGTTAAAAATATGAGTTTACTAAAAAATAAGAAAGAGGGCAAAGATCAGGAATCGATACAATCAAGTACCACTACTGACCCAGGATACATGGGAAAGTAAAAGACTCACAATTAGACATCACAAACGAGAGCCAAGAGGTCAGCCCTTTCCCAGCAGGTGACCACGATGCATCAATAAACAGACGCGTACGAAAGCATAACAAACCCAAGACAGAAATAGCATGAATGAGCCACAAAAGAAGTACCACCTTGGAAAGGTCAGTAAAATATTTTACTGGAGGGCTTTAACCGTTTTTACGGCGCTTGTGAACGGTAGAAAGTCTGTGAAAGATGACCCCCGCTCCGGCCGAAAAGTAACAGTAAGTACGGACAAAAGAATTGCTGCAATAGAAGAATATCTATAATACTAAATAAACGAATTACCGCATAAACTGAAAAATCGAGGTCATTTTCATGCTTGATTTCTTTACTGTTACTTTAAGATATTGCTTTCATTGATAATCTCGGTTAGGATGAGTTTTCATTTAGCATAGATTTAGAGAATTTTGGAATTAAGTGTGTTTTCTAAAAGAACTGCGCCCTCTGGCGAATGTTTCTATATTTAGTGTATGTCACGTTCATGGTCACGCGTCACTATTTTTTAGATCGATTGGGTTTCCAATACAAACTGAATGGAGATGACCGAAGCGTTCCGAATGATATCTATGTTTTCATATTCTTCCAACTTCTAACAAGAAAGGCTGCAACGATTGGTCGTAAGGTGTATTTCCATACGTCATGCGGTCATACGTCACTTGCAGGGGTCAAAGTTGACACGTGATGTGATGGTTATGAAAGCCAATACCGCATCGCGCTGCCGTGTCTGATCTGCCGCGCCAGAAATCCAATTTCCCACAGAACAAAGAGGTTCAATTCCCTATTCATTTTTGCTCTATCCTCTGCATAAAATATTTTCTCATTTGCAAAATAAAAAGGTACGTAATAATGTTTTTTGTATGTAAAAATAGATTTCTGGCACGGCAGATCGGACACGGCAGCACGGTGCAGTATTGGCTTTCATAACCACCTATTGGAAAATAATGACCAGATTAAAAAACAAAGATGGCTGCTGTTTTTTTCCGTCTGGCTAATTTTCCACAAAAACAACAAGAGCGTTTCAGCGAAGATCATGACAGGTTTATCTCTGTCGATTCTGTCGACAGAGAAAAGTCAATCTATACAACTTCCAACTTATTCAAGTTGTGGTGCTCATATTAGAAGCGGCGATAACAATTTTTTTTCTGTTCAAGTAGCATCGACAACAGTGTGCATGCAATGGCCCACTAGAGTCTTTGTTAATCACTCGAAAGATGCATGCAAGTGCGGATCCAAAGAGGGGGGGGGGGGGGGCAGGGGGTCCGGACCCCCCTGGAAAAGCACAAGTTATATGGGTTTCTATAGGGAATAAGCAATTGGACCCCCCTGGAAAAAGTTGGACCCCCCCCCTGGAAAATGTTGGACCCCCTCTGGAACCTTGAAAAATGATAGTTTTCTTTGAATTTAACCATTTGACTTCTGTAAAATAAGCTGAGGACTAAAAAAAAAACGTTGCCAGAGCTTTTTTGTCAGATTGACCTGGACCCCCCTGACGAAAATTCCTGGATCCGCGCATGCCATTTGTATAGACATTTATGCAGATTTCTTGGCCGATTACTTGACTTTTCAAGTGTTTGAGAGGGGTCTCGAATCTGAGCCTATGGGTGGGGAAATATTGTTGGGGGGGGGGGGGGTTAACGAATTCCAAGTGATTATTGGCGTGCATAGGCTATCATCCTGCACCACAGGAAGGGACATAGAAAGGAATGACAAAGTAGTGTCAAAAGTTCATTGGTTTTATTTTAAAATAAACATTATCATTAAGTCTATGTTATGAAAAAAAAAATTGAAATTGATTTAGATTTGGAGGGTCCGTAACTTACCGAATCGTGCCCAATTTCTGAATCGGACCCAATCAAGCCCGAAAATGCCATGTTTTTGTGTTTGTCTATTTCCGGCACTTGCAGACTTTTTCTTACCGATGTTCCATATATTTTTGATCATCATACGGGTACCTGTCGTATCAAAACGTAAATAATCCTCACAGCCTATTGGCAAATGAGATAAAACTTACCTGCCCTGAAAGCAGAGTTTTGAAAAAAAATGCTGACCTACAGGCTACAGACCCCTTATATTTTGGGTGCTCAAAAGAAAAGTCTCTTGAGACGGGTTTTCGGGCACCCACAGCATATGTGGCCATATCTTTTGGTTGAAAACAATTAAAGTGTATCATACCGATTTTTTGGCGTTTCAAAGATAAAAGCTTTACAGTGGTATGATCTATTATGATGAAAGAAGATAGTTACAGCGAGCCCGCGATTCGATGTGTAGAAATGCCGTGTAGCCCTGATCACACCAAATCACTGGAAACTCGACTGTTTTACCGAACCACACCTATTTTTTGCTTTTATGCACAAATCATTGGCAACCATGCCCCGCTTTTATGCACAGGTTATTTGCAAAATTGCTACCATGGTTTTGTAATGTGGGTGCTCAAAAGAACAGTCTCATTGAGATGGTACTACATATGTTTTAGTTGAAAACATTTAAAGCGTATATACCACTCCAATTTCTTTTTTGCGTTTTCAAAGATATAAGCTTTACAGTGGCATCACTCGATTTCTGGAATTTGTGTCAACGTTTACAAAATCGCAGAAGCCCTATTTACAACCATGGTTTTATATCTTGGGTGCTCAAAAGAACCGTCTCATTGAGACGGCACTTTTGAGTACTCACAAGATATATATTGGTTGAAAACATTTAAAGTGTATATACTGATTTCTTTTTTGCATTTCAAAGATATAAGCTTTACATTGGTATCATTCGATTTCTGGAATTCGTGTAAAATTTGTAAACATGGAAGTCCATTTGCAACCATGGGTTTATATTTATGGTGCACAAAAGAATTGTCTCATTGAGACGGTACATTTTAGTACCTAAAACATATATTATAGATGAAAACATTTAAAGTGTATATACCGATTTTTTGTGTGTTTCAAAGATATACGCTTTACAGTTGTATTATTCGATTTCTGGAATCCGTGTAACGTTTACAAAAATTGTAAACATGGTAGCTATATTTGCAACCATAGTTTTATATTTTGGGTGCCCAAAAGAACCGTCTCATTGATACGTCACTTTGAATCTGATACTTTTTTGTATTTCAAAGATATAAGCTTTACAGTGGTATCATTTATTATGATGAAAGAAGTCTGTTGTTGTCTGGTAGTTACAGCGGATGTTTATACCGATTCCATTTTTGAGTTTCAAATATAAAAGCTTTACATAGGTATCATTTCTTATGAAGAAAGAAGTCTGTTGTTGCATGGTAGTTACATCAAACCCGTGATTCGACGTGCAGAAATGCTGTGTAGTTGCGTGTAAACGGAATCATTTCGATTTTTGGAATTCGTGTAAACCTTAACAAAATTTTGTAAACGTGTAAGCTCTATTCGCAACCATGGTTTTATATTTTGGGTGCTCAAAAGAACCGTCTCATTGCGACAGTACTTTTGATTACCCACACCATATGTTTGGTTGAAAAGATAAATTTAAAGTGTATGTATCCTTTTTTTTATTGTAATAATCACTGTCCTCATCAATAGTCGTGAAAGATAACACAATTACCACAAGAAATTACCATGAAATTAATTCCCAACTTTTGGGACAATTAGGTATGGTCAAACAGTGCAGACCCACATCAGACTGCCCCTATAGAAGCAGTCTAATCAGGGTCTTCACTGTTTGCAATTCTGTCAATATCTTTATTTGGTATTATTCTATAAAAACCTTTTGGTTCAATTTTTTGCATATTTACAGCAAAGTTAAGGGAGTAATAAAATTTTGGAATATTACAGTAGACATTTTTTCAAACCTTTGGATTTAATGCCATATTCATTTTTGTTTTGACCATATACACCTCTCTTAACTGATGGGCTGCTTAACTCAATCAGTAGAGTGTTACTATCAACCAAGTGGCCATTGGTTCGATTCCTGGTCTTTCTTTCATACAGAATGAATTTGCCGTATTCATTTTATCAATCATACCAATCTATACAGACAGAATAGAAAACTTTGGCCTATTTTTCCTGCAGTCACAAAATTTCGTATACTTTTTAGTTCATCTGAGCCGAAGGCTCATAGATGAGCTTATGGTATGTACAGGCATCTGTGGGTCTCTCTTAAGCTGTGAAGCTCATAACATATTTCACTTATAGTATCTAGCCAGCACATGCATGAGTAAGACATTAAAATATGACCCAAGGTCTGCATCCCCTCAATATCTGGTCATCTGTGGGGAACGAATACGCATTGGAAAAGGACTAAAGTTGATATGACAACTTACAGTTTTCATTGGCATACATATAAGTTGATTGTCGTATGGTAGTCACTTCGATTAACACTATAGTAGTGCCTTATGCTACATGCGTTGTTTCGATTAAGATTCACCCTTGGGTCGTTACCGCCTTATTTTTGAGTTAGGTTGATAGAAATAGATAATTTACTTTATAACAGAGTTATGGCCCTTAATACATATCAGAATTTCGTTAGTATTTATCCTACTCTTAGATATTGAAATGCTAACAATTGTTCCCAATTTTGATATTTATGAGGACATCTGCCATGCTCAGCCGAGCTCAGAACACTTTTCATCATAACCCGCGCTTGCGCGGGCCCGTTTCTAGTGTTATGAAAGATAGGCGAATTACTGTTCGGCAGGTAGGTGAGAACTTTGACATTGGCTATGGGACTGCTCAAGATATTCTGACAAATGTACTTGGAATGCGAAAGGTTTGTGCACGTTGGGTACCTAGACTCCTGGACTGCTTGTTCCAGAACAGAAGACGGTTAGGGTACAAATATGCACAGAACTTCAACAGAGATTGTCGGATGAAGGTGATTCATTACTTAATAAAGTGATAACATGTGATGAAACATGGCTTCATTTCTTTGAGCCCAAAAGTAAGCAACAAAGCTCAATGTGGAAGCATACTTGGTCCCCTTCACCTGTAAAAGCACACCTTTCGAAGTCGGTTTGCAAAGTAATGTCAATAATATCTTGTGATAGGAAGGGAATTGTACTCAATCAAATGGTACCTGACAAAACTATTGAAATGGTGACTACTATTCTGGTGTACTTCAAGAACAACTCCGAAGAGCCATCAGAGATAAGATATTTGTGACTTCTTTCTGTTTCCAACCGTAAAAGATCACCTTCGTGGAAGGAAATTCGAGTCCAGAGAGGAACTAGGTACTGCAATAACGGAGGCGCTTCGAACGGTGACACGTGACGGCCTGCGTCACGTGTTCCGCACGTGGGTTGACAGATGGGACAAGTGCATTAAAGCCAAGGGGTCTTACTTTGAAAAGGAATGAACTTTATTTGTAAGTACCTCTAACAGTATTTACATAATTTAGAAAATTCTCGAGTTTATCGATTACCCCTCGTATCTAGATGACTTATTTTGAATATGTATCCCACAGCCCACAGAACTTCAAATAAATATGGTATATTCTTTAGATACTGAAGCTCCCGGTTTGGACTTGGGCTTGTCCATAACAAATGACATTGCTTTCTTAAAAGTTTACCATAAACAAAACGATTCAATTTTTCCTATTTCAAGTTAAGGTGGACATTTGTGTGGAATATTTTAGAATATGGCCAGTAGTTCAGGCGATACAGAGCTCACAAGAGCTGACAGGTATCCTGTGTATGTGACCTTTGACCTCCAGCAGTGACCTTGGCCTTAAAGCAGGGCAGCTGAAACCTTCGCAATGCATATTTGCTCATTGGGGTGAACATATCTGTGAATTATTTTTCAACAGGACCAGGGTTTTTTGATGTTAGGAAAACACCAAAACGTCCCAGACGGACAGTGCCTATGACCTTTGACCTCCAACACTGACCTTACCCTTCGCTTTTCATGTTGTCTCATTGAGATGAACGTGTGTGACTTATTTTCAAAATTAAACCAGGGTTGTCCAAAATGTTAGAAAAACAAACGATATTTTTTACCTTTGACAACCAAGAGTGACCTTGATCTTAAGTTGGGCAGTTGAAACATGCCATGTTGACATGAACATGTGTGTGAAATAATTTGAAAAATGGAACTTGGATATTATGAAAATGCTAAAATGTCACAGACGGACACATGGACGAAAAGACGGACAGACAGCGTGAGAACAGTATGTCTAACCGCAAAGTTTGCGGAGACATAAACGAGTCCGTGTCCAGGAGGCATGTATGCCCATCTAAGACAGATCAGCCCTCGGGGGCCCGGGTAACTTCCTATATATGTTATAGTACGGCTGTGCAGCACGAATAACTCCCCTCTTCAGTTCTGAGATATATGAATAGCCCCAATTTTTTTATCAAAATATATATGAATAGCCCCCTTTTTACTTGGTCAATATATGTGTCTCAAGCTCACATGTGTCTCTAGCTTTTGTAACTTTCCATATCTATACTATGCACAATAAGTTCAGCAATTTCGTATGTTTCGCATCTTTATGTGCTCATCTTTGTACAATATCGAACAATTGCAATTGCAATAACGAGAACAGGATCTTAGGCAAAGGAAACCACGAATTTATATACGCCATCCTTTAAATGGGCATTTGGGGAGAGCAAGAATTGCAGGAGGGGTCAGTAAGCAAAGATCGCACCCGTTGTAAGTAATGCTAAAATGATAAGCATGTGATTTTTCGTTTGGTGGTCTTACATCTTCCTCATGCATCATACGCCTAAAAAAATTATTGGTTTTGTGACAAATGTGATAGAGATTTCATGCTGAAAAAAATCAGCTGCCATCAATCACGTCAAAACGTAGTCATCATTAGATTAAACTTCTAATGTTAATTGGGGTTTCAATTAAACAGAGACTCAGTTTACAAAGATGTCATAGGCTTACAATGTAACTCATCTTATCGTAGATGAAACCCGTAAGTTGTTGTAAAATGGTGCGACGCATTTGCGAGATAACGGTGACGTTAGATTTTATCTTTCGGATCTTGCTCTATAGCCATGAAGATGTTTCAATCAACATTATTTTTCGGAATGTGTTGGAAGGCATCAAACAATTTAACTTGTCGAAGTGGTTCAAGAGAAACTGATTAGAAACACCGTTTAAAGACGATAACGTAAAAGCATTAATAAAAACGTCAAATTGTGAAAAAATGGACCTTTATTTCTCCGAGAAAGTTCAGAAATTGCAGCATTTGCTATGCTTTTTTGGTTTTCAGTGACCAAAGAATCGATTGAAAATGTTTTTGGCTTCGTCCAATGGTCAGAAATACCCACGTTACCCGCTAGTCTTAAAATTTAACGTCACTTTAGCACGGCCTGTGCGAATGGTAATTCCGTATTTTTTTCATAAGAAATTCTTGTCAGATGTTTGTCGCTTGTATCTTCATGACAGCAAATGAAACTTGAGATCTGATGTGAATAGGCTCACCCATACAAAACAATTGCTTAACATACTGTGCATAGTATATATATGGTCATTTAATGTTCCTGTATTTAAATACTTTTTCAATCATTTTTGTTGGTTTAAAATCTCTTATGAATAGGTATGAAAATTCGAAGGGCAGTTTATATGAATACTACAATATATACTATAATATAATATGATGTCTATATATGAATAAGTCTTTATTTCTCGACATCTTAATACATGAATAGGTTTTTTTAAAAAAAAAAATTCGGTTCGCTCATCCGTACCAAGATGACTTTCAAGTTACCCCCCCCATGAATCAGCCTGCGAATCCGTGCAGTCTTATCGATGAGCGCTCTATAGATAGTCAAGGGTACAACATTTCTTCAGGCAGAAAACTAAGGCTGTGAATGCCAATCTGACTGTTTGTATACTGGAAACCGGCTCTAAATTCAATGAAATACATATGTAAGGGAGACAACTAAAGGATTTTTTTCAGATCTGGCTAAACGTAATTAGTCATCCTTTCTTGATAAAAAAATGGCATACTGATCATACAATGTGAATTATATCAAAAATTTCATTATTTGTGTTGGATTAAAATACTCATATTTAGTTTTCTCTAGAATTCTGAGTATACAAATGGCCATAACTCAGTCTTAATTGTATCAATGATCTCCAATTTAGAACTTGAAGCGTATGCTTTCAGTAAACGATGCATGAAATTGATGCATCCCTTCAAAAGTTATTGATCCAGACCAAAAATGAGGCGAACCCTAAGTTAAAAAAGGGCAATAACTCGGTCAAAATTTTGCCAATGATTTTCAAATTCGAACTTGACCTGTATTTAACAATGGTTCACCCTTCTGTAAACTTTGAATGAAATAGATGCATCCCTTCAACATTTATTGATCTTTGTTTGTTTGATTTGAATATTTTCGTCCCATCAACAATGTTTCAGTTATATAGGGACGGGTCTTCCTAGGTTAAACCAGTACTAAGCTAGGATTAATGTGTCTTACTCAAGGACCACAACGCAGTGATGCCGGTGAGGCTCGAACCTGAGGCCCTTCGGTCTCGAGTCCAGCACTCTACCACTGAGCCACTGTGCTCCCATTTATTGATCTGAAACTAAAACTGATGCAAAAGGCCATAATTCAGTCAAATTTTTGTTGATTACCTCCACATTCAAGCTTGACCTATATTTCTTTTGAAAACTTTGAATAAAAATGATGCATCCATTCAACATTTATTGCTTGAACAACGACGACATGGACAATGATGCGGACGGAGACATGATCCCTATGTGTCTATCATGCTTCGTAGGCGACACAATTAATTGTAGCATCCATCAAACCAGATTTCTTATGGAAAGCTTAAACCAAATATCTTTGAATCTTGTAGAGAGTATAGTGCTGAATTGGTAGAGCATTGCTGTGGTGTTGTCAACTAGAAAGGTGGGTTTAACGCTAACAATGTGATTTATGTGTTTTAGTATCCCATGATAAATAGAATAGATGAAATGAGCTGATTTGGATCTACGCTATTATGATAGAATAACAAAACAATGTATGCCGACAGTGAATTTATTAGGCACAATACAGTATTCGTATAGATTAAAGACATGCTATGATAATGTAACAAATAATTATATATCATAACACACTCAGACAATCTTTAGCCAAAATTTACCAATTTAAATATAAGCCATTGCAAGCATATGTAATATAGTCAAAAGATTTTGGAATCCTTTTAGTTGTCTTCATAAATGTATGTAGCTCGTTAACTTAACACAGTTAAGATTTAGATCAGGCCCATCTTTTTGTTGGGTCCAAACTGTTTGCAAAGGCTATCAGCAGTGAACAACAGTCGCCACCAGTGGCGAAAGAGTTAACATCTCTTGATCAGATGGGAGTGTGGAATTACATACAATCTCTAGGTTTTTAGTACTTAGAATTTGTTGCAGCTCCAATGGCATCTAGCCTCCTCCCTTCCATGGCGAACATGTACATCAACCAAGGACAGCAACAAAAGTTAAACACCTTGAAATTCAATATTGAATATAGGGATCATACAAGACTTCACATTAATTAACATTTGCTGGGTTCCGAGGCACATGACGTCTTCTTGTGTACTGACAGTTTATCACAGTAACGACTGTACAAAAGTCTTACAGACAGAGTAAAAAACTTGGCAATCGCCTTGCTTATCATAATTACCTCTTATTGATATTCTGCAGTTTGTAGAAATAAAAATTGTTTAGAGCTAGAACCCACTTAGTTACGTTGTGTATCCAGTACATAACAAGTTGTTTGACAGCGACATTTTTGTGCTAAACTCAATTTTTGGATTTAAAATTATAGAATTAAAAATGAATTTCGCTTAGACACATGGCCATGATGGCGTCTTGTTTTCTTGAACAAAGTTTCCCATATGGGCTTATCAGTTCAGAAGGGTAATGAGGGCTTTCAGTTGCTGCGTACGCGATGAACGAATTTTAATTGTGAGAATGTACATGTATTGCTGGACATAGAACGTTTTATTACTAATTTGTGGCATAAGTGATAAGTAACTATGGCTACATCAGAGGATACCCATGAAACGCAGAACGTGCCCACGGAATTTAATTTTGATGAATGGGCAGCATCACTCAGTTTAAGTAGGAAAATAACTCAAGTGCTACGGCAGGAAGAACTCACATCTAAGGAGGCCCTCTCTTTAGTCGAGCTCAAAGACCTAAACGAGTTGAATTTCCCTATGTGGACGAAAAAAGTTATTTTGAATGACATAAACAAATGGAAAATAGTGAATGTGGATACGGAACAAAATGTGCAAACTTCACAAACCGGGAATATGGGACAGCTGGAAGGGGCAGGTAAGAGTTTAGACAGTTTACTCAATGAATTTCAAGCTCGGCCAGCAGTAGGCTGTACAAGTTCACCCCCTACTGAATGGGGTCATATGGACCCCAGAACTATTTTTATACCATGAAGGCACAGTCGTCCAAAGCGGAGCATATAACTTCATACATAACAGAACAATGCAAGCGCCTGCGACAGAACAGGCGTAAAGAATTTGTCATCAAGTCAGGCGGCTCCAAAGCCACTGAAACACTGGTTCTTCGGTCTGACGATGAGCACCCCATACCTGGGTATTTTTATTGAGGAATTGGGAGCGGCGAATATGCGCCTCTTTAATCATCTGTTTTGCACTTGGCAACTGCCCAGGGTTGCCACTCAATATTGTTTTCAAAATTCCCTGACTTTTCACTGACATTTCCCTGACTTTCGACCTTTCTCCAGACAGTTTTGGAATGTCAATTTTAGCCATTTTCATCCATCAACAATTAGAAAATTTTGTACAAATATTTATGCATTCTGATTTAATCTTTAAAGAAAAAAACCTCAAACCATCAATATTAGAAAAGGAATGTTTCTGAACATAAATTGCTTGCAATTTATGTTACGAAACATTCCTTCTCTAATATTGCTTGCAATTTATGGAAAACCAGAAGCCAGTCAACTTGCAATTTTTTTGAAATTTTTGAAATTCCCTGACTTTTCCATGACTTTTTTCATTTTTTCTAAATTTCCCTGACTGAAAATGAAATTCCCTGACTTTTCCCTGACCTGGAAAATTTTTCATTTTCCTGAACTTTTTCTCTGACCGTGGCAACCCTGACTGCCTATAGAGGACATAGAGTTTTATTTGGCGTACACAACAAAAATTTAAGAATTCGCTGAAAAGTACGAGTGGAGCAGTGTTCTCAATTATGATTATAATTATAGGGAGCTACAGGCAGAACACAAGTTTAAGTGGGGCACATTCTCCCCACACATGGAACTTCAGCTGTTGGTGCCCAAACGCGCTATACAGCCTAGATGTCACTTTGGTGGTCCTAACAGTCCCAGCCAGAGAAGATTGTAAACTGTTAAAAGCAAGAGGAAGCTGCACCTTTGGAACATCTTGCAAATTTCGGCATCCTCAGCCATAAGCCATTAAAAGAAATGTGGAAATCTTTTACAGAATGCGTGAAACAGTACTTTATAACAAACGAAATAAATGATGGCAGAAAAGTTCCAGCTTTGTTAGCTATGATGGGAGGAAAAACATACAGTCTACTCATCAGATGATCCAGCCACCAAAGAATTTGATGCCATTGTGAAGCTGTTAGATACCCATCTTTCACCTAATCCTTTAGTCATTGCAGAACATTTTTGCTTCCGCAAACGTGGCCAGAAAGACAATTAATTGATCCCCATTATATTGCAGTGTTGAGAAACTCTCATAAAATTTTGATTTCAAAGCTAACTTAAATGACGCTCTTTCGGACAGATAGGTTTGTGGAATTAAATATGGAAACATTCTCAGATTCTGGCTTGCCATTACAAAATTAATTGACACTTTAAAAGCCATGAAAACAATGGCGAAGGATGCTGTGGAGCAGGGGCACCAACTTAGCAAGAAGCCTACTTCTGAGCAGAAATAGAGAAAACAAGTCATGTTTTCAATGTGACCGTTTCAACCACACACCAGGAGAGTGTTGTTTAAAAAAACAGACATGTCGTTGTTGCTGCAAGAATGAACATGTTGAGAGAGCTTGTTTGAGCAAGAAAGCTCAGCAGAAAAAACAGTCCAAGAAAAAGAAAATCAAACCTGTAAAAACTGTTGAAGAT
Organism: Loripinus fragilis; assembly: GCA_964019695.1. Taxonomy (NCBI): domain Eukaryota; kingdom Metazoa; phylum Mollusca; class Bivalvia; order Lucinida; family Lucinidae; genus Loripinus; species Loripinus fragilis. Next base: position 38,649,617 of record OZ026522.1, on the reverse strand, counting down.
CTAGAACTTTTAACTGTTAGCATAAATACTGTAATGCAGTCTAAAATTTATCACAGTGTTACACCCAAGATAGTAGGTAAGTACTCGAATATGGAACTAGACACTGGCTCTGCTATCTGTTATTCCAATTTGGATTTACAAAGAGCTGTTTCACCACAAACAGTTATCAGTGACAAATATTAAAATTATGACTTATTCAGGTCAAACAATTACTCTAGCAGGAATAACTAATGTGAACTAAGAAGGTTAAGAACATAATCTGGATTTATTTGTTGTGAATAATGACAGCACTTCCTTATTTGGCAGAGCATGGTTAAAGTACATAAAGCTTGACTGGAACTTAATTAAGTTTTCGCAAATAGGAAATATAGAAGAAAATTTTCAGATTATTTTGAAAAGGTACAAGTCAGTTTTCTCAGAACAATCAGGAAAAGTTAAAGGGGTGAAAGCCACCATAACTTTGAAAGAAAATGTGCAGCCAAAATTTAGCAAAGCAAGGCCAATATCTTAAGGAAAATGTTGGAAAGGAGTTAGAAAGGAGACTTGTGCTTCAGGTCAGAAGAAAAGACGTGGCAAAAAAAGAGACATCTTTTTTAAGAAATCCATCTGGATCCTTGATGCGTGTTTGAACTTATCACACCTAAATCTATTGATAAACATGTTATACACCTTGTTGTATACTTAAGAAACTGTATTCTCTTGAAATAGTGAAATTATTGTGATTTAAAAGGATCATTGACGGTTTGGGCCTTATACGCCTATTTTTCTGATTCACAGAACGCTGCTTTTGAGCTTCTAGTGTGGTGCATGTAGTATTAGTGCAACAGGTGAATCTATTGGCAAGAGCCAGCTAGCAAAATATTTTCAAAATTCCTACGCACTCGAGAGCTATGGTGGTTAGAAAGGGGAGGGGGTCTGAAATTTCATGAAAATAAAAAGTGCTTTAAAAAGTGATTTCTGCACGTTTTCTTGATTTATTTGGTAGGCATGGTGATATCTATTGAACATACCATATGCAGCATATTAACTAATCACGATAATTAATGAAATTGTTTTAAAAACAAAATATGTTTTGTAATTAAATGATTTTGGGTAGATAATTTAGAAGTTACCTGTACATTTTTGACTACATGTACCGTAAATAATACAAAACTGAAAGCTCAACAAAAGAAATAAATATTTTGAAGGAATGAAAGTGTCCCATTTAGCATTGGAAGTAAAACTGATTCTAACTAGATCCCTTGAATATTACTTTTGCTTTGTTTAAAGGGCATAGCATGTTAAATGTATTTAAAGTGTCCTAATATTTATGGTATACATGATGCATGTATATCCCTATATGAGACAACATATTGAACACTAAAGTATTTACCTGTTATAACTCTTTGCATGCCAGTGGATAATTTTGTCGTCTGTCAATAGCCTTTTGCAAACAGTTTGAACCCACATGAAGACCAATAGAATGTCGGTCTTGATCTGGATCCAAACTGTTTGACACTCTGATGGTGGTCCTGGGTGGTTTATTTTTAAAAACTTAAATTTGAAGAAAGTCAGCAGACGAAAATAAAAACATGAACAATTCCCTAGCATGCAAATAGATAAGTACAGGACGTTTGCAAAATAATGTGTCATTTAATAACAGTGAGATTTTTTCTTATGAAAAAATGCATAAAACCTTACTAATTCTACTTTTAATCTTTAAGTACTATATATTAAACGAGCACAGAATCCAAAGCAATTTAGGAGGTTGGTTCTAGAGAACTTCATAACTGTCATTAATTTCTTATTTGGTAGAAAAGGCATTTTGTGGGCTTAGGCCCTGTCATTTAATAACAGTGAGATTTTTTCTTATGAAAAAATGCATAAAACCTTACTAATTCTACTTTTAATCTTTAAGTACTATATATTAAACGAGCACAGAATCCAAAGCAATTTAGGAGGTTGGTTCTAGAGAACTTCATAACTGTCATTAATTTCTTATTTGGTAGAAAAGGCATTTTGTGGGCTTAGGCCCTGGGTTTTTGGGCTGCTGAACATCCCCCCCCCCCCCCCCCCCCCCCCCCCCCCGTGTGCCAGCAAGCCACTTCCATACAAAGTGTAAAATATAGTAACACATATGCAGGCAAAAGCTTTTGCTGGCACACGGGGGGGAATGATATTTTAAAAAATGTTTTCGGATTCATATATATCTTAATGTAAAACTGATTGTTCTACCCAAAATTTTACATCTTTGAAGCATTTAATATCGAAAACGGATTTCACAGCCATAAAGTACTCAGGTCAGGGTAGCATCAAGGTGAAGAAAGGGACGATTGACAAACTTTTATTTTTACTTAAAACCATAGGCATTTACCCATAGCAAGTGTCAATGATCCTTTGCCAAAATGCCACAAAATATCCAACAGGGATTTGGTGCTAAAAGGCAGCCAGTTTAACTTTAAGTTAGCTCATGATATGTCTCAAACTGAGAATGATAAGACTGATGAGTCCTGTGATGAGCGAAGAGAATGTAAATTAAAGTTGAGGGAGTCGGACAGAGGCTTGCAATGTGACTTTCATGAAAATCTCTTTTGCTATAAATGTGCTAGAGTTTCCGCTAAGTCATCTGATGCTTTGTGTAAAGGCCCTCCAGGTTATGATATTGGTATCACATATCATACACTAAGGTTTATACAGTAACTATTTCATATATATATACACTGCCTCTCTGATAACAGTCAGAGCAGTACAGTTTACCATGCCAAAAGCTTATACCTTCTTTTGTAATAAATAAATATATGTAGATTGAACAGTGTTAATCTTTGGCCTTCTCACAGCACCAAAGAAATATAACATGGTGTCAGAGATTTGAACCTACATCCTACAATATTCGTGCAGTGATTTAAAGGATATATACTCTAAAAGGGAATTTTAATTTGGATAACATTCTGGGGGTGTTTTAACTTTGTTGCAGTAATTATAATTTTCATTCTAAGAAGATGGAAGTTTATTCTTCACAAGGACAAAACCCTAGAATGGACTGGGAGTCCAAGGACTTACCCAATGCGTTCAAATCCTTCAAATCACATGCCGAATTTATGTTTGGCGGACCTCTGCAGACAAAAATAGAAGAGGTCAAATGCAACTATTTGATGATATGGGCTGGAGAGAAAGGTAGACAGATTTTCTCTACATGGAATCTTGAAGACAACGACAAAAAGAAGCTCAAGTTATTACACTGGGTTCGAGAGCTTCTGCAAACCTCGCTCAAACCAGACAATTAACGAAGGTTCAGACTTGACGCTTCAAAAATGTCTGGACATAGCTGGAATCCATTAACTTAATCAGGAGCAGCTGAAGGTGATTGACAACCAGGCGTCAATCCACTACGTTAAGTCCAACCGATCAGCTAAGTGTCAGCCTCGAGGAAGAGCAAAGCTGCGTCTGACGACGACACGACCCATACAGCGATTGCTACTTGTACCAGCAGCTGCCAAGATGTGTACCAACTGTGGTAGAAATCATGCCAAAAAGACACTTGCCCGGCAAGAAGACAGCAGTACAATTACTGTTTGAAATTGGATCATTTTTCTACCGTGTGTAGGAGTAAAATAAGGGATAGCAAACGGAACGTTTAGCTGATCTGTCATAGTAATACTTTGCTTTTGTTTGAGAAGTTTGCATTTTCTTTCTCAAAAATAGTAAGTGAGTATGATCAGGAAATACCACAATCACAAACCGCAGACAACCCCGTGGTACCACGAGGAAGAGCCGCTCAACCATCACGAGACACCAGGAAGAAAAATTAAGCAAAGCAACCAGCTCTCTCTTCCCCATCAAGATGTTTGCAGATCAAGCAGATTTGCCTGGCACACTCAGATCAAACTGTTTTGCCGTCACAGGCAGTGTAGACCTTAATTGTCTAGAAAACAATAACTGTGTGGGTGATTTTCCACAGTCTACTATTCTGGATATTATAAACAGATTAGTGCTGATAAAAAGTGAATTAACTCTGAGTAAAATACACAGATCTAATCAGCAGATTCTTTCATTCGTGGGAACAGACTTTATAGAAAAAACAGCCTGGCAACGGTCCAAATTATTTTTTACAGTTTATACAACATTATTTCAGTCATGCATTGTTGTATGTGTAAATGTATTTTCATTTAAAAACAGGGAGATGTTATGTTATTGGTATCACATATCATACAAAAAGATATATTATGTGTTGTTTCTACAGGGGTATGATTACCATATTGAGAATAAAAGCTCAAAATCGCATAGAAATTGCGATGGACTTTCATGACTTCTGTATTCACACAGTGAAGGTCTACCCAATTACGACTTAGCAGAGATATATGGCTTGTCACAATAAGACAGAATGCCTGTATGATGTTAACATGAAGTGCGTCGAGACACTACCCTGTCAAAAGTCATTGACTTTACAATGAGTGGATGGACTTACAAACTTCAAGATAAGACTGACACCATTCTTCATGTGTAGACATGAAATGTTTGTTCAAAATGTATGTCTTATTTGAGGAAAAGGTTTAATGGACTAGATGTTGGACACATAGGTGTTCTGAAAATGAAAGAATCAAGCAGAAGAAATTCTGCTGGCCAAAACTCAATAGTGACATTGAACTTATATCTAGAAAATGTTCAGGTTGCCAGATTTATCAAAAGGCGCCACAAAAAGCTTCACTTACACCTTAGGAATGACCCTCAGCACCCTGGTAATGGATACACATTGATTTTGCCTTTTCATGGGATACATATTTCTAATCGCTGTAGACGCACATTTGATACGGCCATAATTCATGTAATGAATACCATAACTGCTTCAAAACAATTGATGTTTTGTGCCAAATATTTTCCCAGTTTGGAGTTGTAAAACAGGTCATGTCACATAATGGCAGATCATTTACAAGTGCAGAATTGCAGAACTTTGCATGCTGTGGCACCCTGCTACTCAAGGACTAGTCGAACATTTCGTACAAACATTCAAATAAGCTATGAAATCAGCATTAGCTGACAGTGGTTCATTAAATCAGAAAGTTGGATGTTTCTTACATCGCGACCACAAATTTAAGTCATGCAAATTTTTTACTAGGTAAACAGTTGCACTCGTGGTAGGATTTGATTATACCAAATACCAGAGACACTGTTGAGAAAAAGCAATATGAAGCATTAACAGAACCCAAAAGGTCTCAGTTTTCTGAAGAGGAATAGGTTTTGTTACTAATCTACAGAGAAAATGCAAATAAATGGACAGACGCTAAAATTACTTACAAATGGGGCCCATTTTCATACAAGGCTACCACTGGAGATCAGGGAACATGGGGTCTGCATGCGGATCAGATTGTTTGAACATCAGTTGAAACAACAAGACCTTCAGAGAACACCTCAGACGCAACATGTTAGGTGATACCCATTATGCAACAGGAAGGCTCACCTATTAGTGAAAGAACCTGTAAATGTTGTGCTTAAGGCTCATTGCAGTGAATAAGGGCATACTAATCGCTTACTCAGTAACTGTAATGATATGATATGTCCAGAAGCATTGTGATGATTACCTTCTTATCTCAGATGTGCATTTGTGTAAAGTCTGCTTTCTTTCAGGCAAGCCACCTTAATGAATGGGGCTCATTAGCTGGGGAATGTACCAGAAATACATTAATGAATATTATGTGTAGGGCGAATGAAATAGTTTTCTAGTGATATTAGCCTGTCTCAATGAGTCCAGGCTTATCGTACATGCTTTAACATATATGCAATTATTATCTTGTGTATCACATACTACAATTAATGGAATATACTATTCCAAAGACACTTGGTTTAAAAAACGTGCATCTAACTAAACTGGACTAGGTAACATATGTGAATACCACAGGCATATACTATGAGTAAAGTCAATAACATTATGGACTAGCAAAGTCAATAACATTGAGGACGTTCAATCCAGAGGAGGGAAAATGTTGTGTACTAACAATTTCTTACAGTTCAAGCTGTACAAGAGTCTTATAGCCAGAGTAAACAGCATGGTAACCTTAAATATTAACACATCCTGCTTATCATAATTGCCTCGTATGATATTCTGCAGTTTGTAGAAATTAAATTTGTTCAGAGCGCGAATCCACTTGTAACGTTGTGTATCCAGTTTATATCATGTCTAAACATGGGGTAGCTAGGCTGGTCATTCAAATATATTCTGAGGAACCCAGTAAGTGTCTCTTGTAATGTACTGCAAACAATGATCTAATAATTTTCAACTTAAAATCCATTGAACCTCATGATTTGAACATGGGTTTGCATCATTTGACAATGGTTTCAAAGAACCAGGCTGAAGCAGGGATAATTCCAGCAAAGATAATATGGGAGAAAATATCTCAGTCATGTACATTGTGTCCGAACATTTTCACTCTAATGAGTTAAGTTTACCATATTTTTTTAGATTTTCCCCATTAATATGATTTTGCCAAATTAAGAGCAAATCTCACCATTTCTTGCCCCCAAATTGTCACTGCACAAGAATCTTAAATTCAAGTGTTAAATACTGAATTATCAGGTCTGTTCATATAAGTTTATATCAAGTGTTGTCTACTGAATCATTCTCTTTGTCCAGATCAGTGTCATTGCTCATATATTTCTCCTGCACCAGTTTTATCTTCTCGTACTCGAACTCTGCTCCAACAGCACATGACAACAGTGACTGCATGTTCCTCTCTTCAAGGTCTCCAAAAACATAACCATTTGCCTTGTCTATTACCTGCATTACTCGTAACATACTTTCTTTCTCCTACAAAAAAGAGTATATGAGCCTCGACGCGAGAACACCTGTCTTCGGGGGCTTGTGTACAACAAAGGTGCAGATCAGCCTGCGCATCTGCGCAGTCTGATCAGCACATTTGTTGTTCGCTTATTGGAGAGTAACATATCTAGGCATGCTATATGCGAAATTTCAAGTTTCTAGCTAGTCTCTGTAGCTGAGCAGGCTGGCTTGAATCTCACTGTGTCAGAAACCCTGAAGACAGGTTTAGACGCACCAATGCCCATATATACTTAACTCTTTGTATACTAATAGATTCTTTCTTTTGGCTTGATAGAAAAACAGTGGATGGTCCATTGTATATATCTAGGGGTGTTGGTTGTAAATTCTTTAATATTGCCTTATTTGCCTGACAATCTTTTTTAACTGAACAAACAGAGTAGACCCTGATAGGTCTTCACTGTTTGCAAAAGTACCAATTTTGGTGGTTCCAGTATACAAAGGGTAAAATGTGTACAGCATGTAAAATGTACAAAATCTGAAACATGTGCAATTTTGAATATGCATTATATTTTGTACATTTCCATGTGTGTAACTGCAAATTATTTTTTTATGCTTTTTGTGTGCTAATTCTTGAAAGTATGTGCACTGTTGAATTGGGTTTTCATTGCATTATTGCATAGACGAGCAAATTATAAGATAAGGCTCTGACAACAATGAACTTAAATGGCAGCATTAGATTTTTAACAATCATACAAAGAAAGTGTGTCCCTCAGTATAGATTTGATATAATTGTTCCATAACCAAACACTCTATTGGCTATATGCTTTGATCAGAGGCTCCTTGTATCTTCACCAGTCTATAAATCATAATTGAGACCTGCCATGTGATTTCCAACAAAGTGGCATTTTGACAAGTGTAGACTCAGACGAGCCTGTGCAGCCCCCTTTTAAGCTAATAAACTCCAAATGATGTTCAGTCAGTAGCTTAACAGATATAGAATATTCAAGCGACAAGCAAAGACTCTGATCAGACTGTGCATCTGCGCAGGCTGGTCTGAGTCATTGCTGGTCACACATACACATTGTTGGAAATCTCATGTCATGGCTCATATTTGGTACTTACTTTTGCAATTTAGTACTTGTCGATGAGCGGTGGTTGTTGTAATTTTTATGATTCAGCCGTTGTATACTGGTGATGCCTAATTTTGAGAACTTTGGCAAAGAGTTAAGACCCAGATGAAATGCCATATAATTTGGCATTTCATCAAGGTCTGCACTGTTTATAAAAAAAATATCTTTGGAGAAAGATATTTATACATTTATTTGGAAATTATAACCTGTTACCACTAAATATATACAATGGACCATGCGTAGTGCAGTGGCTCAGTTTGTAGAGTGTTAGACTGGAGATCGAAGGGTTGCAAGTTTGAGTCTTACTGCTTACCGCTGGTTGAGTCTTGAATAAGACACTTTATCCGTTGCTTAGTATTGGTTCAACCTAGGAAGACTTGTTCCGCATCACTGAAAAATTGTTGACTGGGACGCAAAAAATCAAAACAAGCAAAAACAACATAACAAATGTATTGTTATTGTGTCAAACCAGAAGGGGGAATCCATAAGTTCATAAAGTGTTAATAGAAATTGGTCCAGAATCAAAACATTTACACGCTAAGGTTTCCCTTGGTATATTACTTTTTTGACTAAGTATATGAGAAATAGTTTTGATAAAAGAATATCCAGAGTTTCTGAAAGAAAAATCACAGCTTCTGAATGGCTATGGTATACTTTTCATCAGTATGAATATATCATCTTACCTTCTGATTTGGGAGTGCAGTGGTAGAGTCAGAGCTCTCGGAAACGCAGAATTACACGTACTGGGATGCAAACTTTTGCCTGGGTACGCATAAATTTTACAACGCGCGAGTCCTCCGTATGCATGCTTTTTGATTGGCATGTGTCAAAATTCAGTAGTAAAATTCAATACACACCTTGGGAGATCAAAAGCCTTTAATTCTACTGAGCCGGGGGAGGTGTGACCCATTGTCGGTCTTTGTTGACCAATCGTATTATTTGACTGGTGTGTAATTTGCAGTTTAGTGATATGTAATGGTGATTGACAGGAATATTGATGTACAGACAACATGATTAAAGTAATTACGCAAGTGTTTCATCTGGTTAAACGAGTTGATTATCAATTTAGCTCTAGCCTTTTTGAAGCACTGAAATTACTACAGTAAACAAAAGAGAATTGTTGAAAAAAATCAGTACATCGGTAAAGCGTATGTCTGAATGACAAAAATTCAAAATGAAGCTTCCCTTACAACAAGCCGTACAATGAAATATATCTTCTGCGGTTCCAGAACAAGCCGAGAAAACTATTCCCCAAGTGCCTTGAGAAAGTCAATCAGATGAACAAACATAAACAAATCACTTCGTTCATTCAAAATCATGAAAGCCAATGGCTAAGTATGTTAACGTCAGTCTATTTATTGCAATCGCCTTACACACTAGGGAGATGCGGGTTTTTTTTTTGAGAAAAAAAAAAAAGTTTAATCAAAACAGAGTACTGCTATCTATCTGTCTGTCTGTCTTGTTAATGAATAAAACAAGTACCAACAGTTAACTCTTTTTATTTTGATAAGGCCAAACAAAAAATCTATCTATCTATCTATCTGTCTGTCTGTCTGTCTGTCTGTCTGTCTGTCTGTCTGTCTGTCTTGTTAATGAATAAAACAAGTACCAACAGGCAACAGTTTAATTTTTTTTTTGATAAGGCCAAACAAAGAAAAAGTGTGTTCAGGTAACTTGAAATTAAAAACATAGCAAAAAAAATTTTTTTTAAGTGGGAACAATCAATAAGTGCTTAAAGGGTTAAAATCAGTCCATCTAAGAATAATTCAAATGCATCACTTCCCGCTAAAATGAGAAAGGTATACTGTATGCACGAATTGGTGGGACTCCCAACTTTTTGGAGTGGGACACCCATTTTTTCCAGTGGGACTCCTATTTTTTGACAGATGGGAGTCCTGAACTCCTGTTTTCAAAATCCTAGTGAGAGCTCTGAGAGTGCTTGACTCGAGATTGAAGGGCTGTGGGTTCTAGCCTCATCGGCGTCACTGCGTTGTGTCCTTGAGCAAGACACATTCATTCTTGCTTAGTACTGGTTCAACCAAGGAAGACCCGCCCTAACATAAGTGAAAGATTGTTAACTGGGACGTAAAGAATCAAATCAAACAATTTTCTTATTTCTAAACCAAAATATATGTTGTGCATACCTGAACATTTAATGGAACAAATGATACCAAGCTGTATTCTTGAATGATATCAACAAGAGCCGTGTTTAGTTTCTTATACTTCTGTAGACTTGGATCCTCCTGCAAAACAAGAACATAAAATTAATAACCTTTCAAGGGTCAATCACAACTTCAGCAGATTGTTTTTTTTTATGTCTTTCATGATATTTGGGGGTAAATAACCATTTATATAATAATGGATTTTCCCAAACAGATTGATATGATAGGCTTAAGGATGGAATTGTCCAATACATGTATATATATAATTGTCATACCTTAAAGTGAATATTCGCCCTTTCTTCAAATGCATTTATTGTAGAGCTTTACAGTATTATGGGATAAATTCTCATTAAACATTTGTGTAAGCTCTTCAATTAGCATGTAATTGATAACCTTAACTTTCCCCTTGAGTCCAGCCATTTTTCTGGTCAATGGGCTCCAAAAATATGTAATGGAGTCACTATTTACACACACCCAGAACAGTATCATAAATTCTTGAAAATGGTTAAAATTCACATGTTTCAGTGAAATATTTAAGCGAGGGCAGGGAACTGATAAGTATATTTTGATACCTGGGCTGATCTTTAACAATTACCTCTAAATTTTGACCCTTAAAGCACTAATTATTTCTATAGCAGACAGCATATTTTGTAACAACTTTCTATATTTTGGGTATAGTCAGCCATAACAAAATGAAATGAAACTTATTGAAAAATCAAAATACTTCTCTTGTGATAGTCAATATATGATATTCTACTTTTGCATTAATTGTAATTAAGATTATAGCACAGTAAAACCTGTCTTAAGCGGCCACTCAAAAAAGACCAAAAAAATTGGCTTTCAAGACCAATTTGCGCTTAATGCAGGTCAAAAGTATTGCAGAATGCTCCAAGAGAGCATTCTGCAATACTTTTGACCTTCAGTAAGCTACCATTTGTCGTTAAGACCTTTGTTTTGTCTATTTTTGAGTGGCTGCTCAAGATAGGTTTTACTGTATCTATTATTAAAGTAAATGCAGTTTTGTATACATGGAACCATGACAATCTCCTCAGGTAATGCGATGGCATGATATAGTATCTAACTGAAGTAGAGGATTGAAATCCAACTATTTATTGTTGATCATTGAAAGAGGTCTGCCACAAGATGTTTGGATAAAAGCAATAAATACTGTCATAAACACCTTAGCAGATGAAGAAAAGATCTATGTAAATTAAATCAGTACATAATGCAGTGTTTATTTTTGATTTAGGTAAATAGTTCAAAATTATGAACATACACTTTAAACTGATGATTACTGATCAAGTATATAAGAGAGATCCAGTACTTCAGTGTAGAAATCCAGGAGGGCTGTGCCTGTGTGTATCATACCTTCAACTGATCAAGTATATAAGAGTGATCAAGTACTTCACTGTAGAAATCCAGGAGGGATGTGTCTGTGTGTATCATACCTTAAATTGACCAAGTATATAAGAGTGTAGATATCCAGGTGGGCTGTGCGTTTCATACCTTAAACTGACCAAGTATATAAGAATGTAGATAGCCAGGACGGATGTGCCTGTGTATGTCATACCTTAAACTGACCAAGTATATAAGAATGTAGATATCCAGGAGGGCTGTGCTTGTGTGTGCCATACCTTAAACTAACTAAGTATATAAGAGAGATCCAGTACTTCAGTGTAGATATCCAGGAGGGCTGTGCATTTCATACCTTAAACTGACCAAGTATATAAGAATGTAGATATCCAGGAGGGCTGTGCATTTCATACCTTAAACTGACCAAGTATATAAGAATGTAGATATCCAGGAGGGCTGTGCATTTCATACCTTAAACTGACCAAGTATATAAGAATGTAGATATCCAGGAGGGCTGTGCATTTCATACCTTAAACTGACCAAGTATATAAGAATGTAGATAGCCAGGAGGGCTGTGCATTTCATACCTTAAACTGACCAAGTATATAAGAATGTAGATAGCCAGGAGGGATGTGCATTTCATACCTTAAACTGACCAAGTATATAAGAATGTAGATAGCCAGGAGGGATGTGCATTTCATACCTTAAACTGACCAAGTATATAAGAATGTAGATAGCCAGGAGGGCTGTGCATTTCATACCTTAAACTGACCAAGTATATAAGAATGTAGATAGCCAGGAGGGATGTGCATTTCATACCTTAAACTGACCAAGTATATAAGAATGTAGATAGCCAGGAGGGATGTGCCTGTGTATCATATCTTAAACTGATCATGTACAGTGTAGAAATACAGGAGGGCTGTGCCTGTGTGTATCATACCTTAAACTGATCAAGTATATAAGAGAGATCCAGTACTTCAGTGTAGAAATCCAGGTTAAAGGCCAACTTGCCATACTTCTCTATGAGGTCAGCCTTAGAAAGGATGTTCACATGTGGGAGCTCTATCTGTAGCATGGTGGATAGTGAGGTCAATAACACTGATATGAACTTGGAGGCATCACTAAAATAAGAAATAATGGACATTTCAAAATTTCATTCAACTATTTCCGTGCTTAACAGACCAACCCTTTCTTTGCTAGTGGTGACTTTGCCATGTACTGATAACCTTTGCAAACAGTTAACTGTTGGACCCAGATCAGGTCTGACAGAATGTCAGTCCTGATCTGGATCCATACCGTTTGACACCGCAAGATTCTTTTTGAAAAAGTTAATTTTGAAAAAAGTCAGTAAATGACAACAAAAGCATGAAAAATTACCCAGCACGCAAAGAGTTTATAGGCACTTGCCCTGCATCACAAATATTTTTGGCATTCGTGGATTTTTTTTGAAAAATGTTTATTTACCTTGGAAAGCATCAACATTTTCACTTGCCCTCTAGCCTGAGCACTCGTAAATACGAGAGAACTGGAGTCTGACTATTTTCGGGTGAGATATTAAGAGATTCGCTTATTTTATCTGTCATAATTCTCATTGAAATTGGCTAAAATGAGAGAAAATCTCATATTGCAAAATTTAATTCAGCATAGGATTTTGCTATACATGTGTGCATGTAATTGCTAGCTGAAAATTCTAGATTTCTCTTCATAGTTGGCACATGATAATTATGGGCTTATGATCAAACAACAAATATTTCCCTGCAATTTTATCCAGCCCACCCTTCAAGCAGACTAAGTTTTCATACATATGAAGCAATTTATGAGATTTTGGCAGTTATCACATAGGTTTTTCTTAAATGTATAAATTTGTAAAGTCACTGTTAAACAAGCATACACAGCTACTCAGTGGGACTACAGGTCTAAATTTTGGTCTAAGTCGCTTCATCATCTTCTGTAATTTTTTGCATGCAAGCAACTTAGGCCACAGTATATGTCTAGATAAACAAAAGTTTTGAGTGTAAAATGGTGAATAGTTTCTTACCCATTAGTTTTAATGTAAGTTTTGGGTGCTCAAAAGAACCGTCTCATCGAGACGGTTCTTTTGAGTACCCACAACATATATTTTGGCTGAGCGATAAAAAATCAAATTTTTTGTTTCATACCCTTAACTAGAGGGTCAGGGATTACGGTCTTACATGTACCTATGCAATTAATATCAAAATCTCATGCACTGGTCCATTAAAATAACACCAAGAATTATTCCAAAAATCACCCACAAACTAAATCTGTCTTACCTACAGTAGTGAGAATCCACCAGATGTACAGCCACCAATCTATAATCCCATTTCTGTAACTGACCCAATATATTCTTTACTGAATTATGATGTGTGTACAGTTCCACCTGTCCTGGACAATCAAACAACAAATATTTCCCCGCCACTTTATCCAGTTCACTCTTCAACCAGTCTAAGTTCTTCTCTAAGAACTCCATACAGTAGATCAGTCCACCGTTCGGACCTAGTTTTAAGTTGTCCATCACATCAGAGAGTGTGATCAGATCTGATATATCAATGTCAGCTTTGTAAGGCAGAATATCGTTTGCTGGGTCAAGGTTTATGATAGCTACTTCTCGTCCGAAACCAGCAAGGAATTGGGACATGCCTGCACAGAACACTGTCTTACCAGACCCTGGTGGGCCTATCACAACTTGTCCAAACATGACTTCGATACACCAACTACTGGAAGCTTATATAGAAGCAGCAAATGCTCATAAACCTCATGCTATCTTCCATAAGGACTCCAAAAAACTCTGAAACATACAAGGTACAATGTCACTATCAATTATGGCCTAGCCAGATGCCCAGAACGCTGAATAAGTTACTCATGTCAAAGGGAGACTACTGTATCAAGTAGTGATTCTCTACAATTATGTCCCTTTTTAAATTGGAACTTCTCTTAAAGGAAAGAATTCGCTCCCAGAGGGAGCGAATTCTTTACTTTAAGAGCAGTCCCTTGTGGTATGGAAAATCACTTTTACCACATAAGGTGAGCTTCCGTGAGTGTTACTATTTTTATTATGCATGTGCGTATACTGCATAATGGGAGGTATGCCAATTACTTTGTGAAAATCATTAATTAGACCAACCATTCAAAGTTACCATTATATTACACTCTCCTTTTACCCTTTTAAGACCAATGGAACTTTCCCATAGGTTTAGATAAACAAAATTTTTGAAGGTAAAATTGTAAATAATTTCTTACCGGGTAACCCATTTGTCTTTACAGATGTTTTGGGTGCTCAAAAGAACCGTCTCGCTGAGACGGTTCTTTTGAGTACCCACAACATATGTATTGGTTGAGAAATAAGAATTTTAAAGTTTTGTTGCACACTCTAAACTAAAGGCCTGGGCTCATAAACCTCATGCAATCTTCCATAAGGACACCAGGACTTTAGTTAAGAGTGCGTAACGAAAGTTTAATTTCTTATTTCTCAACCAAAACATATGTTGTGGGTACTCAAAAGAACCGTCTCAATGAGACGGTTCTACCGTCTCAATGAGACGGTTCTTTTGAGCACCCAAAACATATGTTAAAACTGATGGGTAAGAAAATATTTACATTTTTACGCTAAAATTTTTTGTTTATCTAAGCCTGTGGACACTAAAAAATCTGAAATATACAAGGTACAATGTCAATTCAATGTCAAAATAGGAAAATCTTTACTTTTCGGACAGGCAGGTCTGACCAAACATTCAAAGTTAACATTATATTACACTCCTTTAAACCTGCTCATAAACCTCATGCAATCCTCCATATTCTGCAATGTCAAGATGTGAAAACCATTACTTTTGGGGCAGGCAGGCAGGCCTGACCAAACATTCAAAGTTAACATTATATTACACTCCTTTAACATTTTAATGCCAATGAAAATCAATGGAACTTTCCCATAGGTTCAAATAAACAAAATTCATGCGCGGATCCAGGAATTTTTGCCAGGGGGGGTACAGCTCTGAAGTTTTTCGTTTTTTAGACCTCATCTTACTTTACAGAGGGTGTCCAATGGTTATGTCAAAGAAAACTATAATTTTTCAAGGTTTCAGGGGATGTCCAACATTTCAAGGGGGGGGGGGGGGGGGGGGAGTCTAACTTTTTCCGGGGGAGGGGGGAGGTCAAAATGCTCATTACTATAGGAACCCATATAACTTGTGATTTTCCAGGGGGGTTGGGGTGGGTCCGGACCCCCTATCCCCCCTCTGGATCTGCACATGAAATTTTTTTAGCGTAAAATTGTAAATATTATCTAATCCATCGGTTTGAACATATGTTTTGGGTGCTCAAAAGAACCGTCTCATTAAGAGGATTCTTTTGAGGCAAAAAAAAAAAATATGTGTGTTTCAGGTTACATGAAATTTTAAAATAGGGACGGTAGGTAGCAAAATATTTTTATTTCGTTAAAAGATTTTACATAAGCAAGATGGGGAAACAACATGGCCAACCTGGGAAATCCCCTGGAAATCCCCTAAATTTATATGCTTAAAAACTTTAGGGTCGGGGGCTAAAAATTATGGCACGGTTGGGTAACCTGAAACACACAATTTTTTGTTTTAGGCCTGAGTACCCACAACATATGTTTTGGTTGAGAAATAAGAAAATCAATTTTTTGGAAAGCACTCTTAACTAAAGGCCTGTTTCCATAAAGTCAGATACAGTTATGTCAGGATGGTTCAGGATGTATTGAGGGGTCACAGTTTATAATTTCCAAAAAAATATTGTATTTATTTCTCCGAAGATCGATTTTTTCTTTGCAAGTATGTAATGCTGCATTATTTCATCTGGGTCTTAAGTTAATGTAACAGTTTGCAAAAGTACCTATTAAAGTACCTGTTCCCAAATGGTAAAATCTATAAACCATAATGACAGTAGTTTTAATATATGCAGGAAAGTGTATAGAGTGTGATTAGATCTGATATATCGAGGTCAGCTTTGTAAGGCAGAATATCGTTTGCTGGGTCAAGGTCTACGATCGAAAATTCCAGGCAATTGTCTTGGGTAAGAGAGGGCACGGCGACTGTGAGAGCTTCACAACAGAATAATACTGTTAAATAAGAAGAATCAGTCAAGCTATTAGGGGTTATTACTGTATACATGTTAAATTTTGACTTGCACATTTCAGATATCTGTAAAAAAAGCAGCTAGGCAGATAAATGTCTTGTGTTGGCTCTGTCGCTACTTAAGCACTGTATACAAATTACTTATTTACAAGTGACCTTCGTAAGATCTAACTTAAGTTATTGTCCAGTAGTCTGGCACTTTTGCTCCAAATCAAGTACTGACAAAATGGAAAACCCTCAGAGACCTGAGACTGGTATACAGTGCCTTTGTTAGCTCTTCTAAAAAATGTAAAGATGAATACCCTTCTGATAACCAGAATCCAGAAAATTGCCATAGAAACATTTAAAATTCTTAATAAAATGTCACCAAGTTATATTGACTTAGTAAAATTTAAGAATACAAATTACTCTTTCAGATACCAAAACCTTGCAAAGCTTCATAGAGTAAACACAGAGTCTTACAGTAGAAAATTGTTTAGATATGTCAGGCCGCCCACATCTAGAACAGTCTACTAAATGCACTGAGGACAACTACTAACTTCAAGAGGTTGGAAGACTGATCCAGGCCTGGGAGGGTATCTCATGTAAATGTTCTATGTGTAAGTTTAATTTGTAGTAAATACCTGTCCTTAATTCAATTTCTGACTTTTACTGTTCTGTTCACCTTTTCGTTTGTTTTAGTTACATTTTAAGTTGATCTAGATATATTTCAGTTAATTTATTTTGATTAACTTAATTTAAGCTTTTTGCTTGAACTTCCAAAGTGCCACATTAGCTGCTGTATTATATGCAGCTAATAAGGTCTGATCTCCGCTGAGCACATCTTTTGGTCTGCGTGCTACATGTACCTATCTAGGTTTTGTCTTTTGCCTAAGAGCCTTGCAACCAGCCATCAAGGCTGCTTGAGCCCCTTTTATCCCACTTTTTCGAGTTTCATCTATTTTTTCCTCTAGACAGATAGCAAAGAAGGACCTTTTAGTCATATGCTTTATGTAACTTTCAACACTAGAAAGAAACTATCATTTTTTTTTAAAATTATCTTTATAAGATTTTTATCTTACAAATGATCTTAACTTATTAATATCTGTGCTATACACAACTGCAAAAGAAACCCATCAGTCACTATTCGGTAATAATAATCACTAATTATAGAAAAAAGAATTAAGAAATGAAAATATTTTTTGTACCATATTCCTGAATATACAATTCAGCATCAATTCATTGAATAATGTAACAGTTTTACTTAAATCGGTTCATGCTGTACGCCCGTGATTAGACAAGAGATCATTTTGAAAAATGACAAGTTTCAGACAATACAGTTTTCTTTTGATAATGAACATGTCGTTCTCGTCTAAATCAGTTCACGTTAGTTAAAATCATGTAATAATGAGTATGCCCCCTGCTATAGCAATAACGTAGAATCGATTTGCATGTATCGTCACACAACGTTCTGGGAGATCCGCACCCATTCCTGATAGAGAGAAATCTCAACCTGATGCTCTGGACGATTCCGAATACAAGCTCATCCCACAGATGCTCTATCAGATTGAGATCCGGCTTACTAAACAGGGTGGTTTGCTTGGGCTTGTGCACACACCAGCGGACCTCGTCAGGGAGGGCCATACCCATAATTAGATGAATTTAACTCAAGTGAACAGATTTCGACGAGAACGAGATGTTCATTCTCCAGTCTGAAACTTGTCATTTTTGAAAATGACCCCTTGTCTAAACACTGGCATACAGCATGAATGGATTTAAGTAAAACTGTTACATTATTCAATAAGCCACATTCTTTCTCTATAAAACATGTACGGCGTTTTAAACGAAGCAAACAAACGGCTACATCTACTGAGGCCGGGCTAGGTCCTGCAGAAGTATTGTAGTGACAAAATATGATCTCTAATTGCGAAATTTCCTCTAGAGTATAGAGACTGTTCAGAGGGAGAAGACAAGCTCCAAAGAGCTTACGCGACTCTATTAATCAAGATTCTAACACACCTCGCCTATAGAGCTAATGTTAAAAAAGTGTGATATATCAAACAATAATTCACAACGAAAGTGTGTGATACTGGAAAATGACGTCATTCATGGTGTTAGATGGTGTAACGTCGTTTTTACGGTTGAAAGACGTAAAAAATACAAGTAAACGTATGCGATGTAGTCTAAGCATTGGCAGGAGTCCTTCAGTGCAATGGCAGAAAGTTGGAAGAAGCTGAAGACTTCAAATGTGTTTTCGTTGTTTCTTCTTCTTCCATAGAAAGGTCAGGATTCTTCGAAAAGAATGTACAATTGACCAGCAAGGGGGAAAGAGACAGCCATCTCCTTCCAAGATTAAAAACAATTAAAAGCTTGTTAAAAACAGTCTGCGTAGAACATTAGGACTGCAGGGCGAGCAGGGCTTGACCTAGACCGGCGCGGAATTTCTCCAAGGTGTTGGCATCTGTGACAGAGGTGGGTAACGTGTTCCACTCTTGGATGGTCCTTGGGAAGAAGGAATACTTGTGGCTGACAGAGTTGCAGCTGGTTGATATAGTCGTTGTTGACCTCTGGTGCGCTTGTCGCTGAGACGAATTATGTCATCAGTGTCCGTTTCGACCAAACCTCGCTGAATTTGTATGTTGATAGTCTCTCTACCCTTCTTCGATGTTGAAGTGGCTCCCATCCAAGGTCACTGACCATCTTTGTGACGCATCCTGGTGCTCTATCATGATAGTTGCTGTAAGCAAACCTTACTGCCTGTAGTTGAACCTTCTCCAGTTTTGTTATGTCTTCAGCGGATGAAGGGTCCCATGCTGCTGAGGCATATTCTAAGGTTGGACGCACTAGAGAGGTGTATGCTGCACTCTTCACTTGTTTGGTGCACTCACTGAGATTACGCCTTAGGAAGCCAAGTGTCTTTGATGCTTTTGCTGTTGTCGCGTCTATATGGGTATGCCATGATAAGTCGCTGCTCATATTCACGCCGAGATACTTCCCACTGTCCACTACTTCCAGTGTGTGTCCGTGGAGCTTGTAGTATTGATTCTAATGACCTGGCATTTCTCAGGGTGGAACTTCATCTGCCACATCTTTTCCCACTTTTCTAGTGCCTCTTATTCTTCTTGCAGTCTCTTTGCATCAGCATCTGATCTGATAAGTCTGTATAGGAGACAGTCATCCGCAAAGAGGCGGGAGTCAGAGTGGTTGACAGCTTCAGGCAGATAGTTGATGAAGGCCAAGAAGAGTAAAGGGCCCAACACTGTGCCCTGTGGTACACCAGAGATCACAATTGCTTAGGAAGATCTGCACCCATCCAATAGCACACGCTGTTTTCTGTGGCCAAGGAAAGACTCAATCCATTGTAGTGTATGCCTCTGACTCCGTAGTATCCTAGTTTGTATAGTAGTCTACGATGGGGTACTTTGTCAAAGGCTTTGGCAAAGTCCAACAGGATTACATCTACCTGGTCTCTTCCTGGCCGAAGCTGACTTGCTATTCCTTCGGTAACACAGGACCTTCTTTTCCGAAAACTGTGTTGCTTAACTGTCAAGATATTGTTCTGGTCAAAATGCCTCATAATATTACTATGAACTATATGTTCAAGTACTTTGCGGGCCACTGAGGTTCAAGATACAGGTCTGTAATTGGATGGCTGTTGCTTTTGTCCTTTCTTAAAAAGTGGAACAATGAGGGCTTCTCTCCACTCTGATGGCACTTCTCCATTATCCAGGGAAAACTGGTAGACTCTACTCAGTATTGGTGCTAGCTCTTCTGATGCAGCCCTAAGGATGAAAGTGGGTATACCATCAGGTCCTGGTGCCGCGTGGGGTTTTAAGTCCTTCAGTTATTTCTTCACACCGTTTGAGTTGATAGATATCTCATGCATTGAAGTGAAGGGACTTGGACCTTTGTCAGGAATGTTGTCTGTGTCCTCTTGCATGTAGACAGATTGGAACTGATGGTTCAGGATCTCAGCTTTGGCAGGGGTATTGCTTTGCAGGAAACCATCTTTATTTATCAGTGGTGCAACACCAGAAGCTTCTTGCCGTCTGCTCTTTATGTAGGACCAGAATCTTTTGGGCTTTTCCTTCAAATCAGCACTGACAACATCTTGCATGTATGATCTGTGGGCCTTTCTTGTAGATCTCTGTACCTCTGCCTGTAGCCTCTTGAAACGTTCCCAGTCTCTGGGCTGACCAGTCTGTTTGGCCTTACAATGAGCTTTTTGCTTCCTCCCCATCAATCTGCGTAAATTTGTGTTAACCCAGGGATGAGTGTGTCGGGTACTGGTAAACTTTGTATGGACATGTTTATCGAGAGCTGAGGTAATAGTTGTCTTGACAGCTGTCCACATGACTTCTATGTCATCCAATGGCGTGGAGATGAATGATTGGTTGCTTCTGCCACAGTAGATCTCAGGCCATCTAAGTCTGCTTTCTTCCATAAGAAGATCTTTCTTCGAGTTGGTCTCGCACGGTATGGCTGGTGTGGCGGTACTGGAACACCTCATCAATAGTTCGTACAGAAGTAAGTCATTGAGGCTATTCAGTGACAGTCAAACAGCATTGGGAGTTATCACATTAAACTGGGACCATTAGAACTATTCAGATGTTATAAGGAGAATAAAGGACTACATACAGCAGTTAGAAGGTGATGGGTGGACAGTCAGCATGTTCTGGACTCCTGGTCATGCCGACATTCAAGGCAATGAGGTTGCAGATAGACTGGCTAAGGAAGCAGCCAAAGAAGCTCAGGATCTTGACCAGAACACCAGAGTTCTCACAAACCAAGACATAAAAAAAGCAGCTAGAGACAGCATTATGGATAAATGGCAGGATAAATAGAACATATCTAATACTGGCAGAGAATATTTCCAATACAGACCCCAAATACTTCCAATACCTAGATTTGACTTCCCAGACCATAGAAGGTTCATCCTACTGCTGCAGCTAAGAACAGGTTATTCACAATTGAATGATTACAAACAAAAACTAGGTCAGGTTGAATCAAACAGGTGTGAATGTGGTGAAGTGGAAACTACTGAACATTTTTTGTTAGAGTGTCAGCAGTATGAGGACCAACGGCTACAGTTGCTGTTTTCTCTTCAATCACAAGTAGGAATCACACATTTAGATACACTAGAGCTACTTTCTTATGAAGACAAGGAGGATTTCAAGGGATGGAGAGACACTGTAACTACCAGTCTCTGCAGCTACATAGAAAAGACAGGACGCTTCGATCAAACAAATCCCAGAGAGCAGAAAAACTAAATTTTTCATTTTTTGTTTACATCTCAAACCTCATCAAAAATCTTAGAAAAATACCTAGAGAAAATTACCTTTGAGAAGAGACTTACATAGAGACAATATTACCAACTGAGAACAGTGCTGCCTGTAACGGCCTAAGATACAAGATATCAAACAATACAATGTCGTGGTCGCTCTTTGGTCCAATCGGTGGGAGAGGTTTGCATCTGATTTTGAATTTGTTTCGTTTATTGTGTGTTAGAATCGAAATAGATCAGCTCCAGTGCGTGAATTGTTAAGTAATAATTCACTGTTTGTCGGTCAGTTGTATGAAGATAAATCACTCGCGCTAAGCGCAAGTGATTTGATCTTCTATACATCTGACCTCCAAACAGTGAATTATTACTCAACAATTCACTGCTGGAGCTGATCTAAATAAAGTCTACTGGGGCGGCCTTAATTTAGCAATTTTTAGAGTACTCGGCGTACGCCAGAACAGCCACATAAACAAGTAAAACTGGGCAGTTTGGAGTAATCCGGAATAAATCAAGCGATGCAGATATTTCCACACGTGCTGGCAGTGCTCCGCCGTCTTGTTTTGGAACAGGTCACGTGACTGTTCTGTCTACACCACCTCGGAATACGGAGTACTCCGGCGTACGCCAGCACAGATGTTCCAGCACACTTGATTTCTGTTCTGCCTGTTCGGAGTGGAAGGAGTAAAGGGAACAGCTAAATCAAGTCTGCCCCTGATTATTTAGTCACGAATACCCATGACAAAGCGAAAAAACATTATCTATCTATTTAAGCTTTAATCCGATTAAAATCATAAAATGTCAAGCCTACATTGAGATATAAAAATGTGTTAGTTATAAGTAGGATGTGGAAATACTTTAGTTTAAATTTCCAAGCGATTCACGGGGGCTGACATGTTTCCGACGTAAACAACTCATCTGACAAATTATCTGGCAAACTTTTTGCAGCATTTAATTGATCAACGTTTCATCAAGTGAAAATTATGTTTGAATTTATTTTATAGAAAATACTTTTTAAAAAAAGTATATCTATATGAAATGTCATTCTAAATTTCCCATTTAAAACGGCAGGTTTAATCAGCCCAGGATGCAATTTACTGTTACACCGAAAACATGGCGTTGATGTTCATAGCCACCCCCAGGTTGTTAAAGTTTCCGTTAAATATACTTCCATTTGACCGTTTCAAAACGAAACAATTATATATACGAATTAAATTAACATTTTTCTTATGTGATAATTCAACATTTTACAATTTAAAAGAATATTGACTGAAAGAATAGCAGTTTTCTAAACTTTTAAAAGAGTGACACACTTGTCGTGCATTTGTAATATTACACGACAGTCATACCCTATCATACAATACACTCTAGCTTTGTAGTACTAGTGTTTCTCCCAGCCGTAAAATGAGGAACATTCCCAGGAAACCCACAGGCTGAAACGGGTCTGTAACACACCTTTATTCAAAGCTCTCGATCACCCAAAAATTTGGCCCCATTCCCAATGCCAAAAAGTATGTTCAAGTTATGCCCCTTGTGTAAAAAATGGCCCCACACTGAGGGTCACATGTTTAACATAGGCTTATATAGGGAACACGTAAAAAAAATTTGTCTGAAACCGCGAGGTTTGAATATTTGGTTTGTATCATCACCTGATAGTTCTTCTTCTTCTTCTTCTTCCTAGTGATATGCAGGGTTCTCTCTGGAGCATCGTCGCATATTAACTATGTACAAGGGTGCTGTGAGCGCACCGGGTGCAGTTAAAAACAGATAAAAACGGTTAAAATCAGTTGTCTCTGTATGAAGCTAGTAGAGGTCGGTTAGGCCCGCCTTGAAGGATTCCAAGGTCTGGGCGGTGGCGACATTCTCTGGCAGTTGATTCCAAAGGCGGATTCCTGCGGGGAAGAATGAGTGGCGGTACACATCAGTTCTGCAGAATGGTAGCATGTAGCGTTGACTAGGGCCTCTAATGTGCATAACTGTAGCTGGGTGTAGGTACTGTGCAGCTGGTATGTCTACAAGATCATGGGTGATGCGATACATCATCACAAGCCTGGCTTCAATTCTTCTCTGTTGTAGGGAACTCCAACCGAGATTAGTAATCATCTGGCTGGTACTGCTTGTGGTCTTGTAGTCGCCTGTGACAAATCTTGCTGCTCTACGCTGGACAGCTTCGAGCTGCTGGATGTTTCTGGCAGTGTAGGGGTCCCAGGCGGTAGCTGCATACTCAATCACAGGTCGGACGAGAGAAGTGTAGCACTGGGCCTTGATCTCGCTTGGGCATCTTGAGATATTCCTCTGCAAGAAAGCAAGGGTGTTGTTTGCCTTTTTTGTGGTCTCGTCCATGTGCTTGTTCCAGGACAGGTTGTCAGCCAGTGTAACTCCTAGGTACTTTCCTTGTTTCACCACTTCTAGGTCATGATTGTGGATTTTGTAGGTGGCACTGATTGGATTGCGCTTCCTTGTTATTCTCACCACAACACATTTGGCAGGGTTAAATGACATCTGCCATTCCTTCTCCCATTGTTGAAGACGATCAAGGTCCTCCTGCAGACTGATGCTATCTTGGCTTGAACGGATCCTCCGATACAAGAGGCTATCATCAGCGAAGAGTCTAGCAGTAGACGACACCTTCATTGGCATGTCATTAATGTAGAGGAGGAATAGCAGTGGTCCTAGAACCGTTCCTTGTGGGACACCTGAGGTGACGGGGGATGATTCTGATGCCTGACCTTCGACAAGTACTTGCTGGCTCCTGTCTGAAAGAAAGTTTAAATATATGGCACTTGGGCAAAAAAAAAAAGACCCAGCCCCGTGGATCGCATGTTTTATATTGGTTGGTTTAGAGAAATGTGAACAATAATTGTTTTAAATTGCACCTAAAGCTTTGAGCATTGGTGCTTGTTGTTGTCTACATGGGTCCAGCGAATCTCTGACAGGTGAGGGGCTTTAGGGTCCTCTGGGTCGATCCTCTTGTTTGACATCTGCTGAGTTTTTTTTCAAAATCAACTTTGTCAAAAAATTCTTTCAGGAATGCCAATCAGAGTGTCAAACAGTTTGGATCCAGATCAAGCCTGACATTTTGTCGGGCCTGATCTGGTTCTAAACTGTTTGCAAAGCTTATCAGCAGAAGACAATAACAGGTAAAGAGTAAAGGGAATACAATGAATTGCTGCACAGTAAAACCTGTGTGAAATGGCCACCAAAATGGACAAAACAAAGATCTTAATGACAAATGGTAGCCCAATGAAGGTCGAAAGTATTGCAGAATGCTCCTTGGAGCATTCTGCAATACTTTTGACCTTCATTAAGTGATAATTGGTCTTGAAAACCATTTTTTGGTCTTTTTTTTGAGAGTGGCTGTTTTACACAGGTTTTACTGTAATATGTATCTCTAGCATGTCCATTGAGAGCCAGAGTTTGTGCCTTTGATACAAGATGTTGTCCTGGTCTTGGGAAGGACACTTTATCAAATTTTCTATCAGAGAAGTTGAAGTATTGTATGTAAGACTTAAGAAAAAATGCTCAGCAGCGTTAAAATATCCAAAGTTGATGTGAAGTTTCTGCTCATTATGGTAGTTTTCATGATAACCAAATATCATCAAAGAGGCATTTACCCTTTGTATTTGGATGGATTTTCCCATACAGATATATACAATAAGGATGGGATTGTCCATTATATATTTTAAGGGGTCACAAGTAGAAATTTCCAAATAATTATGTTCTTCAGTCCCTGAAGATTTGAGTTACATGCTTCTTAGCAAACAGGGTAGGCATTTTACTGCATTTCATCTGCGTCTTCACTGTTTACCAAAGATCCCTTAACCGCTTCACTGCCTACCCCAAACGATGCTCGGGGTGAATACCACTTCCTATACGCCAGTAACCCGAGCGATGTTCGGGTTAAACATGGTGTTGTTTATTAGCTTGTTAATATTCAAGGGACAGAACTCAATTATCCTTATCTGCTCTATAATGAAAGAGTTAACTTTTCGAAGATTTATATCATAACTCCGCGGCCGAAAGCTTGCTTTTCACAGGGAAAACAGCCCTTTTGATGAAGATTTTTTTTTTCAAAGATGGCAGGCGATCGTGGCATTAGTCTGTTGTGTTTCTTTGAAGTAGAGGTTATTTTGGAAGCCTAAAATGGCTTGTATATGTATGACAATTGATATTAATTGGAATCAGCAATGGTAAAGGAGGAAATTCCTGTCATTCTCACATTTTTGAATCATTGTTTCCCAACCACTCCAAAACAATGATGTTGTAAACGAAAGTAGACATTCATGTATTTTCAGCTGTTGAAATTTTTTTTTTGACATGCTATCACTAGAAAACATTCAGACATTGTACCAAATGTCTCAAACAAGCAGGAAAAAATTTGGTGTAAATCGCTACAGTGGTTATGATTTTGTATGAAATTATATGTAACACCATAATAACATCAAAATAGCCGTATTTTCCCCCGGCATATTGCATGCATTTATTATAGCAGTGAAGGGGTTAAGGGGTTTTCAGTATACAAAGGGTTGATGAATTCATAAATTTTGTATTTTACAGCATCAAAAAGGCAGTGAGCCTGATAAATGACCTTGATGCAGGAAGGTTTCCACTCATATTGTCAAGAATTCTACAGAAATTACATCTTAAGGTAAAATTAGTATTATTTTTAGCAATTTGTGCTCAAATTGTGACCTTTTGTGATATGGTCTTTGTCTGTTATCCATCATGCATAAACATTTTTAATATCACATCCACTTATTAACTGCCGGGCGAAATTAAAAAAAAAAAAATCACGCATATGTTTGCCATAAGGCTTTCTACCAAAATTGCCCTAAGCAGCTCCAAATTGTCCAAATGGTATGGCTTGGCTGAACAAAATGGCCACCAGATCTGAATATAGAAAATCATGAAAATGACATCTACTGAACTGCTGTCCAAAATTCAAAATAATTTCACACAACTTAAAACAATTTTCTTCATATGGCCCAAAATTGCCGAAACGGTTCAAATCCTGAGCAAAATGGCCAACAGCACTAAAAAAAGTAAAATCTTAAAAATACATACATGTATCCTGAACTGCTGGCCCAAATTCAAAATACAAAATGAACTTTTTCACCAATGTACCTCACATAGCCCTCTAACAAAATTGCTTAAAGGGTTTGGCCATAATAAAATGGTCAATAGAGCTAAAAAAAGAAGAAGAAAACACATTCTCTCCTGAACTATTGGCCCTAATTCAACATTATTACACACAGTTGTCTCGTAAGGCTCTGTCCAAATTGCCCAAATGGTTCAGCTGTGTTGATAAAAATTGCCACCAGCTAAAATAGAACTCTTTAAACTACAACTCTACCAAATACAGTAAGTTTTCCGTTTCTATGGTGATGGGAAGAGGTGGGAGACATACATATTGGCCAGCACATGAGATTTTGGTACTTACCACATTGTCAAGCAACAAATGCAAATGTGCAGATTTGCCAGAGCCGTCACTGCTAGTATACACAAATTATGGATGTACATTGTCATGGGTGAAAGTTTTCAGGATTATTCCTGAATTCAGGATTTTGAGGCTGACTTTCCACAGAAAGTCAGCTAAAAATGCTGAATTAGGCAGATTTTGATATCTTTGATTTATTTTCAGTTCATCTTTGGGCAATTGACCATTTAAACTTGAAATTGTTAACTTTTAGTAGGCATACAGCAAGTTTTAAGATTAAAATTTTGAAAGTTCAGGATTTTTGAAATTTTTAACTTTCACCCATGCATTGTAGATGAGGACTCAGACTGAACTTTTAGACTTCAAGCTCGACTGTATACATCAGCATGGGCATTTAACGGAGACTTTTGGGCATATGTGATGAGTACCAAAATCTCATGAACCGGCCCATATATATTTCTCCTCAAAACAGCCTCTAGGTTCTGTATTACCATATTCAATCTAATAAGGGCACATACATGTTTCAAAATTCTAGACCCATTCATTAGAAGCCAGCTGATCAGGATCCACAATGTGTTTCATCCACATGATGAATCCATATAGATAATGAAATTGCAGATTGACTGAAACTAGAAAATACCTGGTGTGCGCTTATAAGGGCGTGTGTGGTTATTAGTTGTTTAATAGGTTGAATATGGTATTTACTTCTTATCTGGAGTAATGACATCATCTTTTATCAGGATGAGCGGACATTTTCCGAAGATGAAGAAGAGAAGTTGCAGGGAGCCCTGGGTGTGTCAGGACCTGACCTTGAACTTGTCCTACAGACACTGGAGTTCTTTCTACAGCAGGTCAGTTAACATTGCTACTACTACCAAAAAATGGTTATAGTAAATGTTCTAAATTTTTAACACTTTTCTCTTTCTCTTCTCAAATAATTGGTTGTCAGGGCTGGAATTAACAAAATGCTCTTTAGAATAGCAAACAGGGAAGACCCTGATCAGATTGTTTCTTCAGAAGCAGTCTGATCTGGGTCTAAGCAGTCTGATCTGGGTGTGCACTGTTTGTCTAGGCCCTTTTGGGCAGGCAACTAGTGTTCCAAATTTTAGAACATCTACAATAATTCGCACCTGGTTAGCCTCTTACAGTTGTGTATCGGAAATCCATATGTACTTTACCAGTACTTTTAAGAATGAGGTATCAACTTATTTAAAAAAAAAAAAATATGGGTTTAAATAACATTTACAGTCACAAAAAATGAGCAAAACATACCTGTGCAAATTTGACCTGACAGGAGTAAAATTGCACAAGTTTTTAGGCTGTTTATTTCTAGCAGTTGTATATCTTAAACCAACAAATGAATCAAAACCGTAAGTGGCAGACAGTGAAGACCCAGATTAGGTGCCCCATAAAGTGACATTTTATCTGGGTCTGCCCTGTTTTCTCAGATGAAAGCCATCAATATCTTCAGGAATATAAATTCTAACATGGGACCAGGCCTTCAGTTAAGTGTGTAACAGAAAATAGTTATCTTATTTCTCAACCAAAACATATGTTGTGGGCACTCAAAAGAACTGTCTCATGAGAACCATCTCAATGAGACGGTCCTTTTGAGCGCCCAAAATATATGCTATAAGTTAATGGTAAGAAAATATTTAAATTTTTAAATGTAAATTTTGTTTAATCTCAACCTGTGCTTGGGACCCCAAAACATACGACACAGGTTTAGATAAACAAAATTTTGAGCGTAAAATTGTAAATATTTTCTTACCCATCAGTTTTAACATATGTTTTCGGTGCTCAAAAGAACCGTCTCATTGAGGGCTCAAAAGAACCGTCTCATTGAGACGGTTCTTTTGAGTACCCACAACATATCATTGAGACGGTTCTTTTGAGTACCCACAACATATGTTTTGCTTGAGAAATAAGAAAATTAGTTTTTTGATACACATTCTTAACTAAAGTCCTGACGCAATACTGTATCTGTTAGGTAAAAAGGGTTCACTAACTATTTCAGGCTGCCTATCACACTGCTAAACCTGCTATCTTATCACAGCAACTGACACAGCTAGGTATGGATGAGAAAAAGGTAAGTTTAACATTTTATCCTTCTTCCTTATGCAGAGGGGGGGGGGGGGGGGTGTTGGATATAGTCAATTCTGCTCACACAGAGTCTCATGCTATGGAAGAGGATTATGTGTTACCAAAAACTAGACAAGACAGCCAGACCCACTGAATAGAGGTTTAGATAAACAAAACTTTAAGCGTAAGATTGTAAATATTTTCTTACCCAATAGTTTTAACATATATGTTGTTGGTGCTCAAAAGAACCATCTCATTGAGACAGTTCTTTTGAGTACCCACAACATATTTTTTAATTGAGATATAAAAAAATAATTTTTTGGACTCATTACTAAAGGCCTGACAGATGTGTATGCATGTTCGACTGTTTAAAGTTATACAATAAGAATAAGCAAGACCCAGTTATGCAATTGGTAGCATGTCAGATTGCTGATCCAGGACATACTTTTGTGGAGATTGATCATGAAATATTTTCTCTGGTCATTCTCCTCCTTCCACTGATTAAAGAAGGGCTGTTGTCAGTTACAAGTGATAGTATTTGCACAGAGTATTGGTTAACTGCATGGTCTAAGCTTGCCCCAAAAAAGCTTGGTTAGGTTAACTGACTGTCTCCACATAATCATAGCTGTTGACTGGGACGTTAAACCACAAACCAAACCCTTTAACCTATTGCATTCAGAAAGATCAAACACCATATAGTCAGTGTTGGCCTTCCTGGGTGCAACTCTGTTAACATTCACATTGAATATGAGCAAGTGCATGAGATTTCCAACAATGTGGTATATGCTACCAGCAAAGCCCAGATCAGTCCGCGCATATGCACAGTCTGATCAGAGCCTTTGCTAGTCGCTTGAATATTCTATGAGTGTTAAGCTACTGACTGAACATCATTTGGAGTTTCTATGCTTAACAGGAGGCTGCACAGGCTCCTCTGAGTCTCCACTTGTCAAAATGCCACATTGTTGGAAATCACATGTCACAGCTCATATTTGTTTTGATACTCTAAGACCTTGTCTATTTAGGTTGAGTCCGTGGTTGAAGCATGGACAAATGCAGCACGAGATGTGGTTCAGCGACTACGGCAGAGAACATTGTGTCCTAACCAGGTAGTCTCCTATTTTAGATACCAAGACCAGAGGTTATAAAACTTTTTTCATGCTCATCTCAACTGAGTATGATAACTTGCTCATAAATGTTAAAATGCCAAAAATTGTTGGCATTTTAAAATTTATGAGCATAATACATTATCTTGCTCATAAATGTTAAAATGCCAACATTTATTAGCATGATAAATACATCTGAGAATTTTAAAGCAAGAACGTCTTTATTTTTCAGTATTTTAGGTTTTTATGAGCAGTTGAAATTTTATGCTTTAAGTCGAGTTGAGCATGAAAAAGTTTTATAACCTCTTGGCCAAGTCTTGATTTGCACAAAGGGGCTCTTGCATGGTATGGGAAATTAACATGGGAGTCTGCCCACGCTTGGATTTTGAAAATATTATGTTTTTTAATTGTCTGGGGTATAACTTTAATATTTATGGTGGGTTTGAGTTTTTATGCAATTCCATTGCTAATTTATGACGTCATGAATGATATCACTATAATAACTTTGGGTACCCAGTTATAATCATTTCTAAAGTAATTGACATATCATGTAACGGGCAGAGAAATATTTTATTAAATAGCTTTATCATTGATAAGTTCGCTGTTACTTAAAATGGCTTTGTCTGTCTTAGGATATTGGGTGGGCATTCATTTTTATAGCATGGTACCCCAATTTTCGACTGTATATTTTGTATTCAGTCAAATTTAAAAATGACATTCTTACAGGTTGCGGTCTTTGTCAAGATACCATTTCAACATATAAACTATCCATATATGTTAAGAATATGTAGACCAAATTTCATGAAATTCAAGGACCGGTAACATATTTTTTTAACTTGATGTAAACACATGGCCCTAATTCATCGCAATGTAAAAAATACAACAATCATGTTTCAGTGTAAAACATACATGAATACTTGCTTAGTTTGAATCTTCATGCTAGTACGTTTATTGGTAGAAGTTGATATGTTCAGTGTTTTCCCCTATTATGGATTGGAAAAAGAAAAAAATACAATATTCTTTGATATTAAGTGACACGATTCTTATTTAATGAAGTGCTTACACAATAATATTAGCCAAAATGATACAATATGTTGACACCTGTACTTAACCCATCTAGTTTCTAACATTATAACTACATCTAGCCAATGTTACACTTAATATGTAACATTATTAAGAATTTTAATTCATACATAAGAGAAACCTTATGACAAGTCAGTTCATACAGGAGAAGAACCTTATATCTATGATTTTATAATTATAAGACTCATTAATAAACCTGCTTCACAAAAATAACCCCCTGTCAAACATATTGGTTAAAATTAACCATTTTGGTCACAGAAAACTCTTGGCTTCAAAGGTATTGCTAATTTAATGCCTAAATCTTCTCTGTTCGTTCTGTTTTGTGAAACTGATGCTGATTTCCATCAAATAGCAACATTTATACTTTAGCTGGCTGTATACTCTAGGCATACAGTTTTGTTTCTGGACCTCACTTATTCATGTAGAACTCTGTTTTATGATACCTTTGATAAGACTCTGTTACACGTTATCCTGGTCACGGCACCAAAATGTGGTTCCTCTAGTTCAGTTGGGATGTAAAGGAAATATTTAGACTTCTTGTTTTCACATGTTTATTGTTAGGATATTATGTTTCTTAAACAATATCATGCAGGACTTGAGGAAGTGATACACATTGTCTTGGCCCCATAGTGCCATGACACAGGGCCATGACCTTCGGCATTTCTGACCATTGAATCATTTAAGATTGTCTAAACATGTCTTTCTTTAAGAGAAGTGGAAGTAGATTAAAAAACAATCTCCTTATGTCGAGTTATTGATTCATTTGAACAAAATAATTAATTTTGCTAAAACTGACCTATACCCATAAGAGGTAGGAAATGACAAAGTTACCGGTTTTGGATTTTCATGATATTTGGCCCAGATCAGCAGTATTTATATGGCATGTTTTTGTGATAATATGATATCTTGACAAAGACTAGAACATATCCATCTTTTGAATTGAATGTTGAATGTTTTGTAAATTTTTGAAAAAAAATATTGAAATTTTACAATCACTTCTTTTGAAAACGTAAACCATAATTTATCCAAATGGTTTCGTGGTATAAAAAATAATGTCTATTGTATCTTGGATTCAATCTTGATGAAAAATCATAGAAATAAACAAAACTATAGATTTAGGACATGGAAATTTAGAGACGGGTACCACCTCAAAGGTGGAGTACGTCAGGGTTGCTTCTAAGCCTTATTCTTAACTATCTAATTCGATAAATACATTTTCATAGTTCGTATATATAATGAGTTATTGATATGCAAAGTTTGAAGAAAATCCATGCGTGGGCACAGATGAAAGTACCCCTTTAGAAATTAATATTAAATTAATTTTATATCCAGCAGTCATAACATACCCAGGTAAACCGCATGTCTAAATCTCGGAAGGTGTTGGCTATCGAAGGTAAACAAAGGAGTTTTGGGCTGCACATGGTCTGCTTTGAGATGGTTTTATATCATAATGAACCACATTAAGGAATAAAATAAACATATAAGCCGATAGTATATAGAATGTCAAGAGTTCTGAAAGCAGTGCATGTTTTTAAAATGATTTTTTTTAGTTTAAATCGCATTTGAATTCGGAAATGCGGTGATTTGAACGAATATTTCGAATTCATCAGTTAATATTTAGATGTATTATTTTATTTTTTCTTTATTCATAACTACCGCTGCAATGTTTAACCTCTCTTTAAAATGTATCAGTCCAATATAATTCAAACAGACGTGTACAACACTTATTTATTTGCAATTTTATGACGATGGTGTCATGTTTATGGATAGCGTTCTATTCGGAGGTAAGTCCTCTGAACATTTTGGTAACCATCAACATGATAGCAATGTAAGCGATTTTCAAAATTTGAAGTTTTAAAAGCAGTTTTGGACATGCCACTTACAAGCCATGCAGGAGAATGATATAGAATGGTAGCGGCACAAGCAATTAGTGTCAAAGTTTGATATAAGTCCAGCTATGATCAAACCACTAGCCTTTTTTCATTGAAAAATTCACATTTGCCGTTTGAAAAGTCGCCCTGAATCCTTCGGACATGGATCAAAAGTATTTAACAGATTCAGAGTCCTTATCACTCAATATAGAAGCAACATGTTTGCTGCATTCGTCCCCAAGAAACTTTCCATATGAAATAAAAATGGATAAATACAGACCCTATCCATCCATGATCTCAATGTTTACCTCCGATAGCCAACACCCTCCGAGATCTAGACATGCGGTTCACCTGGGTGAACATATGCAGTGTTCTGCCAAGAAATTTTATAAGAGGGGAAAGATGTCCAATTTCCATTATTTTTTCGTTTTTGACAAAAGAAAAATGTGTAAAATGCCAACCATTGTTCACACTGTTATATTCCCCTTATACAGAAGAAGCCTATAAGAAAGTATCTTTACAAACAGTGAAGACCCTGATGAAATGCAGCATAATGTTGCATTTCATCAATAATGTTGCATTTCATCAGGGTCTACACTGTTTGTAAAGTCAGACAAAAGAATACAATATTTTTTTTAAATTATAACCTGACATCCCTATATATGTATAATGGTCTATCCCAACTTTATTGTATCAAACCAGAAGGAAGAATCCATTTGTATACAAAGGGTTAAAAAGCACATTATCCATAACTAGCAGCTTATTCTTATTCACTCTTGAAGATAGAGTTGCTAACTGTAACTACAAATCCAAATTTTCATGATATTAGTAAGTCTCTAGCTGAGCAGGTTAGTTTGAGTCTCACTAGGCCACAATCTTGAAGACAAATTGGCATATATAATAGTGTACAATGTAGCACTTTTATAGCGCTATGTATGGGGTCCATAAGGCCTAAATGAAAATTTTATTTGTTTCCCCTTACCTGACCGACCCTGAAAAAAAGGCTCTACTCAAAAAAATTTATTTCAATTTTCAGTCAAGATTTTTTTTTTTTAAATTTCATTGCAAACTTAGAGAATTTTCTAATGTAAATAGTGTTATCTTAGCATTTAATTTTATTGCCTATAGTAGGACTATACAGTAAAACCTGCCTAAAACGGCCATTCAAAGATATACACAACAAAGGTTGTTAAGACAAATGGGCGCTAAATGCAGGTCGAAAGTATTGCAGAATGCTCCCGGGGAGTATTCTGCAATCCCAGGGAGCATTCTGCAATACTTTTGACCTGCATTATGGGATAATTGGTCTTAAAAAAACAAGCAATTTTTGTCCTTCTTTGAGTGGCCTCTTAAGACAGGTTTTACAGTATACAATTAAGTTTAATAGGTATCCAATTTGGAGGCCCCCCAGGGGGGTATGTGCTCCCTAGATCCTTGAAAATAATACATTGATCTTCCCAACTCCCTGAAAATAATTTCCTCTTCTCCCTAAAATGATTTGCCTTTGCTCCCCTAATCCCTAAAAATAGTTCAGGTTCTCCCCAAATCCCCAAAAATATAAGCCAATTCTCCATAAAATGTATTTTCTTTCCGTAGGATTAAAATCACATATACTAAAAAACTTTGAAGCTATATAATAGCGCATGACTTAATGATCACTTAATTTTTTGCCTTATACATGTAAAGACAGGGCTTAACCATGGAATATGTGACATATAATAGCCATGGAATACATGACATATGATTATTTCAATGAAATGCATGATATATGGCTCAAAGTATGAGGTCATCCTTGAAATGTTGTTGCTGTACCTGGTAGAGTAGACTTGGAGGAATGCTCATTTGATTAGAATTTTTCAAAATTAGAGACAGACCATTTGGTTTTCTTTTTGGGGGCAGGGGCTGATTTTACCAACAGCTTAAACTACAGTCAGGTGCCAAATTAAAGTTCACAAAGTGAATTTCAAGGCAAAAAATAATGCTTATTTTCAACACTTATAATACTTTAAATCTAAAAGAAACGATTTATGGCTTTAATAAGGCTTATGTTTGGATACATCATTATGCTCTCTATCATTACAAATATTCAGAAAATTTTACTCCATACTGAAGGTGGTTGCCTAGCAACAAGACAAAAATGGCCAAATTTGCCCTGTCTAGTCCATTAAAACAATTGCCATGGTAACCAGACATTCAATAATTACTTGAGTTTTTGCTATTACAGGTAGGACTTATTGATGTCTTAATGTGTGGTTTTATTTCAGTTTCTATCAATAACAAAGTAAAAAAATCAACATTTCTTCATAAAATTGATCACGAAGAGGGTGAATATTAGAGTGAACATAAAAAATACTGCATCCTTGTTTCCATGACAACATCATTTTGAATGCATTATTCTTACTTTTTAAAGACATTTTATTGACAGATTATGTTTGTTTTAAAGTCTTAGGTATAATATGAAGCACATATGACTTTTAAACTTGTGTAATTATTAATATTTGATTCCCACACCCCCATTTCAGGAACTTTGAATCTTGACAGATTCTATTAACCTTTTTGCATTTTATATTATTTAGTTATAAAAGAAAGACTAGCAAACACCTTTTGATTGTCAAAATATAAAATAATATGTTGTCTTGGAGTAACATTAAAAATAGCATCAGAAATTCATTCCTTGTAACCATGGCAACCACCAAAATGAGCATAATAGTGACTTTTTGGCTATTTTTATCAATTGCTAGGCAACAATATGCAAAACAGTGAACAAGTCAATTATATTGTGAATTTTTGAAGGCTTGCTTATATCTTCCCATTCATGTATTTGTCAAGTCCATATTATGAATAAAATTAAAATGGAGAAGAAATGAGTGTTTAAATTTCCCCATAAATTTAGGTATTTTTTTGAGTTTGTGAACTTTAATTTGGCACATAAGTGTAGATATTTTTGAGACTTTAGTGAAATTTAGTGATTTTTTAACCATAAAAAGTCATTTTTACACTTGCTAATAGCGACTATATGTGACGCATTCTGCGATTTTGGGGCTTGTGGAGGTAAGACGTCATCAGCAGAAAACGCGACTTTAAATGACGTCAATATATTTTAATGGCGGCGCACGTTATTTAACAAGGGAACACCAGGCACACCTGCTATGTTCAGCAATGAGCAAACGTTTCTACCATACAATCAGTTTGCGTATTGACACGGACTTATCGCTTTTTATTATTGATTTATCCTACTGTCGTGCCAGCCAAGAGTGACGGTGACATATTATTGTGTTTACAATTGCTAAGTAATATAATTACTTGTACATTCTACTTGATCTAGCGACAATCGTTAGATCAATTGTGTATTAATCTATCTGCAGGATAGGATTAATACACCCGTGACATATCGATTATAAGTCCCTGATAATGGTGTAAACAAAACATGACGCCAATGTCACTCTTGGCTGACAGGGCAGTAGTGACAGTCATAGTTATAAATACGCGCTTTGTTGTTTATAAAACAATTTATCTAGGATTAATTGTGATGTTCTTAATTTAGGAATGCACCGCACATACGATTCTGAGACGCCTATTTTTATTTTTTATATTTTGTGTGAGAATCAAGACTCGAAATTCGGCTAAAATAATTAGTAACAATGTACCAGGCATGATATGAGCCAGTTTGATACCTATTGCAACTGCTTGCAGCTAAGGTTCAGGTAAAGACTGTGCGAATATATTTTCTCGTCAGAACCTTCGTTGCTCGCAAAGGAACACTACGGTAAGGCAATCGAAGAGATTAGACCAGCAGCATCACTAGATACATCTAGCTACTGTGAGCATACTGGTTTTACTCTACATGTAAACGTTTCATGCGTCAAACAAAGTTAAAATTTCAGTAATCGAAGAGCACTGTGTTGATCCAGATCAGATTGTGAAAAATGCACAGATTGATATAAAATTCACCTCCAATCATTTTAAAATGTGTCAGGTTGCGTTCAAACTATTATTACTACAAAATGGATAGATTGCGTGCATGCGTGTGTGTGTGTGTGTGTGACATTTGACATCTGTATTCACCGTACATTATTATTCGCAAACTTGTTACGTCACCGTTACAATCAATCTTTTTCTGGACTTTTTGCAAAAATTATTGTCGCAAAACTACAGAAGCTACAGTTATGAAAATAGTACCAAATTAAAGCAAATTGATTTACGCAATAAACATTTTAATCGTAGCTTCCTGGTGTATGTTGTTATTGTACCCTTTGGTAGTCATTTAAATCCAAATTCACATTAAAATGTCCGTTTTTAGTGACGTTAATGTTAGCGTCAATGGAAACCCTGATATTTTAAAATTTATGTCCACTTTAAACTCGTACTGCTTGAGAACCAAAAATTTATATTGTATATTGCTATTTTCTCTTTGATTTTCATCCTTGTTAATTTATGTCAAATTGCAACCACTACCTTTCGTCATGGTGATTTTAAAAAGAAATGTCGAACCCTCGGCGTTACAATGTGGCGATTAATTATGCCACCCTCCCATGCACTATATGCATAAATTTATCAGGTTTG
Source organism: Loripinus fragilis (assembly GCA_964019695.1). Classification (NCBI taxonomy): domain Eukaryota; kingdom Metazoa; phylum Mollusca; class Bivalvia; order Lucinida; family Lucinidae; genus Loripinus; species Loripinus fragilis. The sequence continues at coordinate 38,611,714 of OZ026522.1, read as the reverse complement.
GCAGATGCGCAAATTGAAATATATTTCTGCTGTTTTCATTGGAGAAACAAATACTTTAAATTTAAAACTAATTAGACCACAGCTATAAAGCAAACAGTGACGACTCAGACAAGAATGCACATGTAAACAGTATGTTCACTGATTGTCGGAATGCATGTTATTAATAAAGGTAGTGCAAAAGGTTGTTCCAATTTGACTGCGCAGATGCACGGAATAAATGATTTATTGATGTTTTCACTGTACATGTAGACTTATAATTATTTGGACCAACCGAAGATTCATATTATCATAATTTAAAAATGCATATTCAGCCACATGTACCTAGTGGGGCTAGAGGTATGAATTTGGACTGAACCTTCATAACTTTGTGTATGCGGGCAGCGAATGCTCTTGCGACACTGTGCATAATTATGTGGAGGCTCGTCTGAGCAGTAGGGATCGCTGTGGCTCAGTGGTAGAGTGCTTGACTCGAGACCCAGAGGCCGCAGGTTCGAGCCTCACCGGCATCACTGTGTTGTGGTCCTTGAGCAAGACATATTTATCCTAGCTAAGTACTGGTTCAACCCATGAAGACCCATTCCTGTTTAACTGAAAGATTGTTGACAGGACGTAAAGAATCAAATAAAAAAAATCGTCTGAGCAGTCGCTGCTCGCCGGTGCAAGAAATGTCAAAAGTCTGTGTACTAGCCAACATTATCCACAAAAAAAACAGTCAAACAGTAGAGACTCAGACCAAACTGTGCCCAAATAAAGCATTTATGTTTTCTTAGATCTTGATTTTCTTCAGGCATTTCTCAAGATTACACGTAGAATCATTTTTTATAGTCTTGCCCTTTTTTCACGAGCTTACTTGTCCTTCATTTATATTTGCCATGGGCATCGTACGATTTATTTGGCTACGATTTTTGGTACGATTTTCCAGGACTCTTAGCTACGGCGTAGGTGTTTATATTCTTTACCTTCACCCTGGATTTCTTGCGGGGCAGTCCTTACAGAGACTTTGCAGAGATTGTGCGAAAACCGCACAGTTATAGTGCAATCTTCACGATATCCGTTAAAAAATTGCACGATGCCCGTGCGATGTTAGTATTGGCTCCCTACGATTATCTCAAGAGCCCACGATCATATTATTATCTAAATTCTTGTGGTGTCCTCACGATCAGCGTGCGGTGCCCGTACAGGGATCATGAGATCAACCTGCGATGTATCTACGGGCTACGGGCTTGCAAAATTTGTCAGAGTGCGGATCGAGTTAACAAAATCGTAGAGGCTACAATGCCCGTGAGTCCGTACGATAATGGCTGGGTCTCCCTGCGATAGCCGAATGGAAAGGATGATTTGGACATCGTACCGGCATCGTAAAAAAAAATCGGAAGCCAATAGTAACTGAGGCATTATAAGTGACAACCATTTTCCTCCGGTAAAAATCGTATTTCAATGCGAACGGAGTAGAAGACGGCGATCTAACGTAATTTGTTCTGATGTCCAATAATCAAAGGAGCATCATAGCAATTCAACGTAATGGCGTCCGCCTAGAATTTGCTAAATTATCTAAAGTGCATCAGAATTTGCATTAAAATGATGTGTTTTATTCTTTCAATGAACTACACTATGCAAAACGGTATTAAATACACTGTTGTTGAAATGTGAGTAGCCATGCAGTGTCCAAAAACATACTTTGTTTGAGTACTAGTACTGTCCGAAATATATGTTAACAGCTTTACAAATTATCATGTGATCAAAGAAATAAAAGTATTGTACACGCACAATACTTCAAAGATTACAACAAAATGATTCAACACTTAATAGTTTGTTACATAAGTACACTGTATGTTCTTGAGCATTGAAGTATTTGTGATTGCATGTGTAGTAAATTCTGCCAAATATTTCGTAAAAGACTACATCATTAAAACGCTCATAACTTTGTGATATTTTACTCAACATTTCTAATACTTTACCTGTGTACTTCAAACATATCAGACTTTCAAAAAATGTAAAAACCCAAATTTCGACCAGGACCTCTATAAGACCCAAAATGCCATGGCCTGCCACATATGCTTGAACATTAGTTAAGTATATATCCTATAAGCAATCTTCAAAAATTTCTATAAAAAGGACTAATTGCCTTAAGAGATAAGTACATAGCATGTGGGTAGGTAGCCCTGTATTGATTTGCAGCTACACTGTTGCTAGGGGGTGGGGGCATGCTCCCCCAGAAAAAAAATGACAAAATGGTGCTGTCTGGGCTCCCCTAAGTATGTTATTTCTGACCTAAAAATGAACAATTTTAAAGATTATAAATGAACAACAAAGCTTTTTGGCACAATTTCTCTTAGATAAATGTAGATGAGCATGTTAGTACGAAATGGAATAAAAACATTATTCAGAAGGGGGGTCTGGGGCCCCCCAGAAGCAGAAGAAATTTTTAAAAAATCAAACAAAATGGAGGCTTTTCCTTTATTTTTTTGCTTTTTGGCAGGGCTCCCTAGATCCCCAAAATTATGAGCTTGCTCCCTAGATCCCCTGAAATAATTACCAGTGCTCCCCAGCTCCCTGAAAATAAATAGCCATTCTCCCCAGATCCCCAACACCCCTGGGGGGCCCCAATTTGAGAAATTAAGAACAAAAAAAATCCTACCGACCGACCCATACCAGTAAAACAGGGTCGGGTAAGGGGAAACAAAAATATTTTTAAGGTTGGCCTAAGAATGGACTGTGTTATAAGTAAATCATGGTATTTATAAAAACAATTTTACTAAGAAATTATTGGAAAATGATTATAATTTCTTTGGAAATTCCATGGTAAAAATGGGATCATATCCAAATCTGAGTTATGAGGTGTGTTATAAAAGGACTTTACTGTACATGTATAGTGCTATTCTTGCAGCTGGACACAGTTAACTGGCGATTAAATCTACAGATGGCTCAATCTTCCGTGACCAAGATGAAAATGCCAAATGCCTTGTTTGAGTTAGGAGTTAACAATGAAAGTACTCAGGTAAGAGGATAGTGTACAGATTATCATGGTAAAAGATAAAAGCACAGGTTATCAGTGAGAAATGAAAGTACTCGGGTAAGAGTTGAGTGTACAGGTTATCATGGTAAAAGATAAAAGTACAGATTATCAGTGAGAAATGACAGTACTCGGGTAAGAGTTGAGTGTACAGGTTATCATGGTAAAAGATAAAAGTACAGGTTATCAGTGAGAGATGAAAGTACTCGGGTAAGAGTTGAGTGTACAGGTTATCATGTTTAAAGATAAAAGTACAGATTATCAGTGAGCGATGAAAGTACTTGGGTAAGAGTTGGGTGTCCAGGTTATCATGGTAAAAGATAAAAGTACAGGTTATCAGTGAGAGATGAAAGTACTCGGGTAAGAGTTGAGTGTTCAGGTTATCATGTTTAAAGATAAAAGTACAGATTATCAGTGAGGGATGAAAGTACTTGGGTAAGAGTTGGGTGTCCAGGTTATCATGTTTAAAGATAAAAGTACAGGTTATCAGTGAAAGATGAAAGTACTACAGCAACAGTTGAGTGTACAGGTTATCATGGTAAAAGTACAGGTTATCAGTGAGAGATGAAAGTACTCAAGTAAAAGTTGAGTGTACATGCTATCATGGTAAAATTACAGGTTATCAATGAGAGATGAAAGTACTCCGGTAAGAGTGAGTGTACAGGTTATCATGGTAAAAGATAAAAGTGCAGGTTATTAGTGAGAGATGAAAGTACTCCAGTGTTGAGTGTACAGGTTATCAAGGTAAAAGTACAAGTTATCAGTGAGAGATGAAAGTGCTTCGGTAAGAGTTAAGTGTACAGGTTATCATATGGTAAAAGATAAAAGCACAGGTTATCAGTGAGAGATTAAAGTACTCGGGTAAGAGTTGAGTGTACAGGTTATCATGTTTAAAGATAAAAGTACAGGTTATCAGTGAAAGATGAAAGTACTACAGCAACAGTTGAGTGTACAGGTTATCATGGTAAAAGATAATTGTATTGATTGGATAACGTCAAAAATTTGCGACAGTAAATCCTTCGGTATACAGTCGGAAATAGTTTGACGTCATTTATTACATTTGGTTGGATGACGTGCAGCTTTATGGGGCTTGCAATGTTCCACTTTGAGACGAGACTGCAGAAGTGTATTAGAATGGGAATAACCATATTCAAAATTTTTTATTTGGGGAGGTATATTGTCGGATATACTGTCGGAAATCACGATTTACAGCTCCGCTCGCGCATCGCCGTAAACTAAATTTCCGACGGTATATCCGACCATATACATCCCCAAATGAAATTTTTGAATACAATTATTGCCTATATTATTCTATTGAAAATGCTGTATAATTTTTTTCTTGACATTATTTGTAGGAAAAAGAAAGAATAAGAGTAGAATTTACCCATGATGAATTGTATAAATTTTATAATCAGGTAAGTAAAATATCTTGATTTAAGTGGGACCATCCAATCTTTGAATTTTAGAAGATTCCATTATGTGAAAGCTGGATGGTTAACTGAGTGGGAAAAACACAGATAGTTTATCTTCTCATGAGAAGCTTGTTTTGATTCCTTCCATCCCAGTCAACAAGTTTTCAGCCATGTCCAGACGGACTTCCTGGGTTGAACCAGTACTAAGCAGAGGATAAAATGTCTTGCTCAAGGCCACAACACAGTGCCTCTGGTGAGGCTCAAACCCACAACCCCTTGATCTCAAGTCAAATGCTCTATCACTGATCCACTGTGCTCTTCATGAGAAGCTTGTAAAAAGTAATCTTTCTTTGAATTCTCCTGTCTGGGCCTCATTACAAGAGAACCTACTATAAAACATATGGGTGAAAATTTTCAGGATTATTCCTGAGTTCAGGATTTTGATATTGACTTTCCAAAGAAAGTCAGTATCAAAATGCTGATTCAGGCAGAGAGTAATAGTTTCTTTTTATTTTCAATTTATTTAAAGACAAATGGCCATTTAAAGTGATTTTGAAAAAAAATATTTTGGGGGCATACTGCAAGTTTTATGATTTGAATATCTGAAGTTCAGGATTTTTGAAATGTTGAACTTTCACCAATGAAAACAATTCATTTGATCACATGAGTTTGATAGATTTTCAATGCTAAATATTTAAGGCTATATACAGTCTACGTGAAAAAGTAAGCGAGTATGACGAAAAGATGCCACAGATCAACCCACGGCACCATGAGAAAGAGATGTCAGAACACATACAAAGGCACACATATAACAGTATTAATAATTTACCCTTTGTATACTAATGGATTTTTCCTTCTGGTTTGATACAATAAATTTGGGACAGTCTATTGTACATGTCTATGGGTGTCAGGTTATAATTCTTTAAAAATGTATTTTTTTGTCTGAAGATCTTTTTTTACCATAACAAATTGTGTAGATCCTGATGAAATGTCGCATCATGCGGCATTTCATTTGGGTCTTCACGGTTTGTAAAAGTACCTGTTTAGGGGTATCTCAAATACAAAGGGTTAATTAAAGTAAAACAATCATCATGAACCCTATTTGAAAAATATGCATTTATCTAATCTTTGAGAGAAACATTACCAAAAGAAGGAAAATTCAGCTTTAAGATCGGTATGGAAACTGAAGCTGGTACTTTTCTCTTTCCCTACTTCTGGTCGTCTGATGATAACCTCTGCAAACAGTTTCAACATAGATCAGGCCTCACAAAATGTGCCAGTCCTAATCTGGAATCAACTATTTGACAATGATGGTATTCCTGCAAGATTATTTTGATTTAAAAAAAAAATCTGCAGACTACAAAAAAGCATGGGAAGAATTTCTAGCGATAAGGCGTGCAATCTCCCTAACCGAGACGTTCGTTTTATTTTGTTGAAATAACGACTGGAGAAACTAGGCACATTCAACAAATATATATAGACGAGCCGTCGATGCACCATTGCCCCCAATTTGTATATTTAAAATGGGTTTTCCTTCATGCATGTAATAACTCACTTCTTATTGAATGAGAATTTATTTCGGTCATCAACTGTGCTTGTTATTCAGTAACATATATGGGAACTAGACCGTTAAACAGGGAACCACACTATGTACAGTAAACTATTTATACAGTTGATGTACAATAAAAACGACCATCTTGCAAAGTGGTCTATTTTTGTCAGATATTTAATGTCTTCTTTCGCTAATACAACCCCTTTCCCCCCCCCTAGACCCAAGACGCCATTTACATATGTTATATATTTGTATAGCGACATTTAATTGTCCAAATGGCATCTTGGGTCTAGGGGGGGAAAGCATCTAAAAACAAACTGAAAGACGCCAGTTTTATCTTTTCAATGACAAACGTCACAATTTTAAGTATATTTCGTACGCATGCGCAGAAGGAATACCGCAAAGTTTTCGAAATTAAGGGCACTTATATCCTTAATATTTTAGCACTTTTACTTTTCGAATATCTGCAAAGGATTTACTAAAACTATCATCTAACGGCACCCAGTATATAGACGTAAAATGAGGGGTGGGAGTAGAAGGCGCAAGTTTTCACGGCTTTGTAAATGATGGATCGCTTTGAAACCTATTTTGATGCTTTCTATGCATATTTTACTACCGAAACAGTCCAATTTTTAAAATATTACGGCAATTTGAAAATTTAGGTTTTGTAATCATGTCAACTAGGGAAAATATACGCCTTATCGCTAGAGCTCCTTTACCCAGCAGGCAGAGTTATGTTCTTGTTAAAAGGGATTAAACATTGAAAGGATTTAGCATTGTATACCAGTTAATGAGTTTCTATCATGATGTATTTCCAAAATGTCAATAAAAGTTGGAATATCCATGGATAGATATACCCAAAAGATGTTTTCTCTGGAATGTTCTTATATGAATGAGCCTTGCCATGAGAAAATCTGTGTTTTGGGGTTTGCAACTAGGTAAGACTGAAACTAACCTGTACTCGCTAGAATATTGAAATTTGTCCTGCAGCAAAAATGGGCCTTGACATGAGAAAAGCTGTCTTTGGGGGTTTTCAAACAACAAAGGCTCTGATCAGACTGTGCATGCACAGGCTGGTCTGCACCTGTGCATCAGCGTGGTCTTATCAGCTCCTTTGTTATTCGCTTATTGGAAAGTATCATATCTAGTCTTGCTATGAGCAAAAACTTTTAATTTTGTAGCTAGTGTCTGTAGCTGAGCAGGCTGGTTTGAATCTCACTTTGTCTATAAGCCCTAAGACAGGTTTTTATTTCTTCAAGGCCTATATAGTTATAATACTTTCCAGAAAGCGAATAACAAAGGCACAGACCAGACTGCACGGATGTGCAGGCTGGTCTGCGCCTTTGTTGTTCACATTAAAAAGAATCAGGATATTTTCTCATGATATAGCCCATATGCAATATAGACTTATTAATCAGGACTTTAGTTAAGAGTGCGGAACGAAAATTTAATTTTCTTATTTCTCAACCAAAACATATGTTGTGGGTACTCAAAAAAACCATCTCGATGAGACCGTTCTTTTGAGCACCCAAAACATATGTTGAAATTGATGGGTAAGAAAATATTTACAAATTTACGCTGAATTTTTTGTTTATCTAAACCTGTGATTAATGATCACATATTTGTATATTTCAGTTAGAAGCCATACAGAAACAGGTCGACAGCCTCAGCTGATGACGGACATTTACAACAGGACCTTAATTCTTTACTCCATAATAACACCTTTAGATGCCTTTGAAATATCATGTATTTACAAATATTATGGAAAATGGAGCATTTGCTCCTTTGGAGCAAATCCTCCATTTTCCATAATATTTTCAAAAGTATTCAAAACATTTACTTTAAATTTTCTTGAATTTTTTCAATGTTGTCTAAAATTAGAAAATGATGTCAAGATCTAAAATTAGCCTATGGAGTAAACGGTTAAAATCATGCAATTTATATACATTTTTACATGTACAATATATTCATTGACAAAATATCCACGAGTGCCAAAAGTGAGGAACTATGCCTATACTATATACGCTGGCTGCGCTGAAGCTTAAGTCACATAGGCTGTCCCTGGTGACCACTTTTCCTCTACAAATTATCATATCATTATTTTAAAATTTGTGTATATTAACCAAATAATCAGGAACCCTTTTATTTCTGTAGAGAAAACAGTTTTTGTTGTTGAAATGTTTGCAGTAGTGCCAAAAAGAAAGATGTTTATGTTTAAATGTTTGTAACATTCTAACAAAAATGAATAGATGTCCTTTCTTTTTGGCTAGACAGATTTCTTATTTTGTTTGAGTTGATGTTTTATGTCCCAGTCAACCTTCAGTAATGCTAAGTTGAATCATTAATTCCCAGAGCATAAAGTGTCTAGCTTAAGGACACACACATTTATAGTGCCACAAGTGTGACTTGAACCAGCAACCCCACATTCTTAAGTAAAGCACTCTACCACTGAACTCCTGACATTAATTTCTGATATTTCTCATAATTTGCAGTCAAATTTCTAATTATTATAATTGATCCTATATCAATAGTAAATGTTTATTCGTTAGTTTGTTGAGGGAAAAATATTAACTTTATGATGTCAATAATATCTTTATATACCTTAATAAGGATGACAGTGAATAATTAGGGCTCAAGCTGTGGGAAGACTTGGGGAAAACAGTCTCATTATTTTGGTTCACTTTTCCCTATCATGAAGTGAAGGAGAAGTTTGAATAGAGAAAAAAATTCAAATCAAAACAGTGGCGGATCCAGAGGGGGTTTGTTGACCCCCCCCCCCCCCCCCCCTCCCTGCCCGTTTTAAATATCCTATGAAAATGAAATAATTTGGTCTCACTTAGAGTGAGACCAAATTATTTCTTTTTCATGGGATATTTAAGAAAAATGAGATAAAATCAGCAAAGGGAACCCCCACACCTTTCTGCATATTAACTCCTTTCCAGAAATCCTGGATCTGCCCCTGTAAAACCTCTCAAAAAGTAGCTAAACTACTTCCTGTCCGAAAGCTCTCGCTTGCCCCATGAAATAACAGTGAAGATCTTGATAAATTAAATTTTTGTTCTTGGTCTGAGCTCTATATTAAGAAATAAGAATTTGATTTTTGGAATGTTCATGGAATCACGAATACTTCAAAGGGCTTCATGTTAACTTGGCAAATGTTGAAAAGGAAAAACTGAACAGCCAGTGTGAACACGAACAGCCAATGGAGCAAAACAGAGGCTTGTTTTGCACAAGGGACTCACGTGTTGCTCACTGTCAATCACAGCATCAGCTTCACTTCTGGTGAATGAATTTGGTGTTCGAAGTGTATTGCATGGGCAAGTGAGCTTGGCAGCTGTCAATCAAATTTATGTCATTCATGAGGCTATGAACGGTTGCAAAAATCAAAAGGTTCATTAAAAGCTTGCTTTAAAAAAGGAAACAAGGTAAATATAGGTTAATGAATTCATATCTTGAGCCTATATTTACCATTTTACGTGGCATTTAAATTAATAGAGTATGGTGAGGAATATAAATATTAAATACAGTAATGGCATTGTGTCCATACACAAGAAAAGTTTCACTTTGATGACTTTTGAAAATTTTGAATATAATGTTAACACTGAGGAGACTATATGGGTTAAAGTTTTAAGGTGATTCCGGATTTAGAGGCAGACTTTTCAAAACACTTAATGATCACCGATTTGAATGTAAACACTGATATGCTGCAAAAAAGTACTACATTGATGAATGTTTTCAAGATTTTGAGGCAAGCTTTCAAAATGGAAAGTCAGCCTCAAAATACTGAATTAGGCAGATTATTTTTTATATTACATGTATATCTAAAAATGATGAGATTTCCAACAATGTGGTATGTGCGACCAACAAAGGCTCAGATCAGCCTGCGCATATGCAGTCTGATCAGAGTCTTTGCTAGTTGCTTGAATATTCAAAGGCTGTTAAGCAACTGACTGAACATCATTTGGAGTTTCTTAGCTTAAAAGGAGGCTGCACAGGCTCATCTGAGTCTATACTTGTCAAAATGCCACACCGTTGGAAATCTCATGTCGCGGCTCAATTGCTCATTTAAACTTGAAATTCTTAATGATTTATAGATGTATTGCAAGTTTTTATATTTTGATTTCTAAAGTGCAGGATTTTGGACAATTTGAACTTTCACCCATGAGACTATGATTGCAGTTTACTTACTTGTGAGCTCTTTCACTCCCTGTAAACTTTCAAATTGACCACTGGGACCACTGGTAGTGGTCAATTAAAAAAAAATACTCAAAACACTTTCAAAATGCTTCTTGTGGTCAACTTTAGCATTTCCAATCACTAGTTTCCTTGGGGAAAACAGGTAACAGGTAAGATTCCACAGGAAGTATTTCATTTTTTTTTACATTGAGCGGTTTGAATTTCAATTTGAAAGTTTACCCTGCATGTCTATGATGAGTGACTGACTAACCCATAGCCTAAGTGAAGGTTGGTCAGTCTTTCCTGGGTGCACAGATTTTTTATTATTTTTGAATGTTTCAGTCCAATTATCAAGCTATTAAGCATTTTTCTATTCTGTCCATTCATAAACAGGCATTATGACAGTGTAGACCCAGACACCATGCTGCACAACGTGGCTTATCTCATCAGGGTCTTCAATATTTGCTATCAAAGTTTAAAGTGATCTTTATGATCAGAGATCTATTTAAATGAGAAAATCTGTCATTGGGGTTTGCAATCAGGTAGGGCGCAATCCAGCCTCCTCGGCTACAGGAACTACAGTAAAACCTGTGTAAAACGACCACTCAAAAATCTACAAAACAAAGATCTTAATGACAAATGGTAGCTTAATGAAGGTGAAAAGTATTGCAAAATGCTCCCCTTGGAGCATTCTGCAATACTTTTGACCTGCATTAACCTTGAAAACCAATTTTAGGTCTTTTTTAGAGTGACTGTTTTACACAGGTTTTACTGAAACTAGAATATTGAAATTTGGCATGTAGTAAATTAAGCTATTATTCTTTTCAGAGAGTGAATAATAAAGGTGCTGATCAGGCTGCCCAGGCTGGTCTGCACCTTTGTTGTTTGCATGCAAAATCAGGGTTTTCTCGTCAAGTCCCATATTACTTTGAAATTACAACTGTGAACCAACAAAATGTATATTTAATGAGTCAGCCAAACTTCAGGTGTATCTATCTGCCTGTCAGTACAAAAAGAGTTAGTGATTGAACTTTGTTTTCTGCTAGTCACGATTTTTGTTGTCTGCTCAATCATCCACTTATGTACTTTTGAAGTCTATAATGTAAACACTATAGATCCAGATCAGACTGCTCCAGGGAGCTGTCTGATCAGGGTTCATAGTGTTTGCATCCATGATAAAATCAAGTCATGTGCACTTTAATATATGGAGCTGACGTAATAAGCAGACAACATTTTCATGACATTGGCAGGATATGGGTTAATTTCTACTTGTGTTCCATAATTAACTTTAATTTTGTACTTAACTCTTTCCCTGATAGACTTTTGTCCTCTGCGGACAACCTTAGCATACAGTTTGAAACCAGATCAGAGCATGCATTTGAATGGGCCTGTTCTGGATCCAGACTGAGTGACACTGACTGAATTCCATAAAGATATTTTCGAACTATTAACAAAATTCTGCAGACAAAAAAGCATGCAATATGACTGCTGTTGTCTACTCTAATGAGGAATAACAGTTCTTTGAGTTAAAAATCATGTCAGGATAGACAACAATGAGGGCCCTGAACAGACTGCTCTAGTCTGATCTGGGTCTACACTGTTTGGCTTGGTCATTTTGTCAGGTAACTAATGTTTAGAATTCAGGGATGAGGCTCAGTCAATGGAAAATGCTGAAAATTCCCTACACCCCTTGCAAAAACACCAGATCTGAACAGATCAGACTGAATCTGTAACATTTTGGAAACATGAATTGTGATAAAAATTGGTGAAATTTTACAAAAAAGCAGAATATTCCCATCCCTGATTTTTTTTGAGCCTTTAGTAGCTTTAGTAAATCTTGTGCAATATTAAAACATTCCAGAAATGTATGCTCTTTGCAGTTTTTCTTTTGCTATTTTAAACCCATCAATGCAAGTGCCATGCATTCAGCTGGATCAATACCACTTCCTGTATTTGGCGAGGCTATTATCACCAGTTGATCGTAATCATTTTCATTCTGGATATCCATAAACAGCTTCTTTGGCAAGTAGCGCAGTGGCTCAGTTGGTAGAGAGCAAGTCTTTTAGACTGGGGATCGAATGGTTTCCAGTTCGAGACTAATTGCTCATGGAGTTACGGTGATATGTCCTTGAACAAGACACTTTATCTCCTGCTTAGTACTGGTTCAAACCAGGAAACAGTTTAAGCTGACTTAAAAATTGTTGACTGGAATGTAAAGAATCAAATAAAAGGTACTTTGGCAAACAGTGAAGACCTAGATGAAGTGCTGCTCAAGGGGGCATTTCATCAGGGTCTTCACTGTTTGCTAAGATACTATCTTCAGGGACAGAAATACATCATTTTATAGAAATTTTGAGCAGCAACCCCTTAAAATGCAAAATGGACTATTCCACATATTATATCAATATGTATGGGATAATCCATAAAAATGTAAAGGGTTAGTGGTCGTTATAGGCAGCCTTGATTAAAGGATTGAAAGGATAAGTTTAAAGTGGAAAAAAATCACAAGTCTTTAAATAGCCTCTTTTAATTAGAAATATGTATCTAAGATTATAAAATACAGAATGAGATGATATATCAAGAAAACATGCTATTAGCATTTAGACCCATTGAAGACTAGACACTAGGAATAATCAAGGACTCGAAACTCCTTCAAATGGACAGTAAAGGATCTGATCAGGCTATGCAGATGCACAGACTTGTCAAGTCTTTGCTAGTTGGATAGCTCACAGCCTCTAATATTTCAATCATGCATTCATGATGTATTAAAAATTTCCATACATTCAACAACAGTTGCATAGATTCTGTTGACTATGTGATGTGTGATTCTGATCCCTGGTCCAACGACATATTTTCATAGTGATTGGTCACAAACTGCTGTATTCAACCTAATGACAGCACTGTGTGCTTTTCCAAACAAATATATATCGTTTTTGAAAACAGTGTAGACCCAGAACAGCTGGCTTCTAATGAAGCCAGCTGATCAGGATCCACACTGTTATTCTTCCACATGACGAATAAATTATAATGAAATTACACAGCTCAATGATTTAAAATTTGATTTCATAAAGTGCAAAGTTGCAAACAACCAAAAAGTACTCAGTGTGATAATATGGGCCTACGTTTTATTTCTTTACGTCGACGTCAACATTTTTCAATCATGTCGGGACAGATCTTCCAAAGTTGAACCAGTACTAATTAGAGGATAAAGTATGATCTTGCTCAAGGGCACAATGCATTGCCTCAGTGTGGCTCAAACCAGCAACCCCTCGATCTTGAGTCAAGCACTACCACTGAGCCACCAGGCTCCTCATATGGGCCTTTGCACTAATTAGGTTGTACATGGTAATTTATGCTAAAATTGTCAGTTCTTTGTGAAAATATTTTACACTTACTCATAGGTTTAGATAAACAAAAATTTTCAGCGTAAAATTGTAAAATACCAATAATTTTTAGCATATGTTTTGGGTGCTCATAAGAACCATCTCCATGAGACGGTTCTTTTCAGTACCCACAACATATGTTTTGGTTGAGAAATAAGAAAATTATTTTTCTGGTACACACTCTTAACTAAAGGCCTGCTTACTGGTTATCTGCTAGTCTGCCCCTGGAGCAGTGTTGAAGGAGCCACATCATGAAGAACCTGTTTAACCTACATGCTCAGCTACAGAGACTACCTAGAATCTTGGACCTGGCAAATCAAATCAGCTTATGATAGAGTTGCCGGTCAAACTGCAGTTTCTGAGGGGCCAAGTTGCTTGTTTACCAAAAATATGGGCCAGCACACAAGATTTTGATACTTGTTGTCGCATATTCGAACATTCACAGTGCAGCTAAACAGTGGGGCTACAGGTCTCAATTTTGGTCTAACATAAGTCCAGTTCAGCAAAATTTTTGATCGTAAAATTATCATTATTTATTAACCCATCAATTGAAACATACATTTTGGATGTCTCATCGAGAAACAACACAAATAATATTAAATTTCTTATCTGGAAGCTTGGCAAAGTCTTCATCATCCTCCATATTTTGTGTGTGTGAGCAGTGAAGGCTCTGGTGAGACTGCGCATATGTGCAGGTTCATCTGAGCCATAGCAGTAAATACTAAACTCTCATGTGCTGGCCAATATATATGTCATCGTCTGCGCAGGCGCGATACTAAAGAATCCACCTCTCTGCTAAGGCGTACCATGACTGAAAAGTCGGGTTTATGTCCTTACCCGAAACACTACGTTAAAAGGAAGTAACAAGCACTGAATGGCTATAAATAATCCTTTTATGGAGACATCAAGTAACCTTTGGTAGCTAAACAATAACCATGATTGGTATTACAGTATTTAGTGAAACAATGATAAGATTTTCGATACTAGAACATTTTTAGGTCAAAAAAGTGGTTTCAGTGACACGTGATGACGCACATCAATTGACAAAAAGTTTGAATCAACCAATCGGGTGGATCACATGATTAGGTGATACATTCGGTAAACAAATATGTCACATGTACCCACAATGCTCAAATCAGACAGGTTAGTATTTGAAAAATGCTTCCCGGCGAAGACAATGATATACGTAGGTTTTATCATTCAGTGGCTCAAGGGTAATGGACTGCCCAATATGAATACTCCAACATGGGCTGGTTTATTAACTCTTGTCATGCTGAATATTTTTATGTTCCAGGCCTTCAGATTTATGGTGGGCCCGGTGTAACTGTCAGTTTTTTCCCCAGTCAGTTTTTTCCCCGGGGAAAGAATGGGCCGGTCAGTTTTTTCCCCCGGGGAAAGATTTGACTAGTTAGTTTTTTCCTCACCCAGTCAGTTTTTTCCCCCCATGTTATTTTTTCGGAAAATGCTTGAAAATGATATATGTGTCATTGTGTAGTTAAATCAAATTAAATATCATTCTGAAATAGCTGTATTATAACTCTACCACCCTCAACACAGCACAAAAGTGCAGAGGGTGTAGAAGGATTTGATTATAAATGGTTAGCCTATTCAAAAAAACAAAATGAGTATGTTCTTAATTCAAAATGGTTATTTGAATGGGTTAAAGGAAAATCGGCCCAGTCTTTCCCCACCCCCTATTTAGAAGAATAATTTGGCTGAATGCTTGTAACTTGAATTTCTCATTGAGATATGTCAATCATGAGTGTTCAGATTTAGTGTAAAAGTAGTTTAAACCAAGGACTAACAGATAAATTGAAAGGTTAGTACCCAATGGAGGGGGGGGGGGGGGGGGGAAGTATGGGCCGCCCCAGTCTTTCCCCACCCCACTATTGAGAAGGAACATTCAGTTAGCTAAATGCTTTCTTAACTTGAATTTGTCCTTAGGACAAGACAATCATGAGTGTTCAGATACAGTGCAAGAATAGGTTAAACCTTAAGACTGAGAGATAAATAGAAAGGTTAGAAAATAATAGAGAGGGGAAAGAATGGGCCAGCCCAGTCTTTCCCCACCCCCTATTTAGAAGAATCATTTGGCTGAACGCTTGTAACTTGAATTTCTCATTGAGATATGTCAATCATGAGTGTTCAGATTTAGTGTAAAAGTAGTTTAAACCAAGGACTGACAGATAAATTGAAAGGTTAGAACCCAATGGAGGGGGGAAAGAATGGGCCGGCCCAGTCTTTCCCCACCCCACTATTGAGAAGGAACATGCAGTTAGCTAAATGCTTTCTTAACTTGAATTTTTCCTTAGGACAAGACAATCATGAGTGTTCAGATACAGTGCAAGAATAGGTTAAACCTTAAGACTGAGAGATAAATAGAAAGGTTAGAAAATAATAGAGGGGGGAAAGAATGGGCCGGCCCAGTCTTTCCCCACCCCCTATTTAGAAGAATCATTTGGCTGAATGCTTGTAACTTGAATTTCTCATTGAGAAATGTCAATCATGAGTGTTCAGATTCAGTGTAAGAGTAGTTTAAACCAAGGACTGACAGATAAATTGAAAGGTTAGAACCCAATGGAGGGGGGGAAAGAATGGGCCGGCCCAGTCTTTCCCCACCCCACTATTGAGAAGGAACATTCAGTTAGCTAAATGCTTTCTTAACTTGAATTTCTCCTTAGGACAAGACAATCATGAGTGTTCAGATACACTGCAAGAGTAGGTTAAACCTAAAGACTGAGAGATAAATAGAAAGGTTAGAAAATAATAGAGGGGGGAAAGAATGGGCCGGCCCAGTCTTTCCCCACCCCCTATTTAGAAGAATCATTTGGCTGAATGCTTGTAACTTGAATTTCTCATTGAGATATGTCAATCATGAGTGTTCAGATTCAGTGTAAGAGTAGTTTAAACCAAAGACTGACAGATACATTGAAAG
The DNA here is from genome assembly GCA_964019695.1 of Loripinus fragilis. Taxonomy (NCBI): domain Eukaryota; kingdom Metazoa; phylum Mollusca; class Bivalvia; order Lucinida; family Lucinidae; genus Loripinus; species Loripinus fragilis. The sequence goes on along the minus strand of OZ026522.1, from coordinate 38,595,243 downwards.
GTTAGAACCCAATGGAGGGGGGGAAGAATGGGCCGCCCCAGTCTTTCCCCACCCCACTAATGAGAAGGAACATTCAGTTAGCTAAATGCTTTCTTAACTTGAATTTCTCCTTAGGACAAGACAATCATGAGTGTTCAGATACACTGCAAGAGTAGGTCAAACCTAAAGACTGAGAGATTAATAGAAAGGTTAGAAAATAATAGAGGGGGGAAAGAATGGGCGGGCCCAGTCTTTCCCCACCCCCTATTTAGAAGAATAATTTGGCTGAATGCTTGTAACTTGAATTTCTCCTTGAGATATGTCAATCATGAGTGTTCAGATTCAGTGTAAGAGTAGTTTAAACCAAGGACTGACAGATAAATTGAAAGGTTAGAACCCAATGGGGAGGGGGGGGGGGGGGGGAGAGAATGGGCCGGCCCAGTCTTTCCCCACCCCACTATTGAGAAGGAACATGCAGTTAGCTAAATGCTTTCTTAACTTGAATTTCTCCTTAGGACAAGACAATCATGAGTGTTCAGATACAGTGCAAGAGTAGGTTAAACCTTAAGACTGAGAGATAAATAGAAAGGTTAGAAAATAATAGAGGGGGGAAAGAATGGGCCGGCCCAGTCTTTCCCCACACCCTATTTAGAAGAATCATTTGGCTGAATGCTTGTAACTTGAATTTCTCATTGAGATATGTCAATCATGAGTGTTCAGATTCAGTGTAAGAGTAGCTTAAACCAAGGGCTGACAGATAAATAAAATGGTTAGAAAATAATAGAGGGGGGAAAGAATGGGCCGGCCCAGTCTTTCCCCACCCCCTATTTAGAAGAATAATTTGGCTGAATGCTTGTAACTTGAATTTCTCATTGAGATATGTCAATCATGAGTGTTCAGATTCAGTGTAAGAGTAGTTTAAACCAAGGACTGACAGATAAATTGAAAGGTTAGAGCCCAATGGAGGGGGGGGGGAAGAATGGGCCGGCCCAGTCTTTCCCCACCCCACTATTGAGAAGGAACATGCAGTTAGCTAAATGCTTTCTTAACTTGAATTTCTCCTTAGGACAAGACAATCATGAGTGTTCAGATACAGTGCAAGAGTAGGTTAAACCTTAAGACTGAGAGATATATAGAATGGTTAGAAAATAATAGAGGGGGGAAAGAATGGGCGGGCCCAGTCATTCCCCACCCCCTATTTAGAAGAATCATTTGGCTGAATGCTTGTAACTTGAATTTCTCCTTGAGATATGTCAATCATGAGTGTTCAGATTCAGTGTAAGAGTAGTTTAAACCAAGGACTGACAGATAAATAGAATGGTTAGAAAATAATAGAGGGGGGAAAGAATGGGCCGTCCAAGTCTTTCCCCACCCCCTATTTAGAAGAACCAGTTAGCTAAAAGGGTTTTTAAGTCGTAGATCTCTTTGACATGTCATTCGAAAGTATTTTGATACAGTGAAAGAGTACAATAAACCAAAAGACTGATAGTAAAAGTGAATGGTCTGAATCCCTAGAAATCACAACCAAACAGCAATAAGTATGAGTACTTTTGAGACCGATCGCTAATTTGATAGCGGCTTTTTAAATTTATGCAAAGAAATAATAATTCCATTATGATTTTTGAAATTATTAGGGGGGGGGGGGGGGAAACTGACTGGGTGGGGAAAGAATGGGCCGGCCTACTGGGGGAAATTCCGGCCTGTTACACCGGGTCATTGCCCCATGATTTCAAAATATGGCCCATCACTTTCCAAGGCAATGGGACCAGTGGACCCATCCTTTTAAGGTGTGAAAAAATCTCACTTTTATAAAAAATATTCATCTGAAAGTACATGTAGATTGTCAATACAGTTAAACCTGTCTTTAGCAGCCACTCAAAAAAAGAAAAGACAAAACAAAGATCTTAATAACAAATGGTAGCTTAATGAAGGTCGAAAGGATTGCAGAATGCTCCCCTTGGAGCATTCTGCAATACTTTTGACCTGCATTAAGCGATAATTGGTCTTCTTTTTTGGGTGGCCCCTTAAGACAGGTTTTACTGAATAATCAGCAGTCAATATACATATATGCATACAAGTGTTTGTGTAGGTAAAGTATACAACCGAAAAGTTTTATATGCTTGGGCCCATCTATTCAGAAAATGACCCAACATTTTTTGTTCCATGGGTCACTTCGGCCCATCAATCTTGAAAAAAATCTGAAGCCCAGATGTTCTACACTCCTCCCCAATTTTCATCGTGTCAACCAGCAGCATTCCAGTTGTAAGCATATATTTTCAGTCAAAAACAGTGTGGATCCTGATCAGATGGCTTTGTCAGAAGCCAGCGGATCTGGCCCAGAGGTTATAAAACTTTTTTCATGCTCAACTCAACTGAGCATGAACTTTTAACTGCTCATAAAAACTAAAATGCTGAAAAATAAAGACTTTTCAGGCTTTCAAACTCTCAGATATTTTATCAATCATGCTAATAAATGTTAATTTGCCAACAAGTGTTGGCATTTTAACATTTATGAGCATGATAAATTTTATGCTCATTTTAGCTGAGCACGAAAAAAGTTTTATAACCTCGGGCCCTGATCTACAGTGTTTTTCAAAAAAGGATAAAATTGGGTTCAGCAGAACAAGCACTAATTAAATAGACAAATCAACAGTCTAATGTATCCATCAATTCATCCTCATCTAGCTGATCATCATCATGATTTACTGCCGTTTTATCTCCTGCCATGTCTATATCACCATTCACAGCGCCGAGAAGTTTGTTCGATCTATTGTCACCTTTCTCTTTCAGCTCGTCAGTTTTAGATTTACTGCATTCATCAATCCCATTCACAGCACTGAGAAGTTTGTTTGATCTATTGTCACCTTTCTCGTTCAACTCGTCAGTTTTAGTTTTACTACATTCATCAATCCCATTCACAAGCACTGACAGGTTTTCTTTATTGCTTTCCAGAAGAGGCTTCATATTTTCTTTGCCAATGGTGTCTAATGTTGCCTTAGAGTTTTCTGTCTGTGTATTTAAACTTGATTTATTTTCATCCTGTTTATCAATAATTTCTGACATTTCTTCCAAGTTTTCTGAACTTTCTGTTTGACTGTTTGCAGCTGATTTATTCCTGTTGTCATGTTTATCAATGATTTCTGACATCATTTCTATATTTTCTGTTTGACTGTTAGAAGATTCAGCTTCAATAACGTTTTTACTTAATTTGTTCACTTGATCTTCTTCAGTTTCTGTACATGTGTTTTCACTGGTCTCTGAATTTTCAGTTTGATTTGATGGCTCTGTACACCAGTTCTGGGCATCTTGTTTCCTTACCACGACCGTCTCTTTCAGGTCTTTTATCACTTCAGACATTTCTTGGTCCTCAGAGTCCAACTGCTCGTTTAATCTATTAGATGACATGTTCTCTAGATAATTTTTATCCAAATTATCTGAATTGGTACTGCTTTGTGAGTTTATCTGTGATGCAGACTGTTTGTCAGGGGAAGTCACTCTGTCAGGATCTGTACTCCACACTTCTTGGGATGATGATGGTGGTTCCTGAGATGCTTGAGAATTTCCAGGCAATGGTCTTGTTTGTAAATGAGTGACTGTAAAATGGAGTAAAATACACAGTAAAACCCGTCTTAAGCGACCACTCAAATATAGACAAAACAAATTTCTTAAGGGTAATTCGTAGCTTAATGATCAAAAGTATCGCGGAAGCATTCTGTAATACTTTTGACTTGCATTATGGGATACTCTGTCATGAAAACCAATTTTTGGCCTTTTTGAGTGGCCGCTTAAGACGGGTTTTACTGTATATTTAATATAACAAACTTTGAATATTAGATCCTCAAAACACATGAAATTTCAAAGATACGCAACGGCCACGCTTTGTTTAATTTGCTCTGTTTAAATTCAATCCAGACAGTACAGACCTTTAAAGTTGACTTTTTGAATGAAAAAAATTGGTCCCACAAATATTTTTTTTGTGAAATTCCTACAAAAGTTTAGTGTCCACTAATTGAAACAGGTCATTGAACCAGGCACTGTGACCCTGTTCTGCCAAGAATTTTTTATACGGCCTAAATTGAAATTTTATTTGTTTCCCCTTACACGACCGACCCTGAAAAAGGCCCTTCTCAAAAAAGTTATTTCAATTTTCAGTCAAGAATTTTTTTGTTTTTAATTTCAATGCAAACTGAGAATTGTCCAATGTAAACAATGTTATCTCAGCCAATTGTTTGTGTATCTAATTTTATTTGCCTATAGTAGGACTATACAGTTAAATCTGCCTAAAATGGCCACTCAAAGATATACACAACAAAGGTCGTTGAGACAAATGGGCGCTAAATGCAGGACGAAAGTATTGCACAAAGCTCCCTGGGAGCATTCTGCAATACTTTTGACCTGCATTATGCGATAATCGGTCTTGAAAAACAATTTTTGTCGTTTTTTGAGTGGCCTCTTAATACAATTAAGTTTAATGGGTATCCAATTTGAGAAGTTAAAAAATGATTTTCCGACCGACCCATACCGGTAAAACAGGGTTGGGTATGGGAAAACACAAATAATTTAAAGGTTGGCCTAAGAGGGGACAAATGTCCACTGTCCTCAAAATATTGTGGGACAGTGCTGATAAAAAAGAGACAAATGATGAAAAATTAAAAATACAGATGCAAATTTCATGGGACAATGTCCCACCTAACCCAAAGTGGGACATTTGGAAATGTTAATGTGTCAAATGGCGCAAAAAATCGCAGCCTTTATACAATAAGGCCGAGTAATTTTACAGTCCACTTTGTACATTTGATGATTTGTGTTAATCTGTCATAAGTCATGCACTTTGAGACCTTAAAATATATCTTATTCTTCAAGTAACAATTATCTATAGATGAACAAATATTTAATCCTTTCTTCGAAAACAGTTGTCATTTATGGTTTATTTACGAGGGCCGACCCACTAATTCGTGGACTTTTTGCGCTGTATTAAAACCATAAGACTTATCAAATTCAAATGTTCGCATATTCTTTTTGTATTATTCAAGAATAGATGTGGAAAATTTGACGCCAATAGCTTAAAGATTATGGTTTCTAGCAAACTTCTAGTAGCACCACATATCGTCCTACGGACCACGTCAAACGTCAACGCCAGAATTTTATGACGTAACGTCATTTCCTTTCACTCCTTTTCGAAGTATTCGCCTGCATAGTTAATGCACTTTTGGTGGCGTTTAACCCATTTTTCATACACTCATTGAACCACACAGTTCGAATAGCGTACATGTATCTGATGTCCTCGCGATCTTGAAATCGTTTTCCACGCAAATGCTTCGTTCACCGTGTGGCCAGCTGGTACTATGTGGACTAGAATCACAGCAAAGTATCCATGAATATGACACACATCACTTATCCCATCAATTTAACTACCATCCCCTTCTTCGGGGGCGGACTGACACGATTCTTTCATACCATAGACATTCTTTTATCCTCAGGTTCATAATAATGCACGCATGTTTCATCCATAGTAATGATGCGATCCAGAAAGGTTGGGTCTGATCGACTAGTATCCAAGAATCGCCTTGATATGCAGACACGAGCAGATTTTTCTTCCTCTCTTAGTAGTCTCGGTACCTATCTAGCTGATATGTGCGACAAACCCAGGTCTGCAGTTAAAACCCGCTGAGCAGAAGACTTGCTGCAACCGGCACTAACAGCTACTTCGCTCACTGTCTTCCGACGATCGCTTTCAATGACGTTCTTGACGACCAGACTTTGCTTTTTATCCTTGCATGGCGGTCATCCCCGATGAGCACTGTCAGTCCACCCATTACTATATCTGCCATGCAACTTGCACACAAGCTGTTTAGACACATTCTTATATGTTTCCGTTCTTTGTATCTGTTTTAAAAATTGTATGGGTGTCCTTCCACCCTCGACACATAAATTCTTTACTGTTCTTCGGGCCGTTGCGTCGTCATTTTCTTCAATTTTCTAAAGGCAGTGGTGCATGTTTAGCTTGCCTCATTCGTATATAAATAACGCAAGGCGTTCGAAGCTTGACATGCTGGCGTCAGAATAATTATAACGTCCGCTGTCCGTGACGTTTTTGCACATTTTAGAGTAACTGTGTCGGCAATAGTTGTTAAATGAAACTTTTATGACTACATTTCTCAGCAAATTTTGACGTGGTCCGTTCACCCTTACCTGGGTTTATTAAATTGCTGCTATAATCAAAATAAACGCTTCAATTCTCTCCAAATTAACTTTTAATACGTGTAATAAAGTACTTGATGGCTGTGAAAAGTTTCATTATTCTGGGACATTAGGTTTTTGATATATTTGTAAAGTCCACGATTTACTGGGACAACCCTCGTATCTCAGAAACAAGTAACGAGAGCATTGCAAGCAATATCCAATTTCCCCATCGGTTAACAGTGTATATTTAATATGGAATCCTCTTAAAATTTCTTGTTTAGTTTTGTTAGCCTCATCCCTGCTTGTTTTTGTGACCACATAAATGCAGTTTCAGATTAGCCTACACATCCTAGCATATTAATTTCTAGTAGGTTCTACACTGTATGACAGTGTTACTGAGGCTCATCACAAGACTTTAGGAAAGTACGTAAATATCCACTCAAGGGCCATATTTTGGCCCTTTTTGTATATTACATGGGTGAAAGTTCATAATTTCGAAAATCCTACACTTCAGAAATTCAATTCTCAAAACTTGCATCATGCCTACAAATATCAACAATTTTCAGTGTACAGTAAATGGTCAATTGTCTTTAGAGAAACTGAAAATAATCTTTTAAATTCAGCATTATGAGGCTGACTTTCCCATAGGAAAGTCAGCCTTATGGGAAAGTCAGCCTCAAAATCCTGAATCCACGAATTATCCTGAAAGTTTCACCCATGATATTGAGGAAGTCACTGAACAATGCAAGTCTTCCTAGAGCCTTTTAATCACTACTTTTGCATATTAGCAATATTAAACTTTCACTGCTAGACTAGTGGCCACTTTTGTTGTTTGCTGATAACCCTTGCAAACAGTTTAGAATTTTATGCTAATTTTTTTTGTCTATCCGGCCTTCTGTTTACGTACCTGGTGACCTTATACCCATCTTTGCCAGTCGTTTCCCTCTCGCTATCTGTTTATTTCGTTCCATTCTCTCAAGCTGCTCAGGTGTAAATGCCTGAAATAAGTGAATGCTCAGGCCTTTACATAGGTTTAGATAAACAAAATTTTTGAGCGTAAAATTGTAAATATTTTCTTAGCCATCAGTTTTAACATATGTTTTGGGTGCTCAAAAGAACCGTCTCATTGAGACGGCTCTTTTGAGGACCCACAACATAGGTTTTGGATGAGAAATAAGAAATTTAGTTGTTTGGTACGCACTCTTATCTAAAGGCCTGCTTTAGTTAAGAGTGTGTACCAAAAAATTTTGTTTCTTATTTCTCAACCAAAACATATGTTGTTGGTACTCAAAAGAACCGTCTCAATGAGACGGTTCTTTTGAGCACCCACAACATATGTTAAAAATGATGGATAAGAAAATATTTACAATTTTTTGCTCAAAAATTGTTTATCTAAACCTATGATGCTGGTATGAACACATTTCCTGCCATTCGTGATAATTGTCATCTGCTCTGCCATCTGCTTATATTAACAATTTTGAAGCAATCCTTTCATGAATCTTTAGATATTTGCAACCCTTCATAGCCTCATAAATTACACAAATTTGATTGACAGCTGCAAAGCTCACTTGCCCGTGCAATACGCTTCGAACATAGCACTCATTTGCCAGAAAGATACTGATGTTGTGATTGGCAGCCAGACACACCAGAATCCCACATGCAAAACAAGCCTCTTGTTTGCTCCATTGGCTGTTGGTGTTCAAGCTGGCTGTTCCGCTTTACCATTTTACACTCTGACTAAACCGTTAATAAGATTATATTTAAATTACGAAACTGTTTCTTTCCTAAATTATAAATAATTTGTATATTTCAGATATTTATAAAAAAAATGTAAATAAGCAATAAATTCAATTTTTGGAATGTTCATGGAATCATGAATAGTTCGGTCTCTTGCAAAGTTAACGTGAAGCCTGGAAAGTGGCTAGAAGTATTCATGATTCCATGAACATTCAAAAAATTGATTTCATTTCTTAAATGAACTTTCATTAAGAAATAGATCAGCTCTAGCAGTGAATTGTTGAGTAATAATTCACTGTTTGGAGGTCAGGTGTAAAGAAGATAAAATAACGAGCGTGTAGCACGAGTGATTTATCTTGGTACAAGTGACCGACAGTGAATTATTACTCAAAAATTCACATACAAGAGCTGATCTATTTCGATTCTAACACACAGTAAACAAAGAAAACACATTTGAAGTCTTCAGCTTCTTCCAACTTTTCCCCCATTGCACTGAAAAATTCCCGCAAATAGTTGGACTGTGCCGCATACATTTACATGTATTTGTAACGTCTTTCAAACGTAAAAACGACATTACACCGTCTAACGCCACGACTGACGTCATTTTGCAGTAATAAATGGCGACAGCTAGCACATATTTTCCTCGCGCTGTCAAAACTGAATTATTGTTTGATATATCACGGCTTTGTAGCATTGGCTCTATAGGCGATGTGTGTTAGATTACCATAAATATTGTGAACAATATGAACCAGGATCAGACTGTCTGATCAGGGCTCATAGTGTTTGCTTTCCTGGTTAATGTTTCCTTGAGGACATTTTGAAAATATGCATCAGATATAATAAGCAGACAACACTTCTATGACAAAATTTCAATGGCAGGATAAGGATTAACTTTATTTATCAGATGATGTCACATCTGGGAGTGATATAATGCCATAAGAAAATAATCACAATTTTATGCATAAGATATCAGGGTTCCCACAGAAATTCAAAAACACAGTTCCATGATTTTTCAATGCTCAATAATGTAATTTCCATGACTGTTTAATGCACACTTGCAACCTCTCCTTTAAGCAACATCTTCACAACTCTGAGCATAAATGTGGAATGCAGCAACAACAGCATGCTTGTAGACCATGCATACATTATAAAATAATTAAAACTTGAAACCAACAGTAGCTATTGGTGGTTTCGCAATTTTTTTCCACAAAATTCCATGATTTTTCAGGTGTTTTTTTTCAAATTCCATGATTTTTCCATGCACGGAACTCTTTTTAGTGATTTTTTAGGTTTTCCATGATTTCCAGAGCTTGTGGGAACCCTGACCTATAGATGTTAATTTAGCTCATTTTACTTACAGAACCCACATTCTGCGACGAAGCTGCCGGGGTAAATGGTTCTGCCTCTGGTTCAGTTCTAGATGGACCCGACGTATCATAACTTAAACCTGGGGTATTATATGATGGACCTGGTGTGGGCTGGGATGGACCTCGTGTAGCATGGGATGGTCCGGGTCTAGCATGGGATGGAGTCTGAGAGGCCTGGGCCTCGTGCTCCTCCCTCAGAAGATCTTCCCACTCTTCCTCAACATCTCGCTCTTTCTCTGCCTGAAATGTAGACAGTGACTCGAGTGAACATTTGGTCATTGACACAGGTTTAGATAAAAAAAAAATTTCAACATAAAATTGTTGAAATTTTCTTACACATCAGTTTTAACATATATTTTGGGTGCCCTAAAGAACCTTCTCATTGAGACGGTTCTTTTGAGTACCCACAACATATGTTTTGGACGAGAAATAAGATAATTAAATTTTTGCTATGCACTCTTAATTAAAGTGCTGCATTGAGTAGGAATACTTCCTTGAATTAAAACAAGCAAATTCAGAGAATTTATGTCCCCCGCCATTATTGTTTATTATTTAAATGAGAAAAAATGACTGTCAATAAACTGTATTTGGAAATAAATTGTGAATTTAATCATTCTAGCATTGTTTTAAATCAAATTCCACTGTTTGTAAGAGAAACTTTTTGATAACTCATTGTTAGCTTACATAAGCTTATGACCCAACCCACATTAAAATCCAAGCCAGGCACTGATCATTTCCTGTAGTTTGGTTGTTGTTAACTTTGACAGTAAAAACGCCAGAAAAATGCCTAAGTTAAAATAGCAGAAAAAGTGATAAAAAATAATTTGAGGATTATATCCAAACCACATGCATATCTTCAGACCATGTCCAAAACACCTGTGAAGTTTCAAAAGAATCAATATAAAACTGTAGGAGGAGATGCGCACACAAGGTACCCACTATCCATTCACTTTGATAGTAAAAATGTCAGAAAAATGGCTAAGTTCAACTGGCGGAAAAAGCGTTAAAAAATAATCTGAGGAATATATCCAAACCACATGCATATCTTCAGACCATGTACAAAACACCTGTGAAGTTTCAAAAGAATCGATATAAAACTGTAGGAGGAGTTGCGCACACAAGGTACCCACTATCTTTTCACTTTGATAGTAAAAACGCCTAAAAATGACTAAGTTCAAATTGCGAAAAAAGTGACAAAAAATAATCTCAGGATAATATCCAAACCACATGCATATCTTCAGACCATGACTAAAACATCTGTAAAGTTTCGAAAGAATCGGCATAAAACTGTAGGAGGAGTTGCGCACACAAGGTACCTACTATATTAGGGGGACGGAAGGACGGAAGGACGGAAGGACGGACGGACGGAAGGACGGAAGGACGGAATGCCGAAAACTATGTCCCTCCGCTTTTCTTCGAAAAGGCGGGGGACAACAAAGCATATTTCCAGCATAATTCATCTTGAATCGCCCTGTTTGAAACTTAAAATCATGATGAGAGGCCTTGTTTAAAACAAGAGGGCCCTTGCACACTCACCAGAGAATGACATCCTATGATCCTATGGCTCAGGTGAGCTAAAAATTTAGAAAAACCAGAACACATCAGGGGACAAAAATTCCACTCGTCCACTCGTTATTACGAGTGGAATCTAGAAAGGACGAGTAATTCTTCCCAAAGCCCTTGTCCCATAGGATGAGTACTTTGTGAAAAATTACTCAAGTAAGTCATATAACTTCCTAATGTTCTTTATTGCATATACTTTTGAAGGACAAGTGCATGTGTTTGCAGGACGAGTGAAAATTGTAAGTCACTCGTCCTGCAGGACAAGTGCAATATTGAAATATTTTTGTCCCCTGCACATTCGATGGTGCGCCATCGCAAATCCCCACCCTCTCGAAGAAATCTAATGGTAATTGACCCTTTGACCCCATCCTAAGGTCTTCAGTTTGATTGTAGGGTCAAATTTTTCAGTGTATCCTAGGCTACTGTTCATCCCCTTTGATTTGATATGCCACATGACCATGTTCAGAAAATTAAATTTTGACCCCCAGCACCTCCAAGTCCCAATCCCTTGGGCATGACCCAGGGGACCTAATGAAAATCCCATCTAATGTGTTTAATATCTTTCATTTGTTAGAAGACACACAAAGTTTGGTTTAAAAATCTTTGAAATTGACTTAATAATTGAGATTTAATGATATTTAATAATATTTGACCTTTTGACCCCTCCCCAGGGCCCCTGGGGACGGGGTCAAAAAAGTACCGTTGCACACCCCATTTTGACCTGCATTAAGTGATAATTGGTCTTGAAAACCATTTTTCTGTCTTTTTGAGAGTGGCTGTTTTACACAGGTTTTACTGTATTCTCTGGATGGAAAAGTGCAAGTTCAAGTCTGAAACATGACAAAGCATATTAATAATACCTGGGGTAACAACTCGTCTTCCTGACGCATAACATCATCTTCCTTATCAGAACCAACAAAGTCATCACCCAATATCGGCATATCAAGTCGCATCTTCTTAACACATGTCTGAAATTAAGGTAGCGATTTTATTATTTCTAAAAACTTTTCATTTTTGTATAATACAAATTATGTTTAAATAGTAATTTAAAACTCTCTGCATATGGTGTAATTTTTCATGCTTTTGTTGTTGTCTGCTGTCAGCATAGGTTTCGATAAACAAAAAATTTCTGCGTAAACTTGTAAATATTTTCTTACATATAACTTTTTAGCATATGTTTGGGTGCTCAAAAGAACCGTCTCATTGAGACGGTTCTTTTGAGTACCCACAACATATGTTTTGGTTGAGAAATAAGAAAACATACTCTTAACTAAAGGCCTGTGTCAGACTTTTTCAAAGTTATTTTTTTTTCAAAAAAAATTATTTTAGAAACACAATCAGAGCGTCATACAGTTTTTTGGATCCAGATCTGGACAGATGTTCTGTTGGTCCTGATCTGGGACCAAGCTGTTTGCAAAGGTTATCAGCAGATGACAAAAGTTGTCACCAGCAAGTTAAGAATTAGGAATTAGTTTTCCTTTTTCTCAAGCAAAACATATGTTGTTGCTACTCAAGAATAATCAATTGTCTATGGGATAGTATATTTGAGCCCCCCAAAACACATACATTCCATTTAAACTGACAGCTGAGAAAAGAATTAAAATTTTACAGTTTTCTTATATGGACTTATTAAATTTAATAAATATAATGCCAATTGGTGATTCATTGAACTGATTTTTCTATCTGCCCCTAATACAAATAATGGAATCTTTTCTTGCTCATCATTCAATAGGGCTACAACAATAACACATGTACCAAGCATTGCAATAATAGGGCTACCACAATAACACATGTAACCAGCTTTGTTTTGTGTCATTGCAATAATAGGGCTACCACATTAACACATGTAACCAGCTTTGTTTTGTGTCATAGTTATAATAGGGCTACCACAATAACACATGTAACCAGCTATGTTTTGAGTCATTGCAATAATAGGGCTACCACATTAACACATGTAACCAGCTTTGTTTTGTGTCATTGCAATAATAGGGCTACCACAATAACACATGTGATCAGCTATGTTTTGTGTCATTGCAATAATAGGGCTACATTAATATTTTAAATTGTTTGTTTGCTTTACGTCCCAAGTCAACAGCTATGGTCATTGCGGGACGGTCAGTTCACCTAACCACACTTTTTACCTGGGCAAGCATGAACAAGCAGTTAACCAGTAATCGTGCAAATACTTTCGCTTGTAACTGACAACAACCCTTCATGAATGATTCAGCGGAAGGGGGGAGAATGACCGTAGAAATTATTTCATAATCAATCTCCACGAAAGTATGGGACCGGACCGGGATCGAACTCGCGACCCCTGGATCTGCAGTCAGCTTCGCATCTGTAACCAGACACGTTACCGACTGCGCTACGCGGCCCGGTTATAACCAGCTTTGTTTTGTGTCATTGCAATAATAGGGCTACAACAATAACACATGTAACCAGCTTTGTTTTGTGTCATTGTTATAATAGGGCTACCACAATAACACATGTAACCAGCTTTGTTTTGTGTCATTGCAATAATAGGGCTACCACAATAACACATGTAATCAGCCTTGTTTTGTGTCATTGCACTAATAGGGCTACCACAATAACACATATAACCAGCTTTGTTTTGTGTCATTGCAATAATAGGGCTACCACAATAACACATATAACCAGCTATGTTTTAAGTCATTGCAATAATAGGGCTACCACAATAACACATGTGATCAGCTATGTTTTGTGTCATTGCAATAATAGGGCTACCACAATAACACATGTGATCAGCTATGTTTTGTGTCATTGCAATAATAGGGCTACAACAATAACACATATAACCAGCTTTGTTTTGTGTCATTGCAATAATAGGGCTACAACAATAACACATGTAACCAGCTTTGTTTTGTGAAATTGCAATAATAGGGCTACCACAATAACACATGTAATCAGCCTTGTTTTGTGTCATTGCAATAATAGGGCTACCACAATAACACATGTGATCAGCTATGTTTTGTGTGATTGCAATAATAGGGCTACATTAATAACACATGTAACCAGCTTTGTTTTGTGTCATTGCAATAATAGGGCTACCACAATAACACATGTAACCAGCTTTGTTTTGTGTCATTGCAATATTAGGGCTACCTCAATGAAAAAAGTCAATAAGCAATGCTTATTAGATACCCCCCGCACAGTAAGAGTCAGTGAAAAAACTTGGCAAGTTATAGTACAAACAAGAAGACCTTAGTTTTGATAAGAAGATTTCAGTAGAATATGTGCAAACAAAAATTATAAACTCCTTCATGCATATGTTCAATGTGTCTACATTGTATCCGCAAAGTATCAAATTGCTCCATCAAAAGCTGTAGTAGGAGTTGATCGGCCCATAAAGGCACTATCCATGCATATACAAAAGCCATATAAGGGAATAATTGTGTAAGTTCTCACAGTTGTCATTTTGTCAAAATTATTTTTTGTGAACCAAACTCCTTCATGCATATGTTCAATGTGTCTGCATTGTATCGGCAAAGTATCAAATTGTTCCATCAAAAGCTGTAGTAGGAGTTGATCAGCCCATGAAGGCACCATCTATGCATATACAAAAGCCTAATACGGGAAAAATTGTCTAAGTTCTCACAGCTGTCATTTCGTCAAAAATTATTTTTTCTGAACAAAACTCCTTCATGCATATGTTCAATGTGTTTAAATTGTATAGGCAAATAATTGTGTAAGTTCTCACAGTTGTCATTTTGTCAAAATTATTTTTTGTGAACCAAACTCCTTCATGCATATGTTCAATGTGTCTGCATTGTATCGGCAAAGTATCAAATTGTTCCATCAAAAGCTGTAGTAGGAGTTGATCAGCCCATGAAGGCACCATCTATGCATATACAAAAGCCTAATACGGGAAAAATTGTCTAAGTTCTCACAGCTGTCATTTCGTCAAAAATTATTTTTTCTGAACAAAACTCCTTCATGCATATGTTCAATGTGTTTAAATTGTATAGGCAAAGTCTCAAATTGTTCCATCAAAAGCTGTGGTAGGAGTTGATCGGCCCATGAAGGCACCATCTATGCATATACAAAAGCCTTATTAGGGAGAATTGTCTAAGTTCTCACAGCTGTCATTTTGTCAAAAAATATTTTTTCTAAACCAAACTTCTTCATGCATATGTTAAATGTTTGTACATTGTATAGGCAAAGTATCAAATTGCTCCATAAAAAGCTGTGGTAGGAGTTGATCGGCCCATAAAGGCACTGTCTATGCATATACAAACACCTTATTAGGGAAAAATTGTCTAAGTTCTCACAGCTGTCATTTTGTCAAAAATTATAATTTCTAAACTAAACTCCTTCATGCATATGTTCAATGTGTCTACATTGTATAGGAAAAGTATCAAATTGTTCCATCGAAAGCTGTGGTAGGAGTTGATTGGCCCGTATATGGCCTATAATAGCATAAGCACAAAGCACTATATTAAAAGCCATTTAGAACTACAAAGGGAAATAACCCTAATAGAATTGGCCCCTAGCCCTTACTTTTTTGTCTCAAGTATTTGTCTTGCATATATGAACATGTTTGCAAGGTTTGATGAAAATCCAGCAATGACTCTTTGAGTTATTAAGGAAAAAGCACTATATTAAAAGCCATTTAGAACTACAAAGGGTAATAACTCTAATAGAATTGGCCCCTAGCCCTTACTTTTTTGTCTAAAGTATTTGCCTTGCATATATGAACATGTTTGCAAAGTTTGATGAAAATCCAGCAATGACTCTTCGAGTTATTAAGGAAACAAAGCGTTACGGACGGACGGATGGACGGACGCACGGACGGACGCACGGACGGACGCACGGACAACGTGAAAACAGTATACCCCCTACAAACAAAGTTTGCGGGGGGTATAATTACAAATGTAACCAGCTATGTTTTGTTCCATTGCAATAAAAGGGCAACCACAATAACACATGCAACCAGCTATGGTTTGTGTCATTGCAATAATAGGGCAACCACAATAACACATGCAACCAGCTATGTTTTGTGTCATTGCACTAATAGGGCTACCACATTAACACACGTAACCAGCTTTGTTTTGTGTCATTGCAATAATAGGGCTACCTCAATTACAAATGTAACCAGCTTTGTTTTGTATCATTGCAATAATAGGGCTACCACAATAACACATGCAACCAGCTATGTTTTGTGTCATTGCACTAATAGGGCTACCACATTAACACATGTAACCAGCTTTGTTTTGAGTCAGTGCAATAATAGGGCTACCTCAATTACAAATGTAACCAGCTTTGTTTTGTGCCAATGCAATAATAGGGCTACCACAATAGCACATGTAACCAGCTATGTTTTGTGTCATTGCACTAATAGGGCTACAACAATAACACATGTAACCAGCTTTGTTTTGAGAAATTGCAATAATAGGGCTACCACAATAACACATGTAACCAGCTTTGTTTTGTGTCATTGCAATAATAGGGCTACCTCAATTACAAATGTAACCAGCTATGTTTTGTGTCATTGCAATAATAGGGCAACCACAATAACACATATAACCAGCCTTGTTTTGTGTCATTGCAATAATAGGGCTACAACAATAACACATGTAACCAGCTTTGTTTTGTGTCATTGCAATAATAGGGCTACCACAATAACACATGTCACCAGCTTTGTTTTGTGTCATTGCAATAATAGGGCTACCACAATAACACATATAACCAGCTTTGTTTTGTGTCATTGCAATAATAGGGCTACCACAATAACACATGTAACCAGCTTTGTTTTGTGTCATTGCAATAATAGGGCTACCACATTAACACATGTAACCAGCTTTGTTTTGTGTCATTGCAATAATAGAGCTACCACAATAACACATGTAACCAGCTTTGTTTTGTGTCATTGCAATAATAGGGCTACCACAATAACACATGTAACCAGCTTTGTTTTGTGTCATTGCAATAATAGGGCTACCACAATAACACATGTAACCAGCTTTGTTTTGTGTCATTGCAATAATAGAGCTACCACAATAACACATGTAACCAGCTATGTTTTGTGTCATTGCAATAATAGGGCTACCACAATAACACATATAACCAGCTATGTTTTGTGTCATTGCAATAATAGGGCTACCACAATAACACATGTAACCAGCTTTGTTTTGTGTCATTGCAATAATAGAGCTACCACAATAACACATGTAACCAGCTATGTTTTGTGTCATTGCAATAATAGGGCTACCACAAAAACACATATAACCAGCTATGTTTTGTGTCATTGCAATAATAGAGCTACCACAATAACACATGTAACCAGCTTTGTTTTGTGTCATTGCAATAATAGGGCTACCACAATAACACATGTAACCAGCTTTGTTTTGTGTCATTGCAATAATAGGGCTACCACATTAACACATGTAACCAGCTTTGTTTTGTGTCATTGCAATAATAGAGCTACCACAATAACACATGTAACCAGCTTTGTTTTGTGTCATTGCAATAATAGGGCTACCACATTAACACATGTAACCAGCTTTGTTTTGTGTCATTGCAATAATAGAGCTACCACAATAACACATGTAACCAGCTTTGTTTTGTGTCATTGCAATAATAGGGCTACCACAATAACACATGTAACCAGCTTTGTTTTGTGTCATTGCAATAATAGGGCTACCACAATAACACATGTAACCAGCTTTGTTTTGTGTCATTGCAATAATAGAGCTACCACAATAACACATGTAACCAGCTATGTTTTGTGTCATTGCAATAATAGGGCTACCACAATAACACATATAACCAGCTATGTTTTGTGTCATTGCAATAATAGAGCTACCACAATAACACATGTAACCAGCTTTGTTTTGTGTCATTGCAATAATAGAGCTACCACAATAACACATGTAACCAGCTTTGTTTTGTGTCATTGCAAAAATAGGGCTACCACAATAACACATATAACCAGCTATGTTTTGTGTCATTGTAGTAATAAATGTTTACAAAACTGACCTTTTGTCTAAAGGAACATTAGCATGTGACCAACTGCATGTTTAAGTGGCAGGTTTTTCTATCCTTTCCTCACATGAATATTGAATTCTTTTTTCTTGCTCACCATTGACTTTTAATATCAAAATAAGCTTCCAGAAGTCCCTGAATATGCTGAGATGCAATATCACATCATAATGTCATTCTGACTAAACAAAGACGTCACTTGATTTGGCCTTACCTGAACTTCTCTCTTGGCACCTAATCTTTCCACCCTTTCTAGCACCTCATCAAAGGGCATCTTTGGGAACAACCTATGGGCCCAATGTTCCATATTTCTCATTAGTAAGGCAAGATCTTGGGCCTGCAAAATATCAAGATAATTACACATAGGTAGAGATGAACAATTTTTTTGATTGTAAAATTGTGACTATAGTTTTGACATATGTATTGGGCGCTCATTGGTTGAATGAAAAAAGTCATTAAGCAATGCTTATTAGATACCCCCCGCACAGTAAGGGTCAGTGAAAAAAACTTAGTTTTGGCAAGTGATAGTTCAAACCAGCAGACCCTAGTTTTGAAAAAAAAAATCAGTAGCATCTGTGAAAACAACATTTTAGTAGAGTCTGTGCAAATGATCTTAAAGCTTGATATCTGGAACATTTGCTTAGATCAAATACACAAAATTATTCACACCTGAAAGCTCTATATCAAAGCTTATATCAGAAAAATAGTCTAAGTTCTCATAGATGTCATTTTATCAAAAAATTCAAAAATTATTTTTTCCGAACCAAACTCCTTCATGCATATGGTCAATGTGTCTATATTGTATAGGCAACATATCAAATTGCTCCATCAAAAGCTGTGGTAGGAGTTGATCAGCCCATAAAGGCACTATCCATGCATATACAAAAGCCATATAAGTGAAAAATTGTCTAAGTTCTCATAGGTGTCATTTTGTCAAAAATTATTTTTTCTGAACCAAACTCCTTCATGCATATGTTCAATGTGTCTATATTGAATAGGTAGAGTATCAAATTGCTCCATCAAAAGCTGTGGTATGAGTTGATCGGCCCATGAAGGCACCATCTATGCACATACAAAAGCATAATTAGGGAAAAATTGTCTAAGTTCTCACAGCTGTCATTATGTCAATTTTTTTTTCTGAACCAAACTCCTTCATGCATATGTTCAATGTGTCTACATTGTATAGGCAAAGTATCAAATTGTTCCATGAAAAGCTGTGGTAGAGGTTGATCGGCCCATGAAGGCACCATCAATGCATATACAAAAGCCCTATTAGGGGAAAATTGTCTAAGTTCTCACAGATGTCATTTTGTCAAAAATTATTTTTCCTGAACCAAACTCCTTCATGCATATGTTCAATGTGTCTACATTGTAGTGGCAAAGTATCAAATTGTTCCATCAAAAGCTGTGGTAGGAGTTGATCGGCCTGTGAATGGCCTATAATAGCATAAGCATAAAACCCTATACAAAAAAGGAAAACAACTCTAATAGAATTGGCCCCTAGCCCTTACTTTTTTGTTTAAAGTATTTGTCTTGCATATATGAACATGTTTGCAAGGTTTGATGAAAATCCAGCAATGACTCTTCAAGATATTAAGGAAACAAAACGGAATGGACGGACGGACGCACGCACGGACAACGTGAAAACAGTATACCCACCACAAACAAAGTTTGCGGGGGGTATAAAAATAAGGCTCGTAATTTTTAATTACACACTGTTATCTAGGGGCCTGATTACATAGGTCAGGACACATGCTTTGAAAATATTTGGTTTGCCACTCCCAAATTGGAGGTTTGAGAGATCAGTAGGTAGGTAGCATTTAGTTTTGCAAACTCATGAAGCTACTGTAAATTCGGAAATTTTCGCGAGTTTTATTTTCGTTAAACTTCGCATATGCGAGGTTTCGTGAAATTAAAATCCTCACAAAATGGCGAAATCACTCCGTCATTTACTGATGAAGGTAAATCATGTCATAGACAAGAATTTTTACGACCCAAATATGTCTTTTAACACTATTCGCGAAAATAAAATTCTCGCAAAAATTTACAAATTTACAATAATAAACAAGTTACATGTAACTTGGATCTGCAGAAACATTCTCTTGCCAAATTTTGTGAGCATAATATAAGGACATCACACCAGTATTAAGTCATGACTATATGTGTCACCCTCCACTTCAAAATTTATAATCCCATTATAATGCATTTTGCTCAATAGGCAGACATAAAAAGTAAAATAAAATCTCATTCGGAGGCTATAAATTTCTTGGGTAAGGAGTAAAATAGCCATGTAGGTAGGAAATGGCAAAATAACAATTCTTCATTTTATCATAGGAACATCACATATTTGACTTGGAATGCGGCCCACAACTTTAAATATTTTCACTATTATCTTTCTGCTTTACCAACATATGTGAAAGTCCAAAATTTAAATTGAAATAAATCAGAAACTGATATAATCTGCCAAATTCAGGGATAATCATGAAAATGTTCACCCATGTTCCAAGGAGGACAGAGATCACACTGGCACAAACTCTTCGTCTTAATTTTGTAACCTTGTTAACAATTTAATTTGCTATCTTGTGAGAAAGGATACATTCAAATTGTTTATCTTTAAAAAATGTCTTTTTATGCAAGGTTCATACATGCAACTTTGTGTAAAATTCAATGCAATCAAGGACTTCTAAAACACTTTCCTACTGTTTTCAAGGACTGAAAACTTATGAAAAATACTGATTTACACATTAAAATTCCGCTTCGGAAATGCTAGAGTGCATTACTAAAGATATAAGTTTTAGAAAATTAGTATAAAATTGTGGCGCCTTTATTTGGTGCAGCATATGCTGCACCAAATAAAGGAACCACAATTTTATAATGATTTAGGTCTCCAAAGACAGTGTTGAATCCTCTTGTAAATTGTAAAATTGAATGACTTTTCAAGGCTTTTGAGTGTTTTTCAAGTACTTTTCAAGGTAAATTTGATTTTCAAGGACTTTTCAAGACAGTCCTGTATATTCAAGTACTTTTCAAGCCTGTGCTAACCCTGTTATAATTACCACTGTAAATGAGATTATGGTACTGATCTCATTGGCGAGCAGTTTTTGTTTGTTTGTTTGATTTGATTCTTTACGTCCACTCAACAATCTTTCAGTTATGCGGGACGGGTGGCGAGCAGTCATGTCTGCTAATGAGCTTGTGCATTCTAAAGCCATCATTGCTCAGTCACAAACCTAAAGCAGGGCTGTGGAAATACCATGCCCGACTTGTCTGACCTGGTCCCATTTCATTTAGGACAAGTTGAAAATTCCTGTTTACTAGTCCTTGTACAAAGGCATAAAGTTAATACAATTCTGATTTCATATGTTGGTGTTTTGGAATCA
The DNA here is from genome assembly GCA_964019695.1 of Loripinus fragilis. Classification (NCBI taxonomy): domain Eukaryota; kingdom Metazoa; phylum Mollusca; class Bivalvia; order Lucinida; family Lucinidae; genus Loripinus; species Loripinus fragilis. The sequence goes on along the minus strand of OZ026522.1, from coordinate 38,574,035 downwards.
TGGACAAAGTGCCTTCAATGTTTGCTGAAAAGTCTTTGCTTTAATTTACCTCATGACCTTTGCCTTTGAACTTCAACTTTTCGAAGGTCTTCGGAAGAATGGGAATCCCACGCTCTCCTGTTAATCTGCAAACAGCAATATTATTATTTGACATTGGTAACTCTATAATGAGAATATTTGACAGGTAATTTTCAGGTAAACAGATTCTTTTTTTTTCCACGACAAAAACAACAAGGGTATTTGAAAATGTAAAAAAATATGAAATATACATGTGCAGAAATGTAAAAAATATGAAATGTGCAGAAATGTACAAAATATGTACAAAATTGCACACATTTCGTATTTTTATACATCTCACACAGCGCTTCAGATTTTTTTCAAGATTGGTGGGCCGAAGTGACCCATGGAGCAAAAAATGGTGAGTCCTATTCTGAAATGATGGACCCAAGCATATCAAACTAAGGGTGATTTCAAAAATAATGCATCCATTTCTTCAATCAATCTTTATAGACTATCTAAAGCAGATTTATAGTTAAAATTAATTCTAAGATATGTAATTAATGTTTTTCTTGCATCATGCCAAGTTTCATGGCTTTAGAATGTTCTGTTCCAAAATTACATGGAAAAAGGTCATCAAAATTGTCACAAGGGTAACACTTTTTTGTGACATTTTTTTCCCTTACCTTCGATTCAACTGTAAATTGTATTAAACACTATTCATATATTGTCAAATGGTGAATTGCAGTTGAAATATAGCATTAAAGCTGTGGGAAAATAATCTTTTCATCTATTTTAAACCTGATAAATCGGAAAATTGTGCACTTTTATAAACACACCCTTTCAAATTTTTATCATACAGAATTTTATATGATTGGAGTTAAGTGAATTGCCTCTTAATATATACAAAGCTATATTCACAAGGAATGTTGCTTTTATGACTAGCAGTCTATTAGCTATTTAAAGGAACCAACTTGCATATAAAACAACAAGTATGATTTTATGTAGCCAGTACTGAATAAAACCACCCAGACATGTCACAAGTGTAACATTTAAGGTTTCAATCATCTGCATTTTAATTTGTTTTGCAATGTAAAGCTTTTCAGCTGTTTTTTCTGGTCAAGGGAGCCCCCAAAAATATTATGAGGAATTATGGTGAAATCCTTAAGCTACTGACTTCGTGGCATGATTTTAACTGATGTCACAAGTGTAACACATTTAAGGAGTATGTGAAAACTGCATAATACATGGCAAATTTTAAATGATATATTTCTTCTTTGGTACTTTTAATAATTCTTGAATGCATAAATACAATTTAAACACAGCAAGAATCAACATCTTCACGAAATGTGTAGTCCATACTAGTTACGGTCCAGCAGGAATGACACTTCCTCAAGCCCATATACTAATTTCATCATGAAGCTGACCATCCTTGAGCTACATTTTGGGAAACGAATTGGGCTAAATTCAACACTGAAGAAATCAGACAGTCTAAAACCAGACTATAGCTTGATTTCGACAGGTAGACTTAAAAATGTGATTTGTGTCACAAGTGTAACATATATTATGGATTGACTTCATCTCACTTTTTCAACTGTTTCGTCAAAAGATGATCTATTCAACAATTAATTTGTTACTTTTTGGCATTTTAGGGTATAGTTATTAAATGTTTCGATACAAAGAAAACACAAAATGGTGTAAACAAATGGGAAAAAATTATGCTTTCACAAAGAGGGAAAGGTATTTTTTCATAATTCAAAAAATATTTACAGAAATATTTTGAAGTAAACCAAAATAGACGCTCACTGTCACTCAGTAGTTCATACTATAGTAGATCATATAAAGTATAAGTGATAAGAAAAGAAAAAAGTGACATAATCAGTTCTCTTGCTTTTTTGTCACAAGTGTAACGCAATAATTTCTTTCTATTTAAACCTTGAACTGATACAGATTATTAATAGAATTGCAAGAAATTGTATCATTCTAATCATTCAATTTATAACTAATCCCAGAATGAGTGCTGTCAACTGTTTTCTGATCATTAACATTTTATGACTACTTACTATGCTTAATAAACAAATCTGAATAGTTCATTTTTTAAAGTTTTAGGCTAAAAGTTGGAACTGTTTTATGTTTTGATGAATTTTAATCAACTTCCGTGAAGCCAATTGACTTCATCCTATATAAAATCTATAAGAGATAAAAAATTCAAAGGTGAAACTCCCTCTTCTGATTTTGTCACAAGTGTAACACAATCTATTACCAACATATGTTATTGTGTTCAATATGTTTTATTTCTTACATATTCAAATGAAATTTATTCTATGTTTTTTATATACCCAACTTGTTATCAAAAAACAATTTTTAACAAAAAATCACAATATTATTTTAATTAGAAAACTTTTTCCTCTACACAGTGAAAATCCAGGGGGATATTTTCACATGAAATATTATTGCAAGTGCAAATTTAGCGAAAGAATAAATTTCACTTTGAAAATGTGTATACATAAGTACTTTATCAATTCATGAGAAAAAATTTATAAGTATGCATAGCTTATAGAGTTGTAAAAAATAATAAATTAATGATTAAGGGGCAAGTTTAAAAAAAATGTGACCAAAGTGTGACATTGGGGTTCAAAAATAAACATTTTATCAGAGCTTTCTTTTTTGTAACATAAGTTTCCTTATACCCCGAACTTTGACAAATTTTAAGTTTTTTGTAAATAGTATTTATGGTTTTCTTTTATCAACCTCTTGATTAAGATTATTAAGAGATTTTTTACCAAAATTTGTCTATTCTATTCAAGGTCATAAAACATCAAGTAAATGATTAAGTTCTGAAATTTTGACCTAATATGATGAAATGGATATTATAAACCATGTTTGGCATCAAAACTGCCATGTTTAAAACATGTTTGTGAAATTAATGATCATTTTTATAAAATTTGGCAAGGGTTTTCCAGTACCTAGAGCTTAAAGTTTTTAAATCTTTGATATTAAAGCCCACATTAAAAGAAAACTCATTGATTTGCAGACCTTAGGATCTATAGAAGAAGAAAACATTAGCCTTTATGGGTCTGGATGTCTAGCTTTCTAATGCTGGACATTATAAAAACACTGTGTTATGAAAGAAAATGTTACACTCCTGACATTCATTGCTATTTATTTATTTCAAAGATAAAATATCATTTCTTCTGTTACCAAGCAACTGCTTAAAATGATCTCATATGATTTGGGGGTCAAATGACATACAGGTGGGTTACCACTACTAATGCCCATTTTTAATGGTTGGGTCAGAAAATATTTACCAGACGAAGAATTCACCCATTATTCTCCAGCTGTTATGAGAAAATAAGGTGACAACAGCAGGATTTAAATGCTGTAAAATGTTGTTTATGAACTGCTTTAAAAGACCAAAAAAGAACAATAAACTTCAGAAAAAGAAGTCTGAAGTAACACAAGTATAAAACTATCTGAATTGTTACACCCCTGACTGTTACAAGTATGTTGATACAAAAAATTGTATAGACAGTCTATATTTCATACATACTATATATTTCTGAAATATCAGGCTCATGTTGGTAACAAATAGTGTGATGGTATACTATTTTTCACAGCATTATATAGTGCTTTTGATGAAAGTTGATAACTGCTGTTTATCTTGAAATACTCAAGATCATCAGCGCTAAAAAGCTTGTCTTGATAGAATATTCATCAAAATGTAGAGCCTCCCTACTACTTAGAACATTGTGTAAACTTTTAGCTTAAAATATTTGAAAAAATACAGCTAAAGGATTTTAACAAAACAAAAACAGACTTCTAACTATATCAAATGAACAAAATTGAAAGTTGTTACACTCCTGACATTAAAAGACAAAAGTATTTATCGTGATCTATGAACTTTTCTCATCACTTACATGACAGTCTCATATGATGATATTTTCTATTATGTCATTTCAACTATTATTTAATTATTAGTTTTTACCTTTTCCCTATAATTTTCTTTACTCTTTTTGAAACAGATTTCTTGGTTCCTTGGTCTTGAGCCGAGAAAATCCCCTACCCCCTTAAGTTTTCTCATTGATTTCCTGATACAAGAAAGTTTTATAACTGGCTTTCCTATTTCTAATTGATGCTGAGGTCATTCATTGAAAGGCCTCTTAGATTAGAAGGGCTAGTAAAGATATATCTCTATTACATATAAAAATGTCAGGAGTGTAACAATTTGTATACATTATCATTATCAACATGTAAATACATTATTAAGAAGTTCTTATCATTATTTGATGGTTTCATTTGTAAGGCAAAGGAATAATCTCATGGTGGAAAAAACACTGACCACTATCTTTCTATTTATGCATATTTTTTCATACCTACAAAATAGCTATTAAATTAAAAATTGGCTTTTTTACAAAAAATAATTTGCATTTATTGTTTTAGAAGGAAAGAAACAAGTTTCCACTGCTAGGACAATGTCTGCATTATCATAATATTTGGTTGCTTTGAGCTAAAATCATGTATTTCATCACCTACACTTAAGAACATGCAACAAAATTACAGGTGTTACACTCCTGACATCATAAATCAGGCTCTATGAGGAAATTCAATCCTCTGATGCAGCAAGTAAATTTTGCTGATTATCTGGAGTGGGGATGTGTTCCTGGAAAACAGAAAAATATAGGTATTGGGCAGCATACAGAAAGATGGTGAGAAGGTAAACACAATGTGTTACACTCCTGACATCAGTGGGTTGTTGAATTTGAAGAAACACATACCCATGTGAAGTGAAGTGAGGATCAAAATCAGAGCTTCAGTTGATGTTGCACATGTCTGTTTGTGGTGTGACCAAGTTACATATATGTAGCATGTATAGCAAACTTGTAGCAGTTAATATTGGAAGAAGCATTGTTTTTTTACCTCGTGTAAATTTTGAAGGGCATGTCTCCAAAATGACATGTTATAATATCCATAGGTAGATTATATAAAGAGCCCTGCTTTATGTATTTTATCTACAACATGTCAATTTATGATGTACAAAATCTTAAAATGGTGTAATGCCACTATGTTTACTAATATATTCCTTAGAACATTCACATGGTGAAAAAATGTCACACAAAAAGCGTTACACTCCTGACATTTTGGGATGGTTTTATTGTCATATCTTTTTTATTTGTCATTTGATTTATTTCAAATTTGGCAACAAATAAATAGGTATCAAAACACACCTTTGAGGGATAAATTTAAATAAAAATATTCCATATTAAGAGCATGGGGATAAAAAAATTGAATGGTCACATTTTTTTTAAACTTGCCCTAAGTATATATTTTAAAGCATTGTCCTAAATTTTATTCTTTAACCAGTATTTATTTCTGAAATTTTGATGTTCCCTGGTTAGGTTTGATTTTGTTTGATTTGTTTATTTACGTCCACTCAACAATCTTTCAGTTATGCGGGATGGTTCTTCCTGGGTTTAACCAGTACTAAGCTAGGATAAATGTGTCTTGCTCAAGGACCACAACGCAGTGACGCCGGTGAGGCTCGAACCCGCTACCCTTCGGTCTCGAGTCAAGCACTCTACCACTGAGACACTGCGCTCCCTAAATATCCCTGGTTAGGATAATGTAAAAAAATATAATGATTAAGCAATTTTGAAATTTGACCCCCAATGTCATGCTTTTGCTGCATTTTTTTTAAATCACCCCTAAGCATAGTTGACATTTGGGTTGTATACTTTACCTACACAATGACACAGAAACTTGTATGTATATTAACTGCTTATTATACAGTAAAACCTGTCTTAAGCGGCCACTCAAAAAAGACCAATTATCACTTAATGCAGGTCAAAAGTATTGCAGAACGCTCCATGGGGAGCATTCTGCACTACTTTCGACCTTCATTAAGCTACCATTGGTTATTAAGATCTTTGTTCTGTCTTTTTTGAGTGGCTGCTTAAGACTTGTTTTACTGTACTGACTACCTATATGAACTTTTTGTTTTGCCGAGTTTGTAGACTCGCTGTAAGATAAATATATCATTAAAGTGAGATTTTTCACAACTGTAAAGGATGGGTCCACTGGGCCCACTGCCTTGGAAAGTGATGGGCCATATTTTGAAATCATGGGACAATGACCCGGACCCACAATAAATCTGAAGGACTGAACCTTTATGCAAAGCTCAGGTGTTGGAGATAGTAGGACTGTTGATTGCACCGGTGTAGAGTTTTTTCAAGTGGTGGTAAATGATTTAAGTCTTTGCAGGCTTGGTAATCTTTCATACTTTTGTTGTCGCCTGGTGACTTTTTTCAAAGTTAACTTTTTCAAAAAGTCCTTTCAGAACAACTATCAGAATGTCAAACAGTTTGGATTCTGTTGGACGGTCCTGATGTGGGTCCAAACTGTTTGCAAAGGTTATCAACAGATGACAAAAGTCCTTACTAAAAGCTTATCTAGAGTCAACTCAGGTGTGAGAAATGGTAGAACTACTCAAAAGCCAGAATTAAAACCATATAAGAAAAGAAATACATAGTTACCTTGTAGCATCCAATTTTGGCTGGGGTCTTCTTATCACCTTTTTGGCTGCACCTTTAGACAAGTCTTTCAACCTTGCAAGGACTTCAGTGTTTTCTGCAAAACAAATGAGATACTGATGGGGAATTTCTGCCCTTCCCTAGGTGCCAAATTTCGGCCCCATTACCAATCAAAAAAAGACACCAAGTTTTCCCAATATCATGTCCTTTTTTCCCAATTAAGAAAAGTAAAAAAATAAAAATAAAAAAATAAAATATTTTTTTGTTTTTTGTTTTTTTACTTGTTTAGAGACCACTACTACTTATGAGAAACAATGACCCATATCAGAATGATACTTAAACACTTGTGCTTAAGTGGTATGCTTGGCAAAATACAATCTAAAATAACTTGATTTTGAGGATATATTTTGCTACCCTTGTTATGTTCTATGTAGTTAATTTCTCCCAATTTTGCTGTTAAGTCAATCATTTTTCCCAATTTCCCAAAATTGCTGGAAAAAGCCCTGTACTGGTTGTTAGTGCATAAGTGTCAATTTATTCTTTAAACCTTTATCACAGAATAGAAAGCAACAAAAATTTTCTGCGTAAAATTGTAATACTTTCTTACCCATAATTTTTAGTATATGTTTTGGGTGCTCAAAAGAATCATCTCATTGAGACAGTTCGTTTGAGTACCCACAACATATATTTTTTGGTCTAGAAATAAGAAAAATATTTTCTCTCACACACTCTTAAATAAAGGTCTACCTTGATTTTTAGAACTCAGAAAAATCAAACATCCCACTATTAAATTCAAATTATATTCAGAAATCAGAATACAACCAATGGATAAAGAGAATAGGACTTATAATTATGATCTTTTTTAAATACTAGGTTTCCTATCAAATCCTGTTTTAGGTGCTTTAAAAGAAATGTTTCTTTTAAGCACCAAGTGTGACGTCTATTCTAAGATAATTTATTTAGAGGCCTGGCTAAGTAGATAGGTTTGCCTTTGTTATTTACTTTTTAGAAATTATCATATGTAAACTTGCTACAGGTGAAATTTCACTTTTCTAGCTAGTCTCTGTAGCTGAGCAGGCTGGTTTGAATCTCACTTTGTCGGACACCCCGAAGACAGGTTTTCTCGCAGTGAGGCCCAATAACAAGCCTCCAGATAAAAGTGTGTAATAAAAACTATCTTATTTCTTAACCTAAATATATGTTGGTTGTGGGTACTACAGGGATATTGCTGGCCCAAAATGATGATGGGCCCTATAAATGCCCATTTCACTTTCAAATTTCACAATTTTTTGGAACTATTTGAAATTTTGATGGGCCGAAGAATCCTTTATATGCACCTTAAAGCAAAATGAAAAAAGTCAATAAGCAATGCTTATTAGATACCCCCCGCACAGTAAGGGTCAGTGAAAAAACTTGGCAAGTGATAGTTCAAACCAGCAGACCCTAGTTTTGAAAAAAAAAGATTTCAGTAGAATCTGTGAAAACAAGATTTAAGTAGAATCTGTGCAAATGATCTTAAAGCTTGCAATCTGGAACATTTGTTAAGATCAAATACACAAAATTATTCACACCTGAAAGCTCTAATTGTCAAAGCTTATACCGAAAAAATAGTCTAAGTTCTCATAGATGTCATTTTATCAAAAATTATTTTTTCCAAACCAAACTCCTTCATGCATATGTTCAATGTGTCTATATTGTAAAGGCAACATATCAAACTGCTCCATCAAATCTGTGGTAGGAGTTGATTGGCCCATGAAGGCACCATCAATGCATATACAAAAGCCTTGTTACGGGAAAATTGACTAAGTTCTAACAGCTGTCATCTTGTCAGAAATTATTATTTCCAAATCAAACTCCTTCATGCATATGTTCAATATGTCTACATTGTAGTGGCAAAGCATCAAATTGCTCCATCAAAAGCTGTGGTAGGAGTTGATTGGCCCATAAAGGCACTATCCATGCATATACAAAAGCCATATAAGTGAAAAATTGTATAAGTTGTCACAGCTGTCATTTTGTAAAAAAAATATTTTTTCAGAACCAAACTCCTTCATGCATATGTTCAATGTGTCTATATTGAATGGGCAAAGTATCAAATTGCTCCATCAAAAGCTGTGTTAGGAGTTGATTGGCCCATGAAAGCACCACCTATGCATATACAAAAGCCTTGTTAGGGGAAAATTGTCTAAGTTCTCACAGCTGTCATTTTGTCAAAAACTATTTTTTCTGAACCAAACTCCTTCATGCATATGTTCAATGTGTCTTCATTGAATGGGCAAAGTATCAAATTGCTCCATCAAAAGCTGTGGTAGAAGTTGATCGGCCCATGAAAGCACCACCTATGCATATACAAAAGCCTTGTTAGGGGAAAATTGTCTAAGTTCTCACAGCTGTCATTTTGTCAAAAATTATTTTTTCTGAACCAAACTCCTTCATGCATATGTTCAATGTGTTAACATTGTATAGGCAAAGTATCAAATTGTTCCATCAAAACCTGTGGTAGGAGTTGATCGGCCCATGAGCACCATCTACGCATATACAAAAGCCCTATTAGGGTAAAATTGTCTAAGTTCTCACAGCTGTCATTTTGTCAAAAATTATTTTTTCTGAAGCAAACTCCTTCATGCATATGTTCAATGTGTTAACATTGTATAGGCAAAGTATCAAATTGTTCCATCAAAAGCTGTGGTAGGAGTTGATCGGCCAGTGTATGGCCCATAATAGCATAAGCATAAAACCCTATACAAAAAGCCATTTAGAACTACAAAGGGAATTAACTCTAATAGAATTGGCCCCTAGCCCTTACTTTTTTGTTTAAAGTATTTGTCTTGCATATATGAACATGTTTGCAAGGTTTAATGAAAATCCAGCCAGGACTCTTCAAGATATTAAGGAAACAAAGTGTTACGGACGGACGCACGGACGGATGGACAACGTGAAAACACTATACCCACCACAAACAAAGTTTGCGGGGGGTATAACTATGTAATTATATATTTGAATAGCATATCTGGGGACAAGCCAATTTATGTTTAACATTTATAATTTTCTCACAAAATGGTCTCAGCCCATCCCAACACATGTTATCCCTGGTACTCAAAAGAACTGTCTCCATGAGATGGTTCTTTTCAACTACACAGTTTTCAAATGAGTTTATATATGGTTTCACACTCGTGACTGTATTTTTAAAGAGTTTATATATAGTATCACCAAAGTAACGACTAAGCTGAGTTTTTTGTGCATTATCTGTTCTTTGGGACAAGTAAAATTTCTTTGGACAAGTACATTAGGCCTAAAATAAAAAATTGTGTGTTTCAGGTTACCCGACTGTGCCTAATTTTTAGCCCCCGACCTTTAAGTTTTTAAGCTTATTTAGGGGATTTCCAAGGGATTTCGTTCCCCATGTAAAAACTTTTAACAAAATAAAAATATTTTTCTACCTTCCCCATTTTAAAATTTCATGTAACCTGAAACGCGCAACAGGAAAATAATTCTCATTTCTCAACCAAAACATATGTTGTGGGTACTCAAAAGAACCGCCTCAATGAGACGGTTCTTTTGAGCACCCAAAACATATGCTAAAAATTATGGAGAAGAAAATGTTTAGAATTTTACTCTGAAGTGCAACAGGAAAATAATTTTCTTATTTCTCAACCAAAACATATGTTGTGGGTACTCAAAAGAACTGTCTCCTTTTACTCTGAAGTTTTTTTATCTTAATCAATAAAGTGTGTTCCTTACCAGCATCTTCGTTGTCTGCATCTCTCTGTTCACCATCTGGCTCATCCTCGCCATACTCTGGCAAGTCAGGCGCATCAGGAAAATAATTTTCTTATTTCTCCACCAAAACATATGCTGTGGGTACAAAAGAACCGTCTCCATGAGACCATTCTTTTGAGCACCCAAAGCATATGCTTAAAATGATGGGTAAGAAAAAGTTTACAATTTTACACCTAGAAAATGTGTTTATCTAAACCTATGATGCTGGTATGAACCCAATTCCCACCCTTCGTGATAATTGTCAACTGCTTTCTCATCTGCTTATATTTACAATTTTGAAGTAATCCTTTAATTAATCTGTAGATTTTTGCAACAGTTCATAGCCTCATGAATTACACAAATTTGACTGACAGCTGCCAAGCTCACTTGCCTGTGCGATACGCTTCGAACAGCGCACTCATTCGCCAGAAGTGATACTGCAGGGTTTGAATTTTAGCTCACATACTCGCAAAATGCGAGTTAAAAAAGCAATTAGTGAGGTGGTATTTTCTCTACTTGTATTTTCTCGCGAGTGAAAATTTGTGGCTGTTATCTGTGGTTCTTATCCTAGATATAAATCTTCTCTCCAGTTTCCTTAAATGTCGTTCATTGACAGTAAATGTGTTTGTTTTTATTCAATGGAAAACCCTGTCAATGGCGGAAGTTTTACATTGGATACAACCTCAATGCGCAGACGCATACGATAAACTTTTTTAATCTTAATGAGTGTTCCTTACTAGCATGTTCATTGTCACCATCTCCCTGTTCACCATCTGGCTCATGCTCGCCATACTCGGGCAAATCAGGCGCATCAGGAAAATAAATTTCTTATTTCTCAACCAAAACAAATGTGGGTACTCAAAAGAACCGTCTCAATGAGACGCTTCTTTTGAGCACCCAAAACATAAGCTAAAATTTATGGAGAAAAAAATGTTTACAATTTTACCCTGAAGTGCGCAACAGGAAAATAATTTTCTTATTTCTCAACCAAAACATATGTTGTGGGTACTTAAAAGAACCGTTTCAAGGAGACGGTTCTTTTGAGCACCGAAAACATATGCTGAAAATTATGGGTAAGAAAATAATTACAATTTTACGCTGAAGTTTTTTTTTATCTTAACGTGTGTTCCTTACCAGCATCTTCATTGTCTCCATCTCCCTGTTCCCCATCTGGCTCATCCTCGCCATACTCCGGCAAATCAGGCGCATCAGGAAAATAATTTTCTTTTCTCAACCAAAACATATGTTGTGGGTACTCAAAAGAACCGTCTCAAGGAGACGGTTCTTTTGAGCACCCTAAACATATGCTAAAAATTATGGGTAAGAAAAACAATTACAGTTTTACATTCAAAAATTTTTCTTAACTGGACCTATGATAAAACCTTTGCTATTTCCACCACACCCCTGGAATGAGGTTTTCTAGCTCACATGCCACAATTTATTTGTTCTTAGGCCAAATAAAAAAATAAGTATTTAGGGTAACTTGACCCTACCTAAATTTACTTGTAAAACCTTGATTTTTTTTTGAAAAAAAATAATATAATTTTATGCATTTTGAAAGGTATTTTGCCCTTTCAAAATGCATAAGATTATATCATTTTGTCTTTCAAAATGCATAAAATTATATTCTTTCAACATGCATAAAATTACATTATTCTGTCTTTCAAAATGCATAAAATTATATTATTTTGCCTTTCAAAATGCATAAATTTATATCATTTTGCCTTTCAAAATGCATAAAATTATATTATTTTGCCTTTCAAAATGCATAAAATTATATTATTTTGCCTTTCAAAATGCATAAAATTATATTATTTTGCCTTTCAAAGTGCATAAATTTATATTATTTTGCCTTTCAAAATGCATAAAATTATTTTATTTTGCCTTTCAAAATGCATAAAATTATATTATTTTGCCTTTCAAAATGCATAATTTTTTTTTCCAGACCAGCATCTTCATTGTCTCCATCTCCCTGTTCACCATCTGGCTCACCCTCGCCATACTCCGGCAAATCAGGCGCATCAGGTAAATAATTCTCATTTCTCAACCAAAATATATGTTGTGGGTACTCAAAAGAACCGTCTAAAGGAGACGGTTCTTTTGAGCACCCAAAACTTTTGCTAAAAATTATGGAGAAGAAAATATTACAATTTTACTCTGAAGTTTTTTTTATCTTAATCAATAACGTGTGTTCCTTACCAGCATCTTCATTGTCTCCATCTCCCTGTTCCCCATCTTGCTCATCCTCGCCATACTCTGGCAAATCAGGCAAAGCTGAAATTGCCCCAATGTCATCATCATCCGCCCTTTCATCGTCAAATATTTCCCCCATATCCAGGTCAACCGACTCCATTCTTTCTGCGACCCCTGAATGAATCAACAGATACTAGTATTATATTTATAAGACAAGGATGGGCAGGTTGATGACATTCGCATTGTTTTAATGAACACTGATTTTTATTGACACCTTAACATTTTTTAAGTTTCAAGTGTTCTGCCAAGAAATTTTGCAGGAGGGGATCAATGTGTGAATATTGTGTTAAAATATTTTGGAACAGTGTCCCATTGAACCAAAACTAGGTGGGACATTTTAGAAATTATGTGTCAAATGGTATTCATTTGGACGCGCTGACGTCACAATAAGGTGTCTACTGTCAGGTGATAAATTTGGATCGCCTTGCTTTTAATCGTTGTGACTTAATCATTTTTTGGAGTAATTGGACTATTTTTGTGGTCATTTTAGGGTATTTTTAAGGTCAAGTACAGGATTGGAATATTTTTTAGGTATGCCAACATTTCAAACGTATTTGGGCATGCCTGATATTTTGTGGGGATAAATGGACCCCCCCCCCTCCCCCCACCATGGGGTCGTTTATCACCAGAAAAGTCGAAGAAATTATAAATTATGTCATTTGCATCATAAATACTAAGACACAGTCTCGATAAGGTTAACCTTTTAATCAGAATCAGCACTCTTTTTGTTTAGGCACGCTCATACATGAGTGCTTTTAAACGGAAACTTAGCTTAAACAAGGCAAATTCGACGAATTTATATCCCCGACGAAGGGTTATTTGAGAGAAACATGTAAATCACAAAACATAAATCCCATTTATCTAACCCTTAGTTCACCTACAGTATCATTCAGATCATAACAAACGCCTGTCAAGTTTTAGTGCTTAGTTCAATAAAAAAAATATACTTACATCTGCACAATTTCAATATCTGACCTTTAAACCCAACCTCAGAGGTCAAGATTGTGTGTGAATTCAAAGTGTTACCTTGCATGTAGGTCTACACTTCTTCAACTTTACTTTGATATGCAAAATGACCACTTTTAGAAAAGAACAAAAATGACCATTTTACCCCACCCTAGAGGTCGCTGGTGTGTGTAACGACAGCAGACTTGCTTTCATGGTGCTCTGTGCTCAATTCCCTTTAAATTGATATGCAACATGACTACTTTCAGTAAAAGATATAGTTTGACCTTTCGACCCCACCCCTTGGGTCAAGGGTGTGTCTGTGGGCAAAATATTTGCTACCATGTTGCTGCCAGTCGTCAGCTTTAATTTGATATGCAACATGACCATATTCTGAAAAAATTCAATTTTGGCCTCGGCCCCATCCCCTAAGTCCACCAAAGGGGCTCGGAATCAGGCCTTCAAACTGAAATCCTGTTTGATATGTTTCATATCTATTGCTGCTCTGCCTGCATGCAAAATTTCAGCAAAAAAATATTTATAATTGCCTTAGTTATTGCGAAATTTAAATATTTGACCTTTGACCCCTTAGGTGGGGTCAAAGGGGGTGGAGTAAAACTTTGACACTGCCATTCTTATCTACAGGCACTTGGCAAGCATGGTCTATAGCGAGAAGTTGTTAAATATAATAGCTTTGGTGAAATGTGAAGATCATCACACAAAAAAGCTAATATAGGTTTTGCCTTATAATTGCCTATACTTAAACAAGGGCAATAACTCAAGTGTCAAGAGGTTGATTTTAACCAAACTTATAAGATATCAAGAGTCCATGGTACTAATCATTTGTACCAAGAATGAATTAAATCTGACCAATAGGTACTGAGATATGGTTCCGGACGGACGGAATGGACAGACAGACGCACAGACTTCGTCGGGGGATAAAAATCTCTTAGAATGGCCAGTTAACTTTTGAGCTGTGAGCAGGGGTCAAGTACAGGTCTTTTTCAATAGAAACAGCAAGTGAAAAATAAGGAAAGATAACCGATACCAACGGGCCTCAAGAGAAAGAAGCAGATAGCACCAGTAATAAAATGCAAGCCATAAACATGATCGTACGGGGAAGGATCCATCCAAAATCAAAACCCTTTTGACCACATAATGGCATTAATCCACTTTTTCTGTTGGATATCGTCTTTCTGAAATCAACAAGCTTATTTAGGAGCTTTTCTTCCATCTCATCAAACATCCTATATGGCAGAATAGCTGATTGGCATTTTATGACGTACCTTTTGAGTGTCTGAGAAGCAGAAGGAAAACAAATCCAAATGATTTTTTCCCTCAAATATCAAAATTAGCATTCCCTGGAGTAATTATCATATATCGATGGAAGCCAGTAAAAAAGATAGATAAATATTAGACTAGAAAGAAAACATTCATCCTTCGTCAGAACAATGGTATTTTCTTCATAATGCAGGCCTAGTGGGTGGTGTAATTGCAGAGATTGATCATATCTGAATTTTCTCAATTTTGACATTTGATTCTGGAAGAAAAACATCATGCCTAATGCAGAAATGTAAAATTTTGTATGAAAAGCATTGTTCTCTTGTTTAACAAACAAAATTAAACAAATATTGGAATACATTTTGGAAGGAAATGCAACAAATTTTTGGCCCAAAAAAGTTCACTAGTCATGCAGGTTTCCCCGACACAGATATTTTTTTCTTGTAAATTATCATACTCATGCGGTCATCACAATAATCATTTAACACCTGTCAATCAAATCTGCACAGCAGACAGTGGGAGGTCTGGGGTTGTCTTGAGGGCTAATTGGTCAATTACTAAATGTTTTTTTTATCAAATGACTATTGTTACGCACGCTTGACTTTGTGGAATAGGCGGCAAGATTAAATTCCCAAATTCTCACTACTGATATATACTTCACGACTATTGCTTAAAACAGCCACTAGTGCAAGTGCTACTGCAGGACTGTGGAAATACCATGCCCGACCTGGTCCCATTTCATTCAGGACAAGTTGAAAATTTCAGTTTACTTGTCCTTGGACAAGTGCAAAATTTGTATAAAATTTATAAAATTTTGTATTTCATATTTTGATCAATTATTATGAGTTCATGTTGCATTGAAAACAGTGTGGATCCTGATCAGCTGGCTTCTTTAGAAGCCATCTGGATCTACACTTTTTACAAGAGAGTTGATATCTGCATGGTTTCATACTGTTTTTGAAAGCGTAAATTGTTTAAGCACAGAAAGGTATAAGCTAATCGTACTATCAGACAAGTAAAATTTTCTTTGGACAAGTACATTATGGCCATTTACTTGTCTCTGGACAAGTAGAAAATTTTACTGTTTCCACACCCCTGGCTACGGTAACACTAATGGTTAGTGACCTTGGCTGGGAGACACTAGAAAGCAGGAGGAAGACAGACTGACAACACTGTACAATATTCGGCATGGAATGGTCGACATGGACACTGGTGACGTTTTACGATTAAACGACAGACACACTATACAGATCAACAGAGACTATACCGGCCTACAGCTAATGTCAAGGTCTCCAAAGACTCCGTTCCCAGATTCATCCATGCTGTAGTCACAGACTCCCCAACAATCAAGGAGTTCAGAGCTGCCCTTGAGCAGCAGGTGCACTCTCAGATGCTTTTAAAATGAACAGGTGTTTATAACTATTTTAATCGCCTGATGTTTTAACTGTTTTTAGCCAGAAGAGAGGAGATTTTCTCTATTTCCCTACGCTGGTCAACAGTACATTCTATTAGGAATCCTGGTTCCTGATTATTTCCGTGTCATTGGTTTTCCACTTCCGGTCGCCATTTTGACGGTCAAACAAATTGAGGTCAAACACAAAGACACAGCTAAATTTAGCCGGTTAATTGACGATTATTGATTGTGAAATTTATGTAAACATTGGAAATGTCGAAACCTGGGATTAAATTCAAAATTATAGATTACATTGACTCATTGGACAGTGTTTCTAGGTCCAGATACGTGGAGAAGTTGAAATTGATTGATGGGACTGACCCTAACAAAGTGCTGCCAAAGGAATGGATTAGCAACCCTGAGTGTTTACCAGGTATTGCGTATCCGGACATTGTAAATTACTTAGTTTTTCAAGTGAGTGCATTCACATTGGATGACTTTAAATCTTACAAAGCATTGGACTCTTACAAATGGGTTGTTCTTGGGTGGGTGAAGGAAGTGAGAAGTCTTGAGATCAACAAGAGAATTTTGATTACCTCCAGGTTAAGTGTTTGACTTTTGCGATTTAGATTGTTGTTTTGTCAGAGACTTATACCCAAAGTTTTAGACCAATGTGAAGCTCATTGTTTGCTGATACTGTGTGTGTGACAGCTGATTTTGTGCCCACGTCTTCACACTTGTTGCAAAAGAACTGTAGTGAGAAGGTGGCCTGTCTATCTAATGGCAAGGGTCAGCAGAATTAAAGCCTTCCCTGAAGCTTTTTTAAGTTTTACAGCTAATGTTTGCTGATTGCTTTATGTCACATAACATCCAAAGTGTAAACACCTGAGGTTATGTCTGGCTCTGTCTGTTCAGGGCACTCTGACATCCAAATGACTCAGCCAGAAGATAGATATTTGTTTATTTGTTTTGATGCTTTTCATCCCAAGTCAACAGCTATGGTCATGGCGGGACGGACAGTTCACCTTATCACACTTTTTTCTGGCTAAGCTTGGCCAGTACTTTGTGCACATACTTTCACTTGTAACTGACAACCCATTATTGATTTTGTTTGTTTTGTTGCTTTACGTCCCAAGTCAACAGCTATGGTCATTGCAGGACGGTCAGTTCATCTAACCACACTTTTCCCTGGGCAAGCTTGAACAAGCAGTTAACCAGTACTTCGTGCACATACTTTCGCTTGTAGCTGACAACAACCCTTCTTGAATGATTCAGCGGAAGGGAGGAGAATGACCGTAGAAATTATTTCATGATCAATCTCCACGAAAGTATGGGACCGGGCCGGGATCGAACTTGCGACCTCTGGATCTGCAGTCAGACTCGCACCTGTTGCCAGACACGTTACCGACTGGGCAATTATTGATGATCAGTCGCTTAACCCAACATACTGTTATTTACTTACTGCAAGCTCCCAGTACAGGGGGGGGGGGGGGGAGGGCAGTGGCTCAGTGCTTGA
The DNA here is from genome assembly GCA_964019695.1 of Loripinus fragilis. Lineage (NCBI taxonomy): Eukaryota > Metazoa > Mollusca > Bivalvia > Lucinida > Lucinidae > Loripinus > Loripinus fragilis. The sequence goes on along the minus strand of OZ026522.1, from coordinate 38,556,364 downwards.
CTCGAGACCGAGCCTCACCAGCAACACTGCGTTGTGGTCCTTGAGCAAGACACATTTATCCTAGCTTAGAACTGGTTCAAACCAGGGAGACCTGTCCTGTTTAACTGAAAGATTGTTGATGGGACGTATAGAATCAAATCAAACAAACAAACCATGGCATTGGCTGGAAGAAGAAAGACAAATATGTCACGAAAACTGATGACTATTCTAAAAATGGTCATAAACAACGTATTGAAATATATATCAATTTTGATCGCGATTTGAACTATTTAGTTATTGTGGATACATCAAGTCGCATTTGACATATTCAATATGGGTAACACTGAATACAAAATGAGAATTACGGAGTATTTTTATTTTATCAATTTTCCCGCTAAATTGGTTCCCGTTGTTGACCGCTGTTCGTATAACTGTCGTGTCGAGCTACCTACCTACCTACACACAACCTCGGACCCAGTTTAATATATATTTGCTTATTGGGTCCGAGCCACAACATATATTTTGGTCGAGAAATTAGAAAAAATGTTATGCACACTTAACTGAAGGCCTGATAAATATCAAGTATTTCCTAACTAATTTATTTTTCCATTATATTTTTGTTTATCAGAATGGGACCCCAGTGAAAATTATAGGTCACTGTTTATACCTAGTAGGCCTATGAAAGTTGGTTGCATGCTTTGGGTGCTCGGAGGGGCGGACTTATAAAGTTGGCCTTGCTGAGCGCACATGGCGTGCATCCCTGCAAATTCAACAGTAACTTGGGGCCTTCTCTCTCTTTTAAATGGGCCACTTTGAGTATCAGAGGCGTGGCATGGCCAGGGGGGATGCAAGACCTGCATGGTGACATGTGTCGGATTATCAGGGGGGTGACCATGGTTTTGAAAAAGAAGAATTATTATAATCTTGAGGTCGGCTTTTTGATTGGACAACGGCATATGCGTGTGTTCTGGGTGCTTGAGAGAGCAGTCCCGACGAGACGGTTCTTTCGAGTACTCACAACATATGCTCAGGGGAAGATTAGTATATGGGATGATGTGGCCCGGGGCCACTCGGAAAGGTATAGCGTTGCGTTACTACTTCAAGTGACCATGACATGGATCCTCGTCCAAGGTTGTATGTAGATGAGCATTGGCAATGTAAATACGATGAAGATTAGCACAGTCATATGTTTGTGGTATCTGTGGATTGTAAATAACATCCCTGCATGGTGTATATATGTTGCTGCTAATTAGAAATGTATTTATGCATGTACTATTAAGATACCTCTTGATGATAATAATGATTATATATGAATAATGCCAAATTTGGTCAGTAGGATGTAACCGTATTAAATTCACCCTATAAGTGTGATCATGAAATAATTCTAATGGTTGACACAAGGAATATATACACACAAACTTACTGATGAAGAAATAGTGTATGGATGTGATCTCTATTCCTTTGAAGAATTATATCATCGCCAGTATAGGAATTTTAAACTGTGAATCTCTGTGAATTTTTACATATATATTAACTTTTATGGCTACTACAAGAACTCTATTATTACGCTTATTTTAACGTGGTTTTAAAAGCCCATTATAAATTCAGCTTTAACTAAGCTGTTGAGCCTAACCAGGCTGGAGCCCTCACAACAACAACAACAATATACCATGAAAACCGATAAACTACCATGGTTAATATTTCTAATGCGAAGTGTACATGTCCTGCAATGTTCCAAAGTTACATGTCATTTTTTTTTAAATAAAGGACATATCATTTTCTAAATGAAAGAGGATTTTAGTTAAATTTTTACAGGCATATTGTTCTAATCTCACAAGAGCTCAAATTGAATGGGGAACATGCGCGGATCCAGAGAGAGGGGGCCTGGGGTCTGGACACCCAGAAAATTCACAAAGCTGTAGGTTTCCCCAGTGATACTGGGATGGACCTCCCGCCCTGGAAAATCACAAAGCTAGTCAGCATTCAGAGTCTGGCCATCATCGACCCGTAATTGGCTTTCGCTGGTGGGTCAATGGTGGTCCGTTTTGTTTACTGCGTATAGGTTATCTTAGGACTACTGGTATGAACTTCAATAACTTGATGACAAAAAAAACTTTCTAAAACTTTGGACCTGCCCTCCCCCTTCCGACGAAACTTTCTGGATCCGTGCATGGGGAAGGTACGGAAATATACCCAGATACGAATATGAGCTGCAACATGAGATTTCCTGCGCATACGCGCAGTCTGATCAGAGTTTTTGCTTGTCGCTTGAATATTCTATGACTCTTAGGCTACTGACTGAATATCATTTGGAGTTACTAACCTTAAAAAAAGCTGCAAGTCTCATATGAGTCTACACTTGTCAAAATGCAACATTGTTGGATATCACGTGTCGTGGCTCAATTATGGTGCCATAATTATGTCAAAATTAGAGAGTGAGTATCTTTTAGTAGTGTGGTCTCTTTTTCAGAGCTGAGATGGAGGTTCTGATGATACATTTTTGACATTGGCCAAACTTGACCAGCTTATGCTGTCTTAATCAAGACATATGATACTGAGTATTGTAAAGTTTATATCCTCTGCTCAAGAATTGAGATAAAACTATTTTAAACCCATAAAATATCAACATTTTCTCATATTGAAATTATGCTCTTCTGCTCCTCTGAAAAGAAAAATTATACGTGTACCGTGCCCTCTTTGAGTATACATATAAATTATCATTGGCATTCCTGTTGGACGTTCATTGTCGAAGTTGTTTAATGATTTTAATGTCCAATAACGTTACTTGTATTTATATTTTTACAATATGAAAGTAAGTAAGGGTGCAAAGATCAGAAATCGATACATATTATGACAAACGCTTTGTAAATATCTGTGAATAAAAGCATTTATTGACTCTCGCAATACTTTACTAAATATTGGATGTAAATGCTAGAATTTCTGTAGTCAGACATAACAAATTTCCGTCTTAGGTTGCAACATTTACTATATTGTTAACAGCATTAGCACACGTTAAGACGTGAAGTTTATTTCTTATTTATTACAAATTTATTACAAGATACAATTGGCAAAAAAGAGCGGATTCGACCATTCTAACCTGTGACAAATTGATATGTACAACGAAGCATCACAGGTGCATTGTATCAAACCGGATGAACCACGGAGCTCCTGTGATATTGTTGTGGTCATGCATTTTTGGTATGTCATCAAAGAATGTCGTTGTGAATAGGTTTAAAATGTATATTATATTGAAATGCTGTCAAATGAACTTATGGCACCTCCAAAAAAGCTTGCTTTTGCCTCGAAAGAAAGCCCCTTGGGCTACTTGTTTCACTGTACTATGAGAAGGAGACTCCTACCCAAGGGGTTCCATGAAATCTTCATGAATTTCCTTGGGAGGCATATTGCTTCGAGCTTTTGCCTACTTTGTTGATCTTATCGAAGACATGGAAATCAAAAAGAGGGCCATAAGGTCCCAATGGTGTAAGAAAAAGTTAGATGGATGCTCGATTTGGATTTGTTGGTACCGTTAAACATGTTTAAGCACCCAGTATTTTTTAGTGACCGCTCCAAGATGGTGCGTCTTTTTCGGATCCCGTTTGTTATTTATGTTTCATGTTTGATTTAGTTATGTTGTCTTGTGTCTGTTCCTTGTAGCCATGTGGTCACCTGCTGGGAAAGGGCTGACCTCTTGACTCTCATGCGTCACTATGGTAGATTGTATCGATTCCCGACCTTCCCTTCCTCATTACTTCATTTGGCATAGTGGTGTTTAAATATATTGACGAAAGTCCAATATCAATATAAGCGACCTTGGCTAAATTAAGTACCAACGATCAAGACTAGCCCTTAGTCTTTTTTAAGTACGAAAAATCAAGACTAGCCTAACGCCTTTCTGTTAAACACTAAATATCAAGACTAGCCTGCTAGCGTTGATCGTTGGTACTTAACTACCGTCATTGCCTCATTTATAGGATGATTTTAACATATCTTGGAAAGTATGACTTTGGCTTCAAAAGATATTGAAAAATAAACTGTTCAAGATTCCATGTATAAGAAACCATGAGAATTCGAATTTGAGGACTTTTTTATGGTTATTTACATTTCACAACCCTATAGTATGTGCATTGGCTCTTGTTTTATGGAGACTATTTTTGAAGAAATTTTAAATAGATATACACACAGTTTGGTATGTGTTAGGATGGATGGGCGGACGGACGGACGGACGTACACTCAGTGGCCATTGGTGAGTTCCAAAAATGGCAAACAATGTTTCATTTGCAAAAAATAAGTACATTTAAAATTTGGATAAATGCAAATTATCTGAAATTTTGAACATATCATTAATTGCTATTTTTTAACTTAAGGATACTAGACTGTTATAGAAATAATATCACCCAGAGGTTGTGGATTCTTGTTATTCATTTAGACCACCCCTGATTTATAAAACAGTTTTAAAATTTGATTTGGGTCCTAAACTTCTTCCGTTTTTACATGGCTATAGACATTGCTTTTTTTTCTATATATTTTGGTGATAATGATTTAATATGTTATAATCGTGAGCTGTTAGAAATATGTGTTCACATCTTCTAAATTTATTTACGGTCATATTGGGGGTGGGTGGGGTATATGCATCCCTGACACAAAAATCTAAATTGTAATTGAATGAATCAACATGAAACCTTAGCAACAAGTATCAGTCTTTCTAGTGTCTATATATCAGTGTTTGAAGTAATTAGTCTTAAAATGTTTCATTCTTTCAATCGAAAATACAACACCAAGCGATACCTAGAACCTAGGTCAAATTTTGCTTTATGAGGGAGTACCCTAACTTTCATACACAATTATAGGATAGTTCTTCTAATTTTTTTTGTTTGCAAAAATATAACCCCAAATGGTACTTTCAACTGAAGATAATTATTGCACAAATATTATATCACTGGTTATGCTGCTTGTGGTACAAATATCAGGGCTGATAGTGAAAATTAGCAGATTTTCTTAAGATCCAACCATAGCTTATATCCAGCAACATTTATTCAAAACAAATTATGTTCAATCAAAACACTGTTATACCTCACAAAACATACGTATCCCATATTCCTGTATTTGTTAATTTTGTCTGTTTTCACAGCCAAAGTATTCTGCATTCAAATCATTTTCATGTTATTATTTTCCGTCCAGTTCTCTGCTCTGCATTACTTTTTTCAGTGTCTATACATTTGAACTTTAACAGAATGGTTTCCAGGACATCTAAAATATTTCTGCAAATTTTCAATAAAAAAATACAATCTGTTAGTTTTATGTCATAGCAATTTTTCAAAACCTGCTATTTTCTTTTGAAGAAATGGGGCCAATGTTTGTGATACACAATATCTCCATAGCAACAGATGTTGAAATAATACATATTGATGATGACGTATATATATACCCTTTATTATCACATATTCGGGACGCTATTTGCCGCGATAACCCAAAGTCTGCATATGCGATAAGCTCTTTCCCGCCAACTGGTTATCAGCCTGCCGTGATGATAACCGGAAGTCATGTTTTTTGAACGGAGAGAGGTTATCATGCCCGGCACGTAACGTTGATCATTTGATGACGTCAGATGTAAACAAGTGGCGTGACGTTGTGCAAAATGTACGCCATTTCTCTGTTTTACTTACATTGTGTACGTCAAACGCGTTAAAATAGTTAAATGGAATATGTGATAAACAGATTATAACATAGGGTTTTGGTTATCGCCCTCAACATACACAATATCTCCATAGCAACAGATGTTGAAATAATACATATTGATGATGACGTATATATATACCCTTTATTATCATCCAGGTCAATTATCATTTGGGAGAAATTATCTTTATTGGCTAGAAAAGACCTTTGTTTCAAACCAAATTTTTGTCAATTTCTTGTAAGCTGATTTGGGAACTCACCAATGGCCACTGAGTGTACGTACTGACGAGCGGACGGACGGAAGGATGAACATATTGATACATCGATAATCTTTCCTTTTTGGACTCTCCGGTTGTCTCCAACATATGCCAGAAAGGTTCTTTCCACACAACCCAGATCATAGACTGGCTCTAGTCCTTAAAACAATTTTTCATCAATGTGTCATATCATATACTTGTAGCCAGTCTAACTTTGATGGCTAGATGTTTTGCTCCAGTCCTTAAAACACTTTTTCATCAATGTGTCATATCATATACTTGTAGCCAGTCTAACTCTGATGGCTCTGTTTAATACACTTTTTCATCAATGTGTCATATCATATACTTGTAGCCAGTCTAACTCTGATGGCTCTGTTTTAAAACAGAGCCATCAGAGTTAGACTGGCTACGTACAAGTATATAATATGACACATTGATTGAAAAATGTTTTAAGGACTGGAGCTAGTCTACCCAGATCAATAATAAGCCAGTAATTAAACGAGAACTATCAATATCCGTACAGAATAAATCTGAAAAGCTAATTATTATCTTCTCGTTATGGTGGAATTTAAATCATTGCTCAGTAATGGTTGATCAATTTTCACTTGTAATGCGTTGGGTGAGAAATTAAAAGCATCGAATCAATTATAAGTAGCAAAATCTGGCTGTTCAAATACTTGTAAATACATAAGCTAATGGCAATCGTTTGATGATAAATCTTTTCATGTCTTGCGTCCCATAAATGGGGCACCAGCACACAGCGAAGACACGGATGAGACGCAACAGGTCATGACATCTCATCAGTGTCTGGTTTGTCATGCGTGGATCCAGAAAGGGGGTCCAACTCAACTTTGACAACGCCTTTTATTTTAGTTGATGAGGGGAGAGAGGATCCAAATATCACTAAGAGCAGGCCATCATTTGCCGATGATGGCCTAACTATGAATGCTGGCTTGGTAGTTTTGTGATTTTTCAGGAGATCCGGACAATTATTGCTAAGAAACTCTGTAGCTTTGTGAGTTTCCAGGAGGGGTTTGGACCCCCTGCCCCCCCCTCCCCCCCTCTGGACCCGCGCATGACTGTTTTAATATGTACAAAGTAAGAAAGAGTGCAAAGATCAGGAATCGAAACAATAAAGTACCACACCTGACCCAGGATACCAATGGGAAAGTAACAAATTCACAATTAGACATCACAAACGAGAGCTAAGAGGTCAGCCCTTTCCCAGCATATAACCACAAGGCAATAATACACAGACACGCACAAAAGCATAACAAACACACGACTCAAGCCATTTTCAATGCTTGAAATTATTTGGGAATTTAAATTAGCAACCTCTTATATTAATAAACAGCAGGAGAAAACAATAGATGAAAATGTTAAAAATGAAGAAAGTTCTTTTCGGCAAAAGTTCAATGGTTAAAGGTGTAAAACCGAGCAAAATGTACAAAAAATGAAACCTGTGCAATTTTGCTGAGGTTTCATATTTTGTACATTTCTAGCGAGTGTAAAGGTTACATTCATAAGAAGTTTATTTTCTAAAGATGACATCAGCTCGGTCTTAAAATAAATGGTCATCTGGATCCCCACTGCACAATTTTATCATATATTGTTGAAAAATCCCAAAATGCGCCCGCGGTATAAACTTTTTAAACATTATTTTTCAGCTTCACCAAATTACTTTGTAATTATGCGAGAAATGATTATTTCTTATTGCATATCTTTTTAAATATATCAGACAAGCGTTCCTGAGGCATTTTAGAGTACGCACTCTTGAGGGGGTCTGGGGATAGTCCCCCTGTATGTGACCAGGGGTGAAGCCCTGTGGCAGAAAATGGTTTTAGGGCATTTCAAAGGGCCTTCAAGACAAAGAGTTCTCAAGACACGCAATTTAACACAGGTTGCATTTTTCTTCAAAACTCAAATTAAATATACTCAAAAAGAAGACCAAAAATAGTTTTTTTAATACAGGTCAAATTTTTGCAGAATGCGTTCTGCAATATTCTCGACCTGTATTTAGCTACAATTAGTTATTAAGATCGTTTTTTGTCTATTTTTGAGTTGCCACTTTTAAGTCTTTTAAGTTTTAAAAGACTTAAACCCTCTACTTGCAGCGCCAAATTGTACGCACATGCGAATTTGCGTATACGTAGGTACGGCCCTGTCATAATTTAGATTCCAACTACATCTCTAGACCCAAAATGCTTACCTATTTTCATTTGTCTTACTGTGCAAATGCGTTTTGAATTGTCGCAAATGTCGTCCTCTATAGTTGATCATTGTTGTGAAGCCCGATTTCGCATGAAAGTGTTAGCGAAACATGGAAATCTACTTTTCTCCAAAAGTAGTATTGGAAAAAACGAAGAGGCCATTCATAGAAATATTCTACAGTGAATAGGTCGGAATATCAGATAGCAGAGGAACATCTTATTGAATAGCACTTAGTGTAACTGTTGTCACAAAGGTCGTTTGAAAAAAAAGATTAAACTAGGGTAAAGTCGGGTATATTCGGACAGACAGCTAAATTCGGACAGCCACTTTGTTTGTTTCATAGTTCAATTGTTGGAATAAAAATAAGTTAACTAAGCAAACAGTGAAAATCCTGATGAGACGGGAGCCGTCTCATCTGGATTTCCACTGTTTGTAAATGTATGTCCGAATTTACCTGATGTCCGAATTTACCCGACTTTACCCTATTGCTCGTAAACCTATCCAGTAAGCGGGTAAAAGTGGACCACTATCATCCCGCCAGCGAACAGCAATGGCTTTTTGGTGGCGGACCCATAGTGGCCCAGCTGTATTGTATAAACACAGGAATATTCGCGAGACACTTCACCTGTATGAATGCAGTATTTCATATTATTATGCGGGTGTTTCGAAATCCAGCATGCGAGTTCTACAAGAAAATGAAATGTACACGTAGTATAGAACTCTGTGGTTCTATTGAATCCCGTAACTCATTTTTGGATCCTCCGCATAAATGAACATTGTATTTATCAAACCAACAAACACGACAAATTTCTCAGTCAAAACATATACTAAGGGTATATACCCATAGGACATGCTAAAAATTAATCGCAGTATTTCGCCCAAACTGTTTGCTTATCTTGGCCTATGGCAGGACTTAAGAGTGCGTACCAGAAAATAATTATCTTATTTTTCAACCAAAACATATGTTGTGGGTATTCAAAAACATATGCTAAGAATTATGGGTAAGAAACTAATTAAAATTTTACACTGACAATTTTTGTTTATCTAAACCTATGCCTATGGGTACTGTTTGTTGATTGTGGCCCAAGTGTCTGCGCTGTCACAGCGCATACCAACAAAGAGCCATAAAAACAGAACAGAACTATTCATAATAGCTTTTTGGAAACCCCATCCCATTCCTTTGATAAAACACTGACTAAGTCAAGCTGGTGGTCTGATAATATATATGAAATGCTATGATGTTATGGAAAACAGTGAAGACCCTACTGGTCAGAATCAGGACCAGTCAGAATTCGTTTTGAATGGTTTCCCTTTAATTTCGTTCTAACATTTGGAATGAATGCGATACCCATGTTTTTGACAGACGTCGACAATTTTCTAGATACAAAATCATCGCATCCATATTGGCAAGGCCTTATTTAAACTGTCCATACAACCACTAACACTTTTAGAGAGTCCGGCGTGCCAAGTACTATCATCTAGAATGTAATTCAGAATGCCATCTACCTAGATTAAGTTAACGGGAACAGCTTAAGCAAGAACAAATGTGTTTGACATTCTTATAATAGAATGCTATCTAACTTGATCTTGGTTAACGGGCTCGGTTCGTTCACAACAGCTTACATCAGGATGCATGATTGTGTTGACATTACCTACATATTAAAGACTCTTTATTAAATGTCGTTTAGCCTAGACTTGATTAAATTAACCCATTTGCGTTCACACTAGATTTAGTCGGACACTTTTGTAAGATTACTGGGACTCATAAAAATTCCAGTTAACTGTATTATGATTTGTATTCCATCTTGTTAAGTTTATCCTGATTGTGAACGCAGTTGGGTTAACTTAGTCTAGATTAAATATCCTTAATTTATATTATTTTAATCCAGACTAGAATTCGCTACTGAGTGAACACTAGTACAACACTATATCAGTGGACTTAGAAGGAGATTATGGAGTGCAGTAATTAACTCCAATTAAAGACGATACAAGTTGCAAACATTGCAGTGAAGTGATTCCATACAACGCCAAAGAAGATGTTTAAATCAGGAAAATCAGAGGCCAAACAGGTAAGTACATATTGCAAAATAGCATCATGTTAGCTTAACTAATATACCTTGTTATAATATGTAATCCTATTACTCTTCCAAAATATAGCCTAACAAAATTAGATAGTACTTATCACGCAAGCTCGCTTATAAAAAAGTAAAATATAAGTAATATTGCAAAAATGGTTTGTCCGTTGAAACCAAATTAATTCCTTGGTATGCAGTAAAGCATTTCACAAAATAGAATCTGTCTTTGCATATGATCGAGATAGTGATCTAGGTATAACTTTCTTCTGAATCCGTGGAATTTGTTGTGGTATCACAATAAAACTACTGACTTAATCTGAGGACTTAATGATGTTTATAATCATAAGTTTCATTGAATTCCATTTTTTGACATCGCCTTAAATATTGGAATTTTCAGCTATTGAACTTCAAAATGGCAGCAATTTTCGCAATGTTTCCTGTATCACATTTAAAACTCAGCTATTCTTCTGCAATAAATGATAATATGACATGATCAATAACTTTATTATCATTTTGATTATACTAAGCAAAGCTGATTTTTTCAGTTTTTTGATACTAATTCTGGACTGTGCGTTTTATTGACTGGGCCAAAAAAGCATTTATATGGTCTGTGAAACATCTGACTGCAAAATTTAAGACAATTTATGTCCATTCGTAAGTCTTGCTAGAGATATCACAATAACACATTTTCAAGCAAGCTCAGCATAAGGATGCGCAGAGGCAAACCTATTTCATCATAATAATCTGTGTTATCTATACACTAAGAAAATGAACATACCCGTAATTTATTCAAATTCTTGCTCTAAGTTCATGTTTAGAATTGATTTTGTTATAAATTATTTCCCTTTTGATTAAAAGTATTGTGATTTTTAAACGCATTGTTTCTTCTTAACCCATACATGAAATACTACTGTTTCTGTAATGTTATGTGTACTGTCCCTTTACCTCGTTGGTGGGGTGACAACAGCTTGAAGATATTCTCATTCCCATCTGTTTTACTGAAATAAGTTCCCTATTGTATTCCAACTTTAAACCGAATTCCGGTGATTATTGGCACAAGAAAGCAATTTTCATACAACTTGAATTCATATATTAAAAGTGGTTGGTGTATGGAAAAATGGTAATACTTCCATTTAAGTACTTGAATGAACAAATGATAGCGAAGTGAGGTTTTTGTGTGATTCATAAACACTGCTGTGAAAAGAGTTAATTTAATTCTTTAATCTGAGATTTTAAAAAAATACACCTCCAGCGTTTTAAGCATCATAGACTAAAACTTTCAAACTTGAATCACCAGCTGTACAGCGCAATGACCAAACTTTCAAATAATGCTATACATGATAAAGGCTTATGTGCTTTCACATATGGGAAGAAGAACACCAGGATTAAACTTTCTTTTTTGTTGAGCATAGAAATGTCTCTCACTGCGTTGTGTCCTAAACATTTTGGAGAAAAGGCATGTCTATGAAATAACAAATCTCTAATACCAAAAGCTATTTACAATTTATTAAAGTTTGAAGATATAAGTTATGATAAAATAAAAAAGTGCAAAGCAAAATACAGGAAAGAAAGAATTATTTTAATTTGGATAAAAATTAAGTAGCCCAGGTGTCAGCATTGATCATAAAATGATTTGTTAGGATATTTTTTCCAGATCATTTACAATAGTCAATCGTTATCGATTAATAGGATCATCTCTTGGACCACATGGCAGTCAGCCAGATCATAAGGTCTCAAACATTGTGATGATTCTGAGAAAAAACTTCATCGTAAGTCTGTTCATAGATGTTCAAGCGTTTCAAATGCACCAGTGGGCGTTTTCAGCTCTAGCTGTTATTGCGTACAGTACTTAGTGCGCACAATTTGTTTGATTCACCTTAAGGGCAATTTGAGGTATTGTCCACGCGCATCATTCCTGCGGCTGGAAACGGGGAAAGTTTTCTGGGTCCCGTCTTTCGACCATTTTCAAATTCGCATCAATACAGGTTTCAGATAAGCTTACGTCAGTTGGATATATCCGCATTTTCTGGACAAAAATAAAGTAACTTAAATGTGTCCGAAATATCTATTGACCCGTCTCTCTCAGTACCAAATACTGATAAATAGATCTGGCAAAATCACACAATATACAAAAATATCAAATTTATACCGTGTATGCGAATACGAATATGGCCAATACTCGGATTGTGTGTCCATTATATACGGTTAATTTGGGCAGCGCATGATCTGATCTCGTAGCCTAGTGGTTAGCCCGTCGGACTCTTAAACCAGCGGACCAGGGTCGACTCCTGGGTGAGCACCTTATTATACATTGTTTTTTTTCTTCTTTTTTCATCTTTATAATAATGAATTACTTCCTACCAGTAATATAAATTGATATAAATGACAAAAAGTACACTTCATAATCTTTGTATTGAATTATCCTCACAATATGTGGGGGTAGGGGTAAATTGTGCTCTCTTGAAAGAAAATTAGTCAGGTGACCCCCATTTTTATTCTTTTTTTTTCTAAAAGGTTAAGTCTATGAAGTCAAAACAAACCTTTGAAATTGTTAATGCCAATTTTTTTAAAAGTACACTCCATAACGTTTATATTGAATTATCCTCAAAATATGTGGGGGGTAGAGGTAAATTTTGCTCTCCTGAAAGAAAATAAGTCTGGTGACCCCCATTTTTTATTCTTTTATCTAAAAGGCTATATAAAAGTCTATAAAATAAAAGCAAAACTTTGAGATTGTTAATGCCAGAGTTTTTAAAAGTACACTCCATAACGTTTTATATTGAATTATCCTCAAAATATGTGGGGGTAGGGGTAAATTTTGCTCTCCTGAAAAAAAATTAGTCTGGTGATCCCCATTTTTTATTCTTTTATCTAGAAGGATATATAAAAGTCTATAAAATAAAAGCAAAACTTTGAGATTGTTAATGCCAGAGTTTTTAAAAGTACACTCCATAACGTTTTATATTGAGTTATCCTCAAAATATGTGGGGGTAGGGGTAAATTTTGCTCTCCTAAAAGAAAATTAGTCTGATGACCCCCATTTTTATTCTTTTTTCTAAAAGGTTATGTAATAGTCTATGAAATAAAAACAAAACTTTGAGATTCTTAATGCCAGATTTTTTAATATACAATTTAATCTAAAAATCGTATTCTTATTTTGAGGGAATTACCAAAATATATCATTCAGTATCTTGTCACGGCTTAGGAAAACAAGTAAATTTTCACGTTTCCTAAAAAGCTTGATGTCGTGAGTAATAATTAAAAATAAAATAAAGAGGCTGGATGGGGATTACAACCATGTTAACTTAAAATTAAGGACTTTGTGTTTTTTTTCAGAAAATTGGTAAAATGCTGAAAATTTCCATGTCAGATTATGAAAAAAACAAGCGCAGTGACACATCCTTATTATTTCATAAATTGACAGTCCATACATAATACAAACTGTATGCAAAGAATTAAAAAGATGTTTATGCGGGAAGTATTTCCCGCAATTGCCCTTAAGTATTCAAATAAAAGTATATTATTGCTGACTGCCCAAATAGTAGCCGTTTTTTGTGTTACCTGAAATGATGGGATTCTCACCTAAGCCACGACGCCATCCTCCAGAACCTCGTCAAAAGCAAAAACACGGCGGATTTTCTTCTGAATATTGCAAGAAATGCGTAAATCTGGTTTGATCACATCTTTTTCATGGTTGTTGCAAATAAGTTAGCAATCCTCTATGTGTGTTAAGCAACTTATGTGAATGATCACAATAATCTAGGGCGATGATTTGGCCAGTTTGTTGTTGCTAGTTCTTTGTTCGTTGCATCCTCTGTAACCCAGGCGTGACCGATTCTATTACACTGCATTCATCTACCCCGGTAACCCAGGCGTGACCCATTCTGCTACATTGCATTCATCACAGGAATGCAGTGTCACAGATTGGGTCACACTTGATGAATGCAGTTTAACGGAATAGGTCACGCTTGGGCTACCAAGGATGTGTTTGATGCTGCTCAAATTATGTGCGGGGGTTTCTTGATTTTTCTAATTAGGGAACCATCGCTTAGGAATAGAGAGCTAATGGTTTTGCTTAGTGTATTATTTATCTTTGTTTGTCTATGTTTTGGTGTCTTTTCCCCTTGGTGTCATTGGTTCGTCTTTGGTCTGTGATTGTTGCACACCCCATCATATTCACTTGATTTTGAACTTGACAATTGCATTGAAAAATACTGTAAACCAGGTAATATTTGCAGCCTCAAAATTTGGCGATTATTGGTGTAGTATAATTTTGTTTCTCAATTTAATGTACTTAAATTATTATCTATTCTCATAGGGGCTACTTTTAAAAGAAAGAATATGCTCCCTTGGCAGCATATTTTTTCCTTATAGTAGCTCTATCTAAGACGCTGCTTCCTCTTGATTGAAACATACTTTACCATTCAAATATTGCTTTATAGAGCCACACAACAATCACGAGACACCAGAAAGACAAACAAAGCAAAGCAACCAGCTCTCTCTTCCCCATCAAGATGATTGCAAAACTAGAATGGACTCAAAGTAATGCACGGCAAAACATAGAACAATTTCAGAATCCCACAATGGGAGCAACAATCAACAACGAATCAACAACAACAGACAGCAGCCAAAGCCACTCGGGGGCTCTAATGCTTTTTACTGGTACCAAATCTTGGCCCTAGATTCTGCTTTTGTTGAAGTACAAAAAATGTTTAGCTTGCTTTATACTAGATGGCGACTTTAAAGTGTTTTAATTTTTTTTTATAACAAATTGAAAACAAAAAATGTAGAAAACAATGAAATGTTTTCCTTATTTTGTTTGAACATTTCTAAGATGTTCAAAACAAACTCCTGTTTGCATTATTGCTTTCGAATTTTCGATTCAGTCATCAAACGAAAAATATTTGTTCATGCCAAAAAAGATAGTGTTGTTTCTCTATGTCAGTTGTAAGTCTTATTGTACATAACGTCTTTATCTTTTTTACATTTAATATTTGTAACGTAACGCTTGTTTTTATATATGAAGCATATTCGCTCATAAAACATGAGTTGCATAAATGTTCTCAAGAATGTTTTCATGTCTATACATTAGCGAAACAGGTAAGGTAAAAATAATTTCTGAAAATGTGAGAAAAATAAACAAAACGTTTATTAGATCGAATGTGTTTTAATAATAATAATACTTGATTGCATACCCAACAGGAACATTTCGTTAAACAACATCGATGCGACGTCATGACGTCACATCGACGTTGATATGACGTTGTTTTAAGGTTGTGTGGCTACTTGGATAGTTTTTATGTTTAATGTTTGTCTTATTTCACACATTCATATTAATATTGGACATCTGACTAAGGCTGCAATTTATTTGGATTTAGATTTCGTGCCCTCATTTACGCTAAACGGGGACACATACTACTTGACTCAATTGATCAAGATCGATAGATAGGTTAGTTCGAAATCGCCAAAAGGCCTAGATACCCACGAGGATGCAATAATTGACATTATTTGATGAATACAGTCAGTAAGAACTATGGGCGCTTATTTTAACCAGCGGCTCTGCATAAATATTAGACAAGCCTGCTGAGAAAAAATGATCCAAAATGCCTACCCCAAAGCTTTGCATATACAAAAAAGTTCCGCACATTTTAAAATGAAATTGATAGGGCCCTTTTAACTCTCAAAACTGGTATCATGTTTGATTAACATGTTTAAGTTTTACACGGACAAACCAAATAAAATAGACTATAATACTGAATTATTTAGAGACAATGCTCAATAAAACATTAGCATCTTATTGCAACGGCGTCATGTTATATACACAACCCGTGTCATTAGATAAAGGTACTGTTTGTCAGGAATTTGGTTATTCTTTGACTGTGTATGCTCAGCTCTACAGACTCTTTATCAAGGCTAAAGCCAGGACGATAAGATTATTAATATCTTCACACACCGGAGATACTTCTTTTACAAGCAGGACAAATCTTCAGATATGGAGACTTCTCGTAAAGAAAAAAAGCTACTTCCAAGGGAGCATCTTTCCCTTAAAGCGATCATATTTTTCTCCTTATGGGATAGAAAACAACATCTCCACCACATTAAACAATCGTCCTTAAAGTTTACACTACGTCTTACCTATATAAAAGCTTTTAACCAGTAACGGGAAAGCCAGAGTACCCCAGATAGCTATCTGGTTTGGTTTTCATTATGGGTGTTTAGAGAGTCATAGCTTCGCAGTTTGGACGCCTTCTGACTCACACAGGATAATAATGTATACGTCGATTTGGTGGTATTTACGCGTTTTGCCGATACTTCATAGACCGGAAGAGCGGTACTCGAATCTATTCCTAAATGCTTACATAAATCGACATGTGCATGCCGAATACTTAAAAATGATCTAATTCTATAGTCCTTTAGGCATATGGCATGTTTTTCTATAAAGTATTAACACCAAAAACACCACTTCAGGTCTATGAAGTACCGGCAATACGCGTAAATACCACCAAATCGACGTATACATTTACCAGTGTGTGACTGTAACTTTGTAACTGGAATGGATCAATATTCAATTTAAGGGGGTACATGTTACAAGTTGCTATGTATAGCTTTAGTTATAGCAAACCGTGCAGATCGTGAAGAGATTCTGTAAATTACAGCTTCTCACACGAGTCTTCATTGTTTACTGTAGCCCCATCTATTGAACATTTTGCACAACTTCACGGAAAAATTAAGACCGACCGTGTGCCAAAGGACCAATATTCACGAATAACAACCTTTCTCATTAAACGGTTGGATAGTTCATTTCTGTAAATTGTTCATCCCATTAATTGAATTTGCTGGTCCAAATTCAATTGTTGTGCTTGTAATCTTTCGATCTATTGTTTCTCATTAGAATGATTTTCTGATGGGTTTCTGATAGTTTCAGTTATGCTATGACATAAACTAGATATTAACCAGAAACTCATTCTCGTGAATTGGAAGCAAGGGTGACTGATGTATATATAATCGCGTGAAAAAGAAAAGGAAAAAGCATAGCGAACTGAAATAAAGTTTTCTGCGTTTGCTTGAAGTCACTTTCCCATTTTGGTGTCTTGGGTATTTGATTGTATGGATTCCTGATTTATGCCTTCTTCCTTACTTATTTTGAATGAGCTCAAAGGCATGCTCCGATATAATAAGGGAAGCCATAATTTAAAGATACAACAAAACTATGAGAAATGCTAGCTTTACTTGGTGAATTCAGAGTCTCAAGATTTAGCTTGTTGATTTAGTTGAGCAAACTAGTTTTAGAAAAGCCTGTTCGCCTATCCTCAAGTCAAGTTTCTCAAGACGATTCTCATATAGTATTGGCAGAGTACTGTTTCCAGAAATAACATGATACTGAACTTGCGCGGATCCAGAAAGTTTTGTCAGAGGGGTCCAACTCTGACAATGTTTTTTAGTTGATGGGGAGAGAGGGGATATAAATAACACTAATGGTGGGCCGATGTTGGCACAACATTGAATACTGGCTTGGTAGCCTTGTGATTTTCAGGGGATCCGGACCAATATTGCTACGAAACCCTATTTAGCTTTGTGGTTTTCAGGGGGGGGGGGGGTCCTGACCCCCTGTCCACCCTCTGGATCCATGCATACTGAAAACACATCCTCTGGAAGATGACACATTATGTTATCAAACAATACCTAGTTTATGAAGATCCTAATTCTAAAGTTCGTCGACTTCGTTAATTCTTATTCCTGTCAAAACTTGCAGACTTGCATCCGTCATATTAATTTCTATTGATTACCTTAGTTGAATGTATTTTGTCTCTCCGATTTATCTGCAATTCAAAAATAAAAAGTCTGTAAGTTATGAATAGAGCTGTGTATGCGAGTTTATCATTGGTGTATGGGTGGCAGACAGATTATCAACTAATGATACAGCGCATGATGCCCTCTATCCACTACACTTAAATGCTTATTTGGTTACAGATCTGTAAAATTAACGCAAAAAGGGTAGTTTTTGGCTCAAACGCGTGAATTGAAACTAAAGACTATATTTAAGAGTAGAAAGTACTGTGATTGGTCAATAATAATAAAAGAAAAACGGAAAATAAATCAAAATTGTAAGATAGAAATATAATAATTTATTGTTGCGTTTTTTAAATTAACATCTCACTCGTTCTGTTTATATAGTTTACAGTTGTGGCTAAGAAAAAGGGGCTTGTATCTTGATATTTTGTTTTCAATGAAATGCTCCACTAATGTAGGCTGCCCATCTTCAGGGGCCAAAAAGTGGTAAAGTATGGCAGTCACCAGGTTATATCATTCTTGTATAAGAATTAAACCAGACACATTCTGCAATTCCGCGGTATCCACATCGGCCTTTAAGACTTCTGAGAACCACAGCTTACTTCAAAAGTTATAATGGACATCTATGGAAACATTTTCAGGTCTGGTATCCTTGTTTTTCGAATGCTTAGGCTTCTTGCTCACCAGCTACTGTCATGCCAACCAAGAGTGACAGTGACATATTTTGTTTACAATTGTTAAGTGAAACATTAACTTGTACACTCCACTTGAGCTAACGCAAATCGATATATCAGTTGTGTATCAATCCTATCCTGCACAAGTGATCTATCGATTCTAAGTCCCTGATAACTTTGTAAACAAAACGTGACGTCACTGTCACTCTTGGCTGGCAGGACAATAGAAAAACGAAGAAACTGAATGTATTGTATTGTCTTCATCTAGAAGCTTTCGTATTCATGCTGTGTCTTCACAAATGTATCTCGCGAGACATTGAACTGTTGATATAATATATTCACCAGAATTCCTCTGTGTGACATGGCATGCTTTTATTAGTAGTTTTGTTTATATTCCGTTGTATCTGGTTAGCACATTCCTTTCCTTAGCTGTCTTGGCTTCTCTCAAGACTGTCTGAAGGCTTATCATTTTGGAGCAGTCTATGCTCTTAAACTATTATGACATAGCTTCAATGCCATATGCATGATGTAGCATACCCAAGAGTACTAATCGAGTTCACCAGATATATCTAATCCTAGTTTGAATTTATTTATAAATTTCACAACGATTTCTACCCAGGGTTAGGATACATGCTGTTTGGAATTTGTCACTTAAACGGCCTAATAGTAATGTCACGTGATCTACATATCGCTAAATCGCATACAGGGATTGGTAATCAATCATCAGATAGGGCGGAATTCTATTTTTTTATTGGCCAATTGCTTACACGTGACTTAATTGGAGCAACAAATTCATTCTTGCGTGGCATGATGCTACTGAGACCGTCCCCTATAAATGCGCACACGTCTTCAATTTGCTTGTGTACAACTAAGAACACGTTTTCAGGCCCCGAGGTTATAAAACACTTTCATACTCAACTGAACTAAGCAAAAAACTAAATTGCCGAAAATTAAAAATGTCTTGCTTTAAAACTCTTAGACATTTAATTTATTCTGTTTATAGATTTCATGCTCAGCTGTGTTAAGAAAATTAAGAATGTCTTGCTTTAAAACTCTTAGACATTTAATTTATTCTGTTTATAAATTTCATGCTCAGCTGTGTTAAGCATGAAAAAGTCTACAACCTTGGGGCCTGTTTCTGTGCTGATTGCCAATGTACCCGTTTCTGTGTGTCCAATGAAGAACAGATTTAACGCCTGCCAAAGCTATATAAAACTTGTCAAAATAAGTTAAGACTTATGTCAGTTTATAATTACCTGATACCCATAGTCATTATGATAAACTCCAAAACTTTAGTTGTTTATTTAAAAAATATCTAAAACAATGGAAAACTTTGGCTTACTCAACTCAAATTAAACAACAATTACTTAGGTGTCATTACACAAAGTTTCATCTGAAATTATCGAATGTCTATCGATATACATGTGCTAAATTTTCCTAGTGTACCCATAGTTTGAACATTTTACTATAGGAATGAAACAGAACGAAACGGGACATATACTGAAATATTTCTATGGAAAAATTATCAATATGAGTGAAACCTAACGCATGTTGAAAAGAAACACTCCTGCTACTTTGCTGAAAAATTTATGCAAAAATCTTTATTCAGTAAAATGTTATGATAAAAAAACATGAACGTTTTTGCATTAAGTCTATGAGATATTTTCAGCTGGAGATTAACTTATTTTGACCAGTTTATTATGGAAGACCAGTGGGACAAAATGAACGGCTCCCTGTTAACGTTTCCCTTACAGCCATATAGTCAACAAACAGTAAAACTGAAAATAATGTAGGAATATTTCCCCCCCCCCCCCCCCCAACTTCGAAATTTCTACAATAAATCTACAATATTAAAACTTGCCTTATAAATAATACCAAAATATTAACAAAAGGCTGACCACGTTTCCCGCCAAATTTCGAATTTCTACAATATTCAAAATCGTCTTATCGCTGGTACCCATTATATGGGCCACTTTACGTTTCTAGGAAAACCAGACTGTACGTTACCAGTGCGTTGACGAATAATATTCTTTAAACGAAATTATTGTGCTTAAAATGCCAGTGGTCGATCAGTATGTAGTAACAGCCAGGAAAATGTAAAAAATATGAAACCTGTGCAACATGCACAGGGTTCCTATTTTGTGCATTTTCTGCGGTTTTACAACTTTAAGCAAACTCGCGGGACTGCTGAGTTGCTACTTTCATGGTTATAAATTTTGCAATAAGATGTTCTAATTCCACAGGGTCAAGTTTGATATCCATTAACGAAATTTGTTTGGGTGCTAACCAAATAACCAAATGCATTCTCCAGAAAGTTTCTGTTAAATTATAGATTAACCGTTCCATTAGGCGAATGATCAATCTTGCAATTGCAACCCAAACGTTGCTAGGATCAGCATTCATATCGGGACAGTTTTATCAAAGTGATCTAATTCTACATATCCCATCGCTTGATGGGATTTAAACATGGGCCATGTACTTTGGACATGTGCAGACTGGTCTCCGGTACCATGAGGGTTTAAAGCCATTTTCGCATGGCTGGATTGTATACGTTCTAAGAAAATGTCAAACTATATCAGCTGTTACCTGATGTTTCGCCACCTTCAAACTTTCCTTATGTATTAAAATAGT
Organism: Loripinus fragilis; assembly: GCA_964019695.1. Lineage (NCBI taxonomy): Eukaryota > Metazoa > Mollusca > Bivalvia > Lucinida > Lucinidae > Loripinus > Loripinus fragilis. The sequence goes on along the minus strand of OZ026522.1, from coordinate 38,535,070 downwards.
CGCTTTCACAAGACATCTGCGTAATCAGCTTAAATTCCCATAGACCATAGGCTGATATAAAAACAAGTACATTGCAAAATAGTATTTCTTGGGTGTCTTTGAAGTATGAAGGCTTGTAACGCGTACATGTTTTGTAGATGTACGAAGTGGGTAATAAGTCGGCCACTGATTATCTACGAGTTTGTAGATGACAACAAAGGTCTTGGATTGCTGGTATGCCATTGAAGAAAAGGGTCAAGGTCGAATAAAATATCATACTATGCGGTGTTTATAGTTTGTGAAGCACCCTTCCTTTTCCTCCAAATAAAATGTTTAAATTCCTTTTCCTACAACTAAAATGTTTAAAATTCCCAAAGCTGCCTTAACGGTTTTCTCTTCCTTATGCATTAAACTCGTCAAATGTATACTGAACTACAAAAGAAACCTGGCATTTTTTACTTGCCTCAAACTCGTAAATAACAAATTATAGAGCTAAGCTGATATGCTTATTTTAATAACAAGACATTATATTAGAAAGTATTCTTCGAAAAAATATATTTATCAAAAATATAACATGACGCCACGACATCAAAAACACCGTTTTTATCACTTTTGCATCGAGAGGGTATGTCTAGATATTTTTTTGAAAACTTTTTCATGTATGCAATGCCAATACCAGTACAGACAAATTATGTGCATTTTAAAAATTTGCAATTTCTTCCTGTGACGTATGATATGGGGTTTTTAAGTTTTGTTTTTGACGTTGTTTAATCGGCAGTGTTTTTATCCCTTTATTTAAGCAATTTCTAGAAACTGAAATGACTTGGAGTCAACCAATCATTGCAAGAGAATGCATTTTCAAAAATCAGAACTTATGTTTCGCGTCACTTTAAATGATAAAAGCGGAATAAACCAAGTTTAATGTCAATTAAGGAACAACGTAAACTATGGATAACAACCTTTTTTTCATTGTCAACGTATGTCGCCGTTTAGTGTGCGCTGTCTACTTTGTCATAGTGTCAATTGGCTATACCTTACTTTAATCGCGTGTGAATTTCAAGCTTTGCAGTATACACATATCAGCATGTCATAACGCTTGACGTCCCTATATGGACGTAGGCGGCAGCTACGGAGTTCAAAACGACTATAACAGTGTTAAAATGCATTCCAAACATCATACAAACTGAACGAAGTTGATAAAGTGGCAGTGCTTTTTAAACGCTCATAAAACGCTGATAACGAAATATTGACGTTAAGAAAATAAAAATAGGCTTTTGGGTTGAAAAATGCTTGCATGCTTTATTTGAATGCCAAGAAGATGTCAATGAAATAACAAATGAATCACACTACAGCGGTTTCTGGTGAACTTTGCGTGATTTCTTTGTTCTTGCGAAAATTGATTTTAGCGGTTACGTGACGGTTTGATAGTCTGAAATTAGTTCATCTTTTCAAATAATTTCAGTGCATCTTAGTCTACCTTTTTTCAGCTTTACGCAATGGAAAGACAAGTGTGCATCGTATTCATTTACTACCAAAACCTGACACACAGTTTGTGTCAGGGTTCTTTAGTAGTTAAGTATATATGCATGGCAAAAGTTTCATGTCAGCTAAATCGTCAACTGAAACGAACGTACAAATGAGACATCTTGCAACTTATGCTTTTGCAATAGTTATTCTTAATAAGAAACTGGTCAAAATTTGAGTATATCAGCGGTTGTTCAAGTTGGGCTAATTAACCCAGTTCTTGTCGTAGGGTGATTTAAGATAGTGTGGGTGAGCGTTTTTACTAGTACCACAATGCATAATAGATGATAGCATCTGCAGTCGTTCTTTACAAGTTGGTATGGCGCGAGGACGTGTTGCAATTCCCTCCAGATCCTAATATCTTTTAAGATTGAGATAATAGGTATGAATTGAATAAATGGTCATTTATTATTAAAGAGCTATGTGCATTAAAGGGACTTATTTTGGCCCCTCTCTAAATCCAGAAGAACAGCAAGTAAAAAGAAAGATGTTTCTTCTGATTGTATTATTAGAGGAAAAACCCAAGTGTAATATTCTGGCGTTTAAACGTTAAGTATGCCAAAATAGGCTTATAATCGAGAGACTGCCATTTTGGCCCAAATTTAAGGCTTTGGGAAACCGATATTATATACTGACGTCAAGAAAAAACGCCTCATCTAAAAATAAATGTGAATATCTCTTAGAATGATCAGACTAAAGTTATGAACTTTAGTGCATTATAACATCTTATCAGTCAAGCGTATCTCATGAAAACAAAATTGCTGAAAGAATATTTGAGGCTGAGAAAACGACCTCTGTTTGAGACAGGGGTCACAATTTCGTGCGACACAAGATTTTAGCCACATTCGCTTTGTTTCCAGACACAATCCGTTGACAGGAAAAACGTGTTTTACCATGGTAAAACCGTCTCTATTTTACCAAAAATGCGTTTATAATGCTCAGACAATGTTTGTATGCGTCTGCTGAACGAACCAACTTACCCCACCCACCTTTTCGCCATGCGTTTCAGTAAAACTTAAATGTCATGACTCTGCAAAGCGCGTGAAAATATCGTTACGAATCCTTTGCAAAAGTCTTAAGTCTTTAACCAGCGACGATTGCTGAGGAAACGCAATCTGGCACGTGTTCCAGACGGCCGTTTTGGATGACGTTAACATAGACCAACGACTGGCCATTGGACGTTACAGCTCACCTTAAATAACGTAATTTTATGTAGGCATATTCTGTGTACATTACCTAATGTACCCCCTTATCGTTTTTCCCATTACTTAAAGCAAAACGAGAATTTGGACAAGTTTCGTAAACCGACTATACATTTTGTCTTTAATATGACGTCATAAATTTCATAAAGTTATTACTCGCACGCACAACTGTTTGAAAAAATGATCCAAATTTTGTTCATTAATAAGCAAAACATCAATGGCACAAACTGGGTGCAAATTCAAATTGAAATCATTAGCGATCGATGCACAAAGCCGTCATGTGTACGTTGAGCCTGTATGACGTCATCGGAATAACGCGTCACCTCCATATCAAATTAAAGTCATTTTCCAACATCGCCAAACCTGTACATAAAGAAGCAGTACCTGGCTGTTCATTTTTATATATCATCGCTAAGAAATCAGTGATAATGAGTGAGGCGTTTTTAGTTGACGTTAGTATACGAATTAGATACCAGCACAGCTGAATACGAAGAATTAACGGGAAAAAGTCACAAAATTGTTCCAAAAAGGTTACTTTCTTATTTTGGGCCTATTTGGTGGCCATTTTGTTACCATAGCAACGGTAAAGTCAAATTAATACCAGACTTTTACACTTGGGATACTGTTCTAAAAAACCAGTAAGATCTAATTGGTAAATTTAGGCCTAATGGTTATAATTATTAATGCACATTTAGCACAAGCAATACAATGCTTGGCTTATTATATGTCATTAAAATTAAGGAAGAATATAATTAAAGCAAAGCAATCCGTTCTCACTTCCTCATTGAGATAATTACCCCTGAAGGAATTTTCTGACTCTGCGCATGTCCTGGTCACATGTTTATTTTTTCTGATAACTTTAAAGGCAAATAGCAAAGTCAGGAATCAGACTATATTAAAAGAGCTTGTTTACAGAGTTTGATTGTCGTGTCAGTGACAGCCGTAACGGAGACTGGCAGGAAACTGAAAGCTTAATTTAACACATCAATGATGGCTTCAACGACTTCTGCTTCCGTTGTTCAAGCGTGTGATTTAAGTGCACGCAAGGTCAGTATGTATGACTCGTCTAAGCAAAATATGGATTAAAGTTTCTGATCAAACTAGTTGGAAGGCATGTGCGGATCCAGAGGGGGAAGGGGCTGAAGGGTCCGGGCCCCACCCCCTGTGAAATCACAAGTCCACTCTTCGCTCTTATCAAGAGGCCTAGTGCGAAACAAATTTAGTTAATAATTGTAATAGATCGTGTCTGACATAGTTCATTGAAATTCTACACGTGGAAAAGACATATTTTGGAGGGCAAAACTGGCACTACTCGCTAATGCTAGACAGATCAAACACCTGTCACAATGAGAGGATTATTAGCTCTGCCTGTGGCCATAAAAGTAGTTACGTCATTAAAGTTGCCTACGTTGATAAAGCATGTGTACTATACGTAGATGAGAAATAATTTTCAAGCATGAGGCCCTGCCTTCTGATGCGTTATTCTAATATACATGGTTTACGTGCAGGGTTTCATCATAAACGCAACCATTCTTTCTTTCTTCACTTACATGTGGAATGCAGTCCATGTTATTACAGTGTATGAAAACTGTAGTTTGATAAACCCAATTGGATCGTGTCGAAGCGGAATTATCGCAAGAAACAAGTTTTAGGAAGGTTTGTGACAGAACACAGAGACAAATTCACACCTTTCTAGACCGATGTGGAACACGTCTCAAGAATACGTGTCTAAGTGATGTGGGACCAGGTAAGGCGCGAGCCATACCGTCCAACTACATAGCCGCGCTAGAAAATTAATTTGAACATGGAAAAAATTCCGCTTTCAAAATTTCTTGAGCGCAAATGACAAAGGCGCTGACCAGACTGGGCATTGCCCAGGCTGGTCTGTGCCTTTGTTATTCATATGCAATATATCGGGCTTTCTAGCTGTGCCAGCTCATATTCAAATAGTCTGGAAATTCATTCCGAAATAGAGAGAACCTACAAGATAATCATATGGACACAGCAGATTCGGTTTCATTGATGATGTTCATGAGAATATTTGGGAAATGTAGGAACTCTCACGCCCCATAGCCTCAGCTTCAGCGGTATTATAATTTCTGCCATGACCTAATATTCCCAAAGTATATATAAAATACCAACATTGTATCGACGTACTGGGAGATGTTATACCAGTTTAATACAAATATACTTCTGTATTTCGGCTTATACTTCATACTCGGAGTCCCGAAATTCGCCTGCATGCAACCTACATATATATTGATACTCTGTGCAAAGAATATTTTATCTTAGCAAACAGTGCACATACTGACATATATCTTCCCAGTTTGCCAAATTCTTTAATGGGGTTTCACGTTATGAGAGTGTGTTAATAATGATACTAAAATCATGTTAAGCTTGCCGACCCAGAAATATATATTTCCCATAGAATAGAACGGAAATTATGACAAGCTCAGTGGGGTTAATTGGATAATATCAGTTTGTTCCCCAACATTGACAAACTCTGATTATCTCGCTATATGAGACACAAAGAAGGCATCATTGATGACGCAAAATATATTGGAATAAAACGCAACTTAGATTTAGTTATATGCACGTATACTGGGAATACAGTAAAACCTGTTTTAAGCGGCCACTCAAAAATAGACAAAACAAATGGTAGCTTAATGAAGGTCGAAAGTATTGCAGATAGCTCTTTTGCATTAAGCGATAATGGGTCTTGAAATTACTGCAACATAGACATAGCTAGAATATTTAAGTTTTGCATGTAACATGTCAGCACCGCCATCATCACAAGGAATGTCTTTTCACGTCTCTTACTAACTAACTGTAGCAAACAGAGTATCATATGGACCAGCACAGTCATGCGATTTTGGTATGTATCGCATATGCGCAAAAACCTCTGCTAACGTCCACACTGGCGAATACAGCGGGCATAGGGGTCTAAAGTTTGGCTTCAGTTTTCATCTACATCTTTATGTTCCAGACCAGCTAATGCTCTAATGATTATGTGCATTTGCACAGACTCGCCTAAATGTGCAGGGCACAGTACATTCATCAGTGTATAGACGTTTTAACATATATTACATACCATATTGCATTTACAGAGTAGCAAACATATAGTACAGTGCTGTGAAGTAAATCTAACACATATACTAGACTCAGTATATATTGCATTAATTGTGTTTTAGACGTGGTGTCCTGCCTTGGTTCTTTCGGGTCAGGAAAGCGATTTAAAGTTTTAGAAATGAAACAAGACAGTATTCAATTTGACACCATTCATGGAAATCCAAAAATAAATATTCTCATACGCTAACAAAGTTCAACAAAACATATATATATATATATAGTTTTCTTCAAGCATAAAATTTTAGTGTCCAACGGAGTATCCCATTTTTATATCAACTATTTGAAAATCCAAAACTTATAGTTCATGACCGTTTACTGAACTGCTGAAATCTAAATTCTCACTCACTTAACGATCCCGGTACCTCTCACAACAAGAACTTTCAGAAGATTAAAAAACCTGAAAGCACTGTTCTTACAGAGAAAGAATGCTATGATTTGTTAGATGGGATATTAGTTCACAGATTTCAGCCAAAAAGTAAAAAGAAACCTTAGGTAGAAAATTCATTTTTCAAACAGCCCTTTCAAAATGTATGAGGATAAAGACAATGCGAACATATCATGATAGCAATGGTCACTTTGTATTTAACAAAACATATGCAGCCATTCATGCTAAATATTACTGGCCTTGTATGATTCGAGAGATAACTGATTTTGTGAAATATAGTGATTGATGTCAAAGAGCAAAATGGGATGCTCACCAAAATTATACTCCTTTAAACCCTCTTCCAGTAGTTAAGGTTTTTGAACGCATGCATATTGATTTAGTTGGACCTTCACCAGAAACTTCAGTTAGACATGAACATATACTAGTTTGTGTTGACAGTTTCTCTAGATGGGTAGAAGTATTTCCTTTGCATGATCAGTCAGCAATTTCTATAGCTAAGGTTTTACATGACGAGATCTTTTGTAGATTTTGTGCACCCATCAGCATAGTTTCTGACTGTCTAAGCTAGTAAATGTGGCGTGCGAAAGCTATAAAGTATCAAGGCATATGACAGCAAATTATAACCCAAGGGCAAATAGCTCAGTAGAGCGCCAAAATGCAACCATAGCACAGACCCTACCAATGCATGTAAGCAAAGACCAGAGTAATTGGGATCTCCTCTTACCTACTGTCCTTATGGGCATTAGATCAGCTCCTAATACTGAAAACTTTGGGTTCAGTCCATACAAAATGCTCTTTTAAAATGAAATAAGGATACCTTTTGATATCGCACTGGTCCCAAGAGAGACTTTAGGACCAGAAGGAAAAGCGCATGTGACTCAATTAATAGATAGACTAAAATTGATTCATGACCAAGCTGCTAAAACACTGAACCCTCCAAGAAGAAAGTAAACATAAGTACGACATAAGGCAAAATAATCTAACTTCCTTATAGGAAAAGAAGTACTGCTAAAGGTACACAAAACCAAAACTGGGTTAACAAACAAGTTGCCTGATAAATATATGGGTAGATTCTACATTTAAAAGAAGGATCCCTTTGACACCTATAAAATAGCAGATTGGCAAACTAATAAGCCAGTCAAAACATTCACCAATTCCCAAGATTTAAGGAAATATTATGACCCTCAAAATTATCAATATGAACCACCTAATGATGATCTCTTTGAAGCTTAAAGTGATGATAGCACACTTATATATGATCCAAATGATGCAGAATTAATTGAGCCCCAAGTTGATGATCCTACAAAAGCAAGTGAAATTGTAGAAACTGATGAAAATGTACAAGAGATCGAGTGTAACAACAAATACAAGAGAAAATAACTTGGCTTGAAACGACTGAAATAAATCTCTGAAATATAGGACCATCATCTTTATATCTTTTTAGGATAAGAACCCCATTTCACCAGCATTTAAGACCAGATACCATATAGTCAAGGTACGACAGTATACTACATTGCGTGTACAGAGTATCAAACACTGTTATACCTTTTCCGCGTATCAGTGAGTAATGTATTAAATGTGTTTATGTCATATTAAATTCCGATCAATTATTCACAAGACATGTACAGTGTAGAAATTTACATTATATCTACAGAGTATTAAAACATTATATATACAGAGTATCAGACATAATGCCTGTACAGATCAGCAAAAATTGACATGTGTAGAGTATTATACATATGTTGCATGTACCGTGTATAAAGTACATTGTAAGTACAAAGTATCACTCACAATTGTTCATGGAGAGTATAGTCCGACCAGTTAAGAGAGACTGGGCGGTTCTTAGCAAAGACTCACCCGTGGACATTTCCATGTAAAAACCACCTGTGAAACGCTTTACAGCTGTATACCTGTATATACCTGTAGTAGTTTTGAGCCCATTGTGAGAAAAAGGCAACTCGAATTAATTTGGATAACAAGAAGACTGACTAGTCTAGATATATGCGCTCTGACAATGTTTCGAAATTTTAACTATTCAAATTATAATACTGAATAAGAAAATAAAATAATGGTCCGCAATGAAAAATTGATACTATAAATTGGTCAGCACACGAGATGATGATTCTTATTATATTGGCGTGTGGCGAGCCAGATGTACGCATGACCTCGCCAGAGCTTTCGCTTCTCACATAAACAACGTATGCAAGTTGAAGAAGACTCCAAACAACTTTTATACTTCTAGTCTCTCTGGACACGCCAGAACTAGCGATTATTAGATGCTTTTTCGGATATGCGATAAGACCAAATCTCATGATTGTATGCCCTTTTCTCATGATCCAGATACTTAACCCTTGTCCGGCTGAAATCTAATTGGTGATTTATTATTATTGTACCAGGCTTAAAAAATCAAACCAGTTTTGCCATACAGACAGAATTTGAAGAACGTGCAAACATACCCTCCCCCAAAACTTTTACAAACACATCCATCCCGGAAAATGAAATGCAGCAGGTCCCCACCAGCATACTAAAGATAAACGTTTACCAGGCATGCTAACGTATATAGTTGGTCACCCTTGTCGACTGGGCTTCAGTTGGTTGCACGAGTAAAGCGTACGTAGGCTATTACACCCGATTTACTGTAGACTAGTCTTATTTGACAGTGTATGACAGCGCTCTGTCTGACACGCCCAGTCTCTGTTAGCTGGCCGCACTATACATTTACTACATGTCGTCGCGTTTGGGAGTGATATAACATCATTTATTACATGTTTTACTGCAAATAGTTACACAATGCTTAGTTACTCGGGGTGATACTGCTCATGATTCCAAACCCATAACAGCCCACTCACGTGAACCCACAACGGCCTCAGGTGAATCCATATCAGCCCTAGGATGCACCCATATCGGCCCTCGTGTGCACCCTCAGCGTCATGAATAACGTTATTCACGTCGTCGCGACATAAAAACCCACGCACTTGCCCTCGAGCCTAAAGGCCCTCCTGCAAATACTGAGACACCGGGCCGATATGCCTGGAAATGCGGTGGTCAAGGCCTTCAGGCAAATATGGAGTGCCAGGCCGATATGTCTGGCAACGCGGCAGTGGCCATGTATTACTCTCTAAATATTAACGTCTTCATGCAAAAGACTCGCAATTTTAAAATACTTCTTTTAATGTCATGTGATGAAAAGACTCTTAAACATAAATTAAACAAGTTAGGAAAAAGCGATAAAATGCTCGGCTTTACTCATGTAAGATCTTCTATGTTTGCATGCCAACTGTATCAAACACATGGCATACAAAGCTTGCATTTACAGGGTTCCATCACATATCGCATGTACAGGGTAAGAAACATACAGCTTGCATAAATGAACAAATCCACATAAACAAGGTAAAGAACATACAGTGTATGTACTGTGTTTTATACACATTGCATATACTTAGTTCCAATCACTTTGCATGTACATAGCATCAAATATATTGCATAAAACCAAATATATACAAGGGAAAAAAGTTTAGCAATATACTTTGGGGATTCACAGTTTTGAATATATAGGATTTTGAATTTCATAATATCAAAAATATATGTTGACAAACGTTTACAAGTAAATTGATATAAACCAGTGGACGTTTCATATAATGTAAAAGGCCGATTTTATGTCCCCTTGCTAAAATAGCTTATCTGGCAATAGCGCGAATAGTTTTCTGCTCAAAGTTTCATTTTTCTGCCATATGATTAGATCTAAAAGTCAAAAAATGAAAACCAATTTAAAACTGAATGTTCTGTTAACCCTTTTTGCACAGTTTTTAGTTGAAAATCGTATTTTTTCCAAATTACCTCCCTTTCAATTAAATAACGTTTGAAATTAAAATGCCTAGCAGATCAAATCCTTGCTATCAAAATCGGAATTTGTTTCTTTTGACCTCTTGCGGGTAGCCATTAGATCATTTTCAAACAACTGACATGTTTGCGCACCTGCTAAAAAGGATCTAATGCTACAAATATCGCCTATGGGAACACCCATTATAACTAATTGCTAAAAACTTTTTACCCTCAGTATATATTGTATACATAGAGAATAAAACATAAACAAAAGTTGTTTGCTTCTAACTCGTAAATTACAAACCATAGAGCTGAATGCATGTTCTTATTTTAATAACAAAACAATAGAAAGTATTTTCGTTGTAAATCTTTTTATCACATGACTTCAGGTCTGGGAGTGATATAACGCCATGCAATAAAGTCGATAAACCCGGCAATTTTCGAGAACGTTATGACGTCCATTATATTATATTATTATATAACTAAGAAAAAAGACTGAATTTCATTGGCTTAGAGCGCTCACGTGGCCAGTCAATATATTGTCATATTCACTGGCTTGCGCGCGCTTGCCAGTGTATATTAGTTACTAAAATTAGACTCCTTGCTGTTTTTTCCGTTCTTGTTCTGCTTTTCTAAAGCGTGGCTAATAATCATATCGTAGATGCTGAGAACGGAACAAATCACGCACTGGAACTGATCTATTTCGATTTTAATGCACAATAAACGGCGAAAACAAATTTGAAGTCTTCAGCTTCTTCCAACTTTCCGCCTTTGCACTGAAGAACTCCCGCCAATACTTAGACCACGTCGCATACGTTTACATGTATTTGTAACGTCTTTCAAGCGTAAAAACGACTTTACACCGTCTAACGCCATAAATGACGTCATTTACCAGTAACAAATGGCGTCAGCTATCACACATTTTCCCTTCGCTTTCAAAGCTGTGAATTATTGTTTGGCATATCACACTTATTTTATCATTGGCTCAACATGCGAAGTGTGTTAGAATTCTTGTTTGTAAATGTTGAATGATGACACTCATGCACAACATATATGCAATAGTAAAAGGGTGGTCTTATTTAGGGTTGCACTGTTTCTGCTAAATGCTTGTCTGTCCCAAAACTTGTATATAAGTTCAGTATTTTTTCCAGGTGCAATAATACCTGTACATCTTTCTCTAAATGTTATATAATAAAACAGTTATTGACTAATGAGGCATTGGATATGATGTGATATCGACCAGAGAATACCAATATTGACCTCGGCTTCGCCTCGGTCAATATTGGTATTATCTGGTCGATATCACATCATATCCAATGCCTCATTAGTCAATAATTGTATAATGTTGCGTAAAAGATGGCAAAATTTTGACGTTTTCACGCCAAAAATGCGATTTTTAATAAATTTCAATGTCATGTGATAAATAGAATCTAACATTCGTGCTCCTGTGTTATTATTGAATTTATTAAACTCGTTGTGAAAAAGTAATAAAATGCTCGGCAATCCTCGTATTTTATTACTTTTCCCCAACTCGTGTAATAAATTCAATAAAACATGAGCACTCATGTAAAATCCTCTATTTATCAAATGTAGATCATGGCGTAACGTTGTCCAAAATACCGTATGGCTTAAAACGTATTTGTATAATGCAAGTACAGCCAAAAAGTGTATTTAAAATTTTTGCAGTCTCTTGTTGTAACGTATGATATGGGTGTTTACGCCATGCTTTAGGTGTTGTCTAGACGGTAATGGTTTATTACCTTTGTTTAAGTAATTTCTAGAAAATGAAACGACTAAAAGTCCGCCAATAACTTTTATAGAATGCATTTTCAAGTACCAGAATTAATGTTTCGCGTCGCGTTAAAGGTTAAAAGCAGAATAAATTCATTTAACGTCAATAAAGAAACAACGCAAAATATGGACAATCATTGTGTATTCTCTGTTAACGCATGTCCCCGTTTAGTGTATGCTGTCTACTTTATTATTGTGAATTGGCTACACATTACTTTAATCGCGTATGAATTTCGGACTTAGAAGTATATACACTATCAGCAAGTATTTGTAACGCTTGACGTCGATACATGGAAGCGTGTGGTAGCTACGGGTTGCAAAATGACCTGAAATTGTCAAAATGCATTCATAAAAATTTAAAATAGTTCATAAAACGACTGCTGTGAAAGCTCATTCATAACACGCTGATAATGTAAGACTGACGTTAACAAAATGAACAGAGCCTATTCGGCTGAATAATGCACGTATATTTTATTTGAATTCCAACAATAATTCAATGAAAGAACACATAAGCACACGAGCAGAATTTTTTGAATTGATAGTGCAAATTTTGATTTGAGGGTTACGGGACTTCTGGATTGCTGACGTGTGAAATTCATTAATCTATTCAATCTTAGTCTACCTTAGTTCGATCTTACGCATACAAAAGACCAGAGGGCAACGATTAGATTTACTACCAATAAGGCCAAATAGTATGTATCAGGTTTCTTGTGTCCGGTTCTCTTAGTCTTTAAGTATATATTATTATATACTTAAGAAAATGCACATTTAAATACATTGGGGGAAAGTTTCTAATATTCTATCGTATTGAACGTTGTTGTAAGGAGCCATATTGAATATTTTAGAATTGTGTCACGCAATCTTACTCAGACGTTATTTCTGCTTCGCTTGTCAAAACTCTCTGACGTCGCGCACAGTATTGGCGCACAAAACGTGGTTTTGCCTTTTTTCTGTTTACAGGAACCGATTTTTAATGTTCTGGTCATCTTTTTTTTTTGAAACTAGGGGGTGTACGTTCGCCTTTTAAAGACATTATTGATTCTAAGTTTTTTATTTATCAAAACAGTAAAAGGAGAGCTCAAGAACTCAAAATTTTGGGGTAAAACGTCTGTAACTCTGTAACAATACCGCTGTAGTAGGCATGCGCAAATGCGTGTTACAACGCCATTTTGACGTCAATTTTTACGAAATTTAGTCTACGTCAAAGCAGAAACGTCACCGTTTAACGTCATATCCAGTTTTTTGTTTATTTCTCTACAACGGTGTCTCAATAAACTAAATTTTGTATAATAAAATCTGTAACTCGTGACAAAAAACGCGCGAAAAATACAGGCATGGTCTCTTCGGCAAGTGATTTTTTAATCTTGATGGCGTTTTAATGACAAAATATTTGTTTGTTTGAAATGTACTTTTTCCGTTGTGAAAGATAATCGAAAAATATTTGCATTGCCGCTTTCCATTTAAAAATGTACAAGAAAACCCCAAGTCTTAAAATTTGTTACCAAAACACAATTTTCATTAAAATTAATACACATACTCTTGAAATTTAAGCATAGCTTTAACGTTGACAATGAAAATCACTAGAAAATTATATCTCCACAATGTACTTTGCTTGCTTATTTATAAACGTGGAATATGAAGTTTATCCGCCGAAAAATTAAGAAAATGTGAACATTTACCCCAGTCTTAAATTTTGTTACCGGCGGAAAAATGACGTTAAACACAGAGGCGACAAACGTGGCAATTGGGAATAAGCTGCCGTTTTCTGTTTTATTGTGTATGCGTGTATACTAAGTCTGACGTGTATGAAATCGAATTTATTGATGTTTGAAAGCTAGAAAGCGGTTTTCATATATTGACCAGCGAATGAAAGTATCTCCAGAAGCAAGGCGTCTAGCTAAATATTAGGAGAAGAAAAAATAATTTAGCGTCGCGACGTTACAATTCGACGTTACGTTTTGTACGCCAATACCGTGCGCGCCGTCTTTGCGTTTGACTTGATACAAACTGAGCGTAAACTTTGATTTATTGTCGAATCCAATCAATGAATGACTTCTACAACTATTGATGGTTATAATTCTGTTCACATGAACTGAGCATGAGAAGGCGTCGACAGTATGTAAAACAGTATGTAAAAAGGCAATGTAATTTGTTAAATAGCATATACACTGTACAAATGCATTGCACGCATCAAACATACATCGCCTGTACAGAGGATCAAACGAATTGCAAAAGACAAAGCGTCGATATATACTCATGTTTAAAAATGAAGGCCACCATGAGCTTTCTATAAGGTTCGTTTAATTTGCATAGTAATTCGAAGGTGACTTACAGGCCAATGCTATGTAGATGAAGTCCTTCACCCACATGTCCTGCAAATTTATCAGACTTTTGGAAACAATTTTCTCTTCCAGCAAGACAAAGCCAGCATACTTGCAATATGGCAAGCTGGTCATGTCATACCGCCTTGACTGGCCTTCTCCGATCGGCCACCCCTGTGATATTCTAGGCCGGCGGATACATGATCGTATCCCTTCCCAGCTGCCACGTTTCCCGTATTGGAACACTAGCTGGTTGAACAATGGCAATGCATTCCACGAGGGGGTGGAAGTACAACCACAGGCTTCTTTTAAGCATGCGCAAAAGCATCATAGAATGCATTCCAAAAGGTGGCGGCCATACAAGTTATGACTTACAATATATAAATTTATAATCATAACATGTTTCTTGTCTGTATTTACTTTCAACAAAGCAGGTAAATTGGGGTGGCCGTCTTTAATTAGCATGAGTATATTACATATACAAAGTATCAAACAGTTAAAGCTGTTCCATGTAGCAGTCTGTAGCGAGTAAGATTATATATCGAGTCGTGAGAGCGGACTCCACACAAACTAACATGCAGATCATACTTTCCCTAAGTTTTTCAAGTAGGACATATTTGTCAGTTTCTGATAAAAGTATGCATATACTCAGTACTGGTAAAGCAATCAGAAGAACAGTGCGAAGGGACAACTGTAACTGGCCATTGATGCCCAAAGATAACGTCGAAACAACGTCGTATCAACGTCGACGCGACGTCGCATCGGCGTTTAGACAACGTTGTTTTGACGTATTGTGTCTACTTGACTGTATATCTGGAAACTATTTAAAGGAGTGGTAAGCTTTGAACAAACAAATAAACAGACGTACATAATATTGTTACCAACCTTTACCAGTTGAGCATGGCACTTTAAAAAATGATAAGACAAGAAAGGTTGCTTTGAGAGTTGAAAAAACACACACAACCAAACAAATCAGTGGGGATTGAAGTCCTTTGATTGTCAGATTTGATTGACATGTGCTTTTTTTTTTTATAGTAGGAGTGTATTTTTGGTCCTTGACTAATCAGTTACAATGGATATTTTGTCAGAATGAATCAATAAATTCATTATCTTGAATAATAAATTTGTTTTTAAAAAATTATCAATATCAAAGTTGGAGACCATTCATAAAGTACATTTATAATGTATAAGAAGAACAGAATGAACCATTCATACAGTTACTGACCATATTAACTCCCCCTTTATGTGGCATTCTTATCATCATTATGCTTGTTGGTTGTCAAAGTTTTTTGTGTCTGAATTTTTAGAAACGTCATGGTAGATTGTTAAACATTATATTAAGAGTATCCAATTGCATGTAAAGTGTACTAAAATGTGGTGCACGTACAGGATATTAAACCCATTAGGTGCGCAACGTATCAAGCTTGTATTATATGTTTAGAGTATCGAACAAATGTTATAGGTGCATAGTTCCAAATACATTGCTTCTGTGGAGATTAAAACATATTGGATACATATAGAGTATCGACTTACATTGCATGTATAGAGTATCATAACGTTTGCATATGTAGGGTATTGGACACATATTGCATGTTTAGAGTATTAAACATATTGCATGGGCAGAGTATCAAAAATCATTGCTTGTTTGTAGAATCAAACATGTTGCTCGAACTCAGTATTTATCATACTGCATATATTTATAGTATATAACCCATTGTGTGCCCAATATATATGAAAAAGATTGCCTGTACAGAGAAACAAGCATATTGCATGTAAAGAGAAGCTTATATTGCATGTAAAGAACACCAAACATATCAGTATTGCATGTTCAGAGTATCGGACACATTGCATGTATAGTGCAACAAACACAATTCGCATACATGGTATTAATCATATTTAGCATGTATGGAGTATCAAACATGTTAAATAAACACAGTATCAACCATAATGTCTGTGCCGAGAATCAAAATAATGCATGTATAAAGTATCAATAATATTGTATACTGAGGGACTTTAAAAACGCACCATTTTACATTCTCTGTCTCTTCAACATGATTGATTTGAGGATGTTTTCTGTATCGTTTTTTTTACCTCTTGCAAAATGGACAATGATTTGCCATGATTTCGATTTGCTCATGCTGTTCATTATGACGTAACATCGACGTAAGTGTTTTTCAACAATTGTCGTCTGACAAATGTGAATTTGATTCAATTTGAAAACAAACACTTTTAGGTGGTAGCCAGATGTCTTAACAAAAGGAAAAACACAAAAGTTTTCAGAAATAATCGTTTTATTACACTCCCACTCGCAGCGTTTCTTTGCTAACGTCAGCCTTAAATTTTCAAACATCAATAACAGGCGGGTGACGTTCGCGCATGTCGCGATACTTTTGTCTTTTATGCAACTGATTGAGGAGTATCTGTTCGCAACAAAAAAGTTTTGATTATTCCTGATCCTCAGGATATAAACGGCCAATTACGTCAAAAATCAATGACGTCATGTAGACGTAATGAAAGTTGCCAGAGGCCTAAAACTTCATGATTTGATTTTGTCTTTCCTTTTGCTTTCAAGAACAAACATCGGTCCGAAAACTTTTTTTCGTTAATAATGGAAGGTATGGGCACTCTGTGACTTTTTGAATTTGAGTTGTCTCAGAATAATCGCGACGTCACGGCAATCATAATCCACAGCGTTTCGATTTTCTTATTGAATGCAAGCTAAGTGACGGAACTTGTCAATTTTATTTTTCACATATTGAAAATATCCAATTTTCGACATAAATTAGCATTTTAGCAGGTGGTGCGTTTTTAAAGTCCTTCAGTATATATATAGAGTAACAAACATGCTGTATATAAAGAGTATCAAAATGTTGCAAACAAATATAACAACAGCATGTCAAGGCAAAACAAACCCTGATGACAGCGCATGATCAAACAATATGCAATGCAAAAATATGTCCAATTTGCACTAAAATAATTCAGTGCAATTTATGATAGCTAAAATCAAGAGACTTTTAAGAAGGTTTGTAGAGGTTAATAATTGATATATGGTCTTTTGGACCATGTATTTTAATTCCTGCAATTTCGAGATTTGGATTGTTATTTTGAAGTTTGAGATCAGAAAAGTCAATGCCGTATCTTACAAAAATGGCTACCCCGCCACCATGCTGGCCTTTGGGTCTACGATAGGCCGCTGCTTGGGTGTACCCGGGTATTTTAAGTTCTTTTTGTCCCTTATGATTCCACGTTTCTTGAATACACAGATTTTCAGGAATCTTATCAAAAGATTCCAAGAATTTCTGAAATTCCGCGACTTTTGCCCAATTATAATGTGAAGATAGGCTGCGGGCGTTCCACTGCACTATGGTCATTTCATTGTGCAGTGGATTAGTACTATTGAAATTAATTCCTTGAATAATGTTAATTTAACTGCTATCTGGGAGGGAACTTATGATTTTCCCTTTTTCTGTCCATTATTAAATTTATTAAGCCTAGCTTTAGTTGCTGACATATTTTGCCTCATTTTCGCGTCTGGAGTTCGCGTTATGCTTAGTTTACGGCGTGGTTTTGGCGGCCGTTTGGTAATTATTGAGCTGTTTGAATCCGAAATTTCATTAGTTTTGTTGGCTACGAAAGTGGCCGATCCTGCCTCGGCAGTTTCCGTAGTTTCCGAATTTAACGTATTTGTCAGGTCCACGATCTGTGAAGATTCGACCTGTGAGGTTAGGTTTATTTCCTGGGCCTCCATGGGCTCAAGATCCCGCGTTAAATCGACGGTGTTTTCTTGTAAATTTACGTCCGCTGGCGGATCCATGTGCGCAGTCTCGCCTGAGCAATTGATGGCGTTGATTATTTCTTGTTTGATTTCTGCTAAATTTTGTTCATCATTCAGCGCCATCTTCTCGAGAATGATGTTGGCAGCTGCAGTGACAGCGGCTGCCACGCAATTTTGTATTTCTTCTCTGGTTACTACTTGCTTCTGTATCGGCGCGGATTTTGTTTTTTTCTTTTTGCGGTTCTGGGTGATTGTTGATCAAGTTTGATTGATCATTTGATTGAATTGATTGCGCGAGTTTGCGATCTTTTTCTTCCCTTAGAAGTCTTTCATAGTTTGTTTTGATCATAATATTTCTTTGACGCGTCTGTTTCTCGAAGTCCATTACTATGGGGCACCCACGGTAGGCTGCGCCATGTTCGAGTGAATGACAGTTGGCACATTCGGTATAGTACCAACGGGTGCACTCGGTGGTCCAATGGCCCCCGCGCATCGTGCGCATCTGGGGACCTTGGCCTTGCACCTTCGCGTGCCATGCCCCATCTTTTGACATTTGGAGCATTTTAAACTCTGGAAGGAGCTGGGTTCGACACTAATGAAACCGTTTTCCTCGTTTCCTACGCGAAGTGGCGCGATGGGGGTGTTAAATGATAATTTGACGGTTCCCGTTGGTCCACCGTCCATGTACATGCGTCCTACATGTGTAATTCCGTGTTCCTCAGCGGCTAATTTTTTTTTAATTTGATTGTCATTGTATCTGAAATCGATTTCCTTAAACTAAGCCCTTACTTGTTTTGAATGGTGTTGGCTTGTACGAAATCTTAGCATGAAAATCCGGTGATTAAGTGTTGGGAAGGTCAGCTACCAGTTAACTGGCAGCAGCGATTTTACGTTAAAATCGCTGCTACCAGTTAACTGGCGGCAGCGAATTTACGTTAAAATCGCTGCTGCCAGTTAACTGGTAGCAGCGATTTTAACGTAAATTCGCTGCTTCCAGTTAAATTTTTATTTTGACAAGAAGGTTTGAGTCGGTGACGCATGGTGCAAACCAGTGTTTATACATGCAATAATGTAAACCTGGATCCAGAAATGTGTCTCAGGAGGGGAGAGGGTATCTAGTTGGAGACCAGGGTGGTTCAGACAAAGTTGCACAATTTAAAATCGAGGGTCTGAGGTCCGGATCCGCAGTTCCCCCATTGGATCCGCGCATGTAATTATTCACAGAGGGTTTGGAAACAAAATGGGATTTTAAGTTTTATTAATTTTATTTTGCTTTTGAAGAACATATATATATATCGTACAAACATTGTATAGAAAGCAACAATAAAATTAACGACTAATGTTAGCAAATACATTAGGCCCTTTTGTGACATAATTTAAACATATTTGACTACGATCGTCCTGTGCATCCTGCATTACGTGAACGTCTCCGTACTCATAAGTTTTTTTTTCAAAAAGAACAGCGTTTTACCTTCAGACCAAAATTTGAAAAACAGAGACAAGAACATTCATTTACATCTTTTGACACGGTATACTCTGATGAACCTAACTTGACTGTGTATGCATCATCAGTTTCAGTTATGCTGAAATCTGATTTACTACCTTGCCGATACTCATCATTTACCATTTGAAATGATTTAGAATTGCACAGCAATGAGTATCGGATCAGATCTTCATCATTGTTCCTATGGTCAATTCTAATTTTTAAATTTTCGTACCGATTAAACGAACTTTTTGCATATGTGTCATCAATAAAATTTGATAGGTGCTCCACTGCTTCTGGAAGTCTCATGTTCCTGTTTAAGTACT
Organism: Loripinus fragilis; assembly: GCA_964019695.1. Classification (NCBI taxonomy): domain Eukaryota; kingdom Metazoa; phylum Mollusca; class Bivalvia; order Lucinida; family Lucinidae; genus Loripinus; species Loripinus fragilis. Next base: position 38,515,333 of record OZ026522.1, on the reverse strand, counting down.
TCTTCAGCTTTTGATTATGGTACCAGCATAGCTAACTCATGCTTTTCATCTTTTAGACAGTTTAAATCACTTATTTTCTTCTTAAAATATTTCATTACGTGAAATTTACACAGTAATATAGTTGCACTAGGTAATTTGGATTTTAAAACACTTATTTCAGTTAAATCCTTATCAACCATTACTTTCTTGGTTTTGGATGTATCGTTTGTTCTACAGAAGTAGCCAAGAATTTTTTCCAAGTTTACTTTTGTTTCTGATCTTTGAAAGCAATAGGCTACTGGCTTACCCCGCTCATCCCCATCTTCAACCATCATCGTAAGGAGAGGGTATGCTTCTATATTTACATTATATGTGATATCTACAAAAAGAATATCTGGGTATTTGTTGTATTGTTCTCTCATTTCACCTGTTTGAATATAAACCAAATCTACATTTTTGCTATCATCTACTTCAACAAGTGTAGTTGCCTGTCGTTTTACTGTTAATTCTTTTAGCATGATTCCTAAAATATCGCCCTTACTTAAACCACCATCTTTTTCTTTTACTGCTTGAAGTTTGATGTTATTGATATCTTTTGTTTGAATTGATTTGCCCGTTTTCTCTTTAATGAATGTTTTGATATTTTTAGTTCATAACTTTCTGTACACACTACAATAAAAATACTGAAGCGAATTGGCAGCAGCGATTTCACGTTAAAATGGCTATAACCAATTAACTGGCAGCAGCAATTTTACGTTAAAATCGCTGCTACCAGTCAACTGGCAGCAGCCATTTTAACGTAAAATCGCTGCTACCAGTTAACTGGCAGCAGCCACTCCGGTAAGTGTTTAATTGCGCTATCAAATCGACCCCCTTCATCGTGAAACTTTTTGCTTTTTCCATCATATTTTTTGCAATTTTGATTGTCGGACCCATCCTAAACTGCGGATTATAATATTCGTAGCAATTTTGGAAACCTATAAATTCCCTTAATTCATATACCGTCTGTAGCACTAATCGCGCAGGGAAGCTTGTTTTGGCCCCCAGCGAAAATGTAATGAAAATTGACTCGAAAGATAAAGTTTGAGCTAAGTTTCTCTTTCTTCTCTCCATCAAAACCCCAGTCTCGCCCTAGCTTTCTCCAGTTACCACGCTTCTGATAATCCACCTTGTCTATCCACCTCGTCTACTCCTACATCTTTCTTATCTTTCTCCTACATAGCACCATACCATCGCACCCTCCTTATCCGCCACCATGACCATGAAACCCAACCCTTCGCACCCTCCTCTTTCTTTCCCTCTACGGTGTTTTTGTATCGCCATTGCTATAGCAGAGTGACTCAAGCCCTTTCAACCCTGAGTCGGTGTAATCCGTAAATTCAGTATTTCATTTGACATCAAATCTATTGTCTGCAGTAAAAACAAATTAAGGCCATTTTAAAAGCTCGACATAAAAATAATTAATTAATGAATAAGACCAGTTTCAAAAGGTCAACGTAGAAATGCAACATTCAAAAGCAAACCTTGTAGATCCTGATGAGATATTAGACGTCCCATGTGGATCTATCCATTTTGTCAATGCATCATCAGGTGGAGACCCTAATCAGACGCCGCGTTCTGCATCGTCTGATCTGAATCTGCAATCCAAGATTATCTCACTGTCAGCCGCAATCTCATCGGGTATCTTGTTTAACATCTTTGTAGGGTCCCCACATATTTATGTTTACTAAACAATAAGAAATATATAAATGTTACAATGTGCTTTTGAATTCAGGCTGAATGGAGGCAGACATATAGAGAATTGGGAATAAATACATGCGCGGATCCAGAAAGTTTTGTCAGAGGGGGTCCAACTTTAACAACGTTTTTTTGTTTAATTTTTTTTCAGTTGATTAGGGAAGGGAGGATCCAAGTACCACTATAAGTGGGCCATCATCGGCCCGCCAGCGAAACGCCATTAAATGGCGTTTCGCTGGCTTGCCGATGATGGCCCAACATTGAAGGCTGGCTTGGTAGCTGCGATTTTTCAGGGGATACAGACCTGTATTACTAGAAAACCCTATATTTTGTGATTTTTCAAGGGGGGGGGGGTCCGGACCCCCTGTCCCCCCTTCTGGATCCGCACATGAAATATCAATGTCTTGGAGCACTTGTCAATTGTTAAGTAATATGATCGACTTGTGATGTGCAGAAGTAGTCTTTATGTGCCCAGGCGACCGATAAATCAAAAATAAATATAACGAACGATGTTCTATGTCTGGTAATTGCACTTGTTTCCCACATTCAAGTCCAGCCTGACTAGACATTATGCTTGCTGTTTTGACATAAATATAGCAGGCCAGAAAAGTTATAGTAGATTGCCACATTCAGGAAAGTCTGGCACAATTCGAGAATCGAATCAAGCCTACGCGTAGTAATATGTACAAAAAACTCAATTTTGTTAGCCAGAAAAGGCGTAAGGAAAATTAGTTTTTTAGCATGCGAGTTCACCCTAGTAAAATCCATTTGTCTGATTACCCGAAAAGTTTAATCAGCAGAATAAATGAAGTTTATGTATATTTCAATAAAATATCCCTTAAGTGATATTTTTTTAAAAAAACAACATAAACTTCATTTATAACTTCATTTATAACCGTTTGTGTTGCTGCAGTCAAATTTGTTATTGTGTTAACATGGTCTCTGTGACGTCAGCGTTATATAAAGTCAGCGTCATGTTATCACCCGCGTTATCAAAGTAGATCCTCGATGTACATCCGTGGTCTGATTCCACGGAATTTCGATGAATTTGTCGAGGCAGTTCCGATTGTATGTTGCCGCTGAATATCCATGGATATTAGTCCATGGATGACGTGGCAGGGGACTGCCTCCAATAGTTTCACAATTAATTTCACAATTCATGTCCATCAATTTAACCATCCATGGTGCCCCAAGTGTACAACAATAAACCCATATATGGTGCCCACAGTTGACGAAAGCTTGACCCATCAATTATAGTATACATGATACCCTTTCATGTCCACCAATTAACCACACACGGTCCACATGGTGTTTTCTCGCGCCTGCCAATTAAACCATACATGGTTCCTCAAGTTGACAAAAACTTGGTCGTATTATTAATTAAACCATACATAATACATTTGCAAAACTAGAAGGGACATAAAGTAATTGACAACAAAACATAGAACAATTACAGACTCCCACATTGGGAGTGATAATAAACAACAAGCCAACAACAACAGAACCACCACCTTAGAACGGACAGCAGCCTAAGCCACCTGGGGGCTTAAATGCATTTTACTGGTACCAAATCTTCGCCCTAGATTCTGCTGTTGTTGCAGTACAAGAACTGTTCAGCTCGCATGGAAGCCTTCTAACTATTGCAATGTATCATCATGGAGAAACACTCTAACCAAATTAGCACACCATGTTGAAACAAAGAAAAGGACTCACGACTCACAGATAGTCAGAGCTAAAGAAAACCTCATGTTGAGCCACGGTGGGTCCAGCTACAGATAAGCATCAGGCACCAACCCACCGATTAAAGCTTAATGTCAGAGCCGTCATAGAGTCTGAGGCCTGACCCACCATCGTGCAATTAAAGAGGAAACCATAGCTATAAACCGTATTTGGGGTTAAAAATAAGGCATGCAGACTGTCGCATGACATCCAAGTTATATCCAACCTTTATATAACGTTTGATAATCTTTTTGAATTGATCACTAGAATTAAATCACCATAAAATATAGGTTCTGATATGCCTTGTTGCAGAAGAGTTTTTAACCCAATGTTGTATTTAACAATTAACTCTGAATGTCTGTGGTAGAATTTAGAAATTGCTTTTCGAATTTTATGATATCTATAACCTTGTTTTAATAACTTAGCAGTTAAAAATAAGTTTCTGTTGTTGAAGTCATCTACATTAGAACACACTCTTGCAAAACGAATAAGCTGAGAAATATATACGCCATAGGAAGGGGAGCGAGGATCATCTCCAACAAGAAATGGGAAATTTACTATTTCAAAATTAAAATCATCCCGTATATCATAAATTTTAGAAGAAACTATGCCATTTTATGGACAAGTCCAATTCCAAAAATGGAGCTTCAGTATCAGAAGAATTCGCGTTATTTAACTGACGTTCAGTAGGATATATCTGACCTACCATTTGTTCAAAATAAGGATTATCAATATTAAGTAAGTCGTCTACATATCTGGAGGTGGAGTTAAAAGCTTCAATAATATCAATTTGATTATTGTCTGACAGATACAACATGAAATCTCTCTCATAACCAAACAAAAACAAATCTGCATCAAGAGGAGTACAATTAGTACACATTGGAATACCTACAATTTGTCTATTTCGAGCCAAATCTTGTAAATATATTGTCTAAAAGATAATTGAGAGCATCACACATTTTTTGACATGGCCACAATTTATATCGTTTAGGTTGTTCAGAAGTAAAAAAGGCATTTTTATCGTTACAAGCCAAATAAAGTGAGCCCTCTCTGATGATTTTTTGTTCAATTAATTCTGTTAGTTTTTCTTTGATTCGATTATGAGGCAATGTAGTATAGAGAGTAGAGAAATCATATGTAGACAAACTAGATGCGAGAAAACCTCAAGACTTTAATTTATTAAGATTTTCACCGGAATTTTAATGGACCAAAATAAATTTTTACCATTCCTTTCATAAACTGTTGTGCAATATTTAATGACATGGATTTTAATCGCAGTGAGGCAAGAAGTCAAAATAATAGACAAATTAGTAGTTGTACATGAACTAGAATTAGCAATAAACACGACTTATAGGACCGTTTATGAAGTTTAGGTAACCAGTATATCGTTGGAAGCTTGCTATGGTCATCATCAACAAACACCCCAAACTTAGCTGCCATATGGCATCGATGTCTATCAACGATAGACGTATCATAAAGCCTGTAATGCTCATATGTTTTTGCAATGCTGAGTATTTGCTTTAGGGTGTTAATATAGTACCTTTTTCAAACGACCACAGCATTGTTAGCAGCCTTTTCTGCAGGTGCCAAAACAAACCTCCGATGGAAATCCTGGATCCCTTACTTCACATGTCTAAAAGTGAATATAGGTTTAGGTGGTAGAAGATCAAAAATGTTGCAATGAAATAAAATTCTACCAGCAATAATTTTGAAAATATTTAGTTTCCAACTATTTAAGGCATTAGACTCAACATGCTCTCGTTTACACCAGTGATTACGACATTCTTGTAAGGCGCCTGCCGTTTCCTCACGACAAGATTTGAAGTCTATGTGCAAAGGAAACCTATATCTAAGTCCCTTACATATAACAGACCGAATTCTTGAATCAGACTTTTGCAAAACGGGGTTTTGGACATGTTGAATTCATTGAGAACATGTTAAATTATTTGTTTTAAGGAGAATTTCTTAAAATATTTTTTGAAATATGTGCTATTTTAAAATTTGTAAAAAGCAAAAAAAAAAAAAAACAAGTGAGTATGATCAGGAAATTAATTAAATTGAATTTATGATTATATTTAACTATGAAAAAATCATCTTATAAAAATTCTATCCTCTCTGATAGTCAAATTTAGTTGACTCTGATGTTCAAGCCAAGAACTACTCCAAGTAAAGTTTATAACTTGCTATCTTAGTAAGATTATCAGTTTTACTACAAAAATGACATTAGAGACTGGGGCCAGTCTAGGTACATTCCAGTGATAATCTAATATAAGCCATCGATGCATTTTCTGTAATGTGAATCTGATCAAACTGCTTAATACAATTTATCATATGACGTCGCGTCTGGGAGTGAGATAACGCCATGCATTGGTGGTTTGGCATTTCAACATTTATGAGTATGATACATTTCGTGCTCGGTTGAGTTGAGTATGAGAGGGGTTTTATAGCCTCAGGCCTGGTTTGGGTCAACAAAAGTATAGAGTCTCCCGAAAATAAAAATAACTATGGGGCACCCTAAAACGTCCCCAAAACAAATCCATATATTTTTGCCAGACCTCCAGAAAAAAGAGCGTGTCTGATACATGTGTTGCGGGTACTCAAAAGAGCATTCTCGGTGAGACGTTTTTCGAGCGACCAAAACATATGTTTGGCTCGATAATCACGATGATGTCTGATACATGTGCTTCGGGTACTCAGAGGAACAGTCTCGGTGAGCCAACCATTGAGTTAGACTCATTATCATACTTCCACAACATCGTAGTATAAGTTAGAAGAACGAGCATCAAAATGAGGCCCACTGCTTGATCCTGTTATCGCGTTGAACATGAGTGGATAAAAAACCTAAGTTCCATCCCCGTGTAGCGATATGCTGACACAAACTGTATATTACAACCAAAGGTTAATTAAAGATCCAAAATATCATTCGTATATTGCATATATAACTGCCACCGGAATTTTTTTGCCAAACCAGTTTTTGGCAAAATGACCTAGTACTTTTAGTTGACATAGAAAGCTAAAGTGACTTATTTCCAGTAGAATAGACCCTACTGAGGAAATTCTATAGGTTTTTGGCTTAAAATCTGTAATGACCTAGAAAATATTCCACGACAAAGGTCAAAATCCCCGCGGGGATTTGCAAATCCCCGCGGGGAAAATATTTCCCCGCGGGGATTTTTCACCATCCCCGCGGGGATTTTTTCCCCGTGCGGAAAATTTCCCCGCGGGGATTTTCGAAAATTCTAAAACTCAGTTTTTTATTCAAATATGACAAGATCTCATGTTAATGGTGTGTAAAAATGAATGTCCGCCAGTAATAACAATTTTTCATTTTTCCCCGCGGGGAATTTTCCCCGCAGGGATTTTTGGAGAAAAAATCCCCGCGGGGATTTTCTAAAATCTGTTTAAGGGTCTAAAATCAAGCTTAGGTTCACTCTTGCAATCTGTATGACACATTTGAGTATGTTTCAAGTATATATTAACATTTTGATTTTCCCCATGGGGAAAAATCCCCGCGGGGATATTTCCCCGCAGGAATTTTTCCCCGCAGGGATTTTTCCCCATGGGAATTTTTTTTTTCTGCACAGTATTCATCCTTAGAGGAACTTATTCAATGGCAAAGTATTTTTTCTGCATTTATTCACATTTATATTGTATATGGTATGGATCCAGCTCAGTTGCTGCATGTTGTAGTGAAGCAAGCGGGTAAACTGTATTTTTAGATTTACTTGGTCACAAACCCAAAGACAGTTTTTCACATTATGCTGCCCATATATCTGTATTCACAGTTAAGCTGCACCTGTTAGGGCCACCCGCTTGTTCCATCTCTTTGTTCACTTTGCAAAGAGTTTAGATCCAGATCAGGCCCTACATCTCGGGTACAGATTACAGGATCAAAGTTGTTTGATATTGTGGTGTGTTTTTTTCTGAATTTGCTTGGGCATTGTTATAAAACTAATATTAATAATATCAGCAAATAAAAATTAAACATTTGTCTACTTTAACAGTCTTTGTTAAATAGTTGAGAGGTAATATTATTTTAGCATTTGTGTTGTCTGCTGATTCTTCATGATTTAACTTCTTCAAAACAAATTCAGTAATACCAACAGAATCACAAACAGTTGGATTCATACTTTGTCTTATGGGATAATAAGTAGGTTTGTTTTGACATGCACAGCCAAACAAGCCGTGCCTCCTTTAAGCAATAACTGTTTGAATCCAGATCAGGCCCTACATCTCAGGCCTGATCAGAATCCAAACTGTTTGACATTGTGGTGGTAGTCCTGAATTTGCTTCGGCATAGTAATAAAACTAATATTAATATCAGCTAAGTATACATAAAACATTTGTCCACTTTAAAGCTGCATAGTCTGTAACTTTTGATCTTTTAAATTTTGAAATAATGTTTCTAATTTTCAAGAACACAGTAAAAAACTAAAATGCAGGTATACATTTTACCAGTTTCGTAAATCTTTACAAATTATCAGTATCAAAACAACAGCATTTTTGTTAAAACTTGACTATAATTATTGGAGGGACGCAAATAATTACCAACAAGAGAAAAACACCTGTTTTTATTAGATAATTCACTTTTCCATGCAGTTTTCAGTTATAGTGAACAGATTCATTGTGAAAACTTAACTTAATTCTGCTTTTACAAAAGATTTTAAAAGAAAAGAAAAATTTTCGAAAAATGTTCATAGTTACAGACTTAGTCTCTTTAACAGTTTTTGTTAAATAGTTGAGAGGTAACATTATAATTTTAGCATTTGTGTTGTCGGCTGGTTCTTTATAAAATTACTTTTTCAAAACAAATTCAGTAATACCAACAGAAAGACATACAGTTTTGATCCGGATCAGGCCCAAATGAAATATGTATTCATAATTTAGATGACCTTTTGGGCCATCTGCTAGGGTATTCTGTTGGTAGACTTTGAACAAAGTTTAAATCCAGATCATACTTGGCTGCATAGCACATGGCAGTCAGTAATATGTGTGACTACAGATGTATGTCTTACTGCAGATCCAGGGGTCGCAATTTCGATCCCAGTCTGGTCCCATAATTTCTTGGAGACTGATCATGAAATAATTGCTATGGTTATTTTCCTCCATTCTGCTGATTTATTCAAGGATTATAGTCAGAACTTTATGCACGAACTACTGGTTAACTGCTTGTTCAAACTTGCCCAGTAAAAAAAGTGTGGTTAAGTGAACTGACTGTCCCACCATGACCATAGCTGTTGAGTGAGACGTAAAATAACAAGGTAAACCAAACTAAAATACAGATCATACCTACACTAAACATCAGGCCTGATCAGGATCCAAATTGTTTAGCATCAATTTGACACCAGGACTCTCAGATGTTTATATTACAAACTGTATCCTGCATTGTGACAAGGATTTTACAACTACACAAGAACTTAGCCAGCAAATACTTTTTCCTTAAATTATTGTCTGCTCATACATTCAAATGAACTACAGACTGGATTTTTTCAATAAGACTAGAAAAGAGCCCACGCAAGCGCGGAAATATTTCATGATTGTCAATTTACCTTTATTTTGCATTTAAAAAAGCTGAAACTTGTATCCCCCTTTCATGTGTGTTAATTTTTCACAGCTTTATGAAATCTGAAACTTGTATTGGCGATTCTAGTCACCGAAATGACCATGGGCCCAAATAGGTATGGGCCGAAATGACCCGAAACCGGCGAGTTTTAATTTTTTTTACAAAAGCTGATACTTGTAAACATGATTATGCTTATATCTTCTCATCTTGAAAATCACTAAAAATCTTCAGCGAGGTGACTTTTACTATATTTGTTTTCCTCCAAACAATGCCAAAAATCGCTCAAATCCAGGTTCTTATTTCTGAACAATGCACTTTTTTAAACAGATTTTATTGATAGCGTCATTGCCTACTGCGTCAAGTGGTACGACCAAGCCTATCAATGTAAGCTGTTTAGCGACCTTGAAACTTAGGATTATTGAGCGTGAGTCAGAGAAAGGTGTCTTGAACTTTCATAACTCTAGTTGCCATCAATGGTAGTAATTAACTATTTTATAGAAGTTCTGTTTGTTTTGTTACTGTTTTGTGAGTCCCCCCCCCCCCAAAAGTCTGTACTTGTTTAAAGCTAGTGTCAATTTAAGTTTATACTAAGGTCTGCTGATTATTATAGTTTAGTGTTGTGTTGGTTACTGGTACTGTCCAAAAATAGGGACAATGTCGGAAAAATTAGTCTGCAATTTTTTAAGTGGTAGCTGCCCAAACCAATAAATGAGTGGTTTTCACACTCAAAATGCAAAGAAATACAATATTTAAGGAAATTTTTGTATACCAAATTATCTTCTTCAAAGGCAAACCTGGAAATGTCGTTACTTTTCGTGGTTAAAAAACAAACTTTTTCTCCTTATTTTTCTTCCAACTTCTGATTGGGAATTTTACTGTGCCAATTGGGAAAAAGGAGGTGTTTCGCCTTTGGGAGTGGGGCCGAATTTCGCCCCCCAAAATGGCCTGAAAAGGAACACTGATGCCGAAATGGTTTGGATTGATTGGTGTTTTACGTCCCGGTAAACAATTTTTCAGTCATGTTGAGACGGAGCCACTTCTTCCTGGGTATTATTAGTACTTTGGGAAGGTGAAAGTGCCTTTCTCAAGGACACTACACAGCGGTCGTGGGGTTCGAACTCGGGGCCTCTAGGTCCCGAGTCCGACGCTCTACCACTGAGCCACCGCGCCTCCATATGCCGAAATACACTTCCCTTTTTACGACCATTATAGGCGAAACGGAGCGGTCTGGGGCGAAGTATTTCGCGGATTTGCCCTCAAACTGGAACCCTGCTTGTACCTGAAAGCTAACATATAAAATTTGGGTTTGATTGGCCCATCAATTTCCGAGAAAAGCCAGTTTTAATTTTCATATACGTAAATGACCTTTAGCCAAGGTCAAGAAATGACCTCGGCCTTCAATACTCACAATTCTTCATTATTTCAGTTGGTTTCAGGTCAGAGGCTGAAATATTTGTGAAAAAATCAACAGCTTTCACTTTTTCCTGTAGAAAAGCCTAAGTTAACAAATTTGACCTTGTTGTAAAATTGGTCAAGGTCAACCGTAGGTCATCATTTGAACAAAGTATGATGGGCAGAGTCACCACTGCTACATACCAAGTTTCGTGGAAATTGGTTCACCGCTTCCGGAGAAGAAGATTTTTGAAGGGTTTTTACCATATATGGGCGTGGCGGCCATCTTGGTCATGTGACCCAGATGCAACAAACAAACTTTCGTTCCCCCTACCCAAAGAGGCTCCACATAAAATTTGTCTTTGATTGGTCAAATGGTTTCCGAGAAGAAGATGTTTGAAATTGTTGACGACAACGGACCATGGGCATCCTACCTATAAGCTGACATATGCTGCTAAGGTGAGCTAAAAACAAATTCAACCTCAAGCCCTCACCAGTAGCTTGCACCTGACCGTTCTAAGGTGGTGATTTTGGTGTAGTTCTTACTTCGTTATTTGCATACCTGTCAACTTTTTGAAATCTTAAAGAGTGAGATTGCGCGTGACGCCCTTAAAATGGTTATTTTCTGCTCGCATTTACCGCGCGGACCAATTTTACCAAATTTTTTAGGAGTGAGATTTATTTTTTTCTAAGAACCAAAAAGGGATTATTGGGCCGAAATGACCATGGGCCGAAATGACCCGGAACCGACGATTTTTTTTTATTTTCTTTTTACAAAAGCTGATACTTGTAAATGCGGTTATGTTTATTTCTTCTCGTCAAGAAAATCACAGAAAAACTTCAGCGAGGCGCCTTTTACTAATAATATTTGATAGCGTCATTGCCTACCGTGATATAAGTGGTACGACCAAGCCAATCGATGTAAACAGTACATTATGCGCAGCGACCTTGACACTTAGGATTATTAAGCGCGTGTCGAAGAAAGGTGTGATGATTACCGCGACTAATAATCAGTTTTGATAAGGGATTATTTAAAATTACAGCCATATCTTTTTTTCTTTGGCGAGTTTGGCGGCGTTTTCCCCATTGTTGTTTATAATATGGCCGACTTGACACAGCATAATACACATATACATATGACATATACACAAAAATTCGGAACGCTTCGGTCATCTCCATTCAGTTTGTATTGGAAACCCAATCGATCTAAAAATAGTGACGCGTGACCATGAACGTGACATACACTAAATATAGAAACATTCGCCAGAGGGCGCAGTTCTTTTAGAAAACACACTTAATTCCAAAATTCTCTAAATCTATGCTAAATGAAAACTCATCCTAACCGAGATTATCAATGAAAGCAATATCTTAAAGTAACAGTAAAGAAATCAAGCATGAAAATGACCTCGATTTTTCAGTTTATGCGGTAATTCGTTTATTTAGTAGTATAGATTTTTCATGGAAGGAAATGTTTACAAGGGAAGCAGTCTGATCTGGGTCTGTATTGTTTGCAGTATAAGCTAAATAAGAACATTTACAGACCAGGGAAGCAGACAAAAGTGGCTAAATAATGCTTTATTAGTCAGGGCAGGCCTTGAAATATCATAAAATAGCACTTGCCCTGCATCACAAAGTATTTGCATATAAATATATGGAAAAAAAATCACTAGAAATATCAAAATTTTCACTTGCCCTTCAGCCTAAGGCACATGTAAATCCGAGCAGATAAGTGCTATTTTCCAGCCCTGTGGGGGCAGGGGCAATTGACTGCTGCATAACCAATTCCCTTTAATTTGAAATGCAACATGACAATGTTCTGAAAAAGTTAAAATTTGACCTTTTGACCCTATCCCCCAGGGTGGGGGTATGCGGGGAAAAAAATATTTGCTGCCATGTTGCTGCATACCTGATTCCCTTTAATTTGATATGCAACATGACATTCTGGAAAAGATGAAAGTTGACCTTTTGACCCTATCCCCTGGGTAAGGGGATGGGATTCTGGGGGCAAAATATTTGCAACAATGTTTTTTGCATTCGTGATTCCATTTAATTTGATATACAACATGACCATGTTTTTAAAAACTTGAATTTTGACCTAGTGACCCCACCCCATGATTTGGGGAGGGTCTATGGGCAAAATATTTGCAACCATGTTGCTGCAATAGTGGTTCCCTTTAATTTGATATACAACATAGAGGGCATTATGGGGAACATTCATGTGAAGTAATTTTACAATTGGACCAGTGGTTCGATAAAGACGTCCTTTAAAGAAAAAGTTTACTGACAACGGACAAAGACCGATCACAATAGCTCACCTTGAGCCTTCCCCTCAGGTGAGCTAAAATGAGCCATAACTCAGTAAAAAATGTGCAGATTACCCCCTTTTTTTAAGTTGACCTGTATTTTATGATGCTTGACCCTTCTGTGAAGTTTGAATGAAATTGATGCATCCCTTCAAGGGTTATCGATTGGTAACCAATGTATGACAATGGGGAGAACTATTATGCCGACGAAGACATGATCCCTAAGTGTCGACCATGCTTCGCAGGTGATACAAAAGCATGGGGATAATAATCTGTCCCACTTGATTATGTCTACTACAAAGATTTTTACTCTTCTCCAATTAAGTGATTTTGTACAGCAACTTCTTGCTTTTTTGCCAGATGGCTTGTCCATCAGTTTGCAGATTTACATACACAAATTTACTCCATAAATCATTCTATCCTGCTGAACAATATTCTATAGTCCTCCCTGAATTTCAAGGATGTGTTGCATGGTTTCAGTTTTACAATTGACTTATCCTTTTTCTCATCTAGCATCTGCTACAGTTTGGGTATGAGACTGTTTTCACATTTGGTGTAACAGCAAATGAGTGACCATGAATCTGTAAGAAGAATATCAAGGGTTACTGTTAATTTGCAAATTCAACTTTTAAATATGTGAGAGCAAAATTCATCAAATAAAAATACAAAACTTAGATCCTTTGACAGCAGTGAAGACATTGGAAAGAAATAGAGTGGGCCATACTGTGCTATTTTGGATAATGGATTCTCATATCCTGCATAGAGTAACAGGGATTTTTTTTAAATGTTAAGTTGAGCCAGGGGCCCCCAAAAACATTTGTTTTTGATGCTTAAAAGAAGTGTCTCATTGAGACATCGCTTTTGAATGACCACAACAAAGGTTTCCTTTAGAAAATAAGAAAAACTATTTTTAATACCAAACTCTTATCTAGACGTGTATGCCAGGAATATGTTATCTATGCTGAACAAATAAAGTGAGGAAGAAGGCAAAGATCAGGAATCAATACAATCAACCCAAGTCTGTTGCACTTTGTTGGTGTAGACCACATGCTCTGTGGCCTCTGACCTTATCTACACTATTTCCCTATGTCCCACAAAAAAGTAAACTTTAAGACTTTTCCTACTATTTTAATTCCTCTGCTTATGACCTTTGCAAATAGGATGGACTCAGATCAGGCCCGACAAAGCCTTGGGCCGGATTTGGACCCAATATGTTTGATAATCTCAAGATCTTTTTGAAAAAGACGACTTTGAAAAAAAACGCACACAACCAAAAGGCATGCCAAATTACCCAATAGGTGTCCGATCTGGGTCTGCACTGTTTGGCTTTGTCCCTCAAAAAGGATATTAGGCTTATTTTGGTTATTATGTTTGTTTGATTTGATGCTTTACATCCCATCAACAACCTTTCAGTTATGAAGGGACGGACCAGTTCCTGGGTTGATTTGTCTGTTTGTTTGATTTGATTATTTACGTCCAACCAACAATCATTCAGTTATGTAGGGACTGGTCTTCCTTGGTTGAACCAGTACTAAAGTAAGAATGAATGTGTCTTGCTCAAGGACACAAGGCAGTGATGCTGGTGAGGCTCGAACCCGCGGCCCCTCAGTCTCAAGTCACACACTCTACACTGAGCCACTGTGCTCCCTTTTATGTTGGTTATGTCTGTCATGTTGGTTATGGCTGTCTACTAGTGTTTTCTGCTTATAATCTTTGCAAACATTGTTGAACCAAGATCAGGCCAAACAAAATGTTGGGCCAGATCTGGATCCAAACTAGTAGACATTCTAATGGTAGAGACCTTCATCAGACCCCACATTCTGTAGTCTGATCTGTGGCTACACTGTTTGCCTATGCCCCGCAAACAGGATACATGTACTAGGCTTATGTTTATTAAACTGTAGTCTGCCAATAATCTTAGCAAACAGGTTGGAACCAGATCAGGCCTGACCAAACAAACAGATTGGACCTAAGATCTTGATCCAAACTTTTTGCGAACTGAAGGTAAAGACAATACATTCTGTGGTATCTGATCTGGTCTACGCTCCACAAAAAGGATATCAGGCTCACATTTTGTTAACTCTTTGCCTTCTACACTAATGTCATCTGCTGATAGACCTAGATCAGACAAGACAAAACAATTGGTCTGATCTGGATTCATTCTCTTGGACGCTCTTAAGAAATTTTCGTAAAAGATGACTTTGGGAAAAACCAGGAGATGACAAAAAAGCATGCAAAATTACAGAAAACAGATAGTTTATAGGAGTTCTCTGAGAAAAACCCCAGGCTATTTGTTTAGAGTGCGTACCAGAAAATAATTTTCTTGTTTCTCAACCAAAACATATGTTGTGTGTACTCAAAAGTACCGTCTCAATGAGAGGTTCTTTTAAACACCAAAACATAGGTAAGAAAATATTAACAATTTTACGCTGAAATTTTTTGTTTATCTAAACTTATGAAACCCACATCTTTTACATATTACTTTGTTTCATACATTTTGTCATCTGCTGATTTTATCAAAACCATCTTTTTCGAAAAATTCCTTCAGGAACACCCTGAGAGTGTCAAACAGTTTGGATCCAGATCAGGCCCAACTCATTAAATGTCATTAATTTGTCATAAAATCAAATCTAGTTAATAGTCAGAAAAGGTGCCTGGCTATTGACTCCTTGTAATGAGCTGTATACTGACTTACCCATGTGTATAACATAAATCATTCAGGATCATACAGTTTGGATCCAGATCAGGCCCAACACATTAAATGTCATTAATTTGTCATTCATGGTCAGAAAAGGTGCCTGGTTATTGACACTTGTAATGAGCTGTATACTGACTTGACCAGGTGTATAACATAAATCATTCAGGAACACCCTGAGAGTGTCGTCAAACAGTTTGGATCCAGATCAGGCCCAACACATTAAATGTCATTAATCTGTCATAAAATCAAATCTAGTTAATAGTCAGAAAAGGTGCCTGGCTATTGACTCCTTGTAATGAGCTGTAAACTGACTTGCCCATGTGTATAACATAAATCATTCAGGATCATACAGTTTGGATCCAGATCAGGCCCAACAGATTAAATGTCATTAATTTGTCATAAAATCTAATCTAGTTAATAGTCAGAAAAGGTGCCTGATTATTGGCTCCTTGTAATGAGCTGTAAACTGACTTGCCCATGTGTATAACATAAATCATTCAGGATCATACAGTTTGGATCCAGATCAGGACCAACACATTAAATGTCATTAATTTGTCATTAATGGTCAGAAAAGGTGCCTGGTTATTGACACTTGTAATGAGCTGTATACTGACTTGACCAGGTGTATAACATAAATCATTCAGGACCACCCTGAGAGTGTCGTCAAACAGTTTGGATCCAGATCAGGCCCAACACATTAAATGTCATTAATTTGTCATAAAATCAAATCTAGTTAATAGTCAGAAAAGGTGCCTGGCTATTGACTCCTTGTAATGAGCTGTATACTGACTTGCCCATGTGTATAACATAAATCATTCAGGATCATACAGTTTGGATCCAGATCAGGCCCAAAACATTAAATGTCATTAATTTGTCATAAAATCAAATCTAGTTAATAGTCAGAAAAGGTGCCTGGTTATTGGTCACTTGTAATGAGCTGTATACTGACTTGACCATGTGTATTACATAAATCATTCAGGATCATACAGTTTGGATCCAGATCAGGCCCAACACATTAAATATCATTAGTTTGTCATTAATAGTCAGAAAAGGTGCCTGGTTATTGACACTTGTAATGAGCTGTATTCTGACTTGACCAGGTGTATAACATAAATCATTCAGGAACATCCTGAGAGTGTCGTCAAACAGTTTGGATCCAGATCAGGCCCAACACATTAAATGTCATTAATTTGTCATAAAATCAAATCTAGTTAATAGTCAGAAAAGGTGCCTGGCTATTGACTCCTTGTAATGAGCTGTATACTGACTTGCCCATGTGTATAACATAAATCATTCAGGATCATACAGTTTGGATCCAGATCAGGCCCAACAGATTAAATGTCATTAATTTGTAATAAAATCAAATCTAGTTAGAAGTCAGAAAAGGTGCCTGGTTATTGACTCCTTGTAAATAGCTGTATACTGACTTGCCCATGTGTATAACATAAATCATTCAGGATCATACAGTTTGGATCCAGATCAGGCCCAACACATTAAATGTCATTAATTTGTCATTTATAGTCAGAAAAGGTGCCAGGTTCATAGCTCCAGATAAGGATTAGAGGCAATTGGGTATTTACCCACCTCTTTTTGGTTTAATTGGGTATTTCAAATTTTAAATTGGGTATTTAAAGGTTTTGTATTGGGTATCCATCTGAAAGCAAATAAGCAATGAAAGCGGGCCTCGTTTCTCTTGATTTTTTTTTGTTTACTTTCGGTTTCACTTTCAGAAAGCACACTGGCAATATAAGTATATCTGAGATCGCTATTTCATACTTATTTCAAAAACCAACCTATCTATCAAGTCATCTTTGATTCTTCGAACCACAAATGCGGTATTAGGGTTAGTTACGATATATTATTCAATTGCTCTGGGACTTTTTTGCCCACGTTACGCCATTGTTACTGTAAAGTGAGACGAATGTCGTAATCGTGTAAATATTGGGTATAGATAAACAGCGCCAAGAATGTTCCTGGACTGGTTTACAATTTAATAAACTAGATTCGGCGCCACATCGTCTATAAATTTGTACCCAACAACAACTTGAGATGCGAAAAAACAACAATCGGAAACTGAATACTATAGCGTCATACGCTACGAAAAAGTTCGGAATTGAGTATCAAGGATTTTTATTGCGTTTTTGTACGCACAGAAATGAATTTAATTGCGTTTTCACGTTCACGAAATTGCGTAAATACGCAATACGCAGCCTTATCTGGAGCTATGGGTTATTGACCACTTGAAATGAGCTGTATAGTGACTTGAACATGTGTATAACATAATCACATAGCTAATATGTTCAAAGCCCCAACAGAAGTTTTTTAAACTAGAGTGGATTAGGTTTGATGACTTAAGAGTATGATGCTTGGAGTACACCATGTATTCTCAGCAGCCTGCTAGTTAGTTGCTTTGAAGTACTCCCATCTCATTACTCATAGGTTAACATTTGGAAGGGTTTTTAACACTTTGGTATCTAGTGTCATCTGCTGATAACCTAAAAATGCAAACAGTGTGCATCCTGATCAGGCTCGACTGATCTGGATGTAACTGTTTGACTCTCTGATGGTGTTTCTGAAAGAACATTTGGGAAAAAAAAACAGCCGATGACAAAAAAAGCAAGCAAAATTACCCAGGTTACAAAATGGACACACATTAAACTCAAAATCACAACTTTGGTGCAGTTCACTTTTATTCTGAATTTTTCTCATAGAACAAGTTTCTTTTTCCAGCTGTTAAAACTTTATGATGTGAAAGAATTTTACGTACCCCAGATCAAAATTCTAGCACTTAAAAGTTGGTATTTACAAGAAATAAATAAAACCCTGACAGACCCTCTGGATCGGTACTCTAATCTCAGAGTTTACAAAAGTTTCCCAGACTTTACAGGACAGTCGGTCTGGTGGACTGACAAACCACAATTTCACCAGACTGACACCATATGAGAACAAATAACAAAAAAAGAAAAAAATATAAGTTTTTAAGTTTGAATGTAATATTATGTATAAAGACCAATGACTGCAAAATATCCAAGACAGCTCAGTAAACAAAATATTGATTGCTGCTAAACACAGTTTTCCAATATGACTTTTGATTGGTTGATTAAAACAGAGTATTTTGTTATATTCCGCCAAAACAGTAACTTTTGGGCACAGTCGGTCCTGTGACGAGGTAACTCTTGTCAAACCGCAGGTTAATCCGCCAGACAGGACCGCCGGTCCTGTGATGTTTCATAATGACTGTAATCTATTCCTAAATGCTTACATAAATCACAATGTACATGCCAATCATTCCAAAAAGATTGAATTCTATATTGTCCCTTTGGCATACCGTGTGTTTTTCTATGTACATGTAGTATTAACACCAACAAAAATGAAAAAACCTACCACATCCGCTCTATGTGCGTAAATACGGGTAATAACATGACTCCCATAATAAGTCTATGGGGATTTTCCAAAGCTCAAGGGCAGCTTACTCCTATGTCCTAATGGTTGGATCTTGGCAAATTTCAAACCAATCAGAGATTCTATGGTTGTCCTTGTTACCTGCAAGAATAAAAATGAAAGTGTAAATTCTGATATAATTATGCTCCCTTACAGTCTGGGTCTTATCACCAGTTTCTACCAATATTGAATACCAAACGATGTAAAATTGCTTTTAATTAACCCACATCATCTGTGGTGTATTATTGCATACAAATTGATGGTCTATTTTGTATGTTAAAATTTCTAAAAAAAATTGTGGACGACGGACGACAGAGTGACTGATATACTATTAGCTCACCCATGATCCTTCGGCTCAGGCGAGCTAAAAATATAGTATTTCTGTCCCTGTGGAATGTCTTTAATTTTGCATCTTACTGGGTAATTTTGAATGCTTTTTTGTTGTCTGCTTGAGCTATCTCAACAGGTTCTACATATGTAAAATATCTTTTAAAATTCATTACCGCCTCTCATTACTTATGTTATCTGCTCCCTAAGCTGCAGCTTAAGTTTTTAGGTGGCCTATATAGGTAGTCTATGACAGCTCCTTGTGGCCAGTCTAAGGTCATGCTTCCATAAGATCTAGGCTGAAGTGCACTTGAATATACAATACAGGCAGCACAGTTGTAATAAGCAGACATCTTTTTCAGGACAAAATATTCCCATGTAAGGAACTGTCTGCCAGTGGCAAAAAGTCATCTGCTGCTGATCTTTTCATACAGTTTGAACCCAGATCAGGCCAGACAAAACATTGGACCTGATCTAGATCCAAAATGTTAACACTACATGGTTGCGTCCCTGCTGAAAGCTTTTTTGAAAATTTATTTTAAAAAGGTCAACAGATGACAAAAAAAATCATGAAAAATTACTCGGCATGCTGAGTTAATTTATGCTTCTATTTTAATCACATTGACCTACAAGACTATAAACTGATTCTTTGCATGCGGGGGGTGGGGAAGTGAGGGGTGGAGTAATTTTGTTGAACACTAAAAGAGTGTCAAACTGTTTGAATTCAGATCTCGACCGACATTTTATCAAATTGGATCCAGAATTTCAGTCCTAATCTGGATCCAAACTGTTTGCAAAGGTTACAACATATGACAAGCTAAAGTGTTAATATATAAATGTCAATGAAGAGTGATTGATTTAGTCACTGCATTTTCAAAATTTTAACTCAATGGATTCCATAACTACACTGCTCAGAGAACTACAAACACAAAAGTCACAGACCAACCATCTTGTCATACCAAGGGTTGCGATTCGCTATCTTAACCCTTGGCCTCACAATGATACTTTCTTCCGATTGAGTACGTCATAAGACGAAAAGTAACAATTGATATGATCAATCACAAAGCGGTGTAAAACATCGATAAACACCAGGCCTCCAGATAAGACGGCGTACTTAATTTACATTCAGTTTTCATATTTAACAACTTAAATATACATTTAATGTGCTTCAAAGAGCTGTTACATTAAGATGGTTATTTTGAGCACCCATAGCATAATTTTGAACTGAAGGATAGAAGAAAAATAAATAATTTTACGACCAAAATCTCTGGTTATCTGGACTCATGTATATTAGATGCCGATAAACTGCTACGTTTAATCTGATTGGCAGGAAGGGATTATCGAAAAAATCCTTCCTGGCGTTTTCATTTGTCGATTAGTCTGCGCTTATAATAAATTTTGAGGGTCGTGAGGTGAAGGGTTTGTCGAAAGGTAGATACGACGAAACCTTCGCTGGTGAATATGCAGACCAACCTGAATAGGAGTAATCTACTCAGGGATAATTATTACTTGTATATTTATTTATTGAAAGCTAGTATGTATAAGACCAATTCACCAATTGGAAGATTCCATTTTAGAAATTCAGGATCTTAAGTGGAGAAACATGGAAACATGTTCTCTTTCTTAGGTCTAGTGTATGCTGCTAAATGAGCAGTCTACTCAGGGCCAACATTTTTTCTTTCATTTATTGGCAAGTCAGCTAGTTCACCAAATGGAAGATTCCGCTTTAGAAATATAGGATCTATAGGGGTGAAACACAGAAAAATGATCTCATTCTAAGTGCCGCTGAAGAAACAATATTATCCATTCCACAAGGAGAAGCACAAATTTTATTTCACCACTTCATTTTAACATGTATAAAGGGCTTTAGATAAGCTTGCGTACCGCGTAAATTACATAAATATTTGGCAGGATACGTATTTACTTAAATTTTAGAAGGCATCATGTACGAAAATCAAAGTAAGCATTACTCATTCAATGTTTTTCCAGAGCATAATGTCCGAAATATTATATTTAGTTTCTTGTTAACACGATAGTAAAAAGGTAGAAGTAATCCGACATTTTTCCTTTCGAGCATGAATGCATAGCAAATCTTCGTAACTGCATTCTAAATATAGATCAGTTAGAAATGAAGCAAGCGCAAATCTCCGGCGGATCAACAGTGTAGCTTGTGGAAACAATCGGAAACCACAGAGGAATGCTGTGTGTTTTAATTTCGGTTTCACGACACGCTGTCAAAAGAGTCATAAAATTCAAGCCATATCCTAGCACACAAGGCTTTCTTGAAAGAAGGAACAGTATTTTCCGTAAAACATCTCTGAAATCCAGCCGCCTTTTCTTTTTAGAAAAGTGATCAGAAGACCTGTGTCGCGAGAATCCAATACACAAAATCCAAACAAGTATTGGTGTATGCAAAAGTTGGTCCAATTTATCTATTATCGTATTTCGGTCTATCTGTCTTATGAGAATAAATTTCTATAAAATCATTCAAATCATCTTTTAAGTAGCACCTAGTTCCTGAAGATTCTACATTTTGATGATTTCCACACAACCCCCTCCCAAAGCACACAATTTAAGCCACCTGAAGGGGACTCATAATGCTCCAATTGGCACTATTTTTTCCAAAAATTCTTCATCTCCCACACCCTACCCCAATCCCCATTGTGGCTTAGTTGTATTCCTGCAAAACCCAAAACCTACTATGCCAAAGAGAAATTAAATATCTTAATGTTTACTTTTTTGATAATGAATAACCTAGGAAAACAAGCAGCAAGCCCAGGCTCAATTGAAATAATTACTTTGTATGTTTTTTTTAAGATGAATAGTCATCAGTAATCATAAAAATTTCTTGTTACACCTTTTTTAAAAAATGGACAAGTACAGTACTCTTTTGAAAATAAAGCTTATCTAAAGCCCTGTATATATATGAAAAAAGATAACTCTGGACATTTCCATTATTATTATTATTATTATTATTATTATTATTATTATTATTATTATTATTATTATTAATCAGTTAGCTCTGAAGAGTCAGACTATAGACACAGTGCACTTATAGGGTGAAATACAGCTAATACTTGATCAGAGACAGGTTGATAAAATTTGAAAGTGGACATATAATAAGTCACATGGCCATATTGAGCTATAATTTGCAGACATCTGTATATTTACCTATCTGTAATTTTTTGATTGTAGATGCTGTAGAACATAGATAAGAAGCTACTTATACTTAGATTAATATAAGACTATATACTCAATATGAAGGACAAGTTTCAAACAACCCATTTTTTTTTTGCCCTGTATATATAGGTTCTGTTAATTTACAATAGGAAAAGGTTGAAAAATATCTTGAAATCAAGTCTGTATAGTAAGTAGATTTTTCAGCAGGACAAGGGTTAACCATGGCCAGGAGACTAGGATGACTATTTCCCTGCTAGCAGTAACTTTTGTCATCTGCTGATAACATTTGAAAACAGTTTGGATCCAGATCAGGACCAACAGAATGATCTGGATCCAAACAGTTTGACATTTTGATTTTGTTCCTGAAAGATTTTTTGAATGAAAGAAGTCAGCAGACGACAACAAAATCGCGAAGAAGTTTGCAGCATGTAAAGATATACATATAAAAAAGCTAACTATTTCTCCTCTTTTGTGTTTTTGTCCAGCAATTTTAAGTCCTCACTGAGCATTAGCATATTGTGTTTACGAATATTAGGGAAGTCTGGTCAGACTTTACAGGATTTGACATTCGCAAATATATAAAGATGTGGGGGAGGGGGTTCGCTTTACTGATTTTATTTCTTTTTTATTAAATACCCTGTGAAAATGAAACAATTTGGTCTCACTGAGACCAAATTATTTCATAGCATATTTCAAAGCGGTGGTAGCGGAGGGGGTACAAAACAAAACACTATGGATCCGCCACTGAATACCGCCTTAGTGATCACACATTTCAGTTTTAAATGAAATACATGACCATATAATTTACCATTACCACTTTTTCACCTTGTAAGCAGTTTAAATTAGAGAAAATATCCAGCCAGGTCCTGATCCATGCTCAAATCAACTACTGAGCATGTAATTTATAATGCTCATAATGTTAAAATGCCAACAATGTTGGCATCAAAATATTTAACAACATCTGAGAGTTTAAAAAGAACATTTTTTTCGCTATATTTTGTTGAAATGTTGTAAAGTTGTAATTTAAATTCTGAAAATGCTGCCTGCTTATAACATCTGCTGCATTGATTCATATGCATTTAAGACAAGTTTTATCATGGAAGCAAACAATATGAACCCTGATCAGAGGAGCCATCTGAAATGGGTTTCATATTGTAATAGAAGCCATCAAAGTACATCAGCAGATGAAAAATCAGCCAACATTTGAGCCACGACATGAAATTTCCAGAAATGTGGTATGTGAAACCAGCGAAGGCTCATACCAGCCTGCGCAAAGGTGCAGTCTGATCAGAGCCTTTGCTAGTCGCTTGAATATTTTATGAGTGTTAAGCTACTGACCAAACAACATTTGAAGTTTCTAAGCTCAAAAGGAGACTGGACAGGCTCGTCTGAGTCTACACTATTCAAAATACACATTGTTGGAAATCACGTCGATACTCATTTGTCATGAATAGCAGGAAAAGGGTTAGCTTTGTATTGTTTCAAACAACTGACCATTGATCTTTAAATCTTATCATGTTCAAACGATCACAAATTTTCTGTTGTCCGCCCATTATTTATGGTGTATACTTTTTTTTATTATTTTATTATGTAGTCCTTGCTCCATGTGTATGCCGGTATAAGCATATCAAACAAAAAGGGACCTAACTCTTTTAGTGCTGTATTTAGGAAATTGAATTTCAAATGATGATCTGAAGTAACCTGTTGTGTAATCAATAAATAATTTGCTGAAGAAAGCAAAGAAATATAGATGACATGTTTAGATAAACAAACATTTTCAGCGTAAAATTTCAAATATTTTCTTACCCATAATTTTTTGCGTATGTTTTAGATGCTCAAAAGAACCCTCTCATTGAGAGGGTTCTTTTGAGTACCCACAACATTTGTTTCGGTTGAGAAATAAGAAAAATGTTTTTCTGTTATGCGCCCTTTACTAAAGGCCTGAGATTCTGATCCAATTGTTCTCTAGGAAGAATAAAGTCTACCAAAGTACATAATAGCAGTTGAGTTAGTTGAGCAAGCAGACAGCATTAAATCTTGTAGTGAATGGCAGAAACTGGATAAGGCCGTTTTTGTTTGACCTTCTTATTGTGTGTGTGTACTCTTGTATGTCTGTGATGACTGTATAAAAAGATACAAGTGAAAGATAGGGGTATCCATAAACCTATTGCACATGAAATTAACACAATGCATGTTGTTTTGGCCATTTCATGGGTAGTATTAACACTTTGCTTGCCAGCGCAGGGTTCTCACTAACTCCAAATTTGGATTATTTTACTCCAACTTTTTGATTCTGACTCTAACTTTTTCAAAAGTGCCAATAGAACTCTGGCAAATAGCAATTTTACTCCTATTTTCAAAATCCTAGTGAGACTCTGCCAGATGCGAATTTTGTCGTCTGCTGATGATCTTTGCAGTTTGGACCTAATCAGGCCTGCTAGAACATTGGGCCTGATCTGGATCCAAACTGTTTAACACTGAAAGAATTATTTGAAAAAGTGAATTTTGAAAAATGTCAGCAGACCACAAAAAGGCATAAAAAAGAAACCAGCATTCAAAGAGTTAATTTGAATCGGAATCAAATATACTGTTTGGCGAAACTGAGTTAACTTTGTGTAGTACATAGGATAAATAGAAAGTAATAGCCTCAAAATACGGATGGCTGTAGCAAGACTGTGTACATGTGCAGGCTTGTCTGAGCCTTCACTGACAGCATATGTCAGGCCTTTAGTTAAGAGTGTGTACCCCCCAAAAAAAATACTTTTCTTATTTTTCAACCAAAACATATGTTGTGGGTACTCAAAAGAATCGTCTCAATGAGACGGTTCTTAAGAGCACCCAAATCATATGCTAAGAATTATGGGTAAGGGGATTTTTACAATTTTACGCTGCAAAGTGTTTATATAAACCTGTGATATGTTATATGTACCAAAAGTTTGGCCCATATTATGAGTTGAATGTTTCAAGGTATGCATGTGTTATAATTATGATAATAAACTTTTCCTGCTAGATCTCATTGTTATTCATTCTTGCACCAGAGTTTACGAAAGTTTCCTAGACTTTACAGGACAGCCGGTCTGGTAGACTGGAAAAATCTGCCTGACCAGCCACAATTTCACCAGACCGACACCATATTAGAACAAACGACAAAAAAAGAAAAAACATAAGTTTTTAAGTTTGAATGTAATATAATGTATAAAGACCAATGACCACAAACTATCCATGACAGCTCAGTAAACAAAATAGTGATTGTTTTCCAATATGGCTTTTGATTGGTTGATTAAAACAGAGTATTTTGTTATATTCTGCCAAAACAGTAACTTTTGGGCTTGAGTTTTTCACAGGACAGTCGGTCCTGTGATTAGGTAACTCTTGTCAGACCGCAGGTAAATCTGCCAGACATGTCAGACGGTCCTGTGATGTTTCATAATGACTGCTTGCACTAGGCCGAAGCTATATAAAAAAATGACATACCTTAAAAAAAATATTTTGTTGAAACAGGCCCATTTTTTTTTTAAATCAATAACCTCCAGGCTAGATCTGGATCCAAACTATTTGCAACAAAGAATTAAACAACTAATATAGGCAAATAAGCATATATTAAAAAAATAGTCTCATAGGTCCAGATAAGGATTTTTTATTTGCGTAAAATTTTAATTCATTTCTTACCCATTAATTTAAAAATGTGTTTTGGGTGCTCAAAAGAACCGTCTCATTGAGACGGTTCTTCTGAGTACCCACAACATATGTTTTGGATGAGAAATAAAGAAAATAATTTTCCAATACGCACTCTTATCTGGAGGCCTGAGTCTCAGATCAGCATGCTTCAAGAAGAGCAGTCTGATCAAGGACTATTTTTATTTGGTTCTCTGAACAAAATAATTTATTCAAAATGTAATTCCAGGAGACTTTCTAGCAGGACATGACTTGAAGATTTAACTGTTAGCGGCTTCTCATCTGTATCAACCCCATTTTGTTAAAGCTAGTATGTGCATTTCAGTATAAACCTGAAAATTCTGTGTTTATTAATAAGGGATTAATCACCAGGTGACAGCAACTCACCATGTGGTCAAAACCTACTATTTGTTGTCATGGTAACAACAAAAACATCCTTCAATTTAGATGAACAATAAATTTCCAGACCAATCTGGTCATGCCCACATTAACGTTTTGAGGTCTGCTGACTTTTAAGAAATTGAATTTCTCAAAAATATTTTTCACGAACACTTTTAGAGTGACAAACTGTTCTATAGCCAATTATTAAGACAGAAGACAGAAAGATCTTTTTCTATCATTTATTTGCAAGCTTTTTTCATGCTTTATTGTTGTCTGCTGACTTATAGCATTCAAAAAGAACTTTTTAACAAAAATTCTTTCAGGAACACTATCAGAGAGTCAAACGGTTTGGACCCAGATCAGGACCAACAGTCTGCCTCCTATATAATTGTTCACAAAGGTTATCAGCAGATGACAGAGGTGGCTGAGCACTAACAAGAATAGGTAAAATGATACAAATTGTTATTTTTAGATCCAGAAAGAAACAAACTGTCCATCCTATTCTATTCTTTATATAGTTCTTCTTTCAAACTGCCCAAATTGACATGAGACTGATTAATTTTTGCCGAAATCTTTGTGATATTCGTGCTTTTAAAGAGTGATTTTCGTGTGACTTGTTGTATTTCGTCTGTTTTAGAATTGTCAGTGAGAGTTTCACAAATTTAATAATTTTATTTTACAGCAAATCATTGTAAGAAAGTAACTGTACATGTCCATACTCCACTATAATTATAGCAAAGTAAGGGGCCAGGTCCCTTGCAGTATGTACATATATGTAGATGATTTTTTTCTACGGCGTTACTTATTAATGCATAAGTAACTAATATTAGTTCATTTATGAAACAGTGGTTACTTAGCCTATAATTGTAATTGGTTTTGAAATGGACTCTTCCGAAGAGGGGTGTGATCAAAGTTATTGTTCAATGAATAAAGTTTTGATTAATTTTTTCGTTTTTCCAAGGGTAAAGTAAAACAAATGTAGACTTCTCTTATTAAAAAAGTATTTAAAACGTCTAAAATGGGGTGTCTTTTCAGTGTAAATGTCGGATGTTCAACAGCTGTTCTCCCCACGGGCTGTACCTATTTTTCACTCTCGCCAGCTGGTCCAATTAATGGTCTAACTTAGAATTGTAATTAATATATTTTTTACGAAGAAACTATTTCCGATTATGTGTTATTAGTGGTTTTTGGGGCGAACTTATTTATAAATTCATTACTATAGATACGAAATTCTTAAATAAGTACATTAAATAAGTATATGAAGGACTATTCTGTAAATCATTGTGACGTCATTCATTCTATATTTAGCAGTGTGCGAGGTTAAATTATTTCGTGCCACGATAAAACAGAAACGAACTTTTCATTTTATTAGAAAATAGAAGCAAGAAAATGTTAAACAAACAACAGAACGGACAACGGGCATACAGGCAGTAAATATGAATAAGCAAAGAAAATAACCTAAAAAAGATTAAAGGCAAAACGCGGAAAATAGGTCATTCGATTGGTTTGACCTCAGGTTTGTTTTCGATGTCATCGAAGCAAATTGTGTCAAACGATCATCATGCTTGTAGATTTTTCCTATCATCCGCAAATTCATGGCTGGGGTTGGATTTCTTTCCATCTAAAGGAGGAAAATGCATGGGATATTATTCTTTCGTCTTGAGAAGTCTTCTTTCCCCGCGGACAAGTATTGGTTTTCATAAAAGACTGAAGATAACAAGGGGAAGGAATAAAAGCCGGGACCAACGCCCGAGACTCGGGACCAAATTCCGGGACCAAAGTTTGCAAGCATCAAAATGGTATTTAAAATGCAAATGTCGACCTAAAAACTGGATCACATGTTCATTATAGAGCCTTCTTAAAATTGCTTATAAAGATTCTTTATGACTTTTGATTTTTTGTTAATTACTAGCACTAATACCGGACCCTGTCATGCATTTTACACCCCGGACCAGTTTTCGCGGTATTGAAGATGTCGAGTATGTTCCAAAATTTGGCTACAGAAACCTTTTAAACCCCAATTTTTGTCATATTATTGTTTAAAAAGATCCCACAGAGTATAGAAATATAAAAAAAATATTTGAATTGATCTAATATTCTAAGAGAAAATTAATTAAGGGACCAAAATCGCCATTTATATTTCTATTGCGGCATTGACGATGTCAAGGGAATTTCAATTTTTGGCTACAAAAACTTTTCAGATGCCAATTATATATTTCGTTTTGAAAATAAAAAAGTATATTTGAATTGGCCTAACTTGAATTCAGATAATAAAGCTATATACGTTATAACGGTTGAGTTTGTCAATGACTTGATAACTTACCTTTAACGAGAATGTTAGGGAATTTCTATATTATTTCTCATTTCAGCGATCAGCGAAGGCTCAGGCGAGTCTGTGCATTTTCGTAAATTCGACTTAGCTTTAAAATTCGAAAAATAGCAAATTTCCATATTTTTTCTCATCTGATGCGAGCAGCTAAATCACAGGAGAGACTGCATGTGCATTGGCATAAACTCGACTGAGCCTTCGTTGCTTTAAATTGCGACAGATACCTAATTTCAAGATTTTCTTTCTAGTTTACTGCAAGCAGCGAAAGCTCAGGCGAGGCTGTGCATTGGCATAAACTCGACTGAGCCTTCTCTGATTGAAGATGCGATAAGTACCAAATAAGATTGATATCTCAAATGTTTCTGTAGGCTTAATATATTGAAATTCCCTTAACATCGTTAATACCGCAATAGAAAAACTAATGACGATTTTGGTCCCGGGCTGATTATCTCTTAGGGACACGTTTTTCAACACTGACTGTCTGTTTCTTTTTTAGAGCTACCCGTGTTTGTAAAGAAAAGTTGCGGTGGTATAGCAAGGGACCAAAATGGATAATATTTTGAACAATTAAATGTCTATCTAATATTTGATCGGCCCACTTACAGTTATGTTAAGGAAGAAGTCTTATATCAAGTTTTGTATTCATAATCGAAGGGTCTCGGTGACGCTGTGGTTTGAAAAAAACATAAACTTTCACAAAAGCTTGCTTCCCCATCACACCGTCTGATTGAATAGTTTATGTATTAGCGAAACGTCAAGCATTTAATGACTCATTTCAAAGCCGCTTTAATGTATATCTCATTGCGATAAAAAAACTTCATTATTATCCTTCATCTTTTATTACTCATAAGAACCTTTCAACAACGCCGTTTATAACATGTAACACATGTTATAGTTTTTCTTGTTTCATTTTTTGTTGTTCAGCAGCCAGTGATATTTTTTCTGTTTCCTGACCATAACAATGAAGTTGTATTGGTAAAATTATAGATAGAATATTAGCACTTATAGTACATCTGTCTTGAAAATACATACATGATTTGACTCAACTACCTGGTACCGTATTTAACATAAAAAAGCCAAGCTTGATGAAATTTAATGTAATGCAATGAGACCTATTTTCCCCCTGTCACACTTTTTCGTGAAATACTCCAACCTTGATCATGCTTTTACCAAGATTATTAAGATAATGTCAATTCTTAAATCTATATGGTCTGATAGCCTAGTGGTTAGTTCACAATTTGAAAAAGATCACCCAAACCTGGATCGAATCTTTGGGTGGGAGACTTTTTTATGACTGTCAAATGTATGCATTCTTTTTAAGTCAAAGTTGTTCAAATATTTTATGCCACCTTCTGATTATCTTTACATCTTTTCATTTGGATATTCAGTATTAATTCCCTCGGTTTTATTAACTCTTTCCTTGCCAGCGGCGACTTTTGTTGTCTGCTGATAGTCTTTGCTAACAGTTTGGACCCTGGTCAGTACCGACAAAACATTGGTCCTGAACTGGATACAGACCATTTGCCATCATCTGAAAGTGTTTCTGTTAGAGTTTTTGAAAAAGTTAACTTTGGAAAAAAGTCTGCTGATGACATAAAAGTATTAAAATGACCCAGCATGCAAAGTGTTAATTACATGTGAGCTTATATTGAAATCATACAATGTGCTAGTTGTAGTTGATCAGATTTTTATAGTTATTATATATTACCATTTGTGCACAAAAGACTTCACAAACAAAATAATGAAAAAAGACTAAAAAAATAATTTAATGAAATGGAACAAGATTCAAACCCACACCTTTTGAACGCTAAACATATCCTGTTAAATGTATCCATAAAGCTATCGAGATATTGTATAATTCTTTCATTCAGACAAGTAATTGTACCACAATCTAAAGCTCACTTTTTACGATGATTCCCGAAGATTGGATGTAAGGTCAATGAATATTCATATGTCTCAGGTCAATTTTGACAAACAATAACTATAAACATAGAACATTACAAGATATATATAGATATATAATGTACATCCCACAAAGGGGGTTCATAATATATAAAGGTGTGGGGGTTGGCTTTGCTGATTTTATCTCATTTTTCCTAAGTATCCTATGAAAAAGAAATAATTTGGTCTCACTGAAACCCAATTATTTCATTTTCATAGGACATTTAAAAATGGGAGGGGGGGGGGGTTCGAGTGAACCCCTGAAACTCCTCTGGATCCGCCACTGCTTGACCATTTAAACCAGAAAAATCTTTTTTAAGTAGTTGAATGCTTTTCATGCTTTTTGTAGTCTGCTGACTTTTTTTTTTTCAAAATTAACTTTTTTCAAACACTATTAGAATGTCTAACATTATGAATGCAGACCAGAACAGACTTTCAATAAGTGCTGATCTGGGTCCTAACTGTCTGCAAGGTGATTAACAAATGACATTGTCTGATAAAATGGACTTGACCTAGACCCTCATTGCCTGTGTATTAAACAGGGAAATGGTAAACCTTCAAAAATTGGACTTTTTGTGATTTTTCTTTATGCTTTAACTATGAATGCATGCTTTAACTCTTAGCATGATCGATAATTTTGTTCATGCTTTTGCTGTTGTCTGTTAGCTGCTCACCCCTAAGTTAATCTTTACCCCTTATGTTCTTTCATACTTTAAAAGACTGTTATGTTTAGGGCTGGCACGATTAATCGAAATATCGGTTAATCGGTCGATATACAAAAGAAAAACGATTATCGATATGAAAATTCAAAAATCGGTTACTTTTAATGTATGTTCTGTCTATTTATTCAATTAAAATCCAAGCGTAATTGCCTCCTTTTATTTTCTATTTAAACCGGAAGTGCCGTAAAGTGCATTGTCGTAAACAGTAGATGCGTATAAATTGCTGTAACGAAGTAGTAAAACGTTGTACTCTGCAGGCTAACTCAACAACTGATTGTTAGAAAAAGTTATACCTATGCTACTCTGTTTTAAATAAAGTAGTAAAAAATCAAGAAAATTCATCAGATGAATAATCTAGCATGAAAGTTGTTTTTCTCCGCGGTTAAATTCGAGTTTAGAAGCTTTCAATTTTACCGACGTTTACAGTGGGTCTTATTTTACACAAAGTTGTTCGTGTCATGCATGCTTGGCTTCCTTTTGTATGACGTCACGCAACGTGCCGAAATTAACAACAAACAATGGCGGACTGCGAGTTCAATTACCGACTTTCTTTCAATTTTCTTCCAACAGAGTGGATGACAACTTGTTTTGAGCAAAGGTGCCACTTTTTATTTAAAACCTATTATCTTTTGAATCTATAACACGTCCTACTTAGTGTTGTCTTGCAAAATGATGGGAAAATCAATGTCGTTGACCATGCAAGAGTTGTCAAAACGTTCAAGTTTGAGCGATTACTAATCGGTTATATATCGAAATGCAAGGACCGATTATCGATTAGCATTGTGGCTTCGATTAGCCAGCCCTAGAACTTATGTTTTTATTCTACTGTGGTGTCACTCACAGAAAAAAATGCTGAAAGATCACAAGCATTTAATTTACAAAAGTTTTAACTTGTAATTGTATAAATAATAATTTGTTTAAAGGCAAAAAACATCAAAGTTTTACACTAATGATAACATTATGTGTCCAGTCTGATCTGGGTCCAAACTGTATGCCAACCCCTTTTTCGATGGAGCAAAACTGTTTGTGCAATTTTGGTAGAGGGAATCATGAGGAACATTTCTGTGAAATTATTTAAAATTTGGACCAGTGGTTCAGGAGAAGATGTCATTTAAAGACATTTCTCATCTTGAGCACTGGCAACCCTGTATTAAAGTAAGTACGGGTGCACAGATCAGGAATCGATACAATCAAGTACCACACCTGACCCAGGATACCAATGGGAAAGTGACAAACTCACAGCCCGACACCACAAACGAGAGCCAAGAGATCAGCCCTTTCCCAGCAGGTGAACACAAGGCACACATAAACAGATGTGCACAAAGGCATAGCAAACGAAAGACTGAAAAAACATAAAAGAAGTACAGCCTTGGAACTGTCAGTATAATATTTTACTGGAGGCCTTCCAAACTGTTTGCATAGAACATCAGCAGTTGACAAAATTATCACTAGCTGGTATAGGGATAATTTACTTACCCTTTTTATTAAGCAAACACACAAAACAGACATCTTTGCTCCTAAACTACTGGCACAAATTATGTGGGGTACATAGTGGCTTTAGTGCTGATCCTGTTGGCGTTGTGAGTCCATGTCACCATCTGTGTTGCTTAGACGGTGTAGCTTCTGTTCCGCACATTTTCTGCAAAACCAATGATTGAAACATTGTTCAGGCCTCCAGAGAGCATATTTGAAAATCATATTTCATTTTTCTCAAAATAAAACATTTGTTGTGCAAACGTGGGTACTCAAAGGAAGCGTCTCAATGAGTCGGTTCTTCTGAAACACAAAACACATAATTATTCTGAAAAGGCTCAAATTTTTGTTTATCAGGGCCTTTGATAGTTAGGAGGGTAGGGGGAGGGGTATTAGGTTTGAGTTCAATTCATTAACCTTAATTTCAAGGTCAGATCAGCACTTTGAAATGCCTAATTTTGACCAAAATAAGAATTCCCCATGTTGTTTCTAAATGAATTGAGCTGAATTCCTGTGCCAATTGTAAATAATTGCAAACAATTGATCCCCTTAACTCTTTTTAGGCCAATAGAACATCCCATAGATTTTTATAAAATGAAGTTGGGATTGTGCATTGTATATATACAGTGTATTAAAAGGTCGTGGGTTAAAATATCAAAAAAAAAAATAATGTATGGCCAAAAAAAGGAGGGGCTTTAACAACAAAAGAACGGACTTGAAATTCTATATATCCCGAGATATTATCAAGCTCTAGATAGATAAATGACTATTTTGAATCTGAAATCTGACATTCTCACACCTCCAAGTTTGACACTCAACAACTTTGGTACAATGCAACCTGTCATAAAAGCTATCCTTTTCAAAAAATGTTCTCAGCAATTATTATATGGATTTCCATATGAAGCAACAATAGCAAGGGTCCAAGAATTCTCGTCCAGGAGGGTGGATTCAACAGATACACCATCTGCCATAAAAAATCTTTTTTTTTGTCCTCAACTTATTTTATAGAAGTCAATTGGTTTATTTCAAAGAACATTTTAATTTTCCATGGTTCTTCTAGGGGTGAGGATGGTGTCCAACTTTTTCCAGGGGGAGGGGAGGGTATCCAGGTGCTTAATTATTCCCTATCTAAGCCCATATAACTTGTGTTTTTCAAGGGGGTCTGGTCTCCCCTCTGGATCCAAGCATGCAATGCTTGGATTATCTGGATGCTGTGACAAAAGTTAGATATTTGAAAAAGCTATCAATTTTGAACCTCCCTGAATACATGGTGTCTGGGAAAACAGCCATTGAGGCCTGATATTGGCCTAAATTAAAAAAAAAAAATTTCCCCTTACCCGACTGACCCTGAAAAAGCCCTACACAAAAAATTCTATTACAATCTTTTGTCAAGATTTTTTTTTTCAAATTTCATTGCAAACTTAGAGAATTGTCAATTGTAAACAGTGTTATCTTTAAAATATATTCTAAAGCAAATTGTTTATGTGCAGAAAAACCTGCCTAAAACAACCACTCTAAAAAAGAGTAAAAATTGCTTTCAAGACAAATCATCACTTAATGCAGGTCAAAAGTATTAGGGCTGCAACAATACAGTTACCTCACGATACGATATGTATCACGATATTTGCCTCACGATACGATACATATCCCGATACATTTTTGACAACATTAGAACCTTAGAAATAACATAGATTTATGACATTAGGAGAAGTATATACTCAAATATTAACCCCTGTCATGCTGGATGTTTTTATATACTACACTCTTCCCCAGTTTTTATCAAACACATTAAAAAAAATTCAAATATTAGCATGTATTTATAAGCAGAGCCCAAAACCATGTATATTTAGATCAGCTGGATTCTCAAAAGCAAGCTGATCTTGTTCTACACTGTTTCAAAACAGGATATATCAAGAGTTTAGCATGGAAAAGGGTTTACTGATTAAAGCAGAACAATTAAATGGGAAAATGGTAACATTCCTTTTGCACAAAAACATATTTTTTTAAAATTCATTTCTAATACATAACACTAAGTGCTGTATCGTGAACTGACCTCACAATACGATACCCGTATCATCAGAAAACGTATCGCGATACGATACGATTTCAGTGAATAGTTGCAGCTCTAAAAAGTATTGCAGAATGCTCCAAGGGGAAACAACAATATTTCTATGGTTGGCCTAACCCCTTATGGTTCTGACAAATTTAGGTCAATTTAAACCATTGCAGTTTACCCTTTGCATTAAATCTGTAACCTTTACAACAGTTTGGACCCAGATAAGGTCCGGCATTCTGTCTGGGCCTTATCAGGTTCCAGACTGTTTGACACTTTTGAGCTTATGACAAGTTGAAGTTGAACCTATGTATTTTAACTAAGCAAAAAACATTTACATGACATTGTCATCTGCATAACCCTTTCAAATAATTTGGACCCAGATCAGGCTGACATTTTGTCCAGACTTATCAGGGTTCAGAATGTTTGGCACTTTAAAGGATATGACAAGTTGGAGTTAAACCGATGTTTTTTAACTTTGCTTTACATCTGTACATGACATTTTCATCTGCTGATAACCCTTTCAAACAATTTGGACCCAGATCAGGCCCGACATTTTTTATCGAGGTTCAGAATGTTTGGCATTTTAGAGGTTACGACAAGTTGATGTTGAACCTGTATTTTAACTTTCCATTAAATTTTCATGTGACATTGTTATCTGCCTATATGCATTTCAAACAATTTGGACTCAGATCAGGCCTGATATTCTGTCCCGTGTATTTCCTCTCTGCTTAGAAGCTTTACCTGAAATTGTCATCTGCCTTTAACCTTTGCATACATGATACATCAGTACATAGAACAGTCTGCTGAGATGTAACATCATAGACCAGCTCACAACAGTTACTCAATCTACAGAGGACAGTCTGCTGAAAAGAAATATAGCAAGAAGTGAGCAAAGCTCACATACCCCCGGCGGTAGCCATCAGAGGTTGTAACACTTTCAGAGAAAAGACAAAATTGTCAAAGATTTCATAATCCTAAATCAAGTAGTTTCTGAGAAAACTTTGATGAAAAATGTCCATATGTGTAATATAAGAGTGACAGAAGGAAAAATTGAAAATTTGAAAAAAGAAGGCAAAATGAGGATTAGCACCTTATTTTTCATTTACACAATACACTTTGCCTACCTGAAAGTGTACACAACATTTCATAATCCTAAATCAAGTAGTTGCTGAGAAAACTCTGACAAAAACGTCCATATGTGTTATATAGGAGTGACAGAAGGAAAAATTGAAAAAGAAGGCAAAATGAGCTTTAGCATCTTTATTTTCATTTACACAACACACTTAGCCTACCTGAAGGTGTATACTAAATTTGAAAACACTGGCTCCAATAGTAGCCGAGAAATCTGCGACAGAAGTTTTCATTGGAGAGAAAGAAAAATGAATAAATAAAGGGACTGATATGCATTATGTAGCTGTTCTTTTCTTACACAATACAACTCATCACTATCAAGCTTTGTACCAAATTTCAGAATCCTTACTCAAGTGGTTGCTGAGAAATCTTTGACAGAAAAAAATGTCCATATGTATTATATAAGAGAGAAAGAAGGAAAAAATGAAAATTTGAAAAAAAAAGGCAAAATGAGGATTAGCATCTTAATTTCCATTTACACAGTACACTTTGCCATCCTGAAGATGTACATAAAATTTGAAAACACTGGCTCCAATAGGAGCTGAGAAATCTGTGACAGAAATTTCCACTGGAGAGAAAGAAAAATGAACAAATAAAGGGACTGATAAGCAATATGAGGCTGTTCTTTTGTTACACAATACAACTCATCACTATCAAGCTTTGTACCAAATTTCAGAATCCTTACTCAAGTAGTTGCTGAGAAATCTTTGACGGAAAAAAAAGTTTACAGACAAACAGACAAACAAACATAATTACAGAAAAGGCAAAAACTATATACCCCCTATATACTTCGTACCGGGGGTATAAACATGATACACAGGTTTGTAGCTCTTATCAACAGAGAGCAGCCTGCTGAGATGAAACATGATAAACAGGTTTCCAAATCTATCTACAGAGGGCAGTCTGCTGAGTATAGTGTGATACATCAGTTTCCAGCCATATCTACAGAGAGTAATCTGCTGAGAATTAATATGAGAAACCGGTTTACAACCAGGCCTACAGAGGGCAGTCTGCTGAGATTAAACATAATATAACAGTTTGCGACTCTATCTACAGAGTGCGGTCTGCTGAGCTGAAACATGATACACAGATTGCGATTCTACCAACAGAGAGCAATGTGCCGAGATGAAACCTGCTACACTGATTTGAAACTCTACCAAATGAAAGCAGTCTGCCAAGTTGAAACATGATACACCCGTTTGTGATTTGTAATATTCATTTTATTTTTGCAACTGTAGTATCCACAAAGGGCAGTCTGTTGAGATGAAACATGATACAACAGTTGCAACTACAGATGGCAGTCTATCGGGCAGCGTAGCCCAGTCAATAACGTGCTTGCAGGGGTCATGAGTTCGATCCTGGTCCAGTCCCATACTTTTGTGGAGATTGTCCTGAAACAATTTCTGCTGTCATTCCCCCTTCCGCTGAATCATTTAAGAAGGGTTGTGGTCAGCTACAAGCGAAAGTATGTGCACGAAATACTGGTTAACCGCTTGTTCAAGCTTGCCCAGGAAAAAGTGTGCATGGTTAGGTGAACTGACCATCCCACAATCTATCTATCTATCTATCTATCTTTCTATCTATGTGCACTGCGACAAACATATCTGTACTGAAATGGTCTTTTAAAATTGTTGTTGCTTAACTGTTGACATTTAGTGTCTATATACGAATTCATGCAACACCAACGTGACTGCAAAGATCGATATTTCTAAGCGTTTGACATAATAATTTGGGAGCTAAAGACCTGTATTTTCTCGTCTTTCATCGTGTTATGATTGTTGCAGCCTAACGCAAACTACGATTTTGCCATTTTTTGAAGGTTATCTTGAGGGAAACACAAAAATCAAAATATAGAAAAAACATGTGGTTTTCATATTCGGTAGACTAAGTCCTTGACAACCACTGCTAACTGGAAGTGCGGTCCCAAGAATTGTTTAAATGGATACATAGGAAAGCTCCTGTTTTAAGGATACAGTAGTTTGCTTTAATTAAAATTCTAACACACCTCGCCTATAGAGCCAACGGTAACAAACTGTGATATATTGGACAATAATTCACAGCTAAAGTGTGTGATAGCTGACGTCACTGGAAAATGACGTCATTCATGGCGTTAGACGGTGTAACGTCGTTTTTACGCGTGAAGGACGTTACAATTACATGTAAACGTATGCGACACTGTCCAACTATTGGCGGGAATTATTCAGTGCATTGGGGGAAAGTTGGAAGAAGCTGAAGACTTCGAATGTGTTTTCGGCGTTTATTGTGTGTTAGAATCGAAATAGATCAGCTCCAGTGCGTGAATCGTTGAGAAATAATTCACTGTTTGTCGGTCACTTGTACGAAGATAAATCACTCGCGCTACGCGCTCGTGATTTGATCTTCTTTACAACTGACCTCCAAACAGTGAATTATTACACAACAATTCACTGCTGGAGCTGATCTATTTCTTAAATAAAAAGTTATAAATGTGAAATTCTGTATCAGGCCTTGTGGCACTATCCTCAATGTAAACGTCTCACGATGTAGGTTGAGTGACTAAAATGTAAAGTTTCCACAAATGTAATTAACATAAAACATCAAGCTTACTGATTTTGAATCTTTGAAATCATTTTAGTGTAGATCTATCTGTCAAAAGATGAAAATTAAAGGGGTGGACATTTTAAGTTATTTTAATTAATCAAATGCCTAATCTAATTTAAACTTTTTGCTAAGCTTCCAAAGTGCCACTATAATCCATAGTTCTTATAATTTTATAAGCGTAAATTTGGTATGATTTTTCTCACCAATATTAAGCATGTGTCTTCTTAGTTGCTCAAAAGAACTGTCTCGATGAGATGGTTCTTTTTTGTACCCACAACATATTTTTTTTCCTCACCAATATTAAACATGTGTTTTGGGTGCTCGAAAGGACCGTCTTATTGAGACGGTTCTTTTGAGTACCCACAACATATGTTTTGGATGAGAATTAAATGGAGAAAATGGTTTTCCAACGGGCGCTCTTATCTGGAAGCCTGAATAAATTATAGCTGTATTATATACAGCTGATAAGGTCTGCTCTCCACTGATCAACCTCATCTTTTGGTCTATCTGCGCCCTATCTAGGTTTCGTCTTTCGCCTAAGAGCCTTGAAACCATGCAGCCATCATGGTGATCAGGGTCTCTCGAGCCCCTTTTATCCCACCTTAGTTTCGTCAATTCCTTCCCCTAGATAGATCGCAAAGAAGGATCTCTTATTTATATGCTCATAATATATATTTCAACAATAGAAAAATTATCAGTTTTATAAAAAAATATCTTTATAAGATTTTATCCTACATATGATCTTAACTTATAAATATCTGTGCTATAGCAATGTAAATTTCTGTGATAATAACCCAAATTTCCTGTGATTTGTTATATGTTTATACTTGTACAGTCTTTCACACTTTGTTTGTCAGTAAAATAGCCTTGATGGCTAATGTTTGATATGTTAAAATTGAATGCTGACTTTAAATAAAGTTTCTTGTATCTTGGTAGAAACTTTCTTTTCGAATTTAAATCTTGACAGGACAGAGGCCTTGAGTGCCTCACCCTTTACAACAGACACTTAGCGGTAACGACTAGCAGAATGAATAAAGCCAATGGACTGAGTACGAACTGCTTTGGGGACGAAACGCAACATATTTTTTTCGCTTCAACAGACGAATTAGGAATGAAACAACGCGATCTGTATGATTTCTTACCTCCAAAACATTCCTTCTCTCTTTTTCTGCCATTGTATACAGATGACTAGTTATTTAAACAAAGAAAAAAAAACATTTTCTGTGGCACATTTGTTCGTACACACATTTTGCTAAGTCTCGGCTTAACCAAGTATTGGCTTTCACTAAAAAAAAACAAAGAGGGGAAAGATCAGGAATCGATAAACAATCAAGCATCCACACCTGACCCAGGATACCAATGGGAGAGTGACAAATTCACAATTAGACATCACAAACGAGAGCCAAGAGGTCCCAGCAGTGACCACAAGGCATCAATAAACAGAGGTGCACAAACGCATAACAAATACAAGACAGAAATAACATAAATGATCCACAAAGAAGCACCGCCTTGGAACGGACAGTTAAATATTTTAATTGGAGGGCTTAAATAAAATCTCTTTACAGAATGTGAGTAAGAGCAAAATAAACATTATATAAAAATTTTCCGTGTCCATATTCAGAAAGATCTAGAGTTTAAGTAATTTAAGTCAGGAAGTATGTGTGTGTAGGGGGGGGGGGGGGGGTTATGTATGACCGATCCTGTTCCTTACTTTTATAAATGACCTGCCGGATAACATAAGGTCTTCAATCTGTGGCCAATCATTGGCAAATGAAGTTCAATGTGGCCAAATGTCACTCCATGAGAGTGACTCGGTCATAGAGTGACTCGTAATCAGCATTACGAACAAATTCTCTTTGATTATTCCCTTCACAAGAAAACTTTGGAAAAGTTCAGTCAGCAAAATACCTTGGTATAACCATCTCTGATAATATGGATTGGGGTCAACACATTTCAGACATTTCTTCCAAAGCAACTAAGACACTCGGTTTCCTTGGCAGGAATTTGGCTTTTGCAACTACAAGTACTAAGGAAGTTGCATACATAACTTTGGTTAGGCCTAAACTAGAGTATGCAGCACTTTTTTGGAGCCCTTACTCAAAACCTCAGATTAATCAGGTAGAGAAAGTTCAGAGCAGCCCGCTGGACCTGCCGGAGAT
The DNA here is from genome assembly GCA_964019695.1 of Loripinus fragilis. NCBI lineage: Eukaryota > Metazoa > Mollusca > Bivalvia > Lucinida > Lucinidae > Loripinus > Loripinus fragilis. Next base: position 38,474,547 of record OZ026522.1, on the reverse strand, counting down.
GGCAAAACACAGGTGCCCTGAAGAACTTTTTTCTGCGGACTATTCCACAGTGGAATAGTTTTTCTCCTTCGGTGGTCAATTCCCAGACCACTGAGGAGTTTAGGGCACTCCTAAATTAGTAAAAAGCACAGCCAACAGATTCAATTTTCGTTTTTCTCAAAATTCTAAAATTTGCGTAATAATCAGTATCGATTGAGCAAGTGTCTAAAGAAAAAAGAAGTGTGTGGGGGGGGGGGGGGGCAGGGGCAGTCAGGTGGTAGAGGGTGGTGATTTTTTAGTTCCAAACAAGAAGGTGGAGCACTGCCTACATGGTGTAAGTATTTGGATAACATGATTTATTGTGGAGTACTCCAAAGTGTCCAGTTTTACTTGTGTTAGGTGGTTGTTCTGGCATATGCCGAGTACTAATCAAGTCGGCCCAGTACACTGTACTATTGCCAGTAATTAAGTCAGATGCATAGCACCTCTCCGACCTTTTATCCGCTAAATAAATGTTGTCTGCTGATAAACAAAATATTAAGCAAACAGTTTGGACCCAGATAAGGTCTAACACATTGTTGGGCCTGATCTGGATTCAAACAGTTATTGCTTAAAGGAGGCACAGCTTGTTTGACTGTGCATGTCAAAACAAACCTACTAATTATCCCTTAAGACAAAGTCAGAATCCAACTGTTTGTCATTCTGTTGGCATTACTGAATTTGTTTTGAAGAAGTTAAATCATGAAGAATCAGCAGACAACACAAATGCTAAAATGATATTACCTCTCAACTACTTAACAAAAACTGTTAAAGTAGACAAATGTTTTATTTTTATTTGCTGATATTAATAATATTAGTTTTATTACTATAACCAAGCAAATTCAGAAAAAAACACAATATCAAACAACTTTGATCCTGTAATCTGTACCCGAGATGTAGGGCCTGATCTGGATCTAAACTCTTTGCAAAGTGAACAAAGAGATGGAACAAGCAGGTGGCCCTAACAGGTGCAGCTTTACTGTGAATACAGATATATGGGCAGCATAATGTGAAAAACTGTCTTTGGGTTTGTGACTTAGTAAATCTAAAAATACAGTTTACCCGCTTGCTTCACTACAACATGCAGCAACTGAGCTGGATCCATACCATATATAATATAAATGTGAATAAATTCAGAAAAAATACTTTGCCATTGAATAAGATCCTCTAAGGATGAATACTGTGCAGAAAAAAAATCCCAATGGGGAAAAATCCCTGCGGGGAAAAATTCCTGCGGGGAAATATCCCCGCGGGGATTTTTCCCCATGGGGAAAATCAAAATTTTAATATATACTTGAAACATACTCAAATGTGTCATACAGATTGCAAGAGTGAACCTAAGCTTGATTTTAGACCCTTAAACAGATTTTAGAAAATCCCCGCGGGGATTTTTTCTCCAAAAATCCCTGCGGGGAAAAATCCCCGCGGGGAAAAATGAAAAATTGTTATTACTGGTGGACATTCATTTTTACACACCATAAACATGAGATCTTGTCATATTTGAATAAAAAACTGAGTTTTAGAATTTTCGAAAATCCCCGCGGGGAAATTTTCCGTACGGGGAAAAAATCCCCGCGGGGATGGTGAAAAATCCCCGCGGGGAAATATTTTCCCCGCGGGGATTTGCAAATCCCCGCGGGGATTTTGACCTTTGTCGTGGAATATTTTCTAGGTCATTACAGATTTTAAGCCAAAAACCTATAGAATTTCCTCAGTAGGGTCTATTCTACTGGAAATAAGTCACTTTAGCTTTCTATGTCAACTAAAAGTACTAGGTCATTTTGCCAAAAACTGGTTTGGCAAAAAAATTCCGGTGGCAGTTATATACGATGATAATCACAACGTCTTATTAGTGTACACTGTACTATTGGACCTGTAAGGGATACAGATTCGAATAAGTCTTCGGACTTCCTTCTGAATCCCGTTTGTATGATGCTTATATTTATATTATTAATGTGTTGCTTTGTAAGTATTTATGTATTGTACAAATAAAATAAAGTTTAAAAACATATGTTTGGCTCGATTACAATTTCACGTTGAAACAGTTGCACATTTAGACTTGTGTCTTTATACATATTATTCAGTAGTATAAATAACAAGTTAATACTGTATTATGACTGTTTTTGTTTTATGGGCCGGTGGCCTTCATTGCTTTGTATAGTATTGTATTTACAGATTTTCGGGAATTGTTATATGACATGCATACCGACGTTGCGTTAATAACAACGCATTTTAACTTTTTACTCAGGAATGAGAGATTCAAAGTATTCTTAATGTCATATGATAAATAGAATCTAACATTCGTGCTCTTGTATAATTGAATTTATAAAACGCGTTGCGAAAAAGCGATAAAATGCTCGGCAAGCCTATCATTTTATCACTTTTCCTCAACTCGTTTAATAAATTCAATAAAACATGAGCACTCATGTGAGATACTCTATGTATAGCTTCTTGTATGTCTATATAGTTTTTCAGGCGGCCGTTGTTTTTCTTTTCTAGTTGTGGTGCATTTTACAATGTTACCTAAAAACTAAAATACACCCCCTGTATTCTATCCGTAACCCACAGTTCGTTACGATCACCAACAACTAGTATTGGTTACCTTGGCACGCGCGGTTTTGGTGGAATTTTCAGTCGTTTAGCGACCAAAGAGTCAAAACGATTCTGTTATAGTCGGCCGTTTAATAAGATACAACTCTTTGGCAAGCTTGCTCGTTTGTTTGTTTGTTTGATTTGATTCTTTACGTCCCATCAACAATCTTTCAGTTATAAAGCTACGGATCTTCCTGGGTTGAACTAGTACTAAGCTAGGATTAATGTTCTTGCTCAAGGACACAACACAGTGACACCAGTGAGGCTCGAACCCGCGGCCCTTTGGTCTCGAGTCAAGCACTCTACCACTGAGCCACTGTGCCACCTAAGCTTGCTCGTTTAAGAATGGTATAAAGAAAACGTGATTATACAGTAGGCTAAGATAGCAGCCAGTTCAGTCAAATACATGTTACGGTAACTTGCAGTCTGAAGCCATGGTATAAAACAGTCACAAAACATATTTCAACGAATTATTCAACGACGACAATATTGGATACGCTCTAGCGTTAGTGGAGTTTAAAGCTGCATAATCTGTAACTTTTGATATTTTCATTTTAAAAATAATGTTTCTATTTTTCAAGAACACAGTAAAAATGCGAAAATTCAGGTATACATTTTACCTTTTTCGTAATAATTAACAAATTATTAGTGCCAAAACAACAGCATTTATGTTAAAGATTAACTGTCTAGAATTATTGGAGGGACGCAAATAATTACAAACAAGAGAAAATACACCTGTTTTTATAAGATAATCCACTTTTCCACGCAGTTTTCAGCTGTAGAAATTGGATTTATTGTGACAACATAAATTTATTCTACTTTTGCAAATGATTAAAAAGAAAATATTTTTTTTTCGAAAAATGTTCATAGTTACAGAGTATGCAGCTTTAAGGGAATACAGTTTGCAAAGTTTTGATGAATACTTGAAGAAATTGGAACGTAATCACACTGGTAAATGTATACGTCGATTTGGTGGTATTTACGCGTATTGCCGGTACTTCATAGACCGGAAGTGACAGATTTTGGTGTTAATACTTTATAGAAAACATGCCATATGCCTAAAGGACTATAGAATTAGATCATTTTTAAGTATTCAGTATGTGCATGGCGATTTATGTAAGTATTTAGGAATAGATTCGAGTACCGATCATCCAGATCGGTACTCGAATCTATTCCTAAATGCTTACATAAATCGCCATGTGAATGCCGAATACTTAAAAATGATCTAATTCTATAGTCGTTAAGGCATATGGCATCTTTTTCTATATAGTATTAACACCAATATCTGTCACTTCCGGTCTATGAAGTACCGGCAATACACGTAAATACCACCAAATCGACGTATACATTTACCAGCATACCTGAGAATCGATCGGACAGATGATACATGCATATCGACGGCATTGATTTCCACTGGAAGGCATCCATTCTTGTGAAGTTATCTCTGTTTCCTATCCGGTTATTGTCCGTAAAGTAATTAATTGAATGAACCGGAAGTCATTTCTCCAATTATCTTGCTACAAAACTTGCAAAAATGTCGATACGTTGAGAAGAAGCCGTATATAATATATATACACGAAAAGGGACCCATTGGACACAGGCACGAAACAAGCATGAAATGGGACACATGCGAGAAAACCTGATTTTGTTGTAAGCGAGCAATCAAGGCATGCAAGGTGCTGATCTTCGTTATTCGCTTACTTGATGGTATATTGGCTAAACTTGATAGTTTCAGGATTTCTAATTTCTGGCTAGCCCAAGTCGCTTAGCATATATAGGACAGTTGTGCCCTCTAGGTAATGACTTGTTTACAAATCTTCACTATTTCAATAGCAGTCAAGCCCCAAAGCTCCTGGTTGGGTGCGACTTTGTCTTAAGACGCAAACTCGGAGACGTTATGAAATTATGTTGCTTTTGTTCCTCCACACCTCATTCATTAAATGTACATGTTATGTTTAATATCTATGTTGGTCTGAATTTTCATACAGTTAAACCTGTGTAAAACGGCCACTCTCAAAAAGACCATACATTGGTTTTTAAGACCAATTATCGCTTGATGCAGGTCAAAAGTATTGCAGAATGCTCCAAGGGGAGCATTCTGCTATACTTTCGACCTTCATTAAGCTACCATTTGTCATTATGATATTTGTTTTGTCTATTTTTGAGTGGCCTTTTTACACATGTTTTACTGTACATGTACATGTTTATACCTATGTCTAGTCTCTGTTTGGTCTGAATCTTCATATTCGTGTTTAATGCGATCATCTAATGAGCATATCCACGCGTGAATTGCAGAACCTTTTTCTGAATTCAAAACATGTACTACTATGCAACTACCAGCTTAGCAAAGGCATAGTTCATGAAATCAAAGGATCATTGACGTTTTTGGCCTTATACGCCTATTTGTCTGATTCCCAGAACGCTGCTTTTGAGCTTCTAGTGTTGTGCATGTAGTGTCAGTGCAATAGGTGAATTTAACGGCAAGAGCCAGCTAGCAAGATATTTTCCAAATTCCTACGCATTCGAGAGTTATGGCGGGTAGAAAGGGGAGGGGTCTGAAATTTCATGAAAATAAAAAGTGCTTTAAAAAGTGGTTTCTGCACGTTTTCTTGATTTATTTGGTAGGCATGGTGATATCTATTGAACATACCATATGCAGAGTATTGACAAATCACGATAATTGATGAAACTGTTTTAAAAACAAATTATGTTTTGAAATAAAATGATTTTGGGGAGAAAATTTAGAAGTTACCTGTACATTTTTTGACTACATGTACCGTAAATAATACAAAACTGAAAGCTCAACAAAAGAAATAAATATTTTTTTAAGGAATGGAAGTGTCCCATTTAGCATTGGAAAGTAAAACCGATTCTAACTAGATCCTTTGAACATTACTTTTGCTTTGTTTAAAGGGCATAGCATGTTGAACGTATTTAAAGTGTCCGAATATTTATGGTATACATATGCATGTATATCCCTGTATGAGACAATATATTGAACACTAAAGTATTTACCTGTTATAACTCTTTGCATGCCAGTGGATAATTTTGTCGTCTTCCAATAGCCTTTTGCAAACAGTTTGAACCCAGATGAAGGCCAACTGAATGTCGGTCTTGATCTGGATCCAAACTGTTTGACACTCTGATGGTGGTCCTAGGTGGTTTATTTTTAAAAACTTAATTTTGAAGAAAGTCAGCAGACGAAAATAAAAACATGAACAATTCCCTAGCATGCAAATAGATAAGTGCAGGACGTTTGCAAAATAATATGTTATTTAGTAACAGTGAGATTTTTTCTTTTGAAAAAATGCACAAACCTTGCTTATTCTACTTTTAATTTTAAAGTACTTTATATTAAACAAGCACAGAATACAAAGCAATTTAGGAGGTTGGTTCTTGAGAACTTCATTATTGTCATTAATTTCTTATTTGGTAGAAAAGGCATTTTATGGGCTTAGGCCCTGGGTTTTGGGGCTGCTGAACATCTTCCCCCCCCCCCTTGTGCCAGCAAGCCACTTCCATACAATGTGTAAAATATAGTAACACATATACATGCAAAAGCTTTTGCTGGCACACTGGGGGGAATGATATTTTAAAACATGTTTTCGGATTTCTATATATCTTAATGTTAAAGTGATTGTTCTACCCAAAATTTTACATCTTTGAAGCATTTAATATCGAAAACGGATTTCACAGCCATAAAGTACTCAGGTCAGGGTAGCTTCAAGGTGAAGAAAGGGACGTTTGACAAACTTTTATTTTTACTGAAAACCATAGGCATTTACCCATAGCAAGTGTCAATGATCCTTTGGTGATATTGCTGTCATGTAAATATAAACAATTTGCCATATAGTGACAGGCAGTTTGAGATGTTTAAAAGAGGAAAGCCAATGGGCATGATACTTGTTTAGTGTATATTTCAAAATAAATTCCTCTATTTCAGTAACATATGTTGTTGGTACACATTGAAATTGCCTCATAGAGGCAATTCCAATGTGCACATACAACATATGTCTATCTATGAGGCAATTTCAATGTGAACCAACAACATATGTCCATTCTATAAATGCGTGTTTTTCACCATAAAACATTTCTTTCACTTGAGCATAATTTGAATCATTTATGAGTGTGATCTGACCCGCCTGAAGTTATCTGTCAAATATTGCCTAAATTACCATTTACCATGTTTAGAATCATTATCTCACCGAATCTATAAATTGAATTTGAACTCAGAAATTTGACCCTCTACGCTTTACAGCGAGAAAAAGAAAGAGCGAGAGAGCAAATACGCCAATACTATGACGTTTGCTCTCTTTCTCTCCCCCTCTCAACCTCCCATATTATCATACCTATTGGTTTCTAAACACATTCACCACCCACGTCGTATTCAATGCTGCATTATAAATTTATAAGACGCCATATGTACGAGTTTATTACATTATACGATTACTATATGCATGCTATATGTTTGTATTCATGTAATTTCATGTATGCCTCAAATATTGTAACCATTATTGTTTATTGTACCTCATGTTGCCAATGTACTTGGACTTAGAGAAATAAAGAATGATTTGATTTGATTTGTTGATCCTTGGTGTGAACATTTAACAAAATGAATTCAAGGGATGAGTCACTAATCCACACTACTGTCTGTGTGAAATACTATTGTTGGGATTTTCAGACTTTCTATGTTTTGTTTTGTTTTGGTAGGTTGATCATCACAATTAAAAGCGCATCTTTTATAAGCAGATGAACAAAGAATATATAATATGCTTAAAGGGATGCAAAAAATAGAAATAAATTTGTTCTATGCTATTTTATGTCTATAATACTAGAATGACCTGTTCTAATTCTCATTTGTTTCATGTTGCATTCAACTTTTCATTCAACTTGATATGAGCACAGCAAATAATGTGCATTTACACCAGCCAAGAACAATTCATTCAGCAGTATTTTGAGTATAATCTTAGGTAACTGCTGAAGTTCATAACTGATCTGTAAAGTAATTAAAAAGTAATTGAAAGTAATTGTTAATTACTCCCATTTTGACCTTGTAGTTAATTACATTCAATCACTGTAATTAAAATGTCTGATTTACAATTACATGTAATTACTTTAGAAAATATAATTACATTTCAATTACAATTTTAATTAGATTTGGTATTATATTACTATATATATAAGTGCCTAAGAACAATGTTGTTCTTTGGCCTTTCAGACAATGTCACTAATATGGGACTTTCATAAATATACTGACGGACTTTAAAAACGCAACACTTGGATAACAGCTTTAATTTATGTCTCGAAAAAGAAGGCAGAACAAAAATTTTGATTGTATGTAAAAGAGCACTCATTTGTCGGTAAAAGATGGAAAACTTGTCCAACTGAGATGAACGTAATGCATTAAAATGTAAACATTTTGAGATAGGGATTAACTGTTTCATGTGACCAAATGTTATGAATGAAAGATTCCCTACTTCTTTAAATCAAGAAACACTAGAAGCATTAAATCTGTATCATGGGCTTCGTTAGTCATCTAGGAATCATTCTCATATTGATTGGCAGGTCTGCGATACAGCTTATTTGCGTATATTACGTTTATCTGGGTGTACCCTTTCATTCAATAGCTTAAAATCTCCTCTACTTAAGAAATGTTTTAGTGGCTAAACTCATACGGAGCAAATAACGTCGTCTAGTTTAGTTGTACAATTAAAACTGAAATGTTTGCTGAAGAAGCCAGCTCATGATGACATTATCGAAGCAAAGGAAGATTGCATTCAACAGTATTTTGGAAGATATAAGGGGAAGTTAGTGTTGCATAATTAAAGTCCGTCAGTATATATGTAATCACGTTTTTTTCTCAGTAACCACAAGGCAAATTAACCCAACTTTCATATGGAGCATACATAAGTTGAAACGATGTAAATGGACTATGTTGTCTAGGTCATGTGATGCAGGCATGCCCAAATAAGGCAACCACTATTCAGAAGTATTCTTTGTCGAAACCAAATGATCAACAACCCTGCACTTTGGCATGTAGCATTATGGATGTGGACTCTTCAAATTTTATTCCAATGCATATTTATATGTGATAGGAACTCATCATGCTCAAACACGGTGACATGTTGATCCAGTTGTCTACAGCGAGATGTTGAACCAACTACAGTAGTCAGGAAAAAGCAGAAAAGTTAACAAGTACATGCATTTTGTGAAGAAAAGGGTTTGACACCTTGACTAGGGGTAATTTGGTATGCTGAATCCGAAAACCAATGTTGGCAAGCTGAGAAATGACGTCTTAATGACCTAATTTGCATATTTTCAAAATGGCCGCCAAAAATCATGGAATTTGACATATTACTGATATATTTTATTTTTGACAATGTTTTTTATCCAAAATCATTTGTATTATGTCCTAAGATTGTTTTACCATTAGAGTACATGGTTTTGGTGGCAATTTAACATAATTATTCCAGGATGTTACCGTATTCATGGTAATAAATGTCCGTTTAGTCTATAAATTCATTTATTGTATAATCTATAAATAAATATCTTCTGATTGGCCCAGATGCATATCCACTCGGGTCAATATAACTACATATTGTATGGTTTGACGGACGTGACGTTGCAAAGCACACGGCACGAGGTAATATTGCATGGCTTACGGGAAGTGACGTCAGAACGTCAAGTAATTTCGCATGAATCATCCGTAACGTCAATGGTTTTGATGGTCTCAAATGGCAGGAAATGCATAATATATATTGATTATATAATAAAACAATTGTTGACTCATGTTTCGGTAGACATGGAGTGTTATTGAACAGTAAACTTATTCATATTGACCTCCCCTCCGCGTCGGTCAATATGACGTTTACTGTGCAATAACACTCCATGTTCACCTCAACATAAGTCAATAATTGTATAATATAAACTGGCCTTACTCAGTATCCAGCTATTTAAATGTTAGTTTTAATCATAGCACGATTTTGGACTGTTTACCAGCTTTTCAAGTAATAAATGAGAAAGAAACTTTGATAATCAACAAGTTGTTTTGTTTTAGAATAAATATGTCATATTGTCCATGCCCAAATATACGGTACATTTTGTATCCATAAAAAGTTACACCATGCGCATTCCTTAGTACCATAGGGTCTAATTAGCCCAACATCAGGAAAACTTCTAATTTGTGTCAATTTAATCTGTGAGACCATCTAAATGGGAAAAAATATTTCCTCAAAGCTGCATAGTCTGTAACTTTTGATCTTTCAATTTTAGAAATAATGTTTCTATTTTTCAAGAACACAGCAAAAATTTAAAATTCAGGCATATATTTGACCAATTTCGTAAATCTTAACAAATTAGCAGTATCAAAACAAAAGTATTTATGCTAAATATTAACTGTCCTTAAATATTGGAGGGACGCAAATAATTACCAACAAGAAAAAAACCTGTTTTTATAAGATGATTCACTTTTCCATTCAGTTTTCAGCTATGGTGAACAGATTTATTGTGAAAACATAACTTAATTCTACTTTTACAAATGATTTAAAAAGAAAATATATTTTTTCGAAAAATGTTCATAGTTGCAGATTTAGCCTCTTTAAAGAATAAACCCAATTGAGCTATGTAAAAGTGCATGGTCGTCATGGTAACACATAATGTGCTTCTAAAGAATGTGGATGCCCCTAAAAAGTGCTCATATCTCAGCAACGACTTATCCTAAACTTTTAAACTTGGTACCAACTGAATGTATTGACATAGGACTTTCATCCAATGCTAAGATATGCAAATTATAGAATTTGCATATTCATGAATATTAATGAAAACATTAGAAATAGAGAAAAATTGTAAAAAAATTAAGGGGGTGTACATTCAAATTAATCTACATCTCAGCTGCTTACTATCCTAAACTACAAGCCTTGGCACTATTTAATGCTTATACATAGCATGTGTACTTAATGGTCCATATGCAAATTATCTAAAAATTGTATTCATAAATATTAATTAGATATTAGAGATGAGAAAAAATTAGAGAACAATTAATAGAATGTACATACAAAATTACTCATCTCAGCCGCTATTAATCCTAGATTTCATACTCAATTACTTTCTAAACTTGTTCTGAAAATAAAGTCCAGAAAAAAGTTTTATTAAAATGTTGTTTGATACGCAAATTATTTAATTTGTTTATTAATGAGTATTTTTTGAAGATACAACCTTATTAATTCGTTTTCAATTTTTCTATAGGTTTCTATAGTTTTCATCAATATTCATGAATATATTTGTTAAAGGATTGTATATCTGACCATTGGAATAAAATACTATGTGTCAGCCTTAATTTGATACAAAGATTATTTGTCTAGAACAATTAAAAGATGAGATAGGAGTAATTTTAGAAGTAGGCCCCAACTAAATTTTCCACGTTTTTTCTCTCATTTCTAATGTTTACATTAATTTTAATAAACTTTAAAAAATGATAACTTCACATAATGACTATTGTGTAAAGTAAAATGTCTTAGCTATAAGTCGGTACCAAATGTGGTAGTCTATGAATATTAGCAGCTACACTGTCTTAGCATTAATGTGGTACCAAGCTTGTTAGACTAGGACTTTTAGCAGGTGAGATATAGGTTATTTTGTAAATATACTCATTTTATTTTTTCTGCAATTTTTCTTTCTTTGTTTAATGTTTTCATTACTTTTCACAAATATGTAAATTAGATTTGTATATCAGACCATTGTGTTATAGTACTATGACTCAACTTTTATTTGGTACCAATTTTGGAAATCTAGAATAGTTAGCAGCTGGCATATGGGTTTTGTTGTACTTACACCCCTTTAATTTTCTAACATTTTGCACTTATTTCTAATGCTTTCATGAATATTCAAATTAGATCATTTGTATATCATACTATTGTGTTAAAGTGTAATGGCACAGCTTTTATTTGGTAACAAGTTTGGTAGTCTAGACTAGTTCGCAGCTGACATTTAGGTAATGTTGTACGTACCCTCCTTGTTTTCATGAATATTTATGAATATTCAAATTAGATCATTTGCATATCGAACCATTGGGTAAGAGTACTTTGTCTAGGCTCTGATTTGGTGCCCAGTTTGATAGTTTATGATAACTAGCAACTGACATATGGGTAATGTGTATAGGTACACCCCCTTATTTTTCTATGAATTTTCTTTTATTTCTATTTTTTTTATTAATACTCATGAATATGCAGAAACGAAAATTTGCATATCAGCACATTAAATACAAAAAACTATGTCTGGGCTTTAATTTGGTACCAGGGTCGGTAGTCTAGGATGAGCTGCTGCTTAGATACGAATCATTTTGTAGGTACACCCGCTTTCTTTAGAATCATATTGTGGATTTTCACAATATGGTGGGGGGAGGGTAAATTGTTCTAGGCAAAACTCCCTGAGACAGTTTTTCTTTGCTATTTAGCAACCATTTTGTTTCTCCAGTAACTGATAAATTGCTTTTATTGAATTAGTTGAAGAGAGAAAAAAATCCACGAAAGAATGTGCGGCACGCTAGTGTCGATCTTGGGTCTGCTTGATAATGACCCAGCTACAGTGCCTGATGGGTTGCCATGGAAACCATGCACTTTGATGTAATCCAAACAGGTTTATTTTCGGAGGCAAAACGATTTTTGGTATATTTGGTATTTGGTGGTCGCACTGAACAAGTTCGCATCTATGGGGTAATTGTCCTTTGGTACAAGGTAAGTCAAATAAGCCCCCTCCCGAGGTGTGTGTGTGTGTGGGGGGGGGGGGGGGGGAGGTTGGGCAAATAGTTATTCCATGATTTTACCTCTATTTTTAAATTAATAAATATTCATGAATATGCAAATGAGATAATTTCATATATGGATGAAAGGACTTGTCAAATTGTATTACTGATGATATAATAACATGCAACAAGGACATTTTGGGCAGAATTCAGTTTATATTTGCTTTTTTATAATTTTCCCTTATTTTCTGAAATTTTCATCAGTATTGATGAATATGCAAATTAGATAATTAATCTGCATATCAGACCATTCCATCGGATAGAAGAACTATATCTAAGCTTTAATTTGCTATCAAGTGTAATGAAATTTTCATCAGTATTGATGAATATGCAAATTAGATAATTAATCTGCATATCAGACCATTCCATCGGATAGAAGAACTATATCTAAGCTTTAATTTGCTATCAAGTGTAATAGTGTAGGGTGAGTTGCTGACGAGATACGAGTCATTTTGTAGGTACAGGCCCACTTTCTTTAAAATCGCATAACCCCCTCCCCCAGCTGAAACTTACAAAATTTTGTTTAGATCAGCATATTTTCCTGCAAACAATAGTGATATCATTGAGATGCATTTTTTAAGTTCTCATTTTAATGAAATCTTTCCTGACATATTTGAGGCAGATAATATTCATCGAGTATCACGGAAAAACCTTAACTAAGTTGGAAGCAAGATGTTTGCTCAAGTTGTCCCCCCTGCTTAACTTATGGTCATTGTTTTAATTCAAATTGTATAGATTGATGTCAGTGAAGACCCAAAATCATGTGAAGATGTTTTAGATTGATTTGTACCAGTTTGGCATCCTTAACAAGTTACTCTACATATTTTTATGGAGTTTTCTTCAATTTGGCGGCCATCTTGGAAATATGCAAAGTAGATGGTGAAGACGCCATTTTTTAGCTTGTCAACATTGGTTTTTGGATTCAGCATACCAAAATACCCCTAATAGGTATCTCAGAACCTTTTCTTCACATAATGCCTGTGCCTTCTTAAATAAGCGTCGTTTTCTGATTCTTTTCCTGACTACAGTAGAATCTCGTAAATTCGAAGTCCTTGGGAGTAGAGTTTTTTTTATTTCGGATTATCAATAGTTCGAATTAAAGGGAGGTAGACATATAAATATACAATCTCCAAAAATAATTATTATCAATTTTTTTTCTATCAAACAAACTAAGTAAGAAGGCAAAGATCAGGAATCGATACAATCAAGTACCACAACTAACACAAATGATTGTGTTCGTAATAGAAACGAAACGTCTCAAAGAACTTATATCTCTATGGAGTTCTAATGCACATCTGCAACTCGAGTGTTGTACAACTTTAGACAGGAAAGAATCATTACTTTTCATTTGGGTAATAAACAATAAAAGACAAGAATCTGACAGGCATGGTTCTGCAAGATAGATTCATAATTTATTCATGGTTCTGACAAATTTCTGTTAGGAAGACTCTTTGCTCGATAAAAAGGGCCTTCAAAATGTCGACAGCTGTACAATAACTTTGTCAATGCATGTCAAAATCAACAAACTGAACTGGGCGCATAGCGAATTCCTTCAGATCAGCCTGGTCCTGATGTTATAACATTTTTTTCATGCTCCACTCAACTGACCATGACATATTCTTTAATATTTTTAAATTTACTACATGTAGCTTAAATGTTTACTTAAGCTTCTCTATGGCGTTTGCAAGATAATGTAACCTCAAAGAAAGTATGTAATGTTCATAGTTATATGAACGCACGCGATGCCTTGGATTTTACTATAGCACCTATATCTGACGCCAATTGCATATCTATAGCAAATATACACTGAAACGAAGTTATAAATGGCCACCTACACATTTTTTGCGCCTGTTCAGTAAGTAAACATCGCTCTTACAAAATTCTAATTCCATAAAAAATTTCAATGCTTTTTCGAGACTCTGAAAATTATGCAATTTCAAAATGATTGGTAGATCTTGCACAAGTCAGAGTAAAGGTACCCTCATTTCAAAAAGTCACACTTTTTATGTGATATAAAATATTCTTCAGATATTATATCCATATATATTATAACAGCTGTGATATAAGATTAAAGAAATCAAAAGTTTTGAGACAATTGAACTCTCCGTTTCGCTTCTACGCAAACATGAATGGAGCCCCTATCAGCGGCTTTATCAAAGAGTTATAGCTTAAACCATGCAATTTGCATATCAACTTTGCATTGCTCTGTACGCTTTAATATCTGTGGCACGGCATTGAAATTTTCAGCAATTATTCATTTTGAATAGGCTTCACTGTTTCATTTAAAGAATCAAAAATATCTTCGACATATGCCATTTAAATGACCTTTAAAGTTTCACGTTAAAGCCGGAAGTGGACACCAGTCTTGAAAGAATAAATGTTAAAAAATGGGCTGATCAAGCTGTATTGTGTTTGGTCTAACATGTTTAGATAAACTAAAACGCATACAATGATTTAATATGTGCAGTTGATTATTTTTGAAAAAATATTGGAAAGTGCGGGAAATGAGATTTTTTTTAAAAAAAATCCTAAAAAAAATCGTCCATAAGCAATAATTTAGCGGTTTGGTGTTTTTCAAGTCGGCTAGACGGGTTTGATATCACCTGTACTTCAATTCGAAAAAACCTGCACTCAAAACCCTTATTTTCTTCAAAAAATTGATTTTTGCTTTTTTGAGCCGAAAAATTGTGAAGTGATGGAAAAACTCTTCCAAAGTACCACTTAACTTTAGTCCATTAAAATGCACATATTTGGGTAAAATTTCATTTCACTATCATTAGCGCTAAGTAAAAAAAATGAAATTGAAAAGTGGCCACTTAGAACTTCGTTTCAGTGCATCGCCATATTTCCCTTGGTGATAAGCTCTTTGCAATCGAAAAGTGTATTTAAGAAATAGATCAGCTCCAGCAGTGAATTGTTGAGTAATAATTCACTGTTTGGAGGTCAGTTGTAAAGAAGATCAAATCACGAGCGCGCAGCGCGAGTGATTTATCTTCGTACAACTAACCGACAAACTGTGAATTATTACTCAACAATTCACGCACTATAGCTGATCTATTTCGATTCTAACACACAATAAACGACGAAAACACATTCGAAGTCTTCAGCTTCTTCCAACTTTCCGCCATTGCACCGAAGATCTCCCGCCAATACTTAGACTACGTCGCACTCGTTTACATATAATTGTAACGTCTTTCAAGCGTAAAAACGACGTTACACCGTCTATAGCAATGAATGACGTCATTTTCCAGTGACGTCAGCTATCACACATTTTAGCAGTGAATTATTGTCCGATATATCACAGTCTGTTACCGTTGGCTCTATATGCGAGGTGTGTTAGAATAGACAATAATTATTATTGTATGTCACAAAATATCACGACCGGGGTAGTGTTATACGATGATGTTAATTAACCCTTTGTATACTAATGGATTCTTTCTTCTGGTTTGATACAATAAATTCATTGATACAATAAACATGGGTTAGTCCATTGTACATATCTAACATATCTAGGGGTGTCAGTTTATAATTTAAAAACATGGATTCTTTGTCTGAAGATCTTTATTACCTTTACAAACAGTGTAGCCCCTGATAAAATGCAGCAATATGCTGCATTACATATGGGTCTTTACTGTTTGCAAAGCGAGTATGTTCAAGAAATACCACAATCACAAACTGCAGACCAACCCACGGCACCGCGAGGAAGAGCTACAGGACATTTACAGTAACAAGACATCCAAAAGACAATATAAGCAAAGCAACAAGCCCCCTCTTCCTCGTCAAGATGATTTATAATTTTATAAAGTTCAAACATTATAACTTCCAAAGAATTAGGCTATTTTCTTCCATAAAAAAACAAGAATTCTTTGTTAAATCATCTAGTTTCGTATAGCCTTATAACATTGAACTGAGACTGATTACTTCCCGCTAAAGTATTCGTGATCTCGTGCGTTTTCGTGACGTCAGTATTTACCTGGTCAATGCTTTTGCAAATGTTCAAATGACCTACTGTCGTGCCAACCAAAAGTGACATTGAACAAATACTTTGTTTACAATTGCTAAGTAAAACACTAACGTGAACACTTAATTTGAGCTAACGCGAATTGATAGATCATATGTGTATTAATCCTATCCTATGGATAGGATTAATATCCAAGTGATCTATCGATTATAAGTCCCTGATAATTTTGTAAACAAAACATGAAGGCACTGTTACTCTTGGTCGGCAGGACAGTATTTGGTTAGTTTACTTGGTTTGAGATCGCATATAAATTATTCAAAACCTTAAAGAGGCTAAGTCTGCAACTATAAACATTTTTCGAAAATTTTTATTTTCTTTTGAAATCATTTGTAAAAGTAGAATTAAGTTATGTTTTCACATTAAATCTGTTCGCTATAGCTGAAAACTGTATGGAAAAGTGAATTATCTTATAAAAACAGGTGCTTTTCTCTTGTTGGTAATTATTTGCGTCCCTCCAATAATTATAGACAGTTAATTTTTAACATAAATGCTGTTGTTTTGATACTGATAATTTGTTAAGATTTAAGAAATTAGTAAAATGTATACCTGAATTTTATTTTGTTTACTGTGCTCTTGAAAAATAGAAACATTATTTCTAAAATTAAAAAATCAAAAGTTACAGACTATGCAGCTTTAAGTTTGGTAGAATTGAGCAATGTGTTACATTTATTAAAACTTGGCTTGTCATAGAACTATTTTTGTAAATATTGTTTTCTAAAATTGATATAAGCTGAACATACTAATATGAATGATATTCATTCTCCAAATCTTTCAGGTTACAAACGAGATGTGTGAGTGGCATGAGTTTTGCGCTTACAAACGCCTGTTTCACGCCAGTCGTAGGATCATATATGCTTTTTGTGTGTATAAGATACATATTATGTTCTGTTCAAAATTTTGCATTCAATGCTTTAATCCAGATGTGCTACTGTTCCTTTTTAGCAGTGCCTGGATGGGTTAAGTGTCTTTTAATTTTAATTTTATTTTGGAGTTTGAGAGGGGGGCACCGGGATGATGCTCTACTTGAGTGAAACTTGTCTAGGTAAAATTTTGATGACCAGAGTTCTTTTAGCGTATCGATTGATACGATCTTGGCCCAAATGCAGTTGTAATAACTCTCTGATGTAATTATTGTATTCCGATTCTTTTCCGGTCATTTAATGAGACGTAAAAACTTCAAAGAAAATGGGGGTCATTTCCTGCTGATACTAGCAAAAATACGATTTCCATGTACTGTTACATTGCACATACGAGCCAATACATGTAAAAGCGATGCATATCACTATCTTTGGCCATCATGATGCATGGGCGGATCAAGAGGGGGGGGGGGGGGGGCGGGGACAGGGGTCCAGACCCCCTCTGAAAAATCACAAATATAGGGTTTGTTAGCAATAATGGCCCGGATCCCCTGAAAAATCACCAAGCTACAAAGCCACAGGGACAGATCCTGGGATCGACCTTGCAACCATCAGAAAGGTGAGTATGATCAGGAAATACCACAATCACATGCAACAGACCAACTTATGGCACCTGATGCTCAGCCTCCGATACCAGGGTCAATCAGTGACATACATTGAAGATTAACTCTGCCTGCTAGCGGCGATTTTATTGTCTGTTGATAACGTTTACAAACAGTTTGGACCCAGATCAGGCCCGACGTTCTAGCTGTTTGACACTCTGATGTTATTCAGGAAAGAATATTTTGAAGGAAAAAGCCATGTTGAAAAATATCATAAATCATGAAACATTGCCCAAAATGCAAAGAATTTTGACTAGTCGAAATCGAGGCAAATGTGGTGGATTTTACTACCTTAATTATCTAAGGCTCCTTTTATTTCAGTAGGTCAGAATTTAATGGTCTCTGTTTCTCTTCCGTCCATGTAAGGAAAGCTGATCATAGTAATTTGCTTCAATTATCCAGAATATCTGAGTAATAAATCTAGCTCTGCAATAGAACTGTTTTACAGATATATACCAGCCGTGACATGAGATTTCCAACAAAATTGCATTTTGACAGGTGCGGACTCAGACGAGCATGTGCACCCCCCTTTTAAGCTTTGAAACTCCAAATGATGTGTAGTCAGTAGCTAAACAGTCATAGAATATTCAAGCGACTAGCAATGGCTCTGATCAGACTGCGCATATGCGCCGGCTGGTCTGAGCCTTTGTTGGTCGCACATACCTCATTGTTGGAAATCTAATGTCACGGCTCATATATGGAAAGTTCTAATCCTGAAAACATTCAACCCCAGGACGCGCTGCATTATACCCATGTATCGAATATCGTAGCATTGCTAAACTCGATTTTTTATGTTTTTCACATTGATTTTTTGTTATATTTCCTATTTATTTTCATTTTTGCAAAAATGTTTTCGCGATGAGAGCTGTGGATAAAAAATATGGTTTTCGGTCACTGTGCGTATATGTTCGTGCGTGTGTGCGTGCACGCAATATATAATCTTGAACTCGCTGCCTACTTGGTAATTTTGCATGCTCTTTTGTCATCTGCTTTTTTTTTTAAATACAAAATCAAATTTATCGAAAAGTTTCTTCATGAATACCATCAGATTGCCAAACAGTTTGGATCCGGATCAGGCTGACAATCGGTCGGGCCTGATCTGGGTCCAATCGTTTGCAAAGGTTATTAGCAGACGATACTAGTATAGTAGGCAAGGTGTTAATATTTTACATATTTTTTTTAACTACTGGGCACTGAGTTTTGACATGTTCTTTGTAAGAAGAGCTACCAAAGTATTGGCCTTTTGACCATCTGAGAAAAATGTATCAAACTTTTACAAATGTATCAATCTTTATTGGGAAATGACCCAGATAAGCCTCACAGCTTAATGTAGTCTAATGCCAGATCCTTGCTACTAATTATTCAAATACATTAATAATTTGAAACAGTGAAGATCCTTATCAGACGCCGGTCATTTAAAGCAAATTGTTGACGACGAACAACCAACGACGGCAGGTAGGGGCCTTAAAGCCTTATTCAGTTTCTTACTGAAGCAAATAGGGTATTTGGTTCTTTAAGGTTGATTCCATTGTAAGCCCCTTTATGCCCTCTGTGAGTGGCATGAGTTTTGCAAGGATTGCATTTCGCTGGTGGACTGAAAGTGGCCCGAAACTATATTCTGACTATGAAAACATCAGCTCAGCCAACCAAGATATCGTCTTTTAAGAGAAATGCAATCGTGATAGATTATATTGATATTAAGACAAAATTATTCTGCAAATTGAATATAGTTTCCCACATGAGGATAGATAAATAGATTGATGGGATGCTCTGAAATGAACACGGCTTCTCATAAAATAAGTTTTTTTTCTTTTACCTTATAACGTGTGAAAAGAAGTACATTTTCTTATCCCCTTTTAATTCTGGATACCGGTAAACAGGTACTTTTGCAAACAGTGAAGACACTCATGAAATGTCAAATAAGACTGTGTTTTATCAGGATCTGTCCTGTTTGCTTAAAGATAAAACAATCTTTTAGGACATGATAAGTCATCATAATTCAGAAATTTCGACCTATCATCCCAGGGCGTCAAATATTTACTCAAAATGATAACTCTTCCTATACCACTGTGCCAATTTTCACCATTATTATCCTTAGTAGGCAACAGGCGAAACGAAAAATTACAGCTAGAAATGACGGTAAGGGGGTCCTCGTGTTAATGAAAGCTATACTAAAAATACTAAAAAGCTAGTTCATACCTTCCCTTGAAAGGATTAGACCGGTGCATTTTCTATATTTTCAAGTTTAAGGCATTTAAGGGTCCAAATTGAGGGCTACCAAAATTAAGCTGGTTTTACAAAAAATTGTTATAAGGTGTCCTATACCTCTTATATCATCTAATTTGGCCTTTCTAGCACCCTTAGGGCCATTTCTTACGGGTGCCAAAATGCTCCTTGGGACCCCCTAAAGACGAAAAAAATGTTACTGAAAGATACATGTTTGGACTTTGTGAAAATGCATGGTTGCCAGGGTAACCTGTAATGCGAATCTTATGAATGGGGGTGTACCTACAAAATCAATTATATCTCGGTTGTTGCTGACAATAGCCAACTAAAATTGGTACCATATAAAACATAGTCACAGGCCTTTCATCTTGTTGTCAGATATTAAATAATCTAATTTGCATATTCATTAATATAAATGAAATCCTTTAAAAATACGGGGGAAATCATAAAACACTGTCAATAAACTGTTTCAGGCCAAAACGATCATCAAACCACCATCCTTGCATATTTTATATCATCAATGATAAAATTTGACAAGTCTTTTCATCTAATGTAGTATACGAAATTACTTCATTTGCATATTATTGAAAGCCTTATAAATTATGTGAAAACATAAACAAACATCATTAATTAACTGATTTCGGCCTCAAACCAACTACCCCAGGATCTAATAGTACCTACCTTGCACCCCAAGGACAATTTTGAATTGGTGCACATTGTTCCCTGGAGCCCCCTGAATGCGAAAAAAAATTCACATAATAAAAAACGGTTAGGGCTATGTGAAAATGCATGGTTGCCATGGCAATCCATAACTCTTTTCTCATGGATAGGGATGTACCTACAAAATCAATCATATCTCAGCTGCTACTTATCATAGATTAAATAACTTGGTACCAAATTGTTTAAGGTAAGACATGTACCTTTCATTCCATGCCCGGAAATGCAAGTTATCTAATTTGCCTGTTCATGAATAATAATGAAAACCTTAAAAATAAGGGAAAATCATAAAAACATAAATAACTAATTTTAGCCCAAAACCATCACCAAACCATTGTTGCATGTTATGTATCATCAGTGACGCAATTTGACACATCATTTCATCTTATGGCCATATATGAAAATTATCTAATTTGCATATTCATGAATATTAATGAAATCTTAAACATTAGGAAATAACCATTGGATAAACTAGTACCTAAATGGGTAATTAGACCGACATTGAACCCCTAGGAGCATTTCTTATTGACGTCAAATGATAAAATATAGTCCCTTAAAGGCAAAGAAATATGTTCCCTAATAATAAATTCATTATGGTTATGTGAAATTGCATGGTATCCATGGTAACCTGTTATGCTGCTTTAAAGAATGGGGATGTTAAAAAAAACACTGATATCTCAGTAGCAGCTCATCCTAGAACACTAAACTTGGTATCAAAGTAATTCAAAGACATAGCAATTTTACTAACTGGTAGGACATGTAAATTATCGAATTCGATTGATTATTCATGAATTTCAATGAAACATTAGAAGGGAATAAAATATTGTGGAAAATTAAGGTGGTATGCTTACAATATTACTCATATATCTGTTGATAATTGCCTTAGAGGGCCAAACTTGAATAAAAGTAGTGCTATGAAATATTTCTCTTACCTTATGGGCAGATATGAAAACAAAGTAATTTCAGTAGTCATGAACATTAATGAAAACATTATATTGATTATCTCAATAAAAAATCCAAAGGAAATTTATTCATACTAAAACACTATCTTTACTCTGTTTCTAATTTTCGGCCTCTTGGCCTTCGTAAAGAAAAAAATATCTGGATTTATGTTGTTAGCTACATCTCCATATGTCTAAGCCAACCAGTAAATATATCATAACGTCATTTATATTTACTGGTTGGCTTAGACATATGGAGATGTAGCTGACCGAATTCTGCATATGCAATCTGCCTTTGAACATCAGTTTCAAACTTTAGAAGTTTATCGTCTGAAGCATTCTTAATTGGGCTTTAATGATTAATAAGACCACTGTTATCGAAATAGTTTTCTCAGAAACAAGACATAAATCATACGTGACAAAGAGTGATGCGCAAGATATTAGTCATTTAATCCATAAAACACCACATATAATTTGCAGCAGACGACACATTCAAATTTTGCTTATTTTGAAAAAATAGCAAATACGGCATGACGTTTCATGAGAATCGTCTGCTGGCAAACGATTCTCATGAAATATCATACCTTATCTTTTTTCGAAAACTAGGAAAAGATGTCGGAAAATGTGTCGTCTGCTGCAGTCGTGATTGACGCTTTCAGTGTTAAAGTTTTTCAATTTTATACACCCTTACCAACATTAGCACGAAATATCTCATAATGTGCAAGGTCAACACGGATATATACGTAGGTGGTTTGAAATAATTATACCATGTTTATCCACCTATACGGAATATAATCCACTCGCTAAAGCTCGTGGTTTATCTCCAAGTACAGACGGACAAACCATGGTATAACTATTGCATATTCCATACAAGAACAAGGTTTCGTGGTGTTGTAAGGGATTCAAAGACAAAAACAGATAAATAACAACATATTTGCAAACACATTTTATTTTGCAAAATCAAAAACATTGACCCCCCCCCAACCCCAGAACTTGAAGGATTGGTTCTACCTCTTGATGAGATCTGCTACATTTGCATTATAGTAAGAAAGAAGGCAAAGATCAGGAATCGATACAAACAAGCACCACGCCTGACTCAGGACACTACATTGGAAAGTGGCAAAAACACGATAAAACATCACATACAAGAGAGCCAAGAGGTCAGCTCTTTCCCAGCAGGTGACCACAAGGCTGCAATGAACAGTCGAGAAAAACAAGACAAACACGAAACAAAAATAACAAAAATGCTCCACAAAAGAAGCACCGCAATGAAGTGGTCAGTAAAAATTAGTTTTACTGGCTTAAACTAGGTTCACAGCGCTAACCTCACACTTAGTTCAGATGTGGATCGAGACACATAGATGTTTGGTTGGCATGAAAGACCCCTAATTTATCCATGGGTTATCTTATGTCGTATTTGACCTGAAAAATGTACACACTCGTTTCAGCGTCAGAGAGTACATTACGGGCTCTCTAAATAATTGAGTAGTTTTATAGTGTTGATGAAAAAAAAGTGTATATCCTGGTCAGCTGGCTTTATCATGAGCCATCTGATCTGGATATACACTCTCTGTAAATCAGGGTATAGCATTAACACTTTGTATTCGGGATACCCCCAAACAAACACTTTGCAAACAGTGAAGACCCAGATAAAATGCAGCATTATGCTGCATTTTATTAGGGTCTACACTGTTTGTAAAAGTAAAAAAAGATCTTCAGACCAAATAATACAATATTTTATAACATTATTACCTAACACACCTAGATATGTATAATGGACTATTCCAAGTTTAGTGTATCAAACCAGAAGGAAGAGCCCATTATTATACAAATTAAAGGGCTAATATTTTAGTGAAATGGTGGACATTGTGCTCTAAATAGATAGAATAAGGTATGTCTCTTTTGTATTTCAGGGCAAGAAAATCTCAAGTAAACAGTTAAAAGGTAAGTTTACTTGGCATGTTGGGTAATATTGCATGTTTTGTCGTATACTGATTTTAAAAAAGCTTTTATTTCTAAAAGTTCGTTAAAGAATTCCATAAGAGTGTCAAACAGGACGCATCCAGATAAGATGAGGTACGATGTTTTGTTGGGCCTGATCTGTGTGTCTCAACTGTATTCAAAGGTTATCAGCAAATAAAGCAATACTAGGTGGCAAATAGATGAAGTGAAGTGACTAAGCTTTTATGAGTAATGTGCTTCCAAGATTTCAGTGGACATCGTTTTTTTCGCCTTTTTTTTAAAAGTCTATGATAATAAAAGCTTGGACTAAAGTTTTGCGCATGCATATAATAAAACACCACCTAATATATTATTACTTATTATAGTATCTATAATAGGAAAATAAGTCAGGAATCTCTGGTAAAAATATAAAAAAACTTGGTCGTTTTCGGTTCAGAAATCTCATTATATAGTTAAAAGGTTAACACGTGGTTAATGCGGCTTAATGATTGCCATGATTTGCTTGCTTGTATCAGTGTGTAGGAACGAAAAAGTGAGTCGACAGAAGGTAATTTCTTGGCGTGTGTAAACCAACACTACAAATGCTCTGTAGAGTCTCTGCAAATGAACTCTGACAGTGGTAACGTGAGTCTCAATGTATTGCTGCCTATGATTAAAAAATGAAGTTGGTCAAATGCTTCCATCCTTACATATAATATATAAGTTCGCTGATAATGTCTTTTTACGATATTGCATTTAATTTCTTTTGTCAATGAATGTGTGGCTTTATTTTGTGCTAAAATGGTCATTTTGTATTTAACATATTGGGAAATAGAAATATGTTTTCTAACATTATTCCAACCCAAGTCTCAACTAATCCTTTTGCAGGTAAATGCGTTCTCACATTTTTCATAATATACTCCTCAAAATAATTGAGAATACTGTCAAATATAATATCGATGCGTCTTGTGTAAAACGTTATTTGAGAATAAACTTTACGATATAGTCTACATTTTAGGACATCTTTAATGCCCTACTGCTAAGTGAAGCAGCATAAAGACAATCTTAGAAAATGTAAATGTTACTGACATGAATTTTGTGTCATTAAAAAACAACTTGACCTAACTGTATTGGAATGTCATGTTTTTGTGTCTGAGACATGGGCCACAGAACTGCATGAAATGACCTCTTGGCTCTCGTTTTGTGATGTCTTATTATGAAGTTGTCACTTTCCCATTGGTATACTGGGTCAAGTGTGGTGCTTGATAAGATCGATTCCTGATCTTTGCCCTCTTTCTCACTTTTAAATGCTGATGTCTCTGTTTGTGCATGTTGTCACGTTGTTTTAATCCCGTCGATACCACCCACCTTTTCCTGTGAGAGAAAAATACCCATTTTGGCTTTGAAGTAATGACCAGCCTATGGGTTTAGACAGCTCGTTTAGGCGATTGTCTGTGAATGTTTTTGAACAATTATGCGCGCATATTTCTAACACTCAAGAGCATAGAATAGTGGTTGAAAATCTGATTATTAATGGCACAGTAAAAACAAAGTTTTCAGAAAATAAAACAATACCCAAACTTCATTTTGAGAGATAAATTGTTTGCTCCCCAAAGAAAATTTTTGAAGAAATCTTTCGCAAAGTCTAACTTGGTGTCACTTTCATTCTGCTCGAATGACCAAAGATGAATTTCTTTACCCCACCCACTGCTTTTTAAAGTATGTTTTTTTTTTTTTTTTTTTTTTTTTTTTTGTTGTTTTTTGTTTGTTTGTTTTGTTTTTTTTTGGGTGGGGGGTTGATGTATGTGCATTGATACAAAGTTATGGCAGAATTAAGCATGGAAATCAACCAAATTGATTCATGAGTCATGGTCATAAACAGTAGAAAGATTTGGGCCATGTTTTGCATAATTTAAATATTTGAGCTAATTATACCCTCGTTCGAAAGTCTTGTCCTTCAATTATTTTGAGGGTGGGTGGATGATACAGCACGGCCAAAAATATGAAGTCTGGGGAGCTCAAACATAAGAATTTGGATTTTTTGTGAGTTCTATTGAAAGTAAGTCACTCTTTTCCTAATATAATGCTATAATTAGTACAAGAAAGATTCCTTTTTATATCTTAGTCATGAAACATTACAACTTTTTAGCATATTCTTCTTTAGATTATGAAAATAGTCCTTCTACTGAATTATGTTGATAGATGATTTTGTACATATACTGTATCTATCCAATAAACATTGCACGGCCCCAGAATGGGTGCATTTTAGGCATGAATAAATGGCTATAGTACATCGCTGCATAATATTGCAACACGGTAATCATACTGTCATCAAGCTAGAATAGAATACAGTTGCACTTCAAAACATTTCTAAAACATCAGATGAAAAAAATAATCATTAAGATACTCATGATTTTGGACTTAAAATGTTTTTAATGTGGTTTTAATGGAGTATTGATGTTATAATACCCTAACACGTGAAACTAATTGGTTAATAAATGTTTTGGCGAAGTCGACTTTTGCACCCCTACCCCCTGTGGTAGCGTCTCCTGTTTTGTCATAGGGGTCTGCCTATCTAATTATAAACTTTATTTGTTATTAATACATCAAATACATCAAACGTCGTATTCAAAAGAAATCCAGTGATATCTGATGCAAATGGAAGTTTTGGGAAGCATCGGAAAAATAGGCAGATACCCAATTAAAGTGTCAGAGGTCCTTTTGCACTCCTACCCCACTTGGTCGTCGCCTGGCATTCCATATGGGTCTGCATGTCTAATTATAAACTTATTTTCCTAATTCATCAAACGTCTTATTCAAAAGGATACCAGCGATATTTTATGCATAGGGAAGTTTATAGGCAGATACCATGTAGCAAAGTGTCTGAGACCTTAAAAATCAGTCTGATCAATCATATTTCGTGAGTATTAAATGTTGCTACCTTGCATGCCTAGCATTTATACGAAAATGACATAAAGTACATTTTGAGATTGTTTGTTCCATAGCTCAAGTGTTCTAAAAAGGTTAACAATACAACAGAATAAAGATAAGCATATTCAAATCATTCAGCATCGGTTATGTGATCAGCATACACGATATTTGGCTCCACTGACGCATATTTTTACACCCTCATAGCCTGTGGTATACATCACCAAATGTAAATTTGAGATTATAGCTACTCGTATTTTAACTGAACTGAAACACAAAATTATATGAGGTCGCGGATATATAGTTTCTCAAAGCCCAGTTCTACGCCATCACTAGTTCCGCCATCGGACCCCAATTCCATACAAATCTTAATTTTTGTGGCTGTTCTATGGCAGTAACAGTACTGAGCTGGGTGGTTTATGGTTTTGTGGTTTTATGTCCGGGAGCACAGGAAGGCTCAATTGGCAGTGGTTCTGGTTTAGAACGTATCAGAAGATTAGGCCACAGGTTAAAAAAGTAAGTGAGTATGATCAGGAAATACCACAATCACAAACTGCAGACAAACCCTGGTCTCATCTGACAGACTGGTGAAGCTGGGGATCGAGATCCGGACCCCTGGGTACAAGGCAAAGGACATATTCACTACACCACGCTGGCTCCTTACAAATCTTAATTTTGTAGGACTGATGTGCCACTTGACAAATGACAGGGAATAAATGAATATTTTACTGCATGAGTCTGTTTGTGCTTGGGCTACTCATAACGACGTTTCGATATAGTTGCTTAGATCTCGCCTGATCATTTTCTCGAATGTATCCATATGTGTCCATGCAAATTATGCCTGGTCGAACAAAACTTGGGACCTACATGTTGGTAGTGTTTGGAGGAACACACAGCAAGGTAGCTATATTCAGTGGAACACGTTAGAAAATTGTTTAAAATCTGATGAGCAGCAGGACAACGGCATTCATTTGTGTAGCAGGGAACACGACAACACAGCAAAGACCTAGAACTAAGATTTATTCATTCTACTCAGGTTTTGAAAGCATGTGGCTACGATCATGTATATATAATTCAAAACTGTATTTTTGTGATTTAATAAAAACATAACATTTAGTGCACTTTATAAAATAAAAACATTTGGAAAATTATGCAATACATTCTATGAGGGTATGGGTATTTTTGTATCATTTTTTGCAGAAAGCCAAGGTTCTGTCAGGTATTCGTCTAAACACATGGATACATAATGTTTGTAGAATAAATTTTGAGAGGAAAAAGTCTTTGCATACCAATTAGGTCTAGAATATCCATTAATTTGGTAAATAAGTATTTTGTCCCTAATTTTTGAACATCACCCGAAAATGTCAGTGGTCTGGTGTGTTTTCTTCGTAATCTTCTTACTTTTTTCTGCGCTCAACCTAATGGTTATCTCGGCTCAGAATGAGCGAAATAATCTTGACAGGCATTTAAACCCAAATCCAAGAAACAACCAACAACACAAATGTTTTGTTGATATGCTGTGGTATTAAAACTAGATACTTTTTTAGGTTTCAGGGCTAGTCATTGAACCTTACAACTGTCACCAAGCCATATCCAATTAAAGTACAGAAAAGGAATAGTAAAAAGCAATGATTGTAATGTTAAAATTGCCACAATTTGACACCTTTTTGAAAGCATATAAAAATAATAAAAAATATATTTTTTCAATCACACTTTTTAAATCTTTGTCTTTTGTGTTAACAAAAATTAGGTTTACATCTGAGGCAGAAAAAATGTGAAAAAATGGGGGTAAGCATGCATGCGCAATTGACAACCACAGTAAATGCAATGATCCGTAGAAAGGTGTTTATTTATACCAACAAGGTGCATTTGCGGCAGGTGCACAAATGAGGAAAAATATGTCATATATCAGAGTCTTTCTGACAAATCATTTTTTAACGATAGAAATTCACTGATTAGGTATTATTTTTTTTCAGAACTAAAGAAAACGTTTCAGATGTTTGACCGAGACGGCAATGGGACAATATCAGCCTCAGAGCTAGGGCATGCCTTCCGGGTTCAGGGCCAGAACTTCTCAGAGATGGAACTCCGGCAAATTATCAAAGAAATTGACGAGGATGGTGAGTTCCAGCTTTACATACTCCTTGTTTGAAAATAGATGTAATGACTTAGAAAGTTTGAATCCTACACAAACGTACTATATCCCTGTGTTATTCTCTTATTCTGGTGGCCCGGGGATATGCTCAAAAGCAAATTATTTATTTTCTTACTTCCTAAAGGTGTTGGTCAACTTGCTTGAACGTGTTCGAACACGTTTAAGCAAGTTGACCAACACCTTTAGGAAGTGTTTGAACACGTTAAAGCAGGTAGACCAAAACTTTTAGGAAA
Organism: Loripinus fragilis; assembly: GCA_964019695.1. Lineage (NCBI taxonomy): Eukaryota > Metazoa > Mollusca > Bivalvia > Lucinida > Lucinidae > Loripinus > Loripinus fragilis. The sequence goes on along the minus strand of OZ026522.1, from coordinate 38,445,457 downwards.
TGTTTGAACACGTTTAAGCATGTTGACCAACACCTTTAGGAAGTGTTCAAACACGTTTAAGCAAGTTGACCAACACCTTTAGGAAATGTTTGAACACGTTAAAGCAGGTAGACCAAAACTTTTAGGAAATGTTTGAACACGTTTAAGCATGTTGACCAACACCTTTAGGAAGTGTTCGAACACGTTTAAGCAAGTTGACCAACACCTTTAGGAAATGTTTGAACACGTTAAAGCAGGTAGACCAAAACTTTTAGGAAATGTTTGAACACGTTTAAGCATGTTGACCAACACCTTTAGGAAGTGTTCGAACACGTTTAAGCAAGTAGACCAACACCTTAAGGAAATGTTTGAACATGTTTAAGCAAGTTGACCAACACCTTTAGGAAATGTTTGAACACGTTAAAGCAGGTAGACCAAAACTTTTAGGAAATGTTTGAACACGTTTAAGCAAGTTGACAAACACCTTTAGGAAGTGTTCGAACACGTTAAAGCAGGTAGACCAAAATTTTTAGGAAGTGTTTGAACACGTTTAAGCAAGTTGACCAACACCTTTAGGAAGTGTTTGAACACGTTAAAGCAGGTAGACCAAAACTTTTAGGAAATGTTTGAACACGTTTAAGCATGTTGACCAACACCTTTAGGAAGTGTTCGAACACGTTTAAGCAAGTTGACCAACACCTTTTGGAAATGTTTGAACACGTTAAAGCAGGTAGACCAAAACTATTAGGAAATGTTTGAACACGTTTAAGCATGTTGACCAACACCTTTAGGAAGTGTTCGAACACGTTTAAGCAAGTTGACCAACACCTTTAGGAAATGTTTGAACACGTTAAAGCAGGTAGACCAAAACTTTTAGGAAATGTTTGAACACGTTTAAGCATGTTGACCAACACCTTTAGGAAGTGCTCGAACACGTTTAAGTAAGTAGACCAACACCTTTAGGAAATGTTTGAACATGTTTAAGCAAGTTGACCAACACCTTTAGGAAGCGTTCGAACACGTTAAAACAAGTTGACAAACACCGTTAGGAAGTGAGAAAAATAATATTTTGAATGCAGATTGTTTTGCAAATTTATTGAACTCTAGAAAACGTTCGATTAGATATATGTTAATTGCATCATTTGTTCGACTGAACTTTCTTTCAGATTACTTTGCAAATACTGTGGAGAAAGATCAGAATCTACACTATTTGTCAAATTGTCATGCAGTTTGCACATGTAGATTTATTTGACGAACATTCATTCGAAAGTGAGAGTGACTTGAAATTACTAGTGGCCCTGGGACTGCTAGGAATACCCTTTAAATAAAAAAAACATTAAATTAAATACTTGTTTTTTCTTCAGAAAACAGCTTGCGTTTAGCATGCAGGAAGTGCTAAATTTGATCCCTGAAGCTTTGTATAAAATGTTATGTCCTAGAATTTAGGTCGTTTATATATGATTTTATTAATCAACTACACTGTATTGACTTGAGGTCAACAGTATTTATCTGAGGTAAGCTGTATTAAACTGAGGTCAACGTGTTTAACTAATAAGTTAAATTAATAGAAATGTCATTAATCATGATTTCGCATTGTCCCAATTACAGGTCCTTGGTCAACTGTATTAAACATCGGCCTTGAGCCAATACAGTGATTTTGGGCCTATAATTAGACAAATACGAAATCACTCGATTAATAATATAATAGTAATTTCTCTTATTTTAGAACAAAGCTGCTTGCATTATAAGATACAGTACAGATCACGATAAAGCCTATAACAAACTGGGAAAATGTTTTATAAGTCTTGTAAACAAATAGCAAAAAATATTTTTTCTGATTTCTCAATCAAAACATATGTTGTGGGTCTGGTCGAGACGGTTCTTGTGAGCACCCAAAACATCTGTTATTAATGATGGGTAAGAAAATATATACACTTTTATACTAAACAAATGTGTTTATCTAAACATGTGCTGGATGCAGAGTATCACTTTATATTTTATGTCTGCAAACTCCAATAAGAATTGTCTGTAGATTGGTCTGTTTACTGTAATAGTGGCATTCCATGGCCTTATTGACTTGTGTTTTGCATTTTTCACTATAAAAGTTTCCATTTACCATGTGCACTCACAAGCTCAAAGGATTCAAGTACAGACGTCGTAATGTAATATAAAATGCAGGTTGATGCATTTTGTAACCTGCTTTTTATGAGGGTTTTTAATGTGAAAAACAAACCGCTTGTTTACATCAGTTAGATAATGATTAATGGTCGCTCATTAAAGTTTAACACCATTGCGTGCATGCGTATACGAAAAATCTATAAAACTCTAGGCTAAGACAAAGGTCGTGGGCTTTTGGCGTTAACAAATTTTGGATTGCTGAATGTATTTCATTTTGAATTCGATAATGTAATCGTCTCATGGATGTATCAAGTACGACAAGAAGGCAATCTGAAGGACAGCTATATCCCCTCACCAAAGACAACATTTAACATAAGTTAAAAGAAAAACAAGAAATGTGCAACAATATGAAAAATGCCCCCAAAGAAAATCACTGGCAATGGAATTTATACAGCATGCAGAGATTTATTTAATTGATTTACCAAAACAGACACAACAAGACAGAATATGTTCGAGGCATGATTTTCTAGAGTAAGGCTGGAGAGTAGTATAGGGCCCGTTATAGGGTCAATGACATCACGACTTCCGATCCAAGATAGCGGCCCCACGACTTCCGATCCAACATGGTGGCCTCCACGGCGTGAGATCCAAGATGGCGACCCCACGAAGTCAGATACAAGATGGCGGTCCCTGTGACGCGTTCTGTTACACCTCGGAGGGTGAGTCAACGCTCTAGACCACGAGAAGGTAGCGTCACGTCCTAGAGCGCGGTGTCGTTCTTCTTCTCTATATACAAGGGGTATCTACAGGTTAGGGGCCTCTCATTAATCGAACGAATAGGGATCTGGAATGACCAATGTTGAAAATCTCTGGGAAGGTTGCGTACATGATCATGGTAACAGATGGCGGTCCCTGTGACGTGTTCGGCTACATCTCGGAGGTTGAGTCAACGCCCTAGACCACGGGAACGTAGCGTCACGTCCTAGAGTGCGGTGTCGTTCTTCTTCTCTATGTACAAGGGGTATCTTCAGGTCGGGCTCCTCGCCATGCATATGGCGTCTGGCTAACTTAGGAGCATATTGCGCACTAATTTGCTGTTCGTCCTTTAGTATCTCAATAAATTCCAGTCCATAGTCCCTGTCTTATGCCCCCTGTCCGTTATACTATCATCTTGTTTTTGCTTAAGATCCGATTTTGCCATTTCTAAAGCTTGGGCTACCGGGGTGACCAGGTTAACTACGGGTTTTTCCTTTTGTCTCATTTCTTTCAACTCTCTGTATTTCCGTCCACTACCAAAGATATAATGACCCTGACTGTCAAGTTCCCGGTAGCCATCTATAACATCCAGCTGCTACCAGGATTCCGGGTCCGAGACGTACGGAATCCACTTTTGTTGTTTGGTAATTGTAAATGAGTCTAGTGCCCATCTCTTTTGATCGATTTTCCTCCTTCGTGCTTGAGTTATTCTTACGCTCTATTCATACGAAGGGGCGAGATTCTCGTTCACTATCCTCAAGCACCTCGATTGATCGCTCAACAGCCTCTCTGGCTTCAGGCCGTAGTTGTCTACATCTCATCCAAAACAACAGTTCAGCTAACAAAGCTATAGACATAAAAGTAATGGCGAACATATTTACGCCTACTCAATACTTAATCCCTTTTCTCAGTTACCAGTTTTCATAATCATTCGGGTTACACTCCGAACACCGTAATGCCCCTGACTGATTCAAGTGATCACTTTGCACGTATCAGGGAACGACCCTGTCTAGTTCTAAAGATGTATCCACACACCAAATTTGGGATACCTACTTCAAATGATATGGAAGATATGCTCCAGACATGAGTTTTCTAGAACTGTGGCCAGAGATCAAAGTTGAGGTCACAGCGAGGCGTTAACATCGTGTGACACTCTGCGACTCCAAGATGAAAACATACCAAATTTGGCATACCTACCTCAAATTATCTATGAAATATGTTTCAAACATTATCTTTCTAGAACTGAGGTCAGAGATCAAGATCACAGTGACCGTGACCAGGAAATAGTACTCAACACTTCGAGAACCCAAGGTTTATCCACACACCAAAATTGAAGATTTCTACTTCAAATAATATAAGACATATGCTCCAAACACAATTTTTTTAGAACTATGCCTGGGGGTCATGGTCACAGTGACCAGGAACAGTAACCAAGACTCCATAACCAAAGATATATCCACCTGCCTAATTCCGGATAAGTCTAGTATTTTATCCATTTCCCCCAACTCGTTTAATAAATTCAGTACATTAGCAACCCTGTAAGATCCTCTATATACCAACCTATCGATGTAAAAGATTATATCCCCAGCCGTTTTTTTCTAAAGTAGTGTCGTTTGATATCAAGTCTATCAGGCGAAGCTTGGAGAAATGCTGAATTGTAAGGTTCTGTCATGCTGTTCAATATGTGGTCTTGAGGCTGACGATGGTAAACTTGATATTACCCATTGGTTCACTCTTTAGATTGGCGAAACGAAAATTGAAATAAGCGTTTAGCTAAATTACACCTAAATACTTGATACTCTAAAATAAGGATTTATGGTATTAGTCTATTTAAAATGCAGTCAAGCGTCGATTCAAAGTCATTCATAAAGTGCAACGTCATGTTATTTGCTGATAATGATAACAATACAGTGAGACAGACAACGTTTATCAGGTCAACGTGTAACAATGCAGTTACTGCAAACTCAGAAATTTTGCGGCAAAGGTTTTATTTTCGCGAAGCTTCGGGGATGTGAAGTTTCACAAAAATAAAACCCTTGCAAAATGGTGTAATCATTCTGCCATTTACTGATGTTGTTAAATCATGCTTCAATCGCGAAGCGTTTTAACATCGCAAATATGTCATTTTTCGCTATTCATTAAAATAAAATTCTCACGGAAATTCCTGAATTTCAGTCCTATGAGGTAACAATTAAACTGCTTAAAAGTCTTTCTTGAGTGAGGAGAATGCTTCTCTATGAGCATATGCTGGCCTTAGAGAGAGCTCTCACTAAAAGCATTATTTTACAGGAAATGGCCAAATTGACTTCGATGAGTTTGTAAACCTGATGACATCAAAGATGAAGGAAATGTCACGTGATGAAACAGAAATGAGAGAAGCTTTCAAAGTATTTGACAGGAATGGAGATGGTAAGTAAAAATAAAGTACTATATGAGTGTGTTTTGATATCACAGTTTACCAGACAAGGCTTAAATTTGAGAATGTGTGTTGAATCGTGAGGCTCTCCAACATATCTATATACAATGCAATTTCTAATTAAGGTCTGAGTGGATAGCTCTGTGCACTTAATGTGCTCTTTTGTCATTCCAATGTCATATCTGAACTTCTGTTCCAAAGGACAAGGCTGTCGACTAACGGAGGGTAGAAATAATGCAATATTCAAACCTGCAAATAGCAAGTCGAAGTGTTGAATACTGTCAATTGGAATGGCGTGTTGTACTGTGTTACGACATAAAGCCGGTCAGGAAGGAAGAGGGGAAATCTTATTGGAAAATTCCTTTATGCGATGACGATGCTACCAGGGAAAAATAATGCACACAACTAGCAAAAACTTTTCAGTACTTTATGTACTAAGAAAACATCAACAACACATTAATATACAATGACACCACCTACGCTGTTATTTCTGACTAATTGACCATCCTATACTAGAGCAAGTTGCCACTCCAAGATCATTTCAATTAGAACTAATCTTGGACTGTCCTGTTCTAGATGTACGTCAACTAGTCAGAAATAAGAGACGTAAAGAATATGATTAACATATATCTTAAGATCTCATAAAAAAAAAGACAATTGGGCCCTTTAATATTTCCGTTCTCGTATTGACGAGAAATCTCGAGATTATATGCGTCTCGCGAACACTATGTCTTCTAAGCTGCACGTGTGTCTACTTCAGACCATCGGCGCTGAGGTGATCGAACCTGTACTTTGGTCGTCACTGGATTCACGTAATCGTAATCTTTGTTACGCGTACTGCTGATCGTCGCTCAAGACGTCAGCATTAACATATATAGGTTCTCCTGATCATATCCCCACGTTGGGGTGTCAGATTCTCATATAACCATTCAAGCCGGTTGGCTTCCCATTTGATTGTGCTACGTTGTAACGATTGGGCCTTGATCCACGCTGGTCGTGGCCTGAGGGGGACAACTAATATGTGCCCTCAGGTGATATCAACGGCTCACCAACATTCAGCCTCCAACGTAGGAGGGGACACAAGAGACGATTCTGCAAAAAACAATCTATATTTAGAATCTCAGAATCACTCTTTTGCGTCGATAATGGGGTTGTTCGTTCGAAGTTCACAAAAATAGAAATAATTTCAGTGGTCTTACTCTTAAATTACAGCCTAACCCTATAAGCGCGCGATTAGCCCACACCCGTGGGTGTATGGCTAACGGCTCCCATGCGGTTAGGATGGATCGGCTCTTCTAAATACCCACACTTAGACTTATATAATAGAGAAGTATTTTTTAGTGACTGGCCTATGTCAGCGCTAAACAATACCTCTTATGCCAAACGAACAAACCCATACGTAACAAACTCTTCTATACACTGTCGTAACGTCACCCTGGTTGAGACGCTATCGCAGCCGAAACATCAAGATCCTGTGGCCCTTTTTCCCTTCAAGGTCACGTTATCTAGATAGTTTCGAGGTTTACAAATACTGATACCAATTCTCTTAAAATTCCAGGAAAAGGTTGAACAGTGTGGTGCCGACGTAACGTTTGGACGTTTACGTCGGACATCACCCTGCCCACGCACTAATTTCGTACATGTATAACGTATCAGTCGTAAACAACTAATTATGACCTCTCGGCAAAAAATATATACATCAATATTGAGAGATTACATTCTGCTGTTTTTATGTGTGTAAAACCGTACAATGCTTTCTTACATTTATTTTGGTGTAACACAAAATATTTTACATTTACTTTGGTGTAACGAAAATATCTTACATTTACTTTGGTGTAACAAAAAAAAATATTTTACATTTACTTTGGTGTAACATTACACCTACCTAATCTCTAAACATACATGTCAGCTATCACCTTATTTATGTAAGTGTGTTGTAGTGTATGCACCTAACCCTTATTCTTATATGCGTCAGATATAACTCGAGGTGACACATACAGGTCGCTACAGAAAGTCGATTATCACTGGCAGTTAAATCGTCTTTCCAACAACGCCGTACAAAATCACAACAATTTAAAATCTAGCTGCTAAAATTGTTTTTCACCTATCGGTCCCTGGTAAATCTTTCAGCATGCCATTATAGTTTTAGGTGCAGGCCCGACATGGCCTGTGACTACTTTTGTCCGAAATAACCTGACGAGTCCATCCGGACAGCTTTTACTATAGCCGCAAGAATGGTCCCAGCAGATTTTTAGGCAATACGCATGTGCGTAACTTCATACGCAAGTGCGTAACAATCGCTATTTTCACCGAAAAAACGGGACGTTATTGATAACCACGAAAGAACTCATACACAGAATGCTGGCCGATTCAACAGACGACAAAATAGAAAACGAGTGACTTATTATTTCAATACAATGTAACATGCTAGAGACATTGCGATTCAATGCAATTACAGGAATCGCCATCGCCCTGTCATGTACAATATCAATACAGTAACAATATAATATAACTTCACGTACCTTTTATAATAATGAATAGCATCTCTATATCGAACCTTTCAACGGTATGTTTAAAATGTCCCCTAACAAGAATGGGAAATTCCATCCTTTATATATTGAAAAACGCACAAGATTTCCGAGATATTCAAGAAGAATAAGGAAAACGTGCAAGCGTTGATAAATATAGATACAATGAATTCCATCTCAGACAAACCGACCTTTTATTGGGACTATCAATAGAAAGAGTACCGTATCATGGTTCGAATAGGTGACCAGGTGCATACCTAAACCACTGCGTATTTGTGCGTATACGCAACCATAGCTGATTCCGTTATTCCAGCCATTCTGTATCGTAACAAAGGCCCTTCCTTTTGGGAGAAAAAGGAATGACTTTTTCTTACAATACACGATGCAGAAAAGAAGGAATAATACAGAATAATTATATAATACAACATATATACACGTGCGACTTAAATGGCGGACTACCTGGAAAGATAGTCTGCCCCCACATTGTCTTGTCCTCGGATTGCCACAATCTCAGACCTATTATAGTTGAAGCTTTAATGCTCCACACATAAGTATGAGGTTGTACCCCTTTAACTTCTCTTTATATATGGGTTTGTATATCTTTAACTTTCTATGAAGTTTTATGTCTGTTGACATTTAATATATAAGGCTTAATAGCCAATAACTTTCTCAAAGATCCATATGTTATGCATTCTTATGCCAAGTATAGCTATTAATAACTTCCTCCATAATACAATCTTTGTGCAAAATAAATTAACGTGACTCTTCACGTTGAAGCCAACCTCCGTTGCAAAAATATATTATCGTGACTTGCTCACGTCAACAGTCTACCGTCATACGTCATGACTTAAATAAAATTCCGTGACTCCTCACGTCAAAAGTACACCTATGTAACTACTACTATGCTATCATAGTTAAAATATAGGTCAACAATCCGAGACAATTGGGTCATTTCGCTGTCGCACACCTTTAACACTAACACTGACTACTGCTTTCAGTTTCAGTCATATTGCGCCAATAATATGGTATTGGGCAACGTCTACCACTACCATATGAACGTCGTCGTTCTGTCTGGCTGTCAGTCCGTCTTGTACGGCTAACTACTGCCTCCTTGGAGGATATGTTTCTCTGGGGTACACTACAAAAATGAGTACTTGCGACCTTTACATTTTGAGTTGTCCTTTGACAAATGGCACAAGATCTACAAAATTGAGTTACCTCCCTACAAACACCGGGCCAATAAAATTCATCTAAGACCTTAGATATAGTTTCCTTTCTGCCTCTATGATTTACCACCTTTCGTGATTCATGGGCTAAATTTATAACGCTATGCGTCAAACTAGAAGGAACTACTAACTGAAGTGAAACTTTAGCATTCTTCTTATGATGCCTATAAATCAAACCATTCCTACGAATGAACTTAGTTTCACCACTTGAGAAACTGCGACTTTTAGTCACACTACCAGACTCTACTCTTCGTCTAATATCTGCTAACTTAGCATCTGACGCTTGCTTCAATACTAATTCTTGCCTGTTCTGCCTAATAAACTTATCTGCCACCTTGACCTTTCTATTCTTTCTACTTTTCTTTGACCTCTTCTTATTGACTACCCCTGATGAAAAATGGGTCATATCGGGAAATTTGGACCCCTCAATATTTCCAATGACTAAGTCATGTGCTGGGTCATCAATGCACAACGCATCTGTAGTCCCTCTAAAAAATGGACAATCAATATTAATCCGGGTCATAGGACATCTTTGATTATAATTGTTAATAAGAGTCACACCAGACTGCTTATTTAACATCTGACCATCAGAAACTAAACTTCTCCTGACAACTACCCCCGTACAACCTGTGTCTCTTAAGACTCTGACCTCCTTACCATTTATGGTACCAACCGCTGTCGGCAACCTTGACTGTGGGAATTGACAAGTGCCCTTGCTATCCTTACGGGGTAAACCTTTTGTTGAACTAAACTTAGCCTGACCTTTTCCTATATCCAAACTTTGATAAGCCACTTTACAAAAATTGACCTGATGGTCGGTCCTGTAATTATTGTCATGATGACTATAATGATTGTCACGTTGGTCAACTCGACCAAAATTTCCATCCTGATCCCTATATGAATTATCTCCCCTATACTGGGAATTAAATTCAGCACTGTAAACAACTTTCTTATTATCAGGGTTATGCCAACATTTATAGGTGGGGTGAGGCTTGCCACAAATCTTACATTTCACAACGGGCCTTTGATCTTGATTGGGCTCTACCTTAGGCTGGGCTTGATCTACACTCTTACTTTTATACTGCCCTTTTGAAACACATAAGGGAACACCCCCTTTGGCATCGGCGAACAAATCCGCCTCATGGGCTAACTCGCCCAGGGCTTTAAACGGCTTAGGTTTGAGATACAAATAGAGCTCATGACTGCAACAGTCAAGGAACTGGTCTCGGGCCAAAAAATCACAAACGGCCTCGTAGGTCTTTTTGACCTTAGCCAAACCTAGCCATTTATCAAGGTAGCTCGCTAGCCTACCACTAAATTGTCTGAAAGTTTCGGCTTTCTCGGGCCTACAATCCCTAAATTTCTTACGAAAAGATCGTTCGGTGAGGTCGAAATTAGTAAGCAGAGCCTCCTTAATCTGACCATAATCCGACTGGTCATCTCTGGAAAGCCTAACGAAGACTTCCAAAGCGCGTCCCTTTAATAAGGCACTTAAGTATGATGCCCACATGGACGGGTCCCATTTATTTGACAAAGCATAACTTTCGAACCTAGTTAAATAGCTATCCATCTTATCCGTATGTTCGTCAAAGTATGGAAGCTTGGGACTCCTAGGATTTGAACTTTTCTCTTTGGGCCCCCAGGGATGTGAAGTGGTCTCGGCCTCGATTTTTTTGAGTTCCACTTCGGCCTCAATTTTTTTTAGCGCAACTTCTTTTTCCATTTCCATTTCCTTATCCTTGCGCGCAGCCTCAATTTTTAACTTTTCCACTTCCTTATCCTTACGCGCGGCCTCAATTTTCATTTTTTCTAATTCCCGATCTTTCTCTTTTTGCTCGGCCTCCCTTTTCTCTCTTTCATATTCCCTTTGGGCCAACCTTTCCTCCCTTTCTAAATCTTGTTGCCTTTTAAGATAATCCCTTAGTTCTTGCCCTTCATATCCTAATTCCCGTGCTAATGAAATATGTTTATCCATTTTAGCCTATTGTTGGGAATGGTATAAGTCAACTATACTGTTGAAAATAAATAAGGGTTCGCTTTGTCCCTTTTAAATAGGTATGGGCTAACCAACGTTCGCGCTGGTAAACTAATAATTTTACTAGGGATTTAATGACGTTACATATGAGTAACGTAAAGTACAACGTATAAGAGATCACCGCGGAAAGGTGCCTAGGATATATATCAACTTTAAATAGGCCTTCACTGAACGTATTTGACTAAAAAACGTCATTCATTTTCTCGCATTTACGTCAAGAAATGTATACCTACGCGATATTAATATAAACGCGTTACAGTCAAGTCAACAGTCACTTGTCATAGCAAGACATAATAATTGACTAAAATAATCTTTCTATGGACTTCTTCTAATAATAGAAATCAGTTGAGTGGCGTCACACACTATGACGTCACTGAGGTGATTTAAATTATTAGTACCCTCAAACGATATGAAATTTTCCACATCAGTATCCTTAATTAATAGGAATACAGGGCATAAGCCAATACACAATGATATGGGTAAAGTAAAGGTGGACAAGTCTAATAATTAAACTCTGTCAAATTTTCCTTGGGTTTTATACCCTAATGGCAATCCACAGAACAAGAAAGTATGGGTCCCCTCAGAATGTTATGTGATGACTTATTTACATGTGTCGCACTTCATCACAGGGGAACGCATGCAATCGGTACTGTGTGTTGACACTCACAACCTTTCTTGTAAAGGAAAACTACTAGTGTGCGCCCGTAGCAACGTCACAGCAGAGAAATTTGCCAATAAAACCTCAAAAATCCCACTTCTGACACCATTGTTACGACATAAAGCCGGTCAGGAAGGAAGAGGGGAAATCTTATTGGAAAATTCCTTTATGCGATGACGATGCTACCAGGGAAAAATAATGCACACAACTAGCAAAAACTTTTCAGTACTTTATGTACTAAGAAAACATCAACAACACATTAATATACAATGACACCACCTACGCTGTTATTTCTGACTAATTGACCATCCTATACTAGAGCAAGTTGCCACTCCAAGATCATTTCAATTAGAACTAATCTTGGACTGTCCTGTTCTAGATGTACGTCAACTAGTCAGAAATAAGAGACGTAAAGAATATGATTAACATATATCTTAAGATCTCATAAAAAAAAGACAATTGGGCCCTTTAATATTTCCGTTCTCGTATTGACGAGAAATCTCGAGATTATACGCGTCTCGCGAACACTATGTCTTCTAAGCTGCACGTGTGTCTACTTCAGACCATCGGCGCTGAGGTGATCGAACCTGTACTTTGGTCGTCACTGGATTCACGTAATCGTAATCTTTGTTACGCGTACTGCTGATCGTTGCTCAAGACGTCAGCATTAACATATATAGGTTCTCCTGATCATATCCCCACGTTGGGGTGTCAGATTCTCATATAACCATTCAAGCCGGTTGGCTTCCCATTTGATTGTGCTACGTTGTAACGATTGGGCCTTGATCCACGCTGGTCGTGGCCTGAGGGGGACAACTAATATGTGCCCTCAGGTGATATCAACGGCTCACCAACATTCAGCCTCCAACGTAGGAGGGGACACAAGAGACGATTCTGCAAAAAACAATCTATATTTAGAATCTCAGAATCACTCTTTTGCGTCGATAATGGGGTTGTTCGTTCGAAGTTCACAAAAATAGAAATAATTTCAGTGGTCTTACTCTTTTAAATTACAGCCTAACCCTATAAGCGCGCGATTAGCCCACACCCGTGGGTGTATGGCTAACGGCTCCCATGCGGTTAGGATGGATCGGCTCTTCTAAATACCCACACTTAGACTTATATAATAGAGAAGTATTTTTTAGTGACTGGCCTATGTCAGCGCTAAACAATACCTCTTATGCCAAACGAACAAACCCATACGTAACAAACTCTTCTATACACTGTCGTAACGTCACCCTGGTTGAGACGCTATCGCAGCCGAAACATCAAGATCCTGTGGCCCTTTTTCCCTTCAAGGTCACGTTATCTAGATAGTTTCGAGGTTTACAAATACTGATACCAATTCTCTTAAAATTCCAGGAAAAGGTTGAACAGTGTGGTGCCGACGTAACGTTTGGACGTTTACGTCGGACATCACCCTGCCCACGCACTAATTTCGTACATGTATAACGTATCAGTCGTAAACAACTAATTATGACCTCTCGGCAAAAAATATATACATCAATATTGAGAGATTACATTCTGCTGTTTTTATGTGTGTAAAACCGTACAATGCTTTCTTACATTTATTTTGGTGTAACACAAAATATTTTACATTTACTTTGGTGTAACGAAAATATCTTACATTTACTTTGGTGTAACAAAAAAATATATTTTACATTTACTTTGGTGTAACATTACACCTACCTAATCTCTTAACATACATGTCAGCTATCACCTTATTTATGTAAGTGTGTTGTAGTGTATGCACCTAACCCTTATTCTTATATGCGTCAGATATAACTCGAGGTGACACATACAGGTCGCTACAGAAAGTCGATTATCACTGGCAGTTAAATCGTCTTTCCAACAACGCCGTACAAAATCACAACAATTTAAAATCTAGCTGCTAAAATTGTTTTTCACCTATCGGTCCCTGGTAAATCTTTCAGCATGCCATTATAGTTTTAGGTGCAGGCCCGACATGGCCTGTGACTACTTTTGTCCGAAATAACCCGACGAGTCCATCCGGACAGCTTTTACTATAGCCGCAAGAATGGTCCCAGCAGATTTTTAGGCAATACGCATGTGCGTAACTTCATACGCAAGTGCGTAACAATCGCTATTTTCACCGAAAAAACGGGACGTTATTGATAACACCCGAAAGAACTCATACACGGAATGCTGGCCGATTCAACAGACGACAAAATAGAAAACGAGTGACTTATTATTTCAATACAATGTAACATGCTAGAGACATCGCGATTCAATGCAATTACAGGAATCGCCATCGCCCTGTCATGTACAATATCAATACAGTAACAATATAATATAACTTCACGTACCTTTTATAATAATGAATAGCATCTCTATATCGAACCTTTCAACGGTATGTTTAAAATGTCCCCTAACAAGAATGGGAAATTCCATCCTTTATATATTGAAAAACGCACAAGATTTCCGAGATATTCAAGAAGAATAAGGAAAACGTGCAAGCGTTGATAAATATAGATACAATGAATTCCATCTCAGACAAACCGACCTTTTATTGGGACTATCAATAGAAAGAGTACCGTATCATGGTTCGAATAGGTGACCAGGTGCATACCTAAACCACTGCGTATTTGTGCGTATACGCAACCATAGCTGATTCCGTTATTCCAGCCATTCTGTATCGTAACATACTGTTATTCCAAAGACATGGCAGTCTCTTAAGTTGATAGGAAATGTAATCATATTCTTGCAATGTATCTAACAGACATTAACTGTAAACCATCTTGAGAGGTAGAAAAAAGAACAGAGTCATCAGCAAACAGGAGTAGAAATACAGTCATATCACTGATCTGTATGGTACTTTGACCTCGGCCAGTCTCAAAGCCAAGTCGTTTATAAAGAAAATTAGAAGTATCGTGGACAAAGCTTCGCCATGCTTTACTTCACAATGCTAAGCAGGCACGTAGCTAGGCGGAGGCCTGGAAGCCTGAGCTTCAACATCATATGGGCCTTGACGTGAGAAACCCTGAGTTTGCTGCTTGCGAACAACAAAGACGCAGATCAGCCTGCACATCCGTGCAGTCTGATCAGTGCCTTTGTTATTCACTATCTGAAAAGTAAAGTAACCATGTCAGATATCTCTTAATTCACCCATTTTGTTGATTGACTTCAACATGATAAAGTCTCTGGCTACGCCCTTGCTAAGCAAACTATACGAAATAAGTTTGTATACTTAATACTGAAATTGCTAGTTGCGTTAATTTCATTGTCTTCTTGATGCCATGTGGCTGTTTATGTGTAATGTGCCTCTTCTTCGTCATGCGTTTTGTTGGTCAATGTGTTATTGTGGCATTTCCTGGCCATACTCAATTACTTTTGCTGGCTCATGCTTAATTGTAAATATTATGACTTTAATATATATTTTAGGTAAAATTAGCTGCAAAGAGTTGAAATATGTGCTGACATCAATTGGGGAAAAGCTGACAGACGCGGAATTTTCTGATCTTATCCGGGAAGCAGACATGGATGGGGATGGATCCATTAGTTTTGAAGGTCTTTCATTTTTTTCTTATTTCATATTAAAATATACAATGGACATGATAAAAATTCATAATCTATTTACTTGAGATAGATGAATATTTCTCTTCGGACCCGCACAATTAGAAAACAGGAGACTTTTAGATGTAGGAAAACTCCAAAACGCCACAGACGGACAGTGCATATGACCTTTGGCCTCCAGCACCGACCTTGACCTTAATGTGGGGTAGCTGAAACTTTCACTAGTCATGTGGTCTCATTTAAGTATATTCATGAGAGTTAATGGGAAGTGTATTCAATCTAACGCTACATAAACGAACAGGATTTTGGTACTTATCGGATTGACGAGCAGCAAAGGCTCCGTTGAGTCTGTGCATATCGGTAGACTCATCAGAGCCTTTGCTGTTCAATATCATAATGAAGGTATGTAAATGAAAGCTCAGACCAAAATACCTCGATCTAGCATCACTGAATACATCAACATGGGCTTTTATTAGAGGCAGTTGCATATATGCACCAAGTACTGAAGTCTTGTGTGCCGGTACATATTATGATTTCAGAACCAAATTGTTTTATGCGCATACACCATGCTCAAATGCTAGTGTGTTGAGAAATGTATGTATACAAGGGGGTTAACTAACTACCTGGCAGTTTTGGAAAAAGTGAATTGCATCCTTCACGAGATTGTTCACCTTTAAACTTAATTGCAAGGAATATTTTAAAATATGTAACACAAATTTTACATTTGAACGAACATTTAAAATAGTAGTGCCCATTGTTGGATATGCATATAATTACGATGTATTCTTTTTTTTCAGAGTTTTCCAAAGTTCTTGCGCACAAGTTTGTGTAAATATCACCAAGAGAAACATCAAGCGAATGACAATACAGATTTTCAAGCGCATTCTATCATATATAAACAGACAATATTATGCAAGTGTCCGAAAAAGTGTATGTATTTAAAACCTGGACTAAATGTACAAGTGAATGACATACATACCAGTTTTCAAGTACATTCTAGACATACTTTGTGAGTGTCAAAAAAGTGTATGGTGTTAAGAACCTTGATCATGTTCATAGGTCTGGCGTTTAGTGTTTTGCACTCAGTGTTTTCCTTTTTTCACCAAGTTAATTTGTTTGCATCAGTGTAAAAAGTATATATGAATGTATAGAATGGCCCTGTTAGCACGGATGTCAATTACATGCTATCTGGAAAAGGTTGAGATTTAACCTTGGTTATTAGCCTTTCATACCCATGTTATTTTGCGCAGATTGACACGTGAGTGTGAAAAGGACCTCGCACAGTCTCAATGAACGATTACCCACAAAAATGCCTGATAAAAGTTTCAAAGTAAATGATAACTTTTCCGGGGAGAAACCTGGAATTATACGCAAAAAAGGTGTTTCACAGTACTGATTAAAATATGGGTAGAAAACACTGTTTGTGTTATTCAACATATCGGAAATATGTAAAAGTTTTTTGAATGAATACCCACTTGATCAAGGAAACACTTGGCATACAATTTTAGTCTTGCATTAAAGATATCATATACAATTGCCACAATTGATCAAGTGGGGAAGGCTATCAAATTATTAAAATACACAATACGATAAAAGCTCACAAAAACACTTATCTCCATCAATTCTGTTTAAACATGTAGCTTAAAATTATGTATGAATTTTGTAGTTATGATACACTACATTGATTAGGTCAGACTAAAAAAAACTATAAAAAGTACAGGTATAATCTTTGGGTAAGACACTTACTGGTGAGGTTCAAAAGTTATGGACAAAACGTTTATTTGGGAATGGACAAAACGCTTATTTACCAAAACAATTAAATATTCTAGACCCCACAATACTTTCTTCTCTAGTTTTATCCTTTATTAAATTTCCATGTATTAGGATGAATACCTGGCAAAACCTTGGCTTTCTGAAAAAAATTTTGGTCTCAAATAATACCCCCATTCTCTAAAACCTAAGATCATGGTTTGTCTATGCAATATTTTCCAAATAAATGTATTTTATTATGCTCACGTAATGCCAGGTTATGATTAAATCACAAAATATAGTTATCAATTATACATAATCATATGGTCTCAATATCAGGATAGATTGCACAGGACTTTGTGCGAGGTCCTTGGTTGTATTGTATATCTAGACAAAGTAGTTAAGGATATGATTGGAATGATAATGTGCAGTCAAGATGTAATTTGGATCTACCAGCGGAAGCTAAAATAAAAGAATGGAAACAGAGGGGTATGCAAGGAAAGAAATCCATTCTGGAATGGTTGTGAGTTGCATAGAAAATCTATCACTTGGGATAACCATTGGCGAAACAAGGAACTCTCTTGACAGATTTTCTTTATCCATGGATATGTTGGATGGTACATGAAGTGGGTTGTATACGACCTGTTACCAGATGTGTTTCCTGTATTCGGCCATTGTAAATTGCTCCTAACCAGGAAACCATATGGAAAAGTGACGGAAACACAAGAATACATCACATACATGAAGGCCAAGAAATCAGCCCTTCCTAACAGGTTACCACAAGGATGAAAGGAACATACAAGATAGTAAAACATAAAACACAATAACAAAAAGGATCCACAAAAGAAGCACCACCTTAGAAGGGTCAGTAAGAAAATTACAGGAGGGCTTAAACATTTTTGGCGGTACCAACCTCACCCTTATTTGGGATGTGGATCAAGACAGATAGATGTTTGGTTCGCATGGAAGACCCCTAACTTATCGATTTATCATCTCTTAGTACATATAAACCAAGATATAAAAAGGAGGTCAAACAAAGACATAGACTTGACAGTACATACAACTGCATACCGGAGCAAAATAAATCCAACAGGTAAACCCCGGCCACAGACACCAAGCATCATTTATATTTCAGACAAACTCTGAAGATATCAGTATATTATGTTTAAACCTGAATTTTATTTTCTCTTTCTTGCACATGGGTCAGAAATTTTCTAACATACCAACTATAATAAATAGTGTTTATGCAAAGATGCAAATATGTGTATATATCATTGACAGCAAAAACAATGCTGATATTTCTTTATTAGTACTTCTTTATTCAGTTGGAAACTGGTGGTTAGTGCTCAACTTGAGATTGAAGGGTCGCTAGTTCGGCCTCATTAGAGACACTGTGCTGTGTTCATGAGTAAAACACTTTATCCTCTGCTAGGTACAGGTTTAACCCAGGAAACCTCCCGACATGACTGAAATATTGCTGACTTTGATGTAATACTGTGAACACTTAATATTCACAGCATCAAAGTTTGGTGATTTTAAAAGACTGACATATTGGGTAGTTTAATTTTGGTGGTTTCTCAACTTAATGGCCTTTGAAATTATTTTCTATTCTCATAGGGGCTACTCTTAACGGGGAGCATTATTCTTTCATTTAATAATAGCCAATTTCATACTGAGTTTCTCCAACACGTTCTGATTTGCTCCAAGCACTTTCCTATTAGAAATAATCTTACCAATCAAAAAACACACCAACAATGTGAGCTATATTTAAATAAGCATTTCAGATACCCAATGATGACAAGTGAAAAAAAGTTTGAGTTTTAATATTATTTTCGATTATGTTAGGAATATCTATTGCTAAAAACCAACTTGTCATTTTTTCACATTTAAATGGGAAGCAAACTTGAACTTGACGTTAAGTAGTCAATGTCAACCCAGGATCATTATTTGAACAAACTTGTCAAGCCCCACATCTGAAATGTTACATACCATGTCCCAAGATTAACAGCCTTCTGGAGACTTTGAAAGAGTTTTAGTAAACTTTTTACAATATATGGGTGTGGCGGCGTATTTTGTCATGTGACTAGGCCTATTAGAACCAACCTTCGTTAATATACTCAGAAGAAAAAGTTTAGTCAGTGCAGACACTGTGTGCAATAATTTTGTAAGACAGTCTTAATTGCGGTCGGCCGTGGCCGGCCGCTTATATAAACATCATTCAAAACACACATCAAATTCAGGTTTTGACCGAAGCTTTATGCCGTGCTCAGGCTATATTTCATTCGCTGCCGAACAACGAGTTGGGTACCAAATATCGTGGGTTGACCTACAGCGCGGAGTAAACTGTCCGTGAAATCTGTAGGGCTACCTTTGCTCACAAAGAAGGCGTCAATTTGCCCTGTCGCTTATATAAAACGCAATAAGTATTAGCTTTTCAAAAAAGCTGGCGAAAGTTAAACGTCCCAAAGTCAAAACGTCCTTGATTGGCAAAGAGTGCAAGCGAACTTCACATCAGTAAACGTACTTCTGTGGTTGTCATCCACATTTGATAACATAGAATTACTATGAATTCAGGCACTGTCTTATGACGGTCATGACAAACAGGTTTTATGCCCCCAAAGGGAGGCATATAGTAATCAAACTGACTGTCCTTAGTGTCCTAGTTGTTTGAGTGTTTATATCATATGCGGAGTATATCTCCTATATTATTTTAGGCAGGAACGCCAAAATTCGTGTCTTAATGCATTTAGGGTCATGGAGCGTCACACACCTTTACCACTGCCATCAGATCTAGAAAAATCGTGTCCACGAGCATACATCCTAGGAATCCCAAATTTGATTTGTGAACACATCTTGGGGTCACGGAGTCTGTACATATACAGTTAAGCGACCACTGTGACCTTGATTTTCTGGCATTAGTTTTAAGAAAAATGTGCTGTCTAGTGTTGTCAAATGATTTTCCATAAATGTGTCGCATGCTAGATACATTACCATAACATACCATGATTAAGCCGGGTGCTTTCAAAAGATCAAGCAACAACTCGCTGGAAGCATGTGTAAAAATGGTAACAAATTACAGTTCAGATGTTAATAACCAGGGCTAAGAATAAATCTACATGGACAAGCTCTAGAAGTTCAAAATGGAAGCATGCAGTGGGCAAGAATACATACAATGATAGGGCTAAGCAACCGCCAGCTTTTTTGAAAAGCTAATACTTGTATTGACAAAAACTCTTACTCACAATGAAATTCATGTAATGTCTTACAAATGTGAACATTTTCAACAAAACATTCTGAAAATATACCCATTTTCTTCATCCAAATAACATAAAGTGGTCAATATTAAATTCGAATTTCATAACTCAAAATTCAGTCTAGCGCCCCTCAGACGATTTCTGGCAGTACAGACGGAAATTCTTGTACCTGTTGCATGACTAAGGAATTTAAGAAGTTTCCAAGCGACCATGAAGCGCTTACGTCATGTTGACGTCACTATGACCCTAACTTCAAATGGCGTCGTTATCCGTTATCTCCCCAACGGAGGCTTGTCATTTTTACTGCCAGGCCGTTGAAAACGTGTTTGCGGACGATAAATTGTTTGTTCATTGCATCCAAAACTGCGTGTTATGTCAGCAACACGTGTACCTGTTCCAAGACGTCAAAACGCAGTATTTCTGTAATTTGTTAATAGCCTGGACGGCGAATTAAGCTTGCTAGCACTGAATTTTCTCCGGATTATTTCAAAAGGAACAACTCTCTTTCAATATCGAACAGTATATGAGAAAATAGCCCTGCCGGTTTACCGCAGCACGTGCACATCGTGTATTTTGAAATTTGGTTGATTCAGTCAAATGAAGGCATTATTTGTCACGCAATAAACAGGTTCATGTAAACTTACGATAATTAAACTCATGTATAAAATTTGACAATGATATGTGCAGTATTGTTGATTTTATGAGAAAACATAAATACTGACTAAACTTTTTCTTCTGAGTATATATCCTAAGGAGTCTCCATATGAAAATTTTGTTTAATAGGCTCAGTGGTTTCAGAGGATATGTAACTCGAAGACAACTGAATAACGCCCGAGTCATTGGTATACTATTAGCTCAGTCATGAGCCTTCACCTCAGACGTGCTAAATGCTCATGGTCGAGCTAAGAATGGACATAGAATTTATAGATTGATACACGCTTTAGCTCACCTATTTATAGTTGGCACTAACTTTATCCTAGACTATTGCATTCAACCTGGGTATGGACATATTAAGATACAGCTACAAGCAACAGGATAAAATGCAACTCTTATTCATTATTTTTATTGTGTACATGTACGTTACATTGAAAATAAAGTTGATTTAATGACATTGTGTTAAATTATAATCCAGTGCCTAAATTATCATCTTCATGCCATAATATCCCATTCCAAGTGTTAGGAAAAAAACACCATCTGAGATGTCCTTTGCAGAGGAGCATCTGGTTTTGTGATTGATGGTCAGGGGCCAAGCTCTTCATAATTGGTAACTAAACAAAACAGGCTTACCAGATTAATTGAGCTCTGTCGTTGAAAGAAAAACTTGTTAAATTGATACTTTTCTTTATAGACATATTAAACAAATTAATCATCCCCAAGGACATTTCTAATTGACCAGTGGAAAAGATTTTATAAACGAAAAGAAAAAAATAATATCATTTGGCATATCAACTTCATAGCAAGTATTCACCATTTTAAATAATTCATTCTTTGTGTAAGTGCCTAAGATGAAACCAACATATCTAGCTTCTTGCATTTCTCGATGCAAAACATTTAAATGTCATGTGATCTAGACCACGCCTCTACAGGCCTTGAAATATCTCAAAATAGGCACTTGCCCTGCATCACAAAAATTATTGACATATATGGATAAAATATTAATTTACATTGGAAATCGTCCAAAATTTCACTTGCCCTGCAGCCTGAGGCACTCGTAAATACGAGCGGACGAGTGGATTTTTCGAGCCCTGCTCTAGGCGGAGAAACCTTAACGTTAGCCAATCACTTTCTTTGTTTATCAACGTTTACGTGACGTCATTCACGTATCGCCACGACGTTATGTACACGAGTTTTGCTCCCTGGCTGTTCCAACACCTCCGTTACAAATAAAATATTTTATTTTATATGGATAACTGACGGGGTTGGGTGAAAGATAATTAAGTAAATTTGATTGAAATATAGAATGTAAATTTAAGGATTGAAATTTATATTTTAAGCTTGTAGTTGGATGATGAAAAACATTAGCTATTTTAATGTTTCAGAAAAGCCCTTCAGGCTTGACAGACATTAAAATAGCTTATGTTTTCCATCTTTCAGTGCAAGCTTAAACTATGAATTTCAATCTTTAATAATAACTCTTCTAAAGGATACAGAAATATTCTCATCAGAATTAATATAAACAAAATTATTGCAAAATACATCCACTTGGTTTTAATGATCGTTTTCACCATAAAAGTAATGTTTCTAGATTTTGACGTTTTTCCCCATTTAGATATTCATAAGTGCAGGAAAAGATCCCATGATTAAAGTAAAGATGGTAATCTTAAAAGCCAAAAGATATGTTTAACCCTTAAAGCGCCAATCACGACTGCAACATACGACAAATTTTGGGAATATTTTCCAATTTTTTTTTTTTGAAAAAAATAAGGTATGACATTTCATGAGAGAATTCTGTCAGCAGACGATTCTCATGATTTGTTAATTTTGAAAAAGCAGCAAAATTTGAAACTGTTATCTGCCGCAAATTATAGGTTGCGCCTAATGGGTTAATAACTTTCTGATTAAGTATCAATTTAAAATAATCAGGATGTTACTTTTAGTTATGCTTTTTTGCAATCATCTTGATGTGGAAGATGGGGCAGCTTTTTGCCTTGTTTTGATCACCTTCCTGGTGTCTTGTGACTCATAGTCAGACCCCCACATAAGAGTGCGTACCAGAAAATTAATTTTCTTATTTCTCAACCAAAATTTATGTTGTGGGTACTCAAAAGAACCGTCTCAATGAGACGGTTCTTTTGAGCACCCAAAGCATATATTTAAACTAAAGGGTAAGAAAATAATAAGTTTTACGCTAATTTTTTTTTTGCTTACTTGGCCATATGCGGCTCTTCCTCGCAGTGACATGGGTAAGGTCTGCAGTGTGTAATTGTGATATTTCCTTGTCATACTCACTGTTTTTTGCGCTTTGTAATGTGGATATAGAGGCTAATACAGCCAATGATATAGCCCACCTACTTTATGATGCAGCACTTGTCATACTTAACATGGCTTTCATCATTATAATACTTATTCTGCAATTATTCATACTAAGCTTTCTAACAAAATCAAATTGTTAACAAAGGGAAAGAGTCATAAACTTACCATATATATATAAAGTTGCCAAACATGGCACAGAAGACATTTTGGTCATGTGACATGGGCAATATAGCCATATAACCAGATCCAGATTCCAAAGAATGTGCCATATAGAATTGGACTCAAATTGGTCTTCTGATTTCTAAAAATAGTGTGTTTGCAAACAATTAACAGCTACCTTTGCCAGGTACATTATATTAAAAGTCAATTATGACGTTTGTTGGTTACCAAAAGTAACTTGAAATGTTTTTTACGAAAAAAAAAAACGGATATCTCCAACTTTGAGGAATAAAAAAATCACAAAATTGCATTTAGCTATGTTACAAAGGGAATAATTTGATAAATATACACGAAGAGTTATGATTATTGTGTATGGCACGTCCTCTGAATGTGCATTACAATTGTATGAAGTTTCTTTGAAATACCTCTAGCGGTTATCAAGTTATAAAGCACACATGAAATAGCATTGCAAATGATCAAAGGGAAATGGCTCCAAAATATCCATAGCAGAGTTATGGTTCTTGTGCACAACACATTGTTTCATTGTGCTCTAGAAGTGTTTGAAGTTTCAACCAAATAACTTAAAACAGCGTTCAACTTACAGAGAGTACAAAATATTGCATTTAGCTATTTTACAAGAATAATTTGAAAAATAAACATGCAAGTGTTATGGTTCTTGTGCATGACACGTCGTCTGAATGTGTTTAACAAATGAATGAAGATTTGTTGAAATATCTTTAACGGTTACCAAATTATAGAGCGAACACAAAATAGCATTGCAAATGATCAAAGAGAAACAACTCCAAAAATATCCAAAGCAGAGTTATAGTTCTTGTGCATGAAACATTGTCTCATTGTGCACTAGAAGTGTATGAAGTTTCAACCAAATAGCTTGAACAGCGTTCAATTTACAGAGCGGACAAAAAATTGCATTTAGTTATGTTACAAGGGGGATAATTTGAAAAATAAACATGCAAGAGTTATGGTTCTTATGCATGACACGTCTTTCCAAGTTTTTGAAGTTTAGTTGAAATATCTCTAACGGTTATCAAGTTAAAAAGCGGACACGATTTTGTGACTGACAGACAGACAGATGACGATAGGACAAAAACAATATGTCTCCCAACCCTTCCAAGGGGGAGACATAATTTTCTCATTAGGTTAAATATATCTGGCCCTGAGGTTATAAAACTTGAGTTCATTCTCAGACTCAAAATAAAGTGCAATGATTGGCTGCTTGTGGACATGTGTCTGCAAGCAGCCAATCAGTGCCCTTTATTTTGAGTCTGAGAATGAACTCAAGTTTTATAACCTCGAGGCCAGGTATTATTATATAACCTATAAATAGACATCTTTTGATTGGCCCAGATGCCTATCCACTCAGGTCCATAAAACTACATATCACATGGGCTGCTGGTTTTTCCCATTCAATATTAGTTACTAAAATAGACTTCATAGAAACTTTTCATAACAGGTGTGCTTTCAGCATGAAACTTGCATGATTTGCTATAAAAAAAAATCAGTGAGTGACAGCAGCATGAAATTCACAAGATTTGGTGTTTCATCATATACATGACATTCAGACTTTGCTGTTGAATATAGTAATTAGCAGAACTCTTAAATGAACTAATGAATTCTTCCTTCTGGATTGATGCAATAAACTTGGAATGGTCCATTGTATAATTCAAGGGGTCGCAGGTTTTAATTTCTAAACAAAATTGCAGTTTTTTCCCTGAAGATCATTTTTGTCTTTGCAAACAGTGTAGACACTGATGAAATGCCACATTATGCAGCATTTAATCCGGTTCTTCTCTGTCTGCAGTTGTAATTACAAATAAAGTATGCATTCATTCCTTTTTTAACTGAATGAAATCAGTTAATCATCCTGTAAAAAAAGAAATTCAAGACTGTCCAAGACATAGTCCATAGCCAAGATTTTGTTGTTGTTGCTTTTTTGTTTTAATAGAGAAATTATATAATAAAACAATTGTTGACTATTGAGGCATTGGACATGATGTGATATCGACCTGAGAATACCAATATTGACCTCGGCTCCGCCTCGGTCAATATTGGTGCTCTCAGGTCGATATCACATCATGTCCAATGCCTCAATAGTCAATAATTGTATAATGTATACCCACTTCATCATCGTTGGTTGAATTATAAATAGCTTTTCGTCTAAATGCTGGGGAAAATAATAGACACTCATTTTATTTTATTTTTATTAGAGGCATGTTCAATGTTTTAACACTTGTTCAATATTTTAACATACAAATACGTTTCTATCATGTAACAATCAACCCAGGATGGAACCATCATTTATTGCATATAGTAGGCGTCTTTTTCAAAATATCTGATCAGTCGGCAGTCACTTAAAGTTCTTAAACTCTTTCCTTGCTAGCTTTGACAAAAAGCTGCGGCTTTTGTTGTCTGCCGATAACCTTGGCGAACAGTTTGGACCTAGATCAGGACCAACATAATATGGGTCTTGATCTGGGTCCAAACCATTTGACACTCTGATAGAGTTCCTGAAATAATTCTATGAAAAAAATAAATTTAAAGAAAGTCAGCAGAAGACAACAAAATCATGAAAAAAACTAGAATTGTTTTTTCTACAAAATACAGATGTCTCCCCCACCCCCGTTTGGTGTCAGAAAGATCCAAAATGTCACTAAATGCAATTTCAAACTGAAACAATGGTGATGTTTTTTTAGCAAACACTCCATTTGAAATAATTTTGAAAAAAGTCAGCAGACGCAACAAAAAGCATGAAAAATTACCTAGCATGCAAAAAATTAAAGACTATGATTTAGTCTTTTAATTCATAAAGTGTCACCTTTAATTTGTGGCAGACAACGATTTCAAATTTTACTGCTTTTTCAAAATAACAAATAAAGCATGATATTTCATAAGAATCGTCTGCTGGCATTATTTTTGTCGAAAACTAGGAAAGATATTGCAAAATTTGTCATCTGCTGCAGTTGTGATTGGCGCTTTAAGGGTAAAAATATAACCCTAAAAGTACAAGAAAAAAAAACTGAACAATTTTTGCATGAACAAAATTGAAATATCACATGCGTTTTAACCCATTCCATTCTGATGGATTATCCCATACATATTGATCAGGGACTCTCTATACAGATATAGAGGGTCCCTGATATTGATACAATAAGTATGGAAATGACCATTTTGCAATTTAAGGGGTTGCTGCTCAAAATTTCTATAAAATGATGTATTTCTGTGCCTGAAGATTGTTTTATCATAGCAAACAGTGCAGACACTAATGAAATTCATCTTTGTCTTCAATGCACATTTCATCTTTGTCTTCACTGTTTGCCAAAGATTACCTATATCTAGAATGGAAGAGGTTAAGCTGTTTTGCTTTTAAGATAATTGAGCCTTGACATGAGATTTCCAACAATGTGGTATGTGCGACCAGCAAAGGCTCAGACCAGCCTGCGCATTCGCGCAGTCTGATCAGAGCCTTTGCTAGTCGCTTGAATTTTCTATGAGTGTTAAGCTACTGACTGAACACCATTTGGAGTTTCTAAGCTTAAAAGGAGGCTGCACAGGCTCATCTGAGTCTACACTTGTCAAAATGCCAGGTGGCTCAGTGGTAGAGTGCTTGACTCGAGACCAAGAGGCCGCGGGTTCGAGCCTCACAGGCGTCACTGTGTTGTGGTCCTTGAGCAAGACACATTTATCCTAGCTTAGTACTGGTTCAACCAAGGAAGACCCGTCCCTGTTTAACTGAAAGATTATTGATGGGACTTTAAGAATCAAATCAAACAAAACATTGTTGGAAAACACATGTCACAGCTCATATGTTGGCAGCTCGTTCTTGAAAGAATTGGTAAAGTGCACTTGATAATTCATAAAAGGGTAGATATTCACATAGAATGAATACATTGAATTCATGGGTGAAAGTTCAAAATTTCCAAAATCCTGAACTTTCGAAATTCAAATCTTAAAGGACCTCGGACAGTCTTAATGAAGTATTGCCCATAAAAATCGCCAGACAAAAGTTTCAAAGAAAACGATTGTTTTTCCATCAAAAAGATAGTAGATTAAACTCTCGAAAAATCCGCAAAAGTATTTTTCTCATTGGACAAGCACCTATTCAAAAATATGGGTTGAAAACCCTGTTTTTGCTATTCAACATATAGAAAATAGAAAAAGTTTTACTGAAGTGCTTTCCCCCCCGTGACCAAACTAATCCTTTTGCCCACTGTTGTAGGTTTACATTTCACACATCATATAAAAACGGCATGATTGGTCACGGGGGGGGGGGAACGATGTCAAAATGCTCAAAAACAATTTATTATAAAAACGTATTAGGAACTTATTTTGTGCAAACCTGTAGGTAAATGTCAATTTACAATGGCATGTATCAAGGGCTTCAGTTATGATTGTGTACCAAGAAATCAATTGTCTTATTTCTCTACCAAAACATATGTTGTGGGTACTCAAAAGAACCGTCGCAATGAGACGGTTCTTTTAAGCACGAAATTATAGATTAAATCTGATGATTAAGAAAATATTTAAAAAAATAAGCTCAAAAAGTGTGTTTATCTAGGCTCTGATATATACAGTATGCAGATATGATACAGCTCAGTGAACATGTCAAACTGGCTGAACCACAGGTAATTGTCAAAAGTTATAGCCAGCACATTTATTTAGAAGAATGATGAGATCTTCTCAACCTAAATTTTATGCAAACGCATCACTTTCGTCTCAAGTTTTATTCCCCAAACGTTATATTTACATGTGTTTAGGTGAATACCCGGCGAAACTTTGACTTTCTGTTAAATAAAATTTGGTCACAAAAAATACCCCCACCCCCTAAACCCTAATGTCCTGGTATAATCATGCAATATTTTCAAAATATTTTTATTTTGCTTGGTACACTAAACGTAAGGGTTTGATTTAAGCACAAAACTATAGTTGTCAAATATGCATTATCCTAGCCACAGGCTGTCAAATTTTGGGCAGATTGAATAGGAGACTGTCCGAGGTCCTTTGCAGTATGCCTATAATATCAGCATTATCAAAGTTTTTTGTTTGTTTTGTTGCTTTACGTCCCAAGTCAACAGCTATGGTCATGGTGGGACAGTCAGTTCACCTAACCACACTTTTTCCTGGGCAAGCTTGAACAAGCAGCTAACCAGTAATTTGTGCACATACTTTCGCTTGTAACTGACAACAGCCCTTCTTGAATGATTCAGGGGAAGGAAGGAGAATGACCGTAGAAATTATTTCATGATCAATCTTCACGAAAGTATGGTACCGGGCCAGGATCAAACTCGCCACCCCTGGATCTGTAGTCAGACACGCATCTGTAGCTAGACACATTACCGCGCTCACAATCAGGTCAACATCAAAGTAAGAAAGACAGCAAATATCAGGAATCGATACAATCAAGTACCACACCTGTCCCAAAATTCCAAATGGGAAAGTAAAAAAATCACAATAAACATCTTGTTCCAAGAGGTCAGACCTTTCCCTTCAGGTGACCTCAAGGTATAGATATACAAAGTTAAACAGGCACTCATTAATCTTCCCCATCATTCTGTCACGTTCGGTACATCATTCGGTCACGTACGGTGTGTATTAGCTATTTTAATTGATTAATGTATGGAACAAGTATCTTTTAGACAATGCTGGGGCAGTGGTGTAGTGGTAAGACGATTAACTCATATTCCGGTTTGCGAGGGTTGATTCCCACTGGGTATAATTATTTTAGGCATCATTTTTAAATTTATATACTTTTTGAGTTATGATCATATTGTTTCTTGTTTATTTTAATTTTGATGGATAGTTGATATGATGTCTGTTTTCAAGACTGATAAGAGATTATTTATGGTTGGAAGCTGACGGCGGTGGATGTAAAACTCCTGCACATTGTTTCTGATAACAACCTCATCAAACTCGTCCACAGGTTTGTATTGTCCCCGTTTCGAACGTTGCTGTGACGAAAGTGTACCGGTTTCTCGAAGTTCTTTTCGTACTCTGAAAACGGTTCTTCTGCTGACCCCAGTTGCCTGAAAAGTATGTTGAATATATGATGAGCTGTCCCGTCCTCAGTGTTTCTCAAAATAGTTTGAAACATTAGCTATGAGAAATTCGTCTTTAGATTTTAAATGTTTTAAAGATTTCTCAGTTGACATCATAGTTCCTAACAAGTATAATGTTTTAAAATGAATTCTATTACATTTACCTTTACACGTAAGTCTTGTAAAAATCGTGCAAGTCATGATTTATGATAAAAAATGAAAATATTTTTTTTTAAAAAAAATATTGTATTTGTCGTGAGACTCGAACCCACGATCTCAACCTTGACAGCTATACGCTCTATCCGAATGGCTAAACGGGATAGTGATGGATACTGGATTAGAAAAAACTTCAGTCTGAAATCAATACTTTTCATAATGTTTGTAAATCTAAAATTAGTTTTATGGAGTTATACGAGTTTATACGGCATATTCATGAGTGCCTGTTTAACTTTGTTTAGCTATAACAATGAACAGACTCGAAAGCATGACAAACACAAGACATAAATAACACAAATAATCATCAAGTCTATTGTACAATTATTGACTATTGAGGCATTGGACATGATGTGATGTCAATCTTAGAGTACCAATATTGATCGGGGTCGAAATCACATCATGACCGATGCCTCAATAGTCAACAATTGAGGCATTGGAAATGATGTTTGTTTTGTTGCTTTACGTCCCAAGTCAACAGCTATGGTCATTGTGGGACGGTCAGTTCACCTTATCACATTTTTTTCTGGGCAATCTTGAACAAGCATTTAACCAGTACTTCAGGCACATACTTTTGCTTATAACTGACAACAACTCTTCTTGAAGGATTCAGAGGAAGGGAGGAGAATGACTGTAGAAATTTTTTTGTGATCAATCTCCACCCAGGATCGAACTCGCGACCCCCGTATCTGTAGGCAGACTCGCATCTGTTGCCAGACACCCTACCGACTGCGCTACGCGGCCCGGTTTGGACATGATGTGATGTCGATCTTAGAGTACCAATATTGATTGAGGCCGAAATCACATCATGTCCAATGCCTCAATAGTCAATAATTGTATAACATTGCTTCTCATATAATAGTAAAATAAATATGTTGTTAGATATTAATAGACTTTTCGCTTACTGTAAAGGCGGCAACTTTAATATTCATATCTGGGCGTGGTTCGGCTATTTCATCTGCTAAACAAGGGAAATCAGGTTCTATTTATAATTTGGTGAAGAACTTAAAATAAGTTGTTTGGGCCGTGCAAACTTGCGTGCATTTCATGAAAATCCTAACCGTATACACACTGAACTCACAATTATTAACCCTTAAAGCGCATAATCACAAAAAGTATGTTTTTGTCGTCCAATGAAAAATTTGAAGCCTCAAAGACAAACAGTGTGGACCCAGATCAGACTGCTCCCGTTGGAGCAGTCTAATCTGGGTTCACAACGTTTGCCTCTATGCTTATGTTAAATTTTCAGATGCAGTTATTATGCTGGCGTTTTAAGGACTAAATAATGTGTTTTGCGTCAAAACTGAGGTAATGGCACAAGATGATACAGTGACTTTTGAATAAAACCACGCCTCATTTTCAGCTTTGACCTATGTCTAAGGTTGGCCAGTCCTAATTGCGCATTCCTGAGGTGCCACCTTTACAATTACCAAAACGTCATACAATAACGCTTTCCTTGCTTGCAATGATTTTTGTCATCTACTGATAACCTTTGCAAACGGTTTGGACACAGATTGTTCCAAACTGATTGCAATTAAAGGTTATCAGCAGCCAACAAAAGTGGCGGCTAGCAAAGAAGAGTCAAGGGTAAAGCTAAGCCCTATTTTCAGTGAAAAAATATCAAAAATTTCAATGTCAACAAAGTAGTTTATATGACAAGATGGCCCTCTGGCCCTGGGTTGCTCATCTGAGAATGACAGTTAACCCATAAAGCGCCACCTATAATTTGCAGCAGACGACAATTTCAAATTTTTAGCTTTTTCAAAAATAACAAAGTAAGCCATGATATTTCATGAGAATCGTCTGCTGGCAGACGATTCTCATGAAATATCATACCTTATTTCTGTCGAAAACTAGGAAACATGTCGCAAAATTTGCCGTCTGCTACAGTTGTGATTGGTGCTTTAAGGGTAAAAGCATTATACAGCCCACAATCCAGCAGATATTAGCACTTTCAATAAGACTTAGCACGAAAAGTTTAAGTTAAGATGAGGAAAACAAGAGGGTCAAGATGACCCTTAATCGCACACATGAGATAGGTAAAATAGAACTTTTTACTCTCTTTAAAGGCGGTAACTTTAATATTCATATCTGGGCGTGGTTTGGCTATTTCATCTGCTCAACAAGGGAAATCAGGTTCTATTTATAATTTGGTGAAGAATTAATAAGTTGTTTGGACCTCGCAAAAGTACGTGCACGTTGTGAAAATCTGAACCGTATACACACTGAACTCACTTTTATCAACCCTTAAAGCCCATATTCACAAAATGTATGTTTTTTGTCCTCCACTATAATATTTTAAGCCTCATAGACAAACAATGTGGACCCAGATCAGACTGCTCCTGTAGGAGCAGTCTGATCTGGGTCCACAATGTTTGCCTCTATGCTTATGTTAAATAGCCATTTTCAGATGCAGTTATTTTGCTGGCGTTTTAAGGACTAAATAATGTGTTTTGCGTCTATACTGAGGTAATGGCGCAAGATGATACCGTTCCTTTTGAATAAAACCACACCTTATTTTCAGCTTTTACCTATGTTTAAGGTAGACCAGTCTTAATTACGCATTTGTGAGGTGCCGCCTTTATAGTAACCAAAAAGTCATATAATACATAGGGGAAACTAGCCACGCCCACTGGTGACCATGTTTTTTGATGGATCAAATTTGATTTAGCTATTTTAATAGGTCATTCAGTGATCATTCCTAATAAATTATTTTGAACTCTGAGCATCAGTTTCAGAGAAGATTTTTAAAGTTTGTCTTATCATGCTGGCCAGGCCATTATTTTTGAAGGATCAAATTTCTTTTAGCTTTTTGTAGAGGGTCACCTAATAAATATTTCTGACAAACAATTTTCAATTCCGACCACTGGTTTCAGAGAAGAAGTTAAAAGTTTCTTACATAGGTACATAAGGGAAGCAGGTCATGCCCCCTGTTGGCCATGTTTTTTGACAGATCAACTTCATTTTAGCTATTTTTGTCAAAGGTCATCCAGTGATCATTTCCCCCAAATTATTTTGAAATCTGACCGCTGGTTTCAGAGAAGACTTATAAAGTTTGCCTTACTGTGCTAAGCCATGCCCCTGGCTGCCATGTTCTTTTTGATATATCTAATTTCTTTTGGCTTTTTTGTAGAGGGTGACCTCAAATTCGTTCCTGTGAAGTCTGGTTAAAATTGGCACAGTGGTAAAGAAGGAGGTGTCATTTAAAGCAAATAATTGACAACCAACAACAACGACAGACATTGACTCATCCCATAACTGACTTTGAGCACTTCATGCTTATGTGAGCTAATAAAAGGATGTACAATAAAACATTTGTAAAACAGCCACTCTCATAATGACCAAAAATTGTTTTTCAAGACCAATTATCGCTTAATGCAGGCCAAAAGTATTACAGAATGCAGCATTCTGCAATACTTTTGACCTTCATTAAGCTACCATTTGTCTTTAAGATCTATGTTTTGTCTATTTTTGAGTGGCCAGTCTACACAGGTTTTACTGTAGTATCTAAACTGAAATATTAATTTCAACCAATACTGAATCAAATTTGATGTACTATAATAATGGAATACAGACCCCAGCCCCCCTAGCAGCCATGTTTTTCAACAAATAAATATGATTTGAACAATCCTAGTAGAGGGTCACCCAAAGACCATTTGTGCCAAATTATTTTCAAATTGTCCTGTAGCTTTACATGAAAAATTTTAAAGGTGCCCCTATTTACACATCTATGAAAAACTTGACGATTTCAATAAGGTTCACCCAAGGGCCATTTGTGTCAATATTTTGTTTGTTTGATTTTATTCTTTACATCCCATCAACAATCTTTCAGTTAAACAGGGACGGGTCTTCCTGGGTTGAACCAGTACTAAGCTAGGATAAATGTGTCTTGCTCAAGGACCACAACACAGTGACGTCGGTGAGGCTCAAACCCGCGGCCTCTCGGTCTCGAGTCAAGCACTCTACCACTGAGCCACTGTGCTCCCATTTGTGTCAATATATTATCAAATTGGCCCAATAGTTTTTGACAAGAAGACTTTTAGACCTTAAGTTATATTTTCATAGGAAAAAACTGGCCCCGAGGTTATAAAACTTTTTTCATGCTCAACTCAACTGAGAACGAAATTTCAACAACTCATAAAAATTAAACTACCGAAAGTAGTTTATTGCTTTAAGCCTCTCAGATGTTGTATTTATCATGCTAATAAATGTTAAAATGCCAACAATATGTGGCATTTTAACATTTATGAGCAGGATAAATTTTGTGCTCAGCTCAGTTGAGCATGAAAAAAGTTTTATAACCTCAGGGCCAGGTCTCGCACCCTGGCGGCCTTTCAACTGATAAATTTAATTTGAATAATCTTGGTAGAGGGTCACCCAGGACCACTTTTGCCAAATTGTTTTCTAATTGGCCTAGTAGTTTTTGACATGAAGATTTTTAAAGTTTTCCTTATATTTGCCAAGGCCATGGCTATCAGTTGCAATCTTTGAACAACTTTGATAGAGGACCATCCAAGTTTGGTCAAATTCTACCCAGTAGTTTAGGAGAACAGGGTTCATACAGGCAAGATTGTGTAAAATTCAAGGACTTCTAAAGGACTTTACCACTGTTTTCAAGGACAGAAAACTTAAGAAAATTAATGATTTACACGTTAAAATTTTACTTCTGAAATGCTAGAGTCCACTACTAAAGATATTAGTGTAAGATGATTAGATAAAATGTGGTGCCTGTATTTGGTGCAGCATATGCTGCACCAAATAAAGGCACCACAATTTTATAATGATTTAGGTCTCCAAAAACACAGTTGACTCCTCCTATAAATGGTAAAATTCAAGGACTTTTCAAGGCCTTTTGAGTGTTTTTCAAGTACTTTTCAAGGCAAATTCAATTTTCAAGGAGTGTCCAAGACATTCCTGTATATTCAATACTTTTCAAGACTGTGCGAACCCTGGAGATGTTTAAAAATTGTTGACAGACAATGGACGGATGAACAATGGACTCCTGACATCCTAGGATCACAAAAGCTCACCTTGACCCTATGGCTCAGGTGAGCTAACAAAAACAAGAATAGTGTGATGATGACATCATCTCTATAACAGTTTTTAAAATTGATATTACAATAAAAAAAAATATCACATTAATTTTGCAAAGATTATGACCGTACCTAAACTTAACCCTAGTTATGCTGAATAAATTGTTATTGCACATTGACTTCAGAATCTATTTTCAAGCCAGTTCAGTTTCAGGATTTCAATTGAACCACAACATGAGATTTCCATCAATGTGGAATGTGTGACCAGCAAAGGCTCAGACCAGCCTGCCCATATGCGAAGTCTGATCATAGCCTTTGCTTGTCGCTTAAATATTCTATAACTGATAAACTACTGACCAAACATCATTTGAGATTTGCAAGCTTAAAAGGAGGCTACACAGGCTGGTCCGAGTCTACACTTGTAAAAATGCCACATTGTTGGAAATCATGTGTCACTGCTCAATTAATACCGGCTGCATGGAAAATGGTGTAGATCCTGATCAGATGGCTTCATTAGAAACCAGCTGATCTGGATGTACACTATTTGTCAAAGAGGTTGGATCAATCCATGTGCAGCAAGATAAGTAATGACTAGCGGCATTCCCCAGGGACAGAATTTCAGTACTAATGGGTTATTTTTAATGCTCACCATTGAATTCCCCATTTATAATTGAGCCGCGACATGAGATTTCCAACAATGTGGTATGTGCTACCAGCAAAGCCTCAACTCAGCCTGTGCATACGTGCATTCTGATCAGATTCTTTGCTATTCACTTGACTATTATAGGAGTGTTAAGCTTTTGAATGAACATCATTTGGGGTTTCGGAGTTTAAAAGGAGGCTACACAGGCTGGTGTGAGTCTATACATGTCAAAATACCACATTGTTGGAAATCTCACGTAGCGGCTCACATCTTTTAACAAGGCTCCTAAATGTTCCTGGATATGCCAAGATGCAACATAACATGATGACATCACTATTTAGATAACTAAAGAAAACATGATCTACAATGGGGGACCAAGCTAGGGGGCAACTAGGGCAAAATGGTCGCCCTGGGGGGCGAAATGTCGCCCTAAATGGGACCCAGGGAGAAGTGGGAGTCTCCCTAAAAAAAAAAAAAAAAAAAAAAATTTTTTTTTTTTAGGGAGACTCATTTTCATTCTGTCACCACACAAATGCAAGCTGTGGTGACATTATCAGACAATCTACTACCACTGCATCGTGTTTCTCCTTCCATTAAATGGCAATAGTATATGTAATGGCTGATTTGCTTCTAAATTGACAGAAAATGTCGTAGTTTTGCGCTATAGCTTCTCCCTATCTGACTGTCACTTCTCCCTACTTTTCCTGCAGGGAGAAGTCACTTCTCCCTAAAATTCTGGGCCAGCTTGGTCCCTGTACATAATTTAGTTCAGCTAGACAATGGTTAAGTAAAGTTATACAGAAATCATTTCAATATCATGAGATGATGGAAGAATGGGTGATTGTTCTACGTCAGTCCCTTATTTTGTTTGATTTGATTCTTTACGTCCCATCAACGATCTTTCAGTTATGTAGGGACAGGTCTTCCTGGGTTGAACCAGTGCTAAGCTAGGATTAATGTGTCTTGGTCAAGGACACAAGGCAGTGATGCCGGTGAGGCTCGAACCTGCTGCCCCTCGGTCTCCAGTCAAGGACTCTATCACTGCGACAGTCTGTTATATACCATATATGACCTAACTCATTATCTCCTAGTGTTGTCTGCTGATAATTTTTGCAAAGAGTTTGGACCCAGATCAGGCCCGACAAAATGTTGGGCCTGGTCTGGATCCAATCTGTTTGACACTCAGATGGTATTCCTGAAAGAATTTTTCGAAAAAGTTGATTTTGAAAAAAATCAGCAGACAACATTTTATATGACCTAATAAAGGCAAACAGTCTTTTAACCCTTTATTATACCCGCTTTTTCGTTAGAAAAATAGGGTATATTAATTTCGTACCAAAGTCGGTCCGTCGTCCGTCTGTCCGTCACGTTCCTTGTAATTGTATCTCCTCCTTAACTGTTGAACGTAGCAACTTCAAACTTTGTAGATGCATAGATCACATGATGTAGAGGGTACTGGGCGACATTTTGTGTGACCTTGACCCCTAGGTCAAGGTCAAAGGTCAAATAATGTATTTTCTTGTAAATGCATCTCCCCATAAACTTTTGGAAGTAGCAACTTCAAATTTTGCCTGTGCATAGGTCACATAATGTCGAGGGTACTGGGTGACATTTTTTGTGACCTTGACCCCAAGGTCAAAGAATGTATTTTCTTGTAAACGCATCTCCTCATAAACTTTTGGAAGTAGCAACTTCAAATTTTGCCTGTGCATAGGTCACATGATGTAGAGGGTACTAGGCAACAATTCATCTGACCTTGACCTTGACCCAGGTCAAATAATGTATTTTTTTTGTAAATGCATCTTCTCCTGAACCATTGGACATAGCAACTTCAAAGTTCGCAGGTGCTTTGGTCTCATGATGTGGATGCTACTGGGCAACATTTTGTGTGACCTTGACCCCAAGGTCAAGGTTATATAATGTACTGTCTTGTAAATCCATCTTCTCCTTAACTGTTGGATGTAGCAACTTCAAATTTTGCAGATGCATAGGTCATATAATTTGAAGGGTACTGGACAACATTTTGTGTGACCTTAACCACAAGGTCAAGGTCATATAATGTATTTTCTTGTAAATGCAGCACCTCCTTAACCGTTGGACATAGCAACTTCAAACTTCACAGGTGCATACGTCACATTATGTAGAAGGTACTGAGCTACATTTTGTGTGACCTTGACCCCAAGGTAAAGGTTATAGGTAAAAAAGCGGGTATTTGCGATGGTGTACCATCGACTGCAGCTCTAGTCTCCTAATGTCGTCTGCTGATAATTTTTGCAAACAGTTTGGACCCAGATCAGGCCCGACAAAATGTTGGGCCTGATCTGGATCCAATCTGTTTGACACTCAGATGGTATTCCTGAAAGAATTTTTCGAAAAAGTTGATTTTGAAAAAAATCAGCAGACAACATTTTATATGACCTAATAAAGGCAAACAGTCTTTTAACCCTTTATCTCCTAGTGTTGTCTGCTGATAATTTTTGCAAACAGTTTGGACCCAGATCAGGCCCGACAAAATGTCGGGCCTGATCTGGATCCAATCTGTTTGACACCCAGATGGTATCCCTATAAACTGGCAAGGTTTGATGCTGTATCCCTTATAGCTTGTGAGATGGCTTGGTGAAAAGGTAAACATAGACCCGACAGACAGACTGACTGAATAATGCATGGACATACCTAAACCAAAATGCTCTGTGACCATCTTTAACTCTTTGCCTACTAGCGTTGTCTGCTGATAACCTTTGCAAACAGTTTCGACCCAGATCAGGCTTCAATTACTTTGCAAGAGACCCAAAGTGCTCAAGATTCCACGAACAAACCAAAGTTCGAATTTATTTCTTAATAAACAATAGTTTAATCATGATGCTTCATTATTATTGATATGTGCTTAATGGCCATGTTTTAAACAGATTAGTTAAATTTTAGAAAGAAAATCAAATGACTACGGCAAAATTTTTAATGATTTCTACCAAAATGACTACTGCTTAATGATTAAGTGCAATTTTTTCTAATGATGTTTTATAAAAAATGATTTTTGATTACTGGCATCCTTCATCCAGACCCCCTGTCTGTAATTTTTCTTAAGGCTCCATTATACTTTAAACATGCATTATTTAAGAATTAGATCAGCTCCAGCAGTGAATTGTTGTTTAATAATTCACTGTTTGGAGGTCAGTTGTAAAGAATTAATTAAGATCAAATCACGAGCGAGCAGCGTGAGTGATTTATCTTCGTACAACTGACCGACAAACAGTAAATTATTACTCAACAATTCATGCACTGGAGCTGATTGATTTCGGTTCTAACGCATAATAAACAACGAAAAACATTTGAAGTCATCAGCTTCTTCCCACTTTCCCCCATTGCACTGTAGAACTCCAGCCGATATTTAAACTACGCTGCATATGTTTACATATATTTGTAACGTCTTTCAAGCATGAAAACAATGTTACACTGTCTAACGCTCCAGTAACAAATGATGTCCTTTAGCTGTGAATTATTGTTTGATATACATGTATCACATTTTTTTAATATTGGCTCTTTAGGCGAGGTGTGTTAGAATTAGTAATACTGTAAAACTGACAGCGAAGATTCAAATAAGTCAGTACATCCTCACAATCTGATCAGAGTCTTAGTTTTCCACCTGAAGAAACATTGGACCCTTGGCTTCCCATAGAGTGCCCATTGAAGGACTCTGATCAGACTGCCAGGATGCACAGCCTAATCTGAGTCTTAATGCACACATGCCAAGGTGTTCTTTTTGCTGGACTCAGGCTCAAATATCTTGAACTGATGACAAAATTAAAAGGTATTAGTACTCCAATATTAATCTCAGATCATGGGCGGATCCAGAGGGGGGACAGGAGGTTCAGACCCCCCCCCCCTGTAAAATTGAAAGTTGTCACATGTTTCCTTAGAAATTAGAAATACTGGTACGGACCACCCTTAAGAAGCTATTGGACCCCTTGGGTCCAATTGCTTCTCAAGGGAGGGCTGTAGGGCCCTCTGTGAAATACGTTTATGACTACAAAAAATTGTTGTTGAGATCCCACCTACATGTAATGGAATTGTCTGGATCTGCCCATGCAGATAATCATTCTTCAGGCAGATCAATGTAGAATTCTTGGTCAAATGATGAAAAACAATGTTGAAGATCAAGAAAACATCTGTTAAATTTGGGTAGCACTTTCAGAGTAAATATAAACCAC
This sequence comes from Loripinus fragilis, assembly GCA_964019695.1. Lineage (NCBI taxonomy): Eukaryota > Metazoa > Mollusca > Bivalvia > Lucinida > Lucinidae > Loripinus > Loripinus fragilis. The sequence goes on along the minus strand of OZ026522.1, from coordinate 38,405,925 downwards.
CATATCTTACCTTGGAGGCACGACCAGCAACTTATGAGCACTTATTTATAGTTTCTATTTTCAACAACTTCATGAAAATATATTTGTTTTACAAAGCACATTTGAAATGTATGTAATAACTCAAAGTTTTCATATATACACAATTTATCAACACTTTAAAAACACAGTAACAAGAATATACACTTATCATAAATAATTTTTCAATATGATTTTCTATATAAAACAAAAACAAACAACTACAGTAAAACACGGTAAAACGGCCACTCAAAAATAGACAAAACAAAGACCTTAATGACAACTGGTAGCTTAATGAAGGTTGAAAGTATTGCAGAATGCTCCCCTTGGAGCATTCTGCAATACTTTTGACCTGCATTAAGCAATAATTGGTCTTGAAAACCATTTGTTTGGTCTTTTTGTGAGTGGTCGTTTTATACAGGTTATACTGCATCTTTCATAGGCTATAATAAAATGGCCCTTTTCAACTAACGTTTAAATACAAAATTGTGAAAATCTTATTACTCAACCCTTTGAATATATATGTTTTGGGTGCTAAAAAAACGTCTTATTGAGACGGTTCTTTTGAGTACCGAAAACATAAATTATGTTTTGATTGTGAAATTTTTAATTATGTTATCTTTTCTAGGGGCCCGGGCGTGTAATGGAGATGTTTGCACAACAAGTACCAAAATCTTGTGTGCTGGCTAATATAGAGTTATCTCACTCTGTCAGAGTTATCTCACTTAGTCAGAAGTATATCATTTTGTCAGAGTTATCTTACTCACTTTGTCAGAGTTATCTCATTTTGTCAGAGTTATCTCACTTTGTCAGAGTTATCTCACTATCAGAGTTATATCACTTTGTCAGAGTTATCTCACTCACTTTGTCAGAGTTATCTCACTTTGTCAGAGTTATCTTACATTGTCAGAGTTATCTCACTTGGTCAGAGCTATCTCACTTTGTCCCAACATTGTATAATGCAGGATGTGAGCCTGCAAGTGTCCCTTGATATCCTAACAAGGGACAATGTTCGTCAATTCTGTGTAATAACCTTCTTATGGGCCTCATCGCGAGAAAACCTTGTCTTAGGGGTTTTCGACTAAGCAAGATTCAAACCAGTCTTCTCAGCTACACAGACTAGCTAGAAAATTGAAATTCGCTTGTAGCAAGGTTAGATATGATACTTTCCAAAAAGCGAATAACAAAGGCGCTGATTAGTCTGCGCGGACGCTGTATTATACATTATTTACCATTTATTACTTATATTGTTTGTTGCATTATACATTATGTACCATTTATTGCCAAGAATCACAGCCTGAATGGAAAACAGTGGGGATCCTGATCAGCTAGCTTCTGCAGAAGCCAGCTGATCTGGGTCTACACTGTTTGTAAAAGACAATATTCTTAGGATCAGCAGGACTGGACAAGAGATGTAAAATGAGTATTGAACCGGTATGCTTGTGATGATGCAGATTCTCGCATTTGCGGATCCAGAGGACCCTGAAAAATCACATAAAATATAGGGTTTCTTAGCAATTTTGGTCCAGATCCCCTGAAAAATTACGAAGCTACTGAGACATCATTCAATGGCACGCCAGCGAAATGCCATTTAAATGGCGTTTTGCTGGCTGGCCTATGATGGCCTGCTTATAGTGGTATTTGGGTCCTCCCACCCCTCATCAACTAAAAAAAACGTTGTCAAAGTTGGACGCCCTCTGACAAAAATTTTCTGGATCAGCGCATGCAGAAGTATTGGGATCCAGCATCATGCCAAAACATACATGAAGGAAACTCTTATTTAATTGGATTATGGACAGGTTTCAGTAACCTCCCTTGGGCTGCCCATCCATCCAATTGTCTGCGCATGCTCTATATTGTAAGATTGACCTGTCTCAGCTAAGGCACTTCACCCTCAAAAATGTGTATTGTGTTAATACACGGTATAATGCATTACTCAAAACACTGCCCTTAAAACGTAACATGTGTCAATTTCAAGTCACCTTCGATAGCCAAATCATAACAATGATTGGTATTATAGGGTAAAGTTGGGTAACTTCGGACATCAGGTAAATTTGGACATGCGTTTGCAAACAGTGGAAATCCAGATGAGACGGCTCCTTATGAGCCCTCTCATCAGGATTTTCACTGTTTGCTTAGTTAATTTATTTTTTCATTCCAGTAATTAAACTATGAAGCAAACGAGGTAGCTGTCCGAATTTACTTGATGTCCGACAATACACTAGTATTTAGTGACAGCATAATTATATTTTCTACATTAAAACATTTTTTTAAAGTTTTGCACATGATCAGGTCATAGAAGCATTTCAGTGACACGATGGCACAGATTGATACACCATTGAATCAACCAATCTGGCGAAGCACAGGACTTTGTAAGGCATTTAGTAAACAAGAATGTCACATGTACCCCCAATGCTCAAATAGGTCAGAATTTGACACGAATGCCACCTATCTGAAGTAATGCCTGAGTAGAGCAGTGGCTCAGCAGTAGACTGGCTCCAGTCCTTAAAACAATTTTTCATCAATGTGTCATATCATATACTTGTAGCCAGTCTTACTATGATGGCTCTGTCTTAAAACAGAGCCATCAAAGTTAGACCGGCTACAAGTATATATGACACATTGATGAAAAATTGTTTTAAGGACTGGAGCCAGTCTAGCTCAGCGGTAGAGTACTCAATTTCAGATCAAAAGGTTCCTTGCTTGAGTCTCACTAGAGGCATTGTGCTGTTTCCTTAAGTACTGGGCTGACCTCCTGTATGGATATGTTCTTGCAGAAGACTGCTTGGTGGTCGTCTTGATACCTGAATAATGGTGGCAGCCCTGGCTATATTACTTAATAACTTTCTCATGCACAATTTATCTGGAAGATGGTCTATTATATGGCAAAATCCTACCATTTTCACACAAAAAAGGTGATTTTCAATTTAACAACTCTATACTTTGTGACAAGACCCTGCCCGGATCCAGAAAGTTTTGTCAGAGGGGGTCCAAATTTGATAACATTTTTTTTTCTTTTTTTTTTTAAGTTGATGAGGGATATAGGATCCAAATACCACTATAAATGGGCCATCATCCGCCCGCCAGCGAAACGCCATTTAAATGGCGTTTCACTGGCGAGCAGATGATGGCCCAACATTAAATGCTGGCTTGGTAGCTTTGTGATTGTTCATGGGATCCAGACAAGTATTGCAAAGAAACCCTAAAATTTTGTGATTTTTCAGGTCTGGATCCGCATATGAAGACCATATCAGCATCTATATCAGTTCAACTTTTTTTCATATTAAATTTTGCAAAAAATCTTGTTAGTTTATTTGATGAAGAGTTCTTCTGCAGCTCGGTACTGGAAGATACTTTGGTTTCGACCTCATCAACATCAGGAACCATATCGTATTCAATATCATCATCATCGTCTAGATTCTCAGGAATGAATCCTATGGTTTCTGAAAGATAAAATATAAACCCTTTTAATCATTTCCTTCACGAATATTCGTGCTAGGCTACACCCAGTATGTTAATTACATGTATATAAATAAACTTTCATGTTGTTACAAAAAGAAAAAAGAAATTACATGTACTTGTCAGGTCCACTAGTGTAGCCAGGATAAGATTTAATCATATTTCCAGAAGCAAACAGAGTAGACCCGATCAGGCAGCTGATCTGGGTATGCTCTGTATGCGAAAGCGTTAAAAGGCGTCTATATGAGGTAAAGGGTTAAGAACGCCCAAAACATATGTTAAAATTGATGGGTAAGAAAATATTTACAATTTTACGCTGAAATTTTAAACCTCAACCTGTGAATTTTAGTATCATATAATAAAACAATCACATTTCTGCTACAGTAATATTGATAATATATGGGCCTGTAATATGGAAAACCTGTCTTCTGGGATGTGTGAACAACAAAGGAACAAACCAGCCAGCTCATCCACGCCGACTGTAACAAATGCAGTAGGCTCATGAAATTTGCAAGAATTTACAGTTTGCACTGTATAAACATTCAAGTTCATTTAAGACTCTACTGTTTTTACTGTCAAGTTAAGTTCAAACTCCACTGTATTTACTGTCAAGTTAAGTTCAGACTCCACTGTATTCATTGTCAAGTTAAGTTCGAACTCCACTTTATTTACTGTCAAGTTAAGTTTAGACACCACTGTATTTACTGTCAAGTTTATTTCAGACTCCACTTTATTCACTGTCAAGTTTAGTTCAGACTCCACTGTATTACCTGTCAAGTTTAGTTCAGACTTCTACTGTTTTTACTGTCAAGTAAAGTTCAGTTTCCACTGTATTTACTGTCAAGTTTATTTCAGACTCTACTGTATGTATTGTCAAATTTAGTTCACGCCCCACTGTATTCCCTGTCAAGTTTAGTTCAGACTTCTACTGTTTTTTACTGTCAAGTAAAGTTCAGTTTCCACTGTATTTACTGTCAAGTTTATTTCAGACTCCACTTTATTCACTGTCAAGTTTAGTTCAGACTTCTACTGTTTTTACTGTCAAGTTTAGTTCAGACTTCTACTGTTTTTACTGTCAAGTAAAGTTCAGTTTCTTCTGTATTTACTGTCAAGTTTATTTCAGACTCCACTTTATTCACTGTCAAGTAAAGTTTAGATTCCACTGTATTTACTGTCAAGTTTAGTTCAGACTCCACTGTATTTACTGTCAAGTTTAATTCAGACTCCACTGTATTCATTGTCAAGTTAAGCTCAGATGTCATTGTATTTATTGTCAATTTAAGTTCAGACTCCACTGCATTTAGTGTCAAAGTTAGTTCAGACACCACTGTATCCATTGTCAAGTTAAATTCAGGCTTAACTGTGTTCATTGTCAAGTTTAGTTCAGACTCAACTGTATTCACTGTCAAGTTAAGTAAAGATTACATCTGTTCACTGTTATTTTTTATTTAGTTCAGACTCAAACGTATTAACTTTCAAGTTGGTTCAGACTCCACTGTATTCACTGTCAAGTTAAGTTTAGACTCCACTGTATTCACTGTCAAGTTAAGTTCAGACTCCACTGTATTCACTGTCAAGTTGAGTTCAAACTCAACTGTATTTATTTTCAAGTTAAGTTCAGTTTCCACTGTATTTATTGTCAAGTTTAGTTCAGTCTCCACTGTATTCACTGTCAAGTTAAGTTCAGTTTCCACTGTATTCATTGTCAATTTTAGTTCACACCCCACTGTATTCACTGTCAAGTTAAGTTCTGTTTCCACTGTATGTATTGTCAAGTTTAGTTCAGACTCAACTGTATTCATTGTCTAGTTTAGTTCAGGCTCCTCTGTATGCACTGTCAAGTTAAGTTCAGACTCAACTGTATTCATTGTCAAGTTAAGTTCAGTATCCACTGTATTTACTGTCAAGTTTAGTTCAAACTCTACTGTGTTTGTCAAGTTAAGTTCAGTTTTTGCTGTATTCACGGCCAAGTTAAGTTCAGTTTCCACTGTATTTATTGTCAAGTTTAGTTCAGATTCCTCTGTATGATCCACTGTAAAGGTAAGTTCAGTTTCCACTGTATTTATTGTCAAATTTAGTTCACACCCCATTGTATTCACTGTCAAGTTATGTTCACTTTTCACTGTATTCATTGTCAAGTTTAGTTCAAACTCAACTGTATTCACTGTCAAGTTAAGTTCAGACTCCACTGTATTCATTGTCCAGTTTAGTTCAGGCTCCTCTGTATGCAATGTCAAGCTAAGTTAAGACTCAACTGTATTTATTGTCAAGTTAAGTTCAGACTCCATTGTATTTACTGTCAAGTTTAGTTCAAAATCTACTGTATTTATTGTCAAGTTAAGTTTAGTTTTCGCTGTATTCACTACCAAATTAAGTTCAGTTTCCACTGAATTTGTTGTCATTATTAGTTCAGACTCCACTGTATTTACTGTCAAATTAAGTTCAGACTCCACTGTATTCACTGTCAAGTTAAGTTCGAACTCTACTGTATTTATTGTCAAGTTAAGTTCAGACTCATCTGTATTTATTGTCAATTTTAGTTCAGACCCAACTGTATTCACTGTCAAGTTAAGTTCAGACTCCACTGTCTTTATTGTCAAGTTTAGTTCATACTCAACTTAACTTACTGTCAAGTTATGTATTTATTGTCAAATTTAGAGTCCACTGTCTACTATTTTTTGTCAAGTTTAGTTCAAACATCTCTATTTACTGTCAAGTAAAATTACCCAGCATGCAAAGGTTAATGTAGGTTTCCTAGTAGATTAAAAGCATTTTCTCTCTCATTCTAAAAATTACAAACCAATACTTAATTTCTAGTTACCAATTATTGCCTGCAGCAGAAAACAATTTTTGTGATATCTTAATTTAGAGTTTATCCGAAAAAAGGCTTGAAATTTCAATTGAATCGTCTACCTGCAAGAAAATTCAAATAAAATGTCTAGTTGTTTGTTTTTGCAAAGTAGGGACAAACCTTGAAAAGTTGTCTGCTGCAAATTTTCCTGTCATGCTCAGCCCTTTGTATACTAATGGATTCTTCCTTCTGGTTTGATACAATGAAATTAGGATATTCTATTGTACATATCTAGGGGTGTCAGGTTATCATTTTCAAAAAATGTTGTATCTTTTGTCTGAAGATCTTTTTTACCTTAACAAACAGTGTAGACCCTGATGAAATGCTGCAAAATGCGGCATTTCATCTTGGTCTACACTGTTTGCAAAAGAACTCGTTTAGGGGTTTCCCAAATACAAAGGGTTAATTATATATTAGTAATGGGCCCATATTCAACCTCTAACTTTAATTAGGGAAACTCTTGGTTAAAAAGGTAAAAAGCAAGGTAACTAAAGGTTAACTCTTTAACGGCTTGTGTTATCTGCTGATAACCTTTACAAACAGTTTGGACCCAGATCAGGTCAGACAAAATGTCCATGTCTACAAAAAACTCAAAAGATGCCAAAAACATGCAAAATTACACAGCATGCAAGCAGCTCATGCAGATGCCATCTGCTGCAAATTCTCTGTGCTGTTTGATAGGTTTAATTAGTATTGGGGCCTTACTGAGCCCCTGGTTTGAAGAAAGGAAACTCCCTCGGCTTTAAAGGTAAATGGAATGAAGAGATTAACTCTTTAAGGTTCCTCAGCACACTTTGGCCAATTTTACAAGATAGTGCCCATCATATTCAAGACAAACTAGCTATCTCTTTTGATTCGTCCTCCATAGGGCTGATTAGTTACAAGCGGTTTCTGACTATTTATGATAAATACAGTTCCGTAAAAACTTACAATGAGGAGGATTCAATTTTTTATAGAAAAAAATACCTTTTCAAAAAATTCCAAATCCATCATCTGCATGTATATTTTGACATTATCCCCTCTCCTGATATACGAGGGGCGTTCAAAAATATTGCAAGTTCAATTTTATATCACACCAAGTGCACAAACCGGGGAAAAGAGCCACCATGTGTCGATAAACGTAACATTGATCATATCTACATTAATTGCTGGTTCACGGTTAACAGGTGGTCAGAAATAGAAAAAACAACAGATAACCAGTACCCCCCCCCCCCCCCCCCACACACACACACCAATACCTGTAAATGTGTGTGTGTGTGACGGGGTGGTTCTGATTACCTGTATTTACCTTACTGACCAATAGTAGACTGAGAACCAGCAGTTACACAGGGAATAGCGAAATTCCTTTATATAGCTTCACTGACCTCCGTACAGTGTACGTTGTTCAAAAGCCTGTTGCAATATGCCTGGGAAAAGGCTGAAAATGTGCTTGAAATAGTGGCCTATATAAGGTAGGTTGTGGGATATTCATAAGAGGTGTGGGATATTTATAATGACTTTAACCACGGTTTACAGGTGAGTGACTAAATTTAAGCGCTTAAACAGGATGCTGCTCGTCCTGGTAATCCTCAAATTAACAATAATGACCACCCAAAACGTAACATCCAAAAATCCTTGATTTGAATTGCTCTAAAAAGATGCATGGTTTACCGTGAGACACTTAGCCCGGTTCACAAATAAGTCGTAATCACAAGTTCATAAAATTTTGAAGAAGCATCTGAAACTCAATGCACAATGGGTAGCCAGGGGTGGGGAGGGGTACTCTAATATTTTCATATATATGTATATGAAGGCTAGACCCATTTTGGGAGATTTAAAATTTTGAATTTCAATATTCATTTATTATTATTATTATTATTATTATTATTATTATTATTATTATTATTATTATTGTTTGTTTTGTTGTTGTTTTTTTTTTGGGGGGGGGGGGGGGGAGGGGTTCAGAAAATTGAATCATTATGGAGAATGCAGATTTTGTGGATACTTTTTGGGGGGTCATCACAAAACTAGACTATTTTTTGGGTTCATTTTTATGCATTTACAGGTCTTTTTTAAGTTCAATGTATAGAACAGGGATATTTTTTGTGGGTTGCCTATTTGTTGTTGTTGTTGTTTTTTTGGGGGGTGGGGGGTAAACAGTAGATCCTTGGTCTAGGCTTATGTAGCAAGTAAAATTGAGAGTTGTCCATGACTGTTTAAAATTTTGCGTACAGCGACAAAATGGTGTCCTGAGCTCGGCAAATAATAAACATAAAAGTACAAAACTTTCTATTTCTTCACGCATTCTTATTCCTTATTATATGATGTATTTAACCCATAAATGATAACTTACATAGCACATGCATTGGTATGTGAACACATTTCAGACACTTGGATTTCCATTTGCATTTGCTAGCCAGAAATCAGCAATTACTTAGCTAGCTTTTTAATTTTAAGGGTTCAATTGAGTCATAGTGGACTTAAATACCCATATAAGGCACCAGCGCATTAGGCATGCACTTTGGCTGAGTTTTTTGGAATCGGAGAAGGTTTTAACCCATCAATACAAACAGACACACACACACAAACGCACGCATGCCCAAGACGTTGTTCCTTGTGTTTATTTCCTATGTCAAACATACGAGTAACGTATCTATTCGGAAGATGTCAACCGAGAATCTCCTTCTGATCTGCTGTTTACCAGTATCTAATATGTCCACTGTTGAGGAGTACGAGAATGCTTCAAAAATGGAACGGCTGTCTGAAACTGTGTATTCAGGTAGATGAATCTTGGTCAAGTAGTCAACTCGCCTGGGTCAACTCGTCCCCTTTATAAAATACCCTCCCCTATATAAAATACCCTCCTTGGTCGGTGTCTCGGTCGGTTAAAAGTCTGTTATGTGATCTCCAAAGTTTTAATTAATCAACAATGGTGGTGCATTACGTTTTGCCGAAAAATTAACAGTATCGTTAACCTACTTATGTAATGTTTGTAAACATGTAATAAAAGCCTTTTAATGATTGGTAAAATGCGTTGTTCATCGCACATGGGACTAGCGAACGTTCAGATTAGCCTGCGCTTCCTTATACAAGATTGGCTCAGCTGAAAACTAAGAACATGCTAACATGACAGGGCCAAATGTTCATTTAGGGAACGGTCATTATTTATCAGCTGGGGTACCACACCACCACCAACCCCACCCCTTGCTGATAAATAATGACCATTCTCTTATAATGAATTAATGGCTAGGTGCTAATGAGGGTCTTTGTCCTTGCTCAGGCGTACCAGTATGTAGTAGGAAGCGTAGGCTAATCTGAACATAGTACACTCACAAAAGTATGTACCATTTTTATTCCCAAAATTTTGTCTTGATGCTTAATATAAATAAATATTTGTCAATGCATGTTAAGTCTCCCATGCAAGTAGGAACAGGACGAGCTGACCTGGGCGAGTTGACCCAAGGACGAGTTGACCTAGGGAACGAGTTGACTTGGGGACAACTTGACCCGCTTCCAGGTAGATGGAGAATATTTTGAACGGCAGACCACGAAAAACAAGTACAAATTTAATACAAAAAGTGACTGAGAAGTAATTTAACTTGCATTATTTTTGAACGCCCCTTGTAATATGTATTAATATATTTCTAAAGGTCTCACCTGAGTGCACACTATTTCAGTAACATACATACTGGCTAAGTAATAAAATTAGTATACAGACACATCACTGAATTTTTCATCCTTTGTAGATTAATGGATTCTTCCTTTTGGCTAAGTGTATCAAATAATCCATAGTACATAGGGGTGTCAGGTTATACTTTAAAAAAGATTGTGTTCTTTTGTCTGAATATCTTTATTTTACCTTTACAAACAGTGTTATCTTAGATGAAAACCAGCATTATGCGGCATTTCATCTGGGTCTATGTTGTTTGTAAAATTACCCATTTAGGTGTTAGGGGTTTCCCAGAATACATGGCTTAATCCATAATAAACTGGAAACTCCTTAATGTTTCCTGTGATGAAATGTGGCATGGCATGCACCATTGTACCGCACTCTCTTTATAAGCTACAAAATGTTCAAGGAGCAGATATAAGATATAACAGGGATGTATACTTGCAGGGATTAGCTTCTTATCTATTTCATCAATATTATTGCCTACGCGTAAATCGGGTATACGCCGAGATAAATACCTTCTGTTCATAGCGATGATTCATAGGAAAGTTTGATGTTAAAACCGTGAATATTCAATATATGTGGAGAAAATTCTTACGGAATTTACGAGAATAAGTTTTTAAGTATATCTCATATGAGTTATGTTGGAATAAAATCCGTGGATAATGGTTAATTTTCGTGTTATTTTGGACAGATTGCGTTGTTTACAAGCCGCCATCTTGAAAATGGTGGATATTAGAATTTTAATGAGCTACTTGTCACTTTAACTGTGGCAATTTGAAGCGCTCAATGAGTGTAATTCTTTAAATTCCTAAACGTTGATATATTTGTCCTAAGTTTGCATTTTGTAGAATATCGTTATATTGCAAACTTTTGTTGCAGAGACGATATGAAAAAGAGGCAAAATGATAACTTTTCGTACTACATCTGTTTATTCTATACCATTGAAATTGTCGGTTGTAGAGCTAATTGATGTGAGTAGATTTGATATACTTAACACTTGATACGTAAATTACACATTTCGGAACTAAAATTTTAAATTTTTTAGCAAAAACAAAATAAAATCATGCAGATAAGATGCTAGCAAAATCGTCTTTCTTTCATTTTTCCGCATAACGTTCCACTCTACGGAGGTGTCCCAACACTGGGAACCTAAACATTGCCTCTAATGTACAATGGGAATTTAGCCACATTTGCAGGGTTAAAAAGCGTGAAAACATACATTTAATTATAAATGATGATTTGTCAACCATAGATACACTTCATTTCATTTAAAAAGGTTTGTTTAACAATTAACAATGTAGTTGGTAAGACAGCTGTGAGCAGTAATTATTTCTGTGACTGCGTTAAATATCTATTCAACCAAAACGACTGACAATAATAGCCAATTTAAGAATTAAACAAAAGATACTGAATTTCTATTTAACTCATTTACGCCCTCTCCACTCAATTGGACCAGACGATTTCGTTTTAAGGGGTGTTGGTGTCATTTTCATTTTCTTAAATTTTTATAGAACATTCTGTAAGCAAACGGTGGAGACCCTGATCAGATACCGCATTCTGCTGGGTCTCATCTGGTTCTGCACTGTTTACCTATGCCCCACAAAAAGGATGTTAGGCATATGTGGGTTAATTGCCTTGTATGAAAAAATGCCTTTTTCCATGTCTGAGAAATGAAGAAAAGCCTGATGCGTTATCTTTTTTCTTGGGTATTTTTTTTTCTGACAACACTAGATTGTTTGGTATCATATGGGCCTCGTTGTGAGAAAAACTGTTTTCGGGGGTGGGGGGGGGGGAGGGTGTTTCGACAAAGAGTGTTTCTAACCAGTCTCCTCAGCTAAAGAGACTAGCTTGAAAATTGAAATTTCACCTGCAGCAAGTTTACATATGATACTTTCCAAAAAGCAAAAAAAAAGGCGCTGATCAGACTGCGCGGATGCGCAGGCTGGTCTGCGCCTGTGTTGTTCACAAACCCCCGAAGACAGGGTTTCTCACGTCGAGGCCCATATTATAGCTGTATGTATGATCCGTGCAATAGTGAATGAACTGCATCCCACGTTTTTTTTTGTTTTGTTTTTTTAAATTCTCATCGAAAGTTCATTCTCTTTTGTTGAATAGTTTTACATTTCATTTGTTTTACCAAGCGATAATTGGCTAATTAGCGCTCATAACCACGGACGTATATTGGGGGGGGGATAAATTTAAGATCCGTCAAAGGACACGGATAAGATGGAAATCCTTGGTTCATTTCTTCCGCGGAATTAATTTACTTTTTACCGGAACAACATCGTGTTTGGTATCAAATTGCAGCTTAGAAGCTTCTCCATAAAACGGTGCTATTCTTTCAGACCTATCGCTTCTTACCGAGATGCTAGGGGCGAAGAAACATATGCCCATACACATGCGCATCTCTTTCTTGTTTAGTGATTCGTCACTTTATCTGAAATTGCCTGCCGCATACCTGGATTTCAGCGCGGCAAAGATCGAATAACGATTGTTGGTAAATCTATTGGTGTTTCCAGTCCAGGTAATATAACGTCCATGGATATAATTAGGAAAAAAGTTTAGAATGCATTTTATGTTTATTCACACGCTCTTTTTGACAACTAAAACAAACAAGAGGGCACTAGGTCCCTGGGTCGCTCACCTGAGTCCTAGCACATAAATAGATGATGCATTGGCCTGTGGCGAAGGAGATTGGATTTAAAAATCTTTATATTTTAAGCTCTGGTAGCCATGTTGTTCAGTAAAGGAGAACCATCTGATCAATTTTAGTAGAGGGCAACATAAGATTCATTTCTGTGAAATTTTTTTGATTTTGGACCCGTGGTTCAGGAGATATTGGTATTTAAAGATATCTTATCTAGAGCTCTGGAGTCCCTTTTGTTCTGCCGAGCGGAACCCTTTGTGCAATTTTTGGTAGAAGACATCAAAAGTAACAATTCTGTGAAATTATTTTAAATTTGGCCCAGTGGTTTAGGAGCAGATGTTGTTTAAAGATATTTCTTATCTAGAGCTCTGGTGGCCCTTTTGTTCAGCTGAGCGGAATAATTTGTGCTTGTGCAATTCTGGTAGAGGGTATCCTGAGGAACAATTCTATAAAATTTTTTTTGAATTTGGACCTGTGGTTCAGGAGGAAATAACGTTTGAAAGATTTCTTATCTGGAGCTCTGGCAGCCATCCTGTTCAGTGGAGCAGAACCATTTATGCAATTTTTGTAAAGAGCAGTGTGAGGAACAATTCTGTGAATTTATTTTGTATTTGGACCAGTGCTTCAGGAGGAGATGTCGTTTAAATCAAGTCTTATCTAGAGCTCTGGCACTCCCTCTGTTCAGAGGAGGGGAACCATTTGTGCAATTTTGGTAGAAGGTATCCTGAGGAACAATTCTGTGAAATTAGTTTGAATTTGGACCAGTTGTTCATGAGGACTTGTCATTTAAAGCAAAAGTTTTATGGACAGACTGACGCTCGCCAGGCAAAGACAAATCACAATAGCTTACTTTGAGCCTTTGGCTCACGTGAGCTAAAATTGTTGGCTGGGACGTAAAGAATCAAAACAATCTATTAAACCATTCAATTGAACTGTACATTCGTAAGTGACATTTTGTTACTAAGCCGCTATGTATGGTACTGAAAAGTTTTAAATCATGTGCACTCAGGTGCGACGCTCTAGTTGTAATATTATGAAGGGGGATAATGTCAAAATATACATGCAGATGATGGATTTGGAAAATTTAGAAAAGGTATTTTTTTCTCTAAAAAATTGAATCCTCCTCGTTGTAAGTTTTTACGGAACTGTATTTAGCATAAATAGTTAGAAACCACTTATAACTAATCAGCCCTATGGAGGACGAATCAAAAGAGATAGCTAGTTTGTCTTGAATGTGATGAGCAATAACTTGTAAAATTGGCCGAAGTGTGCTGAGGAACCTTAAATTGCCTGCTAGTGTCATCTGCTGATGACCTTTCAATACAGTTTGGAACCCGATCAAGTCCAACAAATTGCCTGGTCTTATCTCGATCCAAACTATTTGCAACTCTAAATGATTTTTTTGAAAATGTTCATTTTGAAAAATCAGCAGACAAACTGGAAAAAAAATTGCTTGGTTGTATAGGTGTTAGGCAAGGTTAGATTAAAGGCAAGGTTAGATTAACCTTTTCCCAGCTATTCCTGGAAATTTAACCCTTGTCCTGCTGAACCCTGATTTGTTCTTTTTTGAAAATACTGTAGATCCAGATTAGCTCAGAGCTGGCTTCTGATGAAGCCATCTGATCACAGTGATCAGAATCCACAGTGTTTCCCACTCTGATTGAAAATACATGCTTCCAACTGGAATGACGCAGATTAACACAATAAAAATTGGGGAGGAGCATATTTGAGCCGCGCATGAGATTTCCAACAATGTAGTATGTGCGACCAGCAGAGCCTCAGATCAGCCTGCCCATACATGCAGTCTGATCAGAGCCTTTGCTAGTCGCTTGAATATTATATGAGTGTTAAGCTACTGACTGAACATCATTTGGAGTTTCTAAGCTTAACAGGAAGCTGTATAGGCTTGTCTTAGTCTACACTTTTCAAATGTCACATTAGTGAAAATCACATGCCCCAGCTCAATTCATACATCAAAGGTAAACTTCAATGAGCTGTATGTTGATTGGCTGATATTTAATCTGCGTAATGGATTATGGATAATGAATATCCAATTAAGCAAGGGTGTGTCACAGGTCAATGACCGTAAGAAAGCCCTGAGGTTAAAGATTAAATTGGATGACTGGCTAGTGTTGTGAGCTCAGCAGGTGTCAACTCTACAATACACAACAATATCTTTTTGTCAAATTACCCAGTGGAAATCATGTCAACCTTTTTGTGCAGACTCTGCTCACTGGCGTTTTTACAACAACAAGAGATTAATTACGCATGCATTATTTATTCCACAAGTGAATAGTAATGTTTTGGCAAAACACATTTGTAAATTAGTAAACAGCAATTCGGATAGATGAGAGATTTTTTCACATTTTTTTTTTTAATTTTGGGAGCCACGGCAGATTCGCGCTTTAAGTGTAATCGCGTAGTAACACCACGAGTACTAACGGGACTGACCTGTATAAATATTCAGCATGACAAGGATTAATTTTGGAAAAATTCTGTTTCCCTTGGTTATATAGGTGCAAGGCAGTGTTAGATAAAGGGAAATAAGAAGATAGTACCTTACACCTCTGTCTCATGATCGATACTAAGCAAGGACTTGTTCTTCCTACCTTGGGCTTTACTTAAAGGATCTTCACCTGCCTCGACCTCCTGTAAACCGGCGGGATTCGGACCTGACACCTCAGCAGGATCAACAGAGTCAAGCCCGTCTGGAGGTGTTTCTGTAGGCACTACATTGTCATATCTATTTACATAGGTTCTGAACAGTACAGACGGATCAAAATGTCTCGCCACTGAAAATGGCGGTGCTTGGTAGCACTGATTGCCTTGAGACTTTTCCTCATTATCATCCTTATCTAACTCTTCAGATCTTTCTAATGCTGCTATAGGCACTCTATCCTGTAAAGATCTGTGACCATTTTCCACATTTATTGCCTTAACATGTGTCTGTTCTGAATCTGCGTCTGCGTATGGCGTCTTCACTAATGTTTGAGCACTATCACAATTGTCTGAGGGTGGAGCTACAGTCTTTAGATGGGTCTCCCCAGAAGTGTTCATCCCATCGTTCAATTGCTTCAGACATGTCTGATTATTATCCACTGATTTAACATCAGTATCTGTGCCTTCGTTAGTATTAGGTTTATATATACAAGGTCCAATTTTAGCCATCGGCCTACAAACTTGTTTATCTGCACTCGGAGTTTTAACTGGTTTATTTAAATCTTCCTGTCTGACAGGAAGAACGACTTTTGTTGGCTTAACTTGCGAAGCTAAATTTGGAGGCTTAGCTGGTATTTTTGGTTTTGCTCCCCGGTCTTTGCTTCCCTCTATAGCTGGCTCTTGACTTGGTGGTTTAAGAGTGCCTCTAGATTCCTCTTCTTCGGTTTCTCTAGATAACTCGCCCTTACATTCATGGAGTATCTACAAACACACAATCGATTAACCCTAAAAGTGCGGATCATGACTGCAGCAGATCACAAATTTTGTGACATCTTTCCTAATTTTCGAAAAAAAAAATAAGGTATGCTATTTCATGAGAATTGCCTGCCAGCAGACGATTCTCATGAAATATCATGCCTTGTTTGCTATTTTGAAAAGGCGGCAAAATTTGAGATTGTCATCTGCTGCAAATTATAGAAGGCGCTTTATGGGTTAAGTCAAAAGAAAGTCAGAACTCAACTTATCTGGATCTACACCATTTTCAAAAGGAGGTTTAGTTTTGAAAAAAAATGTATACAATGCAATTATTGACTCTTCCATGCTGGCGGCGACTCTTGTCATCTGCTGATAACCTTGCAAACAGTTTTGAACAGGATCAGGACCGACAAAATGTCGTTCCCGATCTGGATCCAAACTGTTTGACGCTCTATTAGTGTTCATGAAAGTAAATTTTGAAAAAAGTTAATTTTGAAAGAAGTCTGCAGACGACAACATGAGTATGATAAATTACCCAGCATGCAAAGAGTTAAGTTGAATGGTTTGAAAATTCTTTCAGGAACACTATCAGTGTCAAACAGTATGAATCCAGTTCAGGACCCACATTCTGTCAGTCCTGATCCTGTTCAAAACTGTTTTCAAAGGTTATCAGCAGCACACAACAAAAGTCGTTGCTAGCAAGGAAAGAGTTAACTACTAATCATGATTTCGTTGAACCGTACAAAAATAAAAGAAAATGCATGATCTCCATATCGTCGGTCAGGAGTCAAAACCTCGTAACTCTGATTTTTACCAAAACAACTTTTTGTCAACGCGGGAAAACCAAACCCATGGCCCACATTCTGTCAAATCTCGAAACTCTAGACCAATTATAACCCCCTTAAAAAGCATCAATCATGCTTCAAAATATCGTATCTATGAAAAATTCCATTAATTTGGTGCTCATTTTACCAGGATACGAGGTTTTGCCATGAAAAAGATGCTCAAAATGTCGTAACTGGATGGTTTTTCACGAAAAAAATGGTCAAAATGACATAACTCAAGTGAAACTCTTCATAATGACCATGAAATCTATATTGGAAGTTCAAAAAACCAATAACAGTGAATTTGGATGTTACTAAATATAATCCTGTCTGACTTTCAGCAATATAGGACACTCCTAGCAAAAGTTATTCAGTTTTTTGTCTCTCCTGAAAAATGTGAAAATCAAAGATACGAGTTTTTGACTCCCAACCAACGATATGTCCCTCTACCAATGTATGAAATTTCTTGAAGCTAGGTGATATACTACATTTAAGTGATCACAGGATCCAGATTCCAACTGAGGGAGACAACTCATGGTGGGTAAGTCTTAGCCTTTTCCGGTTTGACTGTTAGGGCACTACTACAGTAAAATTTGATAATTTGAACTCTTAATGTTCGAAATACTCGCTCAATCATCATGGAACACACTCGATTTAGAGAAAAGGGCATATTTAATGAACTATTGTGATAATCAGGTGTTTATGAAAATATGTTTTTGGTGCATAAAAGAAACGTCTCCCTGAGACGTTTCTTTTACACATCCAAAACATACGTTTTTTGGAAAAAGTGATAATAATCATTTTGGGGATTTAATTATTCTTATGTCCATCTCCCTTTAATTGGAAAAACTGATAATTTGTATTCTAATGCAATTGCTTTTGTAACGTGATGTCTGATTGGATAATGTCAAAAATTTGCTACAGTATATCCTGTCGGAAATAGTTTGACGTCATTAATTAGGTCATATTACGTTACATGACATGCGGCTTGTAATGCTCAAAATTGAGATAAAACTGAAAAATTGCATTAGAATGGGGATAACAATATTCAAAGTTTTATTTGTGGAACAATATGGTCAGATATACGGTCGAAAATGACGTACCACTCTGCTCACGCGTCGCCTTAAAACTGAATTTCCTACCATATATCCAGCGATATACCTCCCAAAATGAAAATTTGAATACAGTTATCCCCTAAATAAATCCTTCAGTCTCGAGGACTAAGAATTTACCAGATTCAACTGTAAATAACTTGCTGAAGAAAGCAAATAAAAAGTCCCTGATCAGACTGCTCCAATAGGAGCTAACTCAAAACAGTATAACCTAAAAACATTACCCCAATCTTCCGGAAATTGATTGCTTTGGGCATTTTGTTACATAGTAATCATGGTAATACCGGCACGACCATCAAGCAAATATTGACAATACTCTTTTTTTTGAAGATGGCGGCACCCAGCTATTTGTAACTTTCCAGAAAAATCACATTTTTTTGTGGAATTTAAGTAAATTAAAAGTAAATAATATACCGTTTTATGGGATTTATAAGAAATTTTTTTTTTTTATGACAGTGCTTTTCTCAAGTGTCATCAAAAACACAGTTTTTTTTCTCCTTTGCCTTATAAACTGGTCAAACTTAATTAAGCCCCATGTCAGTTTTTTATCATAAGACATGATTTTAATTCCTGAAGCTTAGCTTTTTATTTCAAATATATCTGAAATAATTGAAAATTCTAACTAAAATCAAGTTAGACAATATCTTAGGTGTAATTACACTAAGTTTCAATTGGAAATACTGATTGTCTCTTGATGTGCACTAAATTTTCCAAATATACCCATAATACTATAAAGTTACTAGGAATGATAGGGAACGAAACTGGTCATTGGCTAAAAGTGTGAAGACGTAGGGAAAATTTTTCAATATTGATGAAACCTAGCACATGTTGAGAAGAACCTTTGCTGCTACTTCACTGAAAATTTAATGAAAAAATCTTTATTCAGTAAAATGTTAGGATAAAACAAACATGACAGCTTTTGCATTAAGTCTTTTGTAAAAATTCAAATGAGGCTTAACTTATTTTGGCCGGTTTACTTGGATTTCCTCTCTAAGTAATTCAATTCTTTTACTCCAAGATAAATGGAAATAGACAAGGATACTTACTGAATTGCCATTCAAAGGCTCACTGGAAGCTGTAGATGACAGTGCCATATCCATGACGACCGTTCCAGAACTATGGCGGCTACCTGGCATTTCTCCATGAATCTGGGTAGGATCCTCTAATTTGGCCTCTAGTGTCTTTTGGAAGCCCAACCTAAAAACAGATGATGATTTGTTTGATTGTTTGATTTGATTCTTTAAGTCCCATTCAGTTAATCAGGGACAGGTCTTCCTGGGTTGAACCAGTACTAAGCTAGGATAAATGTGTCTTGCTCAAGGACCATAACGCAATGACGCCGGCGAGGCTCGAACCCGCGACCCCTCGGTCTCGAGTCAAGCACTCTACCACTGAGCCAAACCAGGAAATAATTATAGTTTAAGTTTAACTCATAAAACGCCAACTACAATTTGCAGCAGACGAAAAATTCAAAATTTTGCTGCTTTTTCAAAAATAACAAATAAGGCATGATATTTCATGAGAATTGTCTGCTGGCAGACAATTCTTATGAAAAATCATACCTGATTTTTTTCTAAAATTAAGAAAGATATTGCAATATTTGTCGTCTGCTGCAGTCCTGTTTGGCGCTTTAAGGGTTAAATGTGTATTTACATCAATGAAACAGGCCTACAGAAAAGAGTGTGTAATGAAACGATTATTTTATTTTATTTCTCAACCAAAACACACATTGTGGGTACTCAAAAGAACCCTTTCAATTAAAATGTTCTATTGAGCACCCAAAACCCATGAAGGCTCAAAAGATTCAAATGTTAACCTGGGCCTATGGAAGAGCCAAAGAGAAGTGCTATGGCTCAGTGGTAGTCTTCAATAATTAAAACATAAGATTTCCAACAATGTGGTATGTGTGACCAGCAAAGCCTCAGATCAGCCTGCGCATATGCCCAGTCTGATCAGAACCTTTGCTAGTAGCTGAATATAATATGACTCTTAAGCTACTGACTGAATATCATTTTCAGTTTCTAAGCTTAAAAGGAGGCTTTACAGGCTCGTCTGAGTCTACACTTGTCAAAATGCCACATTGTTGCGGCTCATTTTAATGTTTTAGGGCATTAAGATTTGGCCAGTAAAATATATTCAAGCCCCAGATGTGGTCTAGGCTGCTGTCCATTCTGCTGTTCATTTAGGGGATATTATAAACTGTATTCAAAATTTCATTTGGGGAGGTATATCGTCGGATATACGGTCCGAAATTTAATTTTACGGTGACGCTCAAGTGGAGCCATTAAATGTTACTTTCCGACTGTATTTATTAGTTTAAAATTTTGGGCAGTGGTTTAGGAGATGTCGTTTTTGAAGTATTTCTTATCTAGAACTCTGGTGGCCATCTTGTTCGGTGGGGCAAAACCGTTGAGGCATTTTGAGGAACACTTCTGTGAAAATTTTCCAAATTTGGACCATTGGTTCAGGGGGAGATGTCATTTTAAGATATTTCTTATCTTGAGCTCTGGCAGCCATCTTGTTCAGCGGAGCATAACCATTTAGACAATTTTGGCAGAGGGCATTATGCAGGGTTCCCACGCTTTTTTTTTCGAAATTAAAGGACTTTTCCAGGACTTTTTCACCCTTTTTTCAAGGAACTTTTTGAGACTTTTGAAAACAAAGTTGTATGTTCTAAAACTTATATTACTATGCTATTCTTATCTAGAGCTCTAGCGTCAATCTTGTGCCGTGGAGCGAGTCCGTTTGGACAATTTTGGGAAAAGGGCATTATGAGGAATATTCCAGTGAAATTATTTTGAATTTGAATCCGTCGTTCAGGAGATATTTCTTATCTAGAGCTCTGATGGCCATCTCATTAGGCGGAGAGGAAATCTATTAAGCAATTTTGGTAGAGGGCCTTAGGTGTGAAATTATTATGAATTAGGGTCAGTGGTTTTAGAGGAGATAACAGTTAACCCTTTACTCCACACAAGCACCTTTGGACGCCTTTGAAATGTAAGATTTTCTAAAAAAGCTCCTGAGGAGCAAATGTCCCATTTTCCATAATATTTTCAAAACTATTCAAATGTAAAAAAAATAAAAAATAATTGAAAATTTGAATCTTTCATAGAAAATGATGCAATGTTCTAAATAAAGCATATGGGGTTAAGGGTTAAAGAAAAAGTTTACGCACAAAGCATGATGGAGGCTGGAAGAAGACCGGTCACAAAATCTCACCTTGAGCCAGTTGCTCAGGTGAGCTAAAATGTTGATTTTGGTCTGATTGGTTACCAACTGATGACAGCAAGCAAAGGATCAAAGGCACTGCAGGGATAATTCTGGCCCAGGATTTCATAAGAGAAAACATCTCATTCAGTCAAAACTGACGAGAAATTAAGGATTTTCATCAGTTTAAGCAAAGACATCAGCTAAATTACACTTTGCTTTGTGATTTTTTGCCAATTATGCAAGTTTCAATGAGAAAAAAAAAGAACAAATATCTCAGTATCCTGCCCGAAAATAATCCCTGGCACTGTAAGGCCACTGGGAAGCTATAGACACCAGGGCTTTTTCCATCAATTTTGGTAAAAGGCCCTTAGCCGAAATTTGGAAAAAATGGTCGACTTAACAGCAAAATTGAGAGAATTTAGCGACACAGGCCATAACAAGGATAGCAAAATATATCCTCAAAATTAAGTTATTTTAGATTGTATTTTGCCAAGCATACCACTTATGCACACATGTTTAAGTATCATTCTGATATGGGTCATTGTTTCTCATAAGTAGTAGTGGTCTCTTAAAAAAGTAAAAAAAAAAAATACATATATACAGTGAGCCACTTTAGTTACGCACCACTTATAAAATGTAAAAATACTCAGAAAAGAAATGTGATATTTTTATTCTGAGACTACCAACGTAAAGCGCATCAATATTTGCATTAGCCATTGAAATTTCATTGTGATCAGATTAGAAACGAATGAGAAAATGGATCTTTAAGTGCACTACACTCAAAACACCATTTCACATTGTATTATTTCGAATGAAACTCAGATCACATTGCACTTTTTTCAGGGTCGAATTTCTGCTATGCCAGAGATAAGAGCCGAATTTTTCTTGGCAATATCTAAGACTGGAATGTGTTTGTTAACTTCATCATTTTTTAAATGTTTTACTATTTTGGTTCCCAGCTGGTCAAGGTTTGAAAAAGGTTAGTTTTAGTACTTTTTAAAAGTTAGTTAAAATTTCGTATGATTGTGAGTAAACTAGTTATCAAAACACTTCTTTTATAATTTCATTTTAAACAACCATGTATCCACCTTATATTTTCGTAAAAAAAATAATGAATTTATTTGCGTCATGGTGTTGACGTTAGTGATGACGTCACTACTACCAAGGCTATAAGATGTGTCAATTATAAGATTGTTTAGTGTTTTGATTCTTCTATGTCAACAAGTGACTCTTAACAAAACAATTTGCGAAGAAAACCTTGTTTGATTATTGTAACCGACGTTAATATGACGTCAAAACGAGCATTTCTTCAAAAAGTAACGGTGTTACTAAATTCAATGACCGAGAAGGGGGATTTTACTTTAATAAAAAAATTGTTTTTGGTGTTTTTCTGTCACAACGATCACCATGGATAATGCCTAGCTTAAAACAAAAATAGAAAATATAGACGTTCAGCTTGCACATGCTTTTTTGCATTTTTGTCAAAATTGCCTTTGACGTAGCAGAATGATTCGCATGAGTGATTCCAATATTTTTTTCCGATGTCATCAAACAGATAAAATGTCAATAAATAAATTATCGTAGAGAAAGTTTGGTTCCAGCATTTTTGTCAAAAAATGTGGGCCCTGAAAAAATGGTGCGTAACTAAAGTGGCTCACTGTATATATATTTTTTACTTTTCTTTATTTGGGAAAAACGGACATAGTATTGGTAAAAAGGTGGCTATTTTCAATTGGGAATGGGGCCGAAATTTGTCCCCTAGAGATGGGCAGAAAAATCCCTGGACACATACCTTTCTGCCCCATCTAAGACATCTTCTTTATTGTCAGATGTTGTATCTTTAGTAGACTTGTGGTTCTTCACTTTGACGTTAGTCTCACTATCTAGGTCTGGTTTGTTGTCAGGTTCAACAGTATTTCCACTGGCATCTTGTATAACATTCTCAGATCCTATCTGTACTGCCTTCGGATTCATGATGTAATAGTTATGAATCTGGAAAAAATACCGATACACATTTAAGGAGATCAGACATCCCTTTGATAGCTTATCTCAGTCCTTTAGTTAAAAGTGCATACCAAAACATTAGTTTTCTTATTATCAACCAAAACATAATTGAGCCACGACATGTGACATTTCCAACGATGTGGCATTTTGACAAGTGTAGACTCAGACAAGCCTGTGCAGCCCCCATTTAAGCCTAGAAACTCCAAATGCTGTTTGGTCAGTAGTAATTTAACACTTATAGAATGTTCAAGCCACTAGCAAAAGCTCTGATCAGACTGTGCGTATGCGCAGGCTAATCTGAGGCTTTGCTGGTCGCACATACCACATTGTTTGAAATCCCATTTCGCGGCTCATATGTTGTGGGTACTCAAAAGATTGTACCGTCTCATTGAGATGGTTCTTTCAAGCACCCTAAACATATGTTAAAAATTATGGGTAAGAAAATAGTTATAATTTTACGCCGAAAATGTTTGCTTGTCTAACTAAACCTGTGTTTTCTCGCACACCAGATTGGGATTTCTGTTGTTTTTTACCCATACCTGTACCAACCCATCATTGTAATTTTAAAATTATGTCACCATGTGGCATCTCAGCATATTCAGGATTTTCTGAAAGTCTTTTTCATGATTTTCCAATATAAACTGAGGCATTTAGTGGTGAGCAAGAAAAAGAATCCACTATTTGTGTGAGGATGAGTTAAAAAAAATTCCTCCCTCAGGATCACCATTTGTCATCAATCGGCATGCCTCATGATGCCAATCGACGATCCTTGTGACTGATTTTTTCTTTATCAGTTACCTCTAATATTAACTACATTGTTGCGCGTTGCCTGATAAACGTTGTCTATCTCACGGCATGTTGCCTTTATCAGGTCATGATGACGTTGCACTTTTTGAGTGATGTCGCTAATGACGCTGAATCAACACAAAATCAAAAATTACGTCATTATCGCTAGTTTGAAGAGTGTTCAACAATGGGTTAACTGATAAATAGAATACCAGGTTCGCGTCTTTTGATATCAAGTTTACCAGGCTCGGCTTTGAGAACGCATGTTGAATCGCTCGGCAAGCCTCGCGATGTCAACAAGCCTTCTCAAAGCCTTGCCTGGTAAACTTGATATCAAAAGACACTCACCTAGTATTCTCTATATCCCACCCCCACAATCATGTCCATCTGGCTCTAAGCAGTACAATAACCTCACTATCAAATGTCTCTAGATTGAAATGTAAGAATGTAATCGAAAAATAAATTTTCTCATTTCAAAACCAAATCATATGTTGTGTTTACTCAAAAGAACCATCTCAATGAGACAGTTCTTTTGATCAGCCGAAATAAATGTTAAAACAAAACCCAAACTGTGATGTCAAATGGTGATCCTCAGGAAGGATTTCTGTATCCCACCCTCACACTCCACTCATGATAGTAGCCAAAAGTTCTAACCCGCCACTTGCATTTTATTGATTTTCTTCAAAACGTAAAATGACATGACTACACTGCATCTCGAAATTGACAGATATGTCATGTACCCTTGGCAGTGAAGATATTGACAAAATGTTCAACAGTACATGCACGATGTTAACTTGAATAGTGGTACCCATGTTTTCAAAATTCGCATTTTGGCAAAATTTGTGAGTCATGACCTTTTGAAATAACCCCATTTCACAAGCAAAATGTTTTCATTTCAAATGCCAAACACATATTGAACACTAAAGTGCTGAAATGAACACTCCATCTGCATGAAACTTGTTGCTATTGGCTAAAGTGTAAAAAAATTACCCCACCATCCAATGCGAATTCTTGTGAGTTTTGAAATTGAGGGTAAGTGTATTAGGCAAAGCCTCCCGGATACAACTTAAGGAGTTTTGTTTAGCCGTTTTCTGTAATATGGGTGACTGATAGGCTGGCCTATCTGGGAATGCAAATAAAATTGATATAGTCCTATTAGCTTTTCTGAAAATCGGTAAAAACAAACATGGCCAGTTAGAACTTTTGACTAGTATATCTACATCCCAATCTCGTAAATTTGAAGTCATAGGGACTAGACATTTTATTTTGAAGTATGTCTTTTTTTATAGATAGTATTAAAATAGTACATAAATCGGTCCTATTGTCTGATTCTGTCGTGTCTGAAATTGACTTCGAATTAGTATTTTGAAAAATTGGAGTTTGAATTTTCATGATTTTACTGTACTCACATGTTTGACCACTTTCCCTTTCTTATTTGATTGACTGGACTCCACAAACTCAAAATCTTCTTCCCCAGCACCGTCATCCTCTGCATCTAGGTCATTTGGAAGTTTAGCAACAACAGTCTCCCTTGCCGGTACCCTGTAATCATTCCCAGTGTCATTTGGATACATGGAACCACAATCCTCGGAGACCATACTCCTGGCATCTTCCACTAGGGCTGATGGCAAGTTACCTGTAGTAGAAAAATTGAGGATATTATGATTGAGACTTGGTGGGAGAAAACCTATCTTGGTTGTTTGCGAACAACAAAGGTGAAGACCAGCATGTGCAGTTGCGAATACACTCAGTCTGATCACACCTTTGTTATTCCCTTATTGGCAAGTATCAATTTTCTAGCTAGTTAGCTAGTCTCTGTAGCTGGGTGAGTTTGGTTTGAGTCTCTTTTGTCGGAAACCCCAAAGAAATGTTTTGTCGCGTTGAGGCCCATGTGTTAGGTCACTTATATGAAATTCGTGAACAAGCTACAGTGAGCTCATTGATTTCATATGTAATGACGACGAGTGTAAGATTCTGTTTTATCATGTAACCATTAACCAACCAAACTCAAGGTAAATATTTCAACCGAAACCTAATGTTAGGGAAGTTGCTAGAAATAACAGTTACACAGAAGCATTATTAACTAGAAAAAGTGCCCTGAGAGGCATGTAAACCCACGGCCTATGCTCTTACTGCCCCAACCCCAATCCCCCCTGCCCCGCGGCCAAAAGATCTAAAGATGCCTAGGATTTTTAGCTCTCGCATGCAACCATGCATCTCAAGCAGTCGAGTGTTGGCCAGCCATGTATGGTACCAATTATCCAAACTTGAATGTTTTCTAATGATGGTTTGTAAGATATCTGCACTTTTTAAAGGTGTCCTAGATTTTGACCTCTGGCCCCACCCCTGGTCATAAAACCTGAGGTCTGAACTTCTGAAATCACAGAAAGAAAGAAAATGAAATAGTACCTGTTGTTATGCTTCTAAAAAATAGAAAAATATATGTCCTAGATTTTGACCTCTAGCCCCATCCCGAGTATGGACCCAAGTGTTTAAAGCTGTCGAGTATAAGCCTGCCATGAATGGTACCAAAATGAAATATGAAAGCTTTCTAATAAATGGTCAGTAAAATAACTGCATAAGTCAGAAAAATATAATAGCACTTTAAGTGTATCCTAGATTTTGACCTCTTGCCCTGCCCTGGGTCATGAACTCTAATATCTGAAGTCACAAAGAGTCAGTCCTAAATAGGACCTGTTGTTTAAAAACTGAAACTATAAAAGAAAGGTTTTTAAAAAAATATCTTAAAAATGTCCTAGATTTTGACATCTAGCCCCACTCTTGGGTATCAGCCCCAGGGTCTGAAGCCATCGAGTCAAAGCCAATTATGAATCGTACCAATGGTCTAAGTATAATTGCTTTCTAATAAATGCTTGGTTATATATCTGAAAAAGTCAGAAAAACAAGATGATATCACCTTTTAAAGATGTCCTATATTTTGACCTCCAGCCCCACCCAGGGGCAGGAATTCTGAAGTCTTAAGTCATTATGTGAATGCCAATCCTCCAGGGTACCTGTGGTCCAAATATGAATGATTTCTGATTAGGGCTGGCACGATTAATCGAAATATCGGTTAATCGATCGATATACAAAAGAAAAACGATTATCGATATGAAAATTAAAAAATCGGTTACTTTTAATGGATGATCTGTCTATTTATTCAATTCAAATCCAAGCGTAATTGCCTCCTTTTATTTTCTGTTTAAACCGGTTGCCCTGAAGTGCATTGTTGTAAACAGTAGATGCGTATAAATTGCTGTAACAAAGTAGTAAAACGTTGTACTCTGCAGGCTAACGCAACAACTGATTGTTAGAGAAAGTTATACCTACGCTCCTCTGTTTTAAATAAAGTAGTACAAAATCACAAAAATTCATCAAGTGAATAATCTAGCATGAAAGTTGTTTTTCTCCGCGGTTAAATTCGTTTTTAGAAGCTTTCAATTTTACCGACGTTTACAGCGGGTCTTATTTTACACAAAGGTGTTCGTGTCATGCATACTTGACTTCCTTTTGTATGACGTCACGCAACATGCCGAAATTAACAACAAGCAATGGCGGACTTCAAGTTCAATTACCGACTTTGCCAATTAGCAAGTCAATTTTCTTCCAACAGAGTGGATGACAACTTGTTTTGAGCAAAGGTGCCACTTTTTATTTAAAACCTATTATCTTTTGAATCTATAACACGTGCTACTTAGTGTTGTTTTGCAAAATGATGGGGAAATCAATGTCATTGACCATGCAAGAGTTGTCAAAACGTTCCGAGACCCTCTGTCAAGTTTGAGCGATTACTAATCGGTTATATATCGAAATGCAAGGACCGATTATCGATTAGCATTGTGGCTTCGATTAGCCAGCCCTATTTCTGATAAGTGGTTACTGAAATATACACCACTTGAGAAACTTTAACCAAAACTTTGTCATACTTTAAATGTCCTAGATTTGACCTCCAGCCACACCCAGGGGCAGAACCTTGGGTCTGGAGTCATGATATGAATGCTTTAACCCTCAAGGGTACATGTAACTATGGTTCAAATATGAATGCTTTCAGGTCAGTGGTTACTGAGATATACACCACCTGAGAAACTTTAACCAAAACTTTGTCATACATTTTAAAGGTGTCCTAGATTTTGAGTTCCAGCCCCAACCAGGGGCAGGACCCTGGGATCTGAAGTCATGATGTGAATGCCAATCCTCCAGGGTAACTATGGTCAAAATATGAATGTTTTCTGATGAGTGGTTACTGAGATATACACCACTATAGAAACTTTAACCAAAACTTTGACATAACAGAAGTACAATTTTTTGTTTGTTTGATTTGATTCTTTACGTCCCATCAACAATCTTTCAGTTAAACAGGGACGGGTCGTCCTGGGTTGAACCAGTACTAAGCTAGGATAAATGTGGTTTGCTCAAGGACCACAACGCAGTGACGCCGGTGAGGCTCGAACCCGCGGCCTCTCGGTCTCGAGTCAAGCACTCTACCACTGAGCCACTGCGCTCCCAACAGAAGTACAAGGGAACGAACGGAAAATAGAATGCACAACCAACAAATGTCGTGATTGGCTTATCTTATTCTGGATGATCGACTGGTTTGTCATGCAATGACCTTTCCATGATGACAAAATGGTAAGAGGGTTAACTGAAGTAGTAAACTAGAAATGTGTCATTTATAAGTCTATTGGAGTGTTTTGTTGTTACCACAGGTCACAAAAATTTATTGGTCGACTCCTACCAAATAAACAGTTCTGTATCCATAAATTTGGCTAGTTGAGTTGAAAGTGTAAATGGACAATGGATCCAAAGACCAAGCCTAAACTATATGCTCACCTTGCAGGCCTTTGGCTCAGGTGACATATAATGCTACTGAACTGATTGGAAATTGAAAAAAAAGCACATATAGCATATTAGGCCTGATTCTGCCAATAATATTTTTGTCCTAAAAATGTCATCTGCTTATTTATCTGTGCATAATATGTTTAAATGAAAGTAAATATTATGA
Organism: Loripinus fragilis; assembly: GCA_964019695.1. Lineage (NCBI taxonomy): Eukaryota > Metazoa > Mollusca > Bivalvia > Lucinida > Lucinidae > Loripinus > Loripinus fragilis. Next base: position 38,376,949 of record OZ026522.1, on the reverse strand, counting down.
ACCCAGATCCGACTGCTCCTAGGATCAGTCGGATCTGGGTCATATTTTTGCAATATAGGCTACCTATAGGCTTTCAGATGAGCAAGCAGATAAGATTTGTCATAAATTGTGGGAAAATGGTGATTGTTTAGCCATATGTTTAGATAAACAAAAAAATTTCAGAGTAAAATTGTAAATATTTTCTTACCTATAATTTTTGGCATATATTTTGGGTGCTCAAAAGAACCGTCTCATCGAGACAGTTCTTTTGAGTACCCACAATGTATGTTTCGGTTGAGAAATAAGAATAAGAAAATTATATTTCTGGTATGCACTCTTAACTAAAAGCCTGTTTACTGTCCTGCCAGCTGAGAGTGACAGTGCATCATGCTTTGTTTACAAAGTTACGAGGGACTTAGAATCGATAGATCACTTGTGTTTGAATCCTATCTGCAGGATAGGATTAATACACAAGAGATCCATCAATTTGCGTTAGCTCTAGTGAAGTGTACACATCAGTGTTTAACTTAGCATATGTAAACAAAGTATTACGTCATTGTCACTCTTGGTTGGCATGACAGTAGCACAAGTGTTAAGCCCACTGATTTACCTCTAGACTGTGGTCCCACATCTCTCCCCTGGGTGGGGAATGACCTTTCTGACCCATCACTCCAGGAACTGTTTCCAGAATAGTTTCTTGAACTATCAACAGATGCAGTAGACTGGTGTGAAAAAGGTTGTTGATTTCTTAGACTGGGTTCCTGAGTATTGATGGACAGCTCATCTAAAATTGGGATTATCTGTCCAGTCTGGTTCACATACTGACTGTCATTGGTTCCCGGTCCGATGGAATGACTCAGCAAATTTGTATTTCTAGCAGATCTAAGTGAGTTTAAAGACTGTTGTTGCTCTGCTCTCTGTTTTTGCTGAACGTACAGACTCTCTAAATAAAGCTGTTGCCTCTCTGGCGTCAATGAATTACAATATTCAGCCATTTCTGGCGTGAGTTCAAGTTCAACTTCTTGTTTCTCAGTTTCTGATGGGACACCCATGTCAGCTGAACAACTTGAGGCCTGGGTATTTAGGCGCTGAAACTTCTCCGACAAGGGATCTGGAGTAGAGCCTGGTTCTGGTTGTAGCAGTCTGCTTAAAATCTCCATTTCTTCTTGAGTGTAAGACTTTTGAGTTGTGTATCCAAACTGAGTCTTATAATCCTGTAAGAATCTAGCAACATTTTGATTCTGTTGTTTTATACTTGCAATACTATTTAAACTACTGATCTGAGCTGAGCTATAGGCTTTGCTATTCATTTGAGACTCCGCGTACTTTGCATATTCATTATGGAACAATTCACTGTCTGGTAAATACTGGATCTTTCCTCGGAGTTCACGAGACATTTGTTCTTGCTGCTGAGCAAGTCTTTTCTTCTGCTCTGCTACCTTGATCATTTCTCTCTTATGATTCTCCAGCCATTCTTTCTGTACCATTTTATGTTCATCATTCAACCTCATACGTTCTTCAAGTTTATCACTGATCAGTCTACCGACTCCTTTTCTATAAAATTCATCATTACTGTAAAAATTAACACCCTTCAATGAATTCAAGCCCATTGGAATCCTGAAGCTACAATCTGACCGCCTTTCAGTATATATAGGTACAACACACCACCTTTTCTCCGCGTCGTAAATAGCTCTCATTAAACAAGATTCGCTTGAAAATTCGCACCATTTATCCTTAACAAAATTCGCGGTGAGATACACAAAGATATAGGTAGATCTCTCCATGGCAAGATCCAAGTGCTGTATCTGAGAGCCAGACAGTCCTGTTAATTCCGGACAATCATACAACAGTACTTGAACCCTCTCACCATTAGTCAGTTCAATGTCCTCTCGCAAATGTCTTTGATATTCTTCCGCAAGCTCTCTGTCGGACTCAGTATATAACAGGACGACATCCAAATACCCCATTCTAACCTCTGTAGGCATTTTATCTTTATACTGTTCAAGTTCCCTTTCCCAGTCCAATGATGCGTTGCTGCTGTTACTTTCCATGGAACTTGGAGAGTAGGAACCGTAACTGCTGTCATCATCGATAGGTCCTTTGCTTGTCTTTTCTTCCAGCACTAGCTTATGTTTAGCATTGCGAATGGAAATACCTCCTTGCTGGATAGAGCTACCTTGACTTCTCTTTACATGCTCTTCTGTGTCTGAAAGACAGGAAAACAAGAATTCTTTGCATGCTGGGTAATTTTCCATGCGTTTGTTGTCGTCAGCTGACTTTTTTTTAAAAATTAATTTTTCAAAAAAATTCTTTCAGGGACACTATGAGTGTCAAATGGTTTGGATCCAGATCAGGACCGACATTCTGTTGGTCCTGATCTGGCAAAGGTCATAGGTTTAGATAAACAAATTTTTGAGCGTAAAATTGTACATATTTTCTAACATATCAGTTTAAACATATGTTTTGCAACGGCATAGCCGGAACGCTGAAAAAGTTATGCACATGAAAGGGAGACTACTGGACCAAGCAATGATTCTCTTCAATTGCGTCCCTTTTCAAATGGGAACTTCTCTTAAAGGAAAGAATTCGCTCCCTCTCTGGGAGCCAATTCTTTCCTTTATGAGCAGTTCCTTATAGTATGGAAAATCACTGTTATCACATTGAGTGACCTTCCTTGAATGTTACTATTTTTATTACACATGTGCGTTACCTGCGAAATGAGTGCTACGCCAAGTTTTGGGTGCTCATTGAGACGGTTCTTTTGAGTACCCACAACATATGGGTTGATTCAGAAATAAGAAAATGATATTTTTTTGGTATGCACTCTCAACTGAAGGCCTGTCTGTGCTATTGCATGCTGGGTAATTTTCCATGCTTTTGTTGTCGTCTGCTGGCTTTTTTTTTTTAAAAAAAATTAACCTTTTTTAAAAAATTGTTTCAGGAACACTAGCAGAGTGTCAAACAGTTTGGATCCAGATTAGGACTGACATTCTAATAGGTCCTGATCTGGGTCCAAACTTTTTTTTGCAAAGGTTATCAGCAGACGTCAAAACATGTCGCTATCACAGGAGAGTTATTAACCTTAACTCCAATATTTCACATAGGTCCAGTTAAGCAAAATTTCTGAGCATAAAATTGTGATTATTTCCTTAGCCATCAGTTTGAACATATGAGCCGCGACATGTGATTTCCAACAATGTGGCATTTTGACAAGTGCAGACTCAGATGAGCCTGTGCAGCCTCCTTTTAAGCTTAGAAACTCCAAATCATCGGATGTTCGGTCAGTAGCTTAACACTCAAAGAATAATTAACCGGCTACCAAAGGCTCTAATCAGTCTGCGCGAATGCGCAGGCTGGTCTGAGCCTTTGCTGAAATCGCACATACCACATTGTTGGAAATCCCTAGTCACGGCTCAATTATGTTTTGGGTACTCAAAAGAACCACCTCATTTTGTGTTCTAACAACAGCAGAATCTAGTTTGAAGATTTATCTAGTAAAATGTGGTGTGGTTGTCTTAACATGTGCTATTTTTAGTCTTGCAATCATCTTACTAATGTGAGGAGATGGTTGCTCTACTTTAGATGTTAGTCTATTTGTTTGTATTCTGGTATCTTAATCCTTGATGCGCCATTCGCAACAAAAGTCGTCTGCTTTTCTTGTCTGCTGAAATGTTTACAGGGGTGATAACAGTCCGCCAATCTCAATCAGGAATAACTGTCAACATAATCCTGAACTGAGCCAAAACAGTTCTTAAATCATCAATAAAATGCTTTAAAGAACAAAATATCAATAGAACACAATCACTTTATTCATATTTTGTGGTAAATATCTGACTTAAAAGTTCTAAAACCAAATTAAAGCAATAATAACTATGATCTCATGCCCAAAATGCATGAGTGCTCAATCAGGAAATCCTGATTTATCCTGAACTTTATCACCCTGTGTTTTAGAAGCCTCTATGGCAAACAGTGTGGACCCAGATCAGCATGCTCCTATAGGAGCAGTCTGTTCTGGGTCCACGCTGTTTGCTTCTATACTTAATTCGTTAGTAATGTTAAGCAATTATTTGCAGCAAAGGACTTCAGCAGACGACATTTTCAGATGCATTTTTTTCTTGGCGCTTTAAGGTTTAATTCCAAAGACTGCAGGATGTAAGGTGATGCTTTGTCTAGTTAATTTAATTTAAGCCCCCAAATGGCTTGGGTTGCTGTCAGATCTAAGGCGTTGGTTTTGTTGTTGTTGATTCATTGTTCATTGCTGCTCCCATTGTTAGTTGGGGCTTTGTGTTTGGTCCTTGTTTTGTTGTGCAGCAATAAGTGTATTTTCTAGTTTTGCAATCATCTCGCTGGGAAAGAGAGAGCTGGTTGGTTTACTTTAATGATTATGACTTCTTGAGGCCTTGTGGCTGTTTCCGCTTTTAGTGTACTGTGACTTCCTCATGGTGCCATGGGTTGATCTGCAGTGTGTGATTGTGGCATTTCCTGGCCTCGAGGCTATAAACTTTTTTCATGCTCAACTCAACTGAGCTCAAAATTTCAACTACTAATACTAATAAAAATTAAAATACCGACAACTAGTTTCTTGCTTTAAGTCTCTCAGGTGTCGTATTTATCCTGCTTATAAATGTTAAAATGCCAACAATTTGTATTTATCCTGCTTATAAATGTTAAAATGCCAACAATTGTTGGCATTTTAACATTTATGAGCAGGATGAATTTCCTGCTCAGCTGAGTTGAGCATGAAAAAAGTTTTATAACCTCGAGGCCTGATCATACTTACTCACTTTTTAACATGAAAATTCTAACTCTGTGACCTTGACTTTGAGATGTGCTAAGGGTGGGCATGGTTCTGCGCATAGTCTTATAAACTTTACTCAAAACTTTAACATTTGTAAATGGAGACGCTTACACCAACGGTAGTACACTTATATAGCTCTCTGTAACATTGTTCTGTTCAGGCGAGCTGAAAGCCAAAAAGTACTAAGTGTGGACTTATATCAAAAAAACAATATGTGCCAATATTATGGTTTATACCTTGAACTTGTTGCATTGTAAAAGTGGAATAGTCTTCTGAGATTGATGGCCCTCTGGGTGGTATGCCTAGGGGAGCTGAAAATAACAATACATCTTTAAACATCGATAAGTCTATACATATATTTTGGGTACTCAAAAGAACCGTCTCAACAAGATGGTTCCTTTGACTACCCGCAACGTATGTTTTGCTTAAGAAATAAGAAAAATAAATTACAATTACCCCCAGGCCCCTTCATCTAGAGGAGCACAAGGGCTAAATGGTAGAGGGGTCGACTGGAGATAGAGGGCTAGCTGGTTCGAGCCTCTATAAAGGCACTGTGTTGTGTTCTTGAGCATGACACTTTGTCCTCTGCTTAGTATTGGTTCAAACCAGGAAACCGCCTGACATGCGTGACTGTAAAACTGTTTACCAGGACATAAAGCATCAACTCTGTTAACAAATTCCTCAACACTTTGAGGACTGGAAACCCCAAAAGAGATACTTTGGCATTCAGTGAAGACCCCGATTAAATGCCACATCATGCTTTCACCAGAGTCTGCACTGTTTACAAAGACAAAATCAAACTTCAGAGAAAGAAATACAACATTTTATCGGAAACTATATATATATATGTATAATGTGACCCCTCAATTACAATCCTGACTTACATGTAACTGTGTCAAACTTAATAAAAAATGCCATTGGTCCTAAAAGGGTTAACATATAGTTTTATAATTTCCTTCCTGCCATTTTTTTTTGTCGGTAGTATGTCTGACTGCAGATGGGTGCCTAACTGCAGATCCAGGAGTCATGAGTTTGACCCCATCCCGGTCCCATACTTCTGTGGAGAATGAATATGAATTAATTTCTACGGTCATTCTCCGCCCTTCCGCTGATTCAAGAAGGGGTTGTTGTCAGTTACAAGCGAAAGTATGTGCATGAAGCACTTGTTAACCAATGTGTGGTTAGGTGAATTGACCACCCTGACATGACCATAGCTGCATACATAGATCACCATGCACATGCTGAATACTTAAAAATGATTGAAATCTATAGTCCCTTTGGCATATGGCATGTTTTTCTATATAGTATTAGCACGAACAAAAATGAAAATATCTACCACATCCACCATATGAAGTACCGGCAATACGCGTAAATACAGGCAAAGCGACGTATACATTTACCAGTATGAGACGATTCTCATGAAATATCATGCCTATCATGTTATTTTTGAAAAAGTGGCAAAATTTTAATTAAAGGTGGCGCTTTAAGGGTTAAGCTAAAGCAGAGCCTATCTGCACCGTGTAAAATGAAACATTTACCTAGTCTGATGTTACTTAATGAAACACCTGCAATCGCATCTTGGGAGAGATCAGAGAAATAATTCTGGGAGTCCATTGTTCTTGTATGCCTTGGAGTTATAGGCTCAGCATCGCATGACATCTGTGACTGCATGCTTTGAGATCTACCAATTCTGTTCTGTTCCACGGGTTCCGCCATTTCTCCCATAATGCAACTGGCTGAGGTTACCTCACAGCCTCACACAAAAGCAAAAAACACACTGGGAACCTGCACTCAGTCTCTGAAAAAGAGATAGATCTGGGACTTTACCCTTAAAGCTCCACCTATAATTTGCAGCAGACGACAATTGCAAATTTTGCTGCTTTTTCAAAAATAACAAATAAGTATGATAATTCATGAGAATTGTCTGCTGGCAGACGATTCTCATGGAATATCATACCTTATTTTTGTTGAAAATTGGGAAACATGTTGCAAAATTTGTCGTCTGCTGCAGTCCTGATTGGCGCTTTAAGGGTTAAGCAAAAAGTTTTAGCTTAAACCTGTAATTGTATTCTAACCCAGCAATTAAACATATGTTTCTGTGCTAAAAGAACCGTCTCATTGAGACGGTTCGAGACGGTTCTTTTAAGTACCCACAACATATGTTTTGGATGAGAAATAAGAAAATTAACTTTTAATTTTGCATTCTCATCTCTAGGCCGAGTCTTTACTTCATCAGCTGGTGGCGACTTTTATCATCTGCTGTCAGGTGATCTAACCACTTTGTGAACATAATAAATAACTTAGTGTGGACTACATAACTTTGTACACTTAGTTAGGACAATAAAAAAAAAAATAGTGTGTTTCGGGTAACAGGTCAGAAAATTATAGGTATTGGGTAGTCACCTGTCTGTTAATCAGAAATCCTATTGTGATGATGATATGATCTGATGAAACCAGCTGATCAAGATTTATGCTTCTAATTCATATCGGTGATGAAAATACTCCACTGGATTGACTGGAAATCAGTAGTTCATTAGAATGTAAACAGCCCATAAATAAGGCCAAATAAAAAATACCTGTGTTTAGGATAACACTGATAAAAAAAAGTATAATGTTATGCATTTGAAAGGCAATTTTGCCTTTCAAAATACATAAAATTATATATTTTTTCCAGTAAACCTGAAAAAAATTCTAGGTTTCACCAGCAAATTTAGGTAAGGTCAGGTTAACCTGATTGGTGATGTAGTGGTTGCACTATTCCGTTCCAGTCGGCTAGCACCGGATATGTTTGGCCGAGTATTTGAGGTATTCTGAATGGGATGGACCTATATGAAGGACAATATCTCGTGTTAGAGTGCGAGAACTGGCGAAGCCCTGAGAGGGAACAGACGCAGATAGACGGAAAACTAAAGAGAAGCATAGAATATTCACAGCCTAGCGGCCCTATACCTAAAGGATAGGTAAGATTACTATAGTGACATGCAGGTATAAGTCACGTTTTCACTCACTCTTATACAAGTCACTGGATAGCCCAAGCCTAGAACTATTCAAAGTTAAGTTTATAAATTGGCAGTGGCTAGAGGTACAGATCCGTACCCCTAGCCTGGGAGGCTAGGGATACGGATCCGTACCCCTAGCCTGGGAGACTAGAGGTACAGATCCGTACTCCTAGTATATTCTACCATGTCAGGCTACAGGTACAGACATATAACCCTGATGAGAAGCTATCATGATTAATATAGCTTAATTAAACAAAAACTCGTGTTGCAGATTTACATTTGTTTTGTCTGCCAGCTATGATCGATAAAGGGAAGCTACTCTATTTACTGTGACGTCATTTATAATTCAAACAAGTATAAGCTTATACAAAAGGGTTAAAAAAATAACGGTAAAGTTAAACAAAGAACATAATTCTATATATATTTTTTTCTTATCCTTAACAGACCATGAGTAAGGGAAATTAATCACCTGTAACAAATCAATTATCTTCTCACCAGCAATTATCTTCTCATCTTCAATTAAAGTAACCAATTAACTACTCGTTGGCAGCTGATGAGTGAGATGAGTGAGCAGTGTCAAATAAACTCACCTGTACTTAACTAAGTAAGTGTGCTGGCTGGATTTATTTGTTAGGACCTTTAGACGTATGGATAAACTTAATATTTTTTAGATCCTTAAGGTACTTATGTTACTTCTAAGCACGAAAAAAAAAAGAATTGTACGGACTGACGAACGGACATATGGACGGGTGGTGTGTAAAATTGTATTTTCTATCACGTTTAACGTAAGCTTTTGGTGCTCAAAAGAACCGTCTCATCGTGAAGACTCTTTTGCGCACCAAAAATGTGTATATGAAAATATAATCGTTGATTTACGCATTATATCAAAACTAACATCAAAACTAAACATAAAAAAGCGGGCAAGGGTCGGCCCTTCAGCGAAATACCATTTGAATGGCGTTTTGCTAGCGGAACGATATTGGTCCGACATTGTGTGCTGGCTAGGTTTATTTGTTAGGACCTTTAGATTTACGGACAAACTTAATATTTTTTAGATCCTTAAGGTACTTATGTTACTTCTAAGTACGAAAACAAATAATAAAATTGTACTGACTAACGTACGGACAGACGGACGGGCGGTGTGTAAAATTGTACTTTCTATCACTTTTAACGTAAGTTTTTGGCGCCTAAAGAATTGAACATTTTCTTCCTTCTGATACTGCTGGATGGCAATTTCTAAAGAGGAAAAGTCCTCAAACTGTTTCCCTATGTTCAGTGTTTTAGCCATTTTGACAAAGTGAGACTGAACATAACTACTATTTTCAGTTATATTGACGGCATGCCGTGGTCCCGGCGCGCTAAGCATAAATAGCACACACGGCACACCCAGTTTTATGCCCCACTATGGCTTTAAAAAAGGAATTCGGGCTGTATCCTGCCCTTTTCCTACGCCTATTTGCATTAAGTGAAAGTGTGGAGCATTAGTTAGTTTGAATTTTGGAAATGTTCTAAAACAGGTTTCAATCTTGTGGGGATCGATGGACAATTTCGTCTGCACAGTGTCACCCCCACTGAACATAATTTTCTTGGGAGTTTTATAAATGAGCAGCGAGAATTAGGCGGTTACATCAAATAGTTATTATTATATCTATAATAATAGGTCTAGATACTGTTTGTAGGATTAGGCTAATTAAGGACGTTCTTCTGATGTCTGTGAGGTTGGACATTGAAATATTCAGCCAATCATTGTAATTTGTTCTTTTAAGTTTAAAGATGCCTTTGTAGTGCGTCATGCCGACCAATTAATCACAGAATGTTGTTCGCACCCTCGCTAATGAACAAACCGAAAGTGAAAACAGCAAAAACAAATCATTAATAACAAGTTTAATTTGATTTAATAATAATAATAATAATAATAATAATAATAAAAATAAAAATAATAATAATAATAACAAAAACATAACATAAATCCCGCACCACTTGTTCAAATTCCGAATTCGTGTTTCGTTTTTTATATTTACTATACAGAGTTATCCCACATTACAAATGGCGACTTACTGGATTGCTATTTCATAACACAACAACAAGGTACTTTCTAACACTTATCATCATGATAATTTAGAATTTCTCATCAGGGTTATATGTCTGTACCTGTAGCCTGACATGGTAGAATATACTAGGGGTACGGGTCCATACCCCTAGCCTCCGAGACTAGGGGTACGGATCCGTATCCCTAGCCTCCCAGGCTAGGGGTACGGATCCGTACCTCTAGCCACTGCCTTATAAATTACTATCTTAGAGAGAATATCAAATTTACTAGAAAAACATTAGATACTGGTACCAGTCTATGAGCCATCATATATGACAGAAATTAATAATCTTTCAAGCAAACAATGACAACCCTGATGCAGGGCTACATGGAGCATGATCTCATCTGGTACTGCTTGTAAGCTTCTTTCACTTTCATCCATCCCTGTACTTGATTCCCCTGGGAAAATATCATTACCAATCAAACAGTATTTAAGGTAACACTTTCCACATTAAATAGAGTGGTCATCTGATTGGATGTGTAAATGATAAAAAAAGTGGTGAGGCATCAAATATCCATTTTCATTTTGCCTGAACAGCTGAAGTAAACAGGGTAAAAATCTAGGAAGTTTTGAAGAAATCATGAAATTTTTAAAATATCCCGTGACAGAAGGGACTGAGAAGGTGAATGATATTTTACCTGATTAAATATGATAATTGTCAAATGCTTTTTTCACTATTTTGATCGTAAGTTTACAATAAATTAGTAAAATATATAAATTCCTTAATAATTTGGGGATTTCCGGAAAAATGTGACGTCATTTATGTCACGTGAGCTTTGATTGGGTTAAACATCTAGCACAAATAGTCAATGGCTAACCAAAGGTGTAAGAGAAACGTTAGAATATATACCCTTCCATATCTATCTATCTATCTATCTATCTATCTATCTATCTATCTATCTATCTATCTATCTATCTATCTATCTATCTATCTATCTATCTATCTATCTATCTATCTGACCGCAAAGTCAGAACCGCAATCCGGAAAAAGGCCAGACTATACACAAGGATGAGGAAAAGATATAAGAAAGTATAGACAATGCAAAGGGGACGTCCAAAAACTCGAAAGACAGGCCTACTTCTCATACATTAACAACATCATAGAAGTCAACGAAGACCATGACGACAAACCATCAAAACAGAAACGGTTCTGGTCTTACATCAAATCCCTCCGGAAAGACAATACAGGAATTTCACCACTGAAGGACAAGGGTCGTCTCTTCAATGCTCCAAAGGACAAGGCCAACATTCTGAACAGACAGTACCAGTCTACCTTCACCCAAGAAGACACAAACCAGGTCCCTAGCCCTTCAGGCATACCTTATCCCGACATATTGAGGTAGATGAGGCTGGTATCCGGAAACTACTACAGAAGACCAATCCAAAAAAAGCCACAGGCCCTGACTCTATACCTTCCCGCATCTTGAAAGACTGCGCTTCTGAGCTAGCCCCCATCCTAACCATAATCTTCAACAAGTCTCTTCAAGAAGGTAAAGTGCCGGAGGACTGGAGACATGCAAACGTGACAGCCATTTATAAGAAGGGTACTCGCCACGATGCCGCCAATTACCGACCGGTATCCCTAACATCCCTATGCTGTAAGCTGCTGGAACATGTCATCGTATCAAAGACTGTGAATCACCTGGAAAGATACAACATCCTTGATGATTGCCAGCATGGTTTCCGAGCAAAGAGAAGCTGCGAGACCCAGATCTTGACCCTATACCATGAGTTAGCAGCATCTCTAGACAAGAAGATCCAGACTGACATGATCATCTTGGATTTTAGTAAAGCGTTTGATCGTGTGCCCCATCAACGTTTACTTAAGAAGGTTTACCACTATGGGATTCGAGGCACTACATACCAGTGGATATCGTCATTCCTAAATTCCAGAACCCAGCAGGTCCTAGTAGAGGGACAGTCATCGGAGAAAGTTCCTGTTGTCGTGGAGTGCCACAAGGGTCTGTCCTAGGTCCAGTACTATTTTTGATCTTTATAAATGACCTACCTGAGGACATCAACTCCAGAACAAGACTCTTTGCCGACGACTGCATACTGTACCGACAAATATCATCCGAAAATGATCAACAACTGCTACAAGAAGACCTGGACAGGCTTGCCACATGGGAGAAGACCTGGGGAATGGAGTTCCATCCACAGAAGTGTAGCGTCATGCGTATCTCCAGAGCAAGAACCCCTAGAACCTTCCAGTACCATCTCAAAGGTGTATCACTAGCAGAAGAACAGTCATCAAAATACCTGGGGGTGGATCTACAGTCCAACCTATCATGAAAAAATCACATAAGCCGGATAACTAAAAAGTCCAACAATATGCTAGGTTTCCTGAGACGCAACCTACGACAAGCAAGCGAAGAAACCAAGGCACAGGCTTATTTCACCATGGTACGATCCAACCTGGACTACTGTTCTACAATCTGGAGTCCATACCAACGTGACCAGAAACACCAGGTTGAAATGGTCAAGAGAAGATCTGCACGATTTGTCACAAACAGATACAGAAACACCAGCAGCGTCACGGACATGCTTGACTATCTCGGTTGGGAGTTGCATGAAACAAGAAGAAGCAAACTGCAGCTGATTGTTCTCTACAAAATTGTGCACGGACTGATTGATATACCACCCACAAACTACCTGACACAGACTAATTCCAGGACTAGATCGGCACACAAGTACAAGTATAAGCAGTAATCTACATCTACAGATTGTTTCAAGTACAGCTTTTTCCCGAGGACAATCCCACTCTGGAACAGGCTACCACCAGCAGCAGCTGAGGCTCCCTCCTTGGTATCCTTCAAGAGGGAGCTGTCTGACCTAACCTTCTAATGGGGATCTATCTCCCAGCCATGAATGTACCCCCAAATGAGGAGTGGTGAGCTGTGTCGTCGGGTCTTGTACCCAGGTACCCCCAGGGAAGGCGGATTGGTCTCACTCTGATGGGCGAAAAATGGCTGGGAACAACTTTTCTTTTTTACTTCTCTCTTTTACTTAAGTTTGCATTCTTACGTTGTCTTATCTAATGCTTCTGTCTTTAACTATTTTTTTCTCTTTTATTTTCTCTCTTGCGCACCACTAAAGAAATGTCAAGTGTGACAGCTTAGTGTAATGATGTAGATGTAGATCTATCTATCTATCTATCTATCTATCTATCTATCTATCGATCGATCGATCGATCGATCGATCGACCAACCGACTGACCGACCGACCGACCGACCTACCTACCTACCAACCCATCCATCCTGCCCTCTATATACAAAATTATGCAAACCAAGAATGCAATTGAAAGTGCATCTTAATGTTCAAATACTGTGTAATGCATAACAGTAAAAGTTCTACGGATGTTGTCACGAGGAAAAACATGAAAGCCATTTAAATGTGAGAGGGGTCCATTTTTTCAGGTTGCCAATCTGAACGGAAATCTAACACAATTTAGGCCTTCAGAAATCCCCTATAGTGCTGCAGCAGAGGTCACCAAAAGTGACATGTACCCATACCGGAAGGGTAACAAGTAGCATCATACATCATTTTAAAGCTCAGAGTGTGCTGAGATCAGAACTGCATGATGCCACTTTCAGAATTCTGTGCGAAAAAAATTACGGCCCTTTAAACATGGGTACCGTCATCATAGCTCAGAAAGGAATTATGATTTCTTTTTATGACAAGAAGAATACATACTGTATAAAATTCATGTTATTAGGTTGTATATGATCCAATAGTTAATATTAATTTTGTTTGCATTTGATATGCTACTTACGCACATTGACAACTATAATGAAAAGGTCATTGAGTGCAAAAGTCGCGAAAACCAATTATTTTTACAAATAGTCACGTTTATTGCATTTGATCTACATGTACATTTTTAAATTATAAAAAGGAGTTTTTCCTTGCACTATCAAGTAAATATAAATGCATTTAATGTAGCAATTAATCCAATTATAATGTCCCCCAACAGTTTATAGCAGTTATAATACAACTCTCAAGAGAATGCAAACGTGCATAAATGTACTTGTTCAAATTTATGAGGGTCTGGATGGGGGGGGGGGGGGGGTCTGGTATTCACTATTCATTAAAAATTTAGCCCATTATTCATCTCATTAAAATTTTGGGTTATTCATTAAAATAAGACCAATTATTCATTATAGGTAAGAAAGGTGGCAAAGAAATCTGATTATTCACTATTCATTAATTTTTTCTTCAATTCATTAAAAAAATAGGATTATTCATTATCTTTTAAGATCTTATTATTCACTATTCATTATTTTTTTGGCTCATTATTCACTATTCATTATAAAAAAGGGCCACTATTCACTAATCATTATACCCCATCTAGACCCTCATTTATACGTCTGCATATTTTGATATGGGTTTATTTACGAACGCTTTAGAAATTACTTGGGCTAAACCTATGTACATGAAATATATCTTTCTATGTGAAGTTTCTATGTGAAGGTGGAATGCACCTTCTCATAACAGGTTTTGTTAGCATTGGGTAACTTCATGGTAAGGCGAGACTCGGAGAATTGTCATTTGAATTTGAGTTTGTCTGCAGTTTGTGATTGTGATATTTCCTGGTCATACTCGCTTACGTTTTTGATGTCTCTTCTGTTGACAGTGTAAAACAAAAGTTGTCTGGAAAAGAGTGTGGCAAAGCTTTACGAGCTTTGTCATGAGTCAGTTATCATGCCTTGCCTCTTCCTCACCGTGCTGTTGGGGTGATTGTGGCAGTTGCTGGTCGTACTCACTTACTTTTTAAACTAACAATTTCTATACAGTTCTTGAAAGTGGTGCTGCAAGAACAACAGAACTTTCTCTGATGATGTCCAGTGTCATTTGCATGAGTTCTAAGAGGAATCCTGACTATGAATCAGACAGAAATGAACATATAACTGTAATTAACTAATATTATCCGGTCGTTTTTGTAAAGTTGTACAGATTAACCTGCTATCAGAGTTCAGGTAAAAGGGAATACCTATTTCTCCAACATTATTACTTTTGGAATGACTAGCTGGAGATGGTGTTGCTTACTTTTAAACTATTCCTCTCCTCAACTACGCTTTGTCTTTGAGATGTGCATCAGTTTGCAAAGGCTGCACTATTCCCTCTGATGTTTACAAGCAACATATATGTATATCATATCAAATGCAGTACATTCCTGAAGAGGTTATTAATGGTTTACATGAAGGCTAATGTACTGTAATACTGCCAGAGGGCAAGTTCAATTCAGCCTAGATTAACTATGTGGACTAAGCAAAAGAGTACGAAGTTTTAATAGGATCTAGAGGAATCACGGGACTAACCTTAAAAGGCAATTCACTGACTAGGTCACGTGGTTCTTGAGCTAAGCCTGTGACCGCAAAGTACTCAATGATGTTCCACAACTATGTATGTCAAAGTGCATGTACATATACAGGTAAACCAAACTAGAGTTGACCTTCACATCTTTCCAATACAAAAACACTAATATGCTTCTGTTGTAAAAATAATTTTTATGTTTGACAGTCGATTCATTAATCACCCTTTGACCCCACAGAGGCCACGCCTCACACTTCTAACGGATTTTGCAACATGCGTTATATCATCCAGGCTTGCTTGGTGCCTTAGACACAGGAAGTGAGGAAATCATTAATGAAGGAAGGATTTATAAAGCTTTATGGACAAGACAAACCTCAGAAGATGTTCTATGAACCCAAGCAAAAGGCCAACAATAAGACACTGACAGACATGCCAAAGATACAGCAGTGTAGTCATGAATGATTAGGTGATGCATCTGTGTTTGTAAGCAGCTTGCTCTTTCAGGGAGGTATCCTGTCTTTTGAGAATGCACAAGGAGTCTTAAAATATTTTCAAAAACTATGGCTGGAATCAATGACCAGATTTCATCCATTAACTCAAAAGCATATCTGAAGGCAAAGTAGCATTATTGAGAAAACAGAATGCATTATCTTGATGCTACAGCTTTGAAACAGATGCTACCAATACTGTCTAAAACGGCTAAAGTAACATCTGTAGCCATAGTTGAACAGTTCCGTGTCTACATACTTTAGGCCAGTTGAATCTATTAGTCCGTTTCACAGATACACATTGTATTTTACATGTATATGGAGAATATTTTGAATACGCTAGTATGCCAAAAAAGAGGCAACACCACAATGGTGCATAAAATACTTCTACAAGCAGACATGAAAGTACTCAAAGAAAAACTAAGGCCAACTTTGTAGCTTATTACACCTACACTGATAAAGAACAGTTGAACAGAAACATACAATCTTCATCAGTGGTGGACTGAAGGACAGAGCCATCAAAGCGACCAAAGATGAGCATATGGACATCTCAGATCTACGAGAGAAAGCAAACACAAGGCCCTATACATGCCTCAGTTGCTGCAATGTCCAGTAAAGATTTTCTTTTTCTGATTGTAACATCCTCATCATAGATAAAAAAGATACAAATGAGATCTTTCTTACATGTCGAATTTGCAAATGGTGTTGCTATGAGACATTATATCCCTGTAAATATCTTATTCACCAGTCTTACATAAGTACAACACACAAGACTGATCATAAAATACTGTCTGGCTGGATGGTATATAGGCAGTGCTTTCTTTGGGGTTGGTAAGAAATCCGTGTTCAAACGCATGATTCAAAGTGCACTGAAATTTTAGGGACTGAAATATCTTGGCCATGGGCCTTTATTAAACTGTCAAAAGTTTACTTGCACTCAGTCTGTTGGAGCAATATATGAAAAACAAGACCCTACATCCCTAAACGAGGTAAGCTTAGCAAAGGCAGCAACAAAAGTCCAATCGACAAATAACAGTTTCCATTTGCATATTCTACATTCTACCCGCCCACCCAACAAAATGAATATGGATAAAAGATAGTTGAATACAATAATAACCTTTAGTGTACGCGTCCTACGATGATGAACCATTCAACAGCTGCCCCAAAGCTTTTAAATGACCTTACATGCAATTGCGAGAACAGTATCTGTACATTATACATGTTTTCACAATGACCAACTATGTGCACTTACCTAACAACCTAATCTATGAACGCAAAATAGCAGCTCCATGAAAACACATTTTTGTACATTATCCATGAAAAACACAAGTGATTCGGAATAGAGAATGTCATGTGCTTTAACATCACTCTTTGACAGATGGAAGGATAAATACACTACACCTTTATTGAGAAGCATTTTAGACCAATTTGACTGTAAATGTCTTTGGTGAAGAAGTCATTTTCATGGCCTTTAGGAATTCCACTTTGTCTTAAACAAGTAAGGGTGTCTCACATGCATGCTAGTCATTTAAGAGTATGGCAGACACAGCTTAGCAATATAGCTTCATCCTATTTTGATATGATTAAACGTTATACTAAACCAACATGACATTATATAGTTCTGAGGGAACGCTGTGTCACACCTGCTCGAGTAAAGTCATATATATATATATGTCTGTCACAGTCAAAATACTGGAATGTAAAAGGTAGGTCAATGTCACAAACCAAGGTTAAAGAGAATGTAAGGACAATTACTGGTAGGTCAATGTCACAAAGCAAGGTTAAAGAGAATGCAAGGACAATTACTATACAGCTGTGATTCTGTTACCTGCGCACCCTCCATCTTTTGTGCATCATTTTGTCTCTGGGATGCAGAGTTTTTATTTCTGCGAGTCTGAGGATGCAATATTATTGCAGACTTGTCATTAAAAAAAGTATTCTGGACTCATAAGTTTGTAGTAAGACTCGTTGATATGGGAAACAGTGAGTCCTAGGACCCATAAGCCAAAAATTGTAAATGAATCACTGTATACAAGGTTTGACACTCTCAACTATCACTGCTGCAGTGAACTCACTTTAATGTAAATTTTTCACGGACAGACGTCAATTTATATCAAGTTAACTGGAGCGTAAAAAGTAGGTCAAGGTCAGCAGGCCCAACTGTATACTCAAAGAATATGCAGAGGACAGTTACTGTGCAATGTTTAATAACCGTTATAATTGCTGCAGAGAAATTCACTTTAATGTAAATTGTTGACGGACGGATGACTGACGCGAATTTGAACTCCTATGTAACACCCTGTTTAAAAAAGCCATACCCTTGCTACAAGCAAGTGTGACACAAATAATAAAATAGTATAAATTAAATATTAACAATTTCTTATAGTAAGAATCCTTACAAAATTGAACAGGATTACTTGCAGTTGCATCCAGAATAATGTTATGTCAATGTCATAGGTTTTCGTGACTTTTGTACTCAATGACCTCATAAAATGTTGAAAACCAGACTGTATATTGTCATTCAGTATCTATAATTATATTTATTCATGTTCCACTCCACAATTTACAAGAAATAGATTTTTATGTGCATATATGTGAATAATACCTGCTTGGGAAGCACACAGAAAACGAATACTAACAATTTAGGGTGTATACTTTTGAAGGGCCGTAAAAAAATTCGCACAAAATTTTGGAAGTGGCATCATGCAGTTTTGAAATGAGCAGACTCTAAGCTTTAATTTGGTATATAGTAGTACTTGTTACCCTGCTGGTATGGGTACCTCTAAAATTAGGCTACTTTTTGCCACATTGCCGCAGCACTACTACCTACGAGATCCGACTGCACGAAATGGTAGTCTAGACATATGACAACCAGAAATGTAAAGGACTTATCTCAAGTGTGTTTTGATCGTTTAGAAAAGCAATCTTAAAAAGCGGATTTTCGCTCAATTTGCCAAGTTAAAAAATTTAACACTGAAATCTCCATAGGAAAATCAATGTGTTGTTGCATCTTAGTATGAGGACATTACTAGTCGAGAAATGGTAGAAACAATGTGCTGAGAGGTCTACCTGATTTGGCAAAAGAAATTTATCGAAAATCGTGATAAATCGAAGATTACCAAACATTTAATATTCCCTATTTGTTTTGTCAAAGGGAGATAATTTTCAATATTTTACAAATTCGCTAAATTCGAAATTGATTTCTGAGCTTGTTTCAAGTGATTAAGCAGTTTTCTTGTGTTTTTATGCAACACAATTAAGACCGATTTTAATAAGCATAACAATTCGCCAGTAACCTCAGGAGTGCCTCAAGGTACAGTCCTAGGTCCTCTGTTGTTCCTAGTATACATCAATGACCTTCCGTCCAGAGTCAAAGCAACATCACGTTTGTTTGCAGATGATTGCTTCTTATATCGAGTCATCAACTCACCGGAGGATGCGCAAGCACTTAAAGAGGATCTAGATGCTCTACAGCAATGGGAGAAGGACTGGCTTATGTCATTCAACCCAGACAAATGCGAAGTAATTAGGATCACCAAAAAGAGGAAGCCTATTGATGCCAACTACACCATCCATGACAAAGAACTTGGACACACCAAGAATGCAAAATACCTTGGAGTCCTGATCAATGACACATTGTCTTGGAAAGCACATGTTGATACAGTTACCAAGAAGGCAAACAATACCACTGCCTTTCTCCGCAGAAACTTGTCCAACTGTCCTCAACACATCAAGGACACCTGCTACATGACATTCGTCAGGCCCCAACTGGAATATGCAGCAACTGTTTGGGACCCGCACACGGACATCAACATAGCTAAGCTGGAAGGAACTCAACGTCGCGCTGCTAGATTCGCCAGAAATGACTACAACTATACAAGTAGCGTCACAGAGATGATGAGAGCCCTTGAATGGGAAAGTCTTCAGCAGCGCCGACACCAGGCCAAATCCGTTATGATGTACCATATAGTAAATTCCCTGGTCGACATCCCTTCAAAAGAATACCTTCATCCACAAGGCACAGCAATAACTAGAGGTCACCAGTGCAGATTCATGGTCCCCTACAACAGGACAGACACACTCAGGATGGCATTCTTCCCTTCTGCTATTCGTCTGTGGAACCAGCTTCCAGAGAGCATTGTAATAAAACGGCTTGTTTAAAAATGCAATTTATGTCAAGGGTATTTTCCAATACCACGTCACTCATGACGTCAGTGTGTATGCTTTACGTAGGCGCAATGGCGGCTGGAAGTTGCCTGTCCTAATATGCTGACAAGCTATTAAAGGGAGAGAACCAGTCTAAAGTTTGTGTTGAAAAATCTTTTCTGGAGCATGCGCAGTCGCATGAGTAGGATTTCCTACTTGTAATTAAATACACGTTACCTGACCCTAGATGGGTAGATCTAGGGGAGGGAACCAGACTAAACCTGGGGCGGACTTGATTTAGTAATTTTAAGAGTACTCGGCGTACGCCAGAACAGCCACCTAAACAAGTAAAACTGGGCACTTTGGAGTACTCCGGAATTAATCAAGCGATACAAAATATTTTCGCGCATGCAGGCAGTGATCCACCATGTTTTATGGAACAGGTCACGTGACTGTTCTGTCTACACCACCTCGAAAGACGGAGTACTCCGGCGTACGCCAGTGCACTTGATTTCTGTTCTGCCTGTTCAGAGTGGAAGGAGTAAAGAGAACAGCTAAATCAAGTCTGCCCCTGCATTGTTATGAATAGGGGCAGACTTGATTTAGCTGTTCCCTTTACTCCTTCCACTCCGAACAGGCAGAACAGAAATCAAGTGTGCTGGAACAGCTGTGATGGCGTACGCCGGAGTACTCCGTATTCCGAGGTGGTGTAGACAGAACAGTCACGTGACCTGTTCCAAAACAAGATGGCGGAGCACTGCTAGCATGTGTGGAAATATTTGCATCGCTTGATTTATTCCGGAGTACTCCAAAGTGCCCAGTTTTACTTGTTTATGCGGCTGTTCTGGCGTACGCCGATTACTCTAAAAATTGCTAAATCAAGTCCGCCCCTGGACACAGGCATTTTAGACTGGTTGCATGTTTACTTTTCTCATGTTTTTGCTGCCATTTTAAAAAGCACGTTGCTGTTATAGAACCTACCTGTAACTTTTCGAGCTTTGGGTAGGTTAGGCCTCAGACTCAATGACGGCCCTGACGTAAAGCTTTAATCCGTTGGTTGGTGCCCGATGCTTTCTTTGACGGACCCACCGTAGCTAAACTTGAGGTTTCCTTTAGCTCTGACTATCTGTGAGTCATGATACCTTTTCTTTGTTTCATCATACATTTAGTGTGTTAATTTGATTCGATTGTGTCTCTGTGATAATACACTGCATTAATTAGAAAGCTCCATGCGAGCTAAACAAAATTTGTGTTTTAACAACAACAGAATCTAGGGCGAAGATTTGGTACCAGTAAAGTGCATTTAAGCCCCCCCCCCCCCCCCCCCCCAATGGCTTGTGCTGCTGTCCGTTCTAAGGCGGTGGTTCTGTTGTTGTTGATCTGTTGTTTGATGTGCTTCCCATTGGTTGTGGGGGTTCTGTGTTTGTCTTTGTTTTGTTGTGCATTTCTTTGGGTCTTTTCTAGTTTTGCAATCATCTTGAAGAGGAAAAGAGAGCTTGCTGCTTTGCTTTTATTGTCTTATATTGTCTTACGGATGTCCTGTTACTGTAAATGTTTTGTGACTCTTCCTCACGGTGCCGTGGGTTGGTCTGCTGTGTGTGATTGTGATAATTCCTGATCATACTCACTTACTTTTTTACACTTAAACTTTAACAATGGGCCAATCAGAATTAAAAAAATAAGGCACATGAAACTTTCCCCCGCGCTTTTTGCTATTTTAACATTCCAGGCCCTTTTCCCCGCGTTTTTTGCTATTTTATTGTAACAGGCCTAGCTTGGACTTTGCACAGTCACTTCTTGTTATTGATGTGTCTCTGGGGCTCAAATTTGTATATCCAGGTTCCATCAATTGTATGCGCAGATCCAGAGGGGGAGGGGATAAAGGGGGTCTGGACCCCACTCCTGGAATATAACAAGTTATATTGGTTTCTATTGTAAATAAGCAATTGGAACCCCACCCCCTGGAAAAAGTTTGACCCCGCCCCTCCCCTGGAAAATGTTGGACACCCTCAGGAACTTTGGAAAAGTATAATTTTCTTTGGGATAAACCATTGGACTTCTGTAGAATAAGTTGAGGACTAAAAAAGACAAAAACGTTGTCAGAGTTTTTTTATGACAGATGGACCTGGACACCTCCCCTCCCTTTGACAGAACAAGAGGGCCAAGTGGCCCTAAAGCGCTCACCTGCGTGGGGCCATTTTGGCCCCAGAGGCATAATGTGAACAAACTTGGTAGAGGTCCACTAGGTGATGCTATAAACCAAATATCAAGGCTCTAAGCCTTGTGGTTTCAGACAACAAGATTTTTTTATGCTTTTCCCTATATAAGCCAATGTAATATATGTGACCCCCGGGACAGGGCCATTTTTGGCCCCAGGGACATAATCCACAAGGTGATGCTACATACCAAATATCATGGCTCTAGGCCTTATGGTTTCAGACAAGAAGATGTTTTCATGTTTCTCCCTATTTATGTCTATGTAAAGCATGTGGCCCCCGGGGTGGGGCCATTTTTGGCCCCAGGGGTATAATTTAAACAAACTTGTTAGAAGTCCACAAGGTGATGCTACATACCAAATATCAAAGCTCTAGGCCTTATGGTTTCAGACAAGAAGATTTTTTTTTTATGTTTCTCCCTATATAAGCCCAAGTAAAGCATGTGATCCCTGGGGCGTGGCCATTTTTGAACAAACTTGGTAGAGGTCCACCAGATGATGCTTCATACCAAATATCAAGGCTCTAGGCCTTGTGGTTTCAGACAAGAAGATTTTTTCATGTTTCTCCCTATAAAAGCCTATGTAAAACATGTGACCCCCGAGGCCAGGCCATTTTTGGTCCCAGGGCTATAATTTGAACAAACTTGGTAGAGGTTCACTAGATGATACTACATACCAAAAATCAAGGCTCTATGCCTTGTGGTTTCAGGCAAGAAGATTTTATCATATTGCTCCCTATATAAGCCTATGTAAAGCATGTGACCCCCGGGACCATGCCATTTTTGGCCCCAGGGCTATAATTTGAAAAAGCTTGGTACAGGTCTACTAGATACTACATACCAAATATCAAGACTCTAGGCCTTGTGGTTTCAGACAAGAAGATTTTTTTTTCATTTTGCTCCCTATTTAAGCCTATATAAACATGTGACCCCCGGGGTGGGGCCATTTTTAGCCCCAGGGCTTTAATTTGAACAAACTTGGTAGAGGTCTACTAGGTGATGCTGCATACCAAATATCAAAGCTCTACGAGGGCTGTTCAAATATGAATGCAAGTGGCTTCATAACTTTCTTCACATATATGCTAAGCGTTTCTATAAAGGACTGTATGTCACCTTTAAACTGGCACCAGACCTAAAGACATACACAGTATACTTATCGAGTTATAGCCCTTGGAATAAGGGTCACGTTAGTATACTAAAAAACTAAATGCTTTGAACATATACCAGTGATAGACGAGCGTATAATTCTTCGATAAACAAGGTGAAATTTCTTGAAATTTTGTAGGAAGTATCCCCATATTCTTATATAATGATTCTGTGAAGGTTGCGAAAATCAGACATGCTTTTGTTAAATTAAAACGAATCCTTTTCATTAAAGTCTCCTTATGTTTGCAAATAAATGGTAAGCAAAACATCATCTTGCAGTTTTCAGTTAATCTTATCACTAATAAAATGCACGAAGCAACATTTAAACTTGTTTGAACTCAAAGACAATATGTTGATCGCTCATACTGAGTTGTTGCTATAAATTATTGATGGATAATGGGTAATTTTTAATCGCTAAAAAGCATTTTTATTAAGTCAAAAATGTCTAAAGTGAAGGGGTTATAGAATTTATTCTTAATTTTGTTACTTTATTCTAAATTTGGACGTAAACTTTGAGTTTGACCTATATTGACGTTATTTACAATAAAAATTACTCACCTGGTCTTGAGAAGTAGACAGATTGACCCTATTTTAATTAATGTAAACACGTCATCAAGAAACAGAAAAATGCTTGAAAAATGATATAAAATATGATAACTCTGTAAATAGAGGACGGTGCGTTTTGAAAACTCCCTTATGACATATTTAACATATTTTCGGCAAAACGAAAAGAAAAAGACACAGCGATGTTCATTATTACATCAACAGCAGATAGCTCAAAATGACGTTGATCATAAAATTAATGACGTCACAAGCGTACCTGTTTACTCGAGATAGAAACAGGATTATATAAAGTTTTTCCAACAAGCAACTTTGGGATTGTTACTTAGACTTGCAGCTAAAATTTGGTGTCATTTTGTTTCAAATTTACAAAGATATGACACTATATCCGCACAAGTACCAAAACGTGTGTTGCAATTTGATTCAGAAAAACTTCAGTATACTAGAGCGGCCTTTATATAAGGGTCTGTAACTCGAGAAAAATAGTGAGTGCTTCTTTATGTTTGGTGCCATTTGAAAGGCGAGAAACAGTTCTTTCCAGAAAGGTATGACATTTTGTCGTAGCATATACGTGAAGAAAGTTATGAAGCTACTTGCATTCATATTTGAACAGCCCTCGTAGGCCTTGTGGTTTAAGAGAAGAAGATTTTTAAAGTTTTCATCTTGAAAATCTATTTTAGCCTGTGTGACCCAGATGTGGAATGGACCGGAACCATTTGAACAATTTTAAAAGAGGATCATATAAAGATCATTTCTACCAAGTTTGGTCAAAATCCAGCCAGTAGTTTAGGGGGAGAAGTCGTTTGAAGCAATTGTTGACGACGGACAACGCACGACGGACGACGGACATCCAAAAATCACAATAGCTCACCATGAGCCGATGGCTCAGGTGAGCTAAAAATCCTGGATCCGATCATGAACTGAACGTAGTTCTTAACCATCGAAACCATATTGTATACCAATGGGATAGTGACAAACTCACAGTTGGACACCACAAACGAGAGCCAACAGGTCAGCCCTTTCCCAGCAGGTGAGCACAAGGCACATATAAACAGATGCTCACAAAGGCATAGCAAACACAAGACAGAAAAAAAACATAAAAGATCCACAAAAAAGTACCGCCTTGGAAAGATCAGTAAAATATTGTACTGGAGGGCTTAATCCAGTTCCACGGCGCCAATCTCGCCCTTAATTCTGATGTGGACCAAGACACATTTGGGAAAGTGACAAAACACAACAAACACGACAGCCAAGAGGTCAGCCCTTTCCCAGCAGGTGACCACAAGGCTACAAGGAACAGACACGACATGAAGCATAATTAACAAAAACGATCCACAAAAGAAGCACCACTGATATCATTGAAACGTTTAACTCAACCTCCAGATATTTAGATGACTTACTTAATATTGATAATCCTTATTTTGAACAAATGGTAGGTCAGATATATCCCGCCGAACTTCAATTAAATAAGACGAATTCTTCTGATACTGAAGCTCCGTTTTTGGACCTGAACTTGTCAAAAACAAATGGCATAGTGTCTTCTAAAATTTATGATAAACGGGATGATTTTAATTTTGAAATAGTAAATTTCCCCTTTCTTGATGGAGATGTTCCTCAGTCTCCTTCCTATGACGACTCTGACGTAAAGCTTTAATCGGTGGGTTGGTGCCTGATGCTTATCTGTAGCTGGACCCACCGTGGCTCAATTTGAGGTTTTCTTTCGCTCTGACTATCTGTGAGTCATGAGCCCTTTTCTTTGTTTCATCATGGTGTGTTAATTTGATTAGAGTGTTTCTCCATGATGATACATTGCATTAGTTAAATGGCCTCCATGCGAGCTGAACATTTCTTGTACTTAACAACAGCAGAATCTAGGGCGAAGATTTGGTACCAGTAAAATGCATTTAAGCCCCCTGGTGGCTTAGGCTGCTGTCCGTTCTAAGGCGGTGGTTCTATTGTTGTTGACTTTGTCTGGAGTCTGTTATTGTTCTATGCTTTGTTTAGCGTTACTTTATGTCCATTCTAGTATTGCAATCATCTTAATGGGGAAGAGAGAGCTGATTGCTTTGCTTAATTTGTCTTCCTGGTGTCTCGTGATGGTTGAGAGGCTCTTCCTCGCGGTGCCACGGGGTTGTCTGCAGTTTGTGATTGTGGTTTTTCCTGATCATACTCACTATTTTGGAACAGTCAGTAAAACATACTTTTACTGGAGGGCTTAAACCGGTTTAACTGCGCCAACCTCACCCTTAATTCAGATGTGGATCAAGATACATAGATATTTGGTTTGCATGAAAGTAAGTAAGGATGCAAAGATCAGGAATCGATACAATCAAGTACCACACCTGACCCAGGATACCAATGGGAAAGTGACAAACTCACAGCAGACACCACAAACGAGAGCCAAGAGGTCAGCCCTTTCCCAGCAGGTGACCACAAAGCACATATAAACAGACGCGCACAAAGACATAGCAAACACAAGACAGAACAAAAACATAAAAGATACACCCCTAACTTATCAATGCATCATCTCCCAGAATATATAAATCAAGATATAACAAGGAGATGAAGCAAAGATAAGGACTCAACAGTAAATAAAACTGAATACTGGAGCAAAAGAAATCCATTAGGTAAACCCCGCTGGGCCCGACAAACAGCCAAAGTATCAGGCCCCTACCATCTCGTCAATAGATACGTCTTTAAGTAGGAACCGTCATAGAGTCTGAAGTCCGACCCACCAGCATGCATGATTGGGTTGACCACCAAGCATGCAGTCTGTTGCTATACATTAATGTTATAGCTAATCTTTTTAAAATTGGAAGTTATTCTAATGAACTGCGCTGAAAAAATATTAGAGCCAACAATCTTCTTCAATTTATACACCAAGTCACCATAGAATTCAGCTCAGAAAGTCCTTGCCGCAAGAGAAATTTAAGTCCAACTTGGAATTTAGATATCAAATCATAATATCGTCAATAGAATATAGAAAAGGTTGCGCGAAGTTTATGATACCAATAGCCTTGTTTAAGAAGTTTCTGAGTTAACAATTTAATGTCAGTGTTGAAGTCAGTAACATAGCTGGATGCTCTAGCAAAATGAATGAGCTGAGAGATAGGAAGTAGAGTGAGGAGTATCACCATCTAAAAATGGGAAATTGACAATTTCAAAATCAATGTCGTCATGTTTATCATAAATTTTGGTAGAAACAATACGAGATTGACAAATGCAAGTCTAAAACGCGGCATTGGTATCAGAGGTATTAGCTTTATTAAGTCTTTAATATAAATAAATGAAATTTCAAGACTTCAATCATCTTCTGGCCTTGTACAGTCATGTTTTGTTGACCTAGCCAAACCACCAATCAGGATATCAAGTCTGCAGCAAAGAAGTCGATCATATCTAAATGGCAGCAGTGCTGGGACATTTCAAAGTCAGGCAGATTTCAGCTCATAATACTTTCAAGCCAATAGATCTAATGGATTGTAAATTTTAGTAGCCTTGCCTTGCTTTCTTAGGATCTCTTTCCTTTCCACGTCTCCGGACTGGATATTGCAGGGTATATGAATACAGATATAAGTTAAATCAGTGTAAAAGTTCTGGATGTGATTGTGTGGAAATAGAGACAGTTCAGCATTTCATACTTGAATGCCCTCTATATGAGGATAATCATCAACAACTTCAGATGAATCTTTTCTCTCAACTCGACATTAATTAAATGTCCATGATAACAAAGGACAAGAAAATAAAATATTCTACATAATAGTGAATGACAGGGAGACTTTATGAAATTATCTGTCTTCTTTACTGGCAGCGATCAAAACTGATCATTTCGCCAGGGAGTGCTAATTTTGAAATTTGGACAAATGGACCTCTTACCATCCCTGGAACACTAGTCTAGTCAGGCGCGCTATCTGCCTGAACTACCGGGGGGTGGGGGGGGGGGGGTCCAAGCCGCCATCATCTACAAACAATATATCTAGTAGAACTTACACATAAAAAGTTAAAATAATAATAATAATAATAAATAATAATAATAATAATAATAATAATAATAATAATAATAATAATAATAATAATAATAATAATAATAATAATAATAATAATAATAATAATAATAATAATAATAATAACAATAATAATAATAATAATAATAATAATAATAATAATAATAATAATAATAATAATAATAATAATAATAATAGTAATAGTAATAGTAATAATAATAATAATAATAAAAATAATAATAATAATAATAATAATTGTGATAATAACAACAATTGCCCTACGTTTATTCAACGTTTAATTTATAATAGGTACAGAATTCAACCATGCTTATGTGACGGAAATCGAGCTGCAACACAAAAGTTTATCTTCGAAAAAATTTTAGACCCAAATTATCGCCACAAAACAATAAAAATACACGCTATGCACGACAGAAACGAAGCAGGGTAATAATCTTAAGTAGAATCATGCTGTGGTGTTGCAAAATAAATGTAGAACCCGTGAATTTTATACTGTATGCCACGCGCGTTTCGTCTTCATTCCACTACGTACTTTCCTGATAAATAGGCAATGGCGTGCGTAATTGGAAAGATGAAATTGAGAATGAAAAATTCTTATCTCCATTTGGTAAGATACAACTTCAACTAGAAGATATGACTTCAGAAACAGGCACCACAACCTTCAACATTGAACCAGAGTTTTCATTTGAGGATTCACTTCAGCCTTCAAAAAGACGGCCAGAATACTGGGATCGATTAGGCTCATCAAAGTCCAGAACGGAAGAACAACAAAATGAATCCCGTTCAATCATCCAAGGCCTGCTTGATAACTGCTCTCCCAGCTCCATCATTGCTTTTACAGACGGTTCCTGTCAACCTAACCCTGGACCTTGTGGGGCCGGCTCCTGTATCTTCATGCCATACCAAGATAATCCAATCTGCCTGAAGAAACCTGTATCTGGACACAGTTCTATCCTCCTTGGAGAGCTTGTTGCTATTCTCATAACCATAGACTATGTAGCCGAGGAAAGCAGCAAGATGGACAAGTCTGAGGTGCATATCTTTTCGGACAGCCAATCTGCAATAGGGATCCTACAGTTAGGATGGCAGCCAACACATCATAAGCAGACAGTAGCTGAGATAAGACAAAAGATTAAGCGATTGGAACAGAAAGACATCAAGGTAGATATATCTTGGACCCCTGGCCATGCGAACATTAAAGGCAACGAGGAGGCAGACAGACTGGCCAAAGAGGCATCTTGTGAGGCAGCAGCTCTGACCAGTGACACAGATGTAGTGACAATGACAGATATCAAGCAGGCAGCAGTCAAAATGGGTCTTTCCCAGTGGCAGAGACAATGGGAATCTTCTGAAACGGGAAGATCTTTATTCAGATACAAACCTCATGTTACAGATAGATCTCAAATTGATTTTCCAAACACCATTTCATATAGGAACATTGCTAAGCTCAGATTAGGATACAACCAGCTAAAGGACTACCAGCTTAAATTGGGCATTTCTGACAGCAACTTATGTGATTGTAACCAAATAGAAACAGTTGAACATTACCTTCTACACTGCGAAAAGTACTTCAACGAAAGAGAGGCCTTAAGAACTCATATCTTCAATACCACTGGAATTTCAGACTTTTCTTGTGAGTTCTTACTCAGCTGTACAAAGAGCGACTTCAGAAAAATCCATGAAATGAACATTTTCTCCGCGCTGGGTGATTTCATCACCCGGACAGCTAGGTTTTAATGTGCACCTCCAGTTTAACAGTTATACCGAGAGACAATTTACTTAAGAAGATAATACCTGAGAAAACCAAGTGAATACATACCAGAGATGATGCAAAATACAAGAGAGACTAATTCTGTCGTGAAGACATAGATTCAACGATTCAACGATTCAGCGTAAACTCGCCGGAGGATCGTAGTCAAATTTCTGTTATACCTACTCGCCACACCCTCAAATGCAACCTATTGGTTTAAAAGTGTCGAGTCAGGGAAATCCTGTGTTAGCAGGGCCTTTTCTCCCTATCACCAGGGTCCGATATTCGGCCCATTCCCAATCCAAAATATCCTCCTTTTTTCCCAAATTCCCAATTTGAAATTAAAAAATTTGGCGTTTTATTTTTTTGCGTAATTTGGTCAGTTTCGGTATGTAGAAATACCCACACGACGGCCGCGGCAATCACAACTTTCATGCAAACAGTCACAATACTATATTTTCAAGATGTTGGCGCCGCTTGCTAAATTGTAACTTTCATGAATAATCTTTTTTGGCAGAGATTTGAAATAAATTTAAGTAAAACAATGATAAGGCCATAATAAACGAATTGCTAGATTTTTATCCCCACCCGGCCCCCCTTATAACCCCCGGCCTCCGAAATTTTTTTGCTCTCTCTTTTTTTTTTCATCAGTGCCGGTACTTCGTCCGAAGTTCCGGTATTTAGTAGAAACTTCCGTTGCTCTCGGACTTTGGCTGGATACCTGCTTTTATCCGCTTAAATATTAATTTGCAGAAGCTCCGGTATTAAACCAATCCTTAATCACTGGAAAAACTACTTTCATTTTCGCAGTGCAAAATGGTGTTCATCATCGTGAAAATTGTATCGAATTTAACTATTCTAAAGGACTGGTTTGGTTGTTAATACAGCGAGACAAAAAATTTATTAGAGTTGTACAATGGCTTCTCATCTGGGGCCATTGACAAAGGTGCTCTGATCGCGCAGTTGGCCAGGATTTGTGCATCGGCTGGGAGAAGTAAAACTGATTTAACCAAGTGTGACCCTACAGCGGGAATTGGTGACATTGTCTGGTAAAAAAACATTTGTCCAAAAAAGGCAGGGAAAGAAAAAGCTAAATGAACTGTTTGAAAGCTGTTTATTCAGTAAAGCTAATGTGTTTGGGCCACTACATGACAATACCATCAAACTGACATTTGGGACCAGCCAAGTTTTCTGTCCTGTCTTAGTCTGATCAGCATTTATTAATGTAACTGATGTTTTGTTGGTTTTGTCATGTTGTGGTCCATCAAATATATTTATATATGAAAGACTAACAGTGAAATAAACAGGTTTAGATATGATGTTTTAGTCGTTTCATGGCACCCTCCTTGACAACCTGAAAAATAAAAATTTCACCCCCCTCCCCATTTAGAAAAAAAATTTGGATGAAAATCTAGCAATTAATTTATTATGGCCTAAACAAGCGGACAATTGATCATTTGTTATGTGGCCGCAGCTTGCTCTAAGAAATTTCCTATTAAAAGGACTGCACTGTGGGATATGAAAAATATAAAAAAAAATTTCCGACCGACGCCTTTGTTTTTTTTTTTTCAAGCAGGTCTTTTTGATTGGCCTTATGTAGAGCCACCTCCTAAATCAACAACAGCCAATAACGATCTAAGGTCAGATAATGATGCTATTGAAATTGAAACTTCTGAAATTGTTCAACAAAAAAAAATGATCTTACAAAAGTATCAACAGCAAATCAGCTGGTTATATTATATAACAACCCCAGTAAAGATGGTTACATTTGTATGATATAACTTATACGCATGACTAAATCATGCATGTGTTAAGGGTGTTTTTTTTTACTGTTTACCTCTTCTAAAAAATTCCTAAAATGCCGCATATTTTTCCCAATTCAAGCCAGGGGCCTTTTCTCAAATTAGCTGGAATAGGCCCTGGTTAGGGACGTCAGCCATTTTGACATTTTCCAATAAATTGCCTTCTGTCAAACTTTCTTCGTTTTGACATAAAACTTAAGAAATCCCGTTCTGGGTTTGATTTGGTTACGGTCCTCATCTCAAAGTAAAACTTTTCTCAACATCACTTTTTGCCTGTTTAGCAAGGTAAATCATATCTACATGGAATAGCATTGCCAGATTTTTACATTTTTTGCTCATTCTTGAGGGTAAAAAAATCCACTCGTCCGTTCGTAATTAGGAGTGAAATCTAGAAAGGACGAGTAGTTCTTGGGGAGAATTACTCGAAGTCATATTGCATTACTCCCTTATGTTCTTTATTGCATACACTTTTAAAGGACAAGTGCATGTGTTTGCAGGATGAGTGAAAATTGTAAGTCACTCGTCCTGCAGGACAGGTGCAATATTGAAATATTTTTGTCTCCTGTTCTTTTACAAAAAATCAAAACAAGCGAGAGTACCTACCTTTGTTTGGCTTTTGTGTGACCAATGCCACTTTCGCTAAAGGTCTCGGATTGTGACGAAGGAACAAATTTATGTTAACGCGATTTCGCGGTAGTTCTGCTGATGCCCACCCGTGTGACAGAAAATGCTGTAATTTTGTGCTATAGATTGTCACTTTTCCCTAATTTTCCTGGAGGGAGAAGTCCGGGCCCAGCTTGAACCCTGGGGACTAAATTGTATTCCAATTGTATATCTTTAACAACATGTTTATCACCAGTCAATTATTTTGCAGGAAAGTGTTTGTTGGTGGTCTAAGCTGGGACACAACAAAAGGTTAGTTTAACCCCTTAGCTTTAGATTAATAAATTTTTGAGTGTCAATTTGTAAATATTTTCTTACCTTCTTACCAATCAGTTTTAACATATGTTTTTGGTGCTTAAAGGGGACATATTAAAGTTCTAAATCCAATGAAATATGGAAGAAAATGTTACTAAGAGCAGAACATATAAATTTTTGAGACAAAAAATAAGAATATCTTCGTTAATCAGACCGTTGATTAATTAGTGCAGATAATTTATTATCCTGCTTATCCACCTTGATTTCTATAGCGGCGAGTCACTTTCCTTGGATTTGTGACGTCACAAGGGCAGTTCCGGCCGCGTAGCGCAGTCGGTAACGTGTCTGGCTACAGATGCGTGTCTGACTGCAGATCCAGGGGTCGCGAGTTCGATCCCGTTCCGGTCCCATACTTTCGTGGAAATTGATCATGAAATAATTTCTACGGTCATTCTCCTCCCTTCCGCTGATTTATTCAAGAAGGGTTGTTGTCAGTTACAAGCGAAAGTATGTGCACGAATTACTGGTTAACCGCTTGTTCAAGCCTGCCCAGGAAAAAGTGTGGTTAGGTGAACTGACCGTCCCGCATTGACCATAGCTGTTGACTTGGGACGTAAAGCAACAAAACAAACAAAACAAGGGCAGTTCGTCCGTTGACTGTGTATTGACTCTGTATTGTCGCAGTGAATAAATGCAGCACAGGTGTCGAGCTTGATGGCCATTTAAATGATGTTTTGGGGTAGACATTGACGAGACTGGACCAATATACACTAATCAATATTCTATCGAGTTCCTCAGCATATCGGACATTACTGGGTCCGAGGCAGCATGCATTTCGAAAGTTGAAGACACATTAAAAACATATAGTCGCGGCTCACATCAGCAGTAGACCTTTAAGACTTAATAAAATTGTATGTCTTTGTTAATTTTTCTACATGTCATGCTCAAGTTAATCAAAAACAAAAACGAGTGACGTTGTTGTATCACACCGGGCATGCGACGATAGCGAACGCGTTGATTAAAACTTGGTTTTGATTAGCGACAACAACTTTTTGATTTTCAAACGATGATCGTATTCTGTAAATATTTTGTTATAGATTACAAAAAATACATTTTTGCTATCGAAAACGATATTTTTGACTGTCAAATGCACTTTTGCGTTTTTTTTAAGAATTTGGAATCAGGATCGCAGGGTCTACCAGTTGAGTCTGTACAAGCCTTCTCAGTCAGTTCACTGACTTGAACACCGATTGAACACATTGACAAATTATAGCCAGCTCATTCAATTTTCATTCTTGCACCGAAGGATCAGACGAGGTTGCGCACATGCAGTCTAGAAAGAGCCTCCATCAACTATAGCCACTAAGTAATCCAATATCGGGCCACTATCGGCCCAATGTTATATGTTTACTGGGGTTGTCAATGAAGGCTCATGCCACTAGCCCCACTAGATTGCTGTGCAACCATGTATGAAGGAGTCCTTTACGAAAATGCCTAAATACCAAAACTTTGTTGCTTTGAGAACTATAGATGATGCGCATGTGGTCGCGAAGATCATTGTGGCGCAATACTAAAGAATTAGTATTTGAAAGATGCTTCCCGGGGGAGACAATGCACGAAGATTGACAACCTATTGATTTTTTTATTCAATCTCATTTGTTGCTGTTTCTGCACGTGAGCTGGGAATTCTACCTGACAAAATGCATGTCATATAGACTGGCCATTTAGTTTGCGAAATCAAGGGGCATTTTGCGTGAGCATTTGCGATGCAATACATATCCCGTTTTTATGTTCTTGTAGAGAACATAAACTATTGATTTATGCGTTCATTGGAAGCGTCTCGCGAGACAAATTCGATAAACACAGAAAAGGTGAGCTCATGAGATTTTATAGAATACGAGGGAACGGTGCAAAATTTTAAGAGCCGGCTTGGAACTCACTCTCTCTCTCTTCCAATAAACTCGGATGCTGTATTGAACATTCACCTCGACGAGATATCCTACATAATCTTGATGCTCAACACATGAATGTTTTAGTGTTCGGTAATTTTAAGAAGTAAGAGCCCTATGTACAGACTGATATAAATCCCCACTGGAGTTTAACCCACAATACAAAATTTGTTAGGGAGCGCAGTGACTTAGTGGTAGAGTGATTGACTTGAGATTGAAGGGCCACGGGATTGAGCCTCAACGGCGGCACTGCGTTATGCCCTTGAGCAAGACACATTAATCCCTGCTAAGTACTGTTTCAACCCAGGAAGACCAACCTGACATGACTTAAAGAATGTTGACTGCGACACAAAAAACTATTTAAATTAGTTACACATAGACCTACTCAACGGAGGTTCAGATGCACAGACGGAATCATTTCGCTGCGGAATTAAAATGCCGATTTTATTGCTTGAATTGACGATAACTCCATGTTTAGGTTTACAAATCCTTTCATGACTGTTTCGTGCGCATAAACGAGTATATGTTGAATTGTCTCGGAGATTTCCATTTTCTCTGAGCCTATGAGCCGGCTAAAATAGGTTATCTAAGGGCATTTAAATCACTAAAACACAAAAAATATTCATTGAGAGCGGACCCACTGATCAGATTGCATATTTCATTGAAATTTGCAACACATAAACCCTTCTAAATCCGAGAATATTGAAAACAATTATCGGAATTCAACACGATTCTATATTAACAGTCCTTCATAAACTGCCTCTGTGACGTCATCAGGACACTCCGATAGCAAAGGGAAGAAACTAATTCAAGGGAAGTAAGCGAGTCGATATTTTCTTGACAAAGCACTCAAGCTGCATGAAAATAGTGATTATATCCATTTTATCACTGAACATTGTGGAAAATGAACTGGGTTCTTCATAAATACATAAAATCCGACGTATAAAATGAATTTGCAATAAAAAATGAAAAACCTTAATATGTCCCCTTTAAAAGAACCGTCTCATTGAGACGGTTCTTTTGAGTACCCACAAAATATGCTTTGGTTGGAATGAGCAATTTTATTTTTTAGTACATGCTTATAATATCTATTAGAATGACTGTGTTTCCATGCGGAATACTGGCCTCGAGGTTATAAAACTTTTTTCATGAATATCTCAATGTTGAACTGATTGTGTAATTTCAACTGCTGATAGCCTCATAAACTAAAAAGATGAAAAATCAAGATTTTTTTCTTGCTCTAAAATAAGCAGATGTATTTATTCTGCTAATCAATGTTAAAATGCCAACAGCTGTGACTATAAGAGAACTTTTCATGTGTCAGACTCAGGCCCCCAGATAAGAGTGTGTAACTGAAAATTATTATTTTTTTTATTTCTCGACCAAAACATATGTTGTGGGTACTCAAAAGAACTGTCTCATCGTTTGAGCACCCAAAACACATGTTTAAACTGATGGATAAGAAAATAATCACAATTTTACGCTAATTTTTTTTGCTTTACTTGCCCTATGTCAGATTGTGATCATGTCCTTATCCATCAGTTTAAACATATGTTTTGGGTGCCCCAAAATAATTGGCTCCTTGAGACGGCTCTTTGTATACACATTATTGACATAATCTGTTTGGATATACTTAGATGTCATGCGACAATCTGCATGCCTAGTTTTAAACCCAATCATGGTTTATAGCTATGGTTTCCTCATTAATTGCACGACGGTGGGTCAGGCCTCAGACTCTATGACGGCTCTGACGTAAAGCCTTAATCGGTGGGTTGGTGCCTGATGCTTATCTGTAGCTGAGCCCACCGTGGCTCAACTTGAGGTTTTCTTTAGCTCTGACTATCTGTGAGTCATGAGCCCTTTTCTTTGTTTCATCATGGTGTAGTAATTTGATTAGAGTGTTTTTCCATGATGATACATTGCATTAGTTAGATGGCCTCCATGCGAGCTGAACATTTCATGTACTTCAACAACAGCAGAATCTAGGGCGAAGATTTGGTACCAGTAAAATGCATTTAAGCCCCCCGGTGGCTTAGGCTGCTGTCCGTTCTAAGGCGGTGGTTCTGCTGTTGTTGACTTTTTGTTTATTGTTACTCCCATTGTGGAAGTCTGTAATTGTTCTATGTTTTGTTGTACGTTACTTTATGTCCATTCTAGTATTTCAATCATCTTGATGGGGAA
Source organism: Loripinus fragilis (assembly GCA_964019695.1). Classification (NCBI taxonomy): domain Eukaryota; kingdom Metazoa; phylum Mollusca; class Bivalvia; order Lucinida; family Lucinidae; genus Loripinus; species Loripinus fragilis. The sequence goes on along the minus strand of OZ026522.1, from coordinate 38,340,599 downwards.
GAGAGAGCTGATTGCTTTGCTTAATTTGTCTTCCTGGTGTCTCATGATGGTTGAGCGGCTCTTCCTCGCGGTGCCACAGGGTTGTCTGCAGCTTGTGATTGTGGTATTTCCTGATCATACTCATTTACTATTTTTTAGTTGAGAAATAACAAAATACATTTTTGATTATGTATTCCGTCTCATTGAGAGGGTTCTTTGTATATACACATAATAATGCAACAATGTAGTATGTGCGACCAGCAAAGGCTCAGACCAGCCTGCGCATATGCGCAGTCTGATCAGAGCCTTTGCTAGTCACTTGAATATTCTATGAATATTAAGCTGCCGACCAATTATCATTTGGAGTATCTAAGCTTAAAAGGAGTCTACACAGGCTCGTCAGAGTCTATTCATGTCAAAATGCCACATTGTTTGAAATCACATGTGGCGGTTCATATGTTTTCAATATTGTTTTGTCTCTCCTTCAGACTCGCTACTAGCGTACTTCAGCCAGTATGGAGAAGTAATAGATTGTGTGGTTATGAAGAACCAGCAGACAGGCAAGTCACGTGGATTTGGTTTTGTTACATACCGGGACGTGAATTGCGTGGAGACTGTACTATCGGTGCCTAGCCATATTATTGATGGAAGACAGGTATTGGGTCAAACTTGGGTGATTTGGGAGAAAAGTTTTATAAAGCCAGCCTTAGATTTTATTTTGTTTTACCACATAAAAAAGAAGGCTCAAATACTTTTGTAGTCATTTACGATGATTTGGAGAAAATTTCTTAATGAATTTGGAAAAAATGTCACAGCCTCATACATTGGCGTAGCTCCCATTACGCAGTTACGCACATGTGTAATAAAAATAGTAGCATTCAAGGGAGGTCACCTAATGTGGTAAAAGTGATTTTCCATACCATAAGGAACTGCTCTTAAGGAAAGAATTTGCTCCCTCTGGGAGCAAGTTCTTTTTTGTAAGAGAAGTTCACATATGAAAAGGGATGCATTTGAAGAGAATAACTGCTTGTTCCAGTAGTCTCCCTTAGATGTGTGTAACTTTTCAGCGTTCTGGCCACGCCATTGATATATATTTCTTGAAAAATGTTTGAAAATTACAATCGTAAACCCTTAGTCGACCAGTCAAAACTTTTTTACCTGTCAGCTCTCGTCTGCTTATAATATTGCAAACAATATGAACCCAGATCAGACTATAGTCTGATCAGGGTTCATATTGTTTGCTTTCGTGAAAAAAATTAAGTCTGAAGTGCATTTTATTGTCTTATACATGTATATGCAAGGGAGCGCAGTGGGTCAGTGGTAGAGTGCTTGACTCAAGGGGTTATGGGTTCGAACCTCACTGGCGTCACTGCTTTGTGTCCTTGAGCAAGACACAATGACATTAATCCTTGCTTAGTACTGGTTCAACCCAGGAAGATCAGTCGAGACATCACTGAAAAATTGTTGACTGGAATGTAAAGAATCAAATCAAATAAACAAACATGTATATGCAAGTGACATAAAAAGGCAGACCACTATATCAGGACAAAAAATAAGTGCAGGATAATTGCCTTTAGACAAGAATACGCTCAAACAGTGACAACCCAGATTATTCTAGGAACAGTCTAAACAGAACACCAACAGGGCTTCAGATTTTTTTTTCGAGGATTGGTGGGCAGAAGTGACCCATGGAGCAAAAAATGGTGGGTCATTTTCTGAAATGATGGACCTAAGCATATAAAACTAACCACAGTTGACATTTGGGTTGTATTCTTTACCTACACACTCACTGACACAGACACTTGTATGCATAAATGTACATGTATATTGACTGCTGATTATGCAGTAAAACTTGCGAAATAGCAAGATGTGTTATAGATGAACTGCTCTGTATATCCAGGTTGATCCAAAAGCTTGTAATCCCAAGGGACTCCTGCAGAGACAGGGAGGAGAACAAGGAGGGCCGCCTCCAAGACAAAATAACAGAGTAAGTTTTTATATTTACATAGGGCCATTTAAGCAAAAAAAAAAAAATTGCGTAAAATTGCGATTATTTACTTATCCATCAGTTTAAACATATGTTTTGATGCTCAAAAGAACCATCTCATCGAGATGGTTCTTTTGAGTACCCACAACATATGTTTTGGCCGAGAAATAAGAAAAATAATTTTTCAGTTACACACTCTTATCTCAGGGCCTGTATGTATCTTATATATTAGTTCATATAGTCTGATTATGTTGGAAGCAAACAATGAAGGTGTAGAGCAGCCTGCAGTCTGTGCAGTCTAATCAACACCTTTCTTGCACACCAGATAAGGACATCTGTGATTTTACCCTGGGGTAGAAAATCTTATCCTACTTATGTGATCTTACCCAGGCTGTCACCAGAGAATTGTACATTGGTTGTATTAGAACTCATGCACATGGTCCTCAAGTGACAACATTTTTATGTTCAAGTAACGTACACATGTCATGTCACATTTCAGTGTATTCATGAACTTCTGGGAGCTTTTTTTAAACATAAAATGTGGTATTTCTAATTTAATGTCAATGAATTGTATTCACTCTTTCTCAAAATTTCGGCCTTGGGCCTTCTTATAATTTAAGGACATATGCTACTAAATACTTCCCACATTGAAATATTTTAAATACTTTGCATACAGTTTGTTTTATGCATGGGCTATCCATTTATGAAATAAAAAGGATATGTCACCGTGCTTATTTTTTCAGAATCTCATATTGAAGTTTACAGCATTTGACCAATTTTCTAGAAATATAAAATAATAATACTAGTCCTAATTATCGAGCTAAAACGGTTGTAATCTTCACCCAGCTTCTTTCTTTTAACTTAAATTACTGCCCATGACCTCAAACTTTTAAGAAAATGTGCATGTTTACTTGTTACCCCATGCTGTGACAAGATACTGCATGATATATTTTGGCAATTCGTCGAAAAATGGAATTTGTTTTTAGAATAAATCATGTATTAAAAAATCTGACATTGAAAATCTTGAAAATTTATTTTTAATTCATGGACTATTATAATACCTTTCAGAAAAAAGAATAAAAATCTGGGGTCACCGAACTAATTCTCTTTCTAGAGGGCCAAATTTAACCCCACCCCCATAGGTTTCATGCGTAATTCAATATAAAAAGTTCGGGGATGACCATTTCGGTCGCTTTGATGATGCCATTTTACTAGTATATGAAGTAATTTAGCATTAAAATGTTAAAAAAGAAAGAAAAAACACACTGAAAATATGTGCGCATCTGGGAATCGATCCTGGTTCTCTGGCTTTGTAGCCAGGCGCGCTAACCACTAGGCCACGAGGTCAGGTCGTGCGCCGCTCTAAATATCCATACAAATAGTATAGACTCGGCCACTATCGTATTCGTAACCAGGGTTATTGTGTACGTCGTTTGATTTCGACTGAGCTACATTTATCTGTCTTTAGTGCTGAGACGATCAGTTCTGAAAAGATGTCAATAGATATTTCGAACAAACTTTAATTAGTTATTTTGTAAAGAAAATGTCGGAACACCGATATGACATAAGAATATCGGAAGCTGTATTGATCCGAATCCGTTAAGGGTCGAAAGACAGGACCCAGACAACTTTCCCCGTTTGCAGACGCGGAAAAGGTGCGCATTGGAAATAGCCGCATATGTTTTTAATGGTGAGCAAGAAAAAGAATCCATTATTCGCGTGAGGATGGGATTGAAAAATCTATCCCAAGGATCTCCATTTGGCATAAGAGACTTGCTGTGGGACGGATACTTCTGTCCCACCCTCACACTCATGATAGATTCTTATATTATTTTTGATTCTCTAGAAATCCTGCTACATGTAAAATTTCAATAATCTAGCTGGCTGAACATGCTTCCTAGAGCTGTACATGGTCGCAAAACTCCCAACCCACAAAGACAGGTTTCTTGCAACGAGGCCTGTATGTATTCGACCTGCCCATATGTCTGTCGGTCAGGATAAATAAGTAACAGGACTTTGGTTATGAGAGCGTACCAAAAAATTATTTAACTTATTCCTCAACCAAAACGTATGTTTTGGGTACTCAGAAAGAATTGTTTTATTGAGAGGGGAGCGTTGCCCTGTGCAGTCTATCGGAGTGGTTAGGTGTGAACTCTATCCAGTGCACGCAGTGCATGTATTGGGTGCACAAGAAGTGCAGTGGTGTTAGAGGAAGATTGGCTGAGGATCCAGACTATGTTTGTCCAAGATGCTGTGATCAGGCTTAACCGATTGACAATGGACCTGTCACACAGGTAGATGTTGATGGAACGCTACTCGACGTGGAATCCAACTTGCTACCTTGGAGACATGCTGTGTGCCGGCAGAGGATGCAAGCTTTCCATCGTCACCAGATGGAGTACTGCCTGGGGAAAGTATAAAAGGCTTCTTCCTATCCTGACGTGCAAGCATGTGTCCCTAAGGACCCGCGGGAAAGTCTTCAATGCCTGTGTACGTTCTGCCCTATAACAGAGTAGTGAAACCTGGGCACCTACTGTGCCAGACTTGCATTGGCTTCGCCGTGGCTTCGCAGAAACGACAGATCAATACTCCGCTGGATCTGCGGAGTCAGAGATGATGATGAAGTGTCCGCGGACACACTCTGTGCAATGTTATGAGTGCAGGAGGTGACAGCAGCTCTCTGCACTAGGCGTTTGAGATGGTATGGACATGTTGCATGCTCCTCTTCATGCATAAACTCCATCACAAGTATGACGATTCCTAGCGCCAGAAGAAGAGGGAGACATAAAAAGACGTGGTCTGAATGTATTAAGGTTGACAAGAAAAGCCTTGGCAGCATTGATCCACTGAACAGAGAGGCGTGGGGATTGGGTGTTAGATACTCTAGCCACCTGCTGCCTACCCCAGTACCTGGGACACCCCCAGCAGTAGAAAAATAAACTCAGGATCAAGTCAAGTCAAGTGAGACGTTTTTTTGAGCACCCAAAACATGTTAAAACAGATGGGTGAGAAAATGTTTACAATTTAAGTTCAAATTTTTTGTTATCTAAACCTGTGAAGTAACATGTTACAAAGCGATATAACACAAATGTCTGTAGCTGTGATGAGTGACTGCAGAATAGGTGACCATTATCAGTAACTGGTTAGTATTTAAGGTATAACTATTACTGTACCCCACCAGCATGCAATTACCAATTTGTTACATATAAATTTAATGCATTAGCATTATCAAATATGTTGTGATAATCTTGTTTTCTATAGTAATGGTAATCCTCCTGATTAATAGATGAAGTCACTTTTTTTCTTGAATGAAAATGCTAAGATTTTGCATTATAATATTATAAGCAATGTTATTGTGGGTGTGACAGGTATCACTATGTTACATTGCTAAATTTGTAAACCAGTTAGTTACCTATATAGTTAGCTTTAGAGATATATAAATTTTAATACATGGGGTTATTTCATTCCCAGACGTGACACGATCAAACTGGTAAATGATGTTAAAATCAAAAGTTTATAATGAAAACATATATTTTTTTGTCTTAGCTAAATTCAAAGCAAATTAATATCAGACATGCTTGTTTTTATCTTGTTTAACCCTTAAAGCGCCAAGAAAAAAATGCATCTGAAAATGTCGTCTGCTGAAATCGTCTGCTGCAAATAACTGCCTAACATTACTGACCAATTAAGTATAGAAGCAACCAGCGTGGACCCAGAACAGACTGCTGCTATAGGAGCATTCTGATCTGGGTCCACACTGTTTGCCATAGAGGCTTCTCAAACATTTCAGCAGACGAGAAAAGCAGACGACTTTTAGTGTGATTGGCACTTTTAGGGTTATATTCTCATAGACACCCCTTTTCACCTTGAGTCTCCTCCATTTTGTCATTTCAGGGACCAAGAGGTGGACAAGATGCCTTTAAAGACAAGAAAATATTTATTGGTGGTCTCCCTAACAGTGTAGATGAAGATTTTCTTAAAAATTTCTTTTCCAAATATGGCAGAGTAAGTTAACCTTTTTCATCGCTGATTACCTCTTCTATCATGCTTGATACAATAATGTTTGGAAATTCCATATATGTTTTAAGGGGTCATAAAATAATTGTTTTTCTGCTTGTGGAAGATGCTTTTGTCTCTGACAAAGAGTGCAGACTGTGTGACGATGAAATTTTGCATACTGCAGCATTTGTACGCCACATTTCATCATAGTCTATCCATCTATGTTTGCCAAAGTACTCATTTACAAAATATTGAAAATAAATATAAAGGAAATGTGAAGATAATGTGGTTTTGGTATAAGTATGAATAAATATGTTGAAAACATGTGGTAATGTAGGCAAATTCAAAATGTTGATTATTTTGAAATGAAATGTTAAAGCCAACTGACCACACCTGGTTTTGAGTTTAAGCAAAATTTTGAAATACTTAGAGATTAATACATGGCAACCACGCATATTGGTCACTTTTTAAATCTTTTATTACATGTTTACGTGTGGGTCTTCATGTCGTGAGGGTGCACGCAAGGGCCGATATGGGTGCACACAAGAGTTCATGGAGGGCCGGTATGGGTTCCCATGAGTAGGCCAATATCAGCCTGGGTAACTATTATTCCATAAACAATATGTTATGGCTCGCATTGACGTCTGTTGTTGAGGATAAACATTTTCCAATGCTTTAAAGTCAGGAATATGCTGTTAGACACAGTCAACATTTATGTAGTTCATGTCAGGAATTATACCACAGTGTCTTTTTTACTTTTTTTTTTACCGCTTCTGGATTTGAAAAATGACCTGATTTTCGGGCAATTTCAAAGCCAATAATAGATATTTTCTTGCAAATTTTAGATGAAAACTGGCTTGATGACACATAGGGAAGGCTTGTGTAACGGTACAGCCAAAAGTGTATCGCAATACGATATTTATTTAGAGTGAATCGCGGTTTACTGGTATATCGGTGCACCCCTAGTAACTAAGCATTTTGTTATTATTTTTAGTAAAACGTGTAATAAACATTGTTATTGTAATAAACAATGTTATTTTGTCTTACTAAGCACCATTCATAGGTCTAGTTAAGCAAAATTTTTGGAGTGTAAAATTGTCATTATTTTTATACTTTTGCAGTTTAAACATGTGCTTTTGGGCTCAAAAGAACCGTCTCAAAGAGACTCTTTTGAGTACCCACAATATACATTTGGTTGAGAAATGAGAAATAATTTTAAATTACACACTTTAATGTGGAAGCCCAACAACGATAAATCTTCAATCATAATGTTGATTATTTTCCAGGTGATTGACCTCTCAATTATGTATGACCAGCAACAGCAGAGATCTAGAGGTAAGGGCGGGGCTGCTATTTATATCCTTAATTTATGAAAATAATTGATTTCAGGATGGTCTGTTGTATATGTATGTAATAGGGTATGATTTAAAATAAGGTTAAAATAATTAAGAGTCGTGTAAGAAATGTTATGTGATTGTGTATGAGCAGTGTCTTGAAAAAAACAAACTTTATCTCCCTATAGGGCCAAAAAAAGCACAGATGTGCTGTCTGGTCAATGTTTTTGTTCGTCATCGGTAGATAATCAAAAATAGAATCTCTTCTGGAGCCATTACACCTTCATGGGTGAAAGTTTTCAGGATTAATACTGAATTCAGTATTTGAGGTTGACTTTCCATTGAAAGCCAGCCTCAAAATGCTGAATTATGCAGATTATAATAGCTTCTCTGATTAGTTTTCAGATTATCTAAACACGATCATTTAATTTTAAATTACGCTTCAAATTATTCTTTTTTGTAGGCATTTTGCAAGTTTTAAAATTTGAATTTCTTTCTTAAGTTCAGAATTTTGGAAATTTTGAACGTTCACCCAAGCACATTGGAAGGCTAATTAAAAATCATATTATTGATATCTTTTCATCCAGCAAAAAGTAATTGAATTAATATTTGTTTAACAAATATTTATTTGATATTTTTTGCAGGATGAAAAATGATTTATGGATATAGTGTCTTTAGAGAGAAATGGCTGGTGAAAAAGACATATTTACTCTGAATATTCACATTGAATAGCCCTATCAAACAGTGTAAACCCGTATCAGTCTGCTTCTGATGGAGCAGTCTGATCAGAGTTTACAATGTTTACCATTCCAGGCTCACATTTTACACAACTGGAAAGACTTGAGTCATTTCGTCAAATTTTAAGATAAGTATCATTGTATGGTAAAAAAAGTAGTTTCCAATATTTGGGGATATGCAGTTGTTAAATATGACAGATACGACTAATTATATTTTGGTCGAGTCAACTTAGTTTCTCGCAGTCTTTTAGCTTTTGGCTCTATAATATGGGCCTCAACACGAGAAAACCTGTCTTCGGGGGTTGCGAACAACACAGGTGCAGACCAGCCTGCGCATTCGCGCAGTCTGATCAGTGCCTTTGTTATTTGCATTTTGTAAAGTACAATATCTAAGCTTGCTACAAGCGAAATTTCAATTTTCTAGCTAGTCACTGTAGCTGAGGTGACTGGTTTGAGTCTCGCTTTTTCAGAAACCTCGAAGACAGGTTTTGTCACGACGAGGCCCATATAATGGTAAAAACTGTTATACCCAGCCAACATACAAAGCCAAATAAAAAAAATATGTGTGGTTCAGGTTACTACCTGAAAAAAATTAGGGTAGGTACATAGGATACTATTTTATTTTATTTTGAAAATTTTTATCCTTGGAATAAGACCTGCTTGGAAATGTATTGGATGAGGCGGTTAGACCAAACTGATATAAAAGGGTCTATCTTTGAAGATATAACCTTGTTTTATTCCTTTTTCTTCCTACACCAAAAACTGAAAGCATAGAAATTTAGATTCCCATTTCAGATGGTCATTTTGATATGTATTTTTTTCCAAATTCTGAAGTTGGAAGAGAATGGCAGAACAAAATTATATTGTTTTGCTATTCTCTTCCAACTTCAGAATTTGGAGAAAAAAGTTTATGGTTGGAGGTAAAAATTTAGGGTAGGTCGGGTAACCTGAACCACACATTTTTTTCTTGGCCAATTATCAGGCGGCCATCGGTCCACCAGTGAAATGCCATTTTGAATGGCGTTTCACTGGTGGGCAGAAAGGGGCCCGGTGTTCTATGCTTACTGGGTAGTTATATTAATTACTGAATTCTGTCTGAAAAGTGTACTGTGCTCGTAATTTTTTCAAAATGAATATACCTTTTGAAAACACTGTAGATCCAGACAAGAGCTCATAATGTTTTTCATTCACACAATGAAGTGTATCAGTGATGAAAGTCCACCACTGGTAATCTGGGGTTCATATAGCTTTCACAACTCAGAACACACCAGGCCTTGTATCACAGGCGCAGATCTGGGGTTGCGAGGTCGATCCTAGTCCGTTCCCATACTTTCGGCGAGTTTTATCATGAAATAATCCTATGGCCATTCTACTCCGTCCCCTGATTCAAGAAGGGTTGTTATCAGTTACAAGCCAAAGTATGTGCATGAAGTACTGGTTAACCATTTAGTCAAGCTTGCCCAGGAAAAAAGTGTGGTTGGGTGAACTGACCGTATCAACTGACCATAGCTGTTGACTGGATTATAAACTCTCAAAGGAAACCAAAGAACTCATAACGAACTCCGTATGGGCTTATAAGACAATACATGTGGAAGCAGTGCAGTTCAATATCAACTGGTTTCTCAGAAGCCAGTTGATCAGGATTCTTACTGGTGCTTGTACATTCTTGCTGATACCTGGAATCTCACTAGTTAATTTGCTAAAAATTAGGGAGGAATTCAATATTATAATAAGATTTAATAAAACAATTTAACTGAGTTGACCAATGATGAATTATATATGTATAAGCTTTAATATGGCAAAGGATACCTTTCAGTGGTTAGACTTGACTTAATCTTTTTTTGGACCATTGGAATTTCCCATAAAGTTTGCTACAGTTGAGTCAGGATGGTTCATTGTATATGTTTAGGGGTCACAGGTTTTCAATTTCCTAACAATGTTATATTTCTTTCTCTGAAGATTTATTTTGTCTGAGCATACAGTGCAGACCCTGATGAAATGCTGCATTATGCAGTTTTTCATCTGGGTCTTACTTGTTTGCAAGAGTACCCTTTTTTGAGGTTTCTGGTCTTCAAAGGGTAAAAGTATAAGGTCGACCTTCAGCTTATTCAATTAAATTTTGAATTTTTGAGTAAATAGATATTTTTTAACCCTTCGCATTCTGATACAATCAATATTGGACTTCTCATTGTGTACTAAATTGGGTCACAGGCAGAATTTTTTATAATATGCAGATTTCAATCTAGAGGGGGCCATTGGCATTCTATTTCATCAAATGGCCCCTTGCTAAATCCACAGTTGGCCATCTTTAACATTATGTGAATGGGGAAATATAAGGAAGTGTTTTATTTTCATCTGAAATCAAACAATAACGACTCCTTTTAAAATTTCCCAGATTGAACACTGTCATGATCTATTTCTGTCCAAGAAGGTTGTTTTAATTTAAGCAAACAGTGCAGACCCTGGTAAAATGCAGCATTATGCTGCATTTGGCCAGGGTCTTCACTGTTTGCCAAAGTACCTGTTAAGGGGTATCCAGTATACAAAGGGTTAAGACAATGCATAGTGCATCTAAGGGAATGCAGTGGCTCAGTGGTAGAGTGCTTGACTTGAGACCGATAAGTTGCGAGTTCAAGCCTCACCTGTGGCACTGTGTTGTGTCCTTGAGCAAGACACATTAATCCTTGCTTAGTACTGGTTCAACCCAGGAAGACCAGTTCTGACACAACAGAAAAATTGTTGACTGGGACGTAAAGAATCAAATAAAATAACAACATAGTCGGATTTTTGATTAATGCTCCTGCACCTGCACATTAATCGAAAATCCGATTATGATGATGATGATAAGTGCACCTTTCAATGAAATGACCCATCCAAATTTTGTTGCATCAAATTGGATAGAAGTAAGAATCAGTTTACAAAGGATTCTCCATAAACCACTTTAAGGTATCCTAACATACAATGATTTCATTAGGCCAGATAAACAAAAAAATGTTCATAACGTTGTTCATATTTTCTTATTGATTAGTTTTAACATCTGTTTTTGGTGCACAAAAGAAAAGTCTTATTGAGACGTTTTTTTGGGTACTCACAACAGATGTTTGGGTTAAGAAATAAAAAAAAAAATATTTGTTAAATTAAGTACTTATTAATAGGCCTGGATTAACCAATTTTACATGTGAGGATATTTCTACATTGCTGGTTCTATATGTTGTTAATTTCTTTAAATAATGGCAAAGATTGACTGCTTTTAAGATGTATTTGAAAGCATGTTATATTTGGATTTAGTATGATATAACTTGACATACTTAGATATTGATTTTTGATAGTGATCTTATGACTTAGTTGAAATAAAAACCACTTAGTTAAGATCACATTTTTTCTAAAATGGTTAATTGTTTTAGATATTAACATATTTTTTTAAAACTGTCTTTCTGTCATTTTCAAGCCCTGTGATTTAATGCAAAATTTGTAAACTGTTAGAACAGTTTTATTTACTGGTATTTATTATAACTTCACACTGAAATTGGTTTAGATGTTATTTGCTATAAGGACTTGCTAGATAAGTAAGCATGTTAACATACTTTCTCATTATAGTGCAGGTTAACTCCCTTCATTATATACAATAAGAAAACTTAGAGTTCTACATGTGTTCTAAACTGAGAGGATACATGTACACAGCAAAAAGGTGTATAGAACTGTACTTTGGCTATATTTACAGACAGTACTATTTTATGGTCGTCTTAGTTTACAGTTAATCCGTTAATGGTGATTAATGTGCTATTTATAGACAGTATACTATTATATGATTGTCTTAGCTTACAGTTAATAAGTGGTTAACTTTGAATAATTCGATAGGTTTTGCATGGTTAATAATTAAAGCTTAGACAATTTGGGAAGATGATTTTATGAAATAGTGACAACATAGCCTACATTAAAGTTTCATTTAGAAATGAATTTTATACGGCATACTCAATGCCAAGTAAGACTATACATATTGGTATTGTTTCTTTTCTAACAAATCCCCTGATTATTTGATTGTTGTATTTGTCAGCTATATAATAACGATTACTAGTCAGTTTATACAGTCGATTCTCGTCAACTTGTCAATGCATAAATTGATACTATTGCATACCTCGAACTGGAAGTCTGGTCCAGACTTGTTCCCCTATATATTTATGCAATTCGACAATGCATTACTCATATGGATAAGTTGATAAAACCGATAACTTGGGAAGAATTTTAGGTCTCCCCAACCGATTAAAATGTTATTTTACCACATATCTGTACTCCATTTCAAAAGAAAACATCTGGTATGGATGTCTGTTTTTAACTTTAAAATTACCTTTTTATTCGAATATTTAACTATTTAATCAACCTTACTCTATGTCAATTATGCCAATTACAGGTCAGTCCCGTTAGTACTTGTCACATTATTACGCGAATACACATATAGCGTGAATCTGCCTTGGCTCCCAAAATTAAAAAAAAAAACTCTCATCTATCCAAATGGCTGTTTACTAGACTGCAACTTTGTTTTGCCAAAACATTACTATTCACTCTTGGAATAATAATGCATGCTTAACTAATCTCTTGTTGCAAAAACACACTGAGCAGAGTCTGCACAAAAGGTTGACACGATTCCTACTAGGTAATTTGACAAAAAGATGTTGTGTATTGTATCTTTCTGCACTGTCACTTTTCTAAACGTTTGTCTGGATAGTTTCGTGTAATTGTAGCAAATATAAATCAATAAAGTTGACACCTGCTGAGCTCACAACACAAGCCAGTCATCCAATATTATCTTGTTACCTCAGGGTTTTTAACACCAGTAAAATACGGTCATTGACCTGTGACACAACCTTGCTTAATTGAATATTCATTATCCATAACGCAGATTAAAATATCAGCCAATCAACATACAGCTCATTGAAGTTGACCTTTGAGGTCATTAAGAATTATCCAATCAATATTTATTAGAGAATTAGACTCTAATGCCAGAGGTTCTAGCAGGTATAATGTTTACTATAACACCGCATTTACCGTAACACCAATGTGAAGAAATCTTCTCAATATTTGAAATGCTTGATTTTTGTTTAAAATTTAGTTATTTTTGTGGGATTTGAATGATAAAGCATAAGGAGCTTGTGTTTATTTAACTATCTTAATAATATACAGTAAGTGTTAATGGAGTTTAAATAAACTCAGAACCTCTCCTGAAAACAAACATTCCCCACCCACACTGACTAATCATGCTTCCCAACTCGTTAGTGCGCGTCCTGCATATATCGCGAATGAGATTCGTGGACCCCAATCGGCGCGTAGTAACGAAACTGACCTGTAATCCCATTTATTGTATGATCAGCTTGTAAACATATGCAACTAGCCATGTGCCTGACACGGTTTTCACTCTATTTATTTTACATGTACTCTGAAATTGACCGGTGTACGGCAAATTTGATTGATCAATTATTGCCTAAATTTAGAAAGTGGACAAGTGTAAATGGAAGCATGTTATCTTGACAGTATGATGATGTATCATACATTGTATTTGAGCAATGCTTTAAACGTGCAGGATGACTGGGTCAGTATTCATTCAGAATAACCTGTCTTTGTTTCTGTTGATGATGACAATAAGAAAAGTAATCAACTTGTCATTCCTTTTTATTTAATTTCTCATGTCATTTGATGCAACTGCAAATGATCTATTAATAAATGAGTTGTACATATTTTTTGCCTGAGCGATAGTAGCTACCACGTCAAGATTTGGTTATCTCGAACTTGTGATAAACACAACACATTTTGTCCATTTCCTTGGAGGTTGAGGTTCCGAGAAAAGACTGTATTAAAATGACTGACATGCTTATTTTGCTACTGGTTATCTACAAAGATTGTTTCAATTTTTCCTTGTCTGAAAACTGATAAACTTGTAAATTGACACAAGGTGTAGACATAGATGAAGTGACATCCATCTCATCAGTGTCTGTACTGTGTTATTCAGGGATTGATATCCAGTGTATATTGGAAATTTTAGCTTTACATGGGACATTTCAGATGTAATAAAAATGGCATCAATTTGATGTATTTGCCTTGTTGAATGGCTTCAGTCATTAAATGAGCTGCAACATGAGATTTCCAACAATGTGGTATGCGACCAACAAAGGCTCAGTTCATACGCACAGTCTGATCAGAGCCTTTCTAAGTTGCTTGAATATTCTTTGACTGTTAAGCTACTGACTGAACAGCATTTGGAGTTTCTAAGCTTAAAAGGAGACTGCACAGGCTCGTCTGAGTCTACACATGTCAAAATGTCACATTGTTTGAAATTACATGTCATGGCTCAAATTAATAGGCAACTGAGACTTGTGCAATTTGTCGCTTCAAGAAAAATGGTCAAGGATTATGATTTATGCATATATTATTATAGTAGGTTATTTTGAAAATTTTGTTAAAATGTTAACTTTTAAGTCACCAAACAAAACAAGGCATTGTTTTTGTTTTGGAAATCAGATCTTGCATAACCAAGTTAAAATTAGAGTTCATCTTTTCTGAAATGGCCATTGTATTACTGATATTCAGTGGTTAACGTCATGTCATTAATAATGTTATGACCACAGGTTACATAGCACATTCTATGGGAACAAGTAGCGTCATGACGATGTCCGTGACATCAATGCAAATTGTCATTAAAATAAACAAACTTAAGTTTGAAAGCGAAAAAATCACATTTTAAAAGATCATATTATAAACAGAATCTTAGACTTGCACTTGTTATCATTTTATATTTGATTCATTCAACTCGCCGAAGGCTTGTTTATATTTCATATGAAATTATCACTCATGTAAGATCCTTTATATATAGAACAAACTTAATTGTATCATGTTTGGTACAGTAGAAAGGGGATAAATAAAATAATGATATAGGCTATCCAAGATGGTTGAAATAAAAAAAAAATAGTATATGAGTGCCACTATGGTTGAAAAATCATTCATGTATTTCTATAAAACTCTCTGGGTGAAGTATTCTTGCACACCAGATAAGGATATCTGAGATTTTACCCTGGGATAGAAAATCCTATCTTACCCATGCTATCCTACCCTGGCTGTCACGTGAGGACTTCATACAATGGTTGTATTAGAACTCAGGCAAATGGTTGTCAAGTGACGTCATTGTTATGTTAAAGTGACTTCATCATGTGAAATTGCATCCTAGCGTAATCCGGGACTACTGGAAGCTTATTTTAAAGTTAAAAAGAAATAGTGGTGAGCAAGAAAAAAAATCAATTATTAGTGTGAGGGTAGGATAGAAAAATCTGTCCCTCTGCATCACCGTTTGTCATCACTCGGTAAGCCTCGTGATGCCAAACGGTGATCCTCGGGACGCATTTTTCTATCCTACCCTCACCCTCATGATAGATTCTTATTAACACACAGACAAAGAAACACACACATAAAAACAAGAATACAATAAAAAATAAAGCAACTAGCTCTCTCTTCCTCCGGGAGATGATTGCCAAACTAGAAAGGTAACAAATAACTATATGAGCTGTGACATGTCATTTCCAGCAATGTGGCATTTTGACAAGTGTAGACTCAGACAAGCCTATGCAACCTCTATTTAAGCTTAGAATCTCCAAATGTTGTTCAGTCAGTAGCTAAACACTCATAACATATGCAGGCGACTAGCAAAGGCTCAGATCAGACTGTGTGACCTCTTGGCTCTTGTTTGTGATGTCTAATTGTGACGTTGTCACTTTCCCATTGGTATCCTGGGTCAGGTGTGGTGCTTGATTGTATCGATTCCTGATCTTTGCCCTCTTTCTTACTTTGCTGGTCGCACATACCACATTGTTGGAAATCTCATGCCACAGCTCATTTGGACAAATGAAGAAGAAAAAGAATGTTTATTATTATAAGTGTTTAACAGCTTGCACTAAATAATTTGGATGTTTATACACTTAAGCATTTAGTTTTAAATGATCTTTTAAAATCATTGATCATTTAAAATTAAATAATTAAGCAAAGCATTATTATGTTAAACACTTATGTTTATATGGTTTTAGTAGCTGATTAGATGCTACACAAGATGAACATTATCATTATCTAAGTTGCAAAATGCTTGCTGTGCATTTATCTTAATGGTGAAATAGTAAGAAAGTTAGTTGGAAGTTTAGCTTATGAAGCCAACTGCTGAAACTGTTGAAAAGGTTTTGGCAGGATTTTTTTTAGTAGAGTATAATGTCAACTTTATATAATTTTAACTACTTATTTAATAGCTATACAGTTATTTTCCCCCATTTTCATAGTCTTACTACCTATAGTTAAGTATAATTTGATCACAGGCTTAGATACGTGCTAAGTACATTTATTTAATTATTTTTAAAAACAACTAATTTAGCTCAAATTTCAGGGTTTGAATTTGACAGAATTTAAGTTAGTAAAATACTCATTAATATTCTTTGAAGTCTGCATGTTTAATATTATGTGAATATCAGTTACTGTCAGATATGTTTTAATTAGAAAGTCAAGCTTATAGTTTACTCATTTACTTTAAGACTTAATTATTTGCTTAGTTCTAAATTATTGTCAAGTATGTCCTGAAATATACTTATCAAATTTTTAACACCAGCATTATTTTATGCCAATTTAATGACTTCATATCATCATGTTTATATTTTTTCATTATCTTTCAGTAATAAGAGGTCAAATTATGGGCAACCAGTAGATAAAGGAATGTTTGAATAAAGTGTATCCCTATAACCAAAACTGATATGTCTCGTATATATTACGCTTTACTTGCCGCTATAGATTCTTCATGGTTAATTTTGTAATGTGAAGTCTCTTTTGGTTTAAATAATTTGACCACTTAGTACACCCATCATTATCATGTTCTTTTCTTTCCAATATACAATAGGTTTTGGGTTTTTGACGTTGGAAACAGACGAAGCAGTAGATCAGCTTTGCAGGGAGAGATATGTCAACATTGGTGGCAAAAAGGTTATATTATTTTCAATCCTTGGATGTTTCATCCGAGGGTACTGTTCATTTAATTTTACTTCAGCTCTAGAAGGCAAAGGATTAAAAACTTAAATAGTTCAAGTGTTTTTACAAGCCAGGTGCAGGGAATGGTGACTTGAAAAAAAATAGCTTGTGGTGAGAATGCTTCTCTGGAGCATACTTAGTTGCTGGTTTAATTGATATATATATATATAAAATAGACATTTTTTTTTATAAAATTGTAGAAAAATGGTTGATATAAATCAAACAGATTCTAGTCACATACAATTTTTTGTTTTGATTTTTGTTGTTTGCAAATGCTGGAAAGATGTGGCTAATATGAATACTATATATGAGCAAGGTTGCAAGAAAACTGGGTCTTCAGTGTCTGCGATCACGTCAGGCCCATGCCTATCTGTTCTCACACTAAAGATTTTCACATGATCAAGCCTATTTAACAAAGCATCATTACCAAGTACCAGGCTTATTTAGTCAGTGAGACAAGTATACCATAGATGCAATAAGACATGGTAAGATTTATATCATCTTTATATTATCTTGTGTCATCAATTATTGTTTGTAATCAACCTGGCAAATACACATGGTACATTAACTACTTAATGTTGTGCATACTTGTGTATTTATACCTCTACATGCAAAGTATGTTGGGGGTATATAGTTTTCGCCTTTCTGTTCATTCCTATGTAAGTTCATTTGCTCATCTTTCAGTCCCACCCAGGGTCAAAAGTTTTGCGTTAAAGTAGTGTTAGACTTTATAATGTGGACACCCTTTGTTGAATTTCGTTCATATTGGTACTTATGGAAGATATAGGTCAAGTCTTTTAATCAGCACCATTTCCTTGTTGTGACCTTACACGGACTTAGACTTTTCAAATAAAAGTCAAAATGTTTGCTTTTAAAGTAATATTTCTGTTTTATCATGACCCTTTGATGAATATCATAATGATTTTCATTTCTTATGTTTGGCTCTGGGGCCATCCCCTCACCAGGGTGTGTGTGAGTGTGTGACCCTAAGGTTAAGGTCACAGAGTTAGAATTTTCATGTAAAATATATATCATGGAGACCCTTTGATTAATTTCGTTTGTTTTTTACATGATGATAGATGCTGGTCTAAATGTTTTCTGTAGGGCATTCCCACTTGGTATGCCACTGAGGTTAGGGTCGTGCATTTAAAATTTTCATATATAAAAGTCAAATATATAGTAATGTTATCTTAAGTCAAATAATAGCAATATTATCTTAAGTCAAACACAGCCCTGTGATAGATTTCATGATTAGCTGGCATGAAGATAATATATTACTAAAGTTTTACTTAGTGCCATCACCATGCAGAGGCATCACTTTGAGGTCAAGGTCACGGACTTTGAATTTTCATATAACTGGTCAAGTGTTTGCTTATTATATGATAAACTCTTAATTAGTGAGTTTGTCACTTTCTCATTGGTATCCTGGGTCAGGTGTGGCACTTGATTGTATCGATTCCTGATCTTACTTACTTTAACTTGCATTTGCTATGCTGATAGTTGGAGGCCTAAAGTTTGTTTAGGGCTTCCCATTGTCTGCGACTGAATTTTTTCTGCATTGTATTGATATACCATATATTCTAACACACCTCGCCTATAGAGCCAATGCTAAGAAAACGTGTTATATCAAACGTCATACTCACGGTTTTGAAAGCATGTGGAAAGCGTGCACTAGCTGACGTAAATTGTTACTGCAGAATGGCGTCAATTGTGGCATTAGACGGTGTAACATTGTTTTTAGGCATGAAAGATGGCACATATTCATTTAAACTTATGCGATATAGTCCAACTATTGGCGGGATTTCTTCAGTGCAATGGAGTAAAGTTGGAAGAAGCTGAATACTTCAAATGTGTTTTCGTCGTTTAATATGTGTTAGAATCAAAGTAGATCAGCTCTAGTGCGTGAGTTGTTGAGTAATTATTCACTGTTTGTCAATTGTATGAAGATAAATCACTCGTGCTGCGTGCTCGTGATTTGATCTTCTTTACATCTGACCTCCAAACAGCGAATTATTATGCAGCAATTCACTGCTAGAGCTGATCTATTTCTTAAGCAGTGCCATCTCATAGTCAAAGCTACATACTCATACCTTTTTGAAAAAAGGCGATGGCATTAGTCAGAGTATGTGTGCCTCTCCAGATGTAGATGATTTGAAACCGAAGAAAGGGGGACTTTGCACCCTTACTTACTTTAGGTTCTATTTTGCCTAATGGACTTTTTCTTTTCAGTCATTTTGAAGTGTTTTGCTGATCCTAAAAGCTATATACTTATGTTAAGCTTGATATACTTATCTTTACTTGATAATTGGAGGGCAAAATTAAATTCAGGAAAATTTGGATAATGTGCAACAGTATTTTTGATAGGTTGATGTATTTTGGTTAATGACACATACTTGTAGAGCTATCCATATATGAAAGCAGATAAGATTGTCATGTACAGTTTAAGTCATTCATACATTATATGTTAGTAAGCACTTTTTTAGCTCACCTGAGCCGAAGGCTCAGAGGTGAGCTAATAGTATACCAGTGACTCCGGCGTCCGGCGTCTGTCAACATTTTCAAATATCTTCTCTGAAACTACTGGGCCAATTGAACTCAAATTTCATAAGGAGACTCTTTAGGATGGGGAACAAAATATTGTTCAAATGGTCCTGGTCACATGACCAAGATGGCCGCCACGCCCATTTATGGTAAAAACCCTTTAAAAATCTTCTCCAGAACCAGAAGGCTGATGACCTTGGGACTTTGTATGTAGCATTGGGGATGTGGGGCCTACCAAGTTTGTTCAAATGAGGATCCTAGGTTAACCTGGACCTACTTACTGTCAAGGTCAAATTTGCTTCCTGATGCATTTAAATGGGATTTTTTTTTGAAAAGGTGATTTTTTAAAAAAAATGTTGAAGTCAAAGTCATTATAATCACTAGATATGTTTAACCTAATGGGACAAGGACTATAAATAAGTCCCAAAGGTCAAGGTTGACCTTTGACCTTTCACTTGAGGTCACTCATATTGGATCCCCATTAATATATTAAAACACAGTTTTCTCAGAAACAAATTGGCCAATCAAACTCACATTTCATATGAAGACTCCTTTTGATGATGTTGCCAAAATATGTACAAATTGTTCTGGTCGCATGCCCAAGATGGTCGACATGCTCATATATGGTAAAAACCCTTTAAAATTCTTTTCCAGAACCAGATAGTTGATGACCTTAGGATTTGGTATGTAACATTTGGGATGTTGGGCCTACCAAGTTTGTTCAAATGATGTTCCTAGGTTGACCTTGACCTACTTAACATCAAGGTCAAATTTGCTTCCTAATGCATTTAAATTGGTAATTTTTGAAAAGTTGATTTTTGAATACTGTTGAAGCCAAAGTCATTATTCTTACTTATACATTAAACCTAATGAGACAATGGCTATAAATAAGTTCCAAAGGTCAAGGTTGAGCTTTCAGCCAAGGTTGCTCATATTGGAGTCCCATCTTTTATATTAAAACGTAGTTTTCTCAGAAACCACTAGGCCAATTGAACTCAAATTTTATATGGCGACTCCTTAAGTTGAGGGGAGTAAATTTATAACAAATGTTTATGATCACATGACCAAGATGGCCACCATGCCCATATAAGGTCAAAACCCTTTAAATATCTTCTTTGGAACCAATGGCCTTGGGACTTGGTGTGTAGCATTGGGGATTTGGGCCCTACCAGGTTTGCACAAATGATGAATCTGGTATGACCTTGACCATTTTTACGACAAGGCCAAGTTTGATTCGTAATGCAAAATTCATTTTTCTATAACTGTTTAAGCGGAAATCATATTTCTTGAAAGAAATGTTAAAACGAATGAGACACTGGTTTTTTATATAAACACCAAAGGTCCAGCTGACCTATGACCCTACATCCAAGGCCACTCACTTTGGACTGCCACATACATATCTAAACATCATTTTTTCCGAATTCACTGGGCTTTTTTAACTCAAATTTCATATGGAATATTCAGTAGATATAAATATGATACTTGACCAAAATGGCCATCATGCACATATAGGGTAAAACAAAATATGTTTGAATAATAAGACTTAGTTGACCGTTACCTATTTTAACATCATTAAGGTGATCAGGTGAGCGCTTCAGGTCCTCTAGTTTTCTATGTGGTTAAAGTATTACACTATGTGGATAATAAACCAAAACAGAAAGTAATGAATATAACTCGACTTAATGTATTGACTAAAATCTCCTTGGTCACTCATGGCTAAAATCTCATGTGGTTTTTGCCCCTTTTGAAATCATTTTATCATATACAGCTCAAAAGCAAATTTAACCTGGCTAGGAACTGTGATGTGATACAAAGGAACAGTGTGATGAATAAATGACCATCACAATATGACTGAAATATTTTGAAAGTGAAATCAATCCCAAACAACTAAACAACCATCCAGTTTCATTGTTTTAGCATGTACAGGTCAGTCCCGTTAGTACTCGTCTGTCACGTTATTACGCAATTACGCTTGTAGCGTGAATCTGCCTTTGCTCCCAAAATTTAAAAAAAATCTCATCTATCCTAATTGCTTTTTACTAAACTACTACACATTTGTTTTGCCAAAACATTCCTATTCACTCTTGGAATAAATAATGCATGCTTAATAAATCTCTTGAGGTTGCAAAAACGCCAGTGAGCAGAGTCTGCACAAAAGGTTGACACGATTTCCGAGGGTAATTTGACAAAAAGATATTGTGTATTGTATCTTTCTGCCCTGTCACTTGTCTGAACATTTGTCTGGAAAGTTTCCTGTAATTGCAGCAATTAAAATCAATAAAGTTGACACCTGCTGAGCTCACACCACAGGCCAGTCATCCAATTTTATCTATTTATTACCTCAGGGCTTTTTTTTACCTCAGGGCTTTTACCGGGCCGCGTAGCGCAGTCGGTAACGTGTCTGGCTACAGATGAGTGTCTGACTGCAGATCCAGGGGTCGCGAGTTCGATCCCGGCCCGGTACCAATACTTTCGTGGAGATTGATCATGAAATAATTTCTATGGTCATTCTCCTCCCTTCCGCTGATTTATTCAAGAAGGGTTGTTGTCAGTTACAAGCGAAAGTATGTGCACAAATTACTGGTTAACCGCTTGCTCAAGCCTGCCCAGGAAAAAGTGTGGTTAAGTGAACTGACCGTCCCGCAATGACCATAGCTGTTGACATGGGACGTAAAGCAACAAACAAACAAACAAAACCTCAGGGCTTTTGTCCACTAGTAGAAAACGGTCATTGACCTGTGTCACACCCTTGCTTGATTGAATAGTCATTATCCATAACGCAGATTAATATATCAGCCAATCAACATGCAGCTCATTGAAGTTGACCTTTGAGGTCAGTAAGACTTATCCAATCGATATTTATTAGAGTTACTAGACTGCTGCCAGATGTTCTAGCAGGTATAATGTTTACTAGAACACCGCATATACAGTAACACCAATGTGAGGAAATATCTCAATATTTGAAATGCTCAACTTTTGTTAAAAAATGAGTCATTTTGGTAGGATTTGAATGACAAAACATACAGAGCTTGTGTTGATTTAACTTTCTGAATAATACAGTTAGTGTTTTAGGAGTTTAAATAAACTCAGAACCACTCCTGAAAACGAACATTCCCTACCCACACTGACTAAGGTACAGCTGTTCATGCCTCTAAAACTCATTAGTGCACGTGCTGCGTATATCTAGGGCTGCCACATTTACATGTGTAAATGACACCGTTTCGTGTTTCAGCAATAAACGTTTACAAAATTGGCCTACCGTTTACACGAGCTTTAGCACTTACATGAACTTTATCACGTGACAAGCATCGTGGTTTATAAATAGCATTTCCTAATGAAACTTATTCTCTTAAACCGATCTGGATCATCAATCAGATTGTTTGTTTTGCTGTATTTGATAAAGTGTCTACTGCAATTAGAATTACGGCGGACATGCTCAGCAGACCATAAAAATTTCCTGAATATTGTCTCAGTCACTGCTTGGACCAATTATATAATATTCCTGCATTTTGTAAAGGTGTGTCTTAATATTTGGTGGAAATAATTAACCCGTGTGAAAGTTTTTTTGTTTACTTCCTGTTGGCGTGTGTATAGATGTGTACATGACGATTTGTAGTTATCTCTTGTACGTGTCAACTCATTAATTACACGCTTGCAACTGAGGAAAATGTCTGTAATGTACGAGATTGCGCATGTTGCAATCACTTTCCAATTGCTTGAAAGGAGTTTTATCACAACACCCAACCAAACAATTTTGAATATTCACACAAGGTACATTTTTCAAAGGGTTTTTGAGGGCTAAACGATCTGCATAATGAAAAAACTCAATCTGGAAGTTTCATGTAAATGGTATGGTTTCGGTTAACGGGACTCGTGTAAACGTTTACCAAATTTCGTAAACAGGGTAGCCCTACGTTTATTGCGATTGAGATTCGTGGACCCCAATCAGCGCGTAGTAATGGGACTGACCTGTTTAATGAAGATTATTATAAGGTATATATTTTCTTACTACATTTGAGCTGCAAACCCAGAATGTAGCAATGTTCTTACCACTGAGCCAAAGAATCCACTTTCTGGTGCATACATAATCCTGAATGTTGAGCAATTTGATATCTGGTATGTTTGGGTATTCAAGAAAGAAGTGATTTTCAACAATAATTTCAACCAATTCAGATGTTGTTTATGGATACAGGTTTTTCGATGAAAACTCATGAGTAATCTAAATAATGACCCAGTCAATGTTGGATGATAGTTAGATTAATGGGTTATCTTGGATAACAACTTTTCTAATATTGTAGCTTCTCTCTATTTCTGAAGGATCCATTTTTCTAGATTATTTATAACAACACTTTAATGTTCAGAAATATTCTGCTGGCCATCTAAGGTTCAATGGGTGAAACCTTCTTTTCACCTGGCTGTGGTTCTCATTCTCCTCTTTGAAGAGTATGCCTTCTTTTAGAACGGAGTAAATGAGCAAGTTGTCTTAAAATGATCCTGTTTAAATTTACCTTATATTTAGAAGTTGTTCTAAAAGTTAGCCACTAACATATATACCCATGTACTAATGATGAATACCTTGTAGACATTTGCTTGGATAGGTTTAATGGGTCATTTTATCTTTAACATGGGTTGTTGAAAATATGCTATCAATCTAAGTCATAGATATGCAGAATGCATGCTTATTGACACCTGACAAGATAAGATTGAGTTAAGTTATATTATGATTCAGATTTATAGAATAAAACAATATTGGTTATTTTCATTATGGTAAAACTTTTATGAAATATTTATCCAATCATCCCAGACTTTCACAGCTATACCAACATTCACTCACTTCCTCATTATATGCCTATTGCATCTCACCTTTGACTTATTTTATTTATTCCAATAAGCACCAGGGAAGACTGAACTGAAGGGCCATATTCATTTGAGATGCTGATCACATGTGTAGTATGTTTCATTATCTGAACATTTGTTTGAAATTAAGGTGGTATTTGGTCACTAAGAAAATGGATTGACATTTTCAGTTTTCACCTTGCATGCTGTTACTTTTGCATTTGGAGCTAGATCATCAATATTCACTCTAGACTAAGATGAAACTGCAAGTTGAAAACTGAAAGAAATGGTTGCCCTTCAGTAAAGTATCAAGGGAATCTTACCCTTTTTCTTTTCTTTCAAAAAATGACAGTAGGTGGGGATATTAATAAGTGGGTATTTATTGGAATAAATAAAACAAATTGTGCTGACATGACAGAAAACAGGAAAATTTCAAAGAAATAAAGCTGTTCTATTCTGCACATGCTGTTTAGGGAGCACAATGGCTCAGTGGTAGAAAGCTTGACTTGAGATTGAGGGGTTGCGGATTCAAGCCTCACCAGCATCACTACATTGTGTCCTTGAGCAAGACACATTAATCTTTGCTTGGTACTGGTTTAACCCAGGAAGACCTATCGCAACAGTACTGAAAAATTGTTGACTGGGACGTAAAGAATCAAATCAAACAAAGCACATGCATGCTTTTAAAAGTGCAAGTAATATTTACTCACAAAAGGTGTGTTTTCCAAGCATGTTTACAGTAATTGAATTAAAGACCATAAATTATATGGGGGAAAAGTTGAAAAATCTAGAATAATTTTATGAATAAAGATCATTGGAAATTCAATGTTAATTGAGATTTCTGTTTAAAGATTTCTGTTTGATTCAGCAGTCAAGAGCCAAACCAAACCTTTAAGGCAGATGACATTTTCACATGTGAATTTTTTCTTTTCCAAAAAAATATATACCATATAGCATGCTGTCTGCCTGCTTTATGCGAAAATTTAAAAGTGTTTTTAAGGATTAGACAAATGGTACAAGTTTGTGAAATTAAATCAGTACATCTGAATTCTTTATCATGTCAGTATGATTTTGAGTGCTTTAGTTTGAGAATTTTAGATAGACAGATACTCATAAGCATAACTGTTTGGTGGTTGTTTTATTTGTGTTTATTGATTGGTTCAGTGTTATTGTGTTAACAATTATTTGTCACTGTGTAAGTTAGTTCTTCTCCAGAAATATACAACATGTATTGTCCTAAACCTTGAATAGAAGAAACACAATCCACATTGTTACTGCTTTTAGCCAGTTACCAATTAGTAGCTCTTATGCATGCAATATACTCTGTCATACTAACCTTAGTGTCAGTCAACATTTATGATTATCTTTGCTGGCCTCTCGAAGGCAATAAAGGATAATCATTAAGCTAATGTAAATGGTTTTATCAGTGCCTTCATCTTCGTGGCTGAGTTTTGTATGGGACGCTGCACCTTATATTAATTGTTCAATGATGGTAAAGTGGGGGGAGATTACCCATGAAAGTTTGATTATATATGGTTGTAGTTAGATGAATAAATGTGTAGTGCAGCTGTATTAGTAAAGTTTTCATAATTTTAAGTGATATGTAGAAATAGATCTTTATTAGGAAATTAATTGCTAAGATATGACAATGGATATAATATTAATAAGAATTTCACAAAAGTTGATAAAAGAAATCAAAATCTTTCCAAGTGCGTCCTCTTGTATTTTAGAAGTAGATAGATTTTTCAGACCAATAGTTAATACCAAGGGTGGAAATTTTCAGAAACTTTTCTGACTTTAGAATTTTGAGGCAAATTTCCAAAGAAAGTCAGCCTCAAAATGCTGAATTAGGCAGATAATGAAAGCTTTAATGTAGAAATTGATCATTGGGCTTTAAAATTGATAATACTGTATTGGCATTCTGCAAGTTTTAAGATTTGAATTTCTAAAGTTAAGGATTTCGGAACTTTCACCCATGTGTTTTATACCATTACCAAATTAAATTGGCAATGCTTCCCTTCAAGACTTCCCCAAATATGTAAATGTGTCTTGTTTTATTGAGGCTTTTAGCTTTAATGTATATATGGTCTTCTCTTTCAAAACAATTACTAAATTTAGTTTTTTTCGGAATTGAATGGAAGGAACTATCGAGGTCTAATGTGATTTTCCAAATAAACGAGGTAGCATGCTTGTATCCCAAAATGCACATGCCTATTGGGTTCTTTCTGAAAGCATAATACCACTTAAGCTGGTGTAAGCAGTGGTGAAAGTTTTCAGGATTATTCTTGAATTCAGGATTTTGTGGCTGACTTTCCACAGAACAATACAGAAAGTCAGCCTCAAAATGCTGAATTAGGCAGATTTTAATAGCTTCACTGTTTATTTTCAGTTCATCTTTTGGGCAATTGACCATGTAAACTTAAAATTGTTAATACTTTGTAGGCATCCAGCAAGTTTTAAGATAGGGATTTCGAAAGTTCAGAATTTTTGAAATTTTGAACTCTCACCCATGTGTAAGGGAGTGTCAGGGTTGTTGCACTTCCCATTACCACTCATAAATGGGCCTTGTCGTGAAAAAATCTGTCTTCCGGGTTTCCAATAAAGCAAGTTTCATATCAGTCTCCTCAGCTACTACGACTAGCTAGAAAAATGAAATTCCACCTGTAGCAAGTTTACATATGATACTTCCCAAAAAGCGAATAACAAAAGCGCTGATCAGATGCGCTGGTCTGCGCCTGTGTTGTTTGCAATCCCCAGAAGACAGATTTTTCTCGCGTCGAGGCCCAAATGGAATCAATTAAAATTAGTCTTTAATATCCACAAAGCAAACAGGCTTTAGTTGTAGGAAGATGGTGTTTTGTTTTTCTATTGATCTGAGACATTTATGCATATTTGGAATTTCTTTGGTTAGTAGTTTGATAGTGATATTAAGGAAATGATAGATTAAAATAGGCATTACATGCATTTTAGTATATGAGGTTAATTAAGATGTTTGTGTTCATCTCATTAAAATAACTAAGCTGATCTGGATCATTTCAGATAAAGTAGATTTACTCATGAGCTTGGGTATATTTTGCATATATCGACAGGTTTATATGAAATAAATTGTCTTGCACAGTCACTTCATTCAATTTGCTTTCTTTACTGTCATTTATGATTGAATATGGACCAATTTCTGAAATTTGCTGTCTTAAGGACATACTTTTCAGAATCTAGGTTTCTTAGACGTTTTGGTATGTTCTTTTCTTTTAGTACTTAAAATTGTCTACCAAACTTTTTTTGTTTAAAATATATTCCAAGTGCAACACAAATATTATTTGACTTATTTCTTAATTTTAGCTTAATTTTATGAGGATTGTTTTATACTTTTTACAAACCATGGTTATATTTTCAACCAATGATTAAGCATTTCCTGACATTCAAATTATTAAGTAAGTATGCACTTGTTAAAAGACATCTTTTACAGGATTATGGTTCATATTTTAGTATGATTGGCTGATAATGAATATTAAAATAATGTTTTCAACAGGATAGTGTCTAAAATTTACTGTCACAGCTGTTCTGCAGAAAAAACCCTATCTGAACTGTTACAGTATATTGAATGCAGATATGGAGAGCAGTGGGTTTGTTGGTAGAGTGTTAAAGCATTTGAGACTCACCTGCATCAATGACTTGAGTCCTTGAGTAAGACACTTTATCCATTGTTTAGTATTGGTTCAACCCAGGAAGACAGGAAATCACTGACATGATATTACATGTGAGATAAAGCATCAAAACAAAAAACAAACAAATGCTGATATGGCCTTTTATAAAAAAACTTCTTTTTCATCTGGAAAATAACACACAAGGTTGGATTAATTAAGACAAAACAATGTTCTGAATTTTTGTAATGCCATTTGGTTTAACAGCTGCTCCTGGCTAATTGTGCATGCAAGCAAGCTGTTTATTTACTTGTCTGCTTCATAAACTTAGATAATTTGAAGGTCATATGAAGGTTTTTGTTTCTTTAGACATAAAAAACAAAGCTATACACATCATTAAGGCATTAAGACAAGACCTTTTCCATTTGTTAACAATGCCTTTTGGATCAACTGCTGCTCCAAATAAATTAAAGGAGCTACTGTCAGTTGTGCAAATGAACAAGATTGTGAATTTGAAATTAATTTCTTTAATTAATTTGGAGATGTCTAATTGTTCAGTTTTCTAGAATACGTAGTCCTAAACTATATAATCATAAAGCAATGCAATTTCATCATCTCTTATAGCATTCATTTGTGACTTGTTGTTTATGGAAAATGTTGAGTATATAAAATGATATTTATCTTTTTATGTGTCCGTGTGAAAGAAATCTGCACATTTCATGGAGATTAAAAAAAGTTGATCAGTGTTTCGTATATTGACCCTTATTCCAAATTGTAAATAGGAATGATTTTCCTAATTTTTAGAAAAAGGTTTCTGAACTACTTTGTAGAAAGATATTAATTAAGGGGATATCAACATTGACTTTGGTGAAAGAGGAATGATAAACAGACCTGGATGATTTTCTCATTTGATAAAATTACTGTGTCCATGGATGTACTATAAGTGTCTAAGGTAGAAAGGACAATCATGGAATACTGAATGTAATAAAGTGAAAGTCTTATAATGCC
Source organism: Loripinus fragilis (assembly GCA_964019695.1). NCBI lineage: Eukaryota > Metazoa > Mollusca > Bivalvia > Lucinida > Lucinidae > Loripinus > Loripinus fragilis. The sequence continues at coordinate 38,311,495 of OZ026522.1, read as the reverse complement.
ATTTCCTGGATATTCAAGGCTAAAAAGAGCCCAACAAATATGGGCCTCATCTCGAGAAAATCTGTCTGTGGTTTCCGACAAAGGGATACTCAAACCAGTCTGCTCAACTTCAGGGACTAGATAGAAGATTGAAACTTCACCGGTAGCAAGTTAAAATATGCTACTTTCCAATCAGCGAATAATCAAGGTGCAGATCAAGTGCAGGTCTTACCCTTTGTTGTGCACAAACACTGCAGGCTGATTTTCTCACGTCAAGGTTGCCTGCAGACGTTTTCTCACATCGAGGCCCATATTTTTTCTACCTCAAAAGTATATGCAAACATGTTGGCTATAAAATGTGTCATTAATGCTACACATAACCACTTAATTGCTCCTTGTGATTTTGTTTCACATTGCATTCAAATTTTTAAAATCTAGTTGATTAAATGTAGTGCATGTCTACAATGATTAATTGTATTCTAAGAACCATTGAAGGCCAGGAAATTGTAACCAAATATTAACCCAGAATTGCTCCTTGCTAAATTCTGAAATTGCACTCTGTACGTTGCAAATACACCAAAAAAATAGGTCTTACATATTTTCAAATTATTAATGAATACCCCACCCACCAAAGTGTATGATGATAGCCCCTATATATAGCTGCTTTATCCCCTATAGCACCCACATTGAAGCAAACTCAATTCCTGAACAAGCAAAATCTGCTCACTGAAGGTACTTGCTTCATACAGGTTAATACTTCAGGAGCTTATTGCAGGGTTCAAGCTGGGGCCTGACAGGAGGGAGAAGTCTCTAGGAAAATTAGGGAGAAGTGACAGTCAGATTGGGAGAAGTTATAGCAGAAAATTACAGCACTTTATATCAGAAGTTTAGATTGCCATTAAATTGAAGGAGAAATATGATGCAGTGGTATTGATTGTTACCACAGCTTGCATTTGAAAAGGAGTCTCCCTTAAAAAAAAATAAAAATAAAAAAAAAATAAAAAATAAAAAATTTTTTTTAGTGATACTCCCATTTCTTCCTGGGTCCCATTTAGGGCGAAATTTTGGCCTAGTCACCTGCTAGTTTATTCCCTGTTATTGGTTATGTTAACTGCTTACAAAAGTTGTAATATATCTCTGCCTCATAGTCATTTTACAAGTTTGAAGGTCTCTTCTCTGCCCAAAAATTGAAATAGGTAGGAACCCCACATTTATTTGGCATAATATGTTAAATGTATATGAGCAGTGACACATGATTTCCAACAATGTGGCATTTCGTTTAGTGTAGACTCAGACGAGCCTATGCAGCCACCTTTTAAGCTTAGAAGCTCCAAATGATGTTCAGTCAGTAGCTTAACACTCATAGAATATGCAAGTAACTAGCAAAGGCTCTGATCAGACTGCGCGTATGCTCAGGCTGATCTGAGGCTTTGCTAGTCGCACATACCACATTGTTGGAAATCCCATGCCACGGCTCATATAGTCTTTTTCTTTAGCTATCATTCATTGGAGTGTTTTATAATATTAGTTCATATACTGTAGGCAAGCCAGTGTGTGCGTTTGACATGTCTCTAATCTATGCACAGAAATGTTTAGATTGTCCAATCACATTTTTTCCCAAGAGATCTTGCACCCGTCCCATCAAAGATTCATTTCAGCATGTGCCTGATCTGAGTCTTCATTTCGGGATACTTACTTGCTCCCATTATGCCTAGTAGAGGTTGAGTCTTAAGTGTTGGTGACACAAAGGTGAGAGTTTCCAGTTATAGTTAAATTTTAAGGTTTTAAAATTCACAGTTACAACATTGAATTTTACAGTCAAGCTTGCAAAGGTGCAGATAAAACTTTTATTAAAAGGGTTGGCATAGGCTTAAAAACATGCTTAAGGTGTATAAAATTTACACACCTAAAACATGTTTGTATTGTGTAGTTATTAAAATAGTTCATCAACAGACCATATACTCTGTATCCTGTGCGTCCGAAATTTAATTCGAATAAGCGAGTATTTTGAACAATAGGAGTTCCAAAAATCGAGGTTTTACTGTATTATGATAGTATACGTTATCTTTACCTCTGCATGCTGTTAGAGCTTTTATATAATCTCCCTAAACCCAGTGATTTAAAGGATAATGCTAGTTACTATAGAATTGGCAAGAACAAATTTTACATCATATGCCTTGATACAGAAGTGTCCTTTTAAAAGCCTTCATTTTTAGGGAACAGAAACGAAAAGTATTTGTGCAATGTCCAATTTTTTACATGCAAAACAGGTTTATTATGCCTGTATTCAAGCACATATCACAGGGATATGACAATTGACTATGATATTACAGTAAAGTATCGGAACAAATATCAAAACATCAAAGAAAGCACTTATTATTATGTTGGTGAGCAAGACATTTTTTTATCTGCTTATTACTGATTCAACCCAGGAACTGAAAAAATGTGGACTGGGACATTAAGAATCAAAACAGATAAAAATCAAATCAAAAAGGTTTAATTTTAAGATTGAAAATTTGTCAGGATAATGATCATATTATCAATGTAAAATAATTGTCTGACACATAGTGCAGATACTTTTCAACCCTTTGACATAGATCTGTAAGTTTTTATAATAATACTCAGTGTACATTAAAACAAAAAGATGACAACAAAAAATAGATGTTTGCTAAATGTTTCATAACTTTACAAATGCCTACTTAATCGTTCATTCAAATAAAAAGTAGGATCTTAGATTACTTTCTGATAGCTTACTTAACTCGTTTATGCCAAATAAAACCTTCCATTACAATATTTTATATTATATTGGAGTGGTCTGATAATTGTCAATACAAGGGGTTACAGGTTAGAAAATCTAAATTGTTGTGGTAGCTATATACTTTTCTGGCCTCCAGATAAGGGTGCATAATGTAAAATTATTTTTCTTATTTCTCAAGTGGGAACTCAAAAGAACAGTCTCAACGAGATAATTCTTTTGAGCACCCAAAACAGATGTTTAAATTGATGGGTAAGAAAATAATTACAATTTCATATCGTAAACCGATTAGATATAGTAAGTTATAAAAGTGTTTACTCTCTCCGTATAATAATTAAACCAGCCACTTTAAAAGCCTCGTTTTCAACACTTCTCTTTCCGGCTGCCATTGAACAAAGACAATACAATTTTACTTGCCTACATTTTCTGGGTTGGTGTCATTTACTTGACGTTTTTGTCTTGTTCGTTGTGACCCCTGTCATCTTTGCACTTTCTTCCTTGATCGTAGTTTACGATTTTTCCCTTTTATTTGTGGTAAACGCCATTTTATTTGAACCGAGCCTTTCCAATGTGAAGGGTGGGTTATTCTCCCCTAACGAGATTTTTGACCCGAGGGCGAGTCGTAGACAACGTCTACAGTTACCCTAGATCATTCTGCAGATCGGGTAACTCTCTAAAAAACATAGCGTAAAAGATTTACTAAACTTTCGCCGCTCAAATTTGTTTATGTGGATGATTTACCCGGTGGAAAATTTGACCTTGACACCGTATTACAAAGGGTACGCATGCGTCTAGAGTATACGACATGCACGCCCTCTAGTAGACAGTTCTAACGTCATTTCCGGATGAATATTCATGAGCTTATAAATAGTTACAGGGGCTAAACACATTTCCGTTGTTGCCTTTGGGTCAGCGATTCCATAGAGAAACACATTTACCGTCGAGTTTTGATACAAAATTATCGACAACATTTCATAAATGTAAGATTCTGGAATTGCACCTAATATCTATCTGTTAAATCAACTCTTAGAACAGCAAAATCTGATGGGCATCAAGAGAACCTAGCCGCACGACGGCCGTACAATGCACGACGGTCGTACAATGCGAATACGGCGCCCTAGCTTGTTACATCTCTGTTTACGAGATTTTTTATACTAGTTTTGTTTTATTATAGAATACAATTACATGTTATGGTCACATAATTTTGTGAATAAAGAAATAACAGACCAGTAATATTGGGACTTTCAGGACAAATTTTTAAAAAGTTTTTTGGTCCTGTGTCTCACATTTGCACTATGTTTGAACCAGATATAATTCGGTTCAAGTTATGTATTTTCAAGTTACCTACATATTTATTGAGTAGACAGCGACCTTATAGGTACATATGTCACTCTTTTTAGGCAAAGATGGCGGGGGAGGTAGATTAGCCTACAAATATTAGTAAACTGTTTCGTTGGTAATTTATGCCAAACCTTCACAGGTGAAGTATACTTCACAGGACTTTTCTTTGCAGTTGGTCTAAAAAAGAAAGTCAAGAAGGGTTCTTCTTGGTCTAACAATTCCAAGGAGAAGGTACATTTTACCAGGGGAGGATGATTTCAGTAGAAAATTCTTAATCCTGAAATCTCTAGTTCTCATTCCTGAAATTCAAATATTGAATCTGGACAAGGCTTTAGCCAAATAAACTGGTTTAGACAGTATTAGTTTAAGCAACTTCAATAGTTTCACTGCCAGATTTATCGGCCGTGATTCTGAAATCAGGATTATTTATAAACGTTGATCACCCCTGATTCCACCTTGACTGAGGTCAAGCCGCAACCATTTTTATAAAGGACCCCACTTCTGAGGGGGCCAGGTAGAGCTCAGGCTTTTACCATGGTATTAATAATGTGGACCCTTCCTGTGTTGGTTGCAACTCTGTTCTCTAAGCAATATGCAACCTGGTTGACATTAGTTAACCAATTGATTAAAATCAGATTGTCCACCTATGATTCAACTCCTAAAATTGGAGCAAAATATGCCTTAATTGGCTATGAGCCTATATCTGCAGTTTCTGCATGCAGGCGGGGCTATTACAATAAAATTAAAATAAAAACGAATAAATTAAAATTAATATAGAGCCTGACCACATCAGGACAACTGCACCATTTCATAGAAAATGGTGAAAGCTTTCACAGAGATCCTATAGTGTTCTCAAAATAGTCTTGCGGATAGTAATTTCTTCCGTTTCAAAAGTTCAGTATTAAGTTGAACTGAGTTTCCCAAAAGGTCGTTTGGCTGTAGACCTGGATTTGCAGAGCTGCTTTAAAAAGAAGCAAGTGCAAGGGTATTGCCAACTTCTCAGGACCAGTTTCTGAATTCAATGTTTAGACAGATGTATAAATACATATAGATCTATAAATAAAAATAAATAAATAAAATATATGAGATGATGACAACTGTCCTGTGATGAATTTATATATATATATATATATATAAAAAAAAAAAATGACCGTCACAGATGACAATAAATACATGTAAATCAGTTGCATCATTTCTCATTGTTGTCAGATATTACATCCCGACATGACATATATATTGTCTAATGGTTTGTAAAAATTAAAAAAAAAAAAAAGTGAGTATGAATACTTTACATTAAAAGTTAATTTCTAAACTTCTAAAATTTACACTCCCTGGCATAATGATCGGCACCGATCGAGCCATTAGAAAAAAAAAAAAAAAATTCTGTTATACACTGACCCCTCCATTACAGGTGAATTGTAAAATATCTTTATCTGAGACATTGCTTTATATTACATTCATCAGTCTGAGAAGAACTGATTTGGTGGATTAACAATATCAGTCTTTGGTATGGCATAATTTTGATGATTACTGTTTTGGATTTAGTCATTTCCATGGTGCTCAGATGTTTTTTTTTTAAAAAAAAGAGGGGGCAATATGTGGTCTTCAGTCAACCCATGGTCGGCGGACACACAGGAAGCCAGGTTGCACATTTGTGTGCTGGATATGTTAGCTGCGGGTTTGGCTAGCAAACTTTCATCATTATTTGAGCTATATTTGTATTCACTTTTAGTCTGGCAATCACTTTAGTTCAGCTTTAGGTCTTCAGTTTCTTCTTTGCTGACAGCAAGGGACTGTTTCTTTAGACCTGGTTCAACTAACCAAGAATCCTGCATGCCTCTAGTATCAGACTTTATATTGGCTTAATTTTCATGCTAACGGAATTCTGGATGTGGAGATGGATCAGGAATCTCATGTTCTGTTGGATTTCAGCAATTGTAAGCTGAATCTGTCTTTTCCTAGCACTTGTGAAAGTCTGGGGTCCCTTACAGATAGATTGGTTTGCCATGCAGCAGACACAATCATTTGATATGGAGATTATGTCAGCTGGTAACTAGATCCACTGGCAATGGTATCTCCGCAGTTGGGGATCACTGATTGCAGGGTGTCTTACTATAAGGTAAAAGACAATGGTCGGATACCACTGGTGATCTGTATACCAGCTTGGCAATTTCTGTCATGTATGCACTTCTGCTACTAATGTCAATAGAACAACTTATTTTGATCCCACCTTACAGCTGACTTGTTAAAGTCTCCAGAAAAGGGAATATCACCCACTAATAATAATAATAATATATATAAAAAAAAAAATTATAATAATAATATAAAAAAAAAATAATAATAATGATTGACTATGACAATGATTTATTTGCAATGAACACATAAAGATTTTATCAAATGGTTGTGGAAAACATGACATGTAAATAAGTTGATTAGATACTTGCATGCATCAATCAGGACTAGCATATTATAGACCACTTACAAGATACAACAGTGCCCTAGGAATCAGAGAATTTAGCTCTTTTATCCTTTGGGGTTATGATTCTATGAGGCCATGATCCATTTTAAGCCCTGTGGTCTTTTTAGCTGATTATTACACTAACATGTTTTCATAACATGATCAGTATAAAGGTGTCATAAAATTCCATATTTTATGCTAGGCGTTCACATCCTAAATATTAATATCTTTGAGATGTGGATGTGGTTTTTTGTGGCTTTTATTAAAAGTTCCTTGGGTCGAAATGAGTATATACATATCATGATATGCATATCATGTAAATTCAATACTTGGAAGCTTGCCATGCATGATAGGCTTTTTACACTAAATCTAAAGTACTCACACTGGATATATCAGGCAAATGGTATTAATGAGTGAATCTTAGACAATTAAATGTTCAGTTTCTCTGTTTTAACTATATATATATATATTAAAAAAAAAAAAAAAATGTTATTTCACCTCACACAATAGTTTTTCAAAGTCTTTTCTTGCACTTTTGTTAAATGGTTTATTGCTTAGTTAAGCTTGTGGTTGGGTGAACTGACCGTCTCGGCATGTCCATAGCTGCTGACTGAGATGTAAGGAATGAAATCATACAGACTAACAAGAAGCTTTAGGTTGCTGCTGGTACTGACTCCAGTTTTCTGTACAGTCATCAACATTTACATCATCATCTATAGCAGCATTTATAGCTTTGTCAGGTTAAGACATATTAAGTCTCCATGTTCAAACATTATATTACCGAGGGTTTTTAAAAAAGGAAGTTCTTTCCAGACAGCAGTGTTGTCTTGGTTAACTTTAAACAAACACTTTTATAACTTACTATATCTAATCGGTTTACGATATGAAATTGGAAATTTCATCAGTGTGCGTAGCACACGCTCATGAAATTAAAATTTCATGAGTGAACCGATTAGATATAGTAAGTTCCACACCCTCCCTCCCTATTTCACAGATATTATATATTTCTGCCTAACTGCATCTTTGTCTGTGTTGTCACACCTTCCTTTTTTACTGTTTTACAGGAAGGGGAGGTTAGGGCAGTTACATGGCACTTGTAACATGCGATGTTATTGTACTACAGTTATACACAGTACAATGGTTGTTATAGATAGGGCTGTGTCAATATTTGATTTTGAAAGCTTTCTTGTTTATGGTTTGACTTTTTAGTCAGATCTATGACTTTCTACTTGAATTTTGTATTACAAGTATCCTTTTGATATATTTATTAAAATATAAACTGGATATATTATTTTTGCCTTGTTTTTCTATTATTTCTCTTTCACAATGGTTTGTTCAGAGATATATACAGGTGACCAGTAATTATGGTATGTTGCTTGTATCTTACTTTGTTCTCTGACATCCTGAAAGAGAAGTGTTGAAAACCAGGCTTTTAAAGTGGCTGGTTTAATTATTATACGGAGAGAGTATACACTTTTATAACTTACTATATCTAATCGGTTCACTCATGAAATTTTAATTTCATGAGCGTGTGCTACGCACACTGATGAAATTTCCAATTTTATGCTAAAAAAATCCTTGTCTGGACCTATGCAATTAATGATGGCAAACAGTGCAACAGAGTGACCTTGATGAGATTCAAGGGATGTGGAAATAGCAACATTTTATACTTGCCCAGGGACAAGTAAAAGTCCATAATGCACTTGTCCAAAGAAAATTTTACTTGTCCCAAAGGGCAGATAACGGCAAACAACTTAGCTTAGGTCTTACTGTGCGCTGATACCAAAGCTTAGGTCTTACTGTGGGCTGATACCAAATATAAACTTTTTTTGAAGACAGATATGACCTCAATCGAGGGACAAAAGTATTTCAATATTGCACTTGTCCTGCAAATAAATATAGGTGGGATAAGGGTATAAATTATAGGGCATAGAAAAAGAAAGTGTCATTTAAGACTTAGATTAGCCCATTCTTAATTTAAGGGTATTCAATTTGATTTAACAGGGGAGACTGCAGAATATGGCTTGTCATCAAGGTTTGCACTGTTTGCTTACTAGAAAAAATATAGGAAAAGAACAGTACAGTAAAACCTGTGTAAAACGGCCACTCAAAAATAGACAAAACAAACACCTTAATGACAAATGGTAGCTTAATGAAGTTCAAAAGTGTTGTAGAATGCTCCAAGGGGAGCATTCTGCAATACTTTTGACCTGCATTAAGTGATAATAGGTCTTGGAAACATTAACAAATTTTCGGTCTTTTTGAGAGTGGCTGTTTTACACAGGTTTTACTGTAGTACAATTTTATCTAGAAATTTTAATTTGTTACCCCTAAAATATATTTTGGACCACATAAACCTTATTGTATTAAACTGGATGGAATATTGCATCAATCATGAATGAGTTAGATATACTATTATCGAAAATGTGCAGTCTGGTATGGGACTGCGATAGGAAGTGCTTTGAAATATTTCATCTTAAAATTGAATAAGTTGAAGTTCTACATTTTATGTATTTAACGCATTCCTTGCTAGCTGTGACTTTTAATGGTAATCTGCTGATAACCTTCGCAAACAGTTAGGACCCAGATAAGGACCCACAGAATGTTGGTGTTGATCTGGATCCAAACCGTTTGACACTCTGATGATAGTGTTCCTGGAAGTTCAACTTCCTGAAAGAATTTTTTGAAAAAGTTCATTTCAGACGACATCTAAAGCAAATTACTCAGCGTGCAAAGATTTGAGTGTACTTATATAAGTATTGATATTTATAAGCATGTTGTAAGTAAGCTGAAAAAGCTCCAAAAACATTGCAGCAGATGATATTGCTTTGCTTTAGCAACCAAAGAAAACTTAATCTCACATGTGAGATAAATCGCCTTATTTTCCATAAAAATCAACTTGCTAGCAGCGACTAATGTTGTCTGCTGATAACCTTTGCAAACAGTTTGGACCCAGATCAGGACCGACAGAATGTCGGTCCTGATCTGAATCCAAACAGTTTGCCACTCTGATAGTGTTCCTGAAAGAATTTTTTGAAAAAAGTAATTTTGAAAAAAGTTAGCAGACGACAAAAAAAAAATATGAAAAAGTAACCAGCATGCAATGCCATAAAATATGTCCTCTGCTACAGCACTGATTGGTGTAGGAAAGGTTAACATGGACCATTCTCTTATTCTATGTTATTTCCACTCTAGGTTGAATGTAAGCGTGCAGAGCCTCGTAGCAAAGAGAACCAAGATAAGGACATCCAAATTCAGCTGCCGGGCCTACCAATACAGCACCTAGAAATGGCTGGCGGTCCGCCACCCCAGCAACAGCAACCCAACCAGCCGCCTGAGGGCACTTGGCCACCACCAGATGGTAACTGGGCACCAGGGCAAGTTCCTGCATCCGTAGCTGCACCACCTAACTACCAGAACATGCCATTCCAGGGTGGTTACCAGGAGCAACCGGCTGGTCTCCAGCCTACAAGCTGGCCCCCACAGCAACAGCCACCACCTCAAGGAGCTGGTAGGTTTACTGTAACATATTTGTTGTAATAAGGGCACCTTATAATTATGTATGCATGTGATTTTCTTCAGATCCTTTTTATCTTATGAAAACACTGGTCAGATGTTAAAATGATTTATTAGCATGATAAATACAATATCTGAGAGTGTAAGAGCTACACATTTTTGTATCAACCTCCCTATAATTTGACTTACTGATAATTGGAAGGAAAACCTCTAGTCCCAAGGACTCTGCTTTTACAAGACTTGACTGTAGTATTTACAAGACTTGACTGTAGTATATGATGTGTGTTTATAAGAGAATGTGGGCGTATTTGTAATATAGGGGTGGGGGTTCACCTCAAATTCCATTGGGTTTAAAACAGCTTTTAGTGGAAATAAATGTATGCGAGTTGAGAAAAAAAAAAAGATTAGACTATTTTTAGGGTTTAAACATATAAGCGTCCTTTTAGTGCAGAACCAAATCAGATTGCTCAGAACATGGCATCTGATCAGGATATCTGCACTTACTGCTTACAGAGTGTACTGTCAAAATTTGAATGAAATTGAAACTTACTACCCAACAACCCTTAAATTTGAAATGGTTTAATAGGAAATTTCACGGAACATAAACGGGTTAACTATGATTTTTGTTTGAGCCTTTGTTTTCGGGGTTTCTGAAAAAACGACACTCAAACCAGTCTCCTCAGCTATAGAGACTAGCTAGAAACTTGAAATTTCGCTTGTAGCAAGCATAGATATGATTATTTCCAAAATGCAAATAAAAAAGGCGCTGATCAGACTGCGCGTATGCGCAGGCTGGTCTGTGCCTTTGTTGTTTGCAAACCCCCGAAGACAGGTATTCTCGCATCAAGGCCCATTTGTGCTTTACAGAATCATGGCCGCCAGGCCACCTTATATTAATGAGCAGCCTCTAAATTTGAAATGGATTAGCAGGGTTGCCACGGTCAGGGAAAAAATTCTGGAGGATGAAAATTTTTCCAGGTCAGGGATCATGGGGAATTTTATTTATTTTCAGTCAGGGAAATTTAGAAAAAAAAATGGAAAAAAAGTCATGGAAAAGTCGGGGAATTTCAAAAATATCCAAAATAAGTTGCTAGTTAACAGGCTTCTGGAAATTTTATTTACCATAAATTGCAAGCAGTATTAGAAAAGGATTGTTTCTGAACATAAAGAACTTAAATTGAAAGCAATTTGTGTTCAGAAACATTCCTTTTCTAACATTTAAGGTTTGTGATTTTTCTGTAAAGATTACATCAGCAAGCATAATTATTCGTACAAAATTTTCAAATTGTGGATGGATCAAAATGGCTAAAATCAGCCTTCCAAAAGGGTCTGGAAAGCGGTCAAAAGTCAGTGAAAAGTTAGGGAAAAGCCAGTGAAAAGTCGGGAATTTTGAAAAGGATATTGAGTGCCAACCCTGAAATTGAGTAAAATTGATAAGGTTGGGAAATTATACTGGGCATAAATGGGTGAACTGTAATTTGAGCTGGAGCATGAGATTTCCAACAATTTGACATTTTGACAAGTGTAGACTCAGACGAGCCTGTGCAGCCTCCTGTTAAGCTTAGAAACTCCAAATGATGCTTGGTCAATATTCATAGAATATTCAAGCGACTAGCAAAGGCTCTGATCAGTCTGCGCATATGCGCAGGCTGGTCTGAGCCTTTGCTGGTCGCACATACCACATTGTTGGAAATCTCATGTCACGGCTCAAATTGATAAGGTTGGGAAATTATACTGGGCATAAATGGGTGAACTATAATTTTTATTTGTGTTTTACAGGAGCATGGCCACCGGCTGGACCCCCACCCGGTCAACAGCCCCCTCCAGGGGCGGCCCCCTTTCCTGGTCAGCCCCCTTCAACACAGGCCTACTCATCACCACAAGGTCAGCCTCCCAATGCTGCACCAGGGTACCAGTGGTCTTCACCGCCAGGCCAGGCACCGCCACCTAGTGGACAGCCCCCACAGGCTGTACCTGTAGGCCAGAACCCACCCGGAGCTTATGGTGCCTATGTACCTGTCAGTGCATCACCACAACAGGCCCCTGCAGGAGCGCCACCAGGCAGACCTTATGGAGAATTTCCTGCCAGTACGTATTTACATGTACATATGGAAGGAGTATGTGCATTAAGGGGTTAATTTGGCCCCCTCTGGAGGCAAAATCTGAAAGTTACTTTTCGGCAATTTCTTTTGATTGGTTTATTAGAAAAAATAACTAAAGTGTAAAATTCTGGCATTTATTTAAATTTTAATGGTTGCTATGATATCAAAATGCCTGACACAATGGGCTTAAAACAGAGAAATTGCCATTTTGGACCAAATTTAAGGCTTTTGGAGACCGATTTTTTAAGAATTAGATATCAGCACAGCTAAATACCCAAAAAAACCTTTAAATATGTTCTGTGCAGTGATAAATCTCATCATCTGTTAAAATATTTTTTTTGGTACTTGCTTGTGCTCTATGTTAATTGGTCTGTCAAATGTCTCAAATTTACTCCAAAATAGTCAATTTCCAGTTTTCAGCCTATTTTGGCAGCCATTTATGTTACCATAGCAACAGTAAAAGTCAAATTAAACCAGATATTTGCACTTGGGCTATTGTTCAAATAAACTAATGGGAAGAAAATGCTGAAAAAACAATTTTTATTTTTTAGCCTCCTAGGAGGGCCAAAATAGCTTCTTAACGCACATACCTCTTTTGTGCAAAGGTGTGCTTTATCCTCTGCTTAATACTTGATAAACACAATTTTTGAGCGTAAAATTGTAAATAATTTCTTACACATCAATTTTAACTTTTGTTTTGGGTGCTCATAAGAACCGTCTCATAATAAAATGACATTGAGACAGTTCTTTTGAGTACCCACATCATATGTTTTGGTTGAGAAATAAGAAAAATATTTTTTTGGTATGCACTCTTACTCAAGGTCTGCAAGAAGACCTGTCGCAACATGACTGAAATAATGTTGACTGGGACATAAAAAAAGAAAAAAAGTGTGAATATTTTCTTGTCCAGCATTTATAACATTTGTGTTTGGTGTTTAAAAAAAACATCTCATTGAGACTGTTCTTTTGAGTACCTGCAACGTATGTTTTGGTTGAGAAATAAGAAAATCAACCCATATCTAAAGGTCAAAATCTGACTATAATATCTTCTCACTGAATAGCAAATATGTCTTTTTGACAGTGTTAACCCTTTCCTTCATGAATATTCATGCTAGGCTCCACCCATTATGAATGATTATATAAATAATCTATCATGTTGGTACATAGAACGAAGAAATTACCTGTCAGGTCGACTAGCGTAGGATCAGATATATCATTTTCCCCATAAGCAAACAGAGTAAACCCTGATCAGGTAGCTCTATAAAGATTTAATTATATTCGCACACCAGATCGGGATTTCCGTTGTTTTTACCCATGTAAGATAATTCTATCTCACACACCCGTACCAGCCCTAGGGATAGATAAAAAACGAATAGCCGCATGTCGTCCACACGATGGCCGCACGTTGATTCGGGACGTCATTGTAATGTTAAAATGACATCACATGTCGCGTCTCAGCGAATTCAGGATTTCTGGAAGATTTTTCATGTCTTTGTAATATAAAATGAGGTATTTAGTGGTGAGCATGAAAAAGTATCCATCATGAGTGTGAGGGTGGGATAGAAAAATCTGTCCCTCGCGATCACCAATTGTCATCACTCGGCAAGCCTCGTGATGCCAAGCGGTGATCCTCGGGACGTATTTTTCTATCCCACCCTCAAACTCATGATGGATACTTATAATGTTTACCTTATGATATACACCGAGTTCATTGTTTAATGTAAATAAATAAGTTGCATGTTTTCTTCTACAGATGGTCAGTCACATGTATCTCCAGCTCCTGGGGCCCAGCTGCCTGTCTCTTCACCACAGAACTTCCCAGGTTATGCCAGTCCGTACGGGGCACCAGTCAGTCAAGCTGGCAGTGGCACTCCTACAGATCCTTACGGCCAGTCGGCTGTAGTACCTGCTCCAGGGGGTGCCATTCAGATACCAGGTGTCCCAGCCCCTGGGCAACCCCAGCCAGTACCAGGTAGGGATGTAATATATTTATTCAAGGTAATGCATCGTAAAACTACAATATGGCACTTTTGTCCTGCGACCGACCAGCCAATACTCAGATCAGCCTGGGCATCCTGGGTTCTCACAGGCTTTAAAAGTACTAGAAATGAATATAGAGTGCTGTCTTTAAAAGTCTTTGAACATTAAATCTATCTTTAAAAATGCTGAAGAATCACACTAAGGCCTCAAAAGTCCTTAAATTTTAAATATGTTTCTGTAAAAGCAGTATAAAATGGTTGTGACTATTTGGTGCAGCATATGCTGGACCAAATAGGCCTCATCCGGAGAAAACCTGTCTTAGGGGGTTTGGGAACAAACACAAAACTGTTGGTGGGTCCTTAAATAGTCATCGAAATTTCCTTGAATATTTCAGTATGAACCTTGCAGGAACAGCTGTTTTATATTGGCCTCAACGCGAGAAAACCTGTCTTCAGGGGTTTGCGATCAACACAGGCGCAGACCAGCCTTCGCATCCGCGCAGACTGATCAGCACCATTTTTGTTCCCCATTTGGAAAGTATCATATCTAAACTTGCTACAAGCGAAATTCCAATTTTCTAGCTAGTCTCTGGTTTGAGTCTAGCTTAGTTGGAAACCCCGAAGACAGGTTCTCTCACATTTAAATTTTCGGTTTTAGGGTATGGGAGCCCAGTAACGCCAGCAGGAGCTGTAGGTTCTATCACGGACCCAGCAGCAGGCTCTGTCAAACCTGCAGAGTATGCTAATTACTATGGTACTTATGGTAAGTCATATATTTAACCCTAAATGCGCCAATCACAACAAAAGTCGTCTGCTTTTCTTGTCTGCTGTAATGTTTAAGTAGCCTCAATGGCAAACAGTGTGGACCCAAATCAGACTGCTTCTATAGGAGCAGTGTGTTCTGGGTCCATGCTGTTTGCTTCTATACTAAATTTGTCAGTAATGTTAGGCAATTTTTGCAGCAGATGACTTCAGCAGATGACATTTTCAGATGCATTTTTTTCTTTGAGCTTTAAGGGTTAACCTATTACTCTCATAGGCCTTAGACGCTCCAAATGTGTACCCACAACATACGTTTTTATTGGGAAGAAATTGAGATAAGTATTCCATACAGACAGGCAAAAGAAATGCTACAATAGAATTTTGTCAGGTTAGACATGTGGTTCACAAACACGAGCTGCACGAGCTTACCATGACCAGAACCTTGAGTAAAGCAGTCCATCGGGGTTATTTGAATATATCAATTTTTGTTTATCAGGCATATTGGCTAATATACATGAATATTTTAACTGCTGTCACTAATTTTATTTCCTTCTTAGTAATTTATCGAAAATTTCGCATGTAGTGTTTCTTTTGCCCATCAGTATAGTTACTACTGCCTACACTAGGGGTGTGTTGTAACCATACTTAACAGATCCTAAATTTCATCAAGCCAATTTGATGATCTCGTCATATTATTGCATAAAACACAGTTCTCGTATTAACACCTGTGCATTAGCCTGTGAAAAATTTCATCATAAAGTCTTTTTATAACAGCACATGAATTTCCTTGTTAAAACATGGATTTTGAAAATCCATGTTATAACAAGGAAATTGATGTGCTGTTTTAAAAAGGCTTGATGATGTTGAAAATACTCCTAACACTTCGCTAAATTTTACAATAACTGATCTGTTAATCACTTAGATATGGCTTCGCACTGGCAGTCAGATATTAATGAAAACGTCCAGCTGTGTGTTGACTGTGAAACAGTGACAAAATATGGCAAATTTTGGTGAATATTTCGTAGGATTTATGCAATAATAGGGATCAAACATGTTTTTCAATGCATTAACATACGCCAGTTCCCTCAGAATATGCTGAAAATCTTGAGCTTCTTCCTCGATTTTAATATCTCACTCGGAACCTGGTGAAAATTAATGCATGAAAAATCATGTTTGATCCTTATATAGATTGAATGTCAAATAGCAGGGTTTACACAGGCTTGAAAAGTACTGGAAAATCACTCTGAGGTCTTGAAAAGTGTTTGATTATTTTCTATTTAATCGTTTATAATGCTGTTTATAGAGACCTAAATCAGTAAAAAATAAAGGCACAACATTTTTATGCTAATTTTCTAATACAAATTTCTTTTGTAGTCCTTGAAAATTACAGGAGAGACTTGTAGAAGACTTAGAAGTCCTTGAAAATTTGACACAAACTTGCCTGTATGAACCCTGAATAGTATAGACCCTTATCAGACTGCTCATATGAGCTACCTAATCTGGATTTACACTATTTGCTATGCTTCATCTTTTTATTTAGGGTAAATCTGGTGGACACTTATTATCCTATAGCACTTAGATTAGTCAGAACTCCTTAAGTACAGTGAAGTCCCTTTATAAAACACCTCATTATAACATGGATTCGGATATAATACGATCATGTTGTGGCTCTAAAATATTTTAGCATAGATTTTTACAAAGGAATTATAGGAAAAAAACCATGAAATGGTTATTTTCCTATAATTCCTATGTAAAATTGTCCACACATATAGCACAGTCTATTCCTACGGACCCGAAACATAGCATTATCAAGGGACTGCACTTTAGCTTGATAATTAGTTTTATGCATGATACAGAGGTTTTGGTAAAATACTTATTTTATTGTAGATCATGATCAGCTGATCTGGACTCAGTTTTCAAGACATGATATATCTGGGTTTAGTGTGGTGAGGGTTAATCCTTGTAGTGGGCTCCAAGTCTAGTCATCCTGTGGAGCGCAGTGTCTCAGTGGTAGAGTGCTTGACTTGAGACTGAGGGGTTGCGGATTAGAGCCTCACCGGCGTCACTGAGTTGTGTCCTTGAGCAAGACACATTAATCCTTGCTTAGTACGGGTTCATCCCAGACAGACCCATCCCGACATAACTGAAAAATTGTTGACTGGGACGTAAAGATTCAAAACAAACAAACATATTAATATAGTTAAGGTTCGCATGTCTTAAAACAATGTAAAATTTCGACCAAGTGACATATTCAACAAAGTTGTGATATACTATTAAAGAGACTAAGTCTGCAACTATGAACATTTTTCGAAAATTTTTATTTTCTTTTAAATAATTTGTAAAAGCAGAATTTAGTTAAGTTTTCACAATAAATCTGTTCACTATAGCTGAAAACTGCACGGAAAAATGAATATCTTATAAAAACAGGTGTGTTTTCTCTTGTTGGTAATTATTTGCGTCCCTCCAATAATTATAGACAGTCAATTTTTAACATAAATGCTGTTGTTTTGACACTGATAATTTGTAAGATTTACGAAATTGGTAAAATGTATACCTGAATTTTAGTTTTTTACTGTGTTCTTTAAAAATAGAATCATTATTTCAAAAATTTAAAGATCAAAAGTTACAGACTATGCAGCTTTAATAGACAATTTGACATTTAGTGACCATTCAACGAAAACTTTCAATGAAGTGTCATACTGGACAAAGTATTGTTTGACATACTGTCTCACACTGACAGTATAATATATATCCAGTACTACAAGAGTGTTAACACTTAATTTTCATGTTGCAGAAAA
Organism: Loripinus fragilis; assembly: GCA_964019695.1. NCBI lineage: Eukaryota > Metazoa > Mollusca > Bivalvia > Lucinida > Lucinidae > Loripinus > Loripinus fragilis. Next base: position 38,293,805 of record OZ026522.1, on the reverse strand, counting down.
GATTTTTTTTATGATATTTGCCCACATCAAATACATCTGTGATTTCCAGGGGCAGCAAGTCAGTATGCAGGTGTTGAGAGCACAGGCTATTCTGCAGGAGTCAGTACGAGTCATATCCCCACTGGGGTCCCTCCCGCCTTTCCCCAGGGTGGGGCAAGTTTCACATCTCCTGTAGCTGCACCAGCTCCAAGTTCAGTCCCAGGTAGGTTAGGCCAAACAAAAAAATATGTGTGCTTCAGGTTACATGAAATTTTAACCCTCAAACACTGCAGCAGATGACAAATTTTGCGACATCTTTCTTAATTTTCAAAAAAAATAAGGTATGATATTTCATAAGAATCGTCTGCCAGCAGACGATTTTCATGAAATATCATACCTTAATTGTTATTTTTGAAAAAGTGGCAAAATTTGGAATTGTTGTCTGCTGCAAATTATAGGTGGTGCTTTAAGGGTTAAAATAGCATGGGCAGATCCAGAGGGGGTGGGGGAAAATTACAAGTTGCCATATGTTTCCTAAGAAATACTGGTACAGACCCCTCCGAGAAGCAATTTGACCCTCATGTAAAGTAGTATTTCAAAGGAGGTCAGTACGGCCCTCTGTGAAATATGTTGATGACTAAAAAAAGGTTTTCAGGACCCCTCTGATGGAATTTCTGGATCTGCATGAATAGGGACAGTAGGCAGGGAAAAATATTTTGTTAAAAGATTTTACACAGGGATACAATAAACAATATGGCCGAACTGGGGGTGAGGGGAGGGGCAAAAATTAGCCACGATAGGGTAACCTGAAACACACATTTTTTTATTTTAGGCCTTACATACGAGACATGTCATGAGAATGAGTAGACTTTTATCAGCCTGCACACAGTTCTGAAATTTTTCGTATTTACTAATGTAAGATTTTTTTTACTGTTGACAGAGCAAAGCTTAATTTTGTGTACCACCTTAAGGTATTCATTTTAACCCATGCCTTGCTGACCCCTGACTTAGGTTTTTATTGAAAGCATTATAGATCCAGATCAACTGGCTTCTGACAATCCCTTTTGATCATGATCCACACTGTTTTTCACTTTAATTGAAAATACATGCTAGTTACTGGAATGCTACAGGTTTATAATATACGGGAAATATTCTTAAATTTTGGACACTTTTCTCGTTCTGTTCTCAAATAAATTGTTAGTTTTCAGGGCTGGAACTCACAAAATGCTTGGGAGTGCAGTGGCTCAGTGGTAGAGTGCTTGACTCGAGACCAAAGGGCCGCGGGTTCGAGCCTCACCGGCGTCACTGCGTTGTGGTCCTTGAGCAAGACACATTTATCCTAGCTTAGTACTGGTTCAACCCAGGAAGAGCAGTCCCGCATAACTGAAAGATTGTTGAGTGGACGTAAAGAATCAAATCAAACAAACAAACAAATCACAAATGCTTGTCAGAATAGCAAACAGGGAAGGCCCTGATTAGAAGCAGTCTGATCTGGGTCTGCGCTGTTTGTCCAGGCCTTTTTGGCAGGCAAATAGTATTCGAAATTTTAGAACATTTATCATACTGTTTCATGATGCAAAAAAACAATGGTTTTCTCATGACGTAGATCATATGGCGAGGATAAGACTGAACCAGGAACCAGTAGTTTAATGTGGGGCTATTTTTCAATTAACCTTTTCCTTCATGAATATTCATGCTAAGCTACACCCACTATGGATAAATATGTGTTGGTACATAGAACAAAGAAAATACTTGTCAGGTCCACTAGTGTAGGATCAGATAATCATATTTCCATAAACAAACAGAGTAGACCCTGATCAGGCTATAAGAGCTGCCTTATCTGGGTCTCCTCTGTTTGCAATAGCGCTAAAAGGCATCTCTATGAGGTAAAGGGTTAATAAAGCATGACTATGATGATAAGTCCAAAGTCTGTCTTAGGTCATCACTTATTGCTTTAAATAACTTCTTTTGAAGAGGGCTCACTTTATTTGGCTTGTAATGAGATATATGTTTTTTATACCACTGTGTCAATTACTTGAATAACTCACAGAAAGCAGGCCTCCAGATTGGAGGGGATACTTAAATGAAAGCTTTTGGATGAAGTTAAGTTTGATATGACCATGTAAATAAAAAGTACAATCAAAGCAAATTGTGCTGTTCAAAGTATATCATGTTGCTTTGATGATGGATTTTAATGTATTTAGTACATGTATGTTGAGGACCAAATGCATATGATTTGTTGTAGTACATAATTTATTAAAATTTTATAATTTTGATCAATGGATAGAGATAGTAGCACTGTTCCACATTATTTTTGACCCTCCCTTGTATGTGATTTCCAGGGGCTGAAAGTCAATATACAGGTGTTGAGAGCACAGGATATACTACAGGAGTTAGCACTAGTCACATCCCCACAGGGGTCCCTCCTGCCTTCCCCCAGGGTGGGGCCAGTTTCACATCACAAGTATCAGCACAAGTGCCAAGTTCTGTGCCAGGTCTGTAAACAAGAAGTTAGTTTGCTTCAAGAATGTTTACATGTTGTTTTTGTTTGATTTGATTCTTTACGTCCCGTCAACAATCTTTCAGCTATATAGGGACGGGTCTTCCTGGGTTGAACCAGTATTAAGCTAGGATAAATGTGTCTTGCTCAAGGACCACAACGCAGGGACGCCGGGGAGGCTGGAACCCTCGGCCCCTTGGTCTCGAGTTCAGCACCCTACCACTGAGCCACTGCGCTCCATAGCTATGAGAAGTTAGTTTTCTTCAAGAATGTTTACATGTTGTTTATTTGTTAAATAGTGTTTTATTAGATCCCAGGCACAGGTTTAGCTAAACAAAAATTTTCAGCGTAAAGATGTAAATATTTTCTTACCCATCAAATTAAACATATGTTTGGGGTGCTCAAAAGAACTGTCTCATTGAGACGGTTCTTTTGAGTACCCACATCATATGTTTTGGTTGAGAAATAAGAAAATTTAATTTTCTTTACGCACTCTTAAATAAAGTCCTGTCCCAGGCCTCCAGATAAGTTGATATTAAAAAATCACTTTTCTATTATTCCACTTAAACATATGTTGTGGGTACTCAAAAGAACTGTCTCAACGAGAGGGTTCTTTTGAACACCCAAAACAAATGTTAAAATTGATAGTTAAGAAAGTATCCACAGTTTTATGTTTAAAAATTTGTTTATCTTATGTAGACCAATAGTTCTTCAGGATGAAATTTAGGTAGATCATGACCATCTCGATGTCATAGTTCCAGGTCCTCTCTGTATCCTGCTCAATGTATGACCTTTTTAAGAGCTTGTTTGTTTCAGCAAGAGTAGACTTGGACCAGCCCATGATATGATATTTATTCTTTAACCCCTTTATGTACTAATGGAATCTTTCTTCTGGTTTGAAATATTAAACCTTGGATAGTCCATTGAACATAGCGAGGGGTCACAGGTTACAATTTCCAATTACAGTTGTATTTCTTTCTCTGAAGATCATTTTTGTGTTAGTAAATAGTGTAGACCCTGATGAAATGCCAAATTATTTGGCATTTCATCTGGATCCAAAGATTTTCCTAGGCCTGATTAGGGGCTGAATATTGGCCCATTTTTCAATTCAACGATAAGCAAAAACTGCTCAAAATGGTGTTTCATCATTCCCAAGTTCTTAGTTCTACATTTTGGTGAAAATTTCATGAAAATTCGAACAAAAATAGAAAAACTACAGTGGCATGAAAATTCGCATAATAATGTGAATGAAAACCTGTTTTCATTCACATTTTTATGCACATTTTCATGTGTTTTTATGAAAGACAATTAAAGCAACAGCTTTATACTGCTAATTTCTATGGTTTTAATCCATTTAAAATTGTGGTCCAGTTCTTTTAGACTGCTTCAAATTTCCCAATGTTGATGGTCCAAATGCTTCCTCCCCCCCCCCCCCCCCCCCCCCTCCAATTCAACAGGCCCTTAGCCCCAATTTCAGAAATGAAGGAAAATCCCTGGCTTCACTGTTTGCTAGAGTACACATTTAGGAGTCACTAGTATACATAGGTTTAATCATTCTTATTTTTTTTTTTTGTGAGAGGGGGCTGAGTGGTAGGGTGAGCGACTTGAAATTGTGGGGTTGCTGGTTTTGGCCTTGCCAGTGACACTGTGTTGTGTCTGGCCATGACTGAAAAATTGGTGACTGGGAAGTAAAGCATCAAACGAACAAACAAATGATTAGGGACTGCATAGTAATTAATATAGTTACAGAAAAACCTGTCTTAAGCGGCCACTCAAAATGAACACCAAAAATTAAATTGTTTTTCATTACCGATTATCACTTAATGCAGGTCAAAAGTATTGCAGAATGCTCCAAGGGGAGCATTCTGCAATACTTTCGACCTTCATTAAGCTACCATTTTCAATTTAGACCTTTATTTTGTCTTTTTTTAAGTGGCTGCTTAAGACAGGTTTTACTGTAATTTAGATGTATTAGATCCAGATCTACAGTGTTTTCAAAACAGGATATACAGGGATACATGCAAACAATTTTGACTTAGGGGCCCACACTGGCAAAATTCAAACTTTAACATAAGGTTTATGGGCATTTTCTCCAAAGTTTTAGGGTCCCAGTCCAAACTTTTGAGGCCGTGGGATAATGGGCCCCTGTTAGTCCTTTCCCCTGATATATCCAGGTTTAACTGGAATTAATTATCCGATAATTTTATGTTTTAGTAGTATAATCGATAGTTAATTGAAAAGTGACAGTCCTTGAATTTTACACATCTTTGGCTGTATGAAACCTAGGATTACACTCTTTTCTTGTTGCTAGAGGCGACTCTTGTTGAAGTGAATACTTTGAAAACATTTTGGACCCAGATCAGGACCAACAGAATGTCGGTCCTGGTCTGGATCCAAACTGTTTTACACTCTGAAAGAATTTTTTGGAAAAGTTATTTTTGAAGAAAGTCAGCAGAAGAAAAGAAAATCACAAAAAATTCCCCAGCAAGCAAAGGTTTAATGGTAAACTATTGTGTTTCAGGCTATGCTGGCGATGCAACAGCCGCGGCCTATGGTGCCACCCCAGCCGCCCAGAACCCCTACGGCAATCCAGCTGAAGCCCCACAGCAAGTGGCCTACGGTGGGGCTCCCGGACCATCGCCCACATTCCAGAGGCAAGGGTCAGGGACACAGGCCTACCACCCCTACAGAAGATAGTCATTTTAAATCAATTAATTGTGTACATAGTTATATGAACAATCACATGAAATGGACCTCATTGCGAGAAAACCTGAATTTGTGGTATGGGAACAAAAAGGTGCAGACCAGCCTGAGAATCTACACAGTCTGACCAGCAACTGTTATTTGCTCTCCAGAGTAGTATCATACGAGGGTCATTTTTTATGTTCGTAGAGAGGTAGATTTAATGAAAACGGCGAATGTAAATGCATACATCATGCATCTATTTGGAAAGATTGAGCTTTTATCTATACATGCAACCTAAAATTGTTTCAAAATGCATTACTTTAATGTCTTCTAAGAGGCAAAGACATACCTGTATATCGCACACTGGAAATATGACAGAACTTTGACATTTATGCACTTAGTCTCTGACAGAACGTTAGAAACAATTGCATTAAAAAGGGTCCATAGCCATACACAGCTTCTGAAAATTTGGCTGCATATCAAGGACACCACGTGCTACAATATTATAAAAACAGTAAAGCAAATACGCAGCAATTAATGGACATGGAAGATTTGTTTGGAACCTAAGCAAAGTGAACAGTAGGCATATAAACTTTTTTTGTAAAAAGTTGACACAAGTGGAAGCTGGATGCGGGCTTTTGAATGTGGCTTAATATGTTAGCTGTAAAATTGTATTAGATTTTTTCTTGTGTATATGGTAGATGGAAGTGCTGTGGTAACTTTCATCCCAAAACAAAGTTAATGCTTTTGTTTTATTAGAAATGAACGGCAAAATAAATAGCCTAGAGAGTGCTAAAATCCCTTATTTTGTACATATATGACGTCATGGAGCGTTACTATATTTAGAAAATACATTAAAACTATTTTTGTGCCTCTAAACAGGTGTTGAAATCACTGTAATAAGAAAATAATGCAGATTCGATTGTTATTGTGTTTTATACGCGGGGTTGATTTACCCCACCCACTTTTCATAGCATGGGGGTATGCCAGTACCGGAAGTTGCCAGTTACTCGCTTGAATCGATACAACAATATAACTGCTGACGAATGTTTGAGTATATCATGTGCTATGCAAAACCAGAAGAATTTTTAAAATTTGTTCATAATCGTAATTTTAACAGATATAATAACTAGCACTTGACTGTAATTATATTGGTATATTGATGTGTGTTTAAAAATTGTTGTATAACACCAAACAACATGCTTATAGTTTTGCTGCACTTGTCTACGATTAGCGTTTGAATAATTTATTTTGATGGTGCAAAAGAAAAATCGGTTTGAAAAATGCTTATATCATCATAGCGAATGGAACTTAACAGCGTCTATTTTCCTGCTTGCTGCGTGGTTAAAATGGCATGGATTTTCGACCAGTGTCATTTTCATGCCCTATTCAAAGCTATATATCTTGACCGAACTAAGCGCTAACGATGTAAAATTTATACCAGTTGATAGACCAAAGCTAGACCTTTCAAAATATATATACTTATGGTACCGTAAATTCTATATTTAAAGAGATACAGCCCGATTCTACGAACATAAAAAATGACCCTCGTAGCTACTCTTGCTTCAAAGCAAAATTTCTATATTCGAGCCAGTCTCTGTTGCTGAGCAGACTGGTTGAGGCTGGTTGAAGCCTTGCTTGGTTGCAAACCCAGAAAACAAGTTTTCTTGTGATCGGGCCCAAATGTCAGTGGGCTCTGGGTAACTCAAAGCCTGATGACCTAAAATTACTGTATTTGACATGATAAGTGCACACACTGCTTCACTATTTCCTATTCTCGTCTGCTGATAACTTTTGAAAGCAGTTTGGACCCAGATCAGGCTCAACAAAACATCGGGCCTGATCTGGGTTCAAAGTGTTTGACGCTCGGATGGTATTCCTGAAGGAATTTTTCGAAAAAGTTGATTTTGGAAAAAAAAAACAGACAACAAGGAAGCGTGAAAAATTACCCAGGATGCAAAGAGTAAAAACAATCCAGTTTTAATTGTGCAATTTCATTAGTAATATGGATTTAATATGTTGGTGAAAAACTGTGTGAATCCTCATCAGCTGGCTTCTTATGAAGCCAGCTGATCTGGATCTACAAAGATTTCAAAAGAGGGTGTAGAATTTTGGTAAAAGTTTAGTACACAATGCACTTTATAGATCAGATCGAGGAGCACAGTGGTAGAGTGTTAGACTTAAGATCGAAGAGTTCCGCTAGTTAGAGACTCAATGGAGGCACTGTGTTGTGTCCCTGAGCAAGACACTATCCTCTGCTTATTACTGGAGGAAGACAGGAAAAGGTCCGAGACATGACTGAAAAATGGTTTACTGGGACATAAAGCATCAGCATAAACAACCTTCTCACAGAGATGTTCCTTGTAACTACCCACTATATGTCTTTTATAGTAAGAAATTATACACGTAGAAGTTTTTACAGGGCTTGTGTGTAAACCTGATTTTTTTTAATTTTAGCATACAAACAATGTGGTCACTGACCAGCCTGCACAGTCTGTTCAGCGTCATTGTTATTAGAAGAATAGCTGTACATACTACATACTGTACCGATTTTCATGGATCTATCTAGTCTCTGTAGCTGAGCAATAAATTGTTTTTTGTGTTGTCTTTCCTATCCATGGCAAAACCATGAAGGCAGGTATTCTAGAGTCAAAGCCCATATAGGGAGCGCAGTGGCTCAGTGGTTGAGTGCTTGACTCGAGACCGAAGGGCCGCGGGTTCGAGCCTCACCGGCGTCACTGCGTTGTGGTCCTTGAGCAAGACACATTTATCCTAGCTTAGTACTGGTTCAACCCAGGAAGACCCGTCCCGCATAACTGAAAGATTGTTGAGTGGACGTAAAGAATCAAATCAAACAAACAAACAAACAAACAAAGCCCATATTATATGGGCCAGCACATGAGATTTTTGAACTTATCACATTGTTCAGCAGCGAAGACTCGGGCGAGCCTGCACAAATGTGCAGGCTCGCCCAAGCCTTTGGTTTAAACTTTATTTCTTTGTATAAATACACAATAGCAAAAATTACAAACACTAAAATGAATAGTTACAAGTTTTATACAAACGGGATTCAGAAGAAAGTCTATTGACTTTTGTGAACTGTATCCCTGAGCCTTTGCTGCTTATGTACACTAAGTATGGGCGTAGATGAAGGCTCAGACAAAAACTTAGACATAAAGTCTCACTGGATAAGTAAGTATGAAAGTTAAAAGGAGGTTGTTGTGCTTATATACCAAAATCTCTTTTGCTGGCTCATACATGTACAGTAAAACCTGTCTTAAGCGGCCACTCAAAACCAAGGTCTTAATGACAATGGTAGCTAAATGAAGGTCGAAAGTATTGCAGAATGCTCCAAGGGGAGCATTCTGCAATACTTCTGACCTGAATAAAGCTATAATTGGTCTTGAAAACCAGTTTTTGGTCTTTTCCTGAGTGGCCGTTTTACACAGGTTTTACTCTTTATTCTTTATATCTTAAATTGCTGATAACTCAAAGGAAAACAGACAAAGATCCATTGCAAAAAATTTGAATATTTTCTTACTCATCAGTTTTGACAAATGTTTTGGGTGCCCAAAAGAGCTGTTTCATGGAGACGATTCTTCTGAGTACCCATAACATATGGTTTGGTTGAAATAAAAAAAAATATTTTTTTTGGTAACACTCTCTTATCAATTGGCCTGTTATAGACTTTGAGTTATGTGGAGTCCATTGTACTTCATTAAATGAATACATGAGGGAAACTTGGAGACTGCAAGGAGGGCCAAGCAGGAATTATTTCTTCTTAACCTTTAAGCCAAGTATGCACAGTTTGGTCCTTATCTCACTATGCATAAAAATAAAGGCTTTTCTTGCTCTCAAACTTTCAGACATTATATTTATCATGCTAATGAATCGTTGGCATTTTAACATTTATGAGCATAATTTATTTCATGCTCTGTTCAGTTGATGGAAAAAAGTATCATAGGTCCAGATAAAGAAATTTTATTTGCGTAAAATTTTAATTATTTTCTTACCCATTAATTTAAACATGTGTTTTGGGTGCTCAAAAGAACCGTCTCATTGAGACAGTTCTTTTGAATATCCACAACATATTTTTTGGATGAGAAATAAAGAAAATAGTTTTCCAATACGCACTATTATCTGGAGGCCTGAGTATATAACCTCAGGGGCCAGGTTGTGGATTTGACCAGGCTAGGCTCCAACCAGCTGGCTGAATTACACATTCAGCTGCCGCTAATTACGAAGGCGCTGGTCAGAGTGAGCATTTGCACAGGCTGGTCTGTGCCTTCTTTACATGCTACGAAATCAGGTTTTCTCGTGTGTCGCTCAGCTTTTTGCTCAACTGATCACCTACATATGCTCCACAAAGTTTTCCCATGTATTCAGGCTCTCATTTTATCATGTCCAAAGATGTAAATAAATTAGACCATTATTGACATTTTAACAAGTGCTTTGCCCCACTTAGAAAAATTAATATTGTTAATTTCTTTTGTATACAACTATGGTCTGCCTATTATGTAAGCATAAAGGGTTTGCACTGTCTTGAAAAGTGCTTGAATATAGACAGGCTTTACTGAACAGTCCAGAAAATTAGATTTGTCTTGAAAAGTACTTGAAAATCACTAAGGCCTTAAAAAGTCTTTGAATTTTACTATTATCTGAAGGACTTAGTACTTGTTGATAGGGAGCTAAATCAGTATAAAATTGTGCCTTTCTATGGTACAACATGTGCAGCACCAAATAAAGGCACAACAGTTTAATACTGTTTCCTGATACTAATGTCTTTATTATCTCAGTCTTGCGTTTCTAAAGTAGACTTTTAACATGTAAATTAGTATTTTTCTTGAACTTGTAGTCCTTGAAAACCATAGGAGCCCTTGAAAAGTCCATGAATTTTACACAATCTTGCCTGTATGAATCCTGGCTCAGCAGATTGGTGGATAACGCTATGAGACCTTGTATTTAGAAAAGTAGCTCAACAAACAAAAACAAATTGGTAATATCAATTTCTACTAAGTGGGGCTGAAAACTTTTTGATTATACCTCGTAAATTCATCCATTGTAAATTTTTTCATTGTAACTGCATTTGTTGTAAATACATGGATTGATGGAATCTTTTTGTTTTATATAATTTTCCCAGATTTTCCCTCTTTTAAATTAATAGAATAGCTCAGGCTGTAAACATCATGCTCTGCTGATGTGGTGTCTATTCTGGTTCTACAGGGTTCGCACATGCTCAAAAAGTACTTGCATATACAGGACTGTCTTGAAAAGTCCTTTAAAGTTAAATTTGCCTTGAAAAGTCCTTGAAAAACACTCAAAGGCCTTGAAAAGTCCTTGAATTTTACCATTTACAGGAGGATTCAACAGTGTTTTTGGAGACTTAAATCAGTATCAAAGTGTGGTGCCTTTATTTGGTGCAGCACCAAATAAAGGCACCACAATTTTATACTAATTTATCTTTAGTAATGGACTCTAGCATTTCCGAAGTAGAATTTTAACGAGTAAATCAATATTTTTCTTAAGTTTTCAGTCCTTGAAAACAGTAGGCAAGTCTTAGAAGTCCTTGAAAAGTCCTTGAATTTTACACAATCTTGCCTGTATGAGCCCTGTTCTGCAGTCTACTAGTAACTCTCTATTCAGAGAAAACTGCTGAAGTGGTGTCAGTTCTTTGTTTACTCTGTATTCAGAGAAAACCTTCACAGGGTTCTCACAAGCTCTGGAAACCATGGAATACCTGGAAAAATCACTTTAAAAAATTCCAGGCATGGAAAAATCATGGAATTTGAAAAATCCTGAATAATCATGGAAAAATCATGGAATTTTGTGAAATTATTTGACGAAATCACCAGTAGACAGAAAACTGGCTGTCGGACACTTTCTGGCTACTGGTGGTTTCATGTTTTTACTTATTTCAAAATGCAAGCATGGTCTACATGCATGATGTTTTTGCTGCATTCCGCATTTATGCTCAGCCTGGTGAAGATATTGCTAAAATGAGAGGTTGGGGGCCATGCATTAAATAGTCATGGAATAACATAGTTGATCATGGAAAAATTATGGAATTGTGTTTTGGAATTTTTGTGGGAACCCTGCCTTAAGTACTTTTCATTCAAGTGAAAGCCACAATACCTTGAATCCTGATAGCTAACTTGGGAGTCCTTTTACATATACAGTTGTACTTCTGAATTATATTTGAGCCAGTGCGTGAGATTTCCAAGAATGTGGCATTTTGACATGTGTAGACTCGGATGAGCCTCTGCGGCCTCCTTTTAGCTTAGAAACTCCAAATGGTGTTCAGTCAGTAGCATAACAATCATAGAATACTCAAGCGACTAGCAAAGGCTCTGATCAGTTTGCGCGTATGCGCAGGCTGATCTGAGGCTTTGCTGGGCGCACATACCACATTGTTGGAAATCTCATGCACTGGCTCATTAATTTTCTTATTTCCTACCAAATCTTGACAAGATGTGTTTGTACTAAGAATTTTATTGATAATTTACTCAGTGAATGGGCTTTTTAAAGTGTCCAAAACATATGGACCTGACTTTGCTCCATGCAAACAACAAAGGCGCAGACCAGCTTCCTTATTCACTGTCTTATCAGCGCCTTAGTTTTCACTCCATGGAAAGAGTAATACCTGAACTTGCTATATGCAAAAATTTCAATATGCTAGCGAGTCTCTGTAGTCTTTCAAGCTGGTTTGAGTCTCACCTGGTCGTGAAGCCCGAAGACAGATTTTCTAGGACCAAGGCTCATTTGATGGGATATAAGATAAATGAGACAGAGTATGACAAAACCAATTGATATTTGCACCCAACAAGGACTGATCAGCCTTGGAATCTTTCTAGTCTGATCAGTCGTTGCTGTGCACTAATGTTAATATTTTGTGGGCATAATTAATGCAATTTTAATTTTTAGCTCACCTGAGCCGAAGGCTCCGAGGTGAGCTATTAGTACCAATGACTCCGTCTTCTGTCCGTCCGTCAAGATTTTCAAACATCTTCTCCTCTGAAACCACTGGGCCAATTGAACTCAACTTTCATATGGAGACTCCTTAGGATGGGGGAACGAAAGTTTGTTAAAATAGTCCTGGTCACATGACCAAGAGGGTCGCCATGCCCATATATGGAAAAAACCCTTTAAAAATCTTCTCCAGAACCAGAAGGCCGATGATCTTGGGACTTGGTATGTAGCATCGGGAATGTGGGGCCTACAAAGTTTCTTTAAATGATAATCCTGGTATGACCTTGACCTACTTAACGTCAAGGTCAAATTTGCTTCCTAATGTATTTAAATGGGGAAATTTTTGAAAAAGTGATTTTTTGAAAACTATTGAAGCCAAGGTCATTATTCTCACTTGATATGTTTTATCTAATGTGACAATGGCTATAAATAAGTTCCAAAGGTCATGGTTGAACTTTCAGCCAAGGCCACTCATATTGGGAGTCCCATCAATATATTAAAACATAGTTGTCTCAGAAACCATTGGGCCAATTTAGCTCAAATTTCATATGAATACTCCTTACAATAAGTTGGCCAAGATATATGCAAATTGTTTTGGTCACATGACCAAGATGGCGGACATATCCATATATGGTAAAAACCCTTTAAAAATCTTCTCCATAACCAGAAGGCTGATGACCTTGGGACTTGGTTTGTAACATTTGGGATGCGGGGCCTACCAAGTTTGTTCAAATGATGATCCTATGTTGACCTTGCCTACTTACCATGAAGGTCAAATTTGCTTCCTTATGCATTTAAATTGGATTTTTTTAAAAGTTGATTTTTTAATACTGTTGAAGCCAAAGTCATTGTTCTCACTTTATATATGTTAAGAGGCAATTCCATAGGTCAAGGTTGACCTTTGACCCTTTAGCCAGGGTCACTCATATTGGAGGCCCATCAATACATCAAAACACAGTTTTCTCAGAAACCACTAAGCCAATTGAACTCCAATTTCATATGGAGACTCCTTAAGGTGAGTAGAGTAAAGGAGCTCTAGCGATAAGGCGTATATTTTCCCTAGTTGACATGATTAAAAAACCTTAATTTTCAAATTGCCCTAATGTTTTTAAAATTGGTCTGTTCCGGTAGTAAAATTTACATAGAAAGCATACAAATAGGTTTCAAAACGATTCATCATTTACAAAACCGTTAAAACTTGCGCCTTCTACTCCCACCCCTCATTTTACGTCTTTAGACTGGGTGCCGTTTAGACGAGAGTTTGAGCAAATCCTTTGCAGGTTTTCAAAAAGTAAAAGTGCTAAAATATTAAAGATATAAGTGCCCTTCCTTTACGAAACTTTGCGCTATTCCTTCTGCGCATGCGTACGAAATATACTTAAAATTGTGACGTTTGCCATTGAAAAGATGAAACTGGCGTCTTTCTGTTTGTTTTTAGATGCTTTCCCCCCCTAGACCCAAGATTCCCTTTGGACAATTAAATGTCGCTATACAAATATATAACATATATAAAGGGCGTCTTGGGTCTAGGGGGGGAAAGGGGTTGTATAAGCGAAAGAAGACATCAAATATCTGACAAAAATAGACCACTTTGCAAGATGGTCATTTTTATTGTACATCAACTGTATAAATAGTTTTACTGTACATAGCGTGATAGGACGATTGGTACCCTTGTTTAACGGTCTAGTTCCCATATATGTTACTGAATAACAAGTACAGTTGATGATCAAAATAAATTCTCATTCAATAAGAAATAGATTTATTACATGCATTAAGGAAATCCCGTTTTAAATATACAAATTCGGGGGCAATGGTGCATCGACGGCCCGTCTATATATTTCTTGAATGTGCCTAGTTTCCCCAGTCGTTATTTCAACAAAATAAAACAAACTTCTCGTTTAGGGAGATTGCTAGCCTTATCGCTAGAAATTCTTTGAACCAAATCTTAATGGTTACATTACCAAGATGGCAGCCATGCCCAAATAAGGCAAAAACTCTTTAAATATCTTCTTCTCTGGAACCAAAAGGACAATGGCCTTGGGACTTGGTATATAGCTTTGGGGATGTGGGCCCTACCAGGTTTTCACAATTGATATATCTGGGTTGACCTATATCTTTTTTACGGCAAGACTAAATTTGATTCCTGTTGCTTTTATATTGGAAAAATCTCGAAATGTTCATTTTTCTACAAAATGCTGACCTTTGACCTTTCATCCAAGGCCTCTTATATTGGACTGCCCTATACATATCTAAGCATCCTTTTCTCAGAATTCACTGGGCTGTTTGAACTCAAATTTCATATGGAGAATTCAGTAGATAAAACAAGATAAATAAGATATTATTTATAGGTCACTTGATCAAAATGGCCACTGCCCCATATATGGTAAAACAAAATATGTTTGAACAATAAGCCTTAGTTGACCTTGACCTTTTTTAACATTATCAAGGAGATAAGGTGAGTGCTTCAGGTCCTCTAGTTTTTACGTTTCTTATGATCAGGAATTTGCAAGTTTAGAATTTTTATCCATGTAAAATTCAACATTACCCAGTAGATGCCTAGCCTGGAAGTTGCATTCAAATCTTAAGCTTATCCAATGTCTGTATATTGTATAAGTAGCTGAATCAAAATAAATGGAAGGTGCTTCCAATTGTGTACCTGTTTTGTCATACCTGTTTAGCACTCTGCCTGCTAGCGGTGATTTTTGTCATCTGCTGATAACCTTTGTGAAAATTTTGGACCAGATCAGGATGGAGAGAATGAAAGTGTTCTTGAAAAAGTTTTTGAAAAGTTAATTTTGAAAAAGGTCAGCAGATGCCAACAAAGGTATGAAAAATTATCCAGCATGCAAAGAGTAGGCTATATTCAACCCAAATATCTGGACAGCTAAACTGTCTATGCCGTTCACTCATAGATTCGTGCCCCTTAATGTTTAGTATTACCGTGCGCTATATTCTAAAAGCATATTTTGTATCATAACCTGTAAGAAAAAGCTTAAACATATGTTATTCAAGTTCAAAACAACAAATTTGTCAAATATTTACTTGTTGCTAAATTTAGCTTACCGGAATTGAGGCTCTGTAGTGATCACTGTCATGTGGAAGCTTTCTCATTCGGTTCGTGCCCTGGTTCCCGCCTCGTGTTTCATTGCATAATATTGGAAATTTCATGAAATCTATACTGCACAAATTAAGTTATGCACCACTGCAGCCAGTCACTCACTGTAGATGTTTTTCATTGATGTTCTGTGGTATTTTTTTGCGGTTAATTCTAACATACTAATAACTTTTCCCCATAATGTGGGACACTAACTTTCTATGTTCAAAACCATTTAACATCAAAATTCTAATAACACTTGGAAAAATTGCAATCTTCTAACATATTTACATTAAGGAATAAATACTTATTTTTATTCAACACAATGGGGGCATAGGAAATCACTATGCCTTCTTACCACATGAACTTTGCTGCAGAAGGTTAGATGAACCCAGTGATCACATTTATCACAAGCTGCCCAATTTACGATTTTTAGATAGGAGAGGGAATGTAAATTGGGTGGAGAATTCTTCCTGCACACACAACAAGCATTTGATAAATCACCATCTTCATCTGAATCTGAGAGCTCATGTGAAACGTATTTCCCATCATTATCACTTGTGGAAGACTTTGGAAAGTTTACACCGCTTGTGGAAGGTTGAGGGGATTCACATATTTCCTTTTTTTGTTCTTTTTTCTTTTGAACCTTAGTTTTGTGTGTACCATTTTGTTTCTGATTCTTACTTTCATAGACTTCCAGCTGATCCTTGAATGTGTCCTCTGTTATTGGTTTACCTCCTGCTTTTGGTCTTATACTATTGAGCGACTTCTTACACTTACAGTTTTCACAATCCTTGCTTTCTTTTGTTGTTATTTTTTCAGATTTCATCTGCAGGAATTTCTCAACAGCCTCCTTACCTAGTTTCATTGCCTTTACCTTCTCTACTGGTCTATCCTCTCTAAAATTCTCGCTTGGAAAAAGCTTCTCTCTTGCCACTATGGTACTTGAGTATGGGAATATACCGGTTTTGCGGAACCCTGCTTGGATATTAATAGGTGTCAAAGCCTTTAAGTATGCCTTACAGGCGAGTTCACACATGTCATATCTTGTGATTGTTTGACCTATATTCTGTCTCATAAATAGTGCACATTCAGAGTAATAATAGGACTTGAATGGACCGAATATGGCCACATCTAACGGCTGTAGAAGATGTGATGTGTGAGCAGGTAATACGAAGAGGATTATATTGTTTCCCTTGGCCCACTCAATCAACTTTGAAGAAATGTGTGATGCATGTCCATCATAAATTAATAAAACTGGTTCATCCTGTGTCTGACCTTTGACATGTGGCAGAAAATGGTCTTGTAAATACTGTTGGAATATATCGCCATTTGACCAACCGCTTTCTGACATAACTCCTCTAGCTCCAGTTGACGCACCTTTCATCAAGTCCGGGTTATACCTTTTACCTCTGAATATGAAAAAAGGGGGTAGAGCATTCCCAAGAGCATTAACACAGCCAATGAGTGTGGTAGTAGTTGATCTTGGAGATACAATTGCCTGTGGCTTGCTATTTGGAGGGGCGATTACATTTGGAGGTCTATGTTCAGGTTGAAGACCAGTTTCATCCAAGTTGTAAATGCATTGTGGCTTGTTATTCAGATTGTATTTAGATATTATATCCTGCAAGTTCTCAAAATAAAGGGAGACAGCTTCAGGTGTAGCACATTTTGCTCGGTTGCTCTCAAGTTTTCTAGGGTTAAGTGTGGATAGCCTGTCATTCCAGCGTCTTAGGAAACCATAGAGCCAGTTGTTACTGAGAGGTTTATTTTCCTTTCTTCTACC
The DNA here is from genome assembly GCA_964019695.1 of Loripinus fragilis. Taxonomy (NCBI): domain Eukaryota; kingdom Metazoa; phylum Mollusca; class Bivalvia; order Lucinida; family Lucinidae; genus Loripinus; species Loripinus fragilis. The sequence goes on along the minus strand of OZ026522.1, from coordinate 38,276,795 downwards.
CATATCAAAAGCTAGTTCTCCTGATAGATGTTGGAGCTGTATATTACTATATCCATATCCCAGCTGTGCCATTGTCTCCACATGATTTACAAGGGTCTCTTCTTCTTCTTTCGTTAATACAGTGTCACCTCCTGATTGGAAATTTTGAGGATCAATAAACCCCTTAACCCGATCTCTGAGAGTTTGAGCTGGAACAGCAAATTTTTTAGCAGCCGTTTTAACTGGAAGCCCTTCTGTGACAACAGCTTCATAAGCTCTTAATAGTGTCTCAGCTGAGTAATGTCTGTACTTCTTGATTAACCGCTTGGGAGGAGCCTGAAATATAGAACATTTAACACCCTAAGAGACCACCCTAAGAGGCTTTCCCTACTTAGCAGTTTTAATTTAGGTTATAAGTAAATGAACATGCAAATAAAAGATTTCCATTTGTATGTTCATTTATTTTATTTTAAGATTACCATTTCATTTATAGCATTTTGTAATAATTCTTACTTCCATTAAAATATCTTGTCACCTATAGCTCTAAGCTATTCAGTCCAAAATCCTTTAAAAAGAGTCTCATGAAACAAAATAATTTGACATAAAAGACAAATATCAAGGAAAGGCAGATAGCAATTAAGGAAAGTTGATCGACGTCATTATTGATTTTTAATTGGCGAGTGCGCGCCATGCGGGTGGTTATCTTTTATTAGTTGTATAGAATTCCCAAGCGCCTCGGCAATGTAGATGATCACGTGACTTTTTGTTGTGGACGCCATGAAGCCGATGCGCGATTTTTAACCTGTCAAAACACAAGAAATTCAAGGAAATACATTGGAATTTCTGGAAAATATTGAGAAAAGGTTGATTTGTGATCAGGTAAACATACGGAAACATCTGAAATTGGTAATTTTACCTTCTTTCCTGCCATTTCTTGCACTTGAGTAGAATGAACAGCAACTTCTCAAAATGGTGACTAGTACTCGGACGCGTGCGGCTGTCGCGCGTGCCCGAATTCACGCTATATATTGCGGCACGAATCCAATGCGAGGGCACGAATCTATGAGAGGAAGGCATACATCACATATCCTGTGCTTGACAATTTTCAGGATTGCTCTTGAATTCAAGAATTGAGGGCTGTCTTTTCACAGAAAGTCAATCCTAAATTCAGGGCATAATTTTGTTTGAATATTCCAGCATAAGAAACAGTCTGATCAGGGTTCTTTCTGTTTACTATTCTGACAACACTTTGTGAGATCTAGCCTAAATGACCAACATTTTATTTAAGAACAGTCAGAGAAAAGTGTCCGAAATTTTAAAACATTACGATACAAACACAAATGTAATGGCATAATAAAATGTATAGACTTGATCCAACTGAGGAGCCAGATCTGGATTCACACTTTCCTATCTTTCTGAATTTGTTGAAAAACTAGTTTTCCTCACAATTTGAGGTCCTCAGCGGTAACCACTGAATTAAGAGAATTTGTACCACATGCATGGCTTTTACCAGTGTTTACCAGACCTGTGTAAAACTACACATAAGCTGTTGAAAAAGACAATATCAGTTTAGTGTTTGGTTTCTGATGGTATATTGCAGGATAATCTGTTGTAAGTCAATAAACCATGACTTGCATTGAAATGTGCATTGATAAATCATCAAAAAAAAAACTAACATACATGAACAGTGCATTCCTTTATAACACTGTACTTGGGCAACTCCTGTTATAAGGGGACAATTTAACAAAAGAGTACGTAATAGGAAAATGACCATTTAATGAACATTTTCCTATAATTCTTTTGTTAAATTTTATGGTTAACATATTTGGGAGCCACAACATGACCATGTTATATCCACATCCATATGGACCACATCATGACAAAATCAGTCTGGGGGTGTGAACAACAAAGGCGCAGATCAGCCTATGCAGACTGATCAGCACCTTTGTTATTCGCTTACTGGACAGTATCATATTTGTACTTGCTTCAAGTAAATTTCCAATTCTCTAAGTAGTCTCTGTAACTGAGGAGGCTTGTATGAGTTTCACTTTGACGGAAACCCCGAAGACAAGTTATGTCCCGACAAGGCCCATATTATAATGAGGTGTGCTATTAAGATACTGCACTGTATAATGAATGTAAAAATGAAAATGTTTAATGACAAATATCAAGGACTGCATCTTTCCACAAATCTAGGATAGAGGCAGACTTCTGTTATATGATGTCTGTTGAGAAGCCAGCAAAGAAACCGCTCCAGGCCGAGACCATATCCTCCATGGGGGCATGAACCATACTTGCGCTGAAAATAGAAAATGTGAGAGTAGGGTCAGTTATAACAAACTTTTTGTCGCGATGAGGTCCATATAATAATGAGGTGTGCTATACAGATACTGCACTGTAGAAGGAATGTATAAATAAAAATGTATAATAAACAAAGATCAAGGTCTGCATCTTCCCACAAATCTAGGATAGAGGCAGACTTCTGTTATATGATGTCTGTTGAGAAGCCAGCAAAGAAACCTATCCAGGCCGAGACCATATCTTCCATGGGGGCATGAACCATACTTGTGCTGAAAATAGAAAATACAGTAAAACCTGTCTTAAGCGGCCACTCAAAAATTGGTTTTCAATACCAATTATTGCTTAATGCAGGTCAAAAGTATTGCAGAATGCTCCAAGGGGAGCATTCTGCAATACATTTGTCCTTCATTGGGCTACCATTTTCCTTTGTTTTGTCTATTTTTAAGTGGCCGCTTAAGACGGGTTTTACTGTATGAGAATAGGTCCAGTTAGAACAAACTTTTGAGAACATTTTCATAAGAGTACAGTGCAGTCCCTTTGTAACATGTATTTGAATATAACAATGTCATGTTGTGGCTCCCTCTTTTTTACCATGGAATTTTACAAAGGATTTGCAGGAAAAATCCCAATAATTCCTTTGTAAAATTGTCATTTAATAACACGGTTCACATGTAACACTTGGGAGTGCAGTGGCTCAGTGGTAGAGTGCTTGACTCGAGACTCACCGGTGTCACTGCGTTGTGGTCCTTGAGCAAGACACATTTATCCTAGCTTAGTACTGCAGGGTGTCCACGGTCAGGGAAAAAGTCAGGGAAAAACAATTTTTTTCAAGGTCAGGAAATTGTCAGGGAATTTTGAAATTGGTCAGGGAAATTTGAAAATGAATCAAAAAATCAGGAAAAAGTCAGGGAATTTTCGAAATAACAAGTCTTTGAATGAGCTAAACATCAAGAATCATGGCTAAGGCAGTTTCAAAATGTTTGGCTATTATCATAATAACAATTATAATACTAAAATGATAGTAATAATAACAGTAATAATAATGATAAGTATATGTTAAGCAAACTTACTTACAACATATACATGTACATATATGTCTATTTGTATAAGCTAAAATTCATTCTCTAGTTTATATGATTGACCAGTTATTCTATAAGTCTGTTAACTTTATAGAAAGCAACGTTGTACATGGTTTAGCAAAAAAAAGAACTTAAAAATTTTGAAGTGCATACTTATGAAGAGTTATACCTAAGTCTTATTATGAAGCTTGTATTTTTGTCCATTCTGGCATGCATTTAATTTAAAGCACCAAAAGTATTGATTATACATGTAAGTATGTGGAAAGAGAAAAAAAGAAAACAAAATCAAATAAAAATCAAATTAAATCAAAATACAAAGAGTAAGACAATGACAATTAATAGTAGTGTAAAAAGGGGCACCTTGCATTTGCGCACTTTTTGCAATTAGCAATGATATCTTTTGCGCACTTTTTACGATTTCAATTGCGCACTATTTTCACTATTTTCACGCCCCAATCAGCAGGAGCAATTAGTGATTAGTTGTCGTGAAACAATGACTTGTACAGGTAACTGTGCCTAAGTCAGTGAAGTTTTCATTAATGGTACTTTTAAATGTTGTTATTTCTTCAAAATGTACAATACACATGGATTATGCAATGGACATTATGTTTTTATGTGAAAGACGTAATTTAACCCTTGATCACATATACTTTAAAGTAGCTATGCATACAGTGCTTAAAGACAAAGATTACTGTCCAATAGAGATCATTAAAGGATTAACTGATAAGGGACAGTTTCAGTAGCTCACAAAATTATAGGGGCCTCAAGAGGGGACTTACCTGTATAAATCACAATTTCAATCACTAAGATAAAGATCAATATTTTATCATAAAATACCAAATCCCTTCATTGGGCCACTTTATTGCCCCTGTAAGCAAGTCATAATCACCTCATTATGACTGTCCTTTTGATCTGCCCAGTATGACCCCTGGAGAGAGTCATAATGAGTGGTACCAGTATTATTGCTCAAATATTTGTCTCTTTAAGAATGCTCAATGCACCTTTAAAAATGAGTTATGACTAGCAGTAACTCCTTTTAACTAGCTTAATAACCCCTAATTAATTTTTAATGAGGTGTGAAAAAAGTGTGCAAATGATAAGCAGAATCGTGCACAAATGAAGGAATCAAGAGTGCGCAAAAGATATACTGAAGTGCGCAAATGAAAAGCGCCGATAAAAAGATGGTAAGGGTTAGCTGTATAGAAGGAGGGGGCCAATAGAATTCCCTGTGTTATGATATGTTTTAAATTTCAAGCACTCATTTTGTTTGTTTGTTTGATTTGATTCTAAACGTCCCATCAACAATCTTTCAGTTAAACAGGGACAGATTTTCCTGGGTTGAACCAGTATTAAGCTAGGATAAATGTGTCTGGCTCTAGGACCACAACCCAGTGACGTCGGTGAGGCTCGAACCCGTGGCCCTTCGGTCTTGAATCAAGTATTCTACCACTGCGCTCCCTAAGCACTCATTTAACAGTTTAAATAACGTACATGTATGTATGAAGAAAAATAGAAAAAATCAAAGAAAACAAACAAAAACAAAATTAAAAAAAAACATGTAAAAAGAGTACAGTTGGTAAATTAAGGGTTCGAAATGGTTGGTTGTAGGGGAAGAGAAGGCCAATAAAGATGTCAGAACACGCGCAAAATACAAATAAGCTAGTCAGGGAAATTGATTTTAGTCAGGGAAAAGTCAGGGAATTGTCAGGGAAATTTGCTTTGCTCAAATTGTGGACACTCTGAAGTAGTTCAACCCAGGAAGACCCTTCCCTATATAACTGAAAGATTGTTGATGTAACGTATAGAACCAAATCAAACAAACAAAAAACTTGTAACACTATCCATTCCTATAAAGCCCAAACATAGCAATATAAAGTGACTGCACTGCATAAACTGTATAAAATATAAAAGGCAGCTGATTTAATATTACGGTAAATGTTCTAAAATTACGAACACTAAAAAATAATTAATTTTTCCGCTGTTTGTAATTTTAGAAATTACGTTTAGGAAAAAATGCTAGTGTTCGAAATTTTAGAATGTGGGCTTTATCATGAGAAATAAAAGCACCGCAAGCACTGCGTAATACCCCGCCACTGCTGGGGGCACCAAAAGTTATTTTGTTAGATATATAATGCCTAAATAGCAACAGAACTGAGATAGACAGTGATATGACGTCCTTAGTCAGAATATGTAACCTTTGATGGTCAACATATCTGTGAAGTTTCATTCAGATACTCCATATAGTAAATGAACTACAGGTCAAAAACCATTTTTCAGATCAATCAAGGGCAGATAACTCATGAACTGGAAAGGTAAGGGTGACGGTCCTTACTAAAAATATGTAACCTTTGATGTTCAACATATCTGTGAAGTTTCATTCAGATATTCCATATAGTAAATGAACTACAGGTCAAAAACCATTTTTCAGATCAATCAAGGGTAGATAACTCATGAACTGGAAAGGTAAGAGTGAAGATCCTTAGTCACAATATGTAACCTTTGATGATCAACATATCTGTGAAGTTTCATTCAGATATTCCATATAGTAAATGAACTACAGGTCAAAAACCATTTTTCAGATCAATCAAGGGCAGATAACTCATGAACTGGAAAGGTAAGAGTGATGGTTCTTTGTCACAGTATGTAACCTTTGATGTGAAACATATCTGTAAAGTTTCATTTAAATATTCCACATAGTAAAGGAACTACGGGTAAAAAACATTTTTTAATTCAATCAAGGGCGGATAACTCACAAACGGGAAAGGTAAGAGTGACGGTTCTTAGTCACAATATGTTACCTTTGATGTGAAACATATCTGTGAAGTTATATTCAGATATTCCACATAGTAAAGGAACAATAGGTCAAAAACCTTTTTACAGACCTATCAAGGGCGGATAACTCACAAACTGGGAAGGTCAGAGTGACGGTCCTTAGTCACAATATGTAACCTTTGATGTGCAACATATCTGTGAAGTTTCATTCAGATATCATGAATAGTAAAGGAATAACAGGCCGGAAACCATTTTTCCAATACGAAAAAGGGCAGTAACTCCGTTAAAAATGGACGGATTTTGCCCATTAACAATCCCATACCACTCATCGCCGATAACAATATGTATGCAAAATTTGAAAAAATTCCGTGAATAAATACTCAAGTTATCGATCGGAAATGGTGAGCACGGACGGACGGACGGACGGACGGACGGACGGACGGACACCGAAGGGTATAACATAATACCTCGCCACACTTTAGTGGCGGGGTATAAAAACGGTATATATGTATGTCAAAATGTGGTAGAAACGTGTTGAAAACACAGCGATATGATTCTGTGCCATCGTCTCTTTTTTCTTTTCTTTAATCTTATTAAAATCTTATTTTAATCTAAATTCATGCGGACTAAGTCAGTAAAATGTCCAGCGCGTGCGGTATTCGCCAAGTCGTGCATATTATGTCACTCAATTTACTTACAAGTCATAAAAGTCCACTGATTTAAACTATTCGATAAGCCGGGTCTCCTATGTTCACTCGTCTCCGACTACCGATGAATCACTACACTATTTCATTCTTCCTTCAGAAAACCAAAACGCTTTCGCTCGCTCTGCGGACTTCGAATTCCAGTTAATATTGTAACTCGGACCCATTAATTTTGGGTCCGAGATTGTACTCAAGAATTGAAACCGCTAGACATCTCGTATGATCAGATTTTCTTTGCAAAGATCGACACAAAACTTTGAAATACGTAGACGAGTTCCCAGAGTAAAAAAAAGCAAACTGACGAAATTCAAAAAAGAACACACACACACACACACCTCTCTCTCTCTCCTTGTCCATCCGCCGATGCAATGTTTACTTTGAGGTGCCTGCACCAGTCTCTCTCCCCCTCTCTCTCTCTACATTTGCAAACACGGTTTGGATCCAGATCAGACCCGAATGGTATTCAGGATAGAATGTTCCGTCAATTTAAAAATGTGTGCATGCGATAGAAAGTACACAAAGCGTTAATACTGTGGAATGTCCGACTTTGCCGTACAAAAACCGATGCGCACGATAAGTTTGGGTTTTGGGTTCTCATCGGAAGCAGTTGTAAAAAGATTGATTGACTGACCCAAACATTGTGTTTCGATATTCTAAGAAACCAAGCCAAGACAAAAGATTCGTGTGCAAACACCGTGTATAGTCTCTCTCTCTCTCTCTCACTCTCTCTCGCGCGCACTCTCTCTCTCTCTCTCTCTCTCTCTCTCTCTCTCTCTCTCTCTCTCTACTTTTACGACCTGCTATCAAAGTTTGCAAACAATTTGTGGATCCAGAAGGTCGTCCGACGTGCCTGGTCAGGGGCAGAGTTATAATCTACTCCAAAATTGCGTCCGATGATCACGGAACATGAGACAAGTACCTTCTTTCAGATGCATGACATGGGTGGATCCAGAGTGGGGACAGTGGGTCTGGACCCCCTGAAAAATCACAAAAATATAGGGTTTCCTAGCAATATTGATCCGGATCCCCTAAAAATCAAAAAAGCTACCAAGCCAGCATTCAATGGTGGGCCATTGGCACGCCAAGCAAAACGCCTTCAAAGACGTTTCGCTGATGGGCCGATGGTGGTCCATTTTTAGTGGCATGTCGGTCCTCTCTCACTACCCCCTCTGACAAAATGTTCTGGATCCGCGCATGCATGCAGTGCGTGTGAACCGGCTCGATTGAAATTAAACTGTCGACGGACATAATTCCATGATATTTTGGTACTTACAACATGCGACAAAGACTCAGACGAGCCTGCGCAATTCTGCATTCTCAATTCAACACTGATGGCTCTGGTATGTCAAGCATCACCGCTTGTACGTTGAATGGATAAATTTTGTGTCTCACGAGTCAAACCACAACTTGGAAAAAGGCCCTTTTGTATAAAAGTTTGTGTAAGCAAACTAACTTAGCAAAATTACTCAGTTCCTTAAATCTGCGGTTTGCATGGCTTTTTTTAAAAGTAATAACATTTACTGTTTCTTGCAAATGATCAATTTTGACTACCAGGCAGCGTATGGCCTAAGTCCTTCATGGTGAACATAAGCTTAGATGGGCGTTTTCTCGCGGTAAATGTAACTCCTAATCCCTGCTGGAGGCATGTCTGTTTAATGTCTGTGACCATGTTAATGACCATTGCTGAAGAATTGCGATGAATCGAATGCTTCTTATAGGTAAACATTTCGCCAATGAAGGGTTTTAAAATATTTGAGCGTCGATAGATGCTTAGATAACGTACATGCACTTTGTCACGTTCATGTAGAAAAGTCCGTGCTTTTAATGCGCTCTTGCCTTTGATCTCATCTCAAAGCATGTATCGCACAATTAGCAGACAAAAAGTACAGTATTGCGCTCAGCATGCGAAAAAGAACGTCACGTGCCAGATTACCCATTTAAGTAGAATGGACCCTTCCAAATGTCGCTGTACGGTATAACTAAACCGAGCATAAACGGACATCGATTTTCCGCTGAAAATAACTTGCGTTCGTAATTTTAGAAATTCACTTTTCAAAAAAAGGTCAGTGTTCGATTTTTTAGGATGTTTTGAAAAATATTTTCGGCAATAATTTTAGGTGTTCGTAATTTTAGAGTGTTCGAAATTTTAGAACATTTACCGTACTGTTAATTGGGAAATTTTCGCGAGGATTTTATTTAATTGGTGAAATCACTCTGTCATTTACCGATATAGGTAAATCACGCCCTAGTCGCGAATTGTTAATGTCACAATTATGTGTTTTAACGCTTTTCGAGAAAATAAAATTATGGAGAAATTTTCCGAAATTTTCAGTATACTGGCATAACTGCATAAACACTGTGGAACCTGATATGATGTTGTTGTTTTTTTTTTCATTAGAGGGAGTTACATATAGTGCGAACAAGATTAAAAGGATCTGTGTACCAGTTGTAGTTATTTGCATCTCCCCTTTCTCTTAAAAACTTTAATCAATTCATTTAAATGTCAGATCCTCATGGACCCATCAATTATCTCTCCTACATTGCAAAATCGTTAACAAAGTTGTCTTACCTGATCTGTGTTTCCATAGTAGTTATTTGAATCTGCCCCCTCTCTCTTGAAACCCTCAGTCAACTTGTGCTGCCAGATCCTACTAATTATTTCCCCTCCATTGGAGACTGGTTAACAGAGTTGTCTTACCTGATCTTTGTACCAATAGTAGTAATTTGCATCTGTCCTCTCTTGAAACCTGCCAGATTCTTATGGGCCCGCCAATTAGCTCCCATAAATTGGGGAATGATTAAGAGTTGCCTTACCTGATCTGTGTACCAATGTAAGGATCGTACATGTTTTTCATGCTATTCTCGGGACCGCCGTGACGTCACAGCCATAGCGACACAGGTAAACAAATGTACCGCGGTGATGTGAACGGTGAATTTTAACATTACGGGTAACGGGAAAATGATGAAAAATGGGCCGTATTTATTCAAATTCACCGATTTCTTCATCAGTCTGCGCTTATTTCGAAGGGAAACATTGTCTTTTGTCCCGTCACGATTATTTTGATTATAATAGCACCGATTTTTCACAAATTATTGAAAAAAAATCGGGTGTGGGTGGGGTGAACGGCCATCGGTTTGTGATCATTTAGACGTGAAAGAAATGAGTGTCTCTAATATCTTAGGAGCTTTAACACATTAAAACGGTCTTTATATTCCATATACCTTTAGATATTATCAAATTCCAGATAGATAAATGACTATTTTGAATCTAAATTCTGACACATCACACCTCCAAGTTTGACACTCAACACCTTTAATTGGTACAATATGCAGCCTGTCATAAGCGCTAAGCTTTTCCAGAAAAGTCCCAAGTAATAATTATTATATGGCATTCCAGCATAGATGAAACAACAATAGCTCAAGATTTGTATCAAGACATGCGCGGATCCAGGAATTTTCGTCAGGGGGGGGGGGGGGGGGGGGTCCAGGTCCATCTGTCATAAAAATCTCTGACAACGTTTTTTTAGTTCTTTTTTTGAATAGTACTCCACTTATTTTACAGAATGCCAATGGTTTATTTCAAAGAAAATTATAATTTTCCAAGGTTCCAGAGGGGCTCCAACATTTTTTCCAGGGGTGGGGTCCAACTTTTACTGGGGGGGGGGGGTCCAATTGCTTTTTCCCTATTGAATCCCATATAACTTGTGTTTTTCCAGGGGGGTCCGGGGCCCTTGCCCCCCCCCCCCCCCCTCCGATCTGGATCAGTGCATGCAATATTTTGCTGTGAAAAAAGTTGGCTATGAAAAAAGTTATCAATTTTGACCCCCCCCCCCCTGGGTATTCCTAAATGTATACATGGTGTCTGGGAAAACAACCATAGTGGCCTGACCAGGATCCAAATTGTTTTTGAATTTTTAATAGGAGCACAGTGGCTCAGTGGTAGAGTGCTTGAGTTGAGACCCAACCACGGGTTCGAGCCTCACTGGTGTCACTGTGTTGTGGTCCTTGAGCAAGACACTTGTATCTTAGCTTAGTACTGGTTCAACCCATGAAGGCCCCTCCCTATATAACTGAAAGATTGTTGACGGGACGTAAAGAATCAAATTAAAAAAATTGTTTTTCCAGGTTCTGACAACTTTGGGTCAAATCCATTGTAATTAACCTTTTGCATTAAAACTTTACCTGACATGTCATCTGCTGATAACCTTTGCAAACGGTTTGGACCCAGATCAGGCCCAACATTCTGTTCAGGCCTGATTGGGGTCCAAACTGTTTGCAAGGATTGGACCCGGATCAGGCCTGACATTCTGTCCGGACCTGATAGGGGTCCAAACGGTTTGACACTTTAGAGGCTATGACAAGTTGAAGTTGAACCGATGTATTTTAACTTTGCATTAAACCATTACATGACATCGTCATCTGCTGAGAACCCTTTCAAACAAATTGGACCCAGATCAGTCTCGACATTCAGTCCGTACCTGATAGGGGTCCAAACTGTTTGACATTTTAGAGGTTATGACAAGTAGAAGTTGAATCGATGTATTTTAACTTTGCATTAAACCTTTACATGACATTGTCATCTGCTGATAACCCTTTCAAACAAATTGGACCCAGATCAGGCTCAACACTCTGTCCGGACCTGATAGGGGTCCAAACTGTTTGACACTTTAGAGATTATGACAAGTTGAAGCTAATAAGATCTATTTTAACTTTGCGTTAAATCTTTACCTGACTTTGTCATCTGCTGATAACCCTTTGCAAAACAATTTGGACCCATATCAGGCTCGACATTCTGTCAAGGCCTTATCAGGGTCCAGACTGTTTGACACTTTAAAGGTTATGACAAGTTGAAGTTGAACCGATATATTTTAACAATGCATTAAACATTTACATGACATTGTCATCTGCTGATAACCCTTTGCAAACAATTTTGACCCAGATCAGGCCGATATTCTGTCAAGGCCTTATTAGGGTCCAGACTGTTTGACACTTTAAAGGTTATGACAAGCTGAAGTTGAACCGATATATTTAAACAATGCGTAAAACATTTACATGACATTGTCATCTGCTGATAACTCTTTGCAAACAGTTTGGACCCAGATCAGGACCGACATTCTGTCAAGGCCTTATCGGTCCAGACTGTTTGATTCTTTATAAGTTATGACAAGCTGAAGTTGAACCGATATATTTAAACTTTGCGTTAAACTTTTACATGACATTGTCATCTGCTGATAACTATTTGCAAACAATTTGGACCCAGATCAGGCTCGACATTCTGTCAAGGCCTTATCAGGGTCCAGACTGTTTGACACTTTAAAGGTTATGACAAGCTGAAGTTGAATCGATATATTTTAACAATGCGTTAAACATTTACATGACATTGTCATCTGCTGATAACCCTTTGCAAACAGTTTGGACCCAGATCAGGCCGATATTCTGTCAGGGCCTTATCAGGGTCCAGACTGTTTGACACTTTATAAGTTATGACAAGCTGAAGTTGAACCGATATATTTAAACTTTGTGTTAAAACTTTTACATGACATTGTCGTCTGCTGGTAGCTCTTTGCAAACAGTTTGGACCAAGATCAGGACCAACATTCTGTCCAGGCCTTATCGGGGTCCAGACTGTTTGACACTTTAAAGGTTATGACAAGTTGAACAGATATATTTTGACTTTGCGTTAAACCTTTGCTTGACATTGTCATCTGCTGATAACCTTTTCAAAATATTTGGACCTAGATCAGGCCTGACATTCTGACATCAAAAGTCCATACCCATAATGTACTCACTTTGCACTGAAAGTTCAGGTCAGGTCCTTTCAGTAACCAATATTCTCTTCTATCTATCTATCTGTCTATCTATCTATCTATCTACCTACCTATCTATCTATCTATCTATCTATCTATCTATCTATCTATCTATCTATCTATCTATCTATCTATCTATCTATCTATCTGTCTGTCTGTCTGTCTGTCTGTTTGTCTGTATGTGTGTCTTTCTGTCTGTCTATCTATCTATCTATCTATCTATCTATCTATCTATCTATCTATCTATCTATCTATCTATCTATCTATCTATCTATCTATCTATCTATCTATCTATCTATCCATCCATCCATCTGCGACACCCTCATTGATTGAGTGTTTAGAGTTATTATTATTATTAAGATTAATTGTCTATGCTTTATTGTCTTTGCGTGATTAACATATCAGTACTGAAATCTAACAGTATTGTTGCTTAACTGTTAACATAATAGTGCCAGCGGATTCCCGTAAGTTACTAACGTGACTGCAAAGACCGATATTTCTAAGTGTTGGGAAACTAAAACTCTGTATTTTCTTGTCTTTCATCGTGTTATGCGTGTTGCAACCAACTGCAAACTACGATTTGGCCGTTATTGAAGATTATCTGAGCCAACAATCTTGCGGGAAACGCAAAAATCAAAATATCGATAAAAAACAAAATGGCGTCGTTGTCATATTCGGCGAGCCTTGGCAACTGTTGCTAACCGGAAGTGCGGTCCGGAGAATATAACATTTGCCGGGTCCCAAGGAACCTGTTTGAACACAAGGCCATTACCTGATGCCAACCAAAAGCCCACCGAAAACACCGCTAAATCCTTAAAATACCATTGTTCCTACACCGTTTCTCCAAACAAAATGGGTCAGGGTTAAACTTTCAAACGTCCTCATAACGCATGCAACTTTTTTGCAAACAAAAACGTTGACAAAATGATCAGTCAAGGCAGCAACGCTTTCCCATGTAAAGTCAGACAAACAGATCAGGCCTCATTTTAAGTATTGTCAAATTAAAAACCATGATCAAACAACACATGGATCTCGTTATTTGAACATGGATTTTCGTTCATTTGACAATGGCTTTAAACAACTTTGCGTAATCAATTCTATGGAAGAATAGTAGTTATTTGCATATATCCCCTCTCTTGGAACCTTCCATCAACTCGTTTACAGAGTTGTCTTACCTGATCTGCGTTTCAATAGTAGTTATTTGCATCTGTCCCCTCTTTCTTGAAACCTTCCATCAACTCGCGCTGCCATATTCACATGGACCCACCAGTTAGCTCCCCTACATCGGGGAAATTCTTAACAGAGTTGTCTTACCTGATCTGTGTACCAATAGAAGTTATTCGCATCTGTACCCTCTTTCTTGAAACCTTCCATCAACTCATCATACTGCCAGATCCTCATGGCCCCTCCAATGGTCTCGCCTACACCAGGCATCAGTAGGTCAACCTAAAATGATGGCAGAAAGAGTCAGCGAAACACTGCACCATAACTCCATTGGATTTCACTTTATTCTCAAAAGATAAATGGGCTGTGGCCCGAGAATAACTGTCTTTGCTGATTCTTAACAAAGTAAGACTCATACTAGACTGCTCATCTGTCACGGGTGGGCATCAGCGGAACTATCGCGAAATCGCGTCAACGTAAATTTGTTCCTTCGTCACATCCGGGACCTTTCGCGTTAATGGCATCGTCACACGAAAGCCAAACAAAGGTAGGTACTCTCGCTTGTTTTGTTTTTTTGTAAAAGAATGAGCAAACTATGTAAAAATCTGGCAATGCTATTCCATGTAGATATGATTTACCTTGATAAACAGGCCAAACGCGATGTTGAAAAAAGCTTTGCTCTGAGATGAGGACCGTAACCAATTCGATCCCAGTACGGGATTTCTTCAGTTTTATGTCAAAACGATGAAAGTTTGCAGATGTTTTGCCAGTTTTAGCTCAGAGCACGAGCATTTTACACATGGCATGTACATAACAGCCCTTATTCGTCCTTCGGACGTAAAAAATCGAACCGATCATGTACTATGAAGGAATGATGCCAACGTTTTCAGGCGCGGAGGCTCCTTCACCATCGCGTTAATTGTAACGTCACGTTCTAGTTCCTTGGAGGATACCATGTCAGTACATGCAGGCGCGGAGAGAAATGTGTGTATTATTAAAGTATCTGCTGAAACACCCAAATCGACCACCAATCCATCTCAAGCTGCTCCCTATGTACAAACTAGCACACTTACCCCTGTCTCACCTCCCAAGACTCCCACAACCTTTAGCTCAGCCTTTTGCGCAGATGTGCTACAGATGCAAGTATCAGGTATCGTCCACTGACTTGTCTACACGTATGTATGCGTCAGTACATGAGATTTTTCACTTATCGCAAGTGACACGAATCCAATAAGCCTGCGCATTTTTTAAAAATTTCACCAGAGCTTTCGCTGCTCGCACACACAAAGTATGGATGTAGATAAAGACGAGACCAACTTTTAGACCACCAACTGGATACGTCAGCATAAGCGTATAAAGAAGGCTTTTACGATACGTACCGAAATATTGTGAGCTGACCCATACCCTTTTGGGATTGGTTTCGGTCGGCTCACAATATTTCGGTACGTATTGCAAAAGCCTTCTTCATACGCTTATGCTGACGTATCCAGCTGGTGGTCTAAAAGTTGGTCTCGTCTTTATCTACATCCATACTTTGTGTGTGCGAGCACCGAAAGCTCTGGTGAAATTTTTAAAAAATGCGCAGGCTTATTGGATTCGTGGGCCTTGCGATAAGTGAAAAATCTCATGTACTGACGCATACATACGTGTAGACAAGTTAAATAATTTGGGCCAGTGGACGATACCTGATACTTGCATCTGTAGCACATCTGCGCAAAAGGCTGAGCTAAAGGTTGTGGGAGTCTTGGGAGGTGAGACAGGGGTAAGTGTGCTAGTTTGTACAAAGGGAGCAGCTTGAGATGGAGTGGTGGTCGATTTGGGTGTTTCAGCAGATACTTTAATAATACACACATTTCTCTCCGCGCCTGCATGTACTGACATGGTATCCTCCAAGGAACTAGAGCGTGACGTTACAACTAACGCGATGGCGCAGGAGCCTCCGCGCCTGAAAACGTTGGCATCATTTCTTCATTGTACATGATCGGTTCGATTTTTTACGTCCGAAGGACAAATAAGGCTGTTATGTATATGCCATGTGTAAAATGCTCGTGCTCTGAGCTAAAACTGGCAAAACATCTGCAAAATTTCATCGTTTTGACATAAAACTGAAGAAATCCCGTACTGTGTTCGAAGTGGTTACAGTCCTCATCTCAGGGCAAAGCTTTTTTCAACATCGTGTTTGGCCTGTTTATCAAGGTAAATCATATCTACACGGAATAGCATTGCCAGATTTTTACATAGTTTGCTCATTCTTTTACAAAAAATCAAAACAAGCGAGAGTACCTACCTTTGTTTGGCTTTTGTGTGACGATGCCACTAACGCGAAAGGTCCCGGATGTGATGAAGGAACAAATTTACGTTGACACGATTTCGCGGTAGTTCCGCTGATGCCCACCCGTGATCTGTAGGGATCATGTAAGAAAAGAAATGTTGTATTAAGGTAGTGCGGGACCCATGTCAAAAGATAACCTAACTTTTACTTAAAAGTAAGAGTGTAAGAGTTATCGTTCCTGAATCTTGTTTTTAAAAGAGAATACTTATTTGTAAGACGGTAGATATTAATCTCCCCTGACAACTCTTTGATGCTTGAAACGTTATTCTGTAAGTATTTTGCTTTCACAAAAAGAAGGAATGCAAGTATTAGCTTTTAAAAACATCACCCAGAGTATGAAGTCATTCAGTATTTTGATGGTTAAAAGTTGCGGACCGTATAAATATACATACTATATACATGTCTCGGTTGCTATTTCTGCATGCTGCCACTAACCTAAGACCCACCCCCACCCCAAAAAGGGGGGTGGGTTGTAGACGTGCACATGCCTTGTATGTGACATTCTCATGTTTTAGGTCCCATGGAGGTACATGATCACTAATGTTTTATGGAGAAATGCCATAACTATTTCAATTACCTTATCACACCGGATAGGCAGCAATAAAAACAGTCTAAACAATCGATGAATGCTGATAACAAATTGCTAGAAACAGTGTTTGTGATTGCCATTTGTTGCCTATCGGGTGTACAAACAACAATCCAAAATTCTGTTACTTACAATATTTAACTACGTTCGTCGATAGCATTAACGTTTTCGATTGCCGCCTATCTAGTATGTTTTTGATATACTGAAGACGTAGCCAAAACAATCTGATACAAGGGCTAGGAGTTATTTAATGTTTCTGTTGAAAAAATTATTTTGTTTCGTTGCATGTTTCATGATGATAAAATGGACATTTCTGCATACATTTTAATAAAATTAATTGGAACTGCATGTGCCTGAAAGGAAGATATATGACAATATAACAATCTTTTCTGTATATCAACGGTAGGCAAGCATGGTACAGATGCGCGGATCCAGGAATTTTCATCGGGGGGGGGGGGGGGGGGGGGGGGGGGGGGGGGGGTCCAGGTCAGTCTGATTAAAAAGCTCTGACAACGATTTTTTTAGTCCTCAGCTTATTTTACAGACGTCAAATGGTCAATTTCAAAGAAATCTATCGTTTTTCAAGGCTCCAAATGGGGTCCAATTTTTTCCAGGGGGATCCAACTTTTTCCAGGGGGTGTCCAATTGCTTATTCTCTATAGAAACCCATTTAATTTGTGATTTTCCAGAGGGGGTCCGGACCCCTGCCCCCCCCTCTGGATCCGCACTTGGTGCAGCCCTCGCAGCTTCATGGTTAAGGCTACAATACATTATCTCATTTGGGCTTGGCAAACGTTAATAGACAGAAGAATGTATCATCCTTTTATTGTTATATACCTTATAATAAGTGTTTACTATAGAAACTTGAGGTGTTTCAATCGCTGACAATTGTACATTTTATTTAATAATGTGTCATATTTTGGTTGATCGTTGACCAATCACTGACCGCGGGCTTTATTTCCAATAAAACATGACTGCAGAGGGCTTAATTGCCATTTCAACCTGCTCAGGGATATCCTCTGCGAGTTAAGATACCGTCGCTTATGCTTTATTGAGAAATGACCAAAATATTCAATTATCATAAGATACGCTACTTTATTACATCGGATAGGCGACAATCGAGAAGGCTCTGAACAATCGATGAACGTGGATCGCAAATCGCTAGAATTTACCATTTGTCACCAGTCAGGCAAACAGACTGTAATCCAAAAAGTCTGTTTCTGACGGTATTTGAACTACGTTCGTCGATAGCATCAACGTTTTCGATTGCCACCTATCCGGTATGTGAATTGATACAATGAATACGTAACCAAAACAATCTGAAACAAAAGCTAGGAGTTATCTACATTTTTCAGTCATGTTTCTGTTGAAAAAAAAGTTTGTTTCCACACCGGATAGTGAGCAATCGAAAGCACTCTTAACCATTGACGAACGCGGATCAAAACTCACTAGAAACAGTGTTTTGATTGCAAAGTGTCGCCTGTTCGATGAGTGATGGTAATAAAAAAAACTATGATTCTAACTACGAGGGTTGTCCCAGAAAGTCGTAGACTTTTTATATAACAAGAAAACGATAGGGTCTATTGCAATCAAATTTTGTTTGTGAATTTTTCCATTTTTTCTGCTTTACCATGCAAATTGTTAAGGAAAAAATATCTCATAATGAAGTTTGTGTACTCATTTCTCCAGCTTTAGGTCTGACCCACCGGCGCACCTCATTTGAATTACTAAGGGCGTCGGAATGTTTACAATTGTAACTAGCTTGGTTGTGTCAGCAATCATCTTCGAATAATAAATGTGGAATGCATCTTGCAGATGCCTGCGCCATTTTCAAGTATGATTATAATATCATATGCACCGTAGGGTTCACTCAACCGGTTATCTCAGCTAGGTAGCACACCGTTGCTGACGACTGATTCAACATCCGTACCTTTGTCAGTATTTCTAAGTGGCGGTCTTTCCATACGCTCAGCTGCAGCTTTCCCCTCGCGAAATCTCGAAAGTAATTTGTATACTAAAGCCTGTGATACATTCAGGTGATATTCGTCTTGTTTTACTTAGTTTAAAGTATCAAGTGGTGGCATTCCGGACTCAAAACAAAACTGCATTACTGTCCGCTGCTCCACCCATACGTAAGACATTGCCATCTTCCACCGCTCGAGCTTGCCCCGACTTGTTTTGATCGTATGCTGTCAGTTCGTAAATTATTTAATCGCTTTGAAATTTTGTGACAATACGTGCAATTTAATGACGTTTCTCCCAATATGAATAATTAACGGGTACCATCTCGGGTTTCCATACAACCACTTATCAAAAATGAATTATACTATTTTACTTCTTTCATTTATTGCGTGCGCCGGTGACGCGTACCTTACTGAGATAGAATGACGATAAAAATGATTTCTTTTGATTTTGTTTGTCATTTATACACTCAAAATGTTCAAAATAGATAGTCCAATATTTCTATAAAATATAAACATGCTCTCGCGTTAACTTTTCTTGATATTTAATAATTCTACGACTTTCTGGGACAACCTTCGTATTTTTGGTCTATAATCGTCGATTGTATTGATGTTTTTGGATTGCGCCTATAAGGTGTGGTTTTGTTGTATGCCTCACGATGTTACAGTGGACATTTTTTGGGGAAATGCTTTTGCTTGAAAGGAAAGTATTCTAGAACTTTTTGGATACTGTAAAGGCGGCACCTCATGACTGCCTTATTAGTCTACTTTAGACATAGGTAAAATCTGAAAATGAGGCGTTATAACTACATTCGAAAGTGTTTGTTTATTGTTTAACATTAGTATAGAGGCAAACAGTGTGGACCCAGATCAGACTGCTCTAGATCTACACTGTTTGTTTAAGAAGCTTCATAATATTTCAATAGACGATAAAAACATACGATTGTTTTGTAATATACGCTTTAAGGGTTAATAAATGTGGGTTCAGTGCATTAATGGACAGGACTTTCATGAAATGCACGCAGACCTGCGCGGCTCAAGCAACTTTTAAACGCTTAACCAATGGATAGAATTTGATTTCCATTCTTGAGCAGTTGAAATAACCGAACCATGCCCATATATGAAAATTAAAGTTGCCACCTTTACAGTACCCCAAAAGTCCTATAATATATAACAATGACAATATAACATTCCTTTCTGTATATTAACGTTTGTCAAGCCCTTGTGCGATAATGTGTTGCAGGCCTCACCGCTGTGTGGTTCTGGTTGCAACACATCACATTCAGGCTTGCCAAACATTGATACAAGGAAAAGAATGTTTTATCCTCTTTTTGCATATTTGTATGTTTATTCTTTAAATGACATTTAGATCTATGCATCAGGAATAAAGCTATAATTTTTAGCTTTTATCTACATAAATCCTACGTGTAAGAAAGCATCAAAGTATCAAGACATGCTATAGCCATGCTTTAATGAGAATCATAATGTAATGTGCTGGGTCACATACGCTAGGTCAAATTTTTTTTTGTCATTTTCTACGCCCATTTGTCAGTGCTTAATCAATAATAGCTATGTCTCCGCCCAGTGATATAAATAGGGCGTAGACAAACAAAAAATTGGTTGAAAGGGGAGACAACACTTATAATAGCCTTTATTTTTTTCAGAAAAATCACCAAAACAAAAAAACGAGCACGGTGACACATATTTTTTATTCAATCATTAGATTCTTCATGAAAATATCTTTGTAAAAATATGTTTTTTGTTGTTCCAGTTACATTCTCTAATATGTTTATTTTGAATATTAATGTTTTTTTCGGCATTTATTTGTTTGACTTAATTAGGATTTTGCTTAATAAATTGTGTAAATACATGTTATTTCACTATTTTTTGTTTTTATTTATATCTCTGGTGTGAGTAGTATTTGTTCTGAAAAAAACTGTATTGCGTTTCTTGTTAATTTGTTAACAAAATCTGTGTTTATTTCAAAAACCTGCGATTTTGCAGTTTTTGACATCAAATAACTTTTTAAAAAGAACGGTGAGGTATTGTTTTTTTTGTCTTAGATTATAAGTATAAGTCTATATTATAACATATTAAAAGATAAAACACTTTTGGACATATGCCGGTGAGTCCGGTACTACCTTAATAGAGCTTTTATATAACCTTTTGCAGTTAGTGAAAAACAATGGCCCTGATTAGTCTGGCCACATGGGAAGGCTGGTCAGGGCCTTTCTTTGCATGAGGTTCTGGATGGGGTATAATGATTAGTGAATAATGGCATTTTTTTAACGAATAGTGAATAATGAGCCAAAAACAAAAAATAATGAATAGTGAATAATGAGGGCCTAAAATTTAATGAATAATCCTATTTTTTTTAATGAATTAAAGAAAAAAATAATGAATAGTGAATAATCAGATTTCTTTGCCACATTTCTTACCTTTAATGAATAATTGGTCTTATTTTACTGAATAACCCAAAATTTTTAACGAGATGAATAATGGGCTAAGTTTTTAATGAATAGTGAATACCAGACCCTCTTGCATGCAATAAAGTCAGGTTTTCACATGACAAAGCCCATATAAGATAAATGTATTTTTTTCACACTGGAAAATTTATTTGTAATCACAATCTCGGGAAATATACAAAATATGAAATTGATGTTCTATTGGTCAGGTCCTGGAATTTTTCAGCAAAATTTAGTCCTGGGTTTTCATTCTCATAGCAAAATGAGGCTCACAAGCTGGACATTTACTTTATTAACTTATTTAATCTATCATATTTGACCTGTTAAAATGTCTCTTCCTGTCTGATTTTCTTCAACCATTATTAACCTTGATTTCCATCAAGGTTTTTTGTTATCTCAATATTGAACACAAAAAGGGAAAGACCAGACTGCCTTATATATACATGTAATTTTTCAATGAAAGTCACACTATATTCTTAAATATTTTTTTAATTTGTCAGCTGAATATTGAGAATTGGGTGAATCTCGGAGGATATAAATAATTCTAAATTTTATATTTTTGAGATCTCTCAGCACATCAATCGACGATGATCATAATATTTTGTTGGATCTCATTTTTCGGTTAAAGAAGGGCCTAACTTAGGGATATTTTTCAAAACCTCAGACAACCTGGGTAAACATATACCTATGTTAACTCATTGTATGTTGTGCACATTTATCTATCATCTGCTGATTTTTTAAAAAAAATCAAAAGCCTCTTGAGAAAACCATCAAAGCTCCAAGACCATGGCCCATATTTTGTCAGGGCTGATCCGTTTCCTAACTTTTTGCAAAGGTTATCAGCAGATAACAAAATTCCATACTCACGCGGGAGGAGGTGGGGAAGAGGTAATTTTATGAAACAGATAAAGGATGTTTACAACCATTTGGTCAAGCCTAGAAAAACATACAGGTAACACAAGGCAGCACTGTAAGTGTGCTCTATGTTTAGTCTATTCGAAAAACATAACTTACAGACTCAGTGAGTTTTCTATCATCATCGCATCTGGCCATGAGAAAAGGCGAAATTTCAGCAGGAAATTTACAAAGCATAAGAGGCTCATTGATAATATCTACCATCTTCCTCTCTGGAGTCATGTGTATATCCTGTAAGTAGAAAGATCTAAATATAGGCTTTATCTGCGCCGGTTTATACAGCATTATTGGGCCATTGATCAATATATGTCACCTTCCTCTCTGGAGCCTCTTGAATACTATATACAATGCAAATAGAGAATCCTAGTTGAGTTATCTTTTGCTGATATTAATTTTCCAAGACAAGGCTTGCCTTCTTCCCTACTTCTACAACACTTGTTGAGCCGCGAGTCTTGCTAGGTGATTTAACTAGCATTCTTGAAGCCAAGCCTGGTACACTTGCGATCAAAAGACTCGAACTTGGTATTCTATTTATCAGTTAACAAGTTGGTTCACTCTTCAAACTAGCGATTATGATGTAATTATTGGTTTTCACGTTGATTCAACGTCATTGGCGACGTCATTTAAAAAGTGCAACGTCAGGTTGACCTGATAAAGATACATATATTGAGATAGACAACGTTTATCAGGTCAACGTGCAATAATGCAGGTAATATGAGAGGTAACTGATAAATAGTAATACTATATAAATGCAAATACAGGCCTTATCTAAGCAGGTTACTTACACAGCATTATTGGGTCATTGATCATATATGTGTTCTTCCTCTCTGGAGCCTCTTGAATATCATATAAATATTTATATCTACTTGCAAATATAGGCTTTATAGATACAAACTGACCACATGGACAAAATAATAAGGTGCAGAAAAAACACTCAATTTGCACTAGTACCATTCCTAGGCTTACTTTTATGGTCATAACAGGAACATCATACTTTAGTCAGTTAGTGACAACTTCCTTACTTTAATCTGTCGTAGGAAGAAATTAACCTTTATGACAGTATATGGACCACACCAGGGTTTTAACTTAAGTCTATGGATTGCACTTCATAAACATAAGACTTCTAATACCACTGACTAACAACTGCGCTACACATACTGGCTATAGCTTGTACCAGTATGTGAGAATTATGTATTTTTCGCATCAACAAGCGAAGAATCCTCAGGCAAGCCTGCGCAAATGCCAATGTTTGGCAGATCATTTGCTTCATGTATACATAAAGTATGAATGTAGACCATTAGCACTGTTGGAAACGTCATATGGATGCTTTATCACATATGTGATACGTATAAAGATCGCATGTGCAGGCCCATCTTACAAGCACACAAGAAACTTGTTAATAACCTCAGCAGAACCATTACATGGGCAAAAGTAATGAAGATATGAATTTCAAATATTTCAAAAAGCATAAAAAAATTGTTTTTGTTAATATATTATGGTATAGTACTTTCAAAGATAGATAAGAATCGTTGTAAACAAACACTGGCTAATTCACCTTGATTTTGTGTGTGCAGGTAGTCTCAGTTTTCAGTTATATTGAACCTACCACAGAATACTGCATATGAGCGTGGCAGTGAATAGTCATGCTTTACCTTTTTATTAGAAGAATAAAATCACCTCATTACTATGCATCTTTGAAAGTACTATAATGTTGTAGTGCATGTTCTTCGCTTCACGAGATAATTTCCAAATCATAAATACAATTTTGGGGAATGATCATTTCAAATAGGTTGATTAGGCATGAGGAAAGAAAATAAGTATTGGCACAATAATCAGTTGTGAAATATAAATGAGCCACGACATAAGATCTACAACAATGTGGTATGTGTGACCAGCAAAGGCTCAGCTTTGCTAGTCGCTTGAATATTCTATGAGTGTTAAGCTACTGATCAATTATCATTTAGAGTTTCTAAGCTTAAAATGAGGCTGCACAGGTTGGTCTGAGTCTACACTTGTCAAAACTCCACATTGTTGGAAATCACATGTTGCAGGTCAATTGCTACATACATCACCAAACTCAAAGAAACTACCATCCTCCTTCATTACGTTGTTTTCTTTTAAAAATGTGATAGCGTCAGTGTATGTCATTCTTTTAAATGGTTTGGAAGGTACCTTAAACTCCTGTAAAAACGAAAAGAGTAACATTAAAATAGTGCTTATTAAACATGGCAGTATTTACGTACATTTACAGCATTCAAATTGCATTATATGTATATTTTAATGTGACGTTAATGTCCAAACTGCATGTAGTTAAAACTAGAAAAAGAAATAATTAGAAGATAATGTCTAATTATATGTACATCTTCAGACCATGAACAAAACATCTGCAAAAATCGAAATAAAACCATTAGAGGAGTTGCGCTTGCAACGAACACTCTTATTGCATCAATGGATGGATGGACAGACAGATGGACAAATCCATTTTATTAGTCTCCTTCAACTAACGTATGTAGACAATAAGCTACTGATATATATGTAAATTGCTTTAAATAAGACACTAAAATATGCAGTTACAGCCAAATGAACATTTTAACACACTATTAGGGAAGGAAATTGTGAAATAATATTCAAATCTTTTTTAAGTGTACACATGCATATTCCATTGACATGTGTAAACATGATTCTCAATTCCTATTGTTTTCTTTACCACTGCAAACATGATAAATCTGAACTAAGTTCCAGTGTAACTGGTATATAATAGTATACAGTTATTTATGCCTGTTTGTCGTATAGTCAAAGCTATTTTTCCCCGAGGTGCCGTGGATGACCTGATGCACCATTGCACGAGGCCGAGTGCAATAGTGCATCAGGTCGTCCACGGTACCGAGGGGTAATAGTTTGACTATACTACAAATAGGCATGAAATAACTGTTTTATTACCCAACCCATTTGATGAAATACTTTGCAGCGTTCCTTAACTGGAGTTGATATAGACAATGCGGTTTTATTGCAAAACAGAAATTTTCACCAAATCTGCTCAATTTTGGTCTCAAAATGTTCGGCTCATTCTAATTAAGAAAACTAGTACCCAAACTTTATGTTTCTGACCATAAACAACGGAGTTATTATAGTTCAAGGTTGCCAAAACATACCTCATTTTCACCATTGTTACATAACGTCTCCTTTCATAAATGAACCATATGCGCATAGTCGTCATGGCTGCTGATAAGCACCTATGTGTTTTTAACAAGGGAGCGGGAAATCAGGCCATGATATAGTGCCAGTCAATAGTCAAAAATTGTAATAATATGCCTTATCATACACACCATAAGCAAAGCATATCTTATAATTTATTATTATTAATGAGAAACAGATATAGATTATTTGTGTTACAGTAATGAATAAATTTTATTCAATAGTACATGATCAAATATAAGTAATTTTACAGAACACTGCTGAGTTCAAATACTGACTGAAAGCATACAGTCAAATATGTTAATGTTTCCCTAAACATAAAAACCCTGATGCATACATGCAGTGAGTCTTTTTAAATGAGATAAAGCATTGAAACTGCAGCTTATGACAAAATATTTTCGAAATGTTACTTTTGCTGGAACTGTTTAAGCAGAACCAGTTCCTTCAATGATCTTTATTTTATCATATATTAATTGATAGAATAATCAATGAAAAACCAAAAAAACATATTGCACTACAGAGCTTGATCTTCTTTCCAGTAAATTTGAAAAAAAAACAGGATTTCATTCGTTAATGTCGCCATGCTAAACTCTTGATCTGGGAAACTGCATTGAAATAACATATTAAAAATACACATGACTCACAGGGCAGCTAGCAGTTGTTGAAGTCAAGATCAATGATGTGCTAATGATACGCTTTGAAATCAATCAAAGTACAGAAACAGAAACAAAGAAAAAAACAAGAAATGTAAACCTGTGCCAAACTGTACAGGTTTTATATACTAAAATGCCCTAGGGTTTCGCATCTTTAAATGTAAAAAAACTTCAACTATCCATGAAAATAGCTTTTGAAACATTTGAGATCAGTCAAGGACTGATTAGTTGTAATTTATTCCAATTACCTCTAAGTAAAATTATTTTATGTTCTAAATTTCAGCTTTCTAATCTTAAGTTCTCAGGGATACAGTTGAAAGTGCTCACCGGGTGTAGTTCATAAACAGCATATCCCAAGGGAGACTTCAACACTCTCTCAACGACATCACAAACCAGGTCCTCTATTCTATCCAAGAGATCATCAAAAGTTATAAATGGACACTCTGCTTCTACGTGTGTGAACCTGAAAATAAGTATCTACATGCAATGTTTTCTATCCTTAAAATAAAATGCAGAGCAACAGCCCAATGACCTTCCTATACTTTACATGTATGATATGGATGTGTTAAGGGTTTTTATAATGAAATGAAAAAAGTCAATAAGCAATGCTTATTAGATACCCCCCGCACAGAAAGAGTCAGAGATAAAACTTGGCAAGTTATAGTTCGAACAAGAAGACCTTAGTTTTGATAAGAAGATTTCAGTAGAATCTGTGCAAACAAAAATTATAAACTACTTCATGCATATGTTCAATGTGTTTACATTGTATAGGCAAAGTATAAAATTGTTCCATCAAAAGCTGTGGTAGGAGTTGATCGGCCCATGAAGGCACCATCTATGCATATACAAAAGCCTTATTAGGGAAAAATTGTCTAAGTTCTCACAGCTGTCATTTTGTCAAAAAATATTTTTTCTAAACCAAACTCCTTCATGCATATGTTCAATGTGTCTACATTGTATAGGCAAAGTATCAAATTGCTCCATAAAAAGCTGTGGTAGGAGTTGATCGGCCCATAAAGGCACCGTCTATGAATATACAAACACCTTATTAGGGAAAATTGTCTAAGTTCTCACAGCTGTCATTTTGTCAAAAATTATTTTTTCTGAACTAAACTCCTTCATGCATATGTTCAATGTGTCTACATTGTATAGGAAATGTATCAAATTGTTCCATCAAAAGCTGTGGTAGGAGTTGATCGGCCTGTGTATGGCCTATAATAGAATAAGCATAAAGCACTATATTGAAAGCCATTTAGAACTACAAAGGGAAATTACTGTAATAGAATTTGCCCCTAGCCCTTACTTTTTTGTCTAAAGTATTTGTCTTGCATATATGAACATGTTTGCAAGGTTTGATGAAAATCCAGCAATGACTCTCCAAGTTATTAAGGAAACAAAGCGTTACGGACGGACGGACGCACGGACGGACGGACGCACGGACAACGTGAAAACAGTATACCCCCTACAAACAAAGTTTGCGGGGGGTATAAAAACAACATTTTTATGTTCACAATACTTGTCTAATTTATACATTGTTTTCTTATTAAGATATAGATATATTTGTTATGGCTGTTGTTTTGGATTCTAACATCAATTTCAACATTTTTTTTCAATCATATCAAGATGGTCATACTCACACAGTTCATAGACAGGCTCTTCAGCAGTTAACCAGTTCTTATTATAACCCTGCTATACAAAGTATATAATGGGTATAAAGGTAAAAAATAAAATCTGTTTTACCCATGTCTGTGTCCCCTGAACAGCACAGTTTCATAAAAGGGAAGTCATGCAACACCCAGTTACTAGAATTTTTGGAAGATCTTACAGAGGCCTTGGACGCTGGAAAAGACGTCGACGAAATCTACCTCGATTTCCAAAAGGCCTTTGACAAAGTGCCTCAAAAAAGACTTTTGAAAAAAAAAACTATGGGCTTATGGTATCCGAGGTAAAATTTACTCCTGGGTCAAAGACTTTCTCAAAGGTAGAACACAATCAGTATTAGTGGACGGCTACTGATCAACAAAAGCCAAGGTCACAAGTGGAATTCCTAAGGATAGTGTTCTGGGGCCCATTCTGTTCCTGATCTTCATTAATGACCTACCATTAGTAATCCAAATTCTCAAAAAACTTTTTGCCGATGATGCAAAGATATACCAAACAGTAACAAGCATGGCAGAAGTCGCACAGTTACAATATGTCGTTAACAACTCGATAGACTGGTCTCTACTATGGAAAATGTTTTTCAACTTCAAAAAGTGTAAGCATATACACTTAGGAAACCATGACATGGACCAAACTAATACCATGAGGAAGGACCAAGAAGAAATACCGAAATAAAAAGTGGAATCAGAGAAAGACCTGGGTGTCATAATAGACAACAAACTAACATTTACCAAGCATATAAACTCTAAAATCAAAATAGCAAACATGAACCTTGGACTTATATTTAGAACTTTCACTTACATTGATAAAGACATATTTCTGAATTTATTCAAATCATTGGTTCACCCTCACTTAGAATACGCATCAACAGTGTGGTGCCCAGTGTTCAAAATAGATAGAGTTGCAATAGAAAACGTACAGAGACGTGCCACAAAGCTTGTAAGTAGTATATCACACCTATCATACAGTGAAAGTCTTCGTGCATTGGGATTACTTTCGTTAGAATATAGACGGGAAAGGGCTGATGTTATCCAAGTATACAAGATACTTCATGACATAGACAAAGTTGATAAAAACAAGCTTTTTACACTATCAGAGTATATCTCAACCCGTGGTCATTGGTTGAAATTATTCAAGCGTAGGTCATGACTGAAGATTCGTGCTAACAGTTTCAGCAATAGAGTTGTTGACACATGGAAAAGTTTGCCAGAGCAAATTGTACAGGCACCCTCCTTGAACTGTTTTAAGAGTAGGCTAAACAATTGGTGGAAGCACCATCCATCTAAGTTCGCCAAGCTTGTTATATTCCAGGCCAAACTACCAGAGTTTATACAAATTATCCAAATGCGCCTGGAAGAGGCAGAGATGCCTGATATTTGACGTCTACAACAGTAAGAACAGTACTTAAGAACTAATTTTTTTTATCAAAGATTTCCCAGAAACAACTTCAGATGGTCATTTTGTATAAGTATTTGGTTGATCTGGTACTTAAAAAGACAATAAAGTGTCTTGCTTAAGAATACAACACATGCACGCGACGCTCTTAAGAACGTGATTATATAATGTTACTTATTATGTAAACTACCAGAGGCTTTATTTATCAGTTTTAAAACATGGTGTTATACTACAGTACTATTATAGTGACAGTGTAAATGTTTGTTTTTCCCACAGCCTCGTCAGAGCCATTACAACTCACCTAGATAATATTAGAAGCATATTTACTTAACTTTTGTTTCACTTACAGTCTCATCCATGGTAGCTCGCATATGCTTTAAGAACCCAACTCTCATGCAAAGCCTGACTCTTTTTTCAGTCACAGTCTAATATGAGCCTTTGCAGCTGGACTATGCTACAAAATCCAAATCGTATGCACTGGCTATAACTAGGACTTTAGTTAAGAGTGCATAGCGAAAATTTGATTTTCTTATTTCTCAACCAAAACATATGTTGTGGGTACTCAAAAGAACCGTCTCAATGAGACGGTTCTTTTGAGCACCCAAAACATAAGTTAAACTGATGGGTAAGAAAATATTTACAATTTTACGCTGAAAAATTTTGTTTATCTAAACCTGTGTATAACGATTTCTTTCACTCACTCAGCCAAGTGTCTCCTAGTTCTGTACTTTTCCGACCTATATGCACTCACTATAGAGAATACATTACCCATGGCAGGTAAACACGTTTCTAGAAACATCTGGGAAGATCCAGCAAGCAAAGCCTAAAATAACAAGTAATATCTTTTTTAAAAAAATAACCCAAACATATAACCTTAACAGATATGAAAGGTTTATTTGCTACCTGTACTCCTAAATCTAGGAAAGCCTATCTTCTAATTAATTTGCATTACTATAGCAGTTTTCAATGCTAATAGAGCCGTGACATGAGATTTCCAACAATGTGGTATGTGCGACCAGCAAAGCCTCAGATAAGGCTGCGCATATATCACAGCCTGATCAGAGCCTTTGCTAGCCGCTTGAATATACTATGAGTGTTAAGCTACTGACTGGATATCATTTGGAGTTTCTAAGCTTAAAAGGAGGCTGTACAGGCTTGTCTGAGTCTACACTTGTCAAAATTACACATTGTTGGAAATCACATGTTGCGGCTCATAAATGTTTTAATTACTGATGTTTTGACTGTTTAAATACCAAAACCAAATTACCCAGACAGGAAAATCATATGGGCAGAGGTGCAAAAATATCTGTTTTGGGAGTTCCCAACAAAGGGAGAATCAAACCAGCCTGCTCAGCTGCAGATATGACTAGCTAGAATAGTAAATTTTGCTTGTAGCAAGTTTTGATATGATACTTTCTAATATGTGAATAACAGAGGCACTGATCAGACTGTGCAGATGCGCAGGCTGGTCTGCACCTTTATTGTTCGCAAAATCCCGAAGACAGGCTTTCACGCATCTTGGCCCATATGCAAACAATAGAGTCGAAGATCAGACTGCTCCTCTAGAGACCACTTTGTTTACTTTTTTCAGCAGATTAAAAAGTGAATGCTACGTAGGAAAGTGTTTTTGGCATCAAGTCCAGCAGTGCTTTAAGAAGGCTAACCTGGTTCTCTATTTATCAATTTACCTATTGGTTCACCCATCAAAGTGATGAATATGACGTAATTATTGATTTTTGCATCAATCTAACGTCATCAAAGGCATTTAAAAAGTACAACGTCATGTTGACCTGATAAAGATACATGCAGTGAGATAGAGAACGTTTATCAGGTCAATGTGCAACAATGCAGTTGGTATGAGAGGTAACTGATAAATAATGATAACTATGATGGATAAGTCCATTTATTCAACTGGAAGATTCTAATCTAGGAATTCATCGCTTAATGATTTCATATTGCTATCAAGCAAGTATCTGTCTTCAGTAAATATATGCCAAATCTTGCATTGTAGATGACATAAGATCACTAGTACTGTAAAAATAAATTGGGTGAAAAGAGATTGTACCAGTTTTCTGAAAAGACAACTCTCATATTTCATAATAATCAATGAAACAAGTAAAACGGTATGTCATTAGCCTCATAAACCAGCGTCAGTGTTTCAAACTATGAAGGGCATTTAGAAACTTTGTAGCATGGAATCATAACTCCACAATGTGTTGATAAAATTCTATCAAAAATACATTTTTGGAACAGAATCCAACGGGTACATGACGGTTTGATTTTTGTCGAAAAATATCTTGGCGTTCATGAGCAGCGCATGCTCGAAATGAGTAGGATTTTATACAGTGGTAGATATATTAAGTAAAATATTTCGAGAAAAACAAAGCAAAATTGGGGACCGTTCTTACGATCATGATTTATCAAATTCACAGTTTGGTGCCAACTTATTTTTTACTAAAATATATTATGCGACCAGTGCTTGCATGACTTACATTCGGAAAATGTTGAATAATAGAGAGATGGTAGACTTTCAAAGATGAGACTTTGTCAATTTTTCTTTATACGTTTACTATAAATTGTGTCACTACAGAGGAGCTCAAAAATGCTAAATGAGTATTTTTTGCTTTATTTGTTGGGAAAAAATGCATAAAAACAGTTCATTGCGCAAAATTGTTGGCTTATTTAGTTCTGTATTCAAGAACAAGAAAATTATCCCTGATAACACTACCCCCTACTTTTTAACAAGTGGGTGGGGTAAGTCAGCCCCTCATATTTTGTCGACATATAAGAATTGCGTTAACTATCTCAAAATTGATTGATTTCTACTGTTGATGTAGTTTTACTTTTTTGTTTGTCACCATTTTCAATTGAAAAGAGCCAGCACGCCAACACATAACTAAACTCATTCTACCCCATTGGAAGATTTTTAAGAGTTATCTTCCTTTTGTTCTGGCTTACAAAATTAATTTTGGTTTCAATACAAAGAGCATAAAGTATGCTTGACAAAAATACCAATGCAATGCTTTTTTTAACTACTGTCGGTTATATATTTTCAAAATATGTGCATTATGACATGTGATTTTTAGTCGTAAAAATAGGCGCACTGCTTTGCTTTCTAAAGGGCTTTGGTATTGCTGTTCTGGTATTTCATTGTTAGAAACATCCAACTGGGTCAAGAATTGCATTATTTATGTACCAGATTGTGGCCTACCAAATGGTACAAAACTATCTACTTTCATGAACTATTGCTAATGTTCGGCACACTTTTCAGAAGGTAAAAAGTTATTTTTTCCATTGAAATTTTGCTTTTTCCAGCATACAAACTGTACATGTATTCACAAAAATATTTTTCGTGTCTGCATTATAGCATACTCATGAAATTTGTGCCAGCTAGCTCTTTAAAATGATACCAAATATCATAGGGTTTGTTTATTAGTTATAGTCCGTCCAGATAAGAGACGTTGGGCGGTTCTTAGCTAATTTCAACCCCTGGACAAGTACATTTGGAAATTGGTTAGTCAGGTTTAATTGTTTGCGTATTCACCCATCTGTGAAACTCTCCACGCCAAAATTATATACCTGTAGTCTTATAGTTGCCATATCGTGAAAATAAGCATTTCGAATTATTGCAGATGAATCTAATCAGTCCAGATACTTTGTTTGAAATATGTACGTACATGTATCTTTAACACACACATGTATCCTAAACTATACAAGCAAAACATCAATTTTCGACAATGAAATCTACAATCACGCAAGATTTTATTGTTTTATAAAAGATCTGTGTACCCTTTCTCTGTGGCCCAAATATTGAAACCTTAACATGCTGAATTTTAATTTGTGTTTTGTGTGTGTAGGGAAGGAGGTTATTTTTATGTTTTTTTTTGTGATGCTTTTTTTGAATTCAGAGCTAAACACCAAATCGTTTTCTTGCCAAACAAACAGAATTTGGAAGAATATTTTCATCGACAACATGTATTACGCAAATATTTTCCAAGTAGCATACTAAAGATAAACCTGTGCACCAGTATACGCACACAAATGCAGCAAAGTTGATAGATGAGTGTTTCATTTGTTATTTTGAGTTGATTCTCTTTGTTTGCATTGATGTTTTGCGTCGCTGCCAACATTTTTGCAGTCATGACGCGACGTTTCCCTGTCCTCCTAGGTTGAACCAGTACTTAGCAGAGAATAAAGTGTCTTGTTTAGGACACTACATGTTGCTTCCAGTGAACTTTCTTAAAACAACACTCCTTTAATCACAGGTCTAACACACTAGCACTGAGCAACTGTGGACCTCAATTATTCGAGTTGATACTTTACATCTCAGTCAATAAATTTTCAGTCATGTCGGGACGTTTCCTGGGTTGGACCAGTACTGAATAGAGCATAACATGTCTTGCACAAGGGAACAACATGGTGTCTCCAGAGATTGCCTCCCTTTATCTCAAGTCGAGCACTCTACAACTGGTTAGCTCTTCAGGTATTAAACAGCTATTCGGTCATTGTATGGCCACATGGTATGGGATGTCCCGGTCTCATGTAAAGCTAACAGAGATAGGAACCAGTTGTGGGCGTGGATAGAAAGTGACCCAAAAGCTGATTAATAACTGCTGCTTTGAAAGTGTCACACATGTAAGCCTGTTTGTTGGGTTAGTTCAATAATGTGTAATCACTAAACATATATTACATGTACGCCGTTTATATCCGTATATCATGTATAAAACATTTCTACGTCCCTACCAGTGTATTTAGCTTTGCGTTTTAGATGGTTACTTGAGACATGGCTGCATAGTAAATACAACACAAAGAAAATCACAGATAAAAACACGCTACATGCAATCAGATCTTCATTACGGAGGGGGTGGACAGGGGGGTACCCCATTCCCAGTTCCCTCCCCCTTTCCCCCCACTTCCCTCCCCCTTTCCCCCCACTTCCCTCCCCCTTCTCCCCCACTTCCCTCCCCCTATCAGATTTTTCCCTCCCCCTGATAAAATTTTGTTCTTATTCAAGAACTAAAGCGTGTATATGTCAGTGAAGAACTAAGAATGGTTCACCACAGACTCAGCTGTCGTATTTTCATGCACAATTACTCAGTAGGCAAAGAACCAGCCTATCTCCAGATCAATGTCTTTTCTAGAACCAGCGAAGGAAACATTATTTATACTAGGCAAAACAAAAACCTCTTGTTTATGGTCATTTTTGGCGCCTACTCAATTTTGAGCCTTTTTGGGACTTTAAGGTCTATTTTCTAGACTTTTTAAAGGATTCTTGTTTTACTTTTTTCATACCAAAAGTTTATAAAAAAAAGTTTGCCAACCTATCGACCTCTTAACATATTGAAGATATTGAAGAGGTAACGGCAAAAACAATATTTAATGTTTTTTTAATTTTTGGCCTTACTTCTAAAATCATAAATACGGGTTCATGCTTTGCGCTGCTCTTAAAAATTGTGTGTCGATTAACTCTTTTTGCATACTTGGTATGCTGATTTGTTTTCAAAGCTAACTTTTTCGCAAAAAATAAAAATCAGGAATACCTGGCGCCATCAGAGTGTCAAAAGTGTCGGGTCAAGACCAGGGCCGTCAGAATTCAGATTAGGCCTGATAGAAGCCGATCTGGGTCCAAACTGTTTGCAAAGGTTATCAGCAGACAACAAAAGTGTATAAGTATTAGGATGTTCTGCTGGTGTTGATTTATTGATGATTGTTACTCCAATCGCGGGATTCTGTAATTGTTCTATGTTTTGTTGTACGTAACTTTATGTCCATTCTAGTTTTGCAGCTTTGCTTAGTTTGCCTTCCTGGTGTCTCGTGATTGGTGTGTAGCTCTGTCTCGCGGTGCCATGGGTTTGTCTGCAGTTTGTGATTGTGGTATTTCCTGATCATACTCACTTACTATTCTTGTAAAAAGTTTGTTTTAGAAGAACTATAAGGGAGACAAGGAAGGGTTCATATGCATGATTTTGAGTTGGCGAGATATAAGCTCTAAGGAACCTTCAAAAAACTCTTTCACATTCGTGGAAAAATGAATTCTAGTGTGAACATTGTAGGGTTTAGGCCTAACTCTTTTGAGCACTAATCTCAATACTTGGTTCTTGTGAATGTCACTTTAAAGCTGCATAGTCTGTAACGTTGATCTTTTAATTTTAGAAATAATGTTTCTGTTTTTCAAGAGCACAGTAAAAAAAACTAAAATTCAGGCATATATTTTACCAATTTCGTAAATCTTAACAAATTATCAGAATCAAAACAACAGCATTCATGTTAAAAATTAACCGTCTATAATTATTGGAGGGACGCAAATAATTACCAACAAGAGAAAAAAAACACCTTTTTTAATAGATAATTCACTTTTCCATGCAGTTTTCAGCTAAAATGAACAGATTTATTGAGAAAACATGACTTAATTCTACTTTTACAAACACCATTTTGAGAAAGAAATTTTTTCGAAAAATGTTCATAGTTGCAGACTTAGTCTCTTTAAAATACGCCATTCATCGATATTTTGACAGATCAAATCTCTAGCATACCATGGAGGTCAGCCTTATAAGACTTTTTTTTTACAAAAGTCATTCTCTAGCGCGGACAGGGACGCAACTTGCCTTCAATTAATAGTCTGCACTTAAAAATATCGTATTCTGATGAATAACCTAGATGAGACGCCGTAAGGATGAGAGTAGTAATGCACGACACCATTTCTACTGATGAGACGCCACAAAATGAAAATGC
The DNA here is from genome assembly GCA_964019695.1 of Loripinus fragilis. NCBI lineage: Eukaryota > Metazoa > Mollusca > Bivalvia > Lucinida > Lucinidae > Loripinus > Loripinus fragilis. The sequence goes on along the minus strand of OZ026522.1, from coordinate 38,241,093 downwards.
GGCATCATGGTCCGCGCGCCACGATATAACACACTCTAGGTAGTGGTGTACAATATAAAATCTTTAAAAAATCAGGGCCTCTTTTTTTACTTTGATTTTTGGTGCCGAACCTTCAAAGAAAGTAATGCCACCATAAACATGATAACACCTGTCACAATTGGAAACACCTGCCACAATTGGATTTAGGCAGATTAGAATTGCTTTTCTACACACACTTTGTATACGTATTACCAGGAATATAACAGGCATATAATAATTCACTAGCTTCGGTTTAATACGTACTCTAATGCGTTTTTGCGTAAGCGGTAGCTATATATACGTCCCTGACGAAATAAATAAAATAGTTATCGACGGCAGCTGAACGCCGTTTTTAAATGTGTAAATTCCAACAGGCGTTTCAAAGAGGAAGAGAAGCAAAGGGACACAATCCAATACGAAACTGATAAATATGGCCAGAAACAATCGATCAAGTTTGCTACTTTTAAGACGCCCGAAATTACTCGAAACCAAGACTCGAAAGTGAACTGCGTCCTTTTAGGCCCTTATATGACTTAATGGTCTTAAAGGGTATCGTTATGAATCATTTTTTATGAATTTTCTAGTAAAAAAAGCAATTTCGCCCTCCAATCTTTCCAGACCCCCGCCCACAATTGCCCCTCTTCCCGTCCCCTCGACTCCCGCTTCCCGCCCCCTCTCCCCCCGATTCCGCACCCTCTACCCCCGATTCCGCACCCTCCATCCCCGTACCCCCGCCCCCCCTGTCCACCCCCTCATTACGCTGTGCAACCTGACTCTACTTCTTTATACATGTAGCAGCAGCAACCGTACTAACATGGACCTGTGTTGCCCTGCCGATCTTGACTAAAATCCACATACGCACAAAGAGGCACTGGTCAGTGAGAAATAGTATATACCAATGTTTCTGCAAAGAAGTAATATGTTTTCTGTTTAGATTTGCTTGTGAGCGTTTACCAGGCATACTAACCGTATAAAGCTGGTCGCCTTTGTCGTCTGCGGTTCAGTTGTTTTGCACGATTAAAGCGTACCTCTGCTGTTTTACCCAATTTACTGTAGACCAGTCTAAATTGACAGTGAATGGCAGTGTTCTTTCTGACACGCCCAACGTCCGTTACCTGGTCGCACTATACTGAGATAAGATACAATGCTACGAACTGACCAACCTTCCCATCAACAGGAATTAAAGCTATTTATGTTGTGGCAAATTTGTAATTGAAACTATTGATCAAATAGTAACTTCAACTGTAATCAGAAGATATTGATTAACAATTTTCATAGATAGTTTATATGTATTGTTACAGCACTAGTACAACAATGCAGCAAAAGCAATGGTACTGATCCCACTGCACAGATGTGCAGACAGATTTGTGTCTTTGCTGCTCCCAGCTATATCGTTGGACTAACTGGAGACAAGAAATCCACACAGTGTAGATACCCAATATTTTGCTCACTGTGACCTTCAATGTGCATGTTTGCTTTTTAATATCAAATCAGTACATGGGGGGATTCAGAAAATTTTGACGTTTTTCTTTTTGTTTTTGTTTTTTAGTTGAGGAGGGAAGGGAGGATCCAAATACCACTATAAGCAGGCCACCATTGGCCAGCAAGCGAAACGTCATTTAAATGGCGTTTCGCTGGCGTGCTGATCATGGCCCAACATTGAATGCAGGCTTGGTAGCTATGTAATTTTTCATGGGATCTGGACCAGAATTGCTAAGAAACCGTCTATTTTGTTGAGTTTTCAGTGAGTCTGAACCCCCTGTCCCCCCTCTGGATCCACACATGCAGTCTACCTTTTCTCCAAAATAGTCTAGTTCGAATAATTGCGAGGCCTCCTCTACCTGTGAACGCATAATGGTGGGAGGGGTGACCTGTTAAAACAAAAGGACAATACATATGATATATGGACCATCCCATTATATCAATATTGAGATAAACAAAACATTTTAGCGTAAAATTGTAAATATTTCCTACCCACCATTTTTAACACATACTTTGGCTTCTCATAACGTATGATTTGGTTAAGAGATAAAAAATTGTTCAGCACTCTTAAACTAAAGGCATGGTTCTTATGACTATGCATCAAATTATTCTTTAAGCATTAGGCATCAGGAGACAGTTTCAGATTTGAGAGTGGAATGTTATCAAAGATATTCTGATACAGAGGTCAAACTGGACATATGGATATTAAAACGGGATATTAAAACATATTTTACGCTTAAAGACTTTGTTGGTTGGGTACATCTATAAGCTTGAATGAAATGTATAGCTCGATCTGAATCTGGTAAAGGACACATTCTGCACTGCTGTCAGCAGATTTTGACAAGCATTAAAAGTCTTTGAAAGAGATTTTGCCAAAAAGCTCATTGGTTATGACTTTGTCTGTTATCAATTTTGAATAAAGCACAATGTTGATCTAAAGATTGAAACTAGGTGTTAGGGCTAATTGTGCATGGGTAACTTTTGATTGCAATATAAATTGTATTGGGTTCAGTGTATTTTCACTATATAAAATAGCGGATAGGGAAGTAACAAACTTTTTTTCTGTCACATAGTGTAGCACATAGGTAGGAGATTTGTTTTTATTCTTTCAGGTTTTAATTTCTGTAGGTAGTGACACAATTAAGAGAGAAAGATTTTTTTATTTGCCTTTTGTTGAAAGGTTATTAAGTTTAAAAGATAATCGTACGACAGGCCAAATACTGTCAAAAATAACTGCACCGTTATGCTTGAGGCTAGAGGTCTAAATTATGATCTGACCTTTTATCTATGGTCATACTGTACAGATGGGAGAAATAAATGCTGTTGCCAGACCGTGTATAAGCTTATATGTCATTTTAAAACAATGTTTGCCTTTATTTGATGCAGCATATGCTGTACTGAATGCAGGAAAATAATGTTCATACTGTTTTACTCTCAATCAACAAGGCTCTAAATTTAAGTTTTTTTTCATGGCATATGAGTGGTTTCCAGCACCTTTTCAAGCAACTTATTAAATATATATATTCATTATAAATATTTTTTCTTGTCTGAAGGAAATAGTATAAGAAAAAGTGTTTTCAACTTATGGAAGAATTTGTTTGTTTAACTTGCAATACTTGTGAAGAATACTGGAAAATCCCAAACATAATATAGCCAATCAGAATAGAAGATCTCAACCCACACCAGCAGGTTATAGACACACAATTTAAGTACATCGCCCCTCACTAAATGGCAAAATGTTAATCAGAAGCTGGTAGGCCAATTTAAAGATGAATGCAATATGTAGACCTGTCATTTTCATTATAACTTAAATATAGTAGTGAAAAGATTTCAGCTGCATATAACGTTCTCACCAATATTTTGATCTTTCGTCAATAGTATGGGAGAATACATGTTCACGTTGACAATACTTCTAATAATTACCTTTCACATTGTTACATGCATCCATATTATGTTTTGCTATAATAATTACCCAAAATGTACAAAATATAAACAGCATAAACCAAATTATTTGAGAAAATGCACTCTGTATACATGTACCTCAAAATAGCCTCTACTTAAATAATGGTCCCTGATACACTGCAGCACTACAGATTTTAATTTCAGCACCTTTGAAATCTGAAATAATAAATCAATGAATACACACACAACCAAAGATAAGAACTTTATAATGACTGAAAAAAAACTTGTGCTCTTTCTAATTTGGAAGTCATATTGCTGAGGGAGAGTGGGTTGCTTGCAAAGGTTTAGATAAACATTTTTTAGCGTAAAATTGTAAATATTGTCTTACCCATCCATTTAAGCATTTGTTTTGGGGGCTCAAAAGAACTGTCTCGTTGAGACGTTTCTTTTGAATACCCACAACATATGTTTTGGTTGAGAAATAACAAAATTTATTTTTTGATACGCCCTCTTAACTAAAGACCTTGCGACTTGGTTTACTATATTTGTACTGTGGCTGTCTGTATTCTATGTCTCTTCTTTACAGTGATGTGCGTTTGTCTTCAGTCTTTGATTGTGGCATAAATTTCCAGATCATACTCTAGTTTTGCTCCAATTCTATGTGGGTTTTGTTTTAAGATCGTTGTCATGTTTTTGTGTCGTTTACAGCTTGGAAATAATCTCATTGAAGATGAGAGATATGGTTGCTTTGCTTATATATTTTCTATGTTATAAGTGTGTCGCAGTGTCTAGTTCTCTTGGTAAAAATACCTGTCTGAGATCTATGAGTCTGACATTTTCTAAGCATATCCCCTATTCTTTTAATTGAATCCATCATCAGCCTTTGAATGGTATTTTTTAATCACAACTTTAAAAAATAATCAATACATCCATCTACACTATATGTGGGGGTGGGGGTGGGGGTGCGAGCGTGCCATAAATTGGCTGTTTGTTGTGTGTTTTATCACACGTAATTGAATACATATTTGCTATTGTAAGTAGATTTATATATTTGGATATTGGGGTACATAAAATTGGACATCCGTTTAGCTCTGGAAAGAAAAGGCATGCTTTTTAACCAGATGTTGACTACCATTAAGTTTTGGTACATTCCAACACATGGTTCTGGAGGAGATGTTGTTTTAAAAGTTTTAAGTTTACCACCATATGAGACCATAATTTGAAATTGAATATATTTTTTAGCAATTCTGAATCGATATGTTACAACATTCACACCCACCAAGAATGAGTTTAACCCATAAAGCGCCACCTGTAATTTGCAGCAGATGACAATTTCAATTTTTTTCGGCTTTTTCAAAAATATCAAATAATGCATGGTATTTCATGGGAATAGTCTGCTGGCACACGATTCTCATTAAATACCATACCTTATTTTTTTTCTAAAAATTAGGAAAAATGTTGCAAAATTTGTCGTCTGCTGCAGTGGTAATTGACACTTTAAGGGTTAATGTGAAATATTTTTTGCAGGAAAGATTGTTCGAAGAATATTAAGATGACTGCCCTGAAAGCTAGCTTGGATATTAGATTGGAACGAAATTAGCAATCCTGATTCTTCATATTGTTTTGATGCCTCTAACCAAGTTATTGCCACTGTAAGGGTTAATGTGACATATTGTTTGGAGGAAAGATTGTTCGAAGAATATTAAGATGACTGCCCTAACAGCTAGCTTGGATATTGGATTGGAACGAAATTAGCAATCGTGACTCGTCATATTGCTCTGATACCTCCAAGTTTAACTTCAATTAATCATATTGTTTGGGAGGAGATATTCTTTGAAGAAATTTAAGATTGTTACCTTCGGTGCCATCTTGAATATTAAACGACCAGTATTAACAAATTCTGAATAATCGGAAAATGATTGGAATTTCAACCCTTGGAGTACTTCAACCCTTGAAGTACTTGTCCCCGAAGATTGTTGAGTGCAGACTCTGATGGAACACCACTCTAAGCGATTTTCACCGGGGTCTTCGAAATTGACTAATTAATACTAATTCCAGAGTGGAAAAAAAAGTTGATTTATTGTAAATTAATTAAAGTAGAAACACTTTATCCTTTTCAAATTCCGATTGAGTGAGTGTATTGTTTACTGTCCTGCCAGCCGGGGGGTGATAGTGACGTCATTTTGTTTGCAAAGTTATCGGGGACTTTTAATCGATAGCACACTTGTGTATTGGTCCTATCCGCAGGATAGGATTAATGCTCAAGTGATGTTTCGATTCGCGTTGGCTCAAGTTTAGTGTGCACTTGGCAATTGTGGACGAATAATTCCGTGGCTGGCACGGCGGTAGAGACCCAATCCCAAACTGAGACACTCATAAGAGGTTCTCATCTCAAGAGTTGTTTACCATTATAAATAGGTATAATATGACTTTTTGGTTGCTGTAAAGGCGGCACTTCATGAAAGCGTAATTAGGATTGGTCTACCTAAGACAAAATGAAGAGCTGAAAATGAGGCGTGGTTTTATTAAATAGGTAACTGTATCAGCTTGCGCCATTGCCTAAATATAGATGCAGAACACATCATTTAGTCCTTAAGGCGCCAGCAAAATGATTGCATCTGACAATGTCTATTTAACATATAGTCCAGGCGCTGATTTCTGTACAGGCCTTAATTTTTGACTTGACACAACTTACCTGCCAGAAAAGGTTTAACTGAAGAAATGCAATCCTGAGGTCTTCTGCAATACTCCTAGGTACGTCGTGCAGTCAAATTGTGGTAGCAGTTTTGCTGTAGGACGTCATCTTTGAACGTACCCTACACTAAATGAGACTTAAGTAAATTAAGAGGAAAACACGCCTCACGTTCACTCATTGCTTCCTATTCAGCGTATTTCCCCTAAAATTTATACATTACATGTATGCAATGGCATACGACAGAAAAGAAATGTAGATTTTTTGTGTATATGGTATATAAGACGCGAAAATTTTCAACAGAAGGGGTGATTTACCCCACCCCCCTGAATATAATGTTTCCAAATTAAAAAAAGAAATGAAATCTTCCCCATTTCTTATTTTATCAAGTAAAACAGCATATTCATAATCATATTTAAACATTATTCTTTTAGTATGTTTGTCATGTTTTACATTTTTTACAAATCAAAGAAAGAACATACCGCCTGAAATGGCAATTCAGGAATGCGTGCATTACACAATTTTCAGCGTACATTCTCTGCTGCAATATATTGGATATGTGACCTATACTAAATTCTTATATATGGACATGACGATAGCCTTAAAATCATTAAATGAAATTCAGCAAACAGTCAGTATTCGTTTAGCCATTATATCACATGATATTACAGTTATATACGTTACTTACTTTCAAATGTATTACTATTTAATGCAGTAATGTCATTAGACTATGGGCTACCAAACGACCTCCACGAAATGAGATTTGTAGATTGTAAATTTCTAAAACCAAATTATATAAGCCCCATAATGAAGTGGGTAAGCTTTCAGCGGATAAGGCGTTACTCTGCAATAGCCAAATTCACTACGCAACCCTAAAATAAAAGGAATTCTATATTGTTAATATCCAACTATTTTTCGTTTTTACATATCAATATTATACTTTTATTGAAAGAAAATTACTAGCAATATGATTTGAAACTAATTCTGGCACCTTTTATTTTAGTTATATATGTTACGTTCTGCTAAATACAATATTTAATGCAATGAAAGCACTATATCATCCACTGTGTAAGCAACCAAAATACAAGCAATTATAGCTTGTCAGCTATTGACTACAATAACTATATTGATAACTTTTTTGGGGGTAAAACTGACACTTTCCTAAAATTACCTTTTTTATTTACAATATTGGTTGAAATCGAGAAATGAATCATCAGACGTTAATCCTTGCCATAGCAATAAAATGTTTTAATCGTAACGGTTTCTGTCCCACATATGACAAAGGCCAAGCCTATCCATATGGTTAAAACTGCTCTATATCCAATCATTGATGAAGAAGTAATACAATTGATGTGAGTAAAATATACAACAAACGTATTTAACCCACAGTATCCAAGCGTTCTTTTTCTGGGACCTAGACAAACAGTACAGACCAAAATCAGACGCCACAGACTGCAATGTCTGATCAGGCTCTTTACTGTTTGCTTACGGATGTTCTATTAAAATTGAATAAGAATGTAAACCAATATCTAACAACCATGAAGACGAAAATGGACTGGTCCATTTGATAAAAGTGGGAAGTTTCATCCGACTTAAAAGGGTTAAGGATATGATTACATTTATCATACGCTTTGTCTGGTTCTGCATTATTATAGGGCATTGAAACAGGACAGTTTTTTTCCAGGGTTCTTTATGGTCATACATTTTAGAGGTCAATGCTTATCACTTAGAAAAACTCTCTTGCATTGTAAAGATTATATTGTAGCTGTTGCAAAATGAGTGGACTCAATAAATTATTGGAAATTTTGTTTTACATTATTTCTATCAATTCGACTTTAGTCTAAACGTGATATTTGTTCATATAAAATCATTACGATATTCAGCATATCAAATGAGGACATAATCATTGATGCAAGAATGGCATCCATTTAATCATAGGTATGTTCCAAATCAAACTAAATTGATGATAAATAGTAACTTAAATAAAAAAAAATCAAATTAGTAAGCGCTTTTGATTTTTGTTCAGCAATGAAGGCTCCTGCGAGCCTGTAAAAATATAGCATTATACACATCAGAGCATTTGCTGCTTGTATATGTAGATGACAACAAACGCTAGCTCCACTGAATCAGCATCGGGGATTAAACGGTGCATTTACCCATGTGAGGTAAGTACCAAAATCGCAAATGGTGGTTCAAAACTTAAATTGAGCATGTATAAATTACATAAAAAAGGTCAGCAGTTGTTTTTTTCATCTTATGATAACGAAATTCATACTTGTGCTACTGTCAAAGAGCATATTGAAGATAAGATATTCAAAATATTGTATGTTATATCACATAACATGTACAGCAATAGAGGCACTGCTTTATCAACCTCAGAGATTTATACTTACCTTTAAAAGCAATAGAAGTATGGTTTCTTTTGGAGGGAAGCATTGCAAATGTAGCATGCATATATACGTTTATAATCCTTTCTGGGCATTGCATTTAAGTCTTTCATTGATGACAAAGATTATACTGCACAAAGTGTTTGTAAGAACAATTGAGTTTTTTTTATGTCTCTATAAATCGCTATCCTCAACATGTTTTGTGCTTTTATATAATTTCCTGCTTATGTGTAATGCGTTTGTTTTCTATCTGAAGAAGCAAGATATTGTTTTTAAAAAAATATGTTGATTTTGATTTTATATCATTTATTCATTCTTATGTTTATATACATATAGCGCTTTATTATCCAAGACTCCTGTAATAATTCGGCCATGCCACATTCAGTATAGTGAAAATTAGCATCATTTATATATATAAGCATTGATTGCTAAAAGTGAGTAAGATCTCATGACTGCATGTTTTTAAACGTTTTATTTTTCCATCCAATATCTTAAAGTATATTTTACATTACCTACTTGAGTGTCACAATGTCTTATTCAGCCTGACATAACTCTTGACTGATGATGTTGTATGTGTTTGAAATAGTTTCTCAAGCAGTAATTAACCTGTGTTTCTTGGATATGATCATGTCACATGAGATCGTTGTCATCCATTATAACTGATTTTACCCATTTTCAGGGAAATGTTTCTTCTATATAAAACCTCTCCTTATAAAGTGATATTAGTTTTGCAATTGATCATAGGTACTAACAGTTTCATTAAATAAACTATAAACAGTCTGCTGAAAAAAAAACTAAAATCAATTTACAAGATAAAACAGGTAATGTGTTATCATCTGCATATGCATATAAATGTCAGCATTCAATTTGATTTGTAGACATTTCATATAAACAATAACTGATTACAGACACGTATAATGCATAACATCTATTGTAATATATATAAATTTTATCCTACCAACTCCTAGGTAATTGATTCTGTCTGGAATATAAGCAAAGAAAAATAGAATAGTACCATCTCTCTAAATATTTAGTAATTTGCTTTTTTTCTATGGGACATTAACCTAGGTATTATACAAGGAGCAAACCTATATTATGTTACTGACTTTGTTTGTATAATGGGTACAATAGTAAACTGGGTACATAAAAAGATTTTCAAATGACTGATTAGGCTTCAATAAAACTTAGTTGTGTTTTTTTCTTCTGTGATAAATATTACAAAATTCTACATCCTTAATATTTTTACTTTTTAGGGCCCAATTGTATACTGTCTTTGATAACATTTTGGACAAACATTGGACCTTATGATATTTGATATGGTCATATATGTTACTTTGATAAATTTGACAGAAATGGAACGTATTCTTCTACTACTACTAAAGAGCTAGTTATTTCTTTGTTTATGTGTTTTAGAATCTTTAACTTTGGAGAAATCAAAATTGTATTTTGTGGAGATGGAAACTTCAAACAAATGCTTTATTGCAAATGTAAATGTTTATAGATATAGTAACGTAATAAAAACTGATAAGTGTTTTAGAACAAACTGCTGTCTTGTTATAAATTTTAAACAAAACAGGTTTGAGATTAAATAAGATACCATATGACATAATATAAGGTATTTAGCAATATATATAGGAAGTCTTAAAGTCTGTAACAAACGTTACATATTGTCATATAAGCTTCAAAATATGAAACTTTACACCAGAAACTCTGTTAAGTATAGCTTTTTATTATCCTGGCATCGATAGAATGCTCAATTATGGTTTAAAATGTCAGCAGATGGCATTACATGCTAACTTGCAAGTGAAATGGTTCTTACCATATTCATCATTTTATTTGGGATAATTATATTCAACAGCTTATAACTCTTAAAGTAATTGTGATAGAAACCAGATGTATGCAGTTTTGAAACAGTCAGGCAATTATATTTTCAAAACATGGTATGTAAAACCTATATATTCATTATAGAGCTTATCAAATTAAACCTTGACCCAAATTAATTGATTTTATAAGGTGTAATTGAAGATATAACGTAAATTACATTTATAACCTAAAAGTTTAGCTTCTGGGTGCAAACAATTTATTTTCATTATTGTTTAGATCCTTATCGAGGGTTTGACAGTAACGAACGACTGTATGCACCATCTGCATACCACCTGGATACCATTTGTTATTCAAATGTTGCAATTTTGTCTTTTATAGTAAAAATTGGGTAGGTGTACAAAATGACTCCTCCTGAAAAACTGTTACCACAATTTGACTGTACGACGTACCTAGAAATGTTGTGGAAGGGTAGCTCTAACTATTTCTGAAGTCAAACCTTTTCTGGCTGCACAATTGTGCCAAGTCAATTTTCAAAAATTTAGCTCCTTGACTAATAAGCATAGAGGCAAACATTATGGACCCAGATCAGTCTGCTCCTACGAGCAGTCTGATTTGGGTTCACACTGTTTGTCTATGAGGCTTCGAATATTTTAGTGGACGAAAAAAAAACGTACATTTTGTGATTATGCGCATTAAGGGTTAATAAATGTGACTACGGTGTGTATATGGTCAGGGTTCTCATGAAATGCACGCACGTTTGCGCGGCTCAAACAACTTATTAATTTTTTCACAAAAATATAAATAAGACCTGATTTCTATTGTTTAGCAGATGAAATAGCCGAACCACGCCCTGATATGAATACTAAAGTTACCGCCTTTGCAGTAAGCAGAGTGTCTATTAATAAACCATTTGATCCAGACTGTGCAAAGGCATGCATTAAGGTCTAGAGATTAAGACAAAATGTTAAATTTGCATTTCCTTCAGGCTTATGTTTTCTTTTCTTGTATTATTATATTTTTTAGGATGAACTTTATGTATTTTGTCAGTCTATGCCATGTCACTCAACGTCTTCTAAGTTTCCTTTACATATATATCCGAAATGAAATTATCAATTTGTTCCTTTAATGTCAGAGGATTGGGTCAAAAGTTAAAAAGGACACAGATATTTACCTTTTTGAAATCTAAAAACTTCAAATATGTTTTCTACAAGAAACACATTCGACAAAAGAAATTGAAAACACATGGGCAGTGGATAATACTTATGATTTCTATTTTAGTGGTAGAAGTAGTTACAGTGGTGGTATATGTATAATGGTGGATAAAACTCTGGACTATAATGTTAAAGAACATACAGAAATAATACCAGGAAAGCTTCAAGCACTGAGAGTAAAAATGTTTGATCGTAATATTACATATATAAATATTTATGGACCCAACAACGATGACAAATCTTTTTTTGAATTATTGAATAAATATTTAGCAGATAATGAAGAAGATGAGTTTATTATTGGGGGAGACTTCAACACAGTATTAGAACCAGATGTTGATAAAATAGGAGGTATATCAATAACTCATGCAAAAAGTAGAGAAATAATAAAAACAACCATGGAAAGTTTTGATCTAAATGATATATGGAGACTATTGAATAATAATACAATGCAGTTTACGTGGCATTCATCAAGTAAACCTTACATATTTTCGCGTTTAGATTATTTTTTAGTCTCAAATTCTATTGTAAATAGCGTTTGCGACTGTACAATCATACCAGGTTTTAAATCTGATCATTCAATTGTCACAATGAATATACATCTAACATCTGAGCAGCGTGGACCAGGCTATTTCAAAATAAATAACAGCTTACTTTTACAAGACAATTATCAAGAGAAAATAAGGAATGCAATTCATGAAACTGCTGAAATTAATAGCTGAGCTAACCCAAATGTACTATGGGAAGTTATAAAAGGAGCAATAAGGAATGAAACAATACAGTATGCAACCAGAAATAAGAAAGAAAATAAGGATCAAGAAAACAAATTGATTAAAGACACAAATAACATACAACAAAACATCTCAAATGGAAACAATACACAAGAAAATAACAATACACTAAAAGACAAGAAAAACAAATTGGAAGAAATAAACGAAAAAAAAAGTTAATGGATATATAGTAAGGGCAAGGGCAGAATATATAGAAGGGAGAGAGAAAAACATTAAATTTTTTGCTAATCTAGAAAAGAAAAGAACAACAGCAAAAACAATCAAAAGACTAAGTAAAGATGATAAAGAAATTATTAATCCTAAACACAAATTAAAAGAACTTGAGTCCTACTATGCGCAATTATATAAATACCAAAAAATAGATACTAAAAATATTGAACAATTCAATAAAAATATTAATACAAAACTTACAAGTGATGAGAAAAACAGTATAGAAGGTCCAGTAACAGAATATGAATGTGCATCAGCTCTTAAAGCAATGAAAAACAACAAAAGTCCTTGTTCTGATGGAATAACTACAGAATTCTACAAAATATTTTGGAGCAAAATAAAAAGTTATTATGTAAAGTCACTTAACTACATGTATTCATTTGAAATTGGAGATATGACGGTTATGCAAAAGCAAGGTTTAATTTCCTTGCTTCCCAAAAAGAATAATGACCTAGGCAACTTAAACAACTGGCGACCTCTAACATTATTAAACACTGACTATAAAATAGTAGCAAAAACAATTTCAAATAGAATTAAAAAATACATATCTAATATTATAGAGAATTCACAAACAGGTTTCATCAAGGGAAGATATATTGGAGAGAACATTCGTCTCATACAAGAAACGATAGAAAAGTTAGAAGAAGAAGAACAGCCAGGGTTATTACTCTTTGCAGATTTTGAGAAAGCGTTTGATAGTATTAGCCATGATTTTATGTTTAACTGCTTGAAGTGTTTTAATTTTGGCCCTGATATTATTAAATGGGTCAAATGTTTTTATAATGACGTAAAAAGTTCAGTAACCAATTCGGGTACATGACGGAGTTTTTTAATATAGAAAGGGGTTTAAGGCAGGGATGTCCACTATCTGCTTACCTATTTATAATATGTATCGAACTACTTGCCGCAACAGTGAGAGAAAATAAAAATATTGGCGGTATTCAATTAATTGGGAACGAATCTAAAAGTACAATGTTTGCAGATGACGCTACTTTTGCATTGGATGGGACTTTAAATTCATTCCGTGAACTCATCAATGTTTTGGAAGCCTTCAAATCTGTTTCCGGATAAAACTAAACAATAAAAAAACTACTGTCCTAAGAATTGGGTCTCCAAGAAACACTGCTGTTGAATATCTGAAACATTTAAACTTTTTATGGTTGTCAGAATCTGCTAAAACTTTAGGAATAATCTTTTTTGCTGAAACCAAAAAAATGCAAGAACAAAACCTGTATCCAAAACTAAATGATTTCACTAATTGTTTAAAACGATGGCAGCACAGAAAATTGACGTTGATGGGTAAAATTACCGTTATCAAAACTTTTGCTTTGCCAAAACTAATATACCCTTTTACAGTATTGTTAGACCCCCCGAAAGAAGTCATACAAAAATTAAACTCAGAAATATTTTCTTTTATTTGGGACTCTAAACCTGATAAAATTAAGCGAAGTACCCTTTATAGAGATTATAAATATGGGGGTCTTAGAATGATAAATCTTGAATGTTTTTTAAACTCATTAAAAGCAAGTTGGATGAAACGCATTTTCGACGATGAGTCTACTTTATGGAAAAGCTTTTATAAACAAAAACTCGACAGCTTTGGGAATAAACTAGTACTAGAAAGTAATCTTAAAGAAAATGACTGTACACAAATAAGTAAAAATAATAAATTTTTGAAAAATATCTTAAGTGCATGGTGTAAAATTAATTACAAGGAAACACCTAGTACATGCATATCAAGACAAATTATTTGGAATAATTCTTAAATCAAATGTGATAATAATATAATTTACTATAAAGAGTGGCATGAAAAGGGGATCAAATACATAGAGCATATTTATGATTATAGATCAAATACCTTTCATAATTTTGATAATTTACAAAATTTATACGATCTAAATACCACTGACTTTTTGAAATACCATCAAATCATTAACAATATAATTGAAGGTTGGAAGCGTTTACTCAAACGAGAAACTGCTATGGAACAAGGAATAGATAGGAGAAAAACAAATATAGACATAATTTCAATGAAACATAACATCAATAAAACTTTATACAGTACACAATTAAAAGATACATCACAGGAAAGGTTAAAATCAGAAGTAAAATGGACCAATGATTTTCAAAATTATGATATTGTTTGGGAAGTAGCATATCAGATGGCACACAGATGTACAATTGATATGAAATTAAGAAATTTTCAATACAAATATTTGATGCGAATTGTACCAAACAATAAATACCTATTTAAATGTAAACTAGCTCCAACCGTATTATGTGATTTTTGTGCAATGCAAGAAGAAACAAATGCACATTTATTTTGGGAATGCTCTTATGTGCAAGAGTATTGGTCAAAAATACAAAAGTTCTTAAAAGATAACAATTTAGAAATAGAGTTAACGTATTATAGAATTAGTTTTGGTATCTTAGATAAAAACAATATAAAAACGTCAATGATTAATTTTATCATTCTAATAGCCAAATATTGGATATTTGCATCAAAGTATAAAATGCAAAGGCCATCTTCTGAAGGTTTTTTAAAAGTATTACACGAAAGAAAAGAAACAGAACACTATATATTCATAATCAGAAATGGGGATTTTTGAGAAGCTTTGAATAGGTTTTGCTCTTCATTTTGCATTTTTTCTGACTGCATTATTTAAATAAATATATTAAAAAACGATAGACCTAAATAATACCTTCTTCAAATATACTCAACGAAAAATCTAATACCTCTTCTTTGCTAGCATTTTGAATACTTTTTTACAAACTGAAAAAGACGTTGAGAGACAGACGTATGAGACATATTATTTTATTTATTTATTTATTTATCTATTTATTTATTTAAATTGTTATTAGGACAGTATTTAGAGTTGCATTTGAACACTACTATGTACTACATGTTATAAACTATTTGATTGGCAAGTCACTTTGTATGTGATATTCTAATGAGTACCAACATGATTGAAGAAATTGAAAACGCTATCACCAATACAGTTTAGTTACTTGGTAATAATAAAAAAAACAAAAAAAACAAAAAGAAAACAGCAGGTATAAAGGTGTCTATATATCCGTATTTATTTTTAAATAAAATACACCAATCAAAACCTATGGATAAGGTACATTCAGTTGTACTTCTATCTCCTCTGTCATGTTGGTTCTCGTTTCTGATAAAATATTGTGCCATTATTAGATATTGTTATGCTTAAATTGTGATACATATATTGTACAGATGTAATTCTGAATTAAAAGTAAATAACAAAAAAAAATATCTGAATAATCCATTTCCCACAGTGCTTCTACCAACTTTCAGATCAACCCAACATATGGTTTGGTCCCAGGTTCAGGATGAGATCTCATTTGAAGAATTTCACAATGACTGCCATGACGGCCATTCCAGAATTTTTTAGCAATTGTGAACCTCCAGGTTGCCCTTAAGCCTCACATACAGTTTCAACCCTACCCACTTATGGTTTTGGAGGTTTTGTCGAAAATGTGAACGTTTTAACTAAACCATATACGCCAGTGTTTAACAAGTCAAACAAAATCATGTGGGTCTAACATAGACTCAGATTAGTCTGATTGGAGTCTTTGCTATCTGCATGAACAAACCTAGAGCTCTTGGCTACCCACTTAATGCAGAGTGAAGATTTTGACTTGACTAGGTCTGATCTGAGTATTCAATGAACGCATAGGTTATTTTTGTTAGTTTTGTCACATACGGATCATATAAGTTTGGAGTTCTCATCTAATTAGCCATCCCATTTAAGAACATGAATAGTAACTCACAACTCCACCTCTGATCATCATATGTCTGTTGTCTAATTGTACATCAACACGAGCTTCTGTGTTAAGTAGGTTATCTGCCTCTTCTGCAGGTGCTGGACCAATAAGCTCCCAGTAGTCTACAGTCATTTCATGGTTACCTGGGGCCTGTAATGATATAGCAGTGAAATTGGCAATTAAGTATGGGATCATATATTCCACTTCTCAACCCTTATCCTGCTGAATAAGAATTTATCATCTTTAAAAACATTGTAGATCAGCTTTTTACTGACGAAGCTACCGGATCTACACTGTTTTCTACTCTAAAAATAGATACTTATTACTAGAATGCTGCAGGCTAACATACTAAATTGGGGAGGTGTGTAGTAAATAAAATATTCAGCATGACAAAGGTTAAATAAGAGTAAACTTTCTTAAAGACTCTCTATCAGCTATAAACGAACATTTTTACCAGCTATAAATGATCAAATAAACATTTAACATCATTAATATATGATCATTGGTTAGAATATTGATGATTCGAGTATAGGATTTCCTGACATAGAAGTTTTAATATAAAATAATCAACTGATTTTTGTATATCCAAAACTGAATGATTTTCATTTATATTCCACAGGGAACAATATTAAACACATATGTGTTACTCTTAATTCATTTGGTATAATCTCGGGTATAATACTTAATTTATTTTAGAATGCCAAAAACGGCTTATAGATATCCTATTCTATATATGAATAAATTTGTAAAGTAAACGAAACCGTTCTTACCCTATTTTCCTCTGATATTTCCTTGATTTCACCATAAACACATAATGAAGATTCTGTTGCTAACGTCAGAGCTTCGTATGAATGGCACTGTAGAAATAAATATCAGCTGCAATAATAACTGGTTAATTATAATCACAGGATATTTTAGTATGTAATTTAAATTTGAATATGAAATTTGAGAATAACAAGTTCATGATTCATTTTGCCAAAGCCTTTTGTCTGAAATTCCCAACTTTCCTGATGTCTTCTGACAGTTAGTGTTCTTGGACTCTTCCTAACGGTGTAATTATGGTATAACCCGATCATACTCACTAACTTTTTACATGGAAAAATCATTTCATATTATGCTCCTAAAAATTAAATCAGAATTTTGTCTTTTGAGCAATATATGATGCAAATCTTGTCAAAAGCATATAAAGCCAAATTGATTAATAAATACATATTACGTATGTCATTCCACTTTTGTGTAATATTTTGTCATTTTAACTCAAAAGTTGGATTGCAAACATTATACTGATACCTTTGTAAATCTCACACTCCACATATAAAGGTATTTGCATTCTTATATGAATAAAATGATAGCAGCAATCTTTTTATCAATGTGTCACATGTCAGTACAGAAAGGTAACCAAACTGTTCATTAAAACGATACGATCTTACGCTACACACATTTAAAACAATCATGATAAGCTAAAATGCATGAATATGTACAGGATATATGTATCGCTTGAATGTATTCCGTACATAGCAGAGAACAGAATAGTTCAAAAGTAAAATTGTAATACTTTTATGTATACTTAAAGCTTACGAAAAGATACATTAGCTGGGTATAGCTATTTTTCCTATCGACATATTCATCACTTTGTAATTTCGCCTTTTTAAACAGTATGTTTACAGATGTTTGTAAAATTTACCATTTATTTAGGGCTACGTCACAAAAAATACAGGTGTAAAAATAATCATAAAATAACAACATACAATACAAGAAATATCTTTAAAAGATATTCAGCGGCTTTAAAATATAGACATAATTTGAACAATAATGATATTTAAAACATTGCAAAATTAAATTCGATTTCTTGAGATTTTTTTAGTGTCAAACACTGTAACACATACAAAAGCATTGGTAAGCATGAGATAAAATATATTAAAATTGACTACTATCATCAAAATACCGTCATTCATACAGAACAGACCATAAAACACCAGTGATCATAAAGTAAGGTATTATTTCATTGGTCAAACTTTGAGAAACAGACTATAGCAGCATGTATATTTGTCTTTCAAATCTATTTTAAGTGTTGTTGCATAAGTTTGTATGACAAGCTGAGGTACTAACTACAAACAAATAAAAGTCTGTACATTTCACATAGTCACACCCTTTAATATTATAAAACATGTACATAAACACATAGTAGACGCATCTTTCTTTCATAACAGATAGTATTTTGAAATTCTTTTACTTTTTTTGCAAACAAAATATATGTGGAGGCAAAATATTCTACACAGGTTTGTAAATAGTCAAAGGCTTAGCCCAAACAGGTCATTTTTTACATTTGACTAGGGACAGAAAAAAGTAATTATGATCAGGAAATACCATAATCACACACTTCAGACCGACCTGCAGCACTATGGGTTAGGGCCACAGAACAAGAACAGCCACAAGAAATCAGGAAGTCAAGTAAAGTACAACAACCAGCTCTCTCGTCCACATCAAGATAATAAGTCCCATTTATAATCAAAAATAGAAACCATTTCCCAAAGTCATGTGTTTTCCAGCTGATGAAAGTTAAAATAAAATGACGGAGTTCTACTTC
Organism: Loripinus fragilis; assembly: GCA_964019695.1. Taxonomy (NCBI): domain Eukaryota; kingdom Metazoa; phylum Mollusca; class Bivalvia; order Lucinida; family Lucinidae; genus Loripinus; species Loripinus fragilis. The sequence continues at coordinate 38,222,206 of OZ026522.1, read as the reverse complement.
TCCCTGAGCCCTGATTATAAAGATGGCTGTTAAATTGCAGAAAGACATAAAAGGGCTAACAAAATACAAACTATAAATGGTATCAACCATTAAAACCTAAAATAACTCGATTGAAGAAATATTTAGTTTCCAATTGTTAAGATTTATCAAATTTTATTATACAGTTTTAAGCAGGGGATTTTCCAAATAAATGCAAAAAGCCCTTCAATATACATGTAGTAGTTAGGCCAGCATATTTTATTAGTTGATTTATAGGATTTTCTTTCGAAAAAATGTCGAGGGGACGAAAAAAAAGCTCTGAAAATCCCAGTTAACTTGTCATTTTCAGAGCTTTATTAAATATCTCCAGAAAAAAAAACAGTAAAACTAGTAAGGTAAACAAACAGTCTACATTAATTCTTTAAATTTTTCATCATAACTTACTAAAAATCTGGACAGGACAATCAATTTTAGCAATGTCACTCTCAAAAGTACACAGACAGAACCTCAAAAATATATTATTATTTTCACCGAAACAAATAATATATAGAGTTGGCGGATAAAATAACAAAATAATTTTAAGAAATTATTTTTTTTTTCTACTTTATGGAAAATTACAGTAGGAGGGTTCGTAAATCAACTAATGAAAAAATCTGGCCTTATAATGTGAACAGAAAGATCAAATGGTTAACTTTCAGAAAATGTTTAACTTACCAGTTTGTCAGAGAGAACACATTGTAGAAAGCCTGTACCATCTCTCAGAATAATAAACATCAAGTTGTTCCCGTGTTTTCTCAGACGATGTATCCAGCCTAAAATCTTAACATGCATATAGCGCTTCTCCTTGGCATCACGAATCTGAATCTATAGTGAAATGCCACAATTACATCAACGAATTGAAAGTTCCACTTTGGTGCGTTTCCAGGTATTCCTTGTCAGACTGTCCCTAAAGAATCATAAAGGAGCAGTCTGATCTGGGTCTACTGTCTTTGCTCTACAGGGGCGATGTTAAAATAAAAATGTGGGATCAAGATACAAATAAAATCGCACAGGTAATCATTGCTTAAAGATAATATGCAACATTACAGGCCAAAAGGGCAAACCCAAAACACTTTCTTTTGATATATGCTGTATGGAGCGCAGTGGCTCAGTGGTAGAGTGCTTGACTCGAGACCGAGTGGCCACGGGTTCGAGCCTCACCGGCGTCACTGCATTGTGGTGCTTGAGCAAGACACATTTATCCTACCTTAGTACTTGTTCAACCCAGAAAGACCCATCCCTGTTTAACTGAAAGATTGTTGATGGGACGTAAAGAATCAAATCAAACAAAACAAAAACAAAATTTACCGCTATACATTCATTGTGAACAGCTGTGACGTGTTTATGATGGTACGTTATAGTCCAGTCAATTTACTTGAAAATTTGACCAAACCTCAAACAAATTCCTTCAGAAAAGGTTTTTTTGATTTTCATGATCTATAAGGTCCATAGATTAACAGAAAAAAAGTCCTCAAAAAAATTCGCAGGCAAAATGCATTTTTTCAGGGGCCAAAAAAGGGGCCTTTCAAGCCAATATGAGAAAACTGATATTTTTATGTTTGTTTCAATTTTCAAGCAATAATCTTATACATTAACATTTTGTACTTAATTTCTTAAAATCTTTATTTGACACAATGATAAAAAGGTACCAAAAGAAAAAAAAAGGAAAGAAAATTCATCACCAAATGCATTTTTTGGGCTAAACCAGCAAAACATAAGAAAAAATGTCAAAAAATGAATTTTCGCTATTAATCATAAGCATTTATAGAATATATCCTAAAATGTATTATTAATTTTTATTATTAAGAAGATAGCAAGATTTGAAGTGAAGAAACCAACATACATAGTACCATATTAGGGTTAAGGGACGGGGCAGGCAGGGGGAGGAGGCACAGTCCCGAACGTTTGAACATAGTGAAAAAGAGATTTCTTAGCTTAAATATGCATTTATCAAACTTCTTTCACATTTTCTTTCAACAGCTGAACAGTCTGTAGATGCTAATACAATGCTTAAATATGTTACCTGAAAATGCATTCTGATAATTTGTTATGAAATGGGTTTTTTGTTTTTTTACTTGTTGTTTTAATGGGTTGAATGGGTTGGAAATCATGTAAAAACTAGAGAAAGCAAATCAAACTATGGGCTAGATAGTCAATTTTTCACACCCACTCACCCTAGTGATGCCGCAGACATATCTATATCTTAAAGGGCAATCATTATGCACAGAACGATTGATAATTGCACTGTTGGTTCAAGCAACCAATAGCCTGTTACATACGTTACCCAATTGAACGTGTCAAAATCACTCCTGACAGTTATGAGTATAACTCAAAATAGTTATATTAGACATTATCTTTATTAAAAGTATGTATATATTCTATGTATTTAACGTTTTAGTTACAAATGCAGGCTTTTAGAAAATGGGATTGGCTTCCAGTTGTGTGGTGTACGTTACATATTTAACACTCCCTCAAAATATTTAAATGTTGGTGTCATGTAAGTCATTTGTGTTTACAAGTAAATTTTGTAGTATATGAAATATTTGTCAAATGAAGCGACAAGATATATAATTTGTTTTATCTTATTTTTAAATAAAGTTTTGGGTTTTGCCATTATCAATGTATCTGTAATGAGCTGATAAACACCTCTTACCCTACAGACTATACCATTTATATGGCAAACCATTACAACCAACTAGATGTTTTGCATTTTATGCTATGTTTTCTGTAATTATGACTTAAGTTCTACAAAATCATAACACTTTCACCCATTGTTTACGGGTAGAGGACTCAATATGATAAATGTAACTTACGTTACATGGTGTAAATCAAGAATCAGGACATGAAATTCATGATCAAATATGACTTTGCTCCGAGGTAGATCTGAAACAAAGTATTACTTTAAGGAGTAGTCATTTTTTGTGTTGAATTAAAGATATCTAATCTGGTGAGGTTATGTTGTAATGACTGTTACAATTCATTTCCTATAGTCAATATTGCGTCAAGTTTATGTGGTTTTACAATTTCTGTAGCCTGAAATGACCGGTTGTTGTTTTTGCCATCGCTGTTTTGGCAAGGTCGTATCAAAATTAAAAACATTAGTCATACAAAGTATTCTTACACTATTATTAATGATTTTATTATCCATCTCTGTAACGTATGTAACAAATTGTCTTGTATGTTATTGATTTCTAAAAAAGCAACAGTTCCCTTGCCTAATTAACATTACCACCTTAACCCATCCTAAAGAATTTTGCAATGATATCCTTCCTTAAATAGCGATTTTCGGTGTAGTAAAAAGAGCTGTCATCTGCCTGTTTTTTATTGTATATATAATTACACTTTTCAACTTAGTATAAGTCATTTGATCGTTTGTGATGTATGCTAGCTATGAGAAGTTAATAGACAATGCCAATACTATAAGGATGCCTGTGGTCTACAATTTGACATCTTACTAACAATGGAAATTCTTAGAACCCAAGTTTTATACAACAACTAACACTGCCCCTGAATACTGTAATGCTGACTTATATTGCTAAGTTAAAAAACTATACTCTTTTGATTTTTGGGGGATATTTTAGCAAATGTCTTGACTAACAGAATAACTTGTCTTTTATTGAAAACAATGTATGTGATTTTATCTTTAATAAGTTGTACGTAATGCGTTCTTTAAAGCTTCATATCTATGAATTTAAAATACAATGCACTATTTATATCAAAATGAATTTGGATGGCATATATGGTATATTTTAATCATCTATATTTAATTAATTTTATGTAAGATTTGGTTTGTAAAAAAAATATTTTCAAACATTGCTGGGATCCCATAATCCAACATCATAGACGTAACATTCCTAACACGAACTAATATATCTGGACAGCACCAAAAAATAGTGTATGCCAGCTTAAATCACTCACAAGTACCAACTTCCGTTGATGTATTCTGTATTTTCATTTATTTATCTTTATTTAAAGAGGACAGCACATTTAGCGATCAACGCTAGTCTACCATGCGTCCCTCTAAAACATATTTACATATATACACAAGTTGAACATATGATAAAACATAAAATATGTCAAGTATAAACGAGCGTATAAAACATTTGGCAGCATTTGGTCATGTTAATACAATGTACACATAGTCATAAAAGCTGATAAATGATCATTAAAATTAATGAAAATGATGTAAAACTCCATGATAAAAGTTAAAATCATTCATTAAACATAAACTGTTTGACTTGCGTCTTAAAACGTAAAAGTTGAGACCATTGATCATCAATGATGATACTATAAAATACAATGTGCATTTTAGAAAAAGCAAAAATGTTATGTTTCTATTTCCAATAGCTTGCCTGTAATGGGCTTTTAAGCAATTTTACACCCCCTCCATCCACCATTAATTAAAAATTCACACATGATAGCTATTATCATGGCCCTGGCTTCCCTCTAACTAAACCAATAATAAGCATATGCATAAGCATAATTATCATGCTACTAGACTAGAGTGAAGATTTGGTACCAGTAAAATGCATTTAAGCCTCCCTATGGCTTAGGCTGCTGTCCATTCTAAGGCGGTGGTTCTGTTATTGTTGACATGTTATTTATTATTACTTCCATTGTGGAAGTCTGTAATTGTTCTATGTTTTGTTGTACGTTACTTTATGTCCATTCTAGTTTTGCAATCATCTTGATGGGAAAGAGAGAGCTGGCTGCTTTGCTTAGTTTGTCTTCCTGGTGTATCGTGATTGTTGTGTGCTTCTTCCTCGTGGTGCCATGGATTTGTCTGCAGTTTATGATTGTGGTATTTCCTGATCATACTCACTTACTATTTTTGGCTCGGTCATAAAGTTAATCAAATTTGAAAGTACCGAGTTAAATGTTTTATGTGTTTTTGCAAGCTACTTTACAGTGGTTTGAGGAGGCCAATGGGGCAATAAATCAAGCAAAATTTACTTTCAAACTTACTAACTCAGCAGAGAGGTGTGATTGGTTCAAGTTAATGCATGTTATACCATACTTTTGTCAATGTGACCAGGTGAAAAAAGATCACAACATTTTTCTCTTTTAATGGGATAAAAAGACGCATGAAATGATGCTGATATGATATAAAAATATAAATTGACACACACCTGACCTAATAATGTAAATATGAGAAGCAAACCATATATTACACATGTTGTTTTCGTCAATAATCTTCATTCTCTTTTGATGAAATCAAGACATTTTGAGGTACGTTCCAGAATTTAGGGTCACTTTTTTCCTATATGAATACCAACAAACACTGGGACAGCGGAAAGCAATCTCATTTAGCTAGTAACTGTAGTCAGAAGGTCACAAGCGTCCCACCAGATTGTAACGATTCTACCCCATGCAAAGTCAAGTCGGTGTTATTTAAGTGCACCATATCTTTGTTCATTTCTACTGCTGAAAGCACAATACCACTTCAGCCATTCCCAGGATTGGGTTGGGGCGTTATATATCATAAGCTGACTCATTTTTGTTGTTTTATAGCTTGTGTGTTTGCTCTATTTATGATGGGTCGCATTGCTCATATTATTTTGTAATCAATTTTCCAAGGATATTCTTCAAGTTCATCATTCAGTATTTCAATGTTGCTGCAGCTCCAAGAATATACAAGACCTTGTTAGCGACATGAACACTTTTCAGGCACAGTTAAAGCGGTTGCTCTTCACTACATACAGATTAGGCAATATTTCTAGTGCTGCATAATCGTTAAGTTTTAATTGGTTAGCCTGTCAACCTCATTCCGTTGCATCTAAGTAATTTACCAATTCAAGTCTACATATATACTCGGACCCAGTATAAACGGACTGGTCACTGGCGGAAATACAAAGTTATGTTGTCATGGCTTTGTTTTAGTGCTATTTCAAAGTGTTACAACCAATAAAATTCATTCCGAACATACAAAGTTATTCAGGTATGCAAAGTTGAAATATTACAAGTTACAACAAATAAAATTAAAGTTTTATCATCTTTTAGGGTGATTTCTGACGATATTTGGCTAAAAGTACCGAAAATAGCTAAAAAGGGTACCTTGGTTTCTTGCTGGTGTTCATAAAGACGGATAAACCTTCAATAAATATCTTCAACATATGTCAGCTTTGAAAGCTCAGCCTCGACAACATATTTCCAACATTTACATTTACCTGTCCCGGTATACTGGATCTGAGACATGTAATTAAAAACAGATCTTTTAAGACATCCCTTTCTCTCTCGCATTCTATGGGCTTTTGAACATATTGGTTGTCAGCAATTAGGTTAAAAACTATCAAAAACTATCATAGTATTTGTTTTTAGATTTAATGCAACTTACCCGACAAATTTGCAAAGGAAATATCGATCTTAGATGGACTGGAAACAAACCGAAAACGGCGACCAGTAAATATCAGATTTCCTTTCCTACGGCACGTATGTGCTTCCATACATTATTTTTTGGGATGGCACCTTTTTTATATCATAAATTTTAGGGAAAAAAAATTCTTACGTCTACTTTTTAATAGTATGTACTACTGGTGTGGTTAAAATAATTTTTAAATGCAGAAAATGGAAAAGTTCTTTTAAAAACGGCATTCCGAAATTTGGTTCATGCGAGCGATAGTGCGGGAAATATATGTTTGCGTCACTTTTAAATATCATAATTTATATTTTGAGGTCGCCAACTGTTATAAGCAATACCTTCCAACATAATTGATTGGTCTCTTGCTTCAAATCGCCAATCGTATCATTTTTTCTGGCTTTTTTCAAATTAATTTCAATCTGGAGAAAAATATCGGAGCAGACATCGTTTTTGTATCGTTTCCTTTAGCGACGGTGTATTACGTCACTTAAATTTGTACGGTGTACTTGAATTGCCAGGGCGAAAAAACGCAAAATTCGCATGTTTTAAACTCCAATTATTCGAAAATGCCTGAATATTTTTCTGAGGACTTTTTGTTGGTTAATAAGTCATAAATTATCTACATGTTCACGCCAAAACGGCTTCTGAAGGAATTAGTTTGAGGTCGTAATGTAGATTGACTGGACTATTATAAAAATCACGATTTCCCCTTGGCAGACTTAACCTATAGGCGCTTAATGAGAATTTAGTGAATATCCTTCCTCCAGATATTGACAACTGCCCTGTTAAAATCTGGTAAGAAGAGAACTGCCATAGAAAGGTTTCTATGACTATCTCAGTACCATTTGAATTTCATACTAAAGCCGACCATAAACGATGTTATGTTTATACTCATTTGAAACGATGAAATATAAAGAATATGAAGATTATTTCGGGTTTGGTAGAGTAGATTCGCATCAAAATATAGCAATATCATTTCAACTAAATGTGTTAATGATCTCAAATGTCAGTTCAATACAAACAACCTAAATCGAAAGGACCTGTTCAGTGTAATGTTAAGTGTCCGTTCATATGATGAAAAAAGTGACATGTCAATTCCTTACATATTATTCCAGTTTACACTCTTTTTAGATGATTTTGTTCAAGAATAAACCATGTGATTGTAGAAGGTAGACAAATAAGCAGAAAGTACATGCTATAGTATTATATTATATTCCAGTCTAATTTTACACAGTGGCCTCATCCGAACAAAACATAAATGGACTGATCAGTGTCAGCATTTGTAAAAGAACGATCAAAGATACCAATTAAAATATAACAATTCACAGGATAACTATCTGGGTAGTTACGTGATTTAGAGTAAAAACAAAACAAACATGCCAGTTGATATATTTATACACCTCGTGCAAGTGACTGGTCCTCCAATGTCCAATATCGCAAGTGCCATTACTTTCTGTTCAGTCGAAAATGTCCAGTCACTTCCGCTCCCTGGGGGTGCTAAGGGATTCTAGCGAAAATGAGGACTGTTTACTTAATTGAGACATGTGTTTTATTTTGTTGTAATAATAATATAACGCCTGTAGACGCTGAACATATTCACCAAGGATTTTTGCTTTTTTTAAATGCCGTTTGTTATCGCAGTCAACTAGGGCTTTGAAACGTATTTTGATATAAAATGAATGTATATTTACTGTCGTAATCCTTAGATTTTATAAGCATTTGGGCAATTTGAAAGTTTGGTGTTTGTTATCGTGGCTATCTATAGGGAAAATATACGCCTCATCGCTAGAACCCATTTTGTTAATACAACAATTTGTAAAATATACTCTTATCGGCCTTGGTAAGCTGCAATCCTCTTCTATTGTGATCTTGTTTCCTAAGTTCTGCCTTCTTTCCTCAGCATCGTCAGCCTGTATGTAGACAAGGCTTTTCAGATTTAACCGCACACTTAACAATACTGCAGTCATTCTGGATAATCTCAATATCATAAGGGATTTCCAGGCCTCGAAATAAGAGGGGATAGTCAAAAATCTTACTTTTCAACTAAAACATAAATTGTAAGTGCAGTAAAACCTGTGTAAAACGGCTACTCACAAATAGATATAACAATGATATTAATGACAAACGGTAGCTTAATGAAGGTCGAAAGTATTGCAGAATGCTCCTCATTCTGCAAATCTTTTGGCCTGCATTTAGCGATAATTGGTCTTGAAAACCAATTTGTGGTCTTTTTGAGAGTGGCCGTTTTACACAGGTTTTACTGTGCTATAAATAACTGTCTTGAGCAATGAGACATATGATTATTTAAACTGCTGGATCAGAAACTTTATGTGACAAAACTTTAACGCTAAAAAATTGCTTCTTATCAGGACATAGAAAATAAAAAAAAAATACGCTCATGATACATGTAGTCCATTATTATATTTTCAAGAAAATGAAGATATGCAGAACAGAACAGTAGACGTAAACTATACAGTTTCTTGCCGACCGTGTTATTTTTAACATTAATTAAGCATTATATATGGGCAATGCTTCAGGACTTGTAAGGGTCAACCCATACCTTTTGGGACATGCCGCAGAACGCGGCGTCTGTTCAGAGTCTCCACTGTTTGCTTACAGATTCGAGATTCCACACAACAACCATTAAAATGTAAAAGGACTGGTCAAAATGAAATTTCATTTGGCTTATATGGGTTAAGTACCTGCATAACGCTATTGAATGGTTTGTCAGTTTTCTTGTCCCCTGTCTCGTCTGAACCCGTGCTCTCTGAGTTGTAGATTTCAACTGAAATAATAAACAGAAGCCAATCATTGCGCTTTATTTTGAGTTTGAGACTGTACTCAAGTTTTTTTAACCTTAGGACCCACGAAACGTCAGCAAAGGCGAGAAGTATCAAAGTCTCAAAGTACGCCATTCAATATTTTCTTCGTGGAAATGTAAGATTGTAGTCATGCACTGATATTAATTACAGTTTTAATTCGTTAGGCTGGGCCAACCGCCAATTAGCAGCCCTTTCTTTGGTACCATCACAGTTTGTTAATTGATTTTGTTGTTTCCCTGTCATGGTGCAATGTCCATAAGTAAGGAAGTCTCCATGTGCGCTAAACTAATTTTGTGGTTTTACAACAGCAATATCTAGGGTTAAGATTTGGCCTGTAAAATGAATTCAGCACACACACCGTGGTTAAGGCTGCTGTCCGCCCTTGTTTTGTTTTGCAGTACTTTGCGTCCTTTATGATGCCCCCAGGGGAAGTCTGTGCTCCCTTGCTCTTTAAAAATAATGCATTGATCTCCCCAAATCGCTAAAAAAAATCCTCCGCTTCCTGAAAGTAATTTGCCTTTATTCCCAATTTCCTTAATCCCTAAATCCCCAGAAATAGGAGCATATTTTCCCTAAAATGTATTTTTCTTCCTGTATGATTAAATTCACATACTTAAACACTATGACGCTATACATGAGCACATGCTTGATATGTTGCATTTACATGTAAAGATATGACTTTAGCCATGGAATACATGATATATAGCTCAAAGTATGAGGCCATTCTTAAGATGCTGTTGATGTACCTGGTAGAGTTGGTATTGATGAATGCTCTCTAGATTTGATTTATTTTAGATTAGGAACAGACCATTTGTTTTTCTGGTGGAAGGAGGGGTTGTTTTTCTTCCAACAGCTAAAGCTAAAACAAATCAGACAAAATGAAAGCAATTATTTTTTGCAGCATTAAAAGGTTTTTTTACAATTGTTATTGGGTCCAAAACACATGGTAAACTCGAGTTTCAAACCAGTAGGTATATATATGACCAATAATATTCAAGGTTTTAACAAAAATCAGCAAATTAACAAAGAGAGAATAACATACCAGACACGTAGGTAGCCCTGTAACGACGTGAATTCACACTTGTCCTAGAGGGTCCGGGGCATGCTCCCCCGAAACAAAATAGGGAAAAAATGGTGCGACTGTTGCATTCTGAGCGTTCCAAAGTACGTTATTATCTACCATAAAACCAACAATTTTAAGGATGAAAAACCAACAACAACAATTATACGCTATATTTTCTTCAATACCAATTCATATGTGCATGTTAGTTCGAAAATAAATACATGTACATCTACAATTAACAAGGGAGGGGGGTATGGGTGCAAGAGCCCACCCACCCCCACCCCACCCCCGCCCCCAGAAGCCAAAGAAGTTTCTTTAAAAGTCAAACAAAATGGAAGCTTTTCCTTTAAGATGAGATTTTTTTAAATTTATTTTACTTTTTGGAAGGGCTCCCTAAATCCCCAAGCTATGAGCCTGCTCCTCAGCTCCCCTAAAATAATTAATAGTGGTCCCCAGCTTCCCGAAAATAAATAGCCCTTCTCCCAGCTCCCCAAAACCCCTGGGCCTCCTTTCTAAATTTACAATCATCTTGCTGGGGAAGACTTTTCGCTCCAATCGTTCTTTGACTCATCCTCGCGGTGCTTTGGGTTGGTCTAGAGTATGTGATTGTGGCACTTCCTGGTCATACTCACTTACTATTTAATCTGTTAATGCCAATGTCACACAATTGCAGTGGTTACGAATGTATTTTTGAAGATCAACTTATCTGTTTTAGATCAAATGATCTGTATAAGATAATCAAACGAGAGTTGCCGACCGCATCTTTGTTTAACCTTTGCGAAAAGGAATTATACCACCCTTACCAACTCTGGCACAAAATATCCCATTCAGTGCAAGGTCTACACTGATGTAGGTGGGATAAAATAGTTATACCATGTATGTCCGCCTGTACGTAAGATAATCCACTCGCTAAAGCTCGTGGATTATCTCCACGTACATGCGGACAACCCATGATATAACTATTACTTATTTCAAAATATGTTTACCTTTACCAGCATTAGTTCCTTCTGACATCCTCTCAAATTAGACAAATATCAATATTCTATCTCCTTTAATAAAAACTTTAATGTATCATTTATCATAATTACGTTTATTATCTTATCGCGTTTTATCATATGTTTACGCGACCTGCTCTTTCCCCTAGCTCATTGACCACCTTTCGGCAGAAGCGCCAAACTTCATTTTGCTCTACTGAGATATATGGCTATCAACAACCACTAATCATATTGTAATCTACGTCCAGTCATTGGCCGGTTGTAGGTCAAGCTTATCGTCTGAATATATTAATGCAAGCAAGCGCGTGTGAACTGAAATGACCCAAGAATATCAACAGCTGACTTAAAGTTACATATTGTCTCACAGTTTGTTTTCATTACGTCTATTACGCTTTCTCGAAAATCAGAGGCATTGCAGGCCTCTAGATATGTGTGCGTAACTTGATTTTTTTTTCTTATTTATCAATCAAATTACCGTCTAAATGAGGCACTGATTAGTCTCCGTGGATGCTTAGCTGATCTGCCAGGTTTTCACAAGATGCGGCTTAAAGTAAGAAAGAATGCAAAGATCAGGAATCGATACAATCAAGTACCACACCTGACCAAAGGTACCATATGGGAAAGTGACAAAACACAAGAAAACATCATACACATGAGAGCCAAGATATCAGCCCTTTACCAGCAGAAAACAATCAAGATGACAAAGACAACCTACCTACCTACCTACCTACCTACCTACCTATAAATTGCTACATTTTGTGATCGATGCGATAACGTTATATCTGCATTCTTCGTATCGGGCCCCCAAGATCAAGATAGTTTACTGATGAAACGCCAAAACTGAACCTCATTCACCAGGACCTGTAGCTGGTGGAAATTAGTCCCTAGCTCTCACCAGAGACGTAAACGTAGTGCTCAATACAATCTTCGACAATTTCAGCAGAGGAAATTACTTATTCTGGGTGGGTATTCCAATCCCTAATATT